>CM020218.1:28854915-30307098 GCA_009819775.1 Phoenicopterus ruber ruber | reverse complement strand
CCTGTGTGGGAATTTACTCATGCTTTGCTGGTGTGGGGTACTGGATGCTGGATGTGATGTGCAAGCAACACAACGCATCGGCTTGATCCTGTGCGGTGATCTGGGAAGGAAGAGCACATGGGAGCCAAGGGACCTGTAGGCTCTTGGCTGTTCATATAAAATCCTACGTCACAGTTGTAATGGTTTCAAAGGTTTTTAGCACAGCAAATATAACTGAATCCAAGAAATATAAGTGAATCCAACAAGTTCAATTCATATTGCTTCCACCTTTAGCAATTGTAATCAAAGGCAATCTGACAATTGCATTAACTCAGCATGCTGAATTTCTTGGGTCAGCCACCTCTTTCTAAAAATGCACTCTTTCAACAAACCTCTCTCCAGAGCAGAGCTGAGGCTTCCGGAATATTTCTCAAATGTTTTCCAAATGCGTGAGTGGACTCAGAGACTATCTGTCTGTTGAACACCTATGGACTCAATGTGAGCTCTCTTGCTGCTCTAGCCAGCCCATGATGTTGCCTGGAGTCACGTCACCAAGATGCTCAGCAGCACCCGGCAGGCACTGGGATGCAGAGGAGGCCACGTCAGGGCAACTACAGCCAGAGCCCCTGTTGTTTCATCCCCTCACTTTTGCTTCAGGTGTCACTTGTTCTCCATGCTCCTTTAACAAGGACTTGCATGAAGAGCTGGGGTACTCCACAACAAGATTTGGGTTTCTTTAAACGCTCATTTTGATGCATGCTCTGTTACATGTATTACAAAGTACTGTTGAGTCAGCCTGTCCTGCAGAAGACCCAGGTAGCGCTGAAAGTCTTGGTGCAAATGCAGCTCTAATGTGATGTTATTTTCGTCTGCAACTTGATTGCATCAAGGTTTTTCTAGATTAAAAAAAACCAAACGTTAGAGCTGGACTATAACTAGAGCTACAACATGCCCAGGAGGCATTGAAGACTATCCCTGACAGACTTCCCACTGTTGTTCCTCTGTCACATATCCTACCTCCAGTCAGTATTTCTTACTGTGGAAATGGCATTGGGAAATAAGTGAATCTTACAGCAGCACTCACAGATCACCAAATACCTAAAACATTCTCAAGCACAGATAATCAATCTCCAATTCTTATGCAATAATCTAGGAAGCAGTATTTTTTTTTTCCCCCAGAACTTGGAGTAGGCACTGCAAATTGTGTAAAGCGGTTTAGGGCAAGGAAATAATTTTTTTTACAACAGTGAAGAGTAAAAAATATCCCTTGGCAGTTTGTTCTCAGACTTCCCTCAGAAACAGTGGGAATTTTACAAGGAGGAAAGAATATCTGCAAGAAGGTCATTCCTGTCCTGGAGTGTTAGCCGGATGCCAATGAAATACACTTTCGGTCCTGGACCTCGGTTTTAAAAGCACTACAGGAAATCTGGTCTAGGCCTTGAGGCACTGGAGCCCTCCTGTCAAAATCCCGGTCATATTTTTTTCCTGCAGATGTCAAGCACATCCAGGACAACGGAAGACGAAGAGATTGGGTGGTGAGGAGGATGATTTTGCACTTGGGCTGTGAGCTCAGAGAGGAAAACTTAAGAACTGAAGGTGCTTGTACTGTGATGAAATGCCCGAGGAAGAAAGACTGGGGAGGCAAAGGGAGGAACGTGGGATAATCAAGAGCTAGGATTCGACAAGACTGGTGAAGAAGCTTCAGGGTCCAGCAAGAAGACTGTGCTCTGAGGGCACACTTGCCTCCAGACCCTGGAAAGCTACCTCAGTTTCCCCAATCCCTGTATTTCCCTGAAGTAAGCAACCACCCATGACACAATCTGGCAAGAGAAGTGTTCCAGCCCTCGCGTCGTTTTTCGCCTGTAATGTAAAACCAGAATCACCCCCAGGGGTTTTCTGAAGAAAAACTTAGCAATGTTTGTGAAGCCCTCAAATACACCAACAAAGAGCACCACAGAAAACTAAGAAACTAAATGTTCAGTTTTCACTCAGTTTTGACTAGTATACAGCGAAGGAGGCATATAACATACATTCAGCCACCTGAATAAAAGAGGATATTGAGCCATGGCTCATTGATTCTTTTGCCAGCACTGAATGAGGCAAGGTTGCCAGGGGAAAGGAAAAATTATGTCTTGTATCATAATGTATATAATACTTAAGAGGACTGAATTGCTATTACATATTTAATCTGGCATTTCCTAGCTTTTGAAGGCAGAATTTTGTGGTCTGAATTATAACCCTTTCCTGTATCTCATTTAGTACGCAATAAATATACAGGAGAAGATTTGAATTGGAGCTCTTGGGATTTCAGGTCTGAAAGGAAGGGAGGTGAATGAGATTTCCTCTAAAGCTTTGATATTCCAAAGTCAAATGAGTGATATAAAACCAGCAAATGTAAATGTAGAGGCAGACAGGCCCGCCCTTGGAGCTTAAGGTTTTTATTAAGCCTGCATAATGGTTAGCACAAAGTAGCCCTGGCCTTTAAGCACTGCTACAATACAAATAAATAATAAACATTTGAAGAATAAATACTACCTTGACGTGTTACTTACTGTTAGAGTTTATTTTATGTGTGGTCTCATTCTTTGGTTTGGGTTTCCTATTTCTTCTGGAGCTTGCTGTTGTGTTTGTTTATCCCAGGCAAGAGGGACCCTATATGAAAATATGCAACAGCTGAGCGTTTGTAAAAGAATATTGCAAACAGAGCACTAGTCCTGGGCAGAGTTATTCACATTCGCACATGAATCATTCACATCACTAGCTGGCTGGGTCTTCCCTGTGAATGAGGGTAAGTTGCTCGGCAGAATTTACTCTTGGCCAGCTCTTCTTGGCATGTGCACCTCTACAAAATAAGAATGAGGTTAGCCAAGGTATCTATGCATGGCACTACTAGAAGGGTAATAAAACAGAGTATAGATGAGTTAGTGGGTCATTTATTTTAACATGTAAATTTTTTAGCGCACATGGAAGGGCTCTTCAGTTTGAATTTCTAATACCATGTTATCCTGAACTTTATGACCACCATATTCGTACTGTTGCTTAAGGGGTTTTGGCCCAGAAATCATTTTGGTTTTAGTGTTGCTATTTATACACACAAACCTGCAAAGCATAATTCATGCTGAAACCAATGAGATCATGCTAGTGGATTCAAGTCTCGTGCATTTCATGTCATGTTGCATTAAAAGATAAGAAAAGATTTTGGGGTGGAAAGAAATGAGGAGGGAGGATGAGTTCCTCTTTTTTCATGTTATGAAACAGATAAGAATCTCATCATTTAAGAAGTAAAGCAAATCATTGAGGCAAAACATGAAGCTGTCTTGCAACATGCTGGAGCTTGTTTGGAACAGTTGCTAAAATACAAATACTAAACACTTAAATGATCCCATTGATTGTTTGTTTTTATTGAAACAACAGAAAATGGAAAAGCTGATGCATAAATACATAATCGTATTACGTAGACTGTACTGACAAAAAACTTGTCCTAGTAGGAAAATTGGAGATTTTCTTCTATAAGGAACATAGAAAGGTATTTTTCCTTTTTTCCCTCCACAACTGAGGTGGATCAGTTTATTTTAAGGTGGGGGACAGATAAATGTGCTTTTACTTTTTTTACCCCAGTACTGTTTTGTGCATGGGATTTATGTTCCTTTCACCACGCCTGGGTGAACTGGCAGCGAAGCTCTAATCACCTGTTGCAAAAGGTGATGATCAGTAGGAGCATCACCATCCCCACATGCAGCACCCGAGCATGATATTGGACAGCAAGAAAGGAGCAAGGTTCTTGGCCAATAAACTCCAGTTTGGGAGGTGAACGCAAGCCAAGGCTGTAACACGCTATTTTTTCATGGTGCTGTATCATGCTTCAGACACATCTCCCCGGGACGGCTCCGGCAGCCAGCGCACGCCTGGGAATCGCAACTGGGTTTGCAGCTCTGCCTGCAAACGTGCCAAGCCCACGGCTGCGGGGGCTCCAGGCTGCGTACGAACACGGAGGACGTGAGGGAGGTACAGCGCTAGCTGTGTACCTCACTTTAAATGCTATTGTGTACCGAAAATATACTTCCTTAAGGCAGTATTTCATTCAACATAGGCTGCAAGGGTTCTGTTTACAGGCAAATTTCCATGATCGCTCTCTGTTTTCACATATTATTTAAAAGCCTCCCAAATTCTCCTTTGGGGAATGATCCTTTCCATGTTTGGTCCCAGTCCAGGGATGAACTGTGCACGGTATGTGGAAATTGTTGGAAAATTCCCTTCAGCTATTTTTGAGGTACAGCAGCGTGAAACAGAGCCCCCCGCTCCTCCCATCCACATATACACTTTTTTTCAGTTTAAGGAATTTTATTTTAACTCCATTCCCCTCCACTCAATTGCTGAGTGTCTGGCATTGAAAAAAAACCACCAAAACAACAGTTTCTCACCAAGTCCCCCAAGGAGTTCTTCCCATAGCAAAGCCAGGCTAAGATAGCAGGGAGTATAACGGAACAATCTTTATCTCAGTTGTATTTATTAAAAACTGAAGATTTATGATTTATGGCATGATGGCAAAAAAAGAGAGTGAACAAAACACAGTTCTTTAAGTTTCCATCATAAAACTTGTGTGAATCCTCTTCTGTTTAAGAAACAGCATTTTTTAATTGTACCCTGCCAGCTTAGTTTGAGTTTTGCTGTGATTGATAAAATGTCCCAGAAATGTCTTTTTCCTTAACTAGAATTTAACTGAGAAAGAAATGAAGGGTGTACCTTTTTTCCCCTTTTTTTTTTGTTTCTTGGTTTACCAATAACATTTATCTTTAATCTTCAATAGCTTTAGAGTGATGGGGAGAAGCTAGTTTGATGGCACCTTAAAAGAAGGCACACCTGTGAAAGCAGATCACTGGCCCAAAATCAGCTCCTCGATTTCACACACATAAGGGTAAAACTGGAATTTCTCTAGATTCACATCAGTGTTCCAGAGATCAGCATCTGGCCTAAGAGATTTAAGCATTACATTTTTGGAGCTTGATGTTGACGCTGGCTACAGTTTGGTTTAATTTAACGTAAAAAGATACTATTTCAACAGCTGGAGAATAAATGCCAGACAAAGCATACATGATGTTATAATTGCCCTCCATTATATAGTGGAAATCAGTTGTAATGCTGTTCTGGAGGTGAAAATCCACTTTTCATAGAGTTTTGGCTCTGAAACCCAGCCTTCCACTTTCTCTATTTCAAAATCAAGCAGAGCCAACAAAAGTGCCAACATCCTTTGATGTCACCCAGATGGGCAATTAAGGGAAAGGCTGATCCTAAAGCCACCGCGGAGGAATCCAGGACGGAGAAGCCAGACGAGACTCACGGATGGCTGGAAAAGCCTTGCCCTTTGGGTGTTATCGGGAAACACAGGCCTCCAAGTATTGACTGTCTAATTTCACCACGAGGATCGGGTAGGATGAAGCAGTTTTATCAGTTGAAAAATTAATTGCTGCCTAATAAGCGAGAGCAGGGTCAATAGCCATTTGTCTTCATTTCCTTTCTGTAGCGTTCACGCTCATTAGTTAGCTTCTAAATCTTCCTTCCCTTTCAGATTTGTTTACAGCAGCAGAGAGCCAGTAAAAGACTAGAGCAGGCATACCAAAAACATGCCTGCCAAAAGCACTCTCGTGCTAATGACACACACGTTTTCAGTCATGTACTTGTTTTGCCAGGTCCTTAACTCTTGATTTTTGTCCAAAAAGACAGTGGAAACATTGAAGATGTGTCAGGTCTCACCATACGGTGAAAGACCTGGGTTCTGTAACGTCATTTGTCGAAGCTGAAACCTTATGGAGAGTACTGTTTCTTTTCATGTATCCGCTTGTTTTCAATGTCATTGTTTAAAAAAAACCCTTACTTTGCACTAGATGTGTTGGAACACATTGTGTTTCTGTGCCTGGATACTCCTTTTCCACAGATTTCTGAAAGGTAATTTTGTGGAGTTTTCTAAATGGCCATGGACAGCTGGAAAAAATAGCAATAACCCTAAACCACCTCCCTTGATCTTCAGCCACCGATACCATTGCTACCTATCTATCAAATCCACACGTGTCAATAATCTTTCTGTTTGTATCTAACTCAGAACCAAACAAGAATCTATTTTCTGCACATAGTTCATATGCGGTCTGAAAATGATAGCAGAAAAGAGCTACAAGAAGTGCTGATGTAGTTCAAATCCTGCCATTAGGGCTGTTCTGTGCCTTCAGATGGACAGGGAAGAGCTTGTTTGTGATCCCCTGGGCTGCCTGTTCCTGCCAGCAAGGTGTGTGCCTGCCCGGTGGGACATCTTGCGCCGCATCTTAAGGAGGCATTACTGAGTAGCACCCAAAACTAATAAAAGCCAACAGCATTGCCCAAGCCAGCCATGGGGCTGCTGGGGGTGTTGGAGATGAGGAGGCATTGGTGCGGAAGCAATGCAAGGAGGACAAGAGGCAGCAGCTGGAGCTAGCAGAGGAGGAGAACATAGGTGGGGGGAAGCAAGAGGAAGGACAAGAGAAGGCAGCAGCAGCAAAGTTGGGCTGCAAAAGCTGTTGGCAACTACCTCATTAGTTCAATTTTCTGCATTGCTCCAGGCCAACGTCTCTGCTGGTCATTCCTGCACCTGGGCCTACCCACTGCTGCTCATGTGCAATGGTTGGAAAGATATTCATTCTTGACTTCTAGACACCCGGTAATAAGGATTCATCATATAAATGTTGCTATTAAAAACTTGCACCATATTTCCAGCATAATTTTGTCTGGGTTTGGATTCCAGAGCTGAAATCTCCTTCTGCTGTTATAAATCTTGAGTCATCCATTCTCAGAAAAAATAATTTCCTTACATAAGTATTTTGAGACCAAGATAGAGATCTGCTAACTTTTTCTTCAATCTCTCACTATACAGAAAATTTTCCAGATTGAATCATTCCTACAGTTTTCTTCCAAAGAGCTTCCAATTTGTCTTTTTGAAAAGCATGGACTCCAGGAGAACTCAAATTTGCTAACCCAGAAAAATAATAAAACCAATTGTGCCCTAAAATACCTTGAGTTTGGCCTAAAAGCCCAATACCCAGCACACTACTAAGTACTGAGCTTGTAAAAGGGTATTTGAGTACAGACTTACCCCTGACTGTCACTCTGTTTGTACATGAGGAATCAATTCATGGCGGGATTAAAGCTTTATTCAAAAGCGATGTTTTGAAACCCTCATCATCACTATGTTTTGTTCTGCTCTTTCCAATCAAAGATGAGATCCTTATATAAGCAAATGAATGCCAGGATTGCATTGGTCTCAAATAAGAAACCTAAGCCTGCTGAAACTTTCAAACTTAAATGGAAAGAAAGAATCAGCTAAATCTACTCGGATAAACGTCTTGGATGTTAAGCTAGTCCAAAGAAAAATCTGATTATTAACAGACTGGCTTTTCTATTTTGAGGAAGTGAAGAAGTCTTAATTTTGGTGATTGCCATACGCTCTTTGGACATGGAATGCAGACTTTCCTTTCAGATTACTAATTTGTCTTAGTGCTGCAGCAGAGTACTTTTTGTATATCTTGTCTTTGAAAGGATCTCACATTTTGCTAATTTTTTACTATAGAAAACTTTTAAAACTCAAGGATGTTTAAGCAAAAGACTGTAGTGAACTTTAGACAAGACTTCCCTTCGTTATTTATGTGTTTTCACTCATGACCATTGATACAGTAAGATGACCATTCTGTACCCGTATTTTAAAAGTTAACAAAACAGTGCCACATGCGGGTTACTGCCTGCTTACCCCAGTGAGGAACCTCGCAAAAATTACCTACACACAACAGTCACATTACTTAATTCACAACTGGAATGAATACGGATGGTGCAGTGACAAAAGTGGTATTCAAATAAACAAGGAAAAGAGTGATCAACTATTGAATATGCTTCTGACGTTGGCAAATATACTGTCAGCTGGGCTGAAAATGGGCTGAACTGCCAGGCTTAAGGGGTAGTGAACAACGGCATGGTGGCTGGTTGGCAGCCAGGAATAAGGAGAGTCCCCCTGAGATCAACCTTGGGGCTGATATCGTTCAGTGGCTTCTTCAACAACCTGGATGATGAGACTGAATCCACCCACAGCAAATTTCCAGACAGTACTAAATTTAACATTACAAACAGTAGCGATTCGATCCAGAAGGACATTGAGAAACTTGGGGGTTAGGAAACCCTACCTAGTTCAACGAAAAGTTCTGCATCTGGGTCAGGATAGTCCACATCAACACAGGCTGTGAACCAAGTGGCTGAGGAGCAGCCCTGCTGAAAACAACCTGAGCACTGCGGTGGACACCACGTTGAATAACAGTGTAAAGCAAACCTCATACTGGGTTACATGAGGAAGAGGAAGGCAAATGGAGGTAAATTATTATTCCTCTCCCTACTCAGCACTGGTCAGGCTGCACTTGGTATACTGTGTCCAGTCTGGGGACTCCCAGCTCTAAAGGGATACTGCAAAACTGGAGAGAAACCAGAAGAAGGCTGATGAAGATGGTCAGAGGCCAAGACTGCAGGTTATACAAGGACAGGTCAGGACAGCTGGCTTGTTTAGCCTGGTGGACTAGAAGGGAATCTAGCAGTAGCACACTGCTACTTGAAGAGGAGTTATAAAGATGAGAGAGTCAAACTCTTCTTCATAGTGGCAGATGGTGTGAGAAGAGGGACATATTACACCTTAGGAGCTTCAGGCTGGACCTTAGGAGAAGCCTTACCAGGAGGAGGGCAGTGCGGCACTGGAAAAGGCTGCCCAGGAAGGCTGAGGATTCTCTACCCTTGACAATTTTCAAGGCTCGGTAGACAGATCCATGGCTAACCTGTTTTAAGTTTGGCAATAGTCATGCTGTGAGTGGGACGCTGGATTGCAGACCTCCAGGAGACGTTCCAGCCAGCACTTCTGTGATTCCATAATTCACTCGGTGAACTTCAAGAACCACCTATGAGAAGCAGTGCTGATGAGAAGCAATATATTAGACCTAGATATTCTTTTCTCAGACAACTCATACTTAGGCAATTAAATACAACTTTGCAATGAATTAAAAAGAAGTATGGCAATGCTCAAACACATTAAATACATTTCTTCAAACTTCTAAGTCACAACAGCTTTGAGGAAGAGCATCAAGTTTATGGCTGGATGAAGCACAGAGACTATAACTAGAAGAAGATGAAAGGACCTTTGTTCTCTGGTACAGCCTCAAGTGCTATGCTTTCAGTGTTTCTCAATGCTGCTGAGAAACAGTACAAGTTCTCATCAACAGTTTTGTTAGCACTCGGGGTAAAATCTCTCTAAATCAGGGTGAACATTGCCCTTATAACCCTCGGTTATAAGAAACAGTTAAGTTAATTATGTGACCAGATAGCTGAACCCACCGTAGCTTTCCTTCCAGCCACCAGCACACGTCACTGTCCAAAACAAGGGCACCTGCAAGACACATGGGTGCAAGGGTTTTACTGGCCATTGTTTTGTGACCAGTTGGGTGTCTATGAGAGAGAGACAAAAAGATCAAAGGAAGAGACAGATGGTGGCAGGGAAAAAGCCAACAACACAGACATAACAAGGGCCAGGAATGTGCCTCCGAGGAAAAGCTAAGAGAAAAGGGAAAGAGCTTTTATACTAAGTGTTTAATGGAAAATAGACTTGAGCTGTAAACAGAGGCCATGCCTCTTCTGCAATTCTTGCTGTGTGAAGAGAAAAGAGCTTTGTATTTTCTTTGCAATTAAATGGGATTGCATCAGAGAAACCTCATTTCAGAAAACAATCCTTATGACCCAGGATTTTTATTTAGATGTTTATCCAGCTCATATAAGTTTCACCTAGGAAAGTGATAGTATTGCATTATTTACCTCTAAAACAGTGCACCCAGCTCAGCAGTCAGTCAGTTACGTTTCTAACGTGCCTATTGCTGTAACACTGGAAGAGCCGCAGTTCAGGAAGGTTTCAGACGAGGTAGTGAAATGGTCAGGTAGCGGGGCAGGAATCAACAACGCAGGGCAGAGAGCTGGTGAGTACATTTTTGAGTGGCTTCTTTCTCATCTTGTGCTTGTCTTTGTTTTGTCAGAGTGAGTCCTGAGGAAATACTGGCACTGTCAGACCTGGAAGAGGGCTGAGCCCACTTGCTGTAATACTGACACTCTGACTTTTTGCAATGAAAGTGAAAAAGGTGCTCTCTTCCTGTTTGGGAAGTTGACTAAACCGAGGAAATTGTCTATTTCCTCATTTATACACCTTCTACTTTACTAAACGTCCATGGAACACAGTTAGCACGATGACAATTTGGAGGAATTTGTAGATGGCAAGACATATACATACATGTATTTAGTGTACCCACACTGCGCAGAAAGGATGGCGTGCTAACGAGATAAGCAAGTTATTTTGCCTTTTGTTTTCTTCTTGCAGTTCAACACGCCTTACACTTGCCCTGTTTCCTGCATGCTGTTCAAAACCTGCTCTGAAGACAGCATCCCTCATTTCCATATGGGGTTTTCTTTGAGCACACAACTCCCTCATAACGGAGAGCTTCACAGCGAACTTGCTGCACGGTATCGCTTTGAAGTGAGGGGGCTCGGCAGTGTCCCTTCACACTGAAAGCTGGTGGGTCCCAGGAAGATCAAGGCCAAACATAACCATGGTGGGCATGATTTTAAATTCCTCAAATCAGATTTTTGGAATACTATTTTGTGTTCGGAGCACAGCTCCCACTGACTTCAGCTGCAGCTGTGAAAGTTCAGCACGCCTACCAGTCCTGCACCAAGAATAAAAATGATGTAAAATTATTGACAGCTTCGAAAAGATTGGCTCGAGTGACTCAGCTATCATCATATGGGAACTGTGTGACAGAAAAAGGGACAGTATCCAATTCTCCAGGGTAGAACATCGTTCCCTTGCCATATGCTCTCTTCCCAAATTCTGTCTCGTTCTCTATGTTGCTTCCCATTTCTGGGACCAGGAGGCAAATGGGGCCTTTGAATGTGCTGCACAGATCTCTGCTGTTTGGCTAATGGCATGACGGAAAATGGTGATAGGTGTGAGAGACCACCACCAGGGAGCTGGGACACACGCTTTGACCGCCTGGCTCATTTCTCCACCAGTCTCTTCTTAATTGAGTCCTTATCCTCGTCTTTTCCCTCAGCCAGTCCCATTTCCCCTCGCATAGATATAGTACCCTTGGCAGATCTACAGCTACTCAGCCAGTCATAGTCTCTCCCCTCAAGTTCCAGTTGCGGGCTTTAATTTTGAAACTCCTTACTTTTCCTTTAGAAAATCTTTAGTCACAGAAGATTCTTTTTTTCCCATTGCTTCATTCTTAGCAACATCTAACAACTTTACAGAAATCTCCAGGAGAAATCAGTCCAAAGCAGACCCTTAACACTGGAATGGTAAATGTTTCACAAAATTATAAGTGACTGGAAAAACAGAAGTGTTTCAGGAGACAAGAATAGGTCTATCTCCAATATGAATAAAAGTTGGTTGTATAAACCTTGCATTATATCTCCGACTGTTTAAACATCCTGTACTGATGATAGTTATGCTAATATGAGGCATTAAAAAAAAACCCCCACACACACAAAATAAAGTATTAAAGACTGTATTAAAATTCTCACCCAAGGGTATTCATAGTTTGGCCTTAACACTGGAGTATCAGTTACCTATAAATATCATTTGCTGCTTTACCTCCTGCCACATAGCCCCGAAACATAAGCTGGACTTACAAAACAAAAGGCACCTCTACAGAGTATCCCCCTCTACTTCAGACAGTTGCTCCCAGACACCTTATGAAAAACACCTAATAACCTCACTTCCCTGAGCTGCAAAGAGGAGGAACAGCAGTGACAGCTATTTCAACTGCCTCGTCAAAGACGGCTAATTGATCCCCAGCATTTGCGGGGGGTTCTGGCCCTGCTCCTATGCAAAAGGCGGCAAGGAAGGAAAGCAGCCGGTTTCTACATGTTACAGTCCGTGTGGGTTAATGCACTTCTAGGAAGAGACATACTTGGAGAACTTGCCCCGCAAGTGGGATACAGAGTATGTGATGAATGCCACTTAAAATACCAGCCCAGCAGTCCCTAAATGCTAAGTGCTACGGTCAGTCTTTACCTGGGAATGATCCGTAAAATGTTAATTTTAAGCAAAGCGGAATGCACCGTTACTGTTTGCCTGCTGGTAGGCTTTCACTTGTCACCTGTGATAGACACTCGAGGTCTGACATTGCACGGCCGCATTTCTTGCTGTAGACACCATTCCTCTCCCTTCACCCCCCAGCCCACTGTTTTCATTTTGCTTTTGTTTCTTTTCTTTCAGGCTAAGGAGAAGCTGGGTAAGATATGTTTGTTTTGGGAAAAGAAGAAAGAATACTCTGGAATTGTTAAAAAAATGCAATGCAGGTTTGAACAAAGAGCCACTTTAAAGAAAGCTAAAGAGCTCTATAGAGGTCTCCTCTTTTCTTTTTTTTTTTTCCCCCAGAAAACAAAGTTGATGAAAACAGCTGGAGACTGTAACTTGGAAAATCGAGAAAGTAAGATGAATAAAACTTCCTGTTTTCCTCTCCTATCCCAACCTGCAGGGGACAGGGGTGGGGGGTAACCTCTTCAGCTCCTTTTCAAAACAGATGTTGGATTCCCAGAGGGTTCAGGTTTGGACTACTTTTGTTTTGCAGCAAAAATATCAATTATTCTTTTGTACAGTGCTCGAGGATCTTCAGCTCAGCTACAGCTTGTCACACGTAAGTAAACGGGGCAGATTCCACTACTTCGCTCTGATCAGCACAAAAAATTGATGTTAGCAAAAGGCTGGTATATACCATTGTTTTCAACTCCCTGCCTCAGCAGAGCTTTCTTAGCTCAGTATCTTGCAGTTAGCTCCTGTTATCCTACCAGTGCTACAATTTATTGAGTGTGAAAACATAGTCGTGAAATTCGGCTTATGAAAGCTCTTACTGCAGGTGATAGGACTTCATTCTGCATCATTTCCCCACCTCTTTTCAGTTATCCCTTTGGATGCATAAGCTGAGACACTTCAAGGCTCATAAAGGTAAAAAAAGTACTGAAGTGTCTCAGATCAAGCACCTAAAATTTAGGTTTTATGGTTTTGGTTATGTATTGGCTTAAACACAGGTGCACCACAGCTAAGAGGTGCTGTGGATAAAGTTGTCTTGGCTGCTCTCTCAGCACGTTCCACTGCTATAAGAGCAACGAAAACATCACTAAACCCCTTCTAAAATGGCAACATAGAAATCCATAAAAATGAGTAGAACCAGAAGATCTCATTTCTATTCCTAGCAATTCCTATTGACCTCTGAGATCCTGGCCAAGTGACTCAACTCCTCCACATCCCCACTTCCCGCAGCTGTGAAGGGGAAATGCTGACCCTTTGGTAGGACAACTTCGAGATTCCTGCCCTAAGCTTTAGTTTTGTCACGAACACGGAGCAGGGGCCTAAAGTCAGGAGGAAAACAATGAGAGCCCTTTCTCTCAGTTCAAAGATTTCAAATATTCAGCTCCTACTAACAGGAAGTTGTAACCATTTTATAAGGCAGATCCACTGTATTATTATGGTTTATATGGCTTAATCACCAAATTTAGTAATTTAATTTTTGATAGTTTATTCTTATTACTTTCCAATGATACTGTGAATGCTCCAAATGAAGATGGTTCAGGACTTCTAACGTACTTTGTGATGAGAAGATCTTGGTTGTTTTTTTCTCATAATATCTACATCAGCTCTACCTCTACTTCTGTAACCCTGTTACTGAATCCTCACTTTGGCAATTAGTGTTTATTATGCGTCACCCCAGCATTACATTTGATTTGTAAGGCCAGGCATGTGTTCAGAGTAAGAAGCAGCTATGAAGGACTGATTTTAAAATAGAATTAAAACACACTTGCCATCACGTAGAGATTGTGTCCAGATACAACACTTCAGAGCAGTTGTATGCAATCTCACATTGCTAGGTGCTTCTCTTCACTACCTCCCCCAGGAAACACCTGGAGCTCAAATAATATGCTGTTTGGACTTTTCAGTGTACAAGACATTTGTTTAAATTACATCTAAAATTTTAAACAAAGTCATCTTAAATCCCACCTGTGTATAAGCTCCTCAAGCTGCAAAACATGCAAAAGAAACGTAGAAATTCCTGGCAATATAGTGACCAGGGTAGCAACCACAAGAACCAAGCACATCTGAACATTGAAGATAAATGATAGAGCAAAGGCATCACCTGTAGCCACAATCTGCAATGGGAAAGAAGTAAAATCAATACAAGCTGAGGAACTATTCCTTATGTTTTGCCAGTATCCACTGAATAAGGGTTGATTTTCTTTTTTGTTTTCAGGAATGTCTTCTAGTTAACTCTGAAGACGTAAATCCTCATGCATACCTATATCTGAAAGTCTATGTTTGTCATTAGGGGCCCTTGGGTCCTAAAATGTTTTACTTGAGGCCCAAAGCAGGCAAATTTATCCTTATTTCATTCAGCCATATATTCTGGCTCACTATTTTCACTTTGCATCCAGAGCTCAGCTGGCCTCAGCTCTGGAACTGGCTGGGCTTTTTTTTTTGGTCAGCTGCCAGACATCGTCAATTATGTACCAATTTCATTTTTCACATGAAAAAGTATTTAAGAATAAACCTCTCACTCATGTTGTTTATTGTGATATGTACTGAGAGGTGGGAAGGAAATGGCAAAACAGCGTCTCTCACCTTCATGCATTTAAATCCTCTTTTGTACCTGTACAGATGACAGGAGCTGCTCTTTGCCATCTCTTTTCTGTAGGATCGAGCGGGCGTGAGATATCTCTGACTCAAATATGGGACCAAAGCGAATTATATTGGGGCCCACAGCACTCACCAAAGCTGCTCCCTGTGGCTGGAGGCACCAGCGGAGCTGAACACGCGCCGTTTGGGCCAGGAAGCCTTGTTGGCATCGATGATCACTCCACTTCCCTTCAAGCACATGGATCTCACCATCTTCTCCAGCAGAGGACTTGGCTCTGAGTCTCTCTTCTCTCTAAGGAAAAATTAAATGGTTTGATTTACAATTTGGGGTTTCAGGGCTGTAAAGGACTCCTGTCCCTCCTGCTCCCACCAGACGAGTGGCCATCACAAACGGACAACCCTGTTGCACTCACCCTCTGTGCAAACAGGGAGCAGACACAGATTACAAACACCTGAGTATTTCTGTACCTTCAGGCTTACTTATTTCACACAAGCATGAGCCAACATGGATTAACCAGAGCATGGGGCGTAGCAAAATTTAGGTCCATCTCTCTACCCCAAAACACCAGCCAAGCAAAATGCACACTCACATTTCGCTATGCGGCTGGAGCCATGCAGCTCTTCCCCGCCACATCAGGGCTGCCAGGGTGCTCCCAGCCTACTGCGCATCACTGAATTATTCCTGCTGCTCTCAAGACCTTCACGATACTTTAAGCTGTGCAATGGTAGAGCAGCGGCTTGGCTTGCTGATTGTTTGGGCATTTAATTTGATGTGAAATTTTGGGCTAGGGCCAACATTATCATTTAAGCCAGCTGAAGATTTCACATGAAAATTAAATTAGAGTGTTATTAGAGTACTCGCGCATGCCTAGGCACGCTTACCCAATGGTGCTTTTCCGCTTTCCTTGAAACAAAAGAGGAAAACACCACACTCACATCAGATAAAGAAGGCAGCCACTGCTTTCAGTACTGCAGCAAAATGTTGCTTCCAACAAACACGGGGTATTTTATCTCCTTGTGTAGCTCAGAAATGTCGTTTCCCTGGCTGCTTAATCAGTTCCTCTGAGCACGGCACCATTTGCAATGTTCCCCACAAAGCACATCAGTGTTGTCCTCCACCTTGTCAGCGTTAGTATGGGACTGACGGGCTCTCCTCTAATCACAGCCAGAGCTAATGAGGCAGCAGCCTGGGGCTGCGCTAAAAGGCCGGGATGTGACCTGTATGCTGACTGGACTATGTTCCCTTACGAATAGGCTGGATTTTGCCCTAATTTAAGTCCATTCATCCGGCTTTGAGTAAGAAAGTTAAACTGTTTATCATCCAGTGACATTCATAGGAATACCACAAATGTCTAAAGAAATAAATTGGGAAGGAGGTTCTGACTCATTAGGAGCTTGCATTCTTGGGTAAATAAAATTCACCGGAAATCTCATTGTGTGCCATATGTTTATTTCTCCGAAGTCATCACTGAGGGGATTTGTTTTGGGGGAAGTTCCCTTTCAGATGACCACAACAGGATCAGTCCATGAGGGAGAGCTATAAACAAGTCAAACGTTTTCAATTATTTTTCTGCCAAACAAAAATTACACCAGATAGGACCTTATTTCCCTAAGGAAGGGTATAGGCTTATAAGCCTAAAGAGAAAATAGAAATACCTGGGGAAGTGGACCGAAAGATTCCCGTCTGTCTGTCACAGCCAGATCAAAAATGCAATGGAAATTGAAACATACTCATCCAATTCAATGGGCTTTGATATAGGCCTGTATATTTTTTTCTAGATATGGATTCAAATTCGTATAATTGAACAAAGTTCTTCCATCATTTCGGGACAGAACTTACTGCAGAACTTGAGAGACAGCTTGATGAGAGAAAAGTATATTCCAAAAGAACTAATGCCATTTCAGCTTGACTAAGCCTATTTAGCCAGTGATTAAGGGTCACTACAAGTGATTGCCAAGGAGCCTTGAGGGAGGGAAGTACTCGAGTAAACGTCAGTGGGATTGGGCACAGAAAATGAGACTGATTTGAATGCCACCTAAAATGCAATATGAACAGAAACAGTTAAAAATATCTGCCAAATTATCTTTCAAATAACATCCGAATCATAAATTAACATTCAGAGAATAAATATCTAATGATGACAGAGACTTTGAGATGACAAGCATCCTGATAAATGGTGTGAGATGAACAACAGAGGGATATTTAAAAATCTATTGCCACGCTGTGCAGGGAGGATTTATTTCCCCATAAAGATGTGATAAAAAATACAATATACCCATAGATTTATGTTCCCTAATCTCCTAATCAAGAAAATACTGAGTGCACGATATTCAAGAATATCCAAGCACAGATATAGCTGGCTTCAACTGCACACATAGGTGCTGCAAATACGGGGACAGTCACACAGAGCAGCTGTTACTGAGTTACTTTATTAACAGCACCCAAAAGTGAGTTCAGGACACACAAGAGTTGAGCCACAAAGCAAAACTCACTGCGGATAATGCTTTCAGCCTGTTCGTCAAACTGATTAGGGTTGTCTTAAGCCACATAGAAGGAGAGCTCAAAAATGAGGAAACTAATGAAAGAGAAGGTCAGAATTGAGGAAAGCAATGGTTTTGAACCGTCTATGGAGCCTCAATAAAAGACGTTGTTCTCACACTCAAGAAGTCAGGGCAGTATAAAGTACATGTGCACCATTGATCTCGGTCCCGCTGAAATTAACTGCAGTTCTGATAATCACCACGGTAAGCAGGTCCACAATACACGGTCACATCTCAGGTTGGAAACATTTATTTTTCTGTTTCCAAAACCCTTAAACCATTTCTGGGTTATTACACCAGTCAAGGTAGAGAGCAGAGTGGCTGCTCACAACCAGAAAACGATGAGCCACAACCTGCCACGGGCTGGAGTTCGGGTGCTCTCATTCCCAGTCCCAATGCTGCAGATTGACCCAGGCAGGGGGGTGGGGGTGGCCTCCCCAGCACCAAGGGGTGTCCCGCATGCACCTGGGACTGATTTCAGTGAGGTGGTCTTTGAACAGCGACAGGTCAACAGCATCTTTGAAGAACAGCACACCTCTTCCAGAGGACCTGGGCAGCGTCTCAGGAGAATGGAGTTCTCCAGGAAAACCTCGGAAAGGTGGTTTCATCAGGGGAGAAAATAGGACACCCCTGAGGAAAGTGCTCAGTTTCTGCTGACAGAAAGGATAAAGTTTCTGGATAAAAGACTAAAAGCTTCCAGAGTCTCCAAAAATAGTTATAAAGCAGAGCCAGCTCAAGCCTCAGAATCAGATACAGGATAAGAAGGCTGTGGGGGCTTCAAAATGGGTTCAAACAGCACATTCATGGAGCTCAGCTCATTTTAGTGGGTTCAAGTCCTGGCTGGAGATGTCTGATCACCACAGGAAACCTCATTTTGTTCTGTTTTCATTGACACATTCACAAATTTGGAGACACCAGTCTTACGCAAGGGGGTTAATTAAAGAGGATTAGTACAGTCATAAAACCTGGTGGTCTCTGTAATGTATTCTGGATCTTTCAGCCAAACCGAGTCAGAGCTATTTCATCAGAACACTCTCCCTTTTGTTCTCGAATGGAGTAACTGCATGCAGCTATAACTGGAGATGGATACGTGCCACTGAATTTGTATTAAGCAGACGCTTTGCCTAGAGGGAGATGTCTAGTCCCAGTCAAAAAAAAAAAAAAAACACAAAAAACAACCCACAAGACCAAAAAAAAAAAGACTAAAACAAAGCAAAGCAAAAAAAAAAAAAAACCTGAGCAAAGTAACTAAATGTGAAAGAACACTCGTTTTAAAAATGGATCTGCTGCTTGTTGCCTTTCCTGCTAGCATCATTTAGCTAAACATTTGGAGGTCGCCCATAGCAAAAAAGTTCTGCTTACATCGTTAGTCACCTCCATCTGCCAGCAAATAAATCCCACTCAGCTTGTTGTTGAGCCAGCAGAAATATGGCAGGGCTAACTGTTTTGTTCTTGAAAGAACCCTGATTGTGTCTCCCCCATTCAGGCTCTGTTTTGTTTGGAACACAAAAGGATTTACTGGGGAGAGAGTATCCATTTCATGCCTGCAGATCAGATTCAAAGACAAGATTTGACAGGCAGAGATACAATGGGCATGCAAAGGTCATGATAAAAGTACTACTCACCTAATTCAGCAACAATTTCATTCACGTGCCTCCTGCCTGCCACACACCTTTTCCCTTGGATTGTTATGAACATGAGACTTCCACATCTCTATAGTGGTAGTTTGTAGTGGTAATAAGTTTGTATGTGGTATAGTTTTTTATTGGTAGTTTTAGTTAGGTAGTTTGATGCATTGTGATAATACCAAATAGACTCAGTTGTAGAAGGTTCACAGTTTTCTAATTCAAGATTCATACCTTTACATCCGTAGTTTTGTAAGATAAAGCATGCAAAAAAAGGGGACCATTTGCATGTCTAAATGCTACAGGATTCGATCTGAAATGATTACTTTTCATGACATCATTTTGTCTGCAGCTGTGTAATCAACAGCAATTGTTTTATCAATGGATTTTCCTCAAAATTAAATTGGTCATTAAAATGTTGAAGTAACCTAAGGCTTACAACCCAGGTAATAGATGTAGTAAATTAAGATTAGCATGACAATACTTTAAGCCTGAAAGAAGGATCCAAACTCTTAGATTCAGGCCAGCACTAGTGTCACATACGAGGATGTATTACAAAATCAATACAAGAAGATGGCTGTATGTCTAATAATGACCAAACAGAAGAGTGATACTATGCAGTTCTCATTCACCTTGGTGCAAGCCTGAAATAGCACAGCTACTCCCTATCTATATCAGAATTAGGAGACAGAAACATACTGCAATTCTGTATAAATTATCTTTCTGATTTACTGGAAGTAAAGAACTCCTCTTAAGCAAAAGAAAACAATTTGTCCTTTTTTCTCAAAGGCAAAATCCCCTAAATACAATTTTAAGACATGATTATGGTACATGGCAGTTTCTCCCTATTCTGCTATTAGATTCTATCCCAGTGATATAAACTGTTTGAAAAGCAAGCAGGATTTGACTGGTTTTCCGTCCATCATATGAAATAACCTCTAGAATGTTTGTATACATTATGACTATTATGACATAAAATTTTGAAGGCTTTTCTTTTCAGTAGATTCCTGAAAAGACCATTAGTTTTGATGACTAATTTGCAATCTCGTTCCAGCAGGAGTCATGCTGTTCACAGGTTTTATTTGGCTTAAAACAGTCATTAGGAAACTGTTTTCCCTCTTTCCCAATGTTCCTCAGTAAGAAATATTTTACAGAGGGAAACCCTGCCACCAGCTGTATCGTGCATTTGAAACCCACAAAGAACCGAGTTCGAACAGGGAGAATCAACCTTTTCAATGAGAAATCCAGTTGGCCTGCAGGATGCAACCCTGCCACCCAGTCACATATGTCCTGGTCCCACAACTGCTCCTTAATTCTGCACCACAAGGAAAAAGTACCTAAAGAAAACAATACAAACATCCTCCAGAAAAGCTGTGCTTTTCCCGTGATTTATTCTACTATTGTTCAAGGCCTTCTCCAGCTGGGAGGTAGCTGGCTGTAAAGTTTTGAACTCAGTGGGAGTGAGACACGATACACTTTCTAAGACAAGCACCATCAATCATTTCAATCAAGCAGATATTTTTAGATGATTAAAGACTTTGAAAGTTGCTCTTTCTGAGTTTCAGTATTGCACCATATCTGGTAAATGGCTGTGCATTTTTGCTACTATACCAGGCATTTTAAATATTTTCAGTTTGAAGATATCAAGCCCAGCATTTACCAGCTGTAAAGATTTGATAAAACTGACAGAAGATGAAAGTGGACAAAGTATGTTTCAAAATTACATTGGTGATTAATCGAAGCGAGTTGCCCAAAAGTCCAACATTGGGAGCACAGAAAACCTTCACCAAATTAGAAGCTGGCATTCAACTCAAATGTAGTTCTAAACTATAAATAATGATTTTAAGAAGCCAGTTTTAAGTATTCTAGAAAAATGGATTTCGTATTGGCTTTGGCCTTAAAATGTTTGGTGTTCCTCTTGTTTAAGCTAGAAATGCCTATACTTAAAAATGGCCAGTAATTAACTTTGCTGTATTTCTGTTTGTTTAATGAATGCAAAGTCTCTGCTACGCTCTGTGGAATTATAAGGGGACATTTCTGTTCCAAGAAGTTTACAGTAAGAAAGACATATTGTACACAAACCAAAGTGCTGGAGCTAGGTCACTTCGTTGCCATTCTAGGTCATCCTTATTATTTCAGCCTGGTTTCCTAAGGAGTCCTGTTCTGTTTGCTTACATGTCTGTTTAGAATAGGCGACCCTTTCACCTCATCTCATCCCAATAGATTTGACCCCGTTAGCCAATACAAGAATGGAGCTGTTGGTAGCTGGTGAGAGGTGGAAGCCACCCAGAGGACAGAGTCCCTCTCTGACTTCTCATGGACAGAAAAATGCTGTGAGGACAACCCTCAGCATAACCCAGAGCATCCCAACAAAAAAAGGATGGTTACGACCAGCCTAACTCCAGTAACATCTTCAGTTGGGGTTTACATTTTATAAATTACTAGAGAATCACTCTTACAAATTACGAGAGAAACCAATTCCTCAAGTTTCTCACCCTTATGGATTTTCTGGTGTCCAAAAAGCCACACTGAATCTTTTCCAATGTGTTGCAGTATTGATCAAGTCTTGATCCATAGGAGTGCACTGATGCATATTCCTGCCACAGTCTTAACATAATCCCACTGAAATCACGATCAAGCAGGAAATTCAAATCCATTAGAAATCAGACTCACTTAGATACAGCATATGCCCAAGCTGCTCATTTATGGCAATTAATGACACCACACCTGCCAGGAACGTGTTGGGAAACATGCAGAAAAAGAGGGATGGCAACGCAAGCAGAGGCCACTTTGTGAGGATTTGGGACCATGTGAAAGGTGGATGATTCTGAGTTTGGGCAGAGCAAAGGATCAGATGTGGGTGAGAGCAAAGGCAGCGCTGGGAGAAGAGGAAGAGAGAAGGTCCAAAATGGAGGTGGGAGAAGAGGTGTCCAAGAGTCCATGGGAGAACAAGACTGAACCTGATGGACAACGTGGACAGGAGCCAGAGCTGGATCTAAGAGGAGCAGAGACACAAGGGAGCAAGGGGCAGCAAGGGGGAGTACCGCAACAGCCAAAGGGCATTGGGTGCTACCACATGATATTCAAAGCCAAAGTTAAGAGTAGAGTCATGTGAAATGGGATTCACACGGCTATCTGCAAAGCCTGGTTCATCATTCCTATACTAGAATGGAAGAACAAAGTGTTGGAAGGATGACTGCTGATTAGAGGGAGGAGACTGAATATCTAACTTTTAAAGAGTTAAAGGAGACAGATCCCACCGTGGAGATGGGCTTGGAAGGAAACACACCACGCGCACGCTCACACACACATAAACCCCAGATGAAGCATAAGCACACTCCAACAATAGCCTCCATGTGTAGGAGAGGAGAAAGGACTGGACGTGACACGGGAAGCTGAACAAGGCAAATGGGGTGGAGAGAGGAATTTTGCCAGAAAGGGAACAAGCAGACAAAACTCAGGGTTAGTTTTCATCCTGTCAGTATTCAGCACAGGTGTTCACGGGGAAATACACCAAAGCAACCACTGGAAATGCAAGACCTAAGAATACTATGGGGGGCAAAAGAAGCTGCACTTGTTTAGCAGATTCCTTCATCCTTTTTACGTAAGACAGTCCACCATGGCAAATTATTTTTCAGGAGAAACCAAGAAGCTCTAAAGTGTCAGATTCTGTAAATGTCAGACGTCAGAAATCATCCTCATACTTCCATTATACGGTCGTTCTTGCAACACCACACCACACTGACAGGCAAAATAGCTGGATAAAAAGATGGTGTCATCTAAAATAATACTACATGTGACTCAGCAGTTCTTATATGTTTTGTAAAACAAATGCTAGTAATTCAGTGACTCTATAGCAAATACGCTTGCCCGGAGAGGGCATTCAGCAAGATCAGAAAGATGATTTGGTGAATGGGACTTAGGACTTGCTGTGGTGCACGAAGGCTGACAAGCTGACCGTGAAGTTCAGCTTTTCAATAATTACACATATGGGAATGTCTTGATTTTTCTCTGTCTAACTGTCTGGATTAAAAGATAATGTGATGTTTCTGGGTAAGATTCTTGATGCTTTTCCTCTGCTTTAAGAGAGGAATACAGCAACAAATGATGCAATCCAAGTTTCCCAAACTGACTGCCAAATCTGCAATTTGGTTAAAAAACAGATTCCCCCTTCCCTAGCAAAAAAAAAAAAAAAAAAAAAAAAAAAGGAGAATAAATAACAGTTATATATAAAATTACAGTTTCGCACCCTCGCTGGTGTTATTTAGCTGAACATACTTTTCCCAAGCTCTGACATTAGAGACCAGGAGCTTTAAACACTTTGGCAGTACCTGTTGAAGTGAAGCCATTCTGGTTTGTAACCGAGGGAAGGAATCCTGCTCCCCTATGCCAAGGAGTTAACCTTCACTTCGTGAGAGCTTACATGTAAGAAATTTGCAACAAAAATAGCACAGAAAGCAGTAGATGTTTGTGGGAAGAAATTAAAACAGGTGTCAAAACTAGCATCCCAGGAATGATATAGGAAGACAAACGAACAAAATATGCAATAAGAGATGTGAACATCATGTATCTGTTTTCTGAAAATGTATCATCTCCCCTGGCCAATTTTGGAAAGCCATGAGTATTATCTTCTGCTGTTAGCTCCATTGATTTGCACTGCATCAGCTTTCCTGGTGCACAAATTTCAAATTGGTCAGCCAACGTACCGGTTCTTTCGCAATGTATTGAAAAAAACACAAGCAAAAAAAGCTCCCTTTTTTTTTTTTTTCATTTAAAGTACGCCCTGCCCTTTTCATCAGTTTTGCCCTTCAAATGTGCATGTCAAATGAGCTTCTAAGTCAACACAGGCCAAGTGTAAAAAGTGTGACTAGAGCCATTCCCAGAGAACGGAGCTGCAGAGCAGATGTGCATCACACCCTCTTGCCAAAACCCGCCCCACAGCAGAGGCATCGACTGTTGTTTCACACTGGTGCACTTCCCAGCTTGTTGCTCCAAAAGAGGGAGCCTCGGCAATGCCACTCGAACTCTTGTAAAATAAAGTATCAGTTACATTAACATTTTGAAGGAAAAGGCAAACAAATTTGTTGCAGCCTTCGGAGCCGAGTCCAATGCAATGAGTGATGTTATGTTTCACTGCCAACAAAGGCTAGCGCAGACAGTTTTGGATGTATTTAAGGAATAATAGAAATTTGAGACTCTTTTCCTCAGCTCAAGCTCTTTTCTTAATAAGGTGTCACATCCCTTCCTTTACTTCTCGCACAGATTTTCTCATGAAAAATCCTTGCTTTTTGCTGATCGGAAAAAACCCACAGATCTGTTCCCGTACAGAGGGTAACACTGCTGGATTTCAGTAGCAGAAGAGTAGGGAAAGGCAAAAAAGCAGTAGTGACTGCCATTGTGCGTGACGCATGTTGATAAGGCTGTGGCACCCACCATGAAAATAAAGCAGGGACTGAAGGAAGTTTTACAGCCAGTGGTTTGGCAATTGTAATAGAGAAACAATGAACAAATCGGGGGGGGGGGGAGGGGGGGGGGGGGGGAAGGGGGGAAGTCTGTGGTGGTCCTCAATCTGTTTATAATATAGAATATTTGTTGGGTCTTATTTACAGTGTGCACCAGAGAGGTCTTGTTGCCTTGCATAATTACGCTTGCAAAAGTTTCCAGTGTAGATGGTGTTTTTTATCACAGTACTAGTGCTCAGACAAGCATGGCATCCCACCAAAAACTGTGAGAAGGCATAAGAGCTTTCATAGCTGCGTCTGTATAAGCTGCTTTACGCACATGCCACTGAAATAATACCATGTAAAGTGGTCCGAAAGCCTTGTTTCACTCGGGGTCAATGGAAACCGAGGACGCAGGTATAGGGAGACAAATGGGGTGGAGGAGTTTCATGTACATGTGGGACACGTAGTGAAGTAGTCGTGAGCACACTTTTGCACCACCTCCGTCTTGAAATTATACAGGTGATGATGAGTAGGTAATTCGGATAAAGAAAGGAAAAACATTTAAAATTTAAACCCAGTATTTTTGACCAGCCTTTTTCTCAGTAGTTTCTGACAGTGATTCAAAGGCTGAAACCTCCTTCAGTTAAAAAAGGGATCTTGAAAAGGTAAAACCTCTCATCCCTCATTTTCTGAACTTACTTTATTTTCCTTGCAAATGTTTTGTATCAAGTCAAAGTCTCTTTTTTCTCTGTAATCCCTTCAGACCTCATAACTGAGGAGTTAGGATCCACTGAGATGGGAGCTCTTCCATAGACCTCAGTGACCAGTGGATTGGCCACTATGTGAATATAATGTTGTGTGCAGGGAACAGCCTATTAGCACCTCTTTCATCATTAACCTCTTCACATACCCCTAACTCCTCATTTCAGGTGAATATGCACACTATATTTTATAAATACTTCAAAACCAACAGACTTCAATTTAAAACAGAAAAAATATCTAAGTCGTAATTATGACCATTTCAGCTATGATAAAAAATGTCTCTAATACAAAGCCTAGTTCTCATGGGCAGGACCTGAAACTGTGGACGTCCCTCAAGGATGTGGACCTAGCTACTCAATTCCCACTGCATTTGATTCTAATCGCTTCACTAAAATGTTTTTTAAAAATTCTGGAAGTGGGAATACAGTGTAAACGTAAAGACTTGCATACATAATTTTAGAAGCAGTTTCCTTTTCTCATTTTCCATTTACTACAATATTGGATCTATTTAAGTATGTTCCAATAACTTCCCTTCATTACAAAGGGAATTTGTAATGTCTTGGCCATGATCATTAGGAAACACAATGTTCACAAAAGAAGTTGTTGCTTCACCCAAGACCAAGGGGCTATAAAAGGCTGATTATGATATGGCATCTGGTTATACTTAAGGTGAGGGTATCTTCTGGTATAGCCCAGAAGGCAAGCCTACAAATGCAAAGTAAGTTACAGAGAAAGGGATTGGACCCATAGCTTCCACCCTGTACCTGGGGGATCTAGGTGATCCCACAGCCTAAAACATAACTGAGGTTTTCTAAAAGTAAATATGCAGCAAATACATATAAATCTACAAACAAAAGCTTTCCAACTGCTCCCACTGCATATGTAGAGCTGCACATTGCACCAAAAATGGATCTGATTCTAGGTTGCTACTCACCTAAACCATAGCCTTGCACCAGCTGATAAATCTGAGAAATGGAACAGTCTAGATTGGAGATCTGCCAGAGAACATCTGGTAAGACCAGCATTACTTCTAAAACCAAAGATATTTCCATAGATTTTCATAGTCAGCCCAGAAAATGAGGGTCTGGGCAGAGAACTTGTTCTTTGAGTGAGCGATGCCATGAAGATAAAGTGTCAAGGACAGTTTGAAGATTGCAGTCACACTTTTAACAGTGCTTCTGTGGTAATTAATCAGCCTCGACAGGAAGAGACTGTAGTACTATCTTCCTTTTCCAGTCTCCTTTGGGTGTTACTCAGTGTCCGTATCTAATATATCCCCTTCAGTTACACACTAAACCAAATTCAGAGAGAGCCAAGCAGGGAGTTGGATCTTCACCCCTCCAAGTCCAGCCCTCAGCAGCTGGCTGGTCACTGACCTGGATGCTCGCTGAGTGGACCTCCTCTCCGCTCTCACACCACTCGTGCTCTGTCCCAAAAGAGGAGGCCACAGGACGTGCGGAGTTTTGCTCTCGGTTGCAGCCGATGGCAGGAAGGCAGACCGGCTCGAAAAGAAGCAGGGCAGAAGGACAGAGCTCGCACAGACAAGGAAACCAAAGCCTGTTCGCTTCCATTGCTTCATACGGTGGGCAAGATGCATACAGTCCTCACCTCAGTAGCATCTCTGGGATCTAATCATAGTCACAGAAATTTGGGGAATGAAAGGGTGATAAATCCACATTCCGGATGAATCATCTGTTAGAGGAAAAAAAAAAGCTAAAAAAACCCCAAAACAATAGAGACCTCTCAATAGAGTAAAGCAAGTGATTTGAACCAGAACACGCTTTCCATTCTCTTTCCCAAAGAAATCCCCTCTCTTTATCTAACACATGTTAGCTTTGGATATCTGAACTAATTCACATCAAGGGCAGAACATAGCCAAATACCGTATCCTGGCTGTGATTCTTTTTGGACAACAGTGAGACATTTTATTGCATTCTAATATTGTTGTACATATCAGCACCTGTTGCATGTGCATATTTTAAGGTTTACGGTTTTATTGTTTTATTGTGAATTTCCTGCTCTTTCTTTATTGAAAGCAGATAGCTGTGATTTTTCACGCCCGTTTTAAAAATACATGCAATGGTTGTCACATTTTAGCACTTCAGATGCAAGCAGTTTCAGCTTCCTCTCTAAAAATCATCCTGCAGACTTTATCACCTTGCAATCCCATTTATAAGTCTAAAACACAAGTATTCAGTCCAGTGTGGCTGGCTGGTTTTCCTTATAGAGATTTGAAAAGCCATTGAGCCATTCTTCGGAGATTTTCACTTTGAGAAATCATGGTACATTTTTCTTGTTATTTTTCCTTACATAACTCAGTGCTTTTGACAAGAAGAGACTTTAAGAGCCCAAGTTTGATACCATTGAACAGAAATATTGCTCTAGAATTAATCAGGATCTGCCATTTTGTAAAAAAGATCTGTTGTGATTTGTTCCTATTTTAAGATAAACTGACATTGGATTAGCATAATCTGATATTTTAAAATGCTAAACTGCTAGCTATTTCCTCCACAATTTCCAACAATAAGATTTAGGCATTTCAGGAAAATGAAAGCTTCTGTTTAATAGAAGGAGCTGAGCAGATCCATATTCTTGTTAAAAATAAAGGCAGAAAATCTGTTTTTCTGAAATGTATCATCGGGCTATTGACACGTTCCATGTGCCCATGGCAAAAATCACTATTCAACATGCAGATATGATAAAGATAAATACACGAACGTTTGGCATTAAAAGGAAAATGGCCCCATACAGTCTAATACCAAATTGCTAATACCAAAATACCAAGTAAGCCTTTACTAATACTTCTAAATTGTCTTCAGCTAAACCCAAATGGCATTCAGTTTATCTCCAAGGAGTGCTTTGAAGGAAATGAAGCTCAGTATTGGTAGGCTAAGAAAAATACTAACCTGCTTTCTCACAGCTTCTTTTTAAATTCAGATCAGCCTTACCACAATCAAAAAAATTGCAACGACACCTTTATAGAGACTCCAGACCACTTGTTTCTATCAATGGGCACGGTCTCTTGAGCAAAGCCTCTAGCTCCAAGCATAAGGTACTATCCCAATGGTACCAGCCAACATTTATGAGCTCTCACTGCTGGGTGCGTTGGCCTCCAGGTTACATTTAGTCACAGACTGAAAGTATCTTCCCACTGCAGTTCTGATCTGAGCTAGGGCTGCTCTCAGCCTTCTCACCAGCGGCAACACGGTGAAAACAAGTAGATGGAAAAACCCATGACAAAAAGAAGTAGGCATAACTTTGCTGCTGCTTGGATGGTGACTTGCCAAGCTGAGAAGACCCTGGAGAGAGCGGGACAGAAATTCAAACACATTAACTTATGAATGACTTCTGCTCTCCATCCAGCGTAGCCCAGAAAAGGGGAAAACAAGTGAGGAAACCGTGCATGGCTGTCCTGAGATTTCCTGATGGCCCAGCACAGCTGACCCACCGCGAAAGCACGGCTGCATACCTCCCGCACATTCCTATACCCGAGAGCGCAGGAGAAAGGAAAGGAGCAAATCATGCTGTCATGAAGCTTTCTCACAGGCACTGTGGCTGTCGGCCGTGGGCCTGAGCTGCTTCACCAGTGTGCAAATTTAGGTTATTACAAGGTCCATCCAACTTGCAGGCAGGAAGAGTGGGCATCCCTAGAGTGACCTCCTGCCCTTTGGGGTGCTCCCTCAGACAGGACTGCCATCCCTGGGGCACCTCTCTTTTTTTTCTTCCTATTTTTTTA
The DNA here is from genome assembly GCA_009819775.1 of Phoenicopterus ruber ruber. NCBI lineage: Eukaryota > Metazoa > Chordata > Aves > Phoenicopteriformes > Phoenicopteridae > Phoenicopterus > Phoenicopterus ruber. Next base: position 30,278,286 of record CM020218.1, on the reverse strand, counting down.
TTCCTCTACTTAGGAACTCAGCCATATACTGTGAGTGCAAACATTAAAGACCACAAGAAACTGTACAGGAAAACCAAGAGTCTTACACTTGAAAAGGAACAGCGCTGGCTGGCCCAAGCAGACACTTAAAAATACAATTGGGACAGGAAAGACACAGCATGTGAGCAGACTGTCATGAATGGCTCTATTTAATACGGGGGAAGAACCAAAAATAGAGATTTCTAAAATAGCCAGGTCAGACATTCCCTTACAGAAAAGATCCCACAGCATTCTCCTGAGATGCCCCACACCAAACGCCAGCGCGGAGCCGGCGCTGCCCCTCCAGCCTTTACTGCTCAAGCTGAGCTCAGTGTCTGGCAAAGAGCAGCACGTGCTGCCGGGGCTGCTGGACTCTGCAGCAGGGTAGGGTGCAAGTGGCAGCGACAGAGCTCGTGGAGGAAAGAGCAAGTTTCTGTCTATAGACACAGAAATTGGATCAACTTACCCAAATCCAGTGCCTATTCTCAGGAAGAAACTCGTTCTTTTCTTCTGACTTTACAACCTGCCCATTCTTCTGCATGCATTCAAAAAAGAGAAAACTTGTGGGTGAATGGATGTGGTTTTGTTTCTTAAGCTGGCCTTTGTCTCTTTAATTCCCTTGTTTCCTTTTCAGAAGGAACATTTTCCACACCTTATTTAAGACTGGAAAGCATAGGAGAACCCTCTTTTCAAACAATACTTTTGGCTACAGTACATGTATTTTGTAATTGCATTTGTTTTAAATGCTGTCCAGCTAATCTGGTTATATCCTGAGGCCATTTTCCCTGGTTTTAGCTCTGAAACAAATTATGATTTATTTTCTGGTTGTTACTTAAGTACATATAGATGTGATCTTCGAAGGAGCCTCATTTGTCATTATTCAGGCCATTCGGCAATCAGGCACCAGAAACTAATCAAAGTGACTAAATGATGTCAGCTGACTACAATATTATTTTCCAAAACTTTAAAGCAGTGCTCTGCAGCTGTATGTAAGTAACCTTTCTACTGGGAATTGATGTCTTCTACAGTTTTGTGTTTTGGAGGAACATGTGTTCAGGGACCTCACCAGCTGCCTATGGAAAACCATTTTGCTCTTAAAGCAAAACCATATGTCAGGCCAAGGTAAGGGAAGCATTTGGAAAAAAGAAAAATGTCTTAAAAAGTGATGCTGAAAGCCGTCAGACAGCTAGCCATGCACCGCAGGAGGTGGTAGCGGATTAGAGTCCCCCCAGAGCTACGGGGAGGCAGGGCGCTCTGCAGAGGCACGAATTTCCATCCTTAACCTGTGAAGGTAGGAGGGAAAAAATAGAGCTACAATTAGCAGTTTGGCAGCGGCTCTGTTTTGACTGAACAAGGCCCCACGGACTTTTAAGCAACGCCTCGGCTCTGTTTGCCCACAGACAGCTTCCCTCGGTGCTGCTGATGTCTGCACTTCACGCTCGGGTCTGGTCCTGCTCCCCAGCAGCCAGTCAATGCTTCTCCCCCAGCACCCCATTGAGCCCCAGGGGGAGCCTTGCTGAACCAGCAGAGCGTTGCCCAGACCTGGGACTGTGGGCTGTTGGTAGCCAAGAGAAGGCTGAGAAACAGACATTAAGAGCTATAAAATGTTCACGATGGCAAAGGAGAAGAGATGAGACCAGCGGGGAGACGTCCTTCCAAAGACCAAGGTCCGGCAGGTTGCTAGCACAGCCCTGTGAAACATGACACTGAGTAGAGGGTCTGAGCTTGCAGCACGTACACAAAATAAACACACCAGTGTGCAGGTGTCCTGAGTAAATGCGGGGGTGGGAGGAGAATCCGTGTTGCTATAAATTCACAAAAGAATTTGCAAAAGCATGTGCACGATGTCTTGTCCATTCTCCCAAGCCTGCAATGTGTGCCTGTGAAAACCATATACATACAGATCCTGTACACTCTGCTTATTAACCTTGCTCTGTGGCGATGCTCTTGCAACAGTGACTACGATAATTATCCTGGTTAGTCATAAGCCAAGTAAGCCATGTATGAATATAATCTCCCACTGCGCAAAAGGGGCCAAAACAAGAAAGAGGCTATGTCTGTCATATAAGCCATGTGTATGTCAATGACAGAAGCAGCAATAAAAATAACTTGGCTACTGTACCTTTGTGCATACTTACGGAACACCAGTAATATTAGAATAAAAATAATAAATAACAACAATAATAACAACAACAACAATAATATCTAGATATTGCTTTTCAACCTGCTTTTCAACATCAAACAGAAAGATGAAGGTGCTTCTGGAAGGAGTATAAATTAGCACAATTTTCTCTGCTGAAGAAATGTATCTGCATGGTAGTAAAAATAGACATCTCCCGCAGATGCACATCCTAGCACTTGACTTCAAGACCCAGTACCTCCTCAGTATCCTTGCTTCCTTGCTTCCCCAGCATTTCATCCTGATCTCCCTGTCCAGCTAGTCCCTTTCTTGTCCTACACCCTGGCAGGTCAGCCTCCCCACCTGATTTCACAGTCTATGCTGTTGTTCCTCTTCCAGCCTGTCTGGGTGCAAAGGAGAGGAGGCACAAGAAAGATAGGTGTGCATCACCTCTGACCACGCTACAGACCGAGCAGTGGGAAACGGCCATCACAAAGCCCTTCTGGCACCATCCCTGTAGCCTGAGCCCGGAGCATGTGATGCCAGGTCTGTCCAGCACAGGAAGCTGTGGAGGCTGCAACACACCACAGAGATTTTCATTGCTAAATTCTAACAAGTTTCTTCCGAGTATGAATAAATTGCAATTTTTCAACTGTTTATAACTTGGCAAAGCATGAGTGGATTTTCCCTAAAGGACCAAAAAGCACATCCCTGACATAAAGGCAGCTCTTGTGCCAAACCAAGAGCCCCTACTGCAAAGCTCCAAGGCACTTGAACTTCCCAAAGAAAAGGTCACCTAACCTTTTTTAGCCTTGGAAACCAATTCATTGTTTACTCTTCGCCTCGTTCTCATAAACAGCAGAACTACTTTGACTGATATTTTCAGAAACAAAAACCTGCCCAAGGCATGGAAAACTCGCCTAAATGAAGTTTTGGAAAAGTTGTGGAAAACGAAAACCAGAGTTTTACTGTGGGAAATAACGAGCAGCCTGGGTAACGGGGCTGCCAGCCTACCTAACATCGCAACGAAACAACCGGTGTTACGGTGATGGGGTACCCGTACCTGTCCCCACCATGCGCTCCTGCTATACCTGCACCCAAAATCGCAGGCTCTCCTGCACGCGTGAGCAGGGACTCGTGCAGGCAGGGTCCCTCTCCCAAGCCACCATCAGCCGTAGCGACCAGGATGCGTGCATTCCGTAGACGCTGGTTTGGGAGGCGACTGTCACCCACGGCAGAGCAGCAGATGCCGGTGACACCAGGACTCGGCTGACAGGTTTCATTACCGTGATCCTAATATTTCAAGTCAGCAGCATGAGGCCAGGAAGGAGCTCGTATGTCACTGAGGTCCCTGCACTTCCCCATAGAAGACACACTATGCCACAAGCAACGCGTCCCGACACGACTCAGACTAAATAGCTAAATCTCTTTCTTCCTCCAGATCTCTACAGACTCTCAGGGCCATAATATACCCCATAACATATTCCCGCAAAGCCTGCAATAATTCACTTGTCATAATACACCAAGGATACAGGCCAACAAAAGCAGATTTGTGTTTCATCTTACATTCTGATCTCTGAAGTTATGCTAAAAGAAAACAAACTGAAATGCAGAGGCACTTTTTTTTGGAACCTCTTTGTGGTTTATTATTACAATGAGCTAAACAGGCCTGGCAGAAACATGTGACCTACATGGAACAAGCTTTTATGTGAGCCAAAAGAAAATTTCCACCATTTAAAAGGATGAACAAAGATCAGGACAGTTCCAAGGGGTGGCAGAGGGAAGGTGTGGACCTCAAAGAGTTAGCAAAACTCTTTACAGGAGTAATAGAAGAACCCAACAACACAGTCCTCTCTGTTTCCACAAAGGACACAGTTGGGTAGATTCATTTTCTTTTTCCCAGAAATAATCAGATCTTAGATTAAAGTCACATACATTAATATAACAATCAAATCACATCATGGAGAAGCATCTCTTCCATATTAAACAAAAATGCACTTGTGAAAACATATGGAGGGAACAAGTTGGCATATCTGTTCATGTTTACTTATCCTGGCAAAGAGGGGAAGAAACATAGTATTTATAATCATTTGTTCTTTATTATGGTGTTTTACTTTGCATCCCAGATGATTACCATCCTTTTTACAAGTTAGCGATCTCCTGAATTCCTACTTGCATCTACCTTCCTTTGTACCTTCCTTTTCATCTGTGTTTCTTTCTTGGGTTCAGGTACATACTTCATAAATCTCTCCTTTTTTCCCAATTTTTTCTTTCTTTTTTTTTTTAGGTAGATATCCCCCACTTTTTTTGTTGGGTTTTTTGTTTTGTCTTGTTTTTAGCGTGAAGCTATTTTCAACCTGGAATTAACTTCAGCATCAAGTTCATTTCATGCTGGGAGTAGCGGATGAATGCTGTTGGACACTCATCTCTAGCAAGTGCTGAAGAGGTGCTCCAGGCTGTTAGCAAGAGGTGTCTTCTGAACCACCTGGAGGAGTTGCATTTACCTCTCTATTTAGACAAGCAGTTTCATTCCTAATCTCAACATGTTGCCATAGCCACATAAACTAAACCTGAAGGCATCTGACAATCAACAGAAGCAGCTGCCAAGGAGAGACCATCGAGGCTGACAAATAGACATGCATGGCTTCTAGAAAAGTATGGAAGGAAGGCAGCAAACACTGCCTACCTACGGCGGCAGGAAATTTTTCATTCATTCTCCTGGCAGGCTAGAAGAGCTGCCTAAGAGAGCTATTTCCAGCCATGGTGTCTGAGAGCACCCACGAAGTCACGTTCACATAGAGAGATCCAAGAAAACATGTAGTGCAGCCTCTTCAGGGAATGATAGACATGGTCAGTTCTTTGATGTGTTCCTATTCCCCAGCCTCTTCTCTGTTTCATCTTCAGCCACAATTATATTTTTTTTTCTTCTTCTTCTTCTTAAAAGTAGTGGCTGATTTACTGTCTAGATAGGGATTCAGGTCACAACTGGAATATTTACACAAAGTCCTCTTAGCACATGCAGAATATATGAGTATATTTAATGCCTTCACTTCTCTTAGGCCTCCTTCATTCACAAAAGGTTTGCCTGCTCCTCCCTGCAGCTGTAGCATTGTAAGGTCTGAGGAAAGAGCGTTTTGAACATTGTCAGGAATTATTAACCCCATTAGATCCCAACATAATGCAAATACATTACAGGGGCAAAATTTGCAGCTTTGTCATCACTGGTCTCCTTGACGTCATGCAGGAAATCTTTATGCATGACTTTCCCACTCCACAATTTAATAATAGCTGACATAATTAAATCCTATAGGTACATTGTTCAGTGCATGTTCTGCTTAATGGAATTTACAAGAAGTACAAATATTACAGGATACAATTAAATTTTATATGTTGAACAATATCATATGGGTAAATTTTATATATATCTGCCAAGACAGATTAACGAGAGGTGCTCTTCGATACACAAAGACATAAAGGTGAAATTTAGAATTTTGACTCAGGTACAAAATAACCTGGAGAAAGAGAGTGACATTCACATTCAAGGCAGAGTTTTGGTTTTAGTCAGTTACTGTTCTTCTTGCAATCACAGCAGAATTTTTTTTTCTCCACTGTCTCCAGGGACTGTCCAGAATTTCAACACAGGAACAGCTACTGGCAGCGTTATTTTCCTGGACTGATTTTGCATGCTTTTTTTAAACCTGACATCCCTCTAATTAGCATCTTCAGAGGAAGTTGGGGCATGCATCTCAGAGCTTTGCACTCTTTCTCTGGTTTTCATATTTACGCTTAGCAAGACTAACAGCAATAAAGAGTCTGTATTCAGTTGCTGGCTACTGTACATCTACAACATCTGATGATAAAGAGTAAGTTTAGTGCTAAACAAGACATGTACATGGTCTCTGGGCAGCACGTCGTGTAGTACGACATATATTATGAGTACAGTTAAGAATTTATTTGTTCCCACAGAAGCATCTCTACCATGAGCACATATTAAGGTGCAGAAAGTTTTAGGGGACAGTCCTCAAGAAGCTGTGTCTCAAAAATCTGCATGGGATTGAGGGGTAGTCTTGCTACTACTGAGTCTTAGACTCTTACTAAACATGATGGAGGAGATCGACAACCATTTCTGGTTTTAGATTTAGGCATGCTTGTTATTCCAGCAACTCTTTCCTGAAAATTACAAATTGTTATGGTTATCTTCCATCCATGGGACTTTGGGCTCTTTAAGTTGGTTTGGAAAAAGATGCACAATATGTAAAGTGTGTCTCATCTTGAAAGAGATCACCCTCTTACTGACATCTTTTAACTAGTAGTGCTTACTCAATACATTCAAATTCCATTCTGGCGACTTAAGGACTCAATATACATTTTTACTGTTCTTCATCCATGCTGTCCTTAAGACAACAAATCATGGCAAGAATCCAATTTACAACTCAAGAGCTGGAGCATGTTCTTCCTAGATATCCTCAATAGACCTTCTTAACAAGTAAAAATATCACCCAAAAACTTCCTCTAACTTCCAAAACTTTCTTATGGATAGTAATACATGAAACAGTTCATTTCTGGTTTAGCCAGGTCAGTTCTGCACAATTAAGAGCTAGCTAAGAGAAACAAGAGATTTCACGTACAAATAAAAAAATATATGCACATATATGCATGTGTCAGTATACAAGTATGCATACACTCACACACTAGAAATGTGCCATTTAACTTCTACAAGATGGTTTTCACAACGAGACCTCACGTAATCATCTGCCAACTGGATCTAGATCCTAATAAAAGGTTCAGAGCACTGTCCTCACAGATTAAAAACTCCCAAGAAGAAACATCTGGTTTACTGCAAAGGAAGTCCAAATGCAACAGTTCATAACCTACCCAAAACACTGCTGCTGGTTAGGATTTAATGGGTATTGTGGCACAAAAGATGAAAATCTTCTTCATTTCCCACACCATCATGAAATAGTAAAAATCTCCAGAGGCAAATCAGGGCTCGTAGGAATAGAAGCAATTCCAGGCTGTCACAGAAGCTAGAGTTACACAGGTTAAGCTTGAATTGGTTTTTTTTTCCCCATGTATAAAGCAAAAAACCTCCAGGTTTTGAAGCTTTCTCATTTAAACCATATAGAACATCTCCTTGTATATTCACCATATACTACATTTGTGGCTCTGAAAAGGAGGCATTCACATTGCAGGCTGTAGGTATCTAAACTGGGCAAAACTCAAAATGCATAAGGTGTGAATGTGCAAATGGAAAGTAAGAGGCATCTCCAGGGAGCATTTCTGAGCACCCCGATTAGATGCTTAAAATTTGTTTGCAAATTCCCTCCCCAAACGCCCCTGTGTAAAACTGCATTTCTAAATATATTGTTGCAAAGCTAGTGCAGGTTTCTCATAAAAAAATCCATACAACAGTGGGAAGAAATCTTCCAGCAAAGTGTTATAACAGAGGGGTCACAATGACATTTTTATTAAAATTATATTAAGAAAGTAATAATGTAGGCTTCATAAAAAAGAAGCAACGAATGAATCAAGCAGTCACTGCAAATCATCAGCAAGGTTTCTTTTCATACAGCGACTTCAGGCAGAAAAGACTGAGCCTATCTGGAGATCACAGGAGTCAGAAGACTGCAGTTTCTGTATTGTATTATTATCACATACAATTGCTAATCAGACAGCAAACATTCTGTACTGAAAATCCCACTGCACCCAAAACTTGCTCACAACTTGAGAGCTTTCTCTAACAGTCCCTAGGCTTAGCAATGTATTCATCTACACCTGAATAAATTCCTTTTCTTCAACTGATCAGTGACTCCAGTTTCACTTGGGTGTGATGCACAGGTTAGTAATGTCTTTCACCTCTATGCAGTAGAAGAGGTAACTATTTGGCTGCCACTTGTAGCTCCTCAAAAGCTGTGCACTGCAAATATACGTGCAATAGGAAAAGGCTGTTTCCCCACTCTTTTTGTGCACGAGACACAGGGTAGCAGAGTACACAAGAAAAAAGAAACACAAACTCAAAATGAGGAACAGAAGTTTAAACACAACTCTTCTGTCCTAAAACACAACTACAAATGTCACTGTATGAGTCGATACTTCAGTGTAAAGACCACACAGTGCCTCACAGACACAGTTTTCAGAGAGGGATTAAATGTGAGACTCTCCTGAGGCTGGCTGTGCCCTGACCTCAGCTCTTCCCTGATGAAAAGAAAGCCCAAGGAGGAGCCACGGGGGAATTAACTCCAAGAAGGTTTCAATGCAGTTCAGATTTAGTCTGTGATTACCTGAAATTCAGACCTAGTGAGACTCACCAGTCCCTGGCCATGTTTTTGAGGTGCTATTTATTCTCCTGTGCTAAATTACAGCCTGTCAATAGCTGTCTCTAGGCTCCTGGGGGAAAGAAGGGTCCCTGCAGAGGTGACCGAGATGCACAGCCCTCCCGTGGGTCAGGGAAGGTGCGAGACAGCCTCCTCTGCCTTCACACTCCCCCCCAGCATCGGCCATTCTAGTTCTGAATGGGAAGGCAATTCATGATGCCAAATCAGCTGTTTGATAGGGCTCCCTCAGAATTGCACCCTCCAACTGAAGGATAAGGGCCTCTAATATGTAGTGTCGCTGACTCATAATTACATCACAAGTCTACCAGATTTAAAGATTTTCCTAACTCTGGAATCGCGCAGCATCTAAGAATCTCAGATTTTGTTACAAAATGTAAATCTCTAAACCTGATGCTGAAGAGTACTCTTTTCAAAAGTTCAGAAACAGAAGGCAAATTATGAAAAGCTTTCAAAAATAATTTTGCTTTAATTGATCTTCAAATATCTGATGCCCACGATATAATATCTGAAACTGCTTAGGATCTCAAAATTGTTTTACAAATATTTACATTTGACTTTCATGTGTTAATGTTATTTTTATTAGCAATTATCAATATAGAGTGGAAATATATACTTGCTTTTTAAAAACACCCTGTGTTCAACTCATGTTCCACTTGTTAATATTGCTATTGGGACATACATGCAGCAATACATAGATAACAAGGAAGAACAATCATTCAGATAGAAATTCAAGACATTGAGTAAATTGGATGTCTCTATGCTCTTACTCCTCAGACTCTTTCTTTCTGGCCTAATATCCCTCTAGTTTCCTGGCAATGTTCCTGTCAAAGGTCGCAGTCTGATCCTTAAATACCAAAAACTGCACATGTCCCTAGTAAGAATCAAGAGTTTAGAAATATGGAACTGCTTCAGAAATCTTCATGTTTGACAAGCCATATACTTTTTTCCTTTAGAATGTGCTTTTCTCCCAGAGGGAGGTGCATGCATTAGCATATAAAATCAATACATTGAGCGTGAACTTTTGTGCTGTTTCCAAAGGGGATTTTAGCCTGTGAAGTATTCAGATACATATGCATTTACGCACAAAACAGTGACCTGCCTATTCACATCATATACAACACGTAAACATAATTTTGACAACTCGTCTATGTATTGAATCACAGCCAGCTATACAAACCAAGCTCTGCAGCTGCATCAGTGAAGCAGCAGAACAGTAGCCATAAAGGACAAATTCTCCTCTTAAGGCTGAACTGTGTTGTGGAGATTGGAACACCATTTTAGGTGAATCTGTATATGCTCCATCGTAATTCTGTAGGAGGTTTTAGGCATTGTTCTTCATAATAAAGACTTCCAACTTGCACCAATTTTATCCTAGTGAACTAAGAATTGAGGATGTTTCTATATAGAGAAATATCGTATCTGATGTTTACTGCACATCCATAAGCATCCCGACCACAACAGCTTTCATTTCTGCTGAAGCAGAACCAACCCACTCACCTTCCACAAAATTTCCGCTAGAGTTGCCTAAAACTCGGAGACCAGCTTTGTCCAAAGAATACAAAACCACAGCACTCTAGATGAGAAGGATTTGCTGATGAGACTAAAAGCAATTGCTGTTTTCCAGGGTGGCATAACTCTTGACAAAAAGTTTATTTCCATTTTCCTCTGGGGGAAATGAGAGGAGAATCTGACTCAACAGCGTATTTACTATTTCATGCAAACAAAAATAAACTCAAATGTCTAATTGTTTTCCTTGGGCCCTGTCCAAAGTGTTATGCAAGTGCATAAGCAGCAAACAAAACCTCTCAGCTAGATCTTCCTCTCCAGCTGAACCACGTAGTTTTTCTGACATCTAGTGGCATGTAACTGTGGGGTTTTTTTCTCTGTAACTAACAGCATGTTTAGAATCAAGTTTCTTCCTCCTAGGAATTTTTGGCAGGATAAGGCCTTCAAGAAATCAAACCGTATAGGACAACCCTTGCCAGCCCCTTCAGGTTCCCCCCTGAAGAACGCATCTGCTGCAACATGTTCTGAAGACCCACGAGGCAAAGCACCAAATCCAGAAGATGCAAAGGGTCATTCTACAGGCTTTATGAATGCTTTCTTTCCAAATGCAGGCTCTAAGATGGCTTGCAGTCTTCCCCCCTCACCTTTAAGAGCAGCTGCAGCAACTCACTGCAAGCACCTCGCTTAAAAAGCTATGTTATTGCTCTGGAGAACTTTTCCTCAGCTGCTGCTGGATGGCTAAGAGGAAGACAAAAATCCTTCCCAGAACTGGCTCCGCGTGAGTTCTAAAATAAAGTGTTGCAAAGAAGTCGAGTGGATTTTCCTTTTCCTGGAAGCACATCTTAAGGCAGCATCTGGTCACTTTGAAATAGTATAGTTAATTATTCCTCGGGTTCTTAAAGCTCAGTAAACGCCCAGACATTTTATAAAATGAACTATTGAAATGCAGCCCACTTGAAGTTCTTGGATTAATTCACTGTATCAACAAAAGTTGCATGGGGAATGTGGAAATGACCACAAACAAATTCTTCATCTTCAAGATTTAACATCCTGTATTCCACACGTTTCTCATGGTTTGGACCCAGTGACTTCACTGGGACTACGCATACATGAGTAATGCTGCACTACAGGAACAGATCTGTAACGCAAAATAGCTGGTGCTGAGGATACGACATCCATACAACCCCCGGTTCAAGGAGGGGACCACCTCAGAGAAGTCCAGCTGCATGGACAGCACAGCCGCCAGCGGCTGCAGCACAAGAAGCATTCCCCTGGTGCACACCTTCCCATTCTTTCTCCCCAAAGGGATGCGGTTTGCATACTCTGAGGCTAAAATGGTAACGTAGATGTATTTTAGTCCAGCTTCTTCATGCATGAGCACTTTTCTTCCCTGAACATCACTCATCTGCTTGTAACATGCCAGGAGGCTGAGCCAGCTGTGTTTCTGTGCATTGCCTGCCTGCCTCTGGTTGCACAAGGTACTAGCAGCTGGACAGCCGTCTCATCCACACGCTTGTGCTTCTGCCTCGCTATCGACCTGCTCTGTAAAATGCTTTAAATTCTATGAATTAAAAAAAAATGTCAGACTGAAGCTGTAGTTCTCCGACAGAAAGAGATATAGCCAAAAGTTATCCCTTCCGTCAGAAAAAAAAGCACTGTGGATAAAGAAAGATGGAAAGACAAAAGTGACTGTGAGACTGAACACTCCCAGAAAGATGGCCCTCATTATGTACATGACCGCCAAGTAGTAAGATAAATGGTGTCTTCGAATTCCCTGAGCTAACCATAGGAAAACTATAGCCCAGCTTTACATACACTCATGTCTCCATGTGCCTCTGCCCTATACTCCTCGATGACCTTGGCAGGGACAGACCTCTGCCTTTCTACCTCCCATTCCTCTCTCCCTGCCCTTTTCTACCAGCTTCACACGGTTAAGCTTCCTTTACAAAACAAAACAAAGAAGCAATTTGCTCCTCTATTACTCAGCAGTTGCTACTCACAAATAAGTGTTTTTAGGTAGAACTATAGATAGGTTCTGGTTTTCTTACTCATAAGCAGTCCCTCTGTAGTCAACACAATTGTTAATGCTAAATATTTACAAGATCTAGAGGTAGAAATACAGACTTATCCTTTAAACAATCTGCTTAATTTCTCCCATTTCTGATGCTGGCTCATAGTTTTGCACGTAACTAACATTGGTTTTATTTTTCTTTGTCTTAACACACAAATACATGATAAATGCATATTAGGTTTTTTTACCCCAAGACAATATTCTGTTAGCATTATAATTCTTTTATAACCTGATAAAACTTTCCACCCATATGCAACTGTGGAGTGCCTAACAGACTCCCAACAGTATTCAGAAAGATTTTTCGGAGGAGCAATGCTGACGCGAGGCTTGCAACGGGACAGAGCACCAAGAATCACCTTCTTTGTAAAGAGGTGATGATTTAAAGGCGCCATTTTGGCATATGCAAAGCGCAGGAGAGTTCTCATCAGCAACCCATCCTCCGACAAGATGTACAGATGGTGCAGAGGGAATTACAAAGCTCAAGCATTCAGACAGCGTTGTGCACATTAAATACAGAACGTACAGTACTTCATAGTGTGCAGGAGAAGAAATCTTCCTTCCGAAAGAGACCTGTCACCTTGACAAAGATGTATTGTCTGTATCCCATGAATGTCTGCAACAGCACTTAAATACAGAACATATAATGAGTCCTGCAGCTATACTGGAGGGAACATCCTGTTTTATTTTTCATACAAGGCCTGATTCTGCTCTGCCTTGTACCAGTGCAAGGCTGGAGTCACTCCCCTGAAGTCCTTCGTGTTAAAGAGACATTTTCAAAATCAGAGCCACAACATTTTTCTTCAAAATAAAAAAGCATTAACTGCCAAACCTGCAGCCCCTCCAGTTCAACTTCCTTTCAGTGAGAATCACAGTTAGCACTTGGGCTTGAACATCTTTGTGGACAATTATAACTCTTCTCCAGTCTGTGTGGCTATCCCAATTCTTGACAGCAAGCAATTAATTTATGCATCAAGCTGTGACCAAAGTACCTTACATAGAAACGGGAAAATGAGGACTATCTTCTCCCCATTTTCAAAACAGTATCGACTACTTCCACAGTCTTCTATGACCGTACTAGTATTACATCCAACCAAGTCACCTGTAAACAGATTAACAAATGAACACCTCAGCCTGGAAGGGGTAACAGGAGAGAAATGTTAAGCATTTTCATCCACACAAAGAGGGTGTGAATGAAAGAGGGCACTGTTTTGTTCTAAATTATGTATCCAAGAGTACGGGCCAAGGTTCTTCTAAGTGTTGGGTACTCTTAGCTCTTGTTTGGCTGAATGGGGTCTGAAGGCGTTCAGGTTTTCATGCATGGCCCTTTCCTAAAGCACCAGCTCACTATCTGCAAGAGAATGAAAATTAAAAGCCCACCTGACTGTCAAAACCACAGTGCCAAGAAATATGCCTTCCATTAACTTTGGGACTGTGAAATGACACCTATTTGAAATGGACAGGAAATTTAAACACTTTTTCCAAGTACTTTTTTTTTCTTTAGTATCCTACTGTGAACAATTTAGCCTCAGATGCTGGAAAATCCATGCTTTATTACAAACTGGGAATTTTCTTTGCATGATGAGTTACTTTTGCACACATTAACTGAGATTTCATGATTCCCAGCGTAGCAATTGGGTTAAGCAAGCACCTGCACCGCAAGATCTCCAAACCTGACCAGAGCAAGTTACGCTTATTTGTTGGGTATTGACAGTTAGTTGAAGAACAAACTGTAGAATAATCAATTCCACTTAGTCCTGATCCCACTTTTTAAGGACCCGGGTATTATTAAAAATTTGTATTTACACCATCTGGGCATTAGGGAACTGCCATCTGGGAGTCAGAAGTCTTATATGGTCTTATAAAGTCAACAAGTTTTGCCTTTTAGTAAATTCCTGTAAACACTGGCCAAACAACAAAAAATTAACCCCAGTCCCAGTGTAAAGTAATTTAAAGGATATTACGCATTTATAAATTTCAACTTCATCTTGCAACATGATACCATTTGCAGTGGATCTGCCCCTGGTGTAGTGTAATTCAGTTCTGGTGTAAATAAGATAAACACCTTTAACTTCACCTGGATTGTATCTGCTTACACTGAGGCTAAATTTCCCCTGTGGGTTCCTGTTTATTTATAGGCAACGTGGTAGACCAGGATGACAAAGACACGTATCTCAATGTTGCAGTTACATTAGAACTAGCATATTTATCAGGAGACAGAAAATTCATGTATTACTAAGTAGCATGATGTGTGGGAAAGATACCTGCCTTGCAGGATATCGAAGGAATGGTGGGTACTGGCAAGTTCCTGCCAGCGAAACCAGGACACAGTTCTCACTGTATGGAAACAGGAGTCTCTTGGCATTTCAGACATTTGTCTGTGCCCCTTCTGTGCAACTCTGTCAATGCAAAGAAAAGCAGAGAGCGACCCAAAACGCATGGCTTGTTGGAGCACTGTACATCTACCTGAATGGCTTGTTGCCCTTCCCCCATTAGAGCACAGAAGCAGATTCACACTCAGGGATATAAAATTTGCACTTGCTCTTCTTTGTTCATCTGTAGCAAGAACAAGACCTGCTACCAGCAGAGTTTAAGAAATAACTTTGCTAAGAAGATGCCCGTGGCCCATTCCCAGCGCAACAGTGACCAAATACCCAGTGTGACGGGCTAACAATAAGGGGCAAGACCCATTTTTCAGCAGGACAACCCTATTAAGGTCCACCCTGTTCCTCAACACTTTTAACTTTAAAGGCATCTCAGGCAATAGCACAAAGATTGTTTTCTATCCTTAGTCTTGTTTTCAGTCAGTCATATCCCCTGGTAAATAATCCCTGGTTTACCTTCCAAAAAACACAGATGAATGGGCTCTGGATAGCATATTACCTAATGCTGTTCAAGGCTAGGAGAATTACCTGCTGGAAATTATCTGGAAAGGTCCTAATGAATACCACAAGGTTTCTGCTAAACAGACGTCCTTAGCCAGTCTAGAGAGATTCTACCTTGGATCACGATTAATTGCTTGGATTTCATAAGGTGCACCAGATGTCAGGGTCAGCAAGTCCTCTTGCTGCTCCAGGAAAACTGCCAAAAATATTGGCTGGCTATATTCCAGGCGACTGACTTCATGCGGCAGCAGGATAGCAGTCACCAGTCGTCCTATAAAGGTTTTAATTTCAATCCTGATTTCTAAATGGTGAGAACTGTAGATAAACAGGAAACTGAAGAGTTTTTTGTGCCTAGAGGAACACACACCTACCAAAATTAATTCAAGCATGGCTAAGGATATTTAAGATCCTTCGGCTGAGGCATGGCATAAACATCGGCCATGAAGAAAAACAGACTGGAAAGCGAGGAAGATGTTTTAATTATTCCCAATCAGACATGAATTAGTGCCTTTGACTGTCTTTTGTCTTCCTGGAGAGTTCACTTTGGAAATCCCAATATAAATTATCGTAGCCATTTAACTGTAAGCTCTCCTGCTGCCTGAGGTCAGCTCTCATCAAGCTGGTAAGTCTCCTTTCGGGGAGAGCCAGAGAAAGCTGCCCACCCTTTCCATCCCGGCAAATGCTGGTGGCGGCTCAAAGCAAAGCAAGGCAGGAAGGCAGGTGGGAACAACCGATTTGTTACAGCAACAGAAATCTGTGTTTTGTTTGCCGCCTTCACCCAAGATTAAGGACTTTTTCACTTTTATGGTTCAAAGTTAGATGGCTTAGGTCTAAAACTGCTCCCCCAATTTTGTTACTGAAGTTTCTGGAGATGGATACAGATCAGTCTTTTCTTGTACCAAATCAAAGCTGTTTGTAACAGCAAGGACTGACTCAATGTCATGTTTTAGAGGGCTAAAAGGGCAGCAGGATCAGGTTAGATAAAAACGTAGGACACACAAGCAGCAGCCAGGACAGATGTAGGGAACTAAAGCAGCCAAACAATGAATTTTTACCTTTGCATAGTGACAGCTTCTTACAACAGCATATGAAAGCCTATGAGAGAGAAAAGCTGGAAGGGAAGGGTGCAGAGGGCTGCTGACATGGCTGCTAAGTCTTTTTTGCAGTGATTTAAAAGAGTTTACCTTGGATTAAAACCAATGCCAAGGGTAACAAGAGACCATGTCCACTGCTACCAATGTGCACAGCCCTGAGAGCTGAACCCTAGCTAGACAGCGCTGGCTAGCCAAGACAAAGCGTTCCTCCCAGACCTCCTCATATTTTGTAGCCATCTATTCTCAGAGAGTTTCTCTTTGGTGCTTCAGGCTGGTTTACCCCTGGAGAGCTTCAACCATCTGTAAGTAAATTTGTCATTGGAGAATTTGCTGTAGGTAAAATAAAGGGAAAGATATGCTTGGAGAAAAGTGGAGATGCCCTCACTGGAGAGCTTATTTTCACTCTGGAAAAGTCCTCCATTTCCTCTAATGTTCATGACTCATTTACTGGGCTGAATTATTTCTAGTTTAGATGGCTGTTAAAGATGGGATTATAAGAGGTAAATGTATGCCCGAGTGGTATTCCAACCACTTTTCCTTGACACTGTGAATTGATATTGCAGGCATCATTAGATGGTTTGCACTCTAATGGGTAGAAAGCTCTGTTAATAAAAATATACTTTATACACAGCCTTCATATTAGCCTTTTTTTGGCACATTTATGATTGACTTTAAGCCATTTGATTCTCTGAAAAACATTCAAAAATATCCATTGCCTTTTCAGCTGAAACAGGAACCTTCTATAAATTAGGTCTCCAAGAAGGAAGGAAGATGCCAAGGGAATTGAGTATTTCATTCTATAGTTACCCAGACACATCAAGCCTGTCTCTGTAAATTTCAGTAGACATCAACTGATAGGTCAGTATTGAAGGGACATAAAAAATTAAAGCCAGTAATCTACCCCTTCAGAAAGGAAAGGTAAGCAGCACTTACAGTGCTAAAGGACTGTGCTACAATTTATGACTCAGAATTTTTAGCCATTTCATAATGGGCTTATTGTAGGTTTTCAGTATGTTATTTAAGACTGGGGGTCAGAAAAATAAGAGCATGTGTGATCTATAGAGAGCAAAAAATCATAGCAATGACATTTCATCATCAGGTTAGTAGAAATATTCGTATGTGTATAGTTAACTTAAATTTCTAGCATCTTGGCTTTCCACTCATTCATGCTGTTAACGTTTTACTTCATATGTTTGCTGCCCAATGAATTGTCGTAATGGTAAATAAAAATAAAGATAGAAGAAAATTCTAGAAGTCAAAGACATTTCTCATTTTTTTAAGGGAATTGAATGACCTTTCAGGTTGGGGGGCAACATAAATCAAATTGATTAATTGATTTAATCAATTGGTAAATTGATTGGAATGTGTCATTGCTTAACATCCATCAGGAGAGATAATTGCATAATTAACACTAATGAGCTATTTTACAGAGTCATGTTTGCATTCCTATAAATAAGATTACAAATGCAGTTAATACAAATATTTTAGCACAGCTCAAATGTGCATCTCTAATGGCTGGCTAGGACTGAAGCATTCAATTCACGGCAGTGCTTTCATGGACCACCTTTAATATTTCATTGACCACAAGCCCATGAGTGACAGACAATAATTCTGGTCTAATCCGTGCTCCTGCCACAAGACAAAACCAAGAGCATCTGCACTGTTTCCCAATTTGGTACCAACACCCTGTTTGTTGATTGATGATTTCAAGTAGCACTAGTGTGTGTATAAATATTTCTGCTAATACCATTCAAAAGACTGAGATCTCTCCTTCTATAGGGTAGGACCAGCACTTGCATCTGCAAGTCATTGGGCTATCTCCTGCTGGATTTCTCAACAACTTCAAGAAGCATCTAGAGGCATCGTTCTTTCTTCCTATGACAGTTATCTTCAAGATAGCCTGCTGTCAAGATTGATACCAATAATATCTATAGTGCTGTAATTGTTTGGACAATTATGTTGAATTTCTGGGTGAAACAGCAACATGAAATCTTGCATACTTAATGAACTAATCTAGATTATCAATATCAGGCTCAGAAATACACCATTAAGACTCTAGACTTGAGAAACATTTTATACAGGACACATACAAATTACCATGGAGTCTTAGCCTTTAAAACCCGAGTTAGTTTTTGGCTGGGCCGAAAGAGTATTCCTTTTGCACATCTGCAGATGTTCAAGGCAACCAGTTTTGTTCAAGCTTGCTTTTAACATATTCTTAGGTTGATAATTTTTTTTTTTTTAAAAAATTGAATTGTAATATAAGGGGGTTGTGCTGGCAATTTGAACAGAACCTTAACTAAGATGTCTGTTACCAAATGATTGACAGCATAGCAAGGAATAAAATGCAGCCACACAGTCTCAGTGGCAACAAAAACTGAAGTCACGCTTTTAAAATCTGATGGAACACTGTCATCTGGTGGCAATTTGAAGAGAGTGCAAACAGAGACTAATCTGGTTTTGGTTCCACAGGCTTCTTCCATTTGAAGAGGTTTATTTTAATAATCTATTAATTTGCTTTAAATTATCTCGAACTCAGCCCAAGGCCTGGATTGTTCACATCATTAAAAAGGAAGCTTGGCACCACAGATCCTGCTAGTTAAGCCAGAAATAAGTTACCACAAATTACAACTTATATTGGAAGCCTTAATATTTCAATTCTGCAGACTGTCACAGGCTTCTGCAGCAACCCAGCCAAGAGTTCCTACTGGGCATAGAGCATATTTGTGCAGAAAGTTCAGAGAAAGATGTGGAAGTGATTAGAAATTTAACAAAATGAAAAATTCACATGCTACATGCAGGTTGTGTCTTACTTAGCAAACTGCTGAGCAGGCATCTGTCTTAGCAATTCAACCAGTAAGTGTGGCTGGGAGAACTCCTATAAATATTTCTAAACATGAAAAAACAGCTCAACCATTTAGGTTTTCTGATGGTAGGGAAACATTATTGTTGGAAATATTTCTGGTTTCTAATTTCAGATAATTATTTGTCAGAGGGAAATCAATAAGCCTCAGTTAAGATCTCAGCAGAGAAGCTTATGATCAAATATGTACCTAAATACCTGCTGTTGAGAGAAACCCTAGGGCTGTGCAATGTCCCACTCCACAGCCCAAAAGAACAATGTGCGAGCCTGACAAAGTCAGTTTTAGGTCCATAAATTGGACAGAAATGTATATGGACTCTTACATGTATGGTCTCATCAGCAACAGCTTGCTACCAGGAGCTCCTGGTCCTGATTGAGTTCAGACCCAGAAAGGGGCTCAGCCTGTCCTAAATCTCTCTCAGGCCGTCCCTGTCCCTGGTGCACGCTACTCG
Organism: Phoenicopterus ruber ruber; assembly: GCA_009819775.1. Classification (NCBI taxonomy): domain Eukaryota; kingdom Metazoa; phylum Chordata; class Aves; order Phoenicopteriformes; family Phoenicopteridae; genus Phoenicopterus; species Phoenicopterus ruber. The sequence goes on along the minus strand of CM020218.1, from coordinate 30,258,946 downwards.
GGGACCTGCCAGCAGGCCATTTTGGAAAGGAGTAGTTTACCGCCCTCTGGACCACTGCTAAAGCTCCGGTGTGTAGGACCCTAGCAAGCTGCAGGACTGACGGATGCCTTTTATGATGTTCACTGAAGGAACTCAGCAAGTGATAACAAGTAAGAACACAGGGCGAGAGGTAGTGGCTGTCACTGAAGGATCCAGGGTGATGCGAGTGCTCTGAATGCATCACAAGGGCAAAGCATGCTTGCCGCTCTGACGCAATACAAATGCTGGTAAACTCAGCTGTAAATGGAAAACCCCCCACATACTGAAGAGCTCCTCGGCATACTCAGAACAGCATGGAAACAAGGAGCAGCAGAATAAACAGGGCCAGACACTCAGCTGTGCTGAGTTGGGTGATGGAAGAGGACCAGGTAGCTCCAAGCCAGCCAATTTTGTAATGTAAAACCACATGAGGACTTACAGGAACAATGCACTATTACCTGCAGATTTACTAAAACAGGCTTCAGATCTAAGCATTTGAAGCCCTCTTGCCACAGTAGAATGGATAGGAAAAACAATTGTGGTAGATTAGAACAAGTCTCTAGATTTTTATTACAGTAGGATAAATGCCAAAGTTCCTGTTTGGTTTCTATTCACGCAAACTTGCTGCCTGGAATTAGAGGTTTGTGGGACAGATGGAAAGAACTAGATAAATTAGCCCTACATTTGTATTTTAAATTTCTGGCCTTGACCATATACACAGGGTTGGTTGCTGACAACTAACTCCCCTTTGGTAGCATTAGGTAGTTATCATTAATGGTCTGGTCACAGCAGGGGCATAGGAGGAGGGAGTGTTACGCAGTTTATCATTTGATACTGTTCTCTGGCAGGATGACCACTTTTTTCACTGGCAAGAATAGCTTGAAGAATTTATATTTAACTTTCCCTACTAATGATGAAACTAGTAAAGTTTCAAAGTAAGGTTAGTTATACACAGTACAGCTCAGTTCTTATGCATGACATTTGGCCAGGCTTTAAGACTGAACGCATTTTGTTACTAGTTATTATTTGCTCTTTGTTTAAGCACAGGTTTTATTCCTTGTCTTTGCAGTCAAGCTGTTGAGGCTGCCGATAAATTAAATTCACCAATCCAGAGGAAGCAGTAGCAACCTAACAGCCACATCAAACTCAAGATATAGTTGACAAAATCAAATGCTAGATGAATTGTTGCCAAAAATAACAGAGGTAGCCACCATTTTAAGCTCGTGGAGAAGGATTCAGGACACCTGAATAACAATAACGATAGGATGGACTTTAGTTACCTCTGTTGACATCTTAAATGATAGTCTGGTCAGTCTAAAAATCACTGCATAATTGTGGAGGTCATAAATCCATCAGCTGTCTGACTTGGAGAAAGACACATTTGTCTTCTACCTAAAACTCCTTGCAACCAGTCTAAGGCAGACAGACACCTGACAGACAGACACCTTCAACATGTCCTGGTGATCAGGGCACCCAGCTAGGATGGGAAACAGATAGATTTAATTCACTTTGGGGTCAGCCAAAGCTGGAAACCAGTGCTGTGACCAACGGACCAGTACACCAGAGACAAGCAGTAGCCTCACGATCACATGGACTGGCTCCCACCAGGACAGACGTGCAATATTTTATAGGCCCCCACGTTGTAAACAGAGCTAGATATCTTCCTCAGAAGAGCCAGGGCATCCTCAGGAGGCATCTCAAGTCCACGTGCTTCCAGGGGAGGAGGAGGCAGGTACGTCTGTGAATCGACACCAGGACATGTGGTGTGTCTGAGAGAGGGCTTCACCACCAGCTAAGAGGAGGGGGCCATCTGGTTCCTGTCCCCACCTTCAGCCTGAACAGCTAAAGCTGATGAATTAGTCCAAATATTAAGGACTGAAACCAGGCAGATCAGATTCCCTCCATTTCCTCATCTATTGCTCTAAGCAAGGTTTGAAATAAACAGTATCCTTTTTATTATTATTTCAGCCTCACTGGCACTGAGCAGTCTGCAGGCAGAAGGAGGGAAGAGCAGAGAGAAGGGTGAAAAAGTCCATAGCTGTAACATACCGGCCCGTTCCTCTCAATGTCACCATTTTACACAGTCCTGCCTATTGGCCTGTAGCTTGCCCCAGGCTCCCAGAGATTTCCAGCACTGTTTTGAATAACTGCTTTACAGTAGGAACTGCAAATTCATTAAGGCCAAGGGTCATTTGTTATTCCTTGGGGAAGGAATATATTCAAACTACAAAGCTATTGTCTCCTGTCCTTGACCTGCAGGATCCACTCTTCGACCCACACAAGAGACCGTAGTGGGGACTGACCCTCTCCGATCCCTGCGCTAGCCGCTCTGCAGGGCAGCGGCTCCCTGTGCATCTAAGGACTTTGGGGAGAGGAACAGCAAGCCAGCTATACTCGGGTATTTCCCTCTGTCAAGCATCGCATTGCCTTCACTCAGCCCCTTAGACAACTTCAAGCGCCAGCTAGCAGCACTGTTAAGCAGAGACAGGCAATACTTGAAATTTGAATGAGCAATGCCAGGCTGACTTACCTGTGCCTGCCAAAGCCTTGAACTCCCTTGGACCCCCACCACCACTTTTCTAAGCATCTGACTAGCTGGGGATCTGGGACGACCTATAAGCATTTGAAGGAAAGCCTTAAGAAAGTACACGGAGAGGAAGGAATACAATCCAAGTGTTTCATGTTGTCTCTTTCCTTTTAACCCTCGGATCTTGAGCAGCATGGCAGAGGAGAACAGCTTCCTGCAGGTAAGTGAACTTAGAAAGCCAGAGTAGTGGAGAAGAAATAAATCGAAGATGAAGAAAGAGTAGAAAAATCAGATTCTTGTCCCCAGGAATGACAGCTAGGTGCCTTTCTGATGGCGACATGAAAATTGCTGATGCAACAGCATCAGTTGAAGAGAACACAGTATCAGCTGCCATGGACAACGATGACCAGAGCAGCCGGTCTGTAAGCACAGGGCTGGCAACACTCAGGAATGCTCCAAAAGTGATCTCAGCCCATTGACAGCAGCAGGAACTGTGAACAAGGTCACACTGACAGATCCTGTTACTTGTCTAAACTGCGCAAGGTCACTACACATGCAATTGCTATTCCTGAAGAAAATCTAGTTAGTAGTAGAGCAACATTTGATAGAAAACACGCAGGAAAATGAATGAAGTTTAGGGGAACGTACCCTGCCTGGAACAGGAGCAACAGGCTGGTAAAAGTCAGGAATTTGTTCACAGCCATGTCCCAAACACAGATGAGATTTCAGGTAATTTAAGGCAAGCATGTGAAAGATGTGCATGAATTGGCTGGAGGTTGGTGGTGTGCGTGTGTGTTTTGTTTTTAAACAAACTCTTCAAGTGAAGGAAAAACAAGTTGCAAAGACAAACTTGGGATACAGAAGAGAAAACCAGATGAAGGACACTTCATACATGACACACAGGCATTTTTTCCTGCAAACAACTTTTCTTGCCTCTGGCAAGGAAATACAATGAATGAGAATGAGATTTTCTGTGACCATAGTGTTGATGTTAGTACAACCAAGCGAAAAAAAGTGTTTACAAAACTTGGGAAAGCATCCATTGTATAGTTGATGACAGCCTAAAAGCCCATATGAATATCAAGCAAGTAATAGAGCCCTGGCAGATGTGCTAGGTTACAAAGACTCCTTTGGCCTAAATTACAAGCCAGAACAAGAAAAATATAAAGACTAAAATTAAAGTCAGCATAGACAGTACAGAAATTAATGCTTTCAGGTGAAGAACATGAATTCAACTTAATGACATTGAACTGAGGTCAAAACAAGTCCCACAAGAGATATGAAAGAAATACACACACTCTGGAAACCTGCTGAAGGTTTACTATGCTATGTTACTTTCCAAGATAACAAAGCCAGGTAAATTAAGAAGCTAAATGAGTTGCCACCAAGACATCAGCTACTTACATATATCTTGTTTCCAAACATTTTGCTACATGACCATTTGGGCAGAGAGATTGTGTGCAGTCTCCAAGTACTTTCATCAAATTGACAATTTTAAGCCAGAATCATTAGTGCTTTATGATGGTTTATCATTTATATTTTTTGAAGTAGGGGTAACTATGTGTATGATACATCTATGGATTCCATAGTATTAAATACTAGTTGGATACATCCATGAAGGCGTCAGCATCTGTTCTTTTTGGGACTGTGAACATTACAGCCTAAACATCCAATCTTTACTCTTGGCCCTCTCTCTTCTTCCAGAAAACCTTGCCACAAGGTAGTTGAATAAAACAGTCGTATGTCAAATATGAAAGCCACATTAATAACATAAACTTGACACTACATTGAGGTTATCTTCCTTCTGGACTGTATTACAATTCATGACAAACAACATGATTGCTGTCATTGCAGCTAATTTAACAGCAGATTTTGCCTTTCAGAGAACTGAAGTTTTTGCCTCTAACTTAAGGTTTTATTTGATTTTTCTTGCACATTTAAGCCATTTAAGTAGTATGACTTTCTTCAATCACATAGAGCTTTTCACATCAAAGGGAGAAAATGCAGTCCTTCTGCCAAGACCATCCCCTAGCTGCTCCCCATTCACAGTAGTTTACTTGCCTCCAATTGAGAGGGATTTCTTTTAATATATGTAGTCTGCAAGAAGATTCTTACAGCAGTTTAACTGCAAGAGTACTGATTTCTTCTTAGGGGGTAGCTAGCTGGGCTTCATATCTGTCACCTGAGACAGCATTGCCATCAACCCAAGCATGGGTGTGTACCACATCTTAAGCACTTAAGTCCATCACTCAAAGATCTGGCAAAATAACCAGATGCAACTGACTCAGAGGTGTTACTGATATTAGCATACAACACTGATCATAGGGTCAAGGGGCAGCTCTAGTTGGAAGGGACCACAGGAGGTCTCTAGTCCAGCCGCCTCCTCAAGCAGGGCCAGCTGTGAGATCAGACCAGGCTGCTCAGGGCTTGATCCAGTTGGGTCTTCAAAACCTCCAAGGATGGAGCTGCTCCACCTCTCTGGGCTGCCTGCTCCAATCCTTAACTGTCCTCAGAGTTCTTTATATCCAGTCAGACAACCTTCCCACAGACACTGGGGGACTGCTGTTAGCTTCCCCCAAGACCATCTCTCCTCCAAGCTGAACAAGCCATAGTCTGTCAGCCTCTTCTCACAGGGCAAGTGCTCCTGCATGACCAGCTTGGTGATTCTCCTCTGGACTAGCTCCAGCTTACTGCCATCTTTAGTGTATTGGCATGGAGGGGGAAGCAAAACTAGATGCAGTATCCAGATTTGATCAAACAAGTGCTGAACAGCAGGGATAATCACCTCCTACAGCCCAGGATGCTGTTGTCCTTCTCTGCTGTCAGGGTACGCTACTGCCCATGTCCATCTTGCTCCCCAGCCAGTCAGTACTCAGCCTGTATTACTGCAAGGGTTTATTCCTTCCCAAAGTTATTCCTTGCTTTTGTCCTTCTTGAATTTCATATGGCTCAGCCTTTGCCTGACTAAAAGATCTTAGGGGAAAAAAAAAAAATTATCCAGTTAGAGTACTCAGTAGTATTGCTTGCACAAGTTTTATATGTAGACTTTCTTCTGAAAAAAATATCATTTATGCAAGACTTCCAGTGACTGTAGACTCAAGACAGAGGTTGTACTTCATTGGAAATTCACCTACTTCAGGCAGGCATCCATCTGCATCTAGAGCTGCTTTAGTAGGAAGTGCTTCCACCCCTTTGGCCAAAGTGGAAACCAAAGTTGTTCAAATATTTATTGCCTTCAGAAGTGATAAGCAAGAGTGCAGTATCTCTTTAGTTTTAAGAGACTCCAAGAGACCACACATTCAGAGTGACAAGGAATTTTTTTTTTTTTACCTTCATTCAATATTAACCATAGCATGCTGTATCCATTCATAAGTACCTCTCAACATCTTGTTTTAGAGAGCTACCAGCTGGCCTGTAGCACTTCAGCTGTGCTGGAAGTTTGTCCATAACCCTCTAAGCCATGGGGGAGCCTAGATGATCCATCCCTTACACACTGAGATACCATGTAAAACCACTTGCTTTTGGCTTAGTCAAATAGGTTCCTCCAGAGAAAGTCTTAAATAAAATTCCTATTTGTCACCTTTCTAGTGCGAAGAAGCCTATGACGTGATTTGGGAATTACCCCTCCGTGCTGTTATTGCAAGGCCATCAAACTCACAGCTGAACAGCTTCACCCCATCCTACCCTTACTTAGGGGCAGTTATGTCTTGAAAGACTCTAGACAGCTAAAATCAGTTTTGTAGCCTGACTTAACCTGTTGATCCTGGAGCGCCTCATGTTAGAGAGGCCGGGGTCTATTGTGAAAGTACACCTGCACCAGTGGGGTTCCCAGCAGGAGCTGCGCCTCTGCATCTCAATGGCAGTGGGGAGCCTGTTGGAAAACAGTCAGGTCCTTCTGGGGAACTTTTCTTCATGCAGAGCAAAAGTGCGCAGTCCTTGACCAATGGGGCAATTTCACAGACAGGAGTTTTAGTGACTCCTCATGCAGGGCAACCACATGTTAAAACTTAACAAGCTGCATCTGAAACCCAGATAAGTTTATGGGTTGGCTAGATATGCAGGCAGCTGCAATCATCAATATAAACAGGCTTTCAAACAACCAAGTAATTAATGTTTAAATGTCATTAAATAAGTAATCCACAATGCACTGGATAGAAAGAGCAGGCAGAAAGGAGTATCCTGATGTACAGCAGGTCCTTTGTCATTTTTGATCTCTGGATACTGATCCAGCAGAAGAGATCCTGGCTCACTATATTTAGATCTCAGACACATGATGCTTAAGCTGCCATATGCCATGACTAGGGTTGGGAACTTCCAGAAATAATTTCTAAGTACAAAGGATATGCGCATTTAATCAGTTCCTCAACATCTGTTTCATAACATTGCATAACTTATCTGTGTGGTTCATCAGTTTAGTTTCTCCTCTTTGCAGCAATGGATCAACCAAGACATTGACAATTTAATAACTTTGTTTCCTTCTTACCACACCCTGTTTGGAGTGCTTTCTTTTGACTCTTGTGACTAAGCAAATGAATACTATGATTGTGCTTTGCCCCAGGAAAGTGAACCGAGATCCCCAATTCCAGCTTTTGATGAGATTTGTACAAAGATGTTTGCAGGAATCTAAGAGAACTCTGCATCAGAATTAGCTTCTCTATTAAGTTAGTCCCATTACAATTTACCCTTCCAAACACTCAAAATGAAAGTGCCCCTCATTTGCTTACAAAGGCTGTCCCCTATGATGAGACCCAGCAGCTCTTCACAGATATCAGAGCCATGCCCTAGCCAGAAGCCACAGGGAAGGCAGGAGTGGAAAGGGACTAAGCAGACGTCTCCCTTTTCCAAGGGAGGGAAACCCAGGCAGACAGCTTGAAGAGAACCACTCCCCAGGGAAACAGAGCTCCCTTACGGATGCTTGCAGCTTAAGAAATATTATCTTGTCTTTTGCAAAGCCAAGAATAATCCCAGAATCTAACACGGGAAGATGTAACAAAAGCCATACTGTCAGAAGATCAACTATTTCATAGAATCATAGAACATAATCACTTCTGCATTATTAAGCAGTAACGAGTAGTTGAGAAGGCTGTTTCAGATTAAATTTGCATGGCATACTTATTAACACCATTAGTCACAAAATCTCCACAGGACCTGCTTGCAGTTTGACATCCCATCTGAATGTCATTGGCCGTACAGACAGGGAGACAGCTTTGTCAAGACTCTGACAGATTATGACCACCCCTTCTCTCTGCCAGTGTCTGCTAAAATTAAAGAGACAAAACATAAGATTAAGCTTTGCTTACCAGCAAAGCCCCATGAGATATTTCCCATCATCTCTAAGTAAGACTGACACTCAGGAAGTAGAAGCAGCACAGACCAGTATTAAAGCAGATCCGGTATACAGTGCAGATGTATACCTCCAAGACAAGCTTTGGCACTAGGTATGTCTCAAACCCTCCTCTCCTTTCCTGCATCTCCACCACATCCTCTTTCCCCCATATCCCCAGAAAAGAACAATCCCGAGCATAATATCTTTGCAGGTTTGCAATGTGGAGTCTAGCATATTGCTTTGGATATAGTGTCAAAAGTGTTCTTTTACACTTTTAGATCACTTAACTGAGGGTTGCAAAAGAACATATGTGAATAAAAGCACAAGATGGCATTTCAGTCATGTTAAAGTTTTTCTTAAAAAAAAGCCTTGTTCATGTATTGCATAATTCAGCTGCAGAACTTGTAGCCAAGCAATTACCAAGATTCAAGAAGCTGGATATTTATATGAATATCCAGAACTTCCTTTAGTTACATAGTTAGTTACAGCCATTACATATTTTACACTGTAAAGTTCTCCGTTTCAAGATTTAAGATAAATCTATAGATCAAAATTGGATTTAATAATGCACATCAGCATTTCATACATCTTCCCATGGATCATTTGTACTGGCTACATCCAGGGATGACATGTGGAATAAGATGGACTTCTGGTATCATTAGCTCAGGCCTCAGGAATACTCTGATTTTCTATACATCAGAAAATCTGTACAATGTACAGATATTCATAATTACAATTTTACAGACAGGAAAACAAATGCACAGAAGTAAAAGAATGTTAGCTTCATGCAAATAACGAGCAGAACAGAGGACTGAGGAGTTAAGTTTCAAACCTCAGCTCTAACCATTTCTTAAAAGCAATTCAAAAGCACAGTGCTGTGATGCACTTTCATGCACAAAATGATTGAGATGACTGAGAGTATTTCCAGCCTGGTTTATGTGCAGCTTGTGCTGAAGTCAAACTTCCGCAGATGTCCCTAAACAGGACCACATTTCAGCGTGTTTTGCTACACACAGACTAAACTACCCTTCTTATGCCTTAATCCTTCTGTTTACTTTTTCTTCCTGTTACCCTTTAATATCAAATTAAAATACAGCTCAATAATGGTTGCATGCTATGATAACTTAACATTTCTGCCTATCTCGTCCTTTTAAAAGAGACACTATTCAGAAAATACGCTGTGCCCGTGTTCCAAACATCACTCCTCTTCAGGCTTTCCAAAGGTACCTGCAAGTGCAGAGAACATCATGTGAACCTTTCCTACCCACACATTGGAAAACCAGCAGCAAAACTTTATTATATCCCAGCAGAGAAGTGGTTAGGCTTTTTCAGCTCGACAGCACACCACAGTTTGCTTGGACAGCCCTGCCCTAAGCACTTCATCCAAAGTATTTGATTCTTGTCATCCTGATGAGATGAACCTGGATCTCAATTCAGCTGGTCACTCTGCACCAGTGCTGGATTACAGCTGTGGCACAATGCAACAAGCACATCTGCTATTCAGGATCAAATGGTGTCCAGGTGCAGTTAGAGGTGACTGTGGAACTGTTGCTAATCAAACTTCACTTACAGAGGCTTTATATTTCCAAAGAATTATGCAGACTTTATCCACTAGAATTCAAAACCCAAAGCCTCAGGCTTGTGAGAAGGATGCTAAGCGCTACTAGATAAAGCATAACTTCTGGCCTAGCAGCATCCAGAAGTATTTCTGCTGCCAGTTGTACGCAACTCTAAGAAGAATAAGAACTTAAAGGAGCAATACACCCTAAAAAGCATGATGGTCAGAACATAGCATTGCTACTGACAATAGTAAAGGGGATAAATTCATAATATACAGCCCTTAAAAAGGAGCGAGGAGAGGGGTGAATGTACTATACAGAGCTTTGAAGCCAGCTTCAAAAATGGATGACAGCTGGCAAACTGCAATTCAGTTTATAGCTTGTTCAGCAGGTGTAAATCATATTTTTCCCCTCACCTTTTATAACTTTCAAGGAGCTACAGATGGTTTCTGAAGCCTTCAAATTGATCCAGTCCCTGAGAATTGAAGCCATTCAAAGGTAAGGTGTATGGACTCAAAGCCTTGATTTCATCTGGCTCAGATAAGCAGTAGTAGTGCAGGTTTAATTAGCATGTGAGTTCCTAAGGGAAATAAGGCCCTTTATAGTTCTTATTTCACTGAAAACTGTGTGCCAGATGCTATGGAAATTCATATGATCTGTGCCAAAAATAGGAAAGGAAAATAGAAGAATAATTATTATTACAACAGAAGCTTCAACAGGATCCTGGAGTTTTCTGCTTTTTCGTGATTTCAAAAAATAATAGGTATGCACACTCAGTTTGATAAAAATAACCACTTACTTTTCACCAATTTGAAATTTTCTTTAAAGGCTAAGGTTTTGCCAAGAGCCTGTATGTCCCTTTTCATACAACTAAGTGCAGAGCCAGACAGCTGTGCACAGCATGCATGAGCTTCCAGGACACCCTCCTGGGGATCAAAGGTCCTGCGTCAGATTTTGTCAGCTGGCACCATATTTCCATTTTGACTTTTAACAGACACTGCGTATAGCGCAGAAGTACCCCACAGTCCCACAGGCAAGTCAGACCATCCTGTTCACAATTTCAGGGCTCACAGACCCTAAGTGAATAGGGCACTATCAGGCCTCTTTGCCCTGTTTGAGAGAGGGAATAGTCATCCCACCGTAAGAAGAAATCTGTGCAATACTCCAGTACTGATTCTGCCATAACAAGAGGACAAATCTGTCCCAGCATGTCTACATACATAATTTCTTACATTACTTAGAGGTCTAGAAGGCCCCAATGAGGTTGGTCCTAAAACAGTTCCTTTCCTGTCCTTGATACAGTTTATTGCCCAAAAAAACCCCAATGAAACAGTAAGGACAAGCTAAGTAACTTGCAATTCTATTATTTATTATGTAGCTGTATGGAGTGGAAAAGTAATTTGGAAAAAAATCATGACTGAGATAGAGCCCTTATCTTCTATTTTTATATAATAAAAATCCTCTGAAATAATTTAATGTGAGTGTGTTCATTTGGTTCAGAGCATTGAAGTACATTGCCCAAAATGTGTACTTTAGGAAAGGAGAATGTGATAGCATATACTGAAGTTGCCCTTGGTATGGTTTTTGTCTGTTTTTAGGCCAAAAGCTACACACATGGAGAAGTTCTTACACAGGCTAACAGAGGAAATAGTACAGTCTGTACAGACAAAACACCTGGTTGAGCTACCTGCTCCCAGGGCCAAGAGAAATTGCTGATCGTTAAATGATTATTCATTGCCCCTGCCTGCGGAAATTCACAGTACAAGCAGCCATAGCAATATAGTGCACTACCATCCTGAAGAAAGCTTCTCATTGATGATGCACAGGAGCTTAATAGCATTTAGAGTGAAGTATGCCAAGAAAGACGTCTCACCAAGACAGGTATTTTGTCAACTGTCCTTGAGCAATTCCAAGTGGCTTTTAGTATACAAGCACACTTAAGTCATATTAAGTATAATTTGGGTGCCACCTAAATCTGATCCAAACTTACATGCTCCAGTTTACTTCTGGTTCATTGGGAAGCAGACGCTTGGGTTGCTTCAGAAGAGCTCACTTGCATAGGATCCTGTACCCCAGTGCTGCAAGTTCATCTTCTCCCTCATTCCCTCAGCCTCCAACCGCAGAAGCTACTGCCAGCTAAGGGGAGGTGTTGCTCTCGAGCAACAGGACATCTCTGTCTGGTGTCAGAGGGTTCCTCCAAGCAAGGATCTGTGTAGGCGGTGACAACACTTCCTGCGGTTTCCAACACCTCTTGACTTGCACACATATCCTTTCAGCCTGTTTTTACCTAAGGTTTTAGGGAGTTTGTTAGAGCAGGTAGCATATTTTCTTCCCTCCTTCTCTTCTATTAGGTGTAAAATGGGTACCAGCTGCACAGAAACCCCAAAATAGGAAAGTATCAAACTAGAAGAGCCAAACAAGAATATCCAGGGCAGCAATTCTCCAGATACAGGTAACCTTTACCAGGGTACCATGCAGCTGAAGGCTATTGCAAAAGCCTGTTGCAACTCTGCATCTGCAACCACTAGCACCATATAACAAGAACTTAAACACAATTCAAAAGCTATTTCCCAGTACTAATTTTAAGGTCACATGCAAACATTAACAGGATTTCAGTAGGAGCACAGGATGAAGAAAGAAATAATGAGAGGATGCAGGAAATGGAGCAGCACAACAGAGAAAGACAGTATCAATTCTTTATTATCACTGGTCTGAACAGGACAGGGTGACAGTACCTCTTTGCCTCCTGATTGCTGCCACCACAGTAAGCACTGAAGAGATAAACAGGCCAGAGCTTCACAGCATGACATCCCCAGCACATCTTCATGGTCTGCTCACTGGCAACATCCTTAGCAATTCCTCTCCTTAGCTTTTCTCTAAGCAATTCCCACAGCACAGGACAATAATATCTAGAGGTCTCAGAACTCCTCAAATACTTACGTCCATGACCACATCCAGGACTGGCCTCCCGTCCCACAGCAGGATACCATCAAGTCCTCACCTCCCAGGGAACTCAGCTACTCTCCACCTCAGACTAACTACTCCTTTTCTCTCTTCGAAATGGGTTTAAGCACCATACTCATTCCTAACAAGGCAATTCTCTTCTCATGTTATCCATGCTCCCTTACACACCTTATCTCACAGCTTCTCAGTCCAGAACACCCTTTTTCTACAGAACATTTAAGCACTAGGCCAACAGACATCACCTCCTCCAAACTGCCCTCTTCCTTTATACCCTAGCTGGCAGCTGCCTCTTATAGACCCATCGTTATGTTAATTAGATCTTTCTGGTGCATGGCTGTGGGCTGAGTGAGTTCCCAAGGTGCTCAGCTGCTTGCTGGATCAAAATCCCCATGCTTGCAATGCTGCTCACTCTTAGGAAAATCCACGCAAAAGAGGCTAGTTGATAACAGGCAGCATTTGGAGGTGGGATGTCTCCTTCAGTCATCAGTTCTCTCAGGTGTTGCAAACTGGATGTAGAGACTTTGTCCCAGAACTACTGCAGCTGTCACTCATTAGTATATTTCTTTTCCATGATTTCAGGAAAAAAATGATTTTAAAAATCGTAAAACAATTCCGTAAGATGCAAATGCGAATACAGTTGTGGAAGAATGGCAGTTCACAAGATTACTTCAGCAGTGACAGGTGAATAACAGACAACTGTGATGCTCATTGCTGGAGGTAAAGGACTGCCATAGTAACTATGGCACACCAAGTAAAATTGTCCGTGTCTGGAACGCCAAAGAGGAAAAATCCCAGTTCTGTTGCACCCATTAATTTTAAAGGGCAAAATAAGAGTTTGGTTCATACTCTAAGAGCAAGCTTGTAACGTGAGGAATGAGATTTCCAGTTTGTCAGAAATTCAAAAAATCTTTTAAGTTTTCCTTCCTAACTGGAATGAAGACTCAGAATTTGGTAATTTCCTGCAGAAAGGAGATGTTGTTTCAGAAAGTACAAAAAAGTTCACGTTGACTTTTCTGAAATCAAACTGGACAAGGAGTCCCTTTGAGTTCCCAAGACTTTTCTCTGCCTTTCAGTCCTGGGACATCTCCCCAGGCAGCCTCTCCTGCAGCAGTGAGCTCAAAAGCCTGTTTTGGTTCTGGAAATTTCTGCCTCTCTTTGGAGAGTTGAGGTCACCTCTGCAGAGCCATGATCTCCTGTAGGCTCCTTCTACGAGTCACTTTCGTTGCTCAAAAAATCTCCATCCTCCTACACGTTCATTTGAGCTCTAGTACTGAAGTGAAATAAACCTGTTAAGGAGTTATAAGCTGTAACCATCTGAAATCTTCCCTCTGCAGCACAGAAGGTTATAAATAGAGTAGAAAACTTATGAAAGTTTCACATCTTACTCAAGTCCTTTAACTGGCTGAATTCCAAGTCCACACAGAGGATTTCTACTGTGGTCTTTGACTCTTTAGGTGTGGAGCTGATATTTTAGCAATTTCAGTCTTTGCTCATATCGGCTGACAAGCTCCAAGTTGGCCAGAGCCAATTTGATCATATTTTGCAAAAAAGCTTCCTGTCTGTGGCAGTCAGGCTGCTGATCACCTCATCAGTTCATCTTGCTGTTCTAGGCCAGAGGTGTCGCAACTGCACTTCCCGTCTATCCAACTGTTCCTTCACAAAAAATGTTTTTATTGTGCCTCGAAGTATTTTATCTGTTCTTTCTGAGGAATCTCCAAAACCCAAAGCTCCTTCAATCCTGTGAAGGCGTCAGCTTCAGTACTAGCTTTAATTACTTTTGCAAAGCTTCAAATGTTTCACGTGCCATTTCCTTCCTTTGGATCTTCATTGATTCCTGCAAGCGCTCCCATTTTTTGTCCCACCTCATCTCAACAGGAATATCCCAGTTTCTTTCCTTGCAGATGAGCCCTCATTTGGCTGTAACACAGTTCCCAGTGCAGACCCACACTTGTTTCAAGAATAACATTTCGCTGTACTCTGTACCTTCATCTGACACTGCAGATGATTGATTGACACACAGCTTTTCACACACACAGACCGTATGCATGGGTGACAGGTGACTTGGACAAGCAGGCATCTCTTTCTCTCTGTTCGGTGACAGAGATATCCATGGGAGAGGGGACCCCACCCATGCAGACGGGGACAGTGATCACTTTCTGATGGTGGTTTCTCAGTCATTCCTTTCCAACAGTCACAGCCTTCAAGAAGGCTGCAGCCTAGGTTCCTCCTGGGTGTCCATCAAGGGGCACCTTCAGCCCCTTAATGCCAGCTGGCACTGCCACAGAGGTATCGAGGCTTACATGGCAGATGACAAAAGAATCACTGCATGCTTCACTGTGCAAGGCAAGCAGGGAGCCCTGCCCACTCAAACAGCTACAAAAAGATCAGTTTGGTTGGCCTCCACCACACCTGACACACAGGCACAGTCCCAAGAGATGCTGCTCCTCTGAGGAATGGACTGTGCACAAGACCGTCTGCATATAGATTAGTAGAGTTCTCTGGCCTCCAGGACTTTTTGCACCAGTCCCTCTGCCTCTGGCCTTAAGACTCTTGAATTCTCTGTTCCTCTCTAGCCTTGCCAAATGTTTCCTCTTTCTCCATCATTTTCCCTTTGCTGCCTCTTTCTCCCTATCCCCTTGGTCATCGTCCTGTTGGGCACGTATTCTGGGCTACCGCTTACCAAAACCACCTTCAGACACAGCAATCACTCCCTCCTGTGCTTCCTACCTCTTGGTGACCAAGAGGGGAGAAGTCCCATCCCTTGGTGACCAAGAGGGGCCTGTCTACTCTTTCACCACCCTGCCCAGAAAGTGTGTGCTCGAGCACCTTCCAGGGAGACAAAGACAGCTCTTGAGTCAGGCTTCCCAGCAAGAGTGCTGTGCCGAGAAGGACATGCACATGCCTGCACATTCTGCCCAACATCCTTGCAGGTGCAACCAAGTGAGGGAAGAAGGAAGGAGCTCTGCAGCTGAAGGGCTAGGGGCCAGGTCCCAGCTCTTCTGAATCCTAAACCAGATCCCATTGTCTCCTCCCAGGTCATTCCCCAGCCTCTTGGAGCCTACTTGCTTCCTACACGAGCTACCTGGTGGCCCTTAGACATGTGGATCTGCTGCCCACGCAGCGGCTGAGCACAGACGAGTCAAACACCTGCAGTCTGTAGGTGGTAAGGGTATAACACATCTAAGGACAGGGCACTCACCCTAGAGAACAGATACGTCTTTTAAAATACAGAAATACCTAACTGCTGGCTGCTGCAAACCCCTTTTTATGTTGCCAAATGAAAGCAGCCACGGAAGCCTCTCATGGAGGCTGCTGGCAAGATGCGAGCCCAGACAGTCGGCCCACTCTTCCCAGTGCTGCGGGGACCACCTGCCTCAGAGACCGGGAAGCAAAGGAGCGCAGGACACGGGCCAGCCCTCGCTGGGGCCAGGGCTCGTGGCGAACGGTTGGCCCTGCACACTGGAGCAGAGACACAAGGCACAGAGTCCTTAGCTAGAGCAACACTTACTCACCGGAGCCAGCCCAGATTAGATGCAAATTTAAACACTGAGGCGATGTCTATGAAGCTCACAGCAAGTTGCGCTTTCTCTGCTGGCCAAGAGAAATGGGGTACAGCCCCATCCCAGGGGTACGCTCATTTAGACAGACCTCTCCCCACTGGTGGGGCCACCTGGAATCCCTCTGAGTCTGTTAGGCTTCGAGGACGTCCATATGAGATGAGTCTGAGGCAGATAACCCAGAAAAGGACAGGCTATGTGGTGATCTGGCCTTTAAAGGCAATGAGGACCAAAAAGTGACTCCGCAGTGTCTCAGCCCTGAGGTGCTCTGCAGAATTTACAGCTCACAGAAATGAGCACCAGTCCCCCGAGGCTCACCATACGCCTCCTCAAAAGTCTCTGTCACCACAACATGTACAATTGTGGCTGCAACAGCCTACCCCACAAAGGCAAAAGCAAAAGAAAAATAAATCACTGTCAGGATCCCCTCTCAGCCTCCACATCCAGCAGCTTCCTCATTACCCAGATCCACCACCACCAAGGGATTGCCTTGGGGTGGAGATAGCCCTCCACAGACGCTGAGGACATCATAGATGTTCCCTCACCCATGTGCTAAAGGTAAATCCATCTGTCGGGACCCCCTAGGATCTGGTGAAATCAGGCAGCAAGATGCCCAGCATGGACAGATGGCCACTTGACAGAGCTGTGGGGATAAAGAGGGACTGGCAGGAGGCCACAGAGTGCTCGGTAGCTGGCAACCCCACTGCACCCACAAGCTGCCGGGTACGCTGACCCCGTGCCAGGCACGCTGCTCCGCAGACACCTCTGAGGGTCCCCATTCCTGTTTTCCTTCCAGGCAGCAGCCATCTCAACTCCGTTCTGCTGCAGGAGGGAGGCCCTGGGTATTGCAGCTATGCCATCTGCTCCTCTGCCCCGTTTCCCAGGCATGGGCAGGAGGGAATGGGCAGCTTACTGCCCTCCTCCATGGGGAAAACAGAGAAGAGAGCTGGCTTTGTTGTCCAACAGAGACCATCCCCTCTGACTTGATAGCATTGAGGTGGGCTTACAGGTAGGCAGATAGTTTCAGTACGCAGCCTGAGCCCCACGCACAGATTACCAGTGCTGTGTCTTTAAGCAAAGGGGTTCATGCTGGGCAAAGAGGTTAGTACGAGCTTGGGAACAAGACCTGATCCTAGCAGCGCTCCCTTTTTTTGCCTCTGTCCTGCTTGGGTGGCTAAAGGGCAGGACTGTGCTCGAGTGGGACCCTCTAAAAGTGTTGCGCCTCTTTTTTTCAGGTTTAGGAGATCTCAACATAGACTCAGACAAGCCATTCATTGTGCCAGGTCTCCCTCTGGCAGCCTCGGTCTCTAGGAGCACATCACCCACAAAATCCTTACCATGTGCCGTGCCAGCCATGGTGGCAGGGGGACGCAACGAGGCTGACGAGCTGGCCACGGCACCGTCCCCCCCCCGCCAGCAGTGGCAGCCTGGGACATGCTCAGGAAGGTGGCTTAAAGAGCAAACACCAGACACGGCCTCTAAGATGCCTGCTCTGGTGCTCTCAGGGTGCAGCGCTAGGGCACTGGTGAAACTGCGCCTCATCGGCAAACAGGCGCAACCGAGGGCTGAGTTAAAATAACACTTGATTTAAGCCCAAGTTTGTAGAAATGAAGTCTCCACATGCATTTAAATGATATAATACACATTTTTCTACAGCCTCAATGCAAGATTTAAGTTTAAAAAAAACCTGTGAAAGTCTTGGAATAAGCTTTGCTATCTTCATTTTGGCCAGAAGATGAGTTGGCATAAGTTATTCAGAAGGAACATGTTTTAGGAAAGGGAACATATGTGCCTAGAAAAGAAAAAAAAAAAAAAAGGCATAGATTAAAAACTTCATGATCTCATTTGGACCATCTTATGTGAGTTACTGCCCTGGAAAGCAGAAAGTCTTTGCTACCGAATATAGGAGGAAAATGTAATTTGCCAAAAAATCCCATTGAAAGATGAAATAAAATTCCTTACGCTAAAAGTACTCAAATGCTAGAGAACTTGTATCCATTGCCTATTTTGGCAATAATTACATAGCTGACTACAGCTTAACCAAACATTACAGAAAAGAGAATATTCCTTTAAATAGTCCCTTTCATTAAAAAAATGGGGATTTGTTCCTATTTGGATCCCGAAAGAAGCATTTACCATTGTTTAGCAAACATCTTTTCGACTGCTTTTGAACAGCAAGGCATATCCAAGGCATTTATGTCAAATCATACTTGTCCGAGTTTGTCTCTGAAATACCTTCCCTCTCCATATGTCTCGTCACAAGAACAGCAATTTGCTCACGTCCTCCACATTTTTTCATGGGACTAGATTCCCTGCAGAGGTTAGTTTGGTTGTACGCTCCCAGAATCTATTCCCTGTACTGAGACAGTGGAGATCGCTCCAGCGCACGCGGGGAAAAGCGTTGTGAACTCTACTCCTGGGGAACAGGAGATTGAGAAGTCCATTGCCAGACCAGTCAAATCAGAGAAACAGCCCTGGTCACAGCAGACAGGCCCTTGACGGGCATCAGAGTAAGTGGGGCCTGTCTAGATGGTTAAGGCCACTCTTGAGATGGGATCAATATCCTATTTTTTTGCAAAGCTAATTTAACCAAAATCAAATATAAACAGGAGTATCTCCTTCTCTCAATCTCAGCCATCCTACGGAAGAAAAGTGGCTGTCATATTTTAGTTGTTGTACTTTAGTTACATGCCTCAGATATGATTCTTGATTGATCTCACAGCCTGAATCTTTTGTGATGAGTATGATGGACTTTATGATAGAGAAAGAAAAAAAAAAAAAAAGGATAAAATTCCAGTTAGGAAAATACTATAGTCTCATTCAATTCCAGGTTGTAAGATTGTTGAGGGAAGGATTTTCTTATTTGTTTGCACACTGTGATGATCATTTAAAATAATCAGTTAAAAACAGCCCAACAAACAATGAGGAGTCATCAAAATACCATCTGGGGTGCAACCTCCCTTGCCTTGGGAGCCACTACGATATCCCAGTGGTTTCTTTAACTTACCTCATTCTCTATAACACATACAGCATGAGCATGTCAAATATCAGCCTCATCAAAATTTTAAACAGTAAAGAACCCCATCTGGGCAGCATTGGCCATATCATATTATACCAGCCAAAAGGAAATCTGAGCTACAGCTTGCTGAAGTTTTCACTTTTCTGGGTAAAGATTTCCCGATTTCATCTCTTCTCTCATCACAGAAGTCATTTATGTCTTCCCGGTGTCTCTTCTGCAAGACTGGAAAATAATTAACACCTATTCCAATCAATGCATTTTCTTCATACCCTGTGAATGGGACTCCCGAGGGCTGCCCACAAGCTAATGCAGTTTTGCTCACAGCGGAGCCTCTCCTGAAGTGAGCAGGGCATTTCTGGTCATGCTCATCTCCTCCAACGCTTTCTGCATAGTATACTTCTGTAACGATGCCCTGCCTCCCTTCAGCCACAGTCTCACACCTTATTTTCAGATGTTTACCCTTCCAGCCCAAGACCAAAACCTCTGCAGAGAGACCTCACAGACAGAAACAGCACATGTTCCTCCACTTGCCCTGCCAGGCACAGCTGATAGAGCCGACCTCGGCTACTAACCTCCAGCTGGGGGACATGATTAAAGCCAGACGCCCTGCCAAGCATGTTGTCTGCCTTGAACTGCACTACCTCCCTGCCTGTCCGCTTTCCTCTGCCCTCCTTCCAGCCAGCAGCAGGAGCCTCCCATGGGCTTTCTCAGGAGGGATCTCCTGGCAGGGCACAGCTTGCGTGGATCTCTTGGCTGCACAAGGCTCTCTCCTTCTTTGGTTGAAGGGCATCCAAGCCCACTGACCTCCAGAACAGGCTGGAAACCCTATCGGTTTTCTCCAGCTCTTCATGATGGGGAACAGGATACAGCCTGGGAGACTGTGGGCTGATGAGGTATTTCTGAGCTTCAGCTTTCCGGTAATGTACTTTCATTCAGGGGTTGTGGTAGTGATGAACACTGATTGAACATTAATGACCTCATTTTTCAGAGGCAGTGACCTCTCACAGCACTTGTGTTGCTCAGCACCATAGAAAATGTAGCCACCGAAGCCTGCAGTGAGTTTTACTTACAAAGGTTTTTTCAATCTAAAAGTATAAATAACAACTATTCCTGAAGCCCTATGGCATCCATGTGGCCATGAGCAGGTTCTTGCACCTGGAACATGTGAAAACCTGATTTCAAAAGAAGTTACTACTTATGCACGTACTAGGTTGCTGGTAACCGACTGGCCAAAGGATTGCTTCCAGTTCACACTTCAGCTAAAAACAAAAAACGTCTGGAACATTTTTTTCTTCCACTTGCTGTAGATTACTAAGCAGATCAGCTGAGGAATTATGCCTTTCTCTACAGCACCCAGCTGAGCCCAGGTAGAGGGTCTTTTAAGCCTAGAGAATGACACTAAAGTTTTAAATAGTGTATTATTCTTAAATTTGAGTGTTGTAGGATCTCTGAAGGCCCAGCGCCACCTAACTCCATCACTCCCTCCTATTCTGGGACATCTCTTCCCGAGTGGGACAGACTCAGAGCCCTTGGGTGTTAAGCAGAGAGATAATCTATATAGAATTAGAGGAAGAGACAATAAACTTCTGAGTGTGAAGTTTACTTATCCTTATCAAAAATGCCTTACATAAACCAGATCTATGCCCAGAGCTGCGTCTCAATTCATAGTAAGCCCTTAAGAAAGGATATGTGAAGCTAATGGAAAACAAATGTCTGTTTTGGCAGGGCCTGCAGCTAATGTCAGTTATTTTCCCCGCTTTGCTTAAGAAATAAAGAAATCGTCAAAATGAAACAGGCTGCCTGAAATGTTCTGGTTTTCTCTTCACTGTTTGAGTGCTTCTCTGATACACAACATATGCGACAGACCTTATCTTTGTGGTTCATGAAGAGAAAAAAACTGCTGAAGAAATCATATTCTTTTTCATTAAAACATATAATGTCCTCAGGAAGGAAGTTCAGAGTTGAAAACACAGATATGCTCCATAGCTTGATAGCTCTCAGTAAGGACTGTTTTAATTAGAGTGTGACTTCTAGACTTTGTTTTGCTGGAGTCTGGCCAAAAACAGAACAAGAGTACCAAACAATCTTTAAACTGTTTTCTAAAGAAAACAAAAGCCTAGGGCGGGCAGAATTATTAGCTGTGGCCTAATACCTCAAAGCAAATTAATATAAAGTATAGTTATTGTTCATTTCTCAGGAAAGAGCAGTACTGTCAACACAAGCATAGAAACCACCAGAAAAGAATTCATTGTCAGGATTATGGTCAGTAACTCATATAAACCACACCAAACCACAAATACTGTTGTTAATCCACAACATAATTAAGAGTCTGACTTTAACTCAGTAATGACATGAATTCAGGGTCACCAAACACCATGTAGGATGTCGGCTCATACCATGGTTGAGTAATATGGAAATATCAGGGCTGGCAGGAGAGTCCCTGAATTTTGCCTTCCTTAGGCCTGAAGGATCTGATTCCCCAAAGCCTTATCTCACCTGGGGCAGCTTGGTTTGCAGATCCCAGAAGCTGCGAGGGTATGCAGGAGAAGAATCACTCCTCTTCTGTGCTCTCTTTCCTTAGGCAACCGCTTGGAGCATGGTTAGAGGGAGACCAGACTGGCCTTGGTTTCATCAGGTGTGGCTGTTGTGTTCTTCAGCTCTTCCCCAAACACGTAACTAAAGATGCTTGCATAATCATAAAAACCTTCAATGATGTAGACGGATAGATGCTGCTGAGTAACCCCATGTTCACATGTCTTCGTATCATGACAGTGTCTTATCATGAAGTTGAAGACAGTTATAGTCTCTTGTCATTAAGACAGAAAGCACTGTTTCATTTTCTGGAAACAAGTCAGTCAATAGAGGTCACCTGAAGCCTCAGTAAGTGTCCTCTGCCCATGTAAGGACACAGGAGAAGCTACTCCAAAGTTTGAAACATGTGGATGTAGGGACTCGGCATTACTGGGGTGTTACATCAGCAAAAGAAGCACAAAGAAAGAGAAAGGGAGCAGCCATAATGGTGGTTTGGGACTGTAAGAAAAGAAATAGTCATCTGTTGTTGGACTGCTCTTGTGTTCAAGCCAATGAGCTTTGTAGGCTCTTTAAAAATAAGGGGATTTCACCAGAGAAGGCAGTAAGGCAGATAGGTGTTATAGCTTCCCATACTCAAGGAGCAAGGCAAATCACTGGCATGACTAGAAACCTAACTATTGAGGAACAGACTTTCCAAGAAACAGAAGAGGCCAGGAGCTTTTATGTCAATATGGAAGTTGCTAACATGAGTCTTGCTGGAGTGACTGATTCCTCAGCCATTCCTCTACCTTCAATACAAGGAGAAATCCTCTGCAAAACAACAGCTCACAGCCAGCAATGGCCAAATGAATCTTCTTGAGAGCTTTCTGTCTGCCCAGACTCGGTCTCTGCTCTGATTTTCCCTCTTTGTTCTTCAGCCCAAATGTCTTTGTGCATCAGACTTTCCTGACCCCATTGACTGAGGCTTTGTTTAGCCTTTACTGCAACGTCTAACACCCTGGCCTTCGGGCTCAATGCTCACCACCTCCTTGCTCTACCCCTGAGCTCACATCTCTCCTGGTCTCCCTGCTTCTGTCTTCATTACAAATTCAACCCTAGCCTGCCTGTCTGCTGGGCTTCTCCACACATATGCCAGAGATGAGCTGCTGAGGTGATGGAGCTAAGAGGCATTAGATCCACAAAGAAATTAAAGAGCCTAGTCAAAAGTCACCACCTGGGTAACGAATTGGACTTTGCTACAGCAGGAATTTCACAACCTTTTTGTAACCTACAGAGATCCAGGAAGTAGAGATCAGATTGTCTTAGCTCAAATAAGGAAAACATCTGCTAGTTTAAGGAGCTCATTTGCTAAGAGGATTATTTCTCTCAGTTTGTTATCCAGCCCACACAAATTGCTGGGAAGATGAACAGATAGGTGTTTCCATCTTGAAGATGTCAACTCTAAAAAACACTAAAGAAAAAAGAAGAAAGAATATTCCAGGGCAGAAGCTCCCTGAGTTTAGATTCAGTTTGGCTCAGTATAGCATGGGGTGAGTCTTAAATGAATGCCTTCAACATAACTTGAAGATACTTTCTGTTTAGGAATTGTCCTTATCTTAGATATTATCAACCACAGAGCATCAGTCCAGCAAAGACTGATGCAGAGGGAAGAGGCTCAGTAAACAACCACCTCATCACTTGGTAATTGCAAAGGACAAAGTCATCTTACAAGCCATTAAAAATTGTTCCAAGAGCCTTTGCCATCACTTGGCGAAGAACAAAGACATCAGAAACGATCTAGAGCTGGCGACAGAGAAGTAAGCAAAGTCACTGTATCATATCCTGTACCACACATGGATGCTACCCTGGGTGCTGTAGTGAGCCCACTTGTTTTTCCATGCTGGATTTTAAAAGCAAGTAATGACAAGTGGACCCAGAAAATAGGGGAAAGCCTATAGCACAGTCTGGGTCAATAGAAAAGATCATGGTTGTAACAGCTTGTAGGACACAGCGGTCACTTTGGAATAGCTGACAGACCTCTCTAACCATCTTTGTTGCATCTAAATTCCACCTTGTTGATTGCTTGAAAAAAAACCAACATTCAGGGAAGCATAATCAGCAAGGAGGGAATTTACACCAACAAAAGCAAAGTAAGACTGTGCAGAACCGGCCAAATTTCCAGCTTTACAGATGTGCAGAGCTTTGTATTGCTCTGCCATGACAGAAAGTTCATTTGGGGCTTTTACAGGACCCTGGAAAAACTGCACATACTTAGTGAAAACAGGAGAGCATTCCTCTGGTCACCTGAATGCAATGAAACTTTTCTGGAATTTTAAAAATCCCTCATGACCCCTCCTTTCTTGGATTTCTTATATCTCAAAACTTCTAATATTGGACACACGTGCTACCGCATATGGTTTGGGGGCAGCGTAATGACACAAGAACACAAAAAACACCATGAAAGAATGGTGGACTGATACAATAAAACCTAAGACCCTGCAGATAAATAATTATGCCACCCAGGAGAAGCATCTGAGTATAAATTACCCATGGCACAGCTTTCCTGGGGCAGTCTTATGTTCAGGACAGAGTCTCTTGCCCTGCTGGGGTTCTTTGTCTTCAGGAGTACTAAGCAACAATTTGCAACCTGTCTGGAAAAGCTGGAGCACTCTGATTTTAGAGTCACATAAAGGCTTTGGCATGAGCAGAAGCAGCCAGACAGCGTTGGTAAGAGCTGAAGGTGCTTTTGTAGGAGGAAAGGAACTGATAGGTTTCTCCAAGGAGCAGGTGGGCTTGAGAAGAAATGGTCCCTCCTTCCCTTGACACTATTTGTAGAACTAGAAATTGCTCCTGGCAATTGCTCCTCTGGCGTTTTCTAGCATGCATGGGCTACTTCAGAAAAAAGCCTCAAACACAGAAATTGGGAAACAGAGACTGTGACAGCAGCAGAAGTTCTCACGAGTAAATGCTGTTCCTATCCCAGGGTCCTTCATGCATTCTCCCTTGGTCTGTGTGTATGCTTTGCATTTTAATAGGCATGTACAACTTAATGATACAGAAAACTCACAATTTCTTTTTACTCTAATCATTTTGCCTCAGAAGCCTAACAATATGGCCATAGTCCAAAGAGAAGTCATTGGAGTTCAAATCTGAGTTGTAACTTCCTTCAATAGCATTTCTCAATCATTTAGCTCTTCGACTAGCATCTCTGTGCAGCTGGCTTGCAATGGATCTGCAAAGTGGTAACACCAGGAGCTCTTCTGTCTCAGCAAGGACCAAGATCTGATCACTTGAATGGTTTGATTTCCTGGGACCTGCTGGAGCTTCTTAGGAAACAACAGGAGCTTGCTCTCTCCAGTCACCATCTTCCTGGGCTTCTGTGAGTCTTCCTGATGTACCTGGCAAGTCTTCTGGCTTCCAGAAGATGTTCTGCAGAATTTAAGGTTGTGAGCAGTGTAACCCCACCATGAAGTAGGTACCAGTGTGAGCACAAGGCAAAACTGCACCCAGCCATGACTATGACTGCTGAGACACTCTCTCAGTGGCACTTCTGGCTACATCAGACCACCTGTTCTGTTGACAATAGCTGAATTTTTCAGTGTCAACACAGCTTTCCTGATGACACTGCCCTTGGGCTGGTACCTCTCCTTCAATGGCCAAGTGCAAGCAAGTAGAGGAGGGACAGAGCTTTTGCACAGAGAAGAAAAATGCTGAGAAGGAATAGGTTTTTAAATGTTCTGACTAAGCAAGTTTTAGCAACTCTGCTCTTGTCAAAGATAAGCCATGGGAACTTTTTTATGGGGAAAAGCAGATGACTGAAAAATGGCATGCCTCTTCATTTTTATAATCTGGAAAGTTTTATGGAAAAGACAAAATCTTTTTTTTTTTCATGTTGCTGAAACCAAAATGTCTTTGTTCTTTCACTCCCTAACCAAACATAGGACAAAACATATCAAAAGATCTTTCTGAGTTGTCTTCTGTCTCCCGCATCTTCCTCTGACTCTCTGTCTGCGGCCATGTGGAATCCTGCTAATCCAGCCTTTTGCACGGAGGTGAAGAGATCATTCAAAACTGTGCACTTAGAGCAGCTCTCTAAGAATTTTTCCAGCAAACCATTCACTAAAGTCCTCTGCAAAAAGGTATGACATAATCTCTCCATGTTAGTATTACATTATTTATGCTTCATTCCAGCTATCTCCTTGTTTCCTGTGGACAACATCTTGATTTATTCACGCTGTCAGCCAACCTCTTCTGACTGCGTTTCCAGTAAAAAAACTGAAAGGGAGATTTAGCCGCCTACTCCCCAGATGTGCAGTGGCTCCAGCTCTATGGCATCTGTGTAAACATCAGCAATAAACTTCTGACTTTGAGATTAAATATGGGGAGGTTTTCCTTTTACCCCATGTTCAGGAGCCTTGCATCGAAATATTTTAAAGGCATCTTTGGCATTTTTTGTTATGAAAGCATTTTGCACGCTATTCATCAAGGAAGTATGTCCCCAGGAATCCAGCCACCACTGCGAGACATCAAACCATAGGACACCCCCACGAGAGGTCAAAGCCATGACATTCCCGCCAAGGAATATGCCAAGGAAGAGCACAGCTCTGAGCTGCTCCAGCATTAAACAGGGCTGCAGATGCCCAGTTGTGCTGTGGAGGTGTCACTGCTATCTCACAAATGAGGATGTTGTAAGAGAGGTTATCCTAGGGTATTTAAATATTGGCAAGTCAAGCATGCTATTTAACTAATGGTAATTACTGATATGTAAGAAGAAAAACAAACAAACAAACAAAAACAAAATAAAATATCACCAACTTGGTGCTTATCAACCTAGTGATTAATTCCCTGAAATCAGTGATCTGTTTTAGTATTTTATAGGAGTCAAAGCAATGCTTCTGTTTAGCAATATACTCCAGAAATGGCCTAGAGGAAGGGCACCAGTGGAGCGTAGCTGCCTTCAGTGGGAAGCGCATCGTCTGGAAAGCTCCTTTTCATATGAAACAGGTTCAGTTCATTACTCTAATGACATTCTTTTTCTCTATTCACTCAGCTTGTACAAAACACGCCATTGTACTTGGGCCCACAACTTGCTGAGGGGTAGAAGAAGGGCTGTCAGAACAAAAGCAGTATCAGAGCTTACATGGGGCAGCCAGCGGGGCTGGATGGGGGCAGAACCGCCTGGTTCACACTGACCCCATCATTTTCTTAAATGTA
The DNA here is from genome assembly GCA_009819775.1 of Phoenicopterus ruber ruber. Classification (NCBI taxonomy): domain Eukaryota; kingdom Metazoa; phylum Chordata; class Aves; order Phoenicopteriformes; family Phoenicopteridae; genus Phoenicopterus; species Phoenicopterus ruber. The sequence goes on along the minus strand of CM020218.1, from coordinate 30,232,251 downwards.
GCTTACTGCAGCAGCAGATTTTGACCTGCATGACTCTGCCAGGAAAGGGCCCTCCGTTACCTCCCATATCCCTCACTTTTGGCCAGGTTTACAACTGCTGGAAAAGAGGGCTTTGGCTGGGGGCTACACTGGTTTTCCTGATGCTTGAGTGCTTGACTTCTCAAACACAGCAATATATTAAATATATTTTAATATAACAGCTGGAGCAGTTTCTCATTAAAACCCACTGAAATTGCCTCTCTTCAATGATGAGTTTAATCCTTGAATTATTAATACCCACCAATGAAAGGGAGGAGACTGATGCTCTGAATTGGTAACGTTGCTGGAAGAAGAAAGCACTACATTAACAGACAACAGACAGACCAAGGGCTGTAAACTTAGCTTGTGTGGCTGGTTTTTCAGTTCAGTAACAGCTGATTTCAATCACTTCTAAACAAACTTCTGAAGTATTTTGTACAACCAGCTAATGTCTCCATAAATATCTTCTGTTTAACTATGGACAAATTATCTCACAGCTTGAAAAGCTAACCAGGGTTTGTTGAGGGGGTTGTTTCCTTCATCTGCCTATGACAAATAATTATCAATAAGAGACAAAACGTCGCTTTGGAGCTCACCCAGCTGAATCCCACCATGTGTACTGTGTAGCTATACAGCACAAAACTGCAGGATCCTATATAGCTTTGTAACTCTGGAAAACTCTAGCAGCTTTACAATTAAAGCGCCTGTCTTACCAGGGGTTACTTTCTGAGTCAAACCTTGAAACCCAAGAGCGCCCCAAGCCTCAAGTTAAAAAGAGAGGAGTCTTTTGACCCTACTTCACTTCAGAGTGGAGTCCAAGATCTCGTGCAATGCATGGTCTCCTTGGGCCAGGGCACATCCTTGGACAGCAGACTGTCCCACAGAAGGAGCTGCTCCCTATCTGCATTCCGTCGAAGCCCATTGGGAATTATGCAGAATAATGCACTCCTGAGCCAATCTCAGCTCTGTGGAGCAGCCCAGAGAGCCCTTGGGCTGACATGCGGGCTCCTGGGAGCACTGAGCACTTTCCCGTCAAAGCACACAGCAGACAAGCCAAGGAAGACGGGGATCTAGGACTTACCTGGCTGATGCTGGGCAAGGCTCAGAGCCCAGCTCGGTGGCAAACGGCCATGGCCAGAGGCCTGTCCCCTTTCATAGCCTGAAACCTGCTGCTTGTACCGTCCCTCAGGAAGATTCCCACTGGGAAAGGGAAGATGATGTAACGCAGGCAACATCCTCCTGCAACCGCTTTACATCTAGCCTTGTCCCCTTCTCTCCCCTCCTGCGGTGTCAGACAAAACAACACAGGTTGGACTTTCCAACTCAAACACGCATTTCCTGACACATTTTGCTGTAAGCAGGACCTTTAAAACTATTTTCATAAAAGCTGATTTGGCTTTGAGTGTTGTTACGTGTTTTATTTGAGTGAAAGCCATGTCTTCCTCCTAAGAACTTCTGGTAAACAAAAACCCAAAAACCTCCTCATAAATCCTGATGGGAACTACTGTAAGGATGCTGGTTCATTGCACATACCAGCCAAGGCAGAGAGAGCCTGCGCAACTGCAGCTCTGAACAGATGACCCAAATCACACCTTTCATTTCCACTGGGAATCGTGGCTCTACCGTAGAACGTGGCTCCACCATAGAACGTGGCTCCTGACAAAAGAATTCATCATTTTAAAAACCCCACTAGTGCTGCTAAAGTATGAGATAAAATGAAAACATTTATATTTCTGTCTTTCCTAAATTCAAAATAGGTGGTGTTTTGAAAGGGCTATATCCAAATATAAAGGAATTGTCGAAATTTCAATTTATGCTATAGTTAAAGCCAGCTTTGGAACATCTGCCCGTCAATGGCCATATCATTATGAGCAGACGCTGCCTTCAAAGAATTAGGCAATGTAGGGGGAGGAGATATTTCTCTTTCTCTCTCTCCTGTGTGTATGTGTATGTACACACGTAGACAGCAATCAAGAGCAATCGCATTTGAAGAAAAATATGGAGCTGTGCCACAGCACCCGGCATAATAAACATATATAACTCTACAGACATCCATTACACAAAGATGCTATGGCATAGATTCATAACTATATCACCATGCAATTCGCCTTGATTATACTGACAGTCCTAATAAGTTCCAAAGAGTTTGGCCTTCGCTATATCCTGCAGCTGAAAAAGCTTGGCAAGAAATAACTCAGCAGAAAACTTCAATTTTCCCCTACATATACCTTATTTTAAAAGAAAGAAAGAACTAAAAAGAAAACTTTGGCATAATATCCAGGTTTAAAGAAAGAAAAATAGCATAGCAGTAGTGAAACATATTTTGCTGTTATCTGCTGGCAATCAGAGAGAGATAGCAAAAATACAGTCTGTATATGTATCGCCTTCTGTTCTCCTCCTTTTAAAGATGTGTAAGTAAGACAATCCTCCTAGTAAGCCAACAAAGAAAAAACATACCTGAATCTCCTTCTTTTCAAGCAGGAAATTGTTGTATACTTGAAAGCTGCTGTGCACCATCAGTAACTAGAATTTTGCTAATATTACCATTATCAAAGAGTTAGCTGAGGAATGCAGTGACTGCCAAGCAGCAAGGAGCACATCTGGGGTATGTCAGCCCTGGTGAGGCTGCACCTCGAGTACTGTGTTCAGTTTTGGGCCCCTCACTACAAGAAAGACATTGAGGTGCTGCAGCGTGTCCAGAGAAGGGCAACGAAGCTGGTGAAGGGTCTAGAGCACAAGTCCTACGAGGAGCGGCTGAGGGAACTGGGGATGTTTAGCCTGGAGAAAAGGAGGCTGAGGGGAGACTTCATTGCTCTCTACAACTATCTGAAAGGAGGTTGTAGAGAGATGGGGGTCAGACTCTTCTCCCTAGTAACAAACGACAGAACAAGAGGAAATGGCCTCAAGTTGCGCCAGGGGAGGTTTAGATTGAATATTCATAAAAATTTCTTCACTGAAAGGGTTGTCGGGCACTGGAACAGGCTGCCCAGGGAGGTGGTGGAGTCCCCATCCCTGGAGGTATTCAAAAGGCGTTTAGATGAGGCCCTAAGGGATATGATTTAGTGGGGGACTTGGTGATGCTAGGTTGATGGTTGGACCCGATGATCTTGGAGGTCTCTTCCAACCAGAACAATTCTATGATTCTATGATTCTATGTCTAAATCGAAAGTCCAAAAAACGCATACCTTGATGCTCTGTGTCCAGAAGAAAACCTTCTTACTATTACTGTTCCTAACCAACCCTTTAATGAAAGGCGCAGTTAGACAGTTCACCTATTAGCTCGTCACCAGGCTGTGATCTGCAGTGACACATAGCACCCAAGCAGCATTTGCATCACCACAAATACTCAGAGGCACTGATAATGACCGCCAGCACCATCTGCAAGAAAACTGAGTTTGGATATTGATATTCTATCTCAGATTTGGTACGACAGGAAAGGAGAAGACTATTTACACCAGAAGGAGAAAACTTAGCCAGAAAGGATCTCAAAATTGCTTTCAAATGAGACAAAGAAATGATGGCTATTGCTGGCAAGAGGCAAACTCCCTCACACTTCATCCGTGTGGCTGCACTCTCTTCTGCAGGATCAGGGTTTCCTGTGAGAAGTGAGTGGGTAAGGGAATGGCTAAATTCAGTCCGGGAGGTTGCTGGGTTAATCAGTTTGATCTTGTCAATTATTATGCCTCCATCCTTTACTAATGAACCTGCTGTCTCCAAATGACGCAGATCTGCTTTTTTCACTGTATTCTGATTTAATACTATTACTGTATGTTCCGCTATGCCACCATTAGACAAGGCATTCGATTTCCAAAGGAGTTACTTCCTCAAGTGTACACAGAACTTGAATACTCATCATTAATACAAGTGCACAGGAAAATTATTTATTTTTCCTTGAAAGACTGTTTAAAGATTGACTTGATGATCTTCTGTATAAAAATACCTAATATGAGCCTTTTTCTTTCCTCTCACAGAAAGGAAGGGCACAAATCAGTGGGGTCCTCTGTGTAGCCAGGTGCACGTGCAAGTGGAATATTCTCCTGTGCACACATTTTTATGGCTATTCTACCCAGCCAACATTTTGCAAACGAAACCCTTGATATATTGAGTGCCACTCTTTCAACATTCCTGGAAAACAGCTTTTCTTTTGTTAAACAAGGCTTTTTGCACTCCATGAGCCTGCATGATACAAAATTCAGTGTACAGCTGTAAAAATGTCTCCTGCTCTCTGTACTGCCCTGGCCTCTCGAGTGGTGGCAAGGCACCAGAAGCCAGGCTGCAAATCAGTCCCTGGTGAGACCCTTCAAATGTTGACCAAATTCATGCATAACTGGGCAATGTAATTTTAGTAAGTTTGCATTTTATTCCAATCCAGTGCAACAATCACCATTAAAACTCCTAAAAGTGTATGCAATAAAAGAGTAATACGTTTGCCTCTGTCTGAGTCTTTTTTCCTCTCCAGAGTGAAAAGTAGTCTTGCTAAAAAGCCATCCAGAGGGTTCCAATTACTTCATCTTCTACACAGAGAGGTAAAAAACCCTACCAAAATCTGATGGTTTTCAGTCAGCTGTTACTATCACTTTGTCTGTTTATAAAAGCAACAAAAAGAAACAGAAACTCCTGTTTCCGAGAGTCACTATGACACTGATAAAACTGGACAGACTGAAAGATTAAAATGAAAGCCAAAAAAACGATGCGATGCAAATGGTCCATCCAGGAAGACTTTAAAGGTGGTTTCAGAAAATGTCAACACATCCGTATTTTTAAAAAATGATGAAAAGTCTAAGTATTTAAAGGCATTTGATTTATACTGCGTGGGTGTTCTTATGCCAAAACTGGATATTACTCATAAGAACAAGTATAAAAGACACTTCCATACTTTTAAAGCAAGATAATGGTTTATCTATACTCATCCAACCTTCTAAAAGCAAGTTATACTGTAATGCATTGCGCTGAGAGACACCAAACCTGGAAAACGTATCAAATGGTTACAACATATTAAAAAAAACTTCAGTGATAATGCTCTTCGGAGAGCAGTGAAAAATAATTACTTCAGGCAAAATACTTGGCCCATGCAGTCAATGACATTTGTCTGTGTGCTGGCTTTGTACAAAGTAAGAAGCACAAACCAAAAAATAACACCCCCCCCAAATTTCTCAGTTAAACAGACTCTGAATCAAAACTGCAGATCTGAACACTCTAAAAAAGTGTCCAGGAAAAAAAAAATCCCAGTCTAATCTACACAGATGAAGTTGTTCTTCACCTTCCATTCAGTGCAAGTCACTAGAAAAACAAACCAACCAAAATGGATTTGTTATCAGTTGTACATCCACCCAAAACACCCTAAGGCGAACAAATGTGACCATGTAGGTGATGCTGCAACTGCATGTCTTGGTCCTGTTACTGCTCTCCATGGGAGACGTTCTCCTGCATCCTCAAATACCACCAAATCCCAACAGCCCAATTGGATGTGTTCTGCACAACAGTAAAGAACAGGCACTGGTTTTGGAAGAATTGGACAAGACAACTTTTCTCTGGGATCAGACATTTCCTTCCAAATCTCTGGGAGACAGCAGAGAGGGGATCTCAAAGCCCTGTGTGTACTGGGTTTGTGTGGCAAGGTTTTGGTAGCGGGTGGGCTACAGGGGTGGCTTCTGTGAGAAGCTGCTGGAAGCTTCCCCCATGTCCGATAGAGCCAACACCAGCCGGCTCCAAGACAGACCCACTGCTGGCCAAGGCCGAGCCCATCAGCAATGGTGGTAGTGACTCTGGGATAACAGTTAAGAAGGGGAAAAAAACCCCAAACCTGCTGCAGGGATTATAGCAGTGGAGAAAGGAGTAAGAAGAGGTGAGCGCCACAACTCTGCAGACACCGAGGTCAGTGAAGAAGGAGGGGGAGGAGGTGCTCCATGTGCCGGAGCAGAGATTGCCCTGCAGCCCGTGGTGAAGACCATGGTGAGGCAGGCTGTCCCCCTGCAGCCCATGGAGGACCCCACGTCAGGGCAGGTGGATGCCTGAAGGAGGCTGTGACTCTGTGGGAAGCCCACGCTGGAGCAGGCTCCTGGCAGGACCTGTGGACCTGTGGAGAGAGGAACTCATGCTGGAGCAGGTTTGCTGGCAGGACTCGTGACCCCACGGGGGACCCACGCTGGAGCAGTCTGTTCCTGAAGGACTGCACCCCGTGGAAGGGACCCACGCTGGGGCAGTTTGTGAAGAACTGCAGCCTGTGGGAAGGACTCACGTTGGAGAAGTCTGTGGAGGACTGTCTCCCGTGGTAGGGACCCCACGCTGGGGCAGGGGAAGAGTGTGAGGAGTCCTCCCCCTGAGGAGGAAGGAGCGGCAGAGACAACGTGTGATGAACTGACCGCAATCCCCGTTCCCTGTCCCCCTGCGCCGCTCAGGCGGCAAGGTAGAGAAATTGGGAGTGAAGTTGAGCCTAGGAAGAAGAAAGGGGTGGGGGGAAGGTGTTTTTAAGATTTGGTTTTATTTCTCATTGTCCTACTCTGATTTGATTGGCAATAAATTAAATTAATTTTTTCCCCAAGTCGAGTCTGTTTTGCCCGTGATGGTAATTGCTGAGTGATCTCCCTGTCCTTATCTCGACCCACGAGCCTTTTGTTATATTTTCTCTCCCCTGTGCAGCTGAGGAGGGGAGTGATAGAGCAGCGGCTTTGGTGGGCACCTGGCATCCAGCCAGGATCAAACCATGACACCGTGTCAATAGTCACCCTTTGGACAAGCACAATGTTTGAAGGAATCTCAGCCCAAGAGCTGAAATCTTTCCTCTAGACAAATTGCAATAGGTAGTTGCAAATAATGTGGGAATTTTAAGCAAAAGCAATCATCATTAACCCTAAAGTCACTAAGGCAATACAGCACGTGCTAAACTGCGGCTTCAGCATGGGATAGCTGATCTTTATTGAAAGGCAAAAGGTTTAAGGAAACCGGATGGACCATACTATACGAGCCGTGGCCAGTGCTGGCTGTCTTCTAACAGGCAAGAATTTCAGTTACACAACAGTTTAACAGAGAAATTGGAAACACTGAAAGCTAATTTAGACAGAAAAACTCACAATCCAAAGCTGCTTGAAGTCTCTCCAGCTTCAGACAAACTTAATGTCTTTGTTAGAAGGTGAAAGAAGGCTAAACAGCCTGATGCCTCCCGGATGGGCACGGGATTTTACTATTCCTCCAGCTTGGCCCAGTCCTGCAGATTTTTCTTTCTCTTCCTCCTTGTTTTGGGCAGAATGCCTTCTCCTTTGCAGCACCTCACCATCTGGTCCAGCCCGAAGGTACATCCCTGCTTTATCACTTCAGCACTTCTTTTCACATTTCACTTGAAAATGCACATGCTAGATAAGGAAAGATTTCTTCCAGATGTCAGAAACTGAACATGAACACATCCTTGTACAGAGAGAGGTGATATTATGTGATGGGAACACTGTGGGATAATTAGAAATAGAAAAAAGTCTTCTTTTAAAGGTCAGCGTTTAACTCTCCATCAAGACATTTTAAGTATTTAATGTCTCCACAGTATTCCCTACCCTAACTATGCCATCCAGAATTTGTATAAATAAAGGCAGTCTTGGGAATATTTCAGAAATATGCTCTATGTATTAAAGAATGACAAACTGCAAAGATGTTAAAGCCAAATCACCCTTAAATCCAGCTTGGTGCTAGAGTTTGTCCTGTCCAGCTCAAAGGGAGCACCTTCCCCCCCGCAGCTTCCCCTAAGGGACCAGGGTGCGCCTCACCTCGAGAGACACCACCCCAGCATTGCCGCCTGTGGGTAGAGGAGCAAAGAGGCATCCTCCATATTGTAGCTACAAACTCCAAGTTACACATGTGGGGCATTTTCTAGACGCAAGGCATGTTTACTCGGCTCCTTGCCACTACAACTTTCCTCATACAATGGGAACAAAATAAGTGCACCCCTTGTTCCAAAATCCAAGTGCGGTAAATGCACATGACTGAATGATTGCTGCCATGGCAGTGGTTTATGACTTACTACATTTAGCCTGGGTCTTTGTAGCTGCGTGAATATATATTAGTCTGCTTCGTATGAGAGTAAGTCTGGTTTTGATTAGGCTTGTAGAGAGCTGTCAGAAAGTCAGACTCGAGCAAATAAGCCCCTGTAGGTTCACTTGGAAAAGCCCATAAAATGTCTGCTGTTCATTTAAATTAGGCTCAGAAAGAAACACAAACCTGAAAGCTGCCAGTGTTTATATATTTGATTAAGTATTTTTTTCTTGGGGGGCAGAGGAGGCTGGGAGAGGAGTTATTCTGGGAATGAGCCTAGTCAGAGAGCAGCCTTGGGCCCAGACCCTCATTCCTGCACACAAAGCAGAGGAAAAACAGGCTTATGCAGGCACCCTGAGCTATAGCATAGCCAGAATAAATCCTCCCTTGAACCAAAGCCCAGCAGCGGAGGAGCAGCACAGCTACTCTGCAGTCACTCCTGAAACCGTTAGGTTGTGGCAGTGGCTAAAGCAAGTTCTGGGAATACTTTCTTACACATGGCTTGCTTAATTGCAGTTTTTCTACACACCTCTGAGCCTTGGTTGAGGAAATCTGCCTGGGCTGCAACCCAGACAGCAAGGCAAGATGGCTTGTGGCACCCGAGCTCCTCCAGAGCTAGCTCAGGTCTTCCCATGGGGCTGCCATCCCCGGAGCGTGGTCCCTGTCCTACACACAGATGCCCCTACGTGCAGCGGCGGTTCTGCCTGCTTGGAATGGATATGCCAACCGGCCTCTTTAGCTTATGCTGTGCCTTTTTTTCTCCTTAGGTATCCACTGGTTTATATATCCGTGCTTTAGCTGTCAGGGCCACTCCCATGAGCTGGGGATGAGGTCTGCACCCCCAGCCTGGATGATGACATTGATCTGTCATCTTCAACTCTCACTGCTTGCTGTCTGAAACGCTACTTACAGTCGGTTTTTCTTAGGCCGCATCGCCTGAACCCCCTGCCTCTGCTGTTTCTGAGACGAGCAGGCTGGCTGCTCCCCGCCCCTCTCCCTTTCATGCACACACATGTGCATCCTCAGCTCTCCCACACCCCTGGCTCACGCATGCTCCATATGAAGATAATAGGCTCAAAACTTCCCTTCTTTGCCTGTCTCTGCCTCATCTGGGTCCCACAGGCTCCAGCGCGTCCCCTCCCCATGTGCGGATCCACAGCTCTCCTCCAGAGCCCTCCTCAAGGTGCCTGCCTGCGCGCCTCCACCCGCAGCCCCGTCTCTCGGGTTTTGGGGGCACACCTCCCACTGCCAGGCCTCCGTAAACTTTCCATTAATTATTATTATCGTTGCTAGCAGGAAGGTGGGAAAGCACTGGCCTGCTCAGCAGGGCAAGCGACGGGTGCTGCCTTCATTTTAATCAGAACCTCTTCCTTCCTACCATACCAGGGTCAGGCTGCATTTGGCTGAATACACATGGGCTAATTGTAGGAAGCAGTTAATAGGCACAAAGAATTATCTGTATCTTATCTAGCGCTGGCATTTTATTAATTGTTCCCAAAGACTGAGCCTTTTCAGACTTTCGTTTTAATTAGAAGGAACAGTTGCCAAAAGCAATTTCTCTCAGGCAACTTTCACCATTCGTTGAAGTCTTCATTTATCTGATATTATTACAAGGCCGGGTTAAAAAAAAAAAGATAAGAACAGCCCATCTATTCAGGTTCTGAGAAGTCTCCTAGACAGCAGCTGGGGGAGAAAGCCCTTGTGAAAACCTCCTCTCCTTGGCTCAGCCGAGTCTCCCGAGCAGCTTTGTTCCCCGTGTGCACTCCGTGCTTCAGGGACATAAGAGGACGCTACCTTTAAGCATGTTCAAAAATAGGAGAATAGTGTATGATTACCTGCAGGAGTGCTTAAAGACCCACTTGCATTTCATGGGTGATTTAGGGAGGCTTTCTGTGTAGGAGTAATTTGCCTTTTGATCATATTCCCTCTAATCCTCCCTCCCCGCCTTTATTGCTCATAAGAATTCATGCATGTAAACACTCATCCAGCTGCCCGGGTTGTTTTTATTTATACTAGCTGATGGAGCTGTTCGAACTGCACAACACCCGGGCACAGATAGCGATTGATGCCGTGCAACGGGAAGCCAGATGGGCCCACAGCCGTCTCACGGGACGAGGGGAACACATTGCACCGACCAGTGATAACAGTAAGGCTGCATCTGCTGTGCAGACACATCGCCTGCGAAATCCAGTCCTGCTGCGCTGGCAGAGGTGAGAAACTGCCCCTGCCCTCAAGATTTTAGTCCGCAAGAGGCAAGGACCTGTACAGTAGATAAGATGTGGAGGAAGAACCATGGGGTCAATAACCATATCCTGTGGGTGCACAGAGACTTATATACATTAACAGGATATTTCGGTGACGAAGGCAGCCCTGTATATGTTGCCTGCTTGGCTATTACTGGTTGTATAGTTCAGACACGAAGCGATGGCACCAAGTCGTCCCTAGCCTGGGGAAAGTCCCATCCAACCAAGGGAACAGACTTCAAAGCTCTGGGTGGCCTGGGACTGAGGAGGAAACAGCACAAATCTATAAGCATCGTAGAAAATACTTCCACAGAGGTATTTTGTCTGACAAGTGACATACACGTATTGTGGAGATGGTTATGATGTCCCTCGGTAAATTTAAGAGATGGACAAAGATGACTGAGAAAAAAAGCATTTCTCAAGAAATAAGAGACATGTCACTGATAAATCAAAAGTTCAGGAGTTAGATGATTTATAAAATATTTCAATTTTATTTTAAGCTCTTGCTGCAAACCATCAGGTACACAAATTACATTCTTTTCATGAGGAATTTCTAGTATTTCATTCTGTTAATACTGACAGAGACCTTCTGTCCGTTGAATGGTACCCTATATTTCAACAAGTTTATAGCAACACTCTTAGCATTTATTTCTTCTCTTGGCAAAGTGGATATAAATAGAGCTAAATAAGATGTTTTCCTTTGTAACATCAAGCTCCAGGCAGTTTCTTTTATTGCTGCTAAAACTCTGTAAGGTTGATTGGTAAACTCTGCTCAGGCAACGTAATGCAAGGCATCACCCTGCAGTAGGTTTTAGTAATAGAGGAACACACCATGATGCATTACGGCACCCAACAGACACCACTGTCATGATATGCGTGCAAATGCATGTCCAAAATTCAGAATTTCTAAAATAACTGTGCCACCCATATGAAAGGCATTTAGAGATGGAAAACCAAGCGCCCACAAAAAAGCGTGTGGATGAATTGACGTTCTAGGGGAAAAAGACTCATCAATTTGAACCAACTGAGGATAACAAAGCTTATTAATTGATCACAGCTATTGAGCCACTTCCCACAGAGATGCTACAATGGTACAATGGAATTGATAAATATATGATACAAAGCTCTTGCCAGGCCTTCTCCTGAATACTGTGCACCATTTCGAGTCATCTGTGCTCAAGAAAGACGGATTGAACCAGAAATATACCCAGGGCCACCCAAACAGGATAATCAAGGGAATGAAGAGCCTCTCTCTTCAGAGGAGATCGAAAGATTTGGCTTTTTTAGCCTAGAAAAACAAAAACTGAGAGAAGAGATGACTGCTCTCATCAGTAGAGCAAATACCAAAGGAGGGAACAAGGACTTCTGCAGTCCTTGAATGATACTGGCAGAAGAACAAAGAGATACAGCCTGGAAGTGAATAATATTTGGGCTGGGAATCAGGAGAAAATTTCCAAGCATCGGAGAAGTGAAATTCTGGAACAACGCTGCAGTAAGTGATAGAGCATGGTGCAAAACAAACTTGTTTTTAAAACAGCAATTAGTAAGATTAAGAACATGATTACCCAAAACAGTTGCTGTGACAGCAGGGCTCCTTCCAGCTCTAGCCTGATGGTTCAGGAGATGCGTCTGACCCTGTCTGTGCTTCGAAAATCAACAGAAGGTGCAGCTAAAGGCAGGGAGCATGTTTCCAATTCAGAGACTTTGCAGAGTTTATCAGGAAAGCCCCTCTTCCAGTCATAGACAAAGGGAAAGCAGAACAACTCGCCAGCCAGCCATCACAACTGAACAACCCCTCAAAACATAGCAGTTTTGCAAACTGACATTTTCTTGAACTAGATAAGAACTAGAAATAATGTCAAAAGTAGTTAATTTTCAGTGTGATTCTCTGTTTGTTTGTTTGTTTTAAAAGTTCTTTGAGAAGATGTCAGAATATGACCAGGTAGATACCATTCACTTTAGAGAGCCACATTAATTCTGAAAAATTGACCCCATAAGCCCCTAAACCCAAATCAGTTTTTCCAATAATGGATCGATAGTGATGTTCATCTCATCAGCCATATGTCAGGATTTTTCACATCCTCATCAGGCAGCAACCTTTAACAGATCAATCAGCAAGCTAATTCTCGGTTTGACATCTGTCGATACTGCTCGGATCTTAACATTTATTTGCAACCCTCTCTTTGGCAATCAGCTTTTAAAACTGCAGTTGAAGCTCAAACCTGCTTTTTCTGTGCATAAGGCAATAGTGCCATCTCGTGGGAAATACTCTGCTTCGTGCCTAGTAGTGGGCAAAGGAGCTTGGAGCCTTTCTTCACACAAACATCTCAAGAAAAATAGGTGTAGGGGTTTTGGGGGGGGGGGGGTTTAAGTTGGCTCCCTCAGGTTAACATGTAAACTTTCATCTAAAATGCTCACCGGCCTTTTCTGGGCGTTGCGATAAGGTTTTTGCTCCGCCCCAAGCCGCTCGCCTACAGACCGCGGCCCCAGCACCCAGTTCGGGTGCAGCCCCGGAGAGCCCAGGCCCGGCGTCCTGCCGGGAGGGGCAGCGGGGAGAGCACCCAGCCCGGCCCCGGCGTCCTGCCGGGAGGGGCAGCGGGGATGGCACCCAGCCCACCGCAGGCACAGCGGTGATGCTCTGCATGGTCCAGCAAGACCAGCCTCGCTGGGCAAGCGCATGCCATGAGTCCTCGGGTCCTCTGCACGTGCGCTACACACACACACACTTGCCAGGCACATCTCATCCTTGCTTCGCCTATCGACCTTTTCAGTCCTTTTTATCTGATTTTGTGCTTCTATTACCTTTTTAATAGCTTTTTCCTTCAGCCTCTGCAGACCCAAAACACAAACAGCACTTGACACGCCGGCGAGCACTGGAAACCTTTTTACACTTAAAATGTCATCCATCTCACTGAGGGAAAATGACGAGGATTCATCTGCTTCTTCCACGAGCAGTGAAAGAAGTGTGCCAGGAACAAGGCCCTTTCTTCTAGCGAGCTCCACATGCGTGGCTCCTTGGTGAAGAAGGGAACTGAGGAACCCAAATCGGCTTCCTTTTACACAAAGCAGGTGTTAAACAGAAACTGCCTGCCTGCTTCAGACCCCAGCCTTTTCTGCAAGGCCTCTCCTCCTACCGCCTTGCTAGTCCGCCATGACTCCTCAAAGGCTTTAAGGGCTCTCCCGCCAAAATTACAACCCCATCTGGGTGCTGGTCAACCTACTTCTTTGTAAGCAAATAAAGGTAAACCCCAGCACAGGGTTTTTCTAGATCCCTGATAAAGGTGGTGAGTTCTGGAGCCGTCAGATAGATATTAACCAGAAATAGGAATTAAATAGGATCTTGTATTCCCAGCAAGTTTCCTTTTGCAGCCTGCACTCGGCCGTTCAAGGCACACTCAAGAATGAATCTCAGGCTGGTACTTCCGTGATGCTGTTGGTTCAGCATTACCAATGAAGCCAAGCATCAGGAAAAAAAATGGTAAAGTGTTCCCTTCATTTATCATTTGTACGCTCTTGCCGGTATTATAAAATCGGTACTTATATTTTATAATACCAGTATTATAAAATGAGAAGAAACTGTCACACCTATCTATTTTGTCTTCCTGTATGAGGCTCTAGACTGTTTCCCTGGACTGTTAACACATAGTGTAAGACAAACACACACTCCCAAGCTTAAAATTCCTGTGATGGACAGTCTATCACAAGTCTCGATAAATTGCGCCAGTATAGTTACAGCAGTATCAACAGAAAAGACCACAAGCTTACAGAGAACAGACAGCACCTTGAGGTTTGGCATCGGATGTCAGCAATTGAGATCTCGTTTAATTTGGTTTAAGCTAAATTCAGAGCAGGTCAGGTGCTGTTAGTGTAAGATACAAAGAGCTTAGGCTTGGTACTGTATTAATTCTCTAACAAAATAACCAATTTACAATATAGTTTTGAGGTATTAGTTTAAAACATGCTGTTTATTCAGACTAATTGAAATGGACATGTTATTTAGATTGCAGTTAGTCATTCCTGAAATTCCAGTCTGGGTGAGAAAAACATATGGTACTAACTGGTATTAATCAATAGAAAACGGTTAAGTTGAAAATTTCATATGCATTCCATTGATTTAATAGCTGAAGAATTTGAAGACAGTACTTCATTTACACCACAAACTCTTCAGGTTGAGCAATACACCATACACTGATTGGAAATGAAAATACTAATTGTGTTTCTATATTAAAGGACTCGCACAGCTTTATCTGTGTCTGGTTTTAGCTCGGTAGATTCCTGCCCAAATTACAGCAGCATGTAGAAATAATCGAGTTCCCTTTTCTGAGCAAAGGTGTGATGTTCAGGATAAAGTGTGCCTTGGAGAGGACTTTGCACTGAACCAGCTACTACTTCACATGCCCTCATGGAAGCAACTCACCTCAGCCTGAATGGTAATCATTCACTTACCTGCAGCATGTAAAGCTCTTTTAAAGAATAAAACATTCAATTTCTGATGGACATATAAAATCATAAAGCATGCATAAAGGTTTGGGAAAAGGAAGTCTGTCTACACAACATGCACTAAATGCAGTATTACAATATGAACAAGTTACCCTGAAAGCAGTCATAAAGCTTAGCCCTAAGAAACAGAGGGAAAAAATTGATAAAATAGCCCTTCAGGTTTTCTGAATTTTACATTTGCGTCACAAGAGATTCTGATAAATCTTTGTTGTAAGCTGTTTAACATAACTGCATTTTCTAATATTTAAAAAAAATAGTACAGTCATTTTATACAATAAACTTCGTGTGATTTTTTCTAAACTGCAACATTTTGCCTTATTTTTTCATTAACAAAGTACCTGAGAATCACACTTTACCAGAAAATAGACAAAACTTGAAAAATACTTGTCATATTTTTCTAAAACTCCGTTTATTTTTTATCAACTAAAATGAATCAGCCATAAAAAGTGCAAATTGTATAAACATTCGTATGGTTTCAAAATGGTTTCTGTGAATAGAAGATGATGATTCCAAATAATGACAGTTTGTCTTGTCCATGCTGTTTTGGGGGTGCACGTATCATCAACACAGAGACAGGTTTTCACTGAAGGTCCTGAATGCAGTTTACAAAGGTAAGTGTCGTATCTGCTTGTGATAGATTATATCCCTCTCATGTAAAAGGCTAAATTCCAGCTACTGTGAAGAGAAGGAATTAGCCTAAAATGATCTCTCTTTATAATTTGTTTTCTTTTAAAACAACAAACTTTGAATGCAGGCCAAAGCCCTTTAGAGAAAAACAATTTCACAGGAAGCAACACTAACAGCGATAAACAGCACCTTTATGCTGACATTTTACTTTCAAGCAGGTAACATTTCTTTGAGAACTGTGTTTTTGCAAGGCAGAAGTGTTGCCTTCTCAAAGCCATAAGAAAGTATAAACACACAACTCACTTCATTTGCGTTCATGTCTTCGCCGGCTAACAGTAAAATGACACCAAGTGCTCTATGTTTGTGCTCTGTCTACTGAGTGAAAGGTACAGCTTCCACATAAACACCACACCTGTATGTCAGCAAGAGCCTGTGACAGATTTGCTTACATGTGTTGTTTTAAACTATCAAAAACCTGCAAAAAAATGAAATGTACATTTCTTCTTTAGTATACTTGCTTAGTATGCTGCATGACTAAAAGAAATACAAGTCTTGAAACTTAAAACATTCAATCTGAACACATGCTAACGTAGCTGCAAGCCATAATGAACAGATTTTCATTTCTTTAATACAAAGCTAGACTATTTAATGCTACAGTAAGAAAATCATTGTATAGTTAACACCAATCAAAAACAGCTGACAAAGGTTACATAAAGCTGAAAGACAGTATTTAATTCTGATGGCACTTTTATGGGATGACAAACTTTTGCAGTACATACATGCAATATAAAAGTAAAGTTAAAAGGCTCAAGTCCTGGAGGATGTACAGATATATGTTGTCCGGGGAACATTTCGATAATTTTTGGCCTTCACATTTACTTTCTTCAGGCTGTAGACTATTTTTACTTTTATTTACCGCTCATCTCCAGAGCCTCCTACAAGACTGAATCAGCACCACAGCTCACTGCCAGCGAGATCAGATGGGAGGACTCCATCAACCTCCTGCTCCCAACTTCCTTTCTCCTATCAGGATGCCAGGAGAATCTATCAAAGATAGTTTCTGAATTCAAATCTTCATTGTGCAGTAGCAAATTTAGCCGAGCCATTTACCCTCAGTATCTGCTAGCTCTGCACGAGTCTACTTTATGTTATTGAGCTGCAAACATCGAAGAAGGAAGACTGAAGATATTTTGATGACATTGTGTTTTCCCTGCAAGAGGTGACAAAGCATCCACATGTTTAGACTGACTCTGGGACAGCCTTTGAATTGAGACAGGCACAATCAGCCTTCAATGAGCTGACATGCAGGAGAAATTCGCCAGCAATCTCAAAATCCCTCACAAACATGTGCTGTTCTATATGAACACCTTGGCCCAAAGGTGGTGCTTTTTTACATCCCGTGCAGTCTCACTTCCATCAGTCCATCTGCAAAGAGTTTAAATTAGCTCAAAATCTAGCCACCTTCTTCCTGGTATTAACACTTCGATCGTGATCATACTGTTCTAAAACTACCTTGTAATAGAAGCCTTACTGGCTTTTTTTTATGTCACCTATTAGAATCCACCCTTACTGTTTCTACTTTGCTATATTTACAAGTGTGGCATTATCCAGGTTTGTGATTTAGAGGCAAAAATTTAAAAAAAAAAAAAAAAAAAAAATCTTACTTAAGATTTTTAAAACTCATTAAAATATCAAGTCATCAATTTCACATTCATGATCTGTTCTTTCATAGGGTCTTACAAGCAATTACAGAAGTCCCTTTTCATAAGTTATTTTGCATTTGCTGGTTAATTTCATGTAATCTTTATTGGTGTGCTTTCTCTGCACTGTTGTCACGTGGATAAAAAGAAGCACAGGAGCTGTTAGTGTCTAACTTGACACCAAAAGCAATCTTCTATCTGATCTATAGATTTAATTGGCTATAAGCAAGCTGCGCAGGCAACCAGTACAAAACAGTATATTCCTGTATAAAGACTATGGGTTGCAGAGCCCAACTGAGTAGAGTAAGATTTGTTTGACTAATTAAGTGTTACCATGTTGTGGACTGACTTCCTATTTTGCTGAAAATGGTTTGCTCTGCTCTGAAATATTATGGGAAAAAAAAAAATCCTAAAGCTGCTTTCTGAGTATGAAAACATGTCATTGGCTGTCATTTCATTAGTTTTCTCTTTTACTTTGAGACTAACTAGTTCTCTAGGTACCTGCTGGGGGAGTAAGATGAGATAGTCCACCAAGCACTGCAAATTTGTCTTTTATGGCAATTTTAGATCTTTGGCAATACTAGTTCCTAGTGCCATCACAGGTGTGTGCAAGTCTGGAACTACCCTGCCTCTCAGGCTTGTCAAGAAAAACATACTTCCTTGATGTAGTCTTAGTTTTCTCACAGTTGGTATGGAAACATTTCAACTCAAAATCGTAACATAGACATGTCTGTAATTACACACAAAAGACAAACACACAACACCTAATTTTTAAAAAAACTACATCTCCTTAGCCCTTGGTAATTACAAGATTTTGAGAAATTCTTCATTTTTCTGCTCAAAAACATACTTGGCATATCTAATTGTCTTCTGTTGCCACACAAGTTGCAGGCGCTCAGTTTTTCCAGAACTGTGGTGTTTTTAGTCATGAGATCAGTGCAGAAATATGCAGGTTTACTTCAAGCTCAGATCCATAGCTGTGACCAACAGGCAGGCTCTTAGAAGAGGAAACACACTGCTTTGCATTTTCTCTTGTGACTTTCTTAGATAAGAAGAAAGTACACCTTATGTGCATGTGCCTTTGTGTCCCCTTAGTTCATTCAGAGTGGCTCTGTGCATGACTCTCTATGCACAGGACCTCATTTTGCTCTCATCGGTTACTAACGGGCCTAATTCCAATGAAAATACATCTGTAGAACTAGAGTCACAGCTGATTCGTGGCTCATGGGGACCAATGCTAAAGTCTGCCTGAAATCTCATCCTGTGCCAAAGAGCCTTGTGCCAAAGTCTTAAGCCACACAAGAAGTAGAGAAAAGCACAGATGTGCAAATGTGCATAAGATCCCTGGAAAGGGATCACAAAATTTGCTCCTGTAACCTAATTTTAAGGATTAAATAGTTTCAGAACTAATAAAAATGTTTGCTCATGTTATTACATTAGTACTAATGAAATGTCACGTTCCAGGGCACAGGCTGATTAAAAGAAGAGGTAGAAAGGAATTTTTCTTCCCTCTGGTTGTTTATATTCCAAAATTGTGGAGATGAATCTGGGGAAAGCTCCGCATACCTTTGAAGCATCAGGTATTGACTGGAACAAGACAGTGGAATTGGTGCATTACACATTAGCTCCATTATGGCAAATCCTATGTTTCTATGTAATAGCACAGGCCCCAGCAGTCCCTTGCGTGGCTTGTATTTAAGGCTGGCCCTACAGATGAGGTTCCGAGAGAAAGACAGTATCAGTTCTCTCAAAAACAAAAATGCTGATATTAAAATAAACATTTACAAGGGGAACAAATTATTTAAAGTGCCAGAATAAAATCTCTTCAGTTCTCTAATTTTTACATTTAAAATGTAATAAATGCCCACAGTAAGAGATAACTGGACAGGGTTTTTTTCTACAGTATTCACAAGAATTACTAATCTATCAGTCTGGTATGAAAGCCCATTAAAAGTGATACCAAATAGGCCACCTCAAGCAAATATTTCAAGCCTACAAAGACTCAGTGGCACGCTTTCAAAATACTTTAAGTTACAAACTACAAATTTTTATGATATTCATTTCTAAGTAACAATGAATTTAACAATGACTATTTACTGCCTTGCTAAAGCACACACTTGTGCTTTCATAAATAAATGTCAATAAAGTCCTGGGGATTGCTGGAGTATTGGTAGTTTATGACTGTTCTGCGCAATTTTTGCATTGTAGTTAGAAAATTCAGTTTACCACAAGGACGTATTTAAAAGGATGCTATGTGAGACTGGCACATCATAAGATCATTGCTGTTTTCTAAAATTGTAAATAAGCACTAATTAATGAAACTGTTTTCAAGTAACAGCTAACCTCAACATTCTGCAACATTCACCATTTAGCTTATATTAAACAGCCTATCAAGATAAACTGTATCATTTGGTATCTGTGGAAAATGTTTTAGATGCAGTAATTCTATCTCCATCTGAAGGATTACAGCATGTGTTCCTTGGTGCTCTGCAAGTTTTGCCAAATGGGTATGATCCTGTATTGCATGCACTTTTTTTTTTTTTTTTTTACATCAGAAGGGTTGAATTAGTTTCTAAAATTATAAATAAGCCTTCTATAATTCTAAAAACCACACTGAACACAAACTCCATTTGGGATGACAATTGCCATTCACATTATTGCGAGACTTGAGGTATTCTTGAAGAGAAAAGGCACCAGTGAAGCTGTTGGAAACAGATGTACTGAATCACAGGAACACGTTCAGTTAACGCCCTATTGAAGAAAAAGACACATTTCAGTACAACTATTTTTTTCTGAATCTCTAAATTGTCTTGGCTTCAGGATGGGCACACATTCATACTGTTTGAAATCCCTCACTTCACCGTCACCACTTAGCTATCTCTTTGGATTTTGAAAGGCATGGAGCCAGCAGGCATGCAGCTAATTGTCTCTCGTGTGGGGAAGAGAACAAGTTTTACTCACTATAGAACTGGACGCAATAAAGGCAACCAGCAGAGAGAACTCATGACAGTGGTCTGAGTCGAGTGAAAAACAAGCTCTCCTCTAAGTCAGAAATTTCAGCCTTTTTCCACACACAGAAAAGAAAGGGGCTACCCATTTTAAAAAATAAGACTTGGACAAGTATTTCAGAGTCAAAGACCTTCCGCATGTTATTTTGTCTCTTTGCTTAGTCATTCAAGGGCTTAATCTGAAAACCATGAGTCATTATGAACTAATATGCCCACTTACTTGGGCTTCTGCTCCTCAGTGGTGAAGGACTACGGCTTCGAGACAACTGCAAGACAAACAGAAAAGGAAACTAAAGAACTGTACCCAAGAAAGGCACCTGGGGACCCATCAACATTCAGAAAATTTGCGCATTACTCTATCAGTACAGCTCCGCTCCAACAGCTTTCTAGATTTTCTTTTACACCCTGCACACATACACAAAAAAGTGAGTCTTAGCCAAAGCCTCTCACATTTTCAATATTCACATTTTAAGTTGAGGGCACCTATGCCAATTTAATAAGATGGGCTAACAATTAGAAAAATATATATGATTTTTACAGAAATAATTAAAAATATTGTGTAACTATTCCATATGCAGAACTCTGCTAAGGTTTCACATATCTTATCAGTACCACCTCAGTTCTTCCCCTCCTGCCCATCCTACAATGACTTTCTGCTCCTTTGAGGCATTAGAGGGTAAATTTAGATTACTAATTCCAGCAGGCAGGGACCATGTGCTCTATATGTACTGCAAGATGACTAAAACACTTCCAGATGATGCAATTAGTTATTCAGAAGGGTACTGAAGCAAGGAGGACACTTCTGAGAATTTATCTATGACCTACTTCTCATACAGTATCTCCACTGATAATCATACCAGACAATAACTATCTGTCAGTTCAGCTTCACCTCATTCCAGAGACAGCAAAGGCATTTATTCCCAATTTTAAAATGTACATGTGGCACATCAGCATTTTTAAAGGGTTGCCTACATTCTAAGTTTAAAATACTTGATGCTGTTTACACTACAAGCATTCAGCTGGGGCTTACATGACGAGATAGAAGAGGACTGGTGCTACGACTGCGGCTTCTGCTTCTACTTCTACTTCTGCTCCTGTGAGACCACTACAAGAGAACAGTTTGAGAAACCTCTTTTGAGAAAGGGCATTGTCGTGGTTTAACCCCAGACGGTAACCGAATAACACGCAGCTGCTCACTCACTCCTCCCGCTCCCCAGTGGCGTGGGGAGGAGAATCAGAGAGAAAGGAAAATTCGTGGGTTGAGATAAACACAGTTCACCAGGACAGCAAGGGAAAAGATAATAATATATTAATAATGATAATAATAATAATATATAAGGATAATAGAATATATAAAACAAACAATGCACAATTTCTCACCACCCAACAATTGATACAGCCCATCCCGAGCAGCAGTCAGGGAGCAGGGATATTCCCTCCCAGCTATCCCAGAACACCCAGTTCCAGAGAGAGCAGGCGAGGGAACAAACAGCCAAACGAATGAATGAAAAGGCCCGAACAAACAAACAAACAAAAAAAAAAAAAAAAAAAAAGGAAAAGCAGGGAACAAAAAGCAACCAGAAGGGAAATTTAAGGGAAGTGGCCCACCGGCCAACCCTCACTTATACTGGGTATGACGTCTCTGGTATGGAATACTCTCTTTGGCCAGTTTGGATCAACTCTTCTGGCTATACCTCTCCCAGGTTTTTGCACCGGCACATTAGCAAAACCTGGGAAACTGCAAAAATGTCCTTGATCGTTTAGCAGCAACCAACAACATCAGTGTGCTATCACCATTCTTCACACGCTGAATCCAAAACACAGGAGCTGCTGGACACAAAACTAGCTCCGTCCAAGCCTAAACCAGGACAGGCATTTAATAAAGATAGACTCAGCAAGCAGACTTGCCATGCTGGAGACAAGGCTTGAGGACAGAGAGTAAACACAGTAAATTGTCTCCTTAGAACAGGCTCTACCAACAATCATACATCTGCATAATACATACATTAAGGCAAATGGAACTATTCGTGCCAAATACAGGATGAGGCACTAAAACCTAACTGATATTTGATATACATATCTCCAGCCATAGATGGAACAATCAAGAATTCATCTTTTTAAAAGAGTGTTTAAATCCAGTGACTTCCCTTAACATATTCCTTAACAGAAGTACGTACCAGAGCTCCTCTTTTTGTGACTGCCTCTCCCTTCACAATTACAACATCATTTTCCATCAGAGCAGGCCATACATGATAGGCCACCAAGGCAGCTGTGAAATCAGAGTCAAAACTACGATGGTACCTGTTGAAACACAGAGTACGAGAAATGTCTGCATAAAGTGCCAAAAGATAAATATGATGCTTCAAGTCATCAATGCTGATAAAAACCAGAATATTAGTTACAGCTCAAACATATTTCTTGACAACATTTCTATATCACAAAAATAAGTATTCTTTACGTGAACCTGTAAAACAAATGCATTTGTAAGACAGACTTAGCCAAATATGCTGTCTGCTTATACCGAGACACTCCAATAAAGCCGTCTCACACTTCAGAAGGCCACTAGACCATATTCTTGCATAAGCCCCGCCCAAACCAGGGTCCTTGGGTCCACTGACAGATTAAATCTCCTGAGTAGCATTTTGGCAGGCATAGTCATACCATCTTCCTGAAATATCTTGCTAAAACAAGACCCCTATAAGGATATTACAGAAATACTCTATCTCAACTATAAAGTTACATCCTAGTAACTTATGAGACATGAGGCAATTTTATTAGCAAAATCCTCAGATACTGATAATGAAACAGCGACTTTTTAGCTAAGAAAAATTATTTCGAAGGCCCGTATTAACATACCAGATATATATTACCTCCCTGAGTCTGCAATATTGGCTGAATAATCCATGTCTGGTTTTGTGGATTCAGACCCAAAACAAATACCAAATAACTGAAATAAAAAATAGCAATGCATCTATAGTAATGTATATACAATAGCAATTTATATAAAAACAATGTTGTAAATGGAGGCATGAAGCTCTACATGGAGGAAGGTATAGGGTATAATGAGGTTTGGCCAGCCCTTTTATAGAATGTTATCACACATAACTAACAGAGCTATTTTAATTTCTACAAATTTTGCTCCATCTCTGTGTACCACATATATATGCTATACATGTAAACATATATATTCCACATATTTACCTACATAGACGGATAGATGTGTGTATATGTCTCCCACAGCAGCACATATAGAACATATGACACCTGGTTTTTGAAGGCCACACACATCAAGTAGGTGGAGAAAGCATCCCATGACTACACCATAGCATTGCTGCCTTCTTAATTCAGCCAATAGCTTTGGGTGTCAAACAGCTAACCGCCCGGTATTTGGACAGGATCATGAAGTAGTCAAGTATGACTTTGCACTCTCCTGCTGAAGGCCTACTTTTATCTTCTCTATTTCTCTCCTTGGCTTCTCAAGTTCTTCCCCATCAGAGTTCCATTCTATTTCAAATTATTACTAGAAACCTCCCTATTGGTGTGGCTTTTCTTGCATTTGAGAGGAATTTCTTTGGAGCTATCAATCCCATTACTTTTCTTGAAGGCATGGAAGTACCCTACAGTTCTCCACCAGCTAACAAAGCAGCCAGCCCTCACCCTCAAAGAAAAACTACGTTAGGGTGTGAATTTTTTAAACAAAAATTCCCATTTTTAAAAGGCATTTTTCTTTTTGCTCAGCTCTAAACCAGAAGAGATAGGACTGTATTAAGATCCATATGTTGTACAGCAGACACAGCCTGGAGGTCACAGCACACATGTGGATGATCCTGGTATCAGGCACCAGCTGCCAGATCTCAGTAAACATGACTTTTACAAAACGGGCTAGAAAGGAGGAACAAAGATGCACATATTTTATAAACACTGGAGGCAGATAGAGACTAAACAGGGAAAGGAAAGCTGATGATAATTTTTCTCTTAAAGGATAAATTAAATAGGCTCTAGAAACTGAAGTTTATTCAGAAAATTGCTCTGCTGTTCATTAAAAAAAGCTGTTAACACTGGTCTACATTCTGGCATTTATATACCATCATAAACCTTAAAGACACACCAAATTCACTACAGACCAGGAATATTTGCCCAAATTAATGTCTAGCAACAATCTTAAACCTTTTTATTAATTAGAAAAGAAGTAGACTATACAACCTGGTGGATTTTTTTTTTTTAATAGTAAGAATCTGACTGAAAATAAAGAGTTCTTACTTGGTCTCACTGAAAAGTTCTCCATCAGTACCAAAGGCAATATCAAGAGGAGGAGCAAGCGTCTGCATTGAAAAAGCCACACGGCATAACTCTCGAATCAAAGTGCTGATCACAATGAAATCAATTTCTGGTGGAAAAGAAATCTTTGGGTTGATGTTCATGGAGCGAATTACTTCCTGAAAATAAACACAATTGAGTAATTTGAGCTCACTAACACTTTTATTCATGGGCAAGTATGGAAATCCCTCCTAAATATGGCTCTCAGCTTTCTACATTTAAAAATCAGTATAATAAGCTCCCAACAATGTTGTCTTAGGCTATTCCAGAAAACACTAGCTTCAGAAAAAATGTGCTGTTATTTTAGAAATAAGTATGAGCTACATCACTGACCTCAGTCTTAGAAGGGAGATGCAGTTTTTCAGTACAGCACAGAATTTAAGAAAAATATGAAATTTAGCTTACATTTATTTGATTAAAAGACAGTTACACTGCATCTTGCCAAAAATAGTATTCTGGCAGAGAGAGACATTCTAGTCACAGGCAAATAAAACAAGTCATTACTGGGCCATACCACAATATTATTTTGGAAAATAAACTGCTACAAGACATAAAATCCACGCAATAAACTTTTTCTTCTTCAGGTTACAGTGCATTTCTAGTTTACACGCTCCAAATTTATTAGTTACTGAAATAGATTAACACGTCACTTCCCCACTGCCGTCGACTTACATTGACACTGGCTTGAACGTCATACAGATCCTCATGGCGAACTATATAATCCAGCACAGTGTCTTCAAGTGACTCAGGCCCCGAGTGACCTAGAGAGAGAGTCTCTCTTACACGTATTTTGAACTGCCTGTAGGCCATCTTTGCTGCATGAAAAGACTCCTGCAGACATAAAGAACATCTAGTTAAATCCAGGAGACTGAGATTAATTTTTTATCAATTATCTCAGAGGATGAACTTAACCCAGTATCATCATTGTAAGGAGGAATATAAAACGCTGCTGTAAGAGTGAAAGCTAAAAATAGTACTCATCTGGGAGGATTTCTCTGATTAAATCAAGTGTGATTTATTTGCAGAAGATAGGATTGAAAAGCTTCCCACCTAACCTTCTATTTTTATGTAGGGTTCCATCACACACCCACAGTCAATGGAATCACATTCAAAGATATCAAGAGCAGAATTCAGTAATAGCATTTTATGTGCCACAGCCTAACATGTCAGACAGGAGCACCTCTTGTTTGTTGGGAAGAAAGGTTGAATTGGAGAAAGTAAACTGAGTGACAGTTGTGGGGAAAAACCTTCAGTAAGTTAAATGTGCTTGGGATCACACACATTAAGAGACATGCTGCCTCTCTGACACAGGTATGTACTACATCAATTTTATAGAAAAGAAGATTAAGTACAGAAAAATGAAAAGAAATTTCTTCAGACTGAGCTCACAGTAAACGTGAGGTATCTAGGTAATTTCAAGGGAGTCAATAAAACTAGAAAAGCACATCGCTACAGGCAAGAGGGAAGCATAATATGGAATGCTTTTTAGCTCTCTAAAATGTAGTATTCCCAAAAGAATTCATCTAAATGAGGCGCTGTTTAGTGCAGGAATCATCTACCTTTCAGAGCCATTCAGTCTTCTTATACACCCCTTTTATTACCTCTACTGTAGATCACTGACCCTGTTCTAATGTTGGGACAGGACAGTCAGAAAAGGACACTTAATTGAGAGTTCAATGTAAAAGTGTGAGGGAAAGAAAGGAAAATCAAAAGGGAAAAAGAGCAGAGAAGTTTCCTTCTCTGTACTTCACAGAAATGCTAATTTACACACAATTTAATCCAATCCATCCATAATATTTTATAAAACACTTCTGGCCTGTAAAACAAGAAATATTTTTTTTTTCTTACCACAGCTGCAATGTATATTATCCTCTGCACCATCTCCATGTCACTGATATATGTCCTCAAAAGAGTCTCTGCATCCAAGCGTTCTTGAGCACAAATGTCACGAAAGCGAGCTACCAAGCAGGCGCGACGCGAAGCATTTGTACGTCTGGCTCGGCCAGGTGAGCAGCTCCTCAGGGGAAGTGGACTAGGTGACTTTCTCTCGCTGTGCCTTGGGGAAGGAGAGCGGCTCCGTGCAAGCCTATGACAGACATGTAAAGAAGCATGAGGTCACTTCACCATCCTCAGATGCTTTTGCCTGAGTTTTGTGTCAATTTAATTATCAGGGTAAGCTGAGATTTTGAGCCAATGTAATTAAAGAAGTAAAGCTGCAGCTGGTTAGTCTAATATGAAGGCATTTGTGTCAATACATTTTATGCACTACAGCCTGAATAATAAAATTAAAGTAATTCTTAAAGTGTGTACAGCCAAGCACTTTGTCCTGGAGAAACACACTTTTAACTAGTAATATTTTTGAGATTTGTTCCTCTTCCAGTACCACTGAACAGTTGTCAAGTCAAATAAATGAGAATACAACAAGTTCTGCCCTGTAACGGCACAGTATTCAAAGAGGACTTAAAAAAACTAACCATCTCTTTTTATCCAGTACAGTTGCTCTCAATGTATTTTGTAAAGCTGCTCTCTTTGCTGTTTTGCCAGAAACTTAACACAGATGCCTGAAATTAAACCATTTGGGCCCTAGGAGAAATCAGTTAAAGAGTTTATGTTCCTTCATAACAAAGTACAAAAGCTTAGCTTTTGTTTATGCTTCAGTTTAAAATGAGGAGGGAATTCATGCTACCTAACATCAACAATTTCTCTGATTCAGTGACTTCTCTGAATAACACCCCTACCTGCTCTGGAGAACAGATTTTTGGGCATCCAGGATAGAAATCTCATCCCGCAGTATTTGAATCTGCTGCTCATAGTCATTCAGACGCTCTAACTTCCTCAGGGCATCCTTCTCTTGGGCACGGGAAGTCTTCAGGCTTAACCACACAGAACAAAGTCAGTCACAAGATGTCCTTCTACCAATGCAAACCATCTATCAATTAATCCTTATCATCAAACAAAAATAACAGAGAAGGAGGAGAAACATTGAGCAAGCTCCTTATGATGAAATACAGGGAAATCAAGAGTTAAAAAAGCATACTCCAAAGCATACTCTTAATTACACTTTAAAATGTAAAAGTGTACTGTGGCAGGAGATGGGATACACTACACTTTGTTACAGGAGAGATCACTGGTTAACATTTGGTGTCCTTGCACTAGCTCAGATGATGACATCTAAGAAAGAAACTGGTTTCTTTCTCATATTTAAGATGTTAACTAAACCAGCTCAGTTTTCTTTCCTACAGTTTAAGACTCTCAGTATTTACTTATATCAGGTCCTTGGGTTCTTTGCTTTGCTGGAATATATTAGTCAGAGGATATCACTAATGGTGTTATTCAAATAACATCAAAAGCTAATGGTTCCTTTCCTGCTGTTCCCAAGAGAAGCAGTGTTTCTTAAACATTGGCAGACAACCAGTTAAGCAAGTTTATCTTCTGTCCTTTACTCTTAATGTTGGAAAGTATCCCAAGATCTCTGCTTTCCCTCCTAACACAGATATTACTGTTGTTTTCCTCTTTCCAAGAGAAAAAAAAAAAAAAAAAAAAAAAGGATTCTTTCTATTCATTTTGGAGGCATTCAGTCTGTCCTTCCTTTTCTTTACTGAAGGATGCTGGTGAGATTTTTGAGGATCTGAACCAATGAAAGCTGTAACACCCATCAATTGACAAGCTTCCTGTTCAGACTTTTTAAGGAGCAGGCTGACTGAGAGGACCACAGGTAGTAAGGCCAGCACATCTGCTAAGAGGAAAGACTGTCCTCCTAACCTGGGCAGGAAAAGCTGCAGGTACTATTACAATCCTATAGACATCCCTAGTCAGGTCCTCCACCAAGGACTTTAGCAGAGAAGTAGTAAAAGAGGGCTAAATAATTCTAGTACAGTGAACAGCTGGGAAAGGAAAGTAGATTTAGGAAGACAGGTTCTAGAGATAGAGATGGGGGAAATTTATGTACCCAAAAAAAAAGTTGAAAACAAATCCTATATAATGTACAATACACTAGTCAGACTTTCCTTAAATTGCCATGATAGACAATGCAGACAGACAATGCAGTGTTAATAACTATCCAACAGAAAGGATAAATAAAAAGCAATCATTTCACTTCTGTATTATTTTCTTTTTGTTATTTACCCCTGTTCACATGGGGATTTTTCAGAAAGCTTTAAAGCAATTTTTGATGGTCTTTATGTCACTGCTGTGAGATCCACAAAGCTTCATCATGACTGCAGATAATGATTACAAATACAAACAGATGCTTAATTATAGCTCTGCCTTTATGGGGGGGGGGGGGGGGGGGGGGGGGGGACACAAACAAAAAAACCCAGGAGAGCACATGACAGACTGAAACCAGCAGAAATACCCGCAACTTTCATTGTTCATCACAAGTCACATGGTAAGTCACAAATATAAAAAAAGCCACCACTGAAATTAATATTTCTTTTTTTGTAAGAAAAACTAAATAGCAAAAGGAAAAAAGCAACTTTAAGAGAGACTCATTTATGAATTACCAACGCTGACTTTTGTAAGCCTTAACACTAATCCTTTCCATGCTAGTTAAATCTATGCACTATTCAGAGTTTCCCCTGGTTTATTGTTCATTCACTCTACTGCTAAATATTAATCTGAAATGAAGAGCATATTAACATCTTTCTGTTAAGGTTAAAGAGATGTAGACGCTACAAAAAAAAATAATGGGAACAAACAAGGAAAAATATAGTTCTTCGAAAAATCAAAACAGTTTTTATAACCCACTTTTATTTTAAGGCTATAACTACTGTTTTAAATCCCACCATCTAACCACTTAAAAATAAAATAGGCATCTTCAACCAGTTTCTCAGGAGAAACTACAACAGCCTTGAGAACTTGTGTCAAGTATCTGCTTAATCCTGTTTGGATAAAGAAGCCCATTGCTACACTCCAGTTTCAAACAACTCATTAACAGTAAAGTCCCTCACAGTTCCCCCAGTCCGTGGGCTCAGCTCAACTCATTCAGTCGGTTTGCCTTGAAATTCAAGGCAAGAACAACTCCACCTATGTCATTTTTGGCCAGATGCCTGTTTAACTTATTTTTAAGAGCCCCCTGCACCAGCAACACTACAAGGTCTTGAGGTAACTGATTCAAGCTACCATATTGGCTGTTATTAATTACAACCACGTTTATCAAAACTTCTTCCTGCCCATCTATATAACAGGTCCTCTGTACAGCAGATCAAGAAAGAAAAGTCCTCTTGACTTCATTTACTTCAAAGTGAGTCTTCTGGCTTTGTTAAGTTTGATTAGACCTTGGCATGAGTCCAAGCACCCTAGTAGTAAGCTTCCATTTATAACAGTGCTAATAGGATTTTGTTCAGTCTGCATATAACAACGTTTTTTAGTAGAAGACAGTTTAGAAGAACTTCCAATTACTTTTAAATGTTGATCATTATTCATTGAAAAAAAAATTGTGTTTTCCTTCATAATCCCACAGCAAATAGCTAAATCCTGTTATAATTAATATCTTGATATAACAAAAGTTTATACTGGCTATAGAATTTAATTATATTGAGTCTAGACCACATTTGCTCTAGCAGCCCAGGACACCAAGATGTCTTGCGAAACATGCTTTGATTTAAGTATGCAAGACAGACAGACTATAGACAAGAGGAATAAGATCATCAGCTATTCCAAAAGTCTCAAAAAGAAGTTTACAGACAAAGAGGCAAAGGACACACCTGGCAAACAGTTCCTTGTGTAAAAAAAAAAAAAATCCTGCCTGAAGTGTCACAGATCAGTCCTGACTTCACTTCCTCTACTTTTAGGATTCTGGTTTTGACAGGCAGGTGAAGACTAGGCAAATCTGATTTCACCCAACTAAAAGGGTTCAAATTTTGAAAAGATGATTCAACGAATATGAAAAATAGCACCTTTGCTTCAATCAAAAGTTGAACATCCAGGCAAAAGATGGAAATGTAGAGTGCCAACTAAACTGAGAGCAAACATGAACCATAAGTATGTGGAGATTACAGAATTCCTGAATTCATGGGAAGACAGAAATGTTTTATCCTTCTGTCACTAGTACAAATGGCAACATGAATTTCTGTCCAGTCTGCATTAAGACCTACCCAGGGGATTTGTGAGATGCTTTATTCCCTACTAATAGTTTTAATCAGGAAGACAGTAGTCAGGTTGTATCTAAGAATCAAGGAGTTATATGAGCTACTTTTCACCCAACAAATCAAAAGAGCCCATTTTATGGGAACATGAGTTTATACACCAAGTAGCCGTCTGAAAAAATTAAAATCCAAAGTGATCAACACTTGCTAGGAAAGTCCATGGATGAAATCTGACAATTAACATTATTCTAGAAGCAATGATAAACATCCAGAGATGAACAGGTGATATTGGAGGTAGAAAACTTGATATTGGAAGTAGAAACTCTAATGGCCTGAGGTTTTTTTGTCTGCTTCTCTTTATCAGGAGTAGCTCATCCTCTCAGTTGCCCTAAAAGGAAAGATAAACTCGTGGACAGTTAAATGCTACAGTGTAAGCACCAAAGTCGAGTTTCCTCCATTTTTAAGAGCAGAAATGTTATTTAACTGATAGGCTGCAAGCATTTAACAAGTATGACTATATTTCTGTTGTTGAAATGTCAGTTATCACAAGAATTCACATGCTGTTGGAATTAATTTCAACTGCCTTTGTATTCTTTTCTGATAATATAACACACACACACACAAAAAAAAAACCAAAACCAAACCAAACAAGACACGGGCTACATTTCATAACAGTGAAGAATTATTACTGCTTCTAGGACTGCCTGTAGGTCAAGCCACAAAAGGAAATCAGTTTTACAGACCCCTGTATTGAAATGGAAAGGTAAGTCCCCCAGCTGCACCCTTACTGATCCAGGTTAACTTCCCAGATGTGACCTACACACTTAGAAACTCAAAAAACATTTTTAAACCTGAGACATCAACATTACCAATAGCTAATACTTCTGTGCAGACAGGCAAAAGGATTTGACAAAAACAATCTAAAAGAAAAAGCCATATAAAGAACTTTATCATAAGATAGACAGACTGAAATGTCTTTTATTTAACACACATGCTACTTCGAAGAGCATCATAGTAAATTGCAAATCATGGTTTCCAGCTATATTCAGAATGCGGTTCTCTCCTATTTAACTTCATCTACAAGATTCAAATGCTATCAAGCTGCTAGTTTCAGAGTAATCCTTCCTCTATCCTAAAGGACAAGCGATAGAAGTTCAGCCATAAGGATTCTTCTCACATGGATCCACTTATGCTAATTCTCTCTCTATAACACCAAGAAACAAAGCTACAGGATGTTAAGGAGCTAGACCTATTTTTTGCTATAGCATAGGACAGTGTAGAATAAACAGAACTCGCTCAGGTAAATGACAGACTGTGTCTCTGCATGCTGACTTTCTGCCACAAATACCCCAAGAGTCAATTTTTCTTACGTTGCTTTTAGCTGAACAATTTCGTCTTCTGCTGCCAGAAGAGTAGTGGCTGATTTGGTCTTTGTGTCTTCAAGAGCCAACTGGGTTTTTGCCAGACTGCAAGAAAAATTAATAACCTTCATGGTAAAGGCAGAGATTCTACCAGAGAATTTAATATGATAAACTGACTGTTTAAGCAGACCAAGTCCATACCAATTTAATATACGAAAACAATCACAGTGGGCTTTGTGCAGACTGTCAGCACACAAATAGCTTATAAAGAGTCATATCTGACTATGCAGTAACAGAATTATTTTGCTACAACCCATTATTTTCATTAAGACTCAATTCCAGTTTCTCCATCGATTTCAACAATTTACAGCATTCAGAACGACTTCACTGTCCATAGATGGGGTGTCTTGGGACATGAATTCTCTTTCTCCTGCACCTGTCCCCTGCCTGCCAATAACTACACAGTCATGACTTCATACTGTATCACCTTGAAAGGATCAGTTCTGAAACTTTCACGCATGACTTCATCTCTGCTTGAATTACCTCTTCCCAACCCTCCACCTTCCAGACTTCGACCTTTGCAAACCACAGCCAACACCTCTCTGACCTGACTGCACATAGAAATGCAACCCACAAAACTCTACAAAAGCTTTACCACTCATTTCCCACTTCTTGCAGGAGCCAGCCTAAAATTACTTTTTCTTGTATTGCCAACTGCCACACACTCACTCCAATCTGTATTAGTGAATAACTTTCCTTGTATCTCTCACCTTGACCATCCAACACTTTTCTCCAGCTCATCAAATAATCTCTTTCTATCCACACAGGAGCATAGGATGAAATGCCTCACCCCTAAACCAACCTTTATATATACCTGAACCACAGAATGGGTGAGGTTGGAAGGGACCTCTGGAGGCCACCTGGTCCAACCCCTCTGCTCAAGCAGAGCCATGTAGAGCTGGTTGCCCAGGACCATGTCCAGTCAGCTTTTGCATATCTCCAAGGATGGAGACTCCACGACCTCCCTGGGCAACCTGTGCAAGTGCTCGATCACACTCACAGTAAAAAAGTGTTTCCTAATGTTCAGAAGGAACCTCCTGTGTTTTAGTTTGTGCCTATTGATTCTGGTCCTGTCACTGCGCACTGCTGGAAATAGCCTGCCTCTGTCTTCTTTACACCCTCCCTTCAGGTATATACACTAATAAGATCCACCAATCTCCCATAACTCTATAGTTAGAAATATCAACAGAAAACAATTCCTTTGCTTATTGCTTGCAGTTGATACTCATGAGGGAACAGATGCCATCCAGAGGGATGTTGACAGGCTTGAGGAGTGGGCCTATGTGAATCTCATGAAGTTCAACAAGGCCAAGTGCAAGGTGATGCACCTGGGTCGGAGCAATCACCAATATCAGTATAGACTGGGGGAAAAAATGGAATAAGAGCAGCCCTGTGGAGAAGGACTTAGACATAGTGGCAGATCAAAAACTGGAAGTGAGCTGGAAATGTGCATTCGCAGCCCAAAAAGCCAACCATATCCCGGGCTGCATCAAAAGAAGTGTGGCCAGCAGGTCGAGGGAGGTGATTCTGCCCCTCTACTCCCCTTCTGTGAGACCCCACCTGGAGTACTGCATCCAGCTCTGGGGTCCTCAGTACAAGACAGACATGGACCTGTTGGAGTGGGTCCAGAGGAGGGCCACAAAAATGATCAGAGGGCTGGAGCACCTCTCCTGTGAAGAAAGGCTAAGAGAGTTGGGGCTGTTCAGCCTGGAGAAAGAAGGCTTCAGGGAGACCTTATTGCAGCCTTCCAGTACTTAAAGGGGGCTTATAAGAAAGATGGAGACTTTACTTTTTACCCCTATCCTAAAAGACAGAAGATTTAGATTGGATATAAGGAAGAAACTCTTTACGATGAGGGTGGTGAGACACTGGAACAGGTTGCCCCGAGAAGTCGTGGGTGCCCCATCCCTGGAAGTGTTCAAGGTCAGGTTGGATGGGGCTTTGAGCAACTTAGTCTAGTGGAAGATGTCCCTGCCAACAGCAGAGGGGTTGGACTAGATGATCTTTGACGGTCCCTTCCAACCCAAGCTATTCTGTGATTCTACAATTCTTTGAAAGCAGAAGATATCTGCAAGATTAGGATACAGGATGAAATATTCTATTGAACCTCTTTTCTCTAATCTAGCTAATACAGTTTGCAGTTCTGAGAATTTGCTATTCTTGGAATTGCTTAGTAAGAGCATTAAATTATATCATTTATTGTACTGACCCAAAGACTGTGAACATTCATTGTTCTCATGTGAATAAGATGCATGAGAAAGTGTCTGTCACTTGGAGCTACCTCTGAAATGGCCCTGGAAATGGTACTAACTGCACAAATTTGTTTCTGAAGCAATTAAGTCATTTTGAGACTACAGTGCTCCACAAAACGCGTTTTATGCAACTGGACAAAAACTGTTCAGTCCTAGACACTTACTTGAAAATCTGTCTCTCTTTCTTCCTCCATCTTACCACAGTGGGTTTTGATCTTCTTACATGTTCACATACCGATTACATACCATAACTAATTATGACACATTGTAGGTCCTTCAATAAGTGATGCACTATAGCTACTCAATTGATTTTTATCAAGGTTTGCTCAGCATGCAAGAGTTCACAGAATCACAGAATGGTAGGGGTTGGAAAGGACCTCTGGAGATCATCTAGTTGACTACAGTTCCACTGGGATGGTCACGCACTATAGAAAACCCTTTTGTCCAGAACACTGGCATGTTTTCCAACTCCTCTGACAGAAGTAAAACCTGCCAAGTCAATTTATGAATGCGGATATGACTGTATCATTTGTACCCCACTTCGGAAGCTCTGATTTTAAGCCAGAAATGAAACATTTTACAAATCTCCATCAGTATTTAGATGTCAAGAGAAAAATATGGCTTGTTGAAAAACAAAAAACAAACCAAAAGAATCACAGTTAATTCCCCTACTCTTGTTGCACATGGTTGAGCTGTAGACGAGTTGAAGTCAGTTCTTCCTGCAGCTCTTGCAGTTGAAAAGTCTGATTGCTGGCTAACTCTCTCAGCTGCCTCTCTTTCTCAATTGAATCCTGCAACAAAACACAAAATCATGCTGCCTGAATGTTCTACCTTACAGAATCCTTCAGCAATGTAGTATAGCACTATCAGCAGATGTATTTCTAAACATTTCAGTAAAGACCATTTCTAAACAAACTGAAAACAAAAGCAATTGCATACCTTCTAGAGACATAAGCAATACCTTCCAGGCACACAAAACAGACTCAATAATATTAGGAAAAATATTCACTTAGTTTACACCTCATTATAGAGAATATGGAAGGTCTGCATATGCAGATTTACTACCTGTATACACATCATCTGAACAAAGTGTTCTTGCAGATGTGTTGCATGGGTGTTTTTTTTTTTTTACAGTCAGTCATCTTCTGACTGACTGTGTTACCAACTCAAGTAAAGTTTTTAGGAATTAATGTACACAAAATAACAGAAAAAAGTCATTAGAACAGAGGAGGCAACTGTTGTCGTTCCAGAAAGCACACTACTACAGATGCAGCTCTGTCTTTAACAACCTATGTATTTCCCTGATACTACCAGAATTAAATAAGTAACTGTGCAGTAGGCTTTTCTTTAAATTTTTATTGTCATGTGCAATGACAAATCCATAACTGGTGTACTGTCATTTAATACATCATTATTTTACATTGGGGGGGGGACGGGGGATGACAGCCCTACTCCTGCAATACACTAGAATCTGACTCTTAAGGGATATCACTTTTCATTTGTCCTTATTTTAATTGTGAAAGATTTTGACAGAAGAGGTGTAAAAATGAGACGTGAGAGAACATGGAGGCATCACTGTCAAATCTCAAGTTCTTCAATATTTTCCCCTAGTCTGTATCAACCAACACTCTTATTTTCTTTCAAAGGACAAAGCCACATCTGTCTTTCCTGCCAAGCTGTCAGTACTACAATCCCTTCAGTAAATATCAAATACATACTAACTCCAAACATCAAGTCAGGCGCATGGTGCTATCATGACAGACATGAGCACTTTTTTTGCCCCTTCTGGAGATATTATGATGCTCA
Organism: Phoenicopterus ruber ruber; assembly: GCA_009819775.1. Classification (NCBI taxonomy): domain Eukaryota; kingdom Metazoa; phylum Chordata; class Aves; order Phoenicopteriformes; family Phoenicopteridae; genus Phoenicopterus; species Phoenicopterus ruber. The sequence goes on along the minus strand of CM020218.1, from coordinate 30,196,257 downwards.
GATACTAAATAAAGATTTTTTTTTTCTTCAAAAAAATAAAAGGAGCTCACAGATAAATGCATGGAGTTTATACACACCTTCGGCTTATGCATGTATTTTCCCATAGTCTTAGGTTTTTACTAATAGAGATATGGCATAAATACTTCTATGATGTCTTTGCAAATGTAAATGTAGCATAATTCTTTACCTAGAAAAGGAAAGCAGTACAAGAACACAGCTGCTCTTACAAAGCAAGTTCCTCCATATTGTCACTCGTGAAATAGCATAAGCCCTAGAAGGCCAAAAGTGACTTTAATGACCTCTTTGATTTCCCTCTCAAAGGAAACGTAAGATGAGACAGAGAAATAGCATAGTTGTCTCCATGAGCAACAAAGGACATATTTCATTAAGCAAAATCAGGGAGGGGGGGCTATTATTAACAGAAAGTCATTAAAGGTCTCCTGCAGGTATAAATTCACACTGTTCTGCTCCCTTAAAATAAATTTCCTACATACCTGAGTGAGAGAGAAGTTGGTTTCAAAGAGCCTTCCTGAAGTAGCACAGGAAAAACAAGTCCCTAGCCATGGCAGGAGACGAGTTTTTATTGTTTCCACACCTGCATAATGCCCGCCTAAGAAAATACATACATTAAGAAATTGTGAGAATACTTACAGAAAGAGTGAGAGCTTGAAAAGATGACACATGTGAAATGTGTTAGCAATAAGACAAGGCACTGATTTACCTTCTCGAGATGTTTCATTGAGGATTGTGAAGAGCTGCCCTTGAATCTCAGAGTTCAATTCTATTATTTCACAGCATCGGTTCAGATTCTGATCGCAGGAATTAATCTGTAGATTAATGTGTATTAATACATCTGCCTGGGCTTTCTTACTTAAAAGGATTCTGGTTATGACCATGACTTTTTTTTCCTATAATTACATCTTCACAACCTTTTCTTACTGCATCCACTAGAATACTCATCTTTAAAAGGTTCACACTGTTAATAGGCAAACAAACAAGACATCAGGACTTCTATCACCCAGTTAATTCACTACTTGAGAAAACCTACTCTCTTCCCCATTCATAAAGATGCAACCACAAATACCTCTACAAGAAGACTCATCATAATTGTGGATCTGTGTTAACATCTTTCAACATGGAATTTTTAAAATAATAAGATAGGAGATTGTTGGATGAAAAAAATGTATTAGTCCAAAATCTGATTTTCCATATTAGCCGAAATAATACATATAAGGCTATTATCTTGCTTGTCAACAGCCACACGAGGTCTCCATGCAATTTCATCTGATTTTTAAGATTTACCAACTGAAACAAATGCTACTGAAGAATGGGCAATATCCAGCATTATGCCTAGGAAACAACAGAACAGCAAAACAACACCACTTTCAGCAAATGCAATTCTGAAAAGGAGTTGATGGGGTTAATCTGTTCAGGATGTTACTGCATCTGCCAGGAGAACACATACTTTGTACCTGCTTCCTTAATCTTTATCCGTAACCTGTGTATCATCTTCAACGTAGATCACCCTCCAGGTCTTCAGGCTTTAAGGTCTCCATATGGTTTTTACAAGCTTCCAAAACAGCTAAAACTCCCACCCATGCCCCTGTCACCTTGCATTTCGATTGCTGCAACATGCTTTCCTCTGGCCTGAAGGAGCACAGTCTCACCCTGCTAACCTCCACCAGAAGACCACTTTTGCAGTGGTGCATTTTTCCAGCTCATTACACTGACATAACACCCATGGTTCCTCCATCTGCCAGTTCCTCCTTTTCCGCAACGGCAGCCTGAAGCTGCTGATTTTCATTTCCCAAGACCTCGCAGACTACCCTCACCTCACCTCACCAATTCAGTGCCTGCTATTGCTCAGCCCCACCCCAAGATCTACATCCACCATCCATTCGGAAGATTTTAAAATGAGCACCTCTGTTCTTCCTCCTCTGGTGTCCTGCACTCTGTGGTAGCTTTACAAGCTACCCTCAAACTCCTCCTTGAAATCGTCGTTTGCCATGAATCCTGCAGAGAGTTTGGCCATTAATGTGCGGTAACTTCTACATGTCACAAAGTAAAAAAAGGAGCTGGCCTCCCTTGAAGAGGCTGCGCCTCTGCTCAGCACCTTTCCTCACCAAGCATAGCACACTGTAGATACTTATAGGCTCATGACCAAACCAGCTATCAGTGTCTTGAAGCTAATGAAACCTGGGCACACAGGAGTGACAATCCTGTCAAAATTCTTTCTGCTGAGAAAATTCCCAGTTTTCAAACCTGTTCCCTTCATCTCATTTTTCCCTAAATTTTACACCTTCTCTCCTGCTTCCAATGTTTTGCCTCCTCAATCTCCTGCCACCTCCTTCTCCTCCACGCATCCCATTACACCCATCTCCAGCCTTCTCCCTGCCCATACCCGAAACCCTTTGCTCACGCCTGCTTCCCACCTTGTGAAGCCCTTCTGCAGCTGTGCTGTCTTGCAGCAGCCTCTCAGCTCTAACAGGTTTTCTTTCCACCCAGAAGAGCCAGGAAGCTGGATGACCCTGTTCTTACTTTCAATATCCTTTTTCCTCATATTTTCCTGACTGTTCCCAGGCCACTGGCAATTCCTTCCAAGGACACTCTCACCCATGGTCCTTCCATCTGCTGATCTTTTACCACAAAACTCTTTTCTGATCCAGACTCAGTCATTACAGCTCAAACATCACTTTTAACCTCCAGTCCTTGCTGTCAGCGAACCTTGTCACAGGCAAAAAAGAAAATAGACGAAGCTGTGAGTGCTACAGGCACTGCGTGTTAAAATAGTGATAACTGGGTGCATGTGTGGGTCAACGGCCCAAACTGGCCTTTCTGAACCCCAAGCAGCGGCCACTACCGGCTCCCCGCGGCCAGGACGGCCGGCTGCAGGTTTGGGTGGTACCGGGCTAAGGGCACCCGCGCTCCCGGGAGGCGGTGGGGGCGGCCGCCGCTCCGCGTCCCGCCGTCACCGCGGAAACCGCCGCACGGCCCGGCCACCGCGGCAACGGCGCCGCTGCCGGCGGCCTCCCGCCTCCTGAGGGCCCGCGGGGTGAGGCGGGCCGCCCTCCGTACAGCCCCCCAGCAGACGCGGATCCCCCCCGCTGGCGGCCGCGGCCCACCTCGTAGTCCCGGTACCAGCTCTCCAGCTTCTCCTGTAGCATCCGGCCGCTCTCCGCGCCGACCAGCCTCCTCAAGCCGTCGGCCATGGCCGGCTGTCAGCTGGCTCCCGGGGTTGGGATGGGCTGTGCTGGTTCCCCCGTCCCGTCCCCCCCGGGAGCCCTCCGCGGGCGAGCGGCGCGGCGCAGAGGTGGTACCGCTGGCCCGGGCCCGCTGATCTGGGCGGCGCCGCGTTCGCGCCGCCTTTATAGTCGCGATTGTAACGTGGGCCGGGCCCGGCGCGGCGGTGGGTGCCACGGCGACGCAGGCAGGGCGCGCCTCGGTTGTGGTAACGCGGCGGCCGCCCCCCGGCTGCCCGCGGCCCCGCGGCCGGGCCCGGCGGGGCGCACGGGCGGAGAACACCCCCTCGGCCGCCAGGTGGCGCCGCCACACAACGCGTCTCCAAAGCGGCGGTGACGACCCGCCTCACACAGCGGAGCGGAGCGGCACCGAGCTCGCTCCCTCCCCGCGCCGCAAGGGGGCGCCCGCGGGCTCCGCCGCAGTAGCAGCGGTGGAGGAAGATGGCGGCGGCCGCCTCCGAGCAGGTCTGTCCCCGCCGAGACGCAGGCACGGGGAGGCGGCGGGGCCGTCCCCGCTGGGGTGAGGGTGGGAGCGGAGCCCGCCCCGCCGCCCGCGCAGCCGCTCCGGCCGAGGGCCGCTGCTTGTGGAGGGGGCGCTCGGGCGGGGGCGCCATTTTCCGCGGTGTTTGTCGAGGCTGGTTTGGTGCCAGAGCCCTCCAGGGCGGCGGGCGTGCGGGGCCGCGGGGGGCCGCCCCGGTCCCTTTGGCTCCCCGCCGGCTGCACCAACCCGGGAGGGGAGAAACGGCGCTTGGACGGCGCTTCCGACCCGAGCCCAGCGCTGTCCGGGAAGGACGGCCTTTGCCTTGCGGGGGCAGCCGCCTCAGCGGGGGAGAGGCAGCCTGAGCCCGCTGTCGGGGCGGGACGCGTTACAGCCCGGAGTTGCGCCGTGCAGCCCTCAGACGTAAAATCTCTGACAAAGAATAATACTCTCTGTTTTCGGAATAAAGTGTTCTGACATTTCTGCACAGGAATGTAACTGTCTTGCGTAAATAGGCGCTTGCCGCTAATTAGTGACGCAGAAAGCAGCTAGTCAGTGCGGTCGGTATTTATAGGGCTGCACCGTCAGTCGTCTTGTTACGCTGGCACAAGTATGGTAGCTCAGCGACAGTGTATAAATAAGACTGAAGCTCAGATTCGGGCTGAGCCTCAGCATTCGAGCTAAATTTGTCAGAAGGGGTGTCACTGTCACCCAGTCGGAGGGCTGGGACAGGGACTCTGTCAGCGACACGCAGGCCGGAGGGAAAAGAACTGAGCGGTCCAAGGGCTCATCTTTCAGAAGCTCGTGCATCTCCACGGGACTTTTAATCAGCAGTGGGTAGGAAGTCCCAGATTGCTGAGGGGTCCTGTACCAGCCTCATCTCAGGTGCTTCAGGAAGCCCTGCCTAGTTCTGCATGGATGCTCCAGCACTTGTTCCAGTAATCGCCGTTTCAGCTATATTCTCCCGGTCCTGGTGCTGTCTTCTGTTGTGCTGCCCTTACCAGGTGAAAAAACTACATTGAAGTGTTATCTCCCCATCAAATCCTTTCAAGAACACACTATCCTCAGGACAAGATACTTACTATCCTGTCGTACAAGATTTCTGTTTCCTTTTCCCCAGAGTGCAGATCTCTGTTTTCCCTTCAATTCTGAGTTTGTGCAGGGTTACAGTGGCTTCCAGAACATCATCGAGGAAGCCCTCCATAAACCTGTTCAGGTCAAGCACCTTTCTCAATACCATTTCCTTGTTCAGCAACAGAAGAATACAGAAGACATTTTTAACCATTGTATCAGTATAGACACATACAAGTGCAGTATGCTTAAAGTGCAGCTTCAGCATTCATTTCAGATGAGCAAACCTAATCCCATCAAAAAGATCAAGTCTCTTCTTTGAAGAATTGAACCCTTAAGTAGCAACCTGCTCCATTCAATGGAGGTGGAAAAAAATTTTGGACAAAGTTTTGAAAATACATCGAAGGGTTTTTTTTCCTATGAATATCTACAAGAGTTTTCTTTACATGTTAATTAAAGCTAGGCTGGCCAAGTTCCCCGTGCCAGGTTTGAAGCCTTACAGTATTTTTCTTAGTGCTGCATGGAAGTAAAAGAAATTGAATGCAAACCCTGTGCTATCAAAGTAACTTTAAAACTGTATCCACCACACTCCTTTTGGATAGATTGATTCAGAGTCTATCCTGCATTAGCATGGAGGGAACTGAAATCCTCTGTCTTGGTAAATGACCTGCAGGGTTGTCTCCTGTATCGTCCACAGGAGGTAAAAATTTGAAGTTCTTTACAGCTGATTTTTTTTTACAGCAACTATGTCATTAATAATTGCTATCTGCTATGATAAAAAAATACATATAAAACATATATTGTCTGAAAATACCTAGATTTTAATTTTAGTCATAATGTGAGGAGAGATTGCAGTGGTTGTAAATGTGTATTTTAAGTACAGAGTGGCAGACTGAAATATGATATTGAATATGTAATATATTCCACTAGTCAATGCAAATCTATAATTTTTTGCATAGATACATGTGTATCATTCTGGTGGATTTACATGCCTTATACCAGCTAATCCATGCTTTGTATTATAGCAAAGTTCTAATGGCCCGGTGAAGAAGTCTATGCGAGAGAAGGCTGTGGAACGCAGGAACATTAATAAGGAGCACAACAGTAACTTTAAAGCGGGATACATTCCAATCGATGAAGACCGTCTCCATAAGACAGGCTTACGTGGCAGGAAAGGCAACTTGGCCATTTGTGTGATTGTTCTTCTTTTTATTTTGGCTGTCATCAATCTTATTGTGAGTATAATACTTAGGTTGTAAGCAACATTAGGACATATTTCATTTTGATTGTTTATTAGAGAAACCAAACTTATTGCAGTATGGCTGAGAAGGACTTGAAATGTAATGAAGGAGATTTCTCATTTTTCTCTTTTCTTTTTTGTAGTCTGAGCAAGATTAGATGGAATCATCTTATAAATTCAGTCATGATTATTTCAGTTATCATGGTCCCAGCAAGGAACCTACCATTTATGCAGCACAGAATTAGGAACCTTGAAAGTGTCTCTCCATCCCCAAAACTCAGTAACAGCAAATATGGGAAGTGTTATTAGTACAGTACAAATACATTCAGGATAAACTGTTATGCCAGGAACATTTTACATACATCAACAGAGCTGCATGTGAGCATTCAGAATTAATCAGCCACTTTAAACCTTCATTGTTGTAACTACCACCTTTTTATTGCTTGAGCAATGAGAAGTAATGAATTATTTTTCATAATTGGACATCCACCCGTGAAGGTGCTTTCTTGTAGTTCAAGGGTAAGTATATCCTGAGCTGAGATACTTTGTTCAGAAAATTCGTTTAGCTAATGATACCATGCTTACCCTTAAATAGGAAAAAGATTTAATTATGGACATGATTTAATTTCCAATATATACATATTTTATATATATAAATTATTTTAGTAACCATTTCAGATGAGTCTAAAAATCATGTAAAATGCTTTTCATAATTAAATGCGTTTTGATGTTTCCAGTAGGAATTAAACAGACGAAGGTAAATTCACACCTAAAGCTCACTTAAACACTAGCGTTAATAATTCTTTCAAATAAAACATCTAGCTAATACAATACTTGTTGTGGGAAGATCCAAACAATCAAAGTAATCTTTGAAAATGTGTGTTCCTCTTTCAGATTACACTGGTTATCTGGGCAGTGATTCGAATCGGTCCCAATGGTTGTGACAGTATGGAGTTCCATGAGAGTGGCCTGCTGCGGTTTAAGCAAGTTTCTGACATGGGCGTTATACATCCATTATATAAAAGCACTGTAGGAGGCAGACGTAACGAGGATTTGGTGATCACTGGAAATAATCAGCCTGTAAGTTATATCACGAATTAAAAGTTTGTGAGCAATGCTATGGAATTACATTATTAATAAACATTACATTCGAAACATCATTAACTTAATTACTTTGTTTCTGAAGATTGTATTTCAGCAAGGAACAACCAAGCTTAGTGTGGAAAAAGACAAAACTTCTATTACCAGCGATATCGGCATGGAATTTGTTGACCCACGGACACAAAATACCTTGTTCAGCACAGACTATGAAACTCATGAGTTTCACCTGCCAAATGGAGTTAAAATCTTGAATGTGCAAAAGGCCTCTACAGAGAGGGTATGTCTCTCTTAACTACCTCTTACTTTTTGTAAAAGCTCATTACAGAATTGCCGTCGTTGTAGAATAAGAAAAAAGTTTATTAATATGATCTTTCAAGCATATTTAGCAATTTGACTAAATGTAGCTAAAAATGCAGCTCTGAAAATGTAAATCACCCGAATAATTAGAACAGAAATGAAAACTGACATCATTAAATGAGTGTACTATCCGAATACCATGCCACCTAGGCCTGTGTGTCTTTTTATTAAGCATATATCCATTTGCTCGTGCCTAGATAACTGTTTCAGAAATAAAATTTCTATGAAAAGTTTCTCTGTTTCTAGTAAGAACTTACAAAAATAATTACCAGAACTTCATGTATAATTTTCCTTCTATTGGAGATAGATGTTAATACAATCAGAATTTCAGAAGTCTGAGTAAAAGTGTAGAGAACAATCACAGCATCATAGGAGTTACGTCGGTTCATGGCTTCTAGGTTAAACAAGTTTCTGGTTGGTTTCTACATTAAATATGCTTTATCAGAAAACTAAAAAAAACCTAAATATCGATGCATGTACATTTAAAATGTTGATCTTAAGGTCAGACTGAAATTTCTTTCTTGCATATCATCACTTACAATAAGGGCTTTATAGATAAGAGTATAGCCTCTAGTTCTTTGTATAACATTAGTAGAGTAGTATCAGTGGTTTCAGAGAGGGTTGAGTGTGCCTTAGGAAGCATTGAGCAATGCTGTTAAGGACAAGCAAAAAAGAGAATTTAGTTTGCTCTTCTTTGCGTTTCCTCTCCAAGCTAACAATTAAATAGTATGCTCCAGAAAAAAAAATAAATATATAGGAGGAACCAAGTACATGAAAACAGAGGAGTAAGTTTACATAGTCACTCCTAACTGGAAGCCTATATTTGCTACCAGTGTTAACTGTATATCCCATAAAATTGTCACATGAGTTGTTATTTTTATCACAAACAAACAATATGCAAACATAAACTATTTTACATACCTTCCAAAATTAAGTAATCCTTGTTTTCAAACGTGAATGTGGAAATAGGCAGAAGCTTCATAGGCATAATGCGAGAAGGGCAAGAAGTGCATTGAAGGTTTTTATTAAATTGTGTAGCAATATTTTTAAGGTAATTAAAGTTACCCAGACAAACCCAAGCAGCACATTTTCATTGATCTGTAATCACTGAAAAAAACCTCTTTTTTTTTTTTGGTTTATATTCTTAGATTACCAGCAATGCAACCAGTGATCTAAACATAAAGGTTGATGGCCGTGCTATTGTCCGTGGAAACGAAGGTGTTTTCATCACAGGCAAGACCATTGAGTTTCGAATGGGGGGTAACATGGAACTTAAAGCAGTAAGTATTTCAAATCAGCGTTTTTTTAACACCTTCGTTTCAAACTCAGGCTGATAATAAACTGATGCAGCTTTATATGGATTCAAATTTTATATAAAGTAGTCACGCATAAAAGTTTAGTTGCGGTCAGTGTATTTAGTAAGGTTTTTAGAAGGTGGATTATTACTTTGCTGTTAATTAGTGGTTCAATAGCTTTCAGGTAACGATTTACTACTATTAAGACAGTAAAAACCCACAGTGCAATTAAAGCTAAGCTATTGGCCTCTGCACTGAAACGCATACCAAAGGGAATTCATCTTCTCTTCTGGAGGTTTTACTGGGGACAGCAACCTTTGACAGAGGAGCAGAGCACACAGTTAGGAGCACTACCTTCTGTGCTGCTGCAGCAAGACTCGCCAGCATTCATTTAAGATTTTTGGACATTGTTAAGATTGCAGAGCATATAGAATGATGGAAAAGGTTAAAGAAGGATTAAAAAGAGATACATGCACTTTTATTTAACGTGTGAATGAATTTCATGTATGAACTCAAACACTGATTCACATTTTACGTACATATTTTTAGATTCACTGCATTTGCTAATAGGTCTGTCAAGTGAAAAGCTACACTAGTGCTGTCTCTCTCAGTATCGACCTACCGCTCAAATAGCAAAGCACATTGCTGGTGATAATTGAGAAATTCATGGGCATTAGCCACAAATCTAATTAAGAAATGAAACCTTGCCATACGTACTTTTTTTATTCTGCTGATTTCTACAGGCATCCTAAGGATGTCATGGGCTCATTAAACCAGCTTGTCCTTTTCAAAAACATCCTGTCTGGTTTAAATTAGAAGTTGTACTTTTTCTTCTCCCTTTTAATAGGAAAACAGTATTGTCCTGAATGGAACTGTGATGGTCAGCCCATCGCGACTGCCAAGTTCTTCTTACGGGGAACAGTTTAATAACGGCAACTGGCTGCGTTTCAAGCTCTGTATGTGTGCGGATGGGACACTGTTCAAGGTTCAAGTGACAAGTTCCAACATGGGTTGTCAGACTTCTGTCAATCCGTGTGGAGCCACGCACTAAAACACAAACCACTACCAGGAGAGTTCTCTTTTGTGTTTACATATATTTGTATGAAGTAATTGCATGCCTTTAAGGATTTCTGTTTTTACGGCAGTTTATACTAACGTTTATCACCTAATATTTTTAAGCAAAGGCTGTTACGTTCAGCAGTATTATGTCATCATCCTGTTAGCCGTAACGGTGGCACTGATTTAGTAAGCTTTCAGTCTACAGGCATACTGAAGTACCTTCCTGAATTGGGATCAGTAGAATATATTTAAAGAACGTGATCTTGGCAACAATCTTGACTGCCTTCAGTTGCCTTTAAAGGAGGTTTTTGTCCTATGTCCCAAGACCTTGAGGGCTGCTGAGAACACAACTGCGATCTGAAGTACAACAGGAATGTCAATTTGTTGTTGGAAGTGGATTTGCCTAGGATGGCTGAAGCGGCAAATTTTTGTCTTCTCTTCATTTCTTGCCAAAGGTTGATATAATGATTTCCCCCAGAATTATGTGGTTTACCATATGTGTACTAAGAGAGGGGTAATGGCAGATTCACTTTAAAATATTGCATTATTTCTGCCATATATTCTCATGTAGTTAAAGAAAAAATTATGCTAGCACAAACAATACTTGCAAATTAATATCAAGTGTGGAAATGTAACTTCAATTTTGAAGTAGTCTTGCGATTATTGAAGTGTTGCTTGAGCTCCCATTCTATCTGTGCAGTTTAGGGATTCTACAGTTGCTTAATTTATGTGAAGTATTTATAAAATGTGTTTATATTAAAAGTACATTTTTAAAGATGTACTTATAACTTGCTCACTACCCAAAAAAAGTATTTTGCTGGGTGCTTTAATCTGAACAGTGTATGAATTCGTTATTCAACAGGTAATAATCTGAAGCATGACTGTAAGCAGCAGTGTCTGAGGTCACATCTCTTTTTTTCCCCATAAATGTCAGTACTGATGCATTATCCAGAACCTCAGAATTAAATTCTGAAGTTAAACTGCAGGTCTATAATTCTAAGTGTGATCGTATCAAATCCTATGACAGCAGAGTAAATACATGTGTATCTGAATTTGTCAACAGTGAAACTGTCTATGGTGAACTGGGACCTTATAGAAACTATTACAGCCTTGTAACTGCTTTTGCAGAGGAAAGGTGTTCTGTACTAAAAACAGACCAGCTCATTATAAGTTTCCCACTCCTCCCTCCCCGTGTATTTTCTTCAGTTTAAAATCGTTTTGTTTTACAGTAGCATCAAGTAACCTTAATAATGGAGGCCCCCAAGGGTGACTTCACAAGTAGTTTTTTGACAACTTTTTCTAGATAAGCGCACACTTCTCTTCCTAAAAGTTGTGCAAATGTTACACATTAACTTCAGAACGTGTTGACCAAGAATAAACTTGGTCATTTGTTAGGGGAAGATAAACTATCTACCCTTGTTTTATAGCTTTCACAGTACATAGACTTCCACAAAATACAAATCAGCTCCTGCTGCAACAAGAACTTCGTATCTAAGGTCCCAATTGCTGTATTTACTAGGAGTCAGTAAGTCAGTCCTCGTGCAGGATGTGTATGGGTGCAAGTGATTTCTAGCGGGGGATCCTTAGGTCAGGCATTACGCCGCACGGGAGGTCAGAGGGGTCACGTTTCCCTCATTGCTCTGAGGCAAAGCCAGATTTTGATGCTCAGTAGTTGTTGGGGTTTGGGGGGAGTGGACAGCAGTGGAGCTGTTCTAACAAAATCAGAATAAACAGAATAAAATGTAGCAAAAGCCATTGAATTGCTCACATTAAAAATTATGGGAAAGTAGTAACATTTTGCATACTGCCTTCATGAACTTCATAGTTTTACTATAGTTAATATTTATTAACCCCTTCAACACACATTTTGCTAAAACATAGAATCATAGAATAGTTTGGGTTGGAAGGGACCTTTAAAGGTCATCTAGTCCAACCCCCCTGCCACGAGCAGGGACAACCTCACTAGATCAGGTTGCTCAGAGCCCCGTCCAGCCTGACCTTGAATGTTTCCAGGGATGGGGCATCTACCGCCTCTCTGGGCAACCAGTTCCAGTGCTTCACCACCCTCGTTGTGAAAAACTTCTTCCTTATGTCTAGTCTGAATCTCCCCTCTTTTAGTTTAAAACCATTCCCCCTTGTCCTAGCGCAACAGACTCTGATAAAAAGTTTGTCCCCATCTTTCTTTTAAGCCCCGTTTAAGTACTGAACGGCTGCAATAAGGTCTCCTTAGGGCACACATCTTTGCTGCTAAGTAGTGCCCCAATTAGCATCTGTTACCATTAAGAGGAGGAAATAAACGATAATATTTTTAGAATTCTCACTCATGCTAATGGAAGTTTGTGATTTTATTTTTATATATATAAATACACACACACATATAAGCAGCAGCATCCTTGAAGCTGAAATAGATCTTGAAAATGACAGATACTGCCTCGGTCAAGTAGGTTACACATGAAGAGCATATTAAAGCTCTTTGGTTAATACTGATACGCCGATGTGCTAGTATTGGATTCTTGTAATTATCAAGAGTTCTGTTTAAAATACTGTATGCAACATAGCTGAAAGATTTGTCACAAAGGTACTCTTAAGTCATGATCTGGAGAATTGGCTTTGAAGTGTGGATTTTTTGTCAAAACATAGCAAAACCGATCATACAAATACCAAATGAAATAGGTTATCAGTTTGTTAGCCACTATTTATGTATTGTTAGTATATTTTGTCGCCTTCACTACATAGTTTGAGAAACGTTGGCACCGCACATGCCTTGTGTTGTGCATTTATTTGTTGTTTATCTTCTAACTCCCTAAGGTACATTTTTCTGTATGTATTTAAAACACTGTGGCACATCATTATTTATTTCAATCCCACAGATGCACTTAAGATTCTGTGCGTTTAAAGTACATTCTACATGCCTCTGTGTAAAATACCATACTGGGTACGTTGAATCAACTGACTTGTGAAGAGTTCTCAGCATGTGTAAAGGTGGTGATTGTTTCAATAGGTGAAAGACAACTGAATTTCTAATCTTTGTTTTGAAATGAAACAATAAATTCTAAGATGCAGCTGTGGTTCAGAAGTGTTATTTATACTTTTTCTTTAAAAATACATTGTTGGGTTATTGACAGGGAAACTAGTATTTTATTAACTCTGAGTATGAAAGTCATTCCACACCTATTTGTCATGGATTGTATGTGGTGGACTTTGCTCAGTGGTAATTCTGTGCGCTACCTGAAGTTCGAAAGTCTCCACTGTCGTTAGTTCACAAGTTCCCGAGAAGCTGTGTTTCTCGACCGAAGGGCTGGAAAAGAAACAAAAGGTTTGGACTGTTTTTTGGGAGAAGGGGAGGGTTACCAGTTTATGAATGTTCTTTTTGACAAATACTTAAGACTCCAAACCAGAACGTTTAAGGCAGAACATTGGTAATGCTTTGGGTATTTGTTTAGTGTTGATTTTTTTTTTTTAATGTCGAAGTATTTCCGCTTTCTATTTAACTCTTGTTATGCTGAACTTACCATAATTTTACATTTTACATATAGATACTATGGATAACCTTCCCTTGAGTGTCATAGCTGTGGTCCTTTACGTTAATCTTCCTGGATCAGTGGGAACCAAGTCACAGCGGATTCCTCTTGATACACATCACCATTCAGACTGCCGGTGGGATGGGGAGTTCTTACTGAATTGTTCTTTTTCCGGAATATCTACTGTTCTAGAAGATATGTCCCAAACAGCAATAACGGCTGATTTTAGTAACAATAATATTAAAACTTTTCTGTGCACTGATGGAAGAAATGAAGAATGGATGCTAAAACACCTGAATCTCAGTAACAACCTGATTTCTGAACTCTCCTTGGCTACTTGTAGAAATTTACCTGTTTTAGAAACGCTAAACCTCAATGGTAATGCCATCCACACCCTCACGCTGGACATACCTACGCCTGCACATGGGTCTAAAAAGTACAGGAACGTCGATCGTCTCCTGCCTGCTTTGAAAGTATTGTCTGTGGAAAGAAATAATCTTTATGCAGTTCCAAGAGGTAAGCATTTCAAAATCTTTAAGGACCTCACTCCCAAGGGGTAAGTTGGTTTTGGATGTGATTCGGTACATCTTAGTGAATTCGGAATGCGACTATCTCATCTAGTTATACTTAAGGTGAGGGGAAGTTCCGCCTGCGTGCAAACAAGAGACTGAAAGCAAACGGGTTGTTTCACATTAGGTTGGGGTTTTTTATACAGTCTTTGCAATCGTAATGCCTTAATGCCAGTCAAATATAACCAAATTTATCCCCTGAGAGCCCAAGCAGTATTTTTCCTTGTTATATAGAAAAGGAAGTGAGGATCTTTGGAAAAAACACCAGCTTCCACAACCCAGTCGTGAACCTTAACATCAAGAAAATTACGGATAATGAATTTCATACTACTCCTCAGAAGAGAATCAATACTCCTAAATAAAACTTGCTCCGATTTCAGTATTTCTCAAAGACAGGAAAATATATTTTGTTCAGTCAAAACAATTTTGCTCTGTGCCATCTGACACCCAACCAAAGTGACTCCTTCTAGTAACAAGAGAGGGCTGTAAGGTTTCGATAGCCTTTTAGAAAGTGTTTGCTAGTCACAGAACTATGCTGGGCATCGTAGCCTTTAGCACAGCCTCTGTCCTCGTAAACAGATGATTCACATTGTCCAAACAGTGTTTCAATGAAGCAGAAGCTGCAGTACGAGCAAGACTGTCCTATATATTGTTTGCTGAATTTAATTGCTCTCTGATAACATCATCAGATTCATTAACTTTAGATTTTGAAAATAAGAGGGGTGGGGGGAACAAACCAAAACCCCACTTACCTCACAAAGTCAGACAAAGGGAATAACTTTGCACCTACACAGGGTCCTCGAAGTTCTGGTTTTCTCCTTTTTTGAGACTAAATAATTCTCTGGCATGCAGGAAACCGTTTCGCTTAATTATTTTGTAGCATCTGTAAGGTTCCCTTATAGACAGTATAGAAAAGCTTACATTATAAAATACATTGATGCAGATTCGATATGTTTTGATAGATAAATATAACTACCCATTACAGGAGGCCTCAGTGGGTCAGACAGATCAATCTTTTCTGTAAAAGAGACTCAATTTCTACATCTTAAAAGTCAAATCGCTATGCATTCAATTTATATTTAAATCCCATATTCATTTAAATACGTGTTCAGAACTTTTTATTTTCCTCCTCTAAAATACTTCACTAACAGTCTAGTTTGTAGGCTCTGGTAAGAAAACACAAACCGAAGTTCTAAAGCAGAGGGGCTTGGCCACAGAGAAACCCCTCTCACAACCGCCACCCCAGGTGTCGGGCTGCTGCCCGCTGCTGCCAAACCAGTGGATATCTTTGGCGCAAGTTTAGCTTCAGGGAAGCGCCCAAACTACAATTGCAAGGAAGAATTTATGAACTGCCAGAACTTCTGCATGCCTTTCCTATCAGCTGCCTCTAGTTTTACAGCAGGAATGAATCATTCCCTCTGCTTTTCACAATAAACCCAAAGATATCGATTACTCAGCAAACTGGAATAAGAGATTTCCGGTAAACCAGATGACACCAAGGGCAAAATTTTTAAGGAGAACAAGTAGCTTCTCAACAATGCTGTGATAACAAATCGCTTTAGAGTGACACTGAGGTGTTACAAACTGTGATGATGCTGAGTGTTCAAGTGCCTGCCTTCCCGCTGGAACTTGCAGGCTGGAGCTTTGGGGGCTGCCTGCACAGCGCCTAAGAAAAATGAGGTGTCTATCTCCAGCATTCAAAAGGGCTGCTTATGCAAGACAGATGCTGTTGTAACTAGGATATGCTAAAGGATACACTGTCGTGCTTGATAATTCACAGGCATAAGCAACAACATGTTTTTGTTTTCAGTCAGGTTTACATCCTATGAATATGGTTCAAATAATTCCACATATGAAAAACTCCCATGAACTTGCAGATGGCAATGAATAGGAAATATTGTGTCACCTTTCGCATCTCCATCTTTTATTTACAATTAACATATTTAGATTTTATAAACTGGGTATACTCCACCGTTTTCACACTCCTCCTTTCTTACCTCCAGTTCTACCTACCTCCAGAAGCGTGCTTGAAGTACAGAGATCACAGTCGAAATAATTTTGATAGCACAAAGGAATGTTACTGCTTTTATGGAGATGTGAATTTTTAAAACACGCATTGATTGTGAATGTATTAACGTGCCTGCTGTTGATGCTACGCAACTTCTTTTAGAATGGGACAACCACGGAATAGGAAAGGCATGGTAACTCAAAGCCTGCAGCCGCTCGTTGCAATAGACAGGAATGGAAGGAATTTTGTTACAAAGAATTTTAAAAAGCCACTTGACGCAATTGGGAAAACAAGACGATGAAATGTAAAATAGTTTTGTTCTTCCTAGGACTCGGCCTGCTGCAATCTTTACAAACTGTCCATTTGTCATCCAATGGCATACGACAGATTGATCTGAGTGATTTTCAAAACTGTTCACAGCTGAAGGACATCGACTTGCAAAACAACAAGATAACTAAAATCCATCCAGATGCCTTCAGGGATCTCAACAAATTACAGGTTGTAAAGCGATATTACAACTGTTTCAATGTTTTGTGTTAGTCACCATTAAAGATGTTTATTGTCAACTATTCAGCATGATTATATTGGGGTTTGATCATTATATGCGTATACACTTAGAAAAACTAAAGCAAATGGTTAAAATAACCATTATTTTTATATATTTGATTTTCATATATAGGAAACCACACACACTTGTAAATACACAAAATATAACCATAAATTCACCATTTTTCTATGCTACAAACCAATCCGTTACTGGCTTAAACACACACACGTCCTTTTCTACCCCCATCTGTTTCATGGCGAGAGCCCTGTGGCTTCGCATTCACACAGAGGTAGTCTACAACAGGAGAATTCTAAATATACCACAATTTAAACTTTTCATTTAAATTAAAAAGCTTAGAACAATATTCTTGAAATCCTAACCAGATGTATTGTTCCCGTAACTGCAAAAGTGCTTGTATACTAAAATAAATGTTATTGTTGATATTGCAATTAGGATTCCGTTGTAAGGCTTATCAAATTAATTCTGAATTATTTCCAAATAGGTTGTGGATCTCCGTGAAAATGCTCTGACAACCCCTTTACCACAGATATTAATCAGTTTGAACTTCTTTCAACTTGAAGTGGTTTCGTCAAATAATGCCTGGATATTTAACTGCAGACTAAATGCTTTCAAACATTTATTTCGTTTTCATTTTGACTCCACGAGGAAAAAATGGAGTATTTCATACAATAAATCTTCCAACAACTCACAGAAACCTCTGCTGTATCTTTCAAGTGTCTATTTAAACTGCAGCGACAGTGTTTTGCTCAAGAGGGCTGTAATCCCAACAGGGAAGACATCGGTGCTAAACTGTGACTCGGACAACACAAGGGGTATGTAAAACAGGGACTCTATCCCATACGCCGCTAAAATCCAAATGCATGCAGAATGATCAAAGAAATGTGGTTTAAAAAGTGGATTTCTAAAGATACTGTTTAAAAATAACCAAACAGCAATTTAACATGCAAATTATTTCACTAGAAAGTAGTATACCGGTTAGAATATTTGAAAGTCATGTTTCCCAAAAAAGAGTCATCTCCTTCCTTACATTAAACTAGTAAGTGATGCCAAATTATACGCAAATAAATTTCAAGGAGTAGTACATTGCAAATGTATCAGTTAATTTTGGAAAGCAAACAAAGGACTGAATAGTGGGGTGGCACTTCTGGGGCATGCAGAAAACCGAGGAGGATACAATAGTGTTTCTAGTATTCAGTTATAGCAAAATGAAATTAAAGTTTATTTGCAAGGGAAAGGATTTTTATTTCTTCTAAAAAAAAGTACAGCTACGGTAGCACACAGTTCACTTAGGAAATGAATTCAGCATTTACAATTAATACAGAGCACTGAAGTACAAGTGATAAAATCTACAGAGCTAAGACTTCCCTTGCAGAAGGAAAACTATAAGACCAAACTTAGAGTCGAAGGTGTATTTGTCACGTGCTGTAAGGCAAAATGGTTTAACTCTAATGGACTAACAGCACTTTGAGGTGGTAAGGCTTTCCCCTTGGAACACTTCATCCCCAAATGAAAATATGCAGGGTCTATCAGAAATGCCACCTGCTTTGCCTATCAACAAAGTCACGGAAATTCTGATCGTGGGCTTAAAATCAACACACTGGATTGCACCAAAACTCAACTGGAAACACAAGCAGATCCAAAGGCAAAGGTGTACATACAACCTTGAAACGTATTCCAAAAGCCAACAACCAGCCGTGGCCTACACCAGCTAAAGTCTGGAACAATTACTCAGTAGATAAAGCTATCCTTGGTTTCCAAACCTTTTTGCTGCAGTCAAAGCAGTACCTACAGGAAAATCACAGTGGTTGAAACACTGACAGTTTAAAGTGGTGACGTTTTGTCTCGTAGGTGCACACAGTGACCATGGCCACGCTGGAGAATGGCTGGCCATAAATATGGATCTTCCATGAGGGAGACCAGCAAGTGTTTCTAGTATGACCCAGAACATACTTAAATAATTTCCATGACCTCCTCCCTCACCCACATCATTTTTCTTGTAAAGTCTGCTATTCAGACCCCATACATACTGTGTTTTACATGCGAGGGGGGAATATATGATGGTTTAACAGATACTTGGTACCATGTAAAATGACTATGGATGGATTAAAAGAAAATGGATTTTATAATGAAGTTAAAATTATCCAAGACAGGTCAGAGTATGTTCTTACAGAAATAACTTGACCCTGCAAACCAAGTATCCTGTACTTTTAAGAAAAATTTACTTTGTATTTTCTTTTATTTCAGGCAATGGAGTCTCTTGGTGGACACCTAAAGGCAGAATTTCAAAAGATAATAGTCCTCCTCATATGACACTGGATAAAATGAATAATTTAGTGATATACAATGCTGAGAAAACTGCTGAAGGGTTATATTTGTGTATTTTTAATACAACAAAGAAGAAATATCTCATCTACAATATACAGGTGAAAGAAAGGTTTTCAACACGCTTGGTTAGAAAAGCCTGGGACACTAACCCTGTTTTTAGACAAGGAAGAACAGAGCAAGACCTTGCCTTGGCTGTCTGCCTCTCGGTGCTCATTACGTTTGTCTGTGCTTTTTGCCTGGGTGCTTTTGCTAGACCCTACCTTGCGAGCCTGTGGAGACTCATGCGCAGGAACAAAACTTCAGATTCAGAACATACTTACTCTAATCAAGCTTTTTCAGATGAAACCTTGAGCAGGGAGTGCTCTGCAAGCAAACCAAGAAACACGCAGCATAATTTGTTCATTTGTGATGAGAATTCTTCAAGAAACACATGCATTTTTCCTACAGAAACACCTTTGTATGAAAATGTCATTGGTAGCAGTGTACACGCACCAGATAATACTGAAGAAGAGTACCAGAAACAAAGCAATAACGAGATCGACGTGAAGAAAAAAACAGTGTTTTCTGACATCAAAACTAATACCAGCAATGATGAAAATATAAATGTTGATGATAATGGACTGTTTTCTGTAAGGACAGATTACAAGAACAGCAGTGAAGTAACGCCAAGAAAATTAATAAGTAAGGACATTTCATTATGGAAAGATTCAACATATGCAAATAATGAAGACTCAGAGAAGAGCAGGTTCTCTCCCATACCCGGGAGACTGAATGCTGACTCTTACTCAAATCACACTGGCTCTTCAGATTCAGATTTATCCTTCACAGGAGAAATGGGCTTTCCATATTCCACAATACAAACACATACAGTTGCACAAGATTCCAGGAACAGCAAGGAAAGCAACGACTCTGGTCCGCTGCAGTCTGAAATCACAAAGGCTACACCAGATTCCCCTGAAAGAAAAGGTATCGTTTCACACTATGAACCCATGAGCACTGCAAAATTTATGCCTGGAAGGCAAAGCTGCGATGAACAACTTGGTCTAAACGGCAACATAAATATAACCAGTGATGTGGGAGATTTTATTTTACCCAGTAGCTGCAACAGAGATACAAACATTGAGAATTTAAGTATCTACCAAACAAGAGAAAACTCTCCTCTTACAGAGTACGACTGTAAAACGGAACACACGAATGAAAAAGATCCTTTGGCAGATATATTTGACGATAGTTCTTCAGATGAAGGCACTCCATTCACAATGAGTGACTGTAGTTCTCTAGCAGACTTTGAACTGGAACAACCTGATGTTAGTGACGACCTGCCAGTCTGTCAGTCATCGCTAGAGGAAGCTGACGTGAGCAGTGGTACCGAGAAGTTCTCAACACTGCCAGAGTCTCCAAGCATTGCTCCTGAACTTCAGCATATTGGGAAAAATGAAGACGAGAACAATGTGTATTTTGAAACCACTATTAATTACGGATCAGATACCATCATGCCTGAAACAGCATCACTTTACACTGATAAATGTAGTGACCATGTAAGCATGTCAGATTCAGACACAATTAGTTCTTCAAGTCAAGGAGTTCCTGATACGTTTGATTATTTTACTAACGCAGAGTCAACAGTACAAAACTCTACTTCTGATTCTCTCCACAATCAAAGTGCAGATTTTGGTAATACGTTGCTTTCGTTAAAACATTCTCCCACATCTGACACGGACAGAGAGAACACTCTGGAAGAGGCTGAATTACAGCCGTATCAGTTTCCCATTGAACCACAGCATTCCCTCGGCTTCAGTCCCACTGAACAAAAAGAAAACGCACCAGAGGGAAGTACAGACGAGCACACAGATAGGAGCTCCTCTGAGAAGAATCATGGTGAAGGGGACATTACGTTAAAAAGAAACACGAGTACATCTGAGGACGATGACTTTATTTTTGCTCCCATTGGTATTGGTTTGAATGAAATTGTTAAAAAACCATCGCTACTGCATTCCAGCTACGAATTCTCTCTTCAGTCTCTGCCTGAACACACAGCTGAAAAACATTTTATGGTTATTACAGAGAAAGAAGACTTGCTACCACAGGGGACGCAGGTGGACACAACTAAGGCTTGTGCAGATAAAACGCAAAGCGGTTTTAATGAGAAAAACTGTGATGGATATACAGAATTACAGGATACCAGCGCCTGTAGTCTGCCCGAAGAAACGCAGTCTTGCAATCTTACGGCAGATTTGCTGCATCTTCACTCTTCTGGGAAAACACGATCAGTCTTCAACACAGACCATTTCCAACTGGATCGGAGTGACAAGGATGCATATTCCTTCTCAGTCCCACAAGGCCTCTTCAACGGAAGCACACGATACAGCTCATGTTCATTCCCACAAACGACTACAGGAAATACAATCTCCGAAAGCACCGATTCCAGCAAGACGGAGGATGACACTACTGTGACAGGACCGGAGAACAATTCTACAACAGCTGTCAACTTCCAAAATTCAAGTGAAAAACTCAGTCAAAAAAGCCAGACCAATTCAGGACAGGGCCAGTTTTTTGTTAAGAAGAAAAGAGCATTTGATGGATTTGCTAAAATTTTGCAAAGCAGAACAAACGGCAATAGCTGAGACACAAAAGTGTAATATAAGCTCCCACAGTGTTTGTCAGGTAGCAGGTGCAAAAATGACTGTGTCTTAAAATGAAGTGTGTAGCTTTTAGTAACTGTTAAATACCATGAGTTGTTTTGCCCCCACCTCCCCCCCGTACAACTATCTATCTGCCTTTAACTTCAGAAATCCAAGTTACGGAACTAGACTTAACAGTAAGATGTATAAAGCCTGGATTCATCCAATTTAAAAACACCATAATTCCAAAGGGTAATTCAGGCCAGAAGCCATGGACTTTTGTTTAGAAGGGTACTTGTAAAAAAACAAGAACAGATTTTACGAAAAACAACTCTAGGATACAACTACTGAATAGTTTACTCATTTGGGTAACTGATAAACCTTTTGCTGAGTTATAATAATAATATATATTTACTTTCTCATTATTGTTAGTACTTAGCTTCTCATAGAATTTGCCTCTGATATGAACTGTTTTGTTTGTCTAAAATAAATGTAACACTGAAATTATCATTACATTATTACTATTATTGTGTTTTCCTGTGGGACTCACCCTATACAGTAAAACAGTACATATTACTGTCTTCTGCATTTTGAACCAAATTTGTGGATTAAGTGTCTCCGAATTCCCACAGTTTTGCAAAGATAGGTAAACTTCAAGCAGTGTTGAATTACATTTTAAAAATCACTTTTTAACTTGACAAGACTGGGAGAGTAATGAAACCCCTCATTCCCAAAGAAACAGAATAGAATTCAAACCTCACAGAAAAGCCATTTATGGAGATCTAGCTCCTGATGGGACATCACCTGTACTTTGCAGATGTGATGACATGGGCAGGGTAATTTAAAAAAAAGACAACCTACTATTACTAAGCTATAATTCCCTATAAAAAAGGATCCTATACCCACTTCAGAATTTTACTAAGAGGGACAAATCAAGAGCAGCTCAAAACCGCTGTATTAGAATATCAATAGCTTGATACACAGTAACTTTTTCTAAGCCAAAAGATAATACATCTAAGCTAAAATTTTCTCTGAATATGGCCCAAGGCCCTTTTAACATACACAGCATCATTGATGTAGTCCTTGAAGGGGAGTGTCATCATGAAGGGGAACAGGCCCAGGTTCCCAGAAAATGCAGGAGGCTGGCCAGCAACTCTGGGAAAACTGTTATGAAGACACAATTAATTCACTAAAAACTCGGAACAGAAGGAACACATTTCAATTCCATCAGATGAGGAGCAAGTCCAATGGCACAGTACATCTTTGAAACCATCTTTAAAGTTAAGAAAGAACAAAGAGATGCTGACAGAAGCTAATAGTTTTTGTTAGCTTCACATACTTGGAACTAAAAAAAAAAAAAAAATTGAAAAAAAATTAAGAGGCAGTAAAAGCAACTGAAGGACACCAGTACTGATATTATTTGATCTTTTGAAAAATATTTTCTTCAGCACCTTGAGTTCCTTTTTAATTGTTGTTTTACACATCTAGCATCACAATTATCAGTTATATATTTACTGAGCCAAGTCACATGTGCTTAGATCTGCTCTTGGTTTGTTTTGGGTTTTTTTTCTGGCTGATTTTCTCAAAATCTCTGACATAACTCAGAATAGATTATATGGCAGTCTGAGGTAGGTGTTGCATGGATTTGGTTTAGGTCACCATAGTATTTGCGAATAACCACACTCAATAACCTCTGTAATTCAATTACAAGCAATGAATCTGCTGTCATTCACACAGATCTCCTTGCTTTCCAATTAGTTCTTGGAAGATTTCTGTTCTTTTTGCTCCAGTACTCAGTGATATCTAAACTGATAACTAAGAAGTTTTTTTAAGGGCAGGTACTGGCTTCATTCCTTCAGAAGGAGTCCTCTCAGGAGCCAAGGATGAAATGATCTTCTGAAGAAGCTGATAATCTGTCATGAAATTATTCATGAGTTTAAGGGTCTGATTTTGTTTTCTGTTTTTCAAACACAAGTTTTACACACTTAACTGTCCAGAACTGTTCATAAGGGAACTGGGGATGTTTAGTCTGGAGAAAAGGAGGCTGAGGGGAGACCTTATCGCTCTCTACAACTACCTGAAAGGAGGTTGTAGAGAGATGGGGGTCGGACTCTTCTCCCTAGTAACAGACGACAGAACAAGAGGAAATGGCCTCAAGTTGCGCCAGGGGAGGTTTAGATTGGACATTCGTAAAAATTTCTTCACCGAAAGGGTTGTCGGGCACTGGAACAGGCTGCCCAGGGAGGTGGTGGAGTCCCCATCTCTGGGGGTATTCAAAAGACGTTTAGATGAGGCCCTAAGGGATACGATTTAGTGGGGGACTTGGTAGTGATAGGTTAATGGTTGGACCCGATGATCTCGGAGGTCTCTTCCAACCAGAACAATTCTATGATTCTATAAAGTCTGAGTAGACAAGAACTAAATGACAAAACACTCAAATCTGCAAAAATCACAGCATTCCCAGAAAGGTCAAAAATACAGTAACTCTAAAATAAAGTATGTTTCCCAATACAGCTCAATTCCTTGATTATATAAGTGTTATACCTGGTTCTACTGCTATTTTTCTCTCCTAATCACCACATAGTCTCAATGCTCACATAATGCCTTGGCTTCTACTGAATTTAAGGCTGCTGTTCTCAGAGAACAGTGTGTGACATAAAAACCAACTGGGTTTTTAGAGGCTGTCTACAAGTAAAGAACTAATTTGAGGTAATTTGAGCGTGATTCCTCGTAGGAACAGCTACATAGCCACTAGGAGCACAAAACAGAACAGTATTTCCTCACCACCAGTGCTTTTCTTAGCACCTATAGCCAGCTTTCAGTAAAGCTCATTATACACAGAAGTTACTTGCGGCCAAAGCAATTTTAAAAATGGAATACATAAAAAAGTGCAGACTTGCTCTTTATGGTATGTATGAGTCCTCAAACACTGTTGACAGACCTCTCCAAGGCTGTTTTGGCTGTACCAGCTGCTAACAAGTTAAGAAATCTAACTACATAAGCAAGCCAATTTCGTGGATCATCAGGGGAAAAAAAAAATATTTGAGTGGCTCTATTGATGTCTCGTACACAGCAATGTTTTGGCATTTGTTCAGCAGGCTTTCAAAATATATACTGGAAAATTATTTTCTCATCTTTTTCCTGACTGTGGGAATGCTGCAGTGGCAATGCAGACAGTACACTACTTGTGAGAAGCTGCGAGCTTTCTAAGGCTCCCTTTATACCATAAAGTAACAGAAAAAGGTTATCTGCTGTTCTCATCAGAGAAAATACATTTTCTTCTTCATCAAGGGATTTTTAACATGTGACAAAGTATTTCATTCTACTGTCAGAATATTGATGTTCTGTCTCAAACTTACCTTCAGATTTCTGCCTAATCTTGCACCTTTCCTTTGCTACTGATCATTCCAGACACTCTTATTACCACTTGTTCATTGAAATGCAAACACTCAGCTGCTTCTCCTTCATATTAGTTCCTCACTTCATTAGCAATTGCTCTTAAAGTTAATACAAAATCTTTTCTATTTTCTGTGGCTTCCAAGCAGTACTCTTCATACTCTGCTCCTCTCCACCCATCCTATTTCTCCATACCCTTCTGTATACAATAGCTACACAGTCCCCCACTCACCAACTCCCTCTGAGATTTTACTTTGCACTTCTGCTGGTTCAAGTTCATGAGGTTCCTGTCAGCCCATTTCTCCCACCTGTCGAGATCCTTCTGGATGGCAGCATGACCCTCTGGTGTGACAGCCACTCCTCCCAGTTTGGCGTCATCAGCAAACTTGCTGAGGGTACACCCTGCCTCATCATGCAGATCATTAATGAAGATGTTGAACAGGACCGGACCCAGTATTGACCCTGGGGTACACAGCTAGCCACTGGCCTCCAACTAGACTTGGCACTGCTGACCACCACCCTCTGGGCCGGGCCATTCAGCCAGTCTTCAGTCTACCTCACTGTCTGCTCATCCAGCCCATACATTAACAGCTTTTCTATGAGGACCTCATGAGTCAAAAGCCTGTGTCGAGATGAGTGGGTAACGATCGTGTGTCTTGTAAAATTTTGTCCTAAGAGACATTCCTGCTCAAATTGACTCTTTTTGTTGAAAACTTTTGTATTGCAGTACTGGTTTACGCTCCATTTGAAACATACCTTTTTCCAACAAAGTTTTAAATACCGATTTGCTTTACTATTAGAAATAAGGATGACAAGATTGTACGTACAAGTTCTCTGCTACTAAATGATAAAGGTTGCCAGCTGATGTGATGCATGTTCAGATATGAGAATTTCTGAAGTATGAACCACAGAAAAATCTGAAGTCAGTTGCTGAAACCAACACAAATACTGTTTATTTGTGGGATGTCATTTTACATCAACACCGGCAAAAGACCTAAAAATCAACTGGATGAACTAATGTTAGGTGGTATAACAGTATTTTCGTCAGGTTGCGAGTCACGCGAGTTTAGCGCACCTTATGTATGTAATATCCAAATAACTAAGACATAAAGCATTCACAGTTACAGGTTAACTGCTGTTCCTGCAACAGCAGTGTCAGTAGGTACTATTTTGTGACAATACGTGCACACACATGCGCGCGCACACACACACACGGGGGAAAAAAATTGTAAAAATAAAAACAAACAAAATATTGTCAAGCTGAGTTTTGGTCTCAATTACAGACAACAAACTATTTAGTTCGTGGATGGATTCTATACACTTTCACAGCAATACGAAAGGACAAAATGTAAGGCCTAGAAAGAGGTATTTTAGCAGTTATAGTTAAAACCAGGGCACAAGCTAACCTTTAAAGCTGTCTATATGAATTCCAAGAGTATTAAACAATTTGTTAGACTTGTGACCAAGGGTCAACAGAAATCTGGGAAAACCCTAACATAACTGCAGTCCATTTCTTGCTCTCCAAAAAAGTAACTTGGGAACATTAACCAAGTAGCAATGAGCAGTAACTAATTTTGATTGTGTGAGCATATTTATAATGAAATAAAATGCATATATTTGTGGTAAAATGGGAGAAGCCTCCAGTCCTCTACAAATGTTAGAAAAGGCTACACAAAGGTAACCCAAATATTTATTGTAGCTTAAAGACAACCTTAAACAGGATTCAACTGAAAACTGAAGTACATAAAGGAATCCAGTAAGTTCCATCCTCTTCAGCTTGCTTTCCTTGAAAAAGATAAAAAGTGAAAAAACAACAGTAACGCAGAATTATATTAGTATTTCAAATACTTATTATTTTGCTGTAGAATGAAATTTAATTTGTGGAATGTTTTGGTTACTAATATTCATAGAATCATTTAGGTTGGAAAAGACCTTTAAGATCATTGAGTACAAAGAGCTCCAAATGTTTGTCATCTATCAACCTAGAGTGTCCACCGCTACAGCCTCTGGATGCTGTTTTACTTTCACTAACTGGCTTTCCACTTTACATCTCCCAAATACCAAGTATGAATTGCACATAGACCCTCAAGTTTCTGCTATAAGGACAGTAATAGCACACCAGAAAGATTACCATAAGACCCATGACACTTCTGCCACAATGATGTCTCAGTGTCTTGTCCAAGAAGTCAACATATTCTATTACTTTTCAAAAGGAAAAAAAAACCACACAAAACCCTACATCAACTATATGATGGCATAACAAACAAAAAGGCAAATGCCGAACTTGCACTAAATACAAGGTAAACTGAGTAGCTTAGTTAAGTTTCCACAATTATTTAAAAATGAGAGGGAACTCCTCCAAAATACAAGAGCTGGCAATGTTAGGGTCCTCTGCTTATCAGCATATATAGCAAAACCAAAAGGATGGATAGCACAGGGAAGCTTATCAAGCCATATGGGTCCATTTTAGTCTATTTATTCTCTATAAATGCCAGTAAAGCTGTCTACTAGCTGTAACTGAATTTGTGGTTTATTTTATGAAGATGCACGTTTATAAACCAGCTGAAGACTACAGATTCATCCTGCTTGCAAGCGGGAAAAAAAAAAAATTTGCAGCATCTATCTGATTCATTTCCAAACACATTCTTCCTTTCCATCACTCCCGATTACTTTCACCCAAAGAAAAAATGAAGTTTGTTTACTTATACACCGTGACTACTTCCTGAGGTTTCTCTTCCTCCGTTTTCTTTGCTTTTAAGTAAATTTTGTATTCTGCTAAACATTAGCAAAACTTGGAAAAAGAGCACCTGGTTGAGCTGAACAGATTTCTGTTGACCCTGTTATATGAAAGTTATACCTGTAACAGTAATAGTTTAAAAGTGTCTTTGGCTCTTGCTTCCATTACTGGAAGTCAAATTATTTGTGACATACAAAACCTTTTATGCAAACCTTGTATTTGTTGCAGGATTCATGCCAATTTGTGCTAAACAGTTTTCTAGAGTCAATAACTAGCTTAACATTTAAGAACAATTACAGTATTTCACTTAAAATCTTAGCAACCACAATTTAGCCTAATGTTAAAAGTTATATTGCTTCTAAAGTTCATTCTTTTAAGAACTAAACCAGCAGCTCCACTGGTATTTCCTTACGGTTATACTATGGTAATATACACATTTACATCAGAAGTCTTAATAAAACATGTGTGTTTTAGTAAGAGGCTTTTTGTAAACATTAAATACCACACTCCACTGAATTAATTTCTTGTGCAAACTGGCAAACATGGAATTAAGGTTATGCGTATTAGTGCATGAGAAAGCAATGACTATGCATGTTTTACCACTATTAACTTTAAAGAGCGCTATTTAATGTCATGGAAATCCAAACATGACTATTTCATGGGGAAAGGTAGTATTTTCTTCTTAGCATCATGAAATTCTAGGGTTTGTATATGCGTACATATTGTATATTTATGTATATACAAATATACACAAACACACACAAACAATTTTTGTCTTTGGCAGCTGAGTTTGATAAACAAAACACAACAACAACAAACAGATTTGAACACAATTGATCACCTGTAGCACCACAATTACAACCTCCTGGTCCAGGGCAGCAAACTAATGTGCTTTTGCTAAACTAGGCTTAATCCCGAAAGTAGTCAAGTAAATGACAGTTGTTCCTGACTTCAGTGATGGCAGAATAGGACCTTCAATATAGCTGAAAATTTCACATTCAACCTAAAATGCTTCCCCCCCGCTTCCCCTGGATTGCATTCTAGAGAAATATCAAAACTGCCAATACCTTGTAAAATATTCCTACAGAAAAGTAATGTTAGTCTTCGTTCCAAAACATCCACTGGCCCTTTTTTGTTAAATGCTCCGTGAATCAATATGGAACATTTTAATAAATCTTTAGGAATCAAAGTTTAATAGCACCGGATACTTCAAGGACCTATTTATAAAAATCAACACTAACATTACTTAATAAAGAGGGGTAAGGCAAAGACAACGTGACAAAATTACAGAACTTAAACATCATTCCATTCACTCATTTTCCCCAAAATAATCACTAGAACTGTCCTATACAGATAAAGAAATGAGTGAAATAGGCAGTGGTCCCCACTAAAAAGTACTGTCATGTAATGCTGGTGTTTAACATGCCCATTGCCTGCAATGGACATTCTGCTAGGAAATTCCAATCCCCAGCATGAAAGAAAAAGTAATGTTTTGACTATTCGATATCATATTTTTAATTACTTAGAAACACAAAGTTAGAGACCCTGGGAAAGACTAATGTTACAAACAAAAAAAACCCCAATCTATATTATCTATGTGCTAGGGGTGAGCAGACTTTATTCCCCAAACCACTAATTTTAGCTAGAACTTTCAATTTCACTAGATCGCAACATAGACCAAACACTCTTGGTACACCAAAAATTACAAGGAGTATGCCAAAGGCAATTTACGAAAGTCTAAAACCCATTTTTAAAAGGTACTTTAATTTGTTCATTTGTACCTGTAATGACTACTGCAGTTTTAACATTAAAAAGTCAGTACTTTTTTCTTCAAATGGAAATAATCTGTGGCATGTACAACTATTACAGTGTTTTAATATTTATATGTGTGTGTGTATATATATATATTTTTAAGACACCAATGTTTCATTCCTATTAAGCAATAGGTCAGGTTTGGCGAATTCTGGTGAAGAAAGTCACAGCATGTCTTCTCCCCTCAGAAACTGGCATCTCAAATAGTAACATTAAAATTGACAATAGTTCTTCACATAACTATGTCCAAGCAGTCTGTTCATTTCATTTTCTGAAATGCTACATTTGAGACCAAAAGAAAAACAAAATAACTAAAATTTCAACAAACATGTAAGTCATGACTAGAAATATGCCACAAAATTATTTTTACAATACATTTCTGCAGAAATAATCCCTAGGTGAAGCTTTTTTTTTTATACACATATACAAAATTTAGACAGCAATATACACATAATCACAGTGAAGACGCTGGCAAGTTCACCAATTCGTAGTGTAAATACAAAATGCAAAGCAGCCTTCAAAGAGAACAATGCTACACAGCAAGCATAGCTAGCTTGTTAAATAGCAAACATCAAAAGTTCCCTGCAAAATGGATGCAGTGCAAGAAAAGCAGCATGCACTTTGATACAAATAGCAGTTTATGGCTAATGGTTGACATAACTGTGGTAACAGTGACTCTTGAGTGGCTGTGCATAGTTAAACTCCTATGTCATCTGTTTTCCTTTATACCATTCCACAAACTCATCCAACAACACTGGCCCTGTAGAGAGATCAAATAACTGTATTTTACAAGATTTTGTAAAAGGACACTGAATGATTCAGCTCAGAGAAATAAATTATTTTAGAACACCAACATATGGTAGTACTTACAGGCTCCATCTTCATCATAGTTACTGAGGTCAAGGTTAATCGTTCTGCTGAATTCGAGAACGTTACACCACTGGTCCTTATTGATAACTTTGTATTTTGATTGCTGCTTAAGGCAAGAAACAGAAGTTACTAAAATATATTTTCAACTCCCTCAAATTCAGATTTTCTTACAGAAAATTTAAACCTTGTGATGAATTATTATTTTAACCTGTATGCCATCTACAACTAAACAGGATTAAAGAAACCACTAAGTAGCCAAACTAGTGTTGAATAATTCATGTTTCTGATTAAGACATCTTTTAGTGGACAAACACAGCAATAAAATGAAAGTCCAAAAGCAAATCAAAGACATTCTATACTTTGTCCTGCATTAAATAAACCTTAACAGCATAGGGATCTGGGGAAAAGGAAGAAAGGAAAGATAACTAGTTACAAGTGCTGCTTTGGGGGTCAGTATATTCTAAATCAGAACAAAAAATTCTTAGCTGTTCATTCTACCTCTAGTTAAAGTATCAGAGAAGACAGATCAAAAAAAATGGAATTCTGTTTCAAACTTCATACCTCTAGAAACTGGTGAAATACTGGAAAAAGGGACCATGTTTTTCCTAAAAGAAGGCCCAACATACACTTAGCAGTATTGATATCTAGGCTGCGCTGGTCCTTTTCCTGTGTAAAAAGGAAAAGGTCAAAAAGGAAAAAAGAGCACGATTTCAGGATTTTTCACTTCACCCCCACTGCCTGTACTACGGCTCACCCATACATAAAATAAATTAACAAATAAATAATAAATAGCAGTATCTAACAGTGGTTTTTAACAAAATACAACCCCCTAGTAAAATTTCCTTCCTCACAGCTAATGGCTTGCTATACACAGATGCTGCTTTCTACAGACTTTCCCCCAAAACTGTCACCGCTACTGCAGGTGAGGCATATACTCCTGTTTGTGACTTCAGACCTTTCTAGAAAGCAATGGCCATTAGACTCATACCCATGTTTGCACGTATGCCTCTGCATAGCCGTGTGCCTCTTAAAATAGTATCGCTGCACATATTTCCTGTGGTATTATTACAATTACATGAACTGTCAGTAGATAGTGAAGTAGCTATCAAGTAACACTGGCTCTGCAAGAGTGAGACAAGGACGTTCTTTGTTTTGTTATTCTACTGATTACATGAAATTCAGATTAAATTAATTACCAAATGAGCAGAGGGAACATAATACGCTAGCACATGGAGACCCTTCTCAGAACTGTCCCAGTTTTAGTTCAACATAGAAGTAGTATATTAAGGCTTAGGGGGTGATTTTTTTGTTTCTGCTAAGAAAAAGCAGCATCATCTGTACCCAGCAGATTCACTACATCTAATCAGTGGGAAAGTTAAGATATTTGATAACACAACTGCACATCTCAGAAGTAACGTGTGTACATGTAAGAGTCCCTTTTGTTATTTTAAGTAGTTTATCCATCTACATTTGTTGTCTTGAAATTAAACAAATTTGGGTGAGAGATGGGACATAAAACCCTACCCTTTCATGTCTTGGTTATAGCATTAAGCTACAAATTCAGAAATTAATGAAATCACAAAAAATAAAGTTCCATATTAGCTACTGTAGACCTTGATCTCTCTATATGTACTCATGACTGCAGACGGCAAAGTCTAAATTAAGAAAAAACAGGGATATAAGGATATCCAGGATACAGGGAGAGCCTAACAGAACAGTGCAAGACAGCTACCCAAGACAAAGGGAATTGAGCCCTATGCCTCATCTGTACAAGTGCAGTTGTATGTATTACAGAACACACATCTTTATTAAAAAACCAAGCTCAAAACATAACTGAATTGTCTTCTATCATGTAGGAAGGATGCGGTGGAGCGAGATCCCAGTTCTTAGACAACAACTGAATGCCTTAGCCTCAAGGTTATCCTCTCTTCTTGAAACCCATTTCATAGAAAATACACCTCGATTCTAAAACTGTGTAGACAGAATTTAATGTAGATTTGTTTTGGAAGGAAAGTGGGGAGGCAGCAACCCTGAAAACATCAGAACCTGTTTTACATTCTGGTCACTAAATCCAAGAGGGACTTCACTCAATCTGATCTAGAGGAAAAAAGTAAATTCCAGGGTGAACAAAGCTTCTCAATTAGTAATAAAGCTGAAAAACAAACCTGCAAAGGCATTTTTGTATTAATATGGTACAATTCTTCACTTATTTCCATCATCAAATAGTTCTAAAACCTAATCCTCTTTCCACAGCTCATTTACACCTCTGTCACAAACACCTTGAAGCAGAAATCATACTGCTTTGAGCACACATTTTATTTTTCATACTGTTTATACTCTGAATTCTTCCCACACATTCAAGTGTGAATGAAATCAGGCTCTGTTGCCTTTACTTTGGCCATGCTGTTTTTACATGCTTTACATTGTTAAGTTTCTACACTCTCGCTCTCTGACTACTGTTCAGAACAAATTGTTCAGATAAGCCCTTTATATCCACCTCCAACTGCCTAATGGCACATCTGCCATGACAGATGCTCCAATTTCATTCTTAACATACCTTCCAGATACTTATATTCTCTTTCTTGGATACAGTGGAAAGAGTATTTTTACAAACTGATAAATTTCAGTATCTGTTTTATATTGATGACAGACAGTCTTTCTGAGATTTTTTTTCCCCAATATTTCAGAGAAAAGACCTATTAACGCCATGGAATACATGCATCTGTATGTTCTCAAACTTGGCAATGACAATGGCAAACAGGGAGCGAGGAATGTATTTGTGCTTAATACCAACACATGGTGTTTTAAATTATTTCCTCTAAACCATGCTGACTTAAATTGTGCATGCCACATAAAACCTCGATGATACTTATTTTTATTGACAAACTCACTCTAAATACCAAATCACAACAGATGCTTTCAAAATTCTCTCTTAAAACTTCAGAAGTTTAGACAAGTGGTTTTTGCCATGGACTACTTCCCTGAAATGATTACACTTAGGATGGAAATTACACAATCTTCTGAAACAAAAACTAAAACTGCTCCCATCAGCTTTTTTCTATCAATCACTTCAATTATTCTGATAAAAATTATGTACAGATTCATCTGTCACATCTAGATAAATATATTAGCCTTTGTCAGCATTCATTTCTATTCTTACTGGATGCCATTCTCCTATAGACTTCCCCTGGCTCCATAGTATCACAAGTTCAATAATTCTATTAATCTAATATTGTTTTGACAATTCATTCCCCTGTTGATATGCCTTTGACTTGCAGTTCTACAATCTGGGGTTTTTTTTGTCACAAATGATGTCACAGCATCCATGCCTCAATATTTACATTCTTTTTCAAGACCACTGTTTGTCACATCAATTTGGTACCTCTTGAAAAAACTCCACCCACTATCCTCTTTTTAAATTTCTGCACTTACTTTTGACAGGCCATTGGCTGGTGCAGATTTGCTACTAGTAAAATGTTTTTTTAATCTATTCCAAATATTTCATCAGTACCTTGAACTTCTTTGCCAATGTTAGTTATTTCTAGCCTTTGCATTTTACGTTAAGCAAAACTGGCAGAAAAAATCTTCACACAGCAAAGAAGGAATTAAGATGTTGATATGGCTTTTTTTCCTCTTATACTAACTAATACCATGCATTCTGTCATATTCAGCTGTAGGTTTCCTTGGTTAAAAGTGAACTACCATGAATCTCTGCATGCTAACATGCAGAAAGCACTGATGTACGACAAATCTGAGTTACTTATGACAAACTTAACTATCAGAATTGCTATCAGTTCAATTTCTTCTTACTATTTTTCTCATGTTACTTTTTTTGCTGCTCATTTTCTTGGTGCTTTTGGTTCTCCTGCACTGAAATTTGAGCTTCAGTTTTGTCTGTGACTATTTTTATGTTGAATCTTCTGTACATTCCATCACGTTAACAAGATGGACGTCCAAATTCCATGTCAAAATGTTAATTCAGAAAATTGAAGTTCTTTTATTGCTCCCTTGAAGTAGTAATAGTCTTATGTATATTAGGGGTTCCAATACCAGGTACAATTTTATCAATACGTATTTTACAGTAGGAAGACTGATATCAGGATATTGTTTAATAAATACTGAGAACATCATTAATGACCTTCCAACAGTCTTCTGAACCAGTATTTATATCATATCCAGCTTTTATCACGTTAGTTATATTTACCACCTGCAGAAATGACTGAAGTGCCTTCCTGCTTTAAATATGGTTATGCTTACAAAATTCCAACAGTAATAAGAAAAAACAGGGTAATTATAAAGCCAGTGGAAGTAAGTGCCAAAGCTCCAATATGCAACAGAATAGGGCCTAAATGATTTCCCTGAAGTCACAAAATAGCTTGAAGCAGAGAGGTAACAAAACATGTCAAAACATTAAACCACTGTACGTCAAGCATCCTATATACTTTTCTTGTCCAGTTCTGGCATTTTGCATATGCTTTTTCAGAACACGAACAGTTCCATTTGTTAGAAGCAATCTTGAATAGTATCTTAAGTGGAACATACTTAGACATATACAGTCTTTCAATTACTACTTATGAAAGTAAAGTTTTAATTTCAGATGCTGGTCTTCCACAGTACTTACCCGTGCAAAGTCAAATGCATATCTATAAATAAGTTTAAAATTGGTAGGCTCATTTAATAAAGATCTCAAGTAATCCAGAGAATTTCTCAATTTTTCTGTAGTATCACATCTACAAGAAAAGCACAAAGTGAATTTAGAGTCCGCATTCTTATACAGATGTCTGATGTTTTAGAGAAGAATCTCTAACATGTATCCCCATCAATCTGTTCAAAATACATCACTCTGTACAAAGGCATGTTTATGAGTTTGTCTGCATAAAATGCCTTGATTAAATCCACAGTGTGAAACGGATTTAGATAAAATAGCAAAGTCTTACACTGGTACCCTGATAAAAATTTGTTTGGCTTTGTAGAAAATGCACTCTCCAACAGGTTAAACTAAGAGCTTGTCTACACATGGCAAACAACCAGCAAGCCACAGCAGTGAAACAATACTTCTATAGTTGCTGAAACTATAGAACTTCCTACACAGTTTTAGTGATTCTGTTCTGGAAGATAAGTCAAAACACAGTTCTTTCTCCAACTCCCTATGAAACGTGATTATTCAACTACATTTATGTTAATTATACCATGAAGATAAGCTCTCAACTGGAGAAAGCAACTCTTAGAAAGAACATGACAATGCAGAGTCACAGAAAGGGTTTGTATTATTTAGCATTTTAACCTACACATGCTCTAACAACATACCAATGTCTAATAGATAGGTTCGATCCAGTGACAAAGACAGATGTCCTCAGGGATAGAAACAATGTTGAACCTCATGATATTTCTGTTTTCTTGGGACTGCAGACATTTTAATCCAACTGTATTTAAACATGCAGCTGTCAGGTTTCAGGTTGTCTCTAAGTGACCATATCACCATAAACAGGACCAAAAATCTATGGCTTCTACTCCACAGTAGAGGTCTCTGCTTTAGGTGTTATGAGTCAAAACATCAGTGTGGTTTTTTCCTAAAAAAATGGGTTTACTGTAACAAACTTAAGAGGTTTTTCAAAGCACTTACTGTAGCGATGTCATTCCTTTTAACCATTCTTGTAGTGTAAAGTAGCCCATGTTTTGTGCATCCAACTTCCATGCTAACACAAGCATAACTACCTGTTTTAAACAGAAAAAAAAATGAAGACTGAAAAGAATTAACAAAAATATCCACACGTATTTCAAATAACTACTGTTTAGTAGGCTACAAATGCTTTACTCATATAAATGGGATGTTCAGATCTTTGCTACACTATTTTCACAGTTAAAAAACCTGAAAGTGACAAACCTGTACATAATCCAAACACAGAGAAGATAACAGTGCAAAGATACAGAGTGAACATCCACTCAAATTACCAGTAGCCACCTTACTTCAAGGGAGCATGCACAGTCATCTAGCAAGTAGTGCCATGAGGAAGATGAGTTGGTGCAAAAGCTACAGAAAAGTTTTCCCAAAACAACTACAAAATTTAAGTACCAATTTGATGACAAGTTACATTTGACATTTGTTAAACTCTCACCTAGATGAACATCAGTTGCAATCCATGAGCTCTGTGAAATCCAATTATTCTAAAGCTAATAATGATCCCACCTGAATCCAGCTACCCCAGGGTACCATCAGCCTGCCTAATTTTACAGGTCTGAACATGCAGTATAATTCAAGTAGATGTTAAGTAAACGTGGGTGAACTAACATTAACACACATCAAAACAGAGGCTGATACATAAATAGTACAGTTTTGCCCAAAAGGACAGAGTCCTTTTCACATCTCACACAGAAGACTGATGCAATAAAGAATTCGAATAAAGCGATATTGTAAGATTACTATCTTATTCAGGAACTTAAGAAACCACTTTTGATATATACATGGAAAAACCTGCAGGACAACTGACCCTACAGACTAGAAGAAAAAACAAAAATAATCAAGTCATTTAAATTGGCAATTCAGCCATTAACTAGCTAATGTTAGTGCAGCTCTACACAGTTTTTAATGCGAAATCAGAATACCTACTTACATACCCAAATGTCTGAATCAATCTCAAGGGTTTATTACACTAATAAACTCCAAAATTAGCAAATTACATCTTATATTTCCAGCAAATCTTTCAAAACCACAATTCTTATTTTACTTAGTCAGAGATAATGCTTTATGAATCCTGCAAAAGATGGGACTTGCATATACATTTAAAGAGCATGAATTAGGCACTAGGAAAAAGCCTGTAAAAGGCACAACTATTATTTTAAAAATTTTATTTACTTATATATATACATACATATAAAATATATATGTAATTATATATATTCCTTACTTGTGTTTTGAAATGGCATAATGGGAGTGCTAATATTGCTCATAATATTTGAAATCCCTTTCTCTCCTAGAAAACCCAAAGAAAACATTACTTTGTAGTTGCTACATTAAATCTCCAGTGTTGTCGCATTGTTTCAGTAAAGACAATCATCAGCTTTTTTTTTTTCTTTCTCTTTTTTTTTAAATCTCTTTCTTTTTTGGAGGGGGTGGGATAACGAAAGAAAAGGGGTGGCAGCAAAGACAAATTGAGTTTTTACAAGTTAACAGTTTGGGGTTTAAAATAAAGGCAAGCTGTTTCCAAATGTGTATATAAGCCTCCCTGGTTTATATTTCTTTAATTTTTTTAAAAACTCCAAAGAATTTTTTAATTCTTGATGGAAAAATAAGAGATATAAGACTGGCTCATGTACATCGTAACAGATTGGGCATCTTTTGAATGAACCGTGAACTTACATTTTCCGGTTCAACTCCAATGTCTTCACAAAA
The DNA here is from genome assembly GCA_009819775.1 of Phoenicopterus ruber ruber. Classification (NCBI taxonomy): domain Eukaryota; kingdom Metazoa; phylum Chordata; class Aves; order Phoenicopteriformes; family Phoenicopteridae; genus Phoenicopterus; species Phoenicopterus ruber. The sequence continues at coordinate 30,158,600 of CM020218.1, read as the reverse complement.
TTTCTCCATACCTTCTGGCCCTACAATGTCATCAGTGCCTGCAAACAAAATGCATTTTACTTATCTCCGTAAATTAAAACAGTCTGACCTTTTCAGCACACGAGAAATGCAATCACGCAGTACAACCTGAAATTCCATGTAGGTTTTTTCGGTTTGTTTTGACATGCAATAAATATTTCCACACTTACTATCAAACTTGGATACACTTAAATCTTTATCTCACCTTTGGAAACAGAGACAGAAAAACTGTAAAACAACTTTTCATTCCTGACAACATCCTTTATTCTACCCATTTACTGAGATAATCTTGGAAGAGTAACTTAATAAGATCTTTAAGAATGCACTTAAGACTAGCAGAACATCCACGTAATAGTGCCATGGCTAAATGAGTGGACAATGGTTAGTGAAACTCATTTCTTGGCTTGAATCTCTACTGTTATCGTAAGATCTTACCACATTAAAATGTGATGCACAGCTATATAGAATATAAGACATTATCATTCCCAGAATCTCATTCCTTATTGTCTCATATACTATCTTTATATAATGTCATCTACAAAAAAGAGCCTAAAATAAAAATCTCATACTCCTGTTTATTCATATTGCTATACCATGGCCACACATTATCTGAATTTTAGTAACTGCAGGGGGAAGGAAGACATGAATTACAGCTATTTCTTCGCCAAATTAAAAGGAAAAAAAGATTCAAAAGACATGCTATTAAAATGTACTACTATTAAAACATGCTGTTAAATCGAGATAATTGTAACTTCTACAATACTCTATTGAAAAAATTACATAGGCATTAAGAATTGTACTGTGTAATTCTATTTTTTAAAAGTACATTTTAAGTATTTGGACTATTTTGTTAGAATTATTTTACTCATGTTAAAAAGGGCTCATTTGGGAAAAAAAACATTAGAGGCTGAAATGCCTACTTTCGTCCAATGTAAAGATCACATGTGCAAGAAAGAGAGGTTTTATAAAGGGAAGATCAATCTATGTTTTATTATTAGGTGACCTACTATTCTAGAAATAACAAGGTTTAATTATATCTCTTCCCATCTTCTCATGACATCCTCTCACAGTTCTCTGAGTGTACACAACAGCCTTTAGAAAGACTCATTCCATAATGCAAAGACACACTAGGGGAAAAAAACCCACAAATGCAGTGTCAACTGTCTGCATATACAAAGGAAAAGACTTACGAAGCAAGAACACAAAAGAGATTATTCTTTAAAATTCGTTTTTTAGAATGTTACTCAATACTGTAAACAGAATCATACTCTCTGCTTTTCTCGGTTTTATCTTGGTGTATGCATCCAATGGAAACCCAAAAGTTCTTTCGTATACAGCCTTTCTTTCATCCCTTCTTTCCATTAAAGTCGTGACAAAAATGAGTTATCCCTGTTGCTAGAGTAAAAAAATAAATCAAGCTAGTCAGAAAGGCAGAGAATCTAACAGGTTAGGTTTGGCTTGAATTTGAATCTCCTCTCACATACTGCCACAGAGAAGTGAGATCGCAAAGTATTTAATACAGTTTATATAATTCTATTAGAAGAAAAAAAAATATTTTATTACATCAAATGAAGTCACTCTTCATTATGTGTAAGAAGTAGACAAAACAGAACAAACTGTGAGTGATGTTATCCAAGACAGCATCAGAAAACTGCAGTATGACCTTATCTTCTTTGTCAATCACTTATTTCATTTCCTTTTGGTCTTTACAGTCATGAGATCATTTTTCCCCATACTTCAAGCTCTCCCCTTCAGAAAACCACGTTAAAAAAATGACTAGTACAGGATACTTGAATCTGTTCACTTCTTTGCTTGAAACCATAAGCACCAGATTCAGCACGAACAAAACTAATGTTATCACCTCCCTCAGCATTTTTTTTTCTTTTTTTTTTTTTTTTTTTTTAATTAAAGACATACTTCTCCTGAAGCATAATTCTGTACTATTCAGCACTAACATGGCAGATGACAGAACTTCTAAAGCCAGAGAGGTAACAACATTTTGCAGAGAAGTACAGCTTTAACTGTGAGTGAAGTATACGTGTTCCTAAATATTTTAAGTTACACTCCTTCTCTATTCTTTTTATACAATAGAGACAAAGACAAAATTGCCCCTTGAATTCTTCAACTTCATGCCACATAGAACACAAGAAAAGTTTCTTTAAGACTTTTACAAAAAAGTCTCTATATTCAGTCTTGGAAAAGCTCAGTTAATGCAATTTTTATATTCCAATGTAAATTAAATTGTTATTAGGAGGAAATTTGCATTTCACTCTTACCTGCGTATTCATAGAACCATTCTAAGCATCTCTTACTTGAAAAGACTTCTTCCTCTGCTTTTATTCTAGTTGAATCATATTTTCTATACATACTTAAAAAAGAAAGAGAAACAACTAATTAATTCATCAATTTTTAAAAAGCAATCTTTTAGCAACAGCCACTGTAAGCAGCAACACTTTTCCTTTCATGAACCAGTTTACCCCACATTATGTCCTCATATCCATTCATTCGGGACACTGCTTAACAGAGTAAGAATCACTGAACCTTAATACTGTGTTTGCTCAGTCTGTCACACTTCAACTGATTCGTAATAGTTATCCATGTACATGATCTTTCCTTACAACAAATACAGACTAGTTCAAATTCAACCCCAAAGTGCTTTGTGTAAGTTCAAGTAAGATTTGTGCACACCATTAGTTACCACAATCAACTGATGGGCTGCAACTTGGCTGTGAGTCTAAACCTAGAGTAATTCCATGTCACAGTCAACACAGGTCCTACCTATAGACACACACATACTTCGTGCACTTTGAATTATTAACTAAGGAGAACTGCACATACTCTACCTCCTCAAAAAATCCTATAAAAAACAAAGGCCAAAATAGACATGACCCACACTGACCTTATTCTAAAGCCAGTAAGTTGGTAACACAAAAGAACCACAGAGAACAGGTTACAGGTCCTCAGTGACAATAACTCAAGGAACCCCATTCATCATGGGATAAATAGTTATCTGAAAAGCTAAATCAATAGTGCTCCTTCCCCCCAGAGATGACTGGCAAGGTAATGCTCTCCTTTGACAAGAAGCATAAGGAATTTTAACTACATTCAGGAAACAACACTGAAGTACCACTCTCCTGAACTTAGTATCTGAAACACCTAAAGCACGGAAGGCATAGCAGAAGTTGATGAGTTATTCCACCCTGTTCAGACTTTTCTGAAACAGAGGCAATAGCATTTGTGCCAGCCTGTTAAAGGAAAGAGAGACTCAGCAGTCCACGTAGTTGTTCACGGCTGCATATGCACTCTGATACATTTCCACGACTCTGAAGGAGCTTGGGCTCATAAAGGCTGAAAAGAGCCGAGCAACAAATGGCTTCAACTAGAGGTGGTAGCCAAGAATGGCTCTGTAAGTGTTCCAAGCATGCAGCCCTTCCTCTTATGGTGTCAAACCCTGCCAGGGTAGGACAACAAAGTGGCTAATTCGTTCAAGGAGAATTCTGAAACAAATTGACGAAATTAATTTGGAGTTCATTTCAACACCATTTTGTCCTTCCAGAAAGACATGTAAAGATGTCTATACTTACAAGCTTGGAGTACACTGATCCCACTAGCCTCCACCTAGCTTGCCTATCAGCTATGAGGAACTGTAGCTAGAAGTTAACGACACACACATCATTCTGACAGTAATTCAAAGAACTACTCTGTCGAGTAAGTAAACAACTAAGCCAGAAGGTATAAGTCAGAGTTGGAACAATTTTATTTTTTTTTAAAAAACAGGTCTGATAACTTAACATTCTCACACTTGCAAAATGAACTGTGATTACAAAAGACCAATCCAGTGTGACTTAGGCTATTCTGAATTCAGAGGAATTAAAAAAAAAAAGTCTTGAGAAAGAAAGGAGGCATTCTGCCACTTTGGCAGAAGTCTAATTATTCAGTATCCCCTTTTTTGCAGCAAACAAACGTGACAAACACCAACTGGAATACCAAGTTGAAAATTGATTGTAGCAGGAGCTAGTCAACATCATTTTATTCTATTGTCTGTAAGAGCACTGCTGGGACCTAGGACATGCAAAGCTAATGTGGTTCCCAAAGACAGACATTCATCACAAGACTCAAGGTGTCTTCTTAAGAAGGGATGATAACCAAGTGCCTCGCCCTGCTTGTTCACATAACTCAACACATTAGCTGTCAGTATGTGAACAGTGCATTTGGAAAGGAACCCCCAATAAACAAATTTATTGACAGAGCTCTAGGTCATCCAGATATTTCAGAAAAAGGATTCCTGCATGTACAAGTGGCAGAGCTGAATACTGTAGCCTGAACCAAGACACCAATGACAGCAGTATGTGTGAGAGGAATGGTGAACGAGAACAAAAAAAAGACAGCCCTTTTTATACATTTACCACATCTACACATACCAAGTTTTCATAGGACTGATACGGGACTGAAAGTCATTTGTTGTGCTTAAGGCTAAGGTCGTTGTTTAGGAACTGCAGGAAACAACATTCATTAGTAAATCCATGTGCCTAACATACGGCCAAGTAACTCCAAGCAAAACACTCTGACCTCAAACTTATCATTGTTCAAAAAGCTCAATATCTGACCACTGGAGTTTGTTTTTTGAGAAACCAGAACTGATTACAGGTCTTCCAACCTGTGACAGTAAGAGAAATTACCTCCCAAATTCAGAAAATAAAATCAGAAAGGATATGATCTGGAGCTATCCCAGTCTCTGCTACAAGCTAATTAGCCAGACAGTCATTAAAAGTGCAGGTGACACCATATCACATTTGTAATGAAAACAGACTATGCACAGCCGGAAGTATAAAATCATGCAAAAATGGCTGGATGCATCTCAGATGCCTTTCTCTCAACCTAAAGGAACTAATAGCAGATCACGTATTCTGCAAGACAAGGATCACTTGAAAAAGAATATGACAGAAACAAGGAACACCAATGCAGACCTGGTGTTAGTGATCTCTCATGTATAAAGATGAAGCCTGTTCTCTCCCTGCCTGCTCCAAACACCAAATGAGTTTCTCCCCCCAATCTAGACAAACCAGCTAGTTCTATTAGCAAGAGACTCCTAATCCCTGAAATGCTTGGTGAAGCGAGATGAGCAGTGAGATACAAGCAAGTAGACAAGTATCTGAGATTACAGCCTAGGACAACTCAGTTCAATTATCACAGCAAGCCTAACCTGGCAGCAGAGTAAAGGTGATTCCAAAGACTGTGTCCTCTGAACTACCATCAGTACAGATTTGATTGCCTCAAGAACCATATGTGCAGAGGAGAAAAACACAAACTGCCAGAGATGTCTGGCACCCATTTGGTACTTAGAATATTTCTCATCTCTTTGGAATTTCTCTGTAAGATGATGTGCCTTGTCTTTGTGCTAAGGACAGCGTCTCTTGCTACGCAGACAACTACAAACTGCCAAAGTGCACAGGGTAGATATCGGAATACTTTGGGAGCACCAGACATCTACTGGACTGTCGTGGTTTAACCCCAGATGGTAACTGAATACCACACAGCAGCTCACTCACTCCCCTCCCTCCCCAGTGGGGTGGGGAGGAGAATCAGAGAGAAAGGAAACCTCGTGGGTTGAGATAAAAGCAGTTCACCAGGACAGCAAAGGAAAAATATAAAAATATATTAATAATAATAATAAGGATAATAGAATATATGAAACAAACAATGCACAATTTCTCACCACCCGACGACCGACACAGCCTGTCCCGAGCAGCAGTCAGTGAGCAGGGATATTCCCCCCCAGCTATCCCAGAACAGCAAGTTCCAGAGAGAGCAGGAGAGGGAACAAAACAGCCAAACAAATGAAAAAAGGAAAAAAAACAGGGAACAAAAAGCAACCAGAAGGGAACATTAAGGGAAGTGGCCCACCGGCCGACCCTCACTTATACCGGGCATGACGTCTATGGTATGGAATACTCTCTTTGACCAGTTTGGATCAACTCTTCTGGCTATACCCCTCCCAAGCTTTTGCACCTGCACTTTAGCAAAACCTCGGAAACTGCAAAATGTCCTTGATTGTTTAGCAGCAACTGACAACATCAGTGTACTATCACTGTTTTTCACACACTAAATCCAAAACACAGTAGCTGCTGAAGACAAAACTAGCTCCGTCCTTGCTGAAACCAGGACACGAACAGATCCAAGCTTCAAACAGCAGGTCCTCAATGGCTCACAGCTTCCTCAAGATGCCCAGCACCAGTACCTTCAAACAGATGCACAACCATTACGCTGACCATGTTACAGTTTGCTAATCTTCTTATGCATTGATGGTCCGTAAGAGGAACCTGCAGAGTTTCAGTCACATACCGTAAGTAAAAGAACACACTGCTCAGTCTGGATGAGAAAAAAAAAAAAAAAAGGGAAGGGAAAAAAAAGGTAAAAACCCCACAGACACCTTATATAAAGGAAGGGCCAATGAGTACACCTGGTACTTTTGGTACCAGAATTTGTACCACTGTCAGAGAATGCTGACACTGGAACAGGATTCTGAAAGGGTGTTTTCTCCATCATCAGAGCTAGAAAGGTGTGTTTAGAACTTTTTCCCAGAGTGTCTACTAAACCTATCACTACTGGACAACAGCAAATTCCGAGCCTTTGCGTTTAGAATTACCCTTCCATTTCTGAACCCTGACATGCTGCCCATCAGGAACAGCAAGGAAAAAAAAGTTACCTATGGGCAAAGAGTATATATTTGTCTCTCAGATGAGACACACATGCAGGTACAATGATTCAGAAAAATCTTCGCTTGAAAAATAATAGTTTTTATTAGGTTAGCATGACACTGTCAGTGTCAGGACAGTGACAGCAGAAACATTCAAAAATGTTTCTTTATATTATAACCCATATCCCTTTAAGGAGCACTTAGCTTTCTCTTTTTTATTATCTCTTTCTATCAGCCATTTACCAACTAGAGAGAAGAAAGGATGTGGGACAGAGCAGGGGAAAAAAGCAACATGAGATTAACCTACCTAGATTTTATAAAAGTGATATCAACTACTTAACCATATTTAAAAGAAGTTATTTTCTCAGAAATGCTTGCATCTCCATCACGACCTAATAGCTGACTCATAACATCCATTTTTAAACTTATCTTTGAAACATTCTTATGAGCTAGGGAATTGTAATATCCCTGCAATAAAGATGAGACAATGTAGTTTATAATTGGAAGTGTTATAGGTAGATGTAAACAAACTAATTAAAAAACCTGAGTGTCTAGGCCTTTCATGTTTCTTTAAACACACAATCATCCATATCTTTTTCAGATTATTTTTCTCCGTCTGTAACTGATTTGGTGGGAAAGCAAAAGCATGAAAATTCCATCCAGCTATTATGAGGTGACTAGGCAAGCCATCATAAGAGTACATGGTTGCTGCCAGCAAAAAGAACAAGGTCACGGTAATTCTCTTCAATCTACTGCAGTCTTCAAAGTTGGGTATCTACTCCTGCTCTGAGCATGCTTCAACTGTACTAGAATTTGTTAGAGCTCCACCTACCACAGCAGCAACTTTGGGCTGCGTGGCTCCAGAATATTCAAACTGAGATCAGTGAAAGCATGGAGTTTAGGTCACACAGAACATTCTCTTGATTGTGGAAGCTGGTAATAGCTCGGGGGGGGGGGGGAAGTACAGTTTATTATGGTAAGTCAAAAGTTAACCCCTCATGAAGATTTATAGCCTGCTCATTTCAGACGGTTAGTGTTTACTGAATGAAAACATTACAAAATTTACCAACAGTAGCTTTGTTTCTATGCAACCAGAACTTATTCAAAACCTTTACCTCATTTTGTTTGAGCTTCAAACTGAGTAACTAATTGCTTTCAGATTATTTATATTTTGAAAGATGCAAACTTCTGATTGAAGAAGATGCCCCCTACTACTTCCATTAATTCTAATTAATTAATTTAAAATTTTGGCTGAGAATTTTCATCAGTGCAGCACAATTAAAGTATTTTTTATTAAAAAAAAAAAAAAGAGATGTTTTACAATTTGCAAGGCATGGCAAAGACTGTCTAAAGCAACCCTCAGGACAAATTTACTTGACTGGTAAGTTTTATGAATGAATATGCCTTCTCTCTCCCTATTTAAAGACTTAGAATCATCTCTAAACTTTTAAATTAATGTTTTGAACTTCATCGGGCTTACTTAAGGAGCAGTATGTATAACAGCATACATGCTGATAGTCACGTGTCCAATTTAAGTTTCTTCAGAACTCTTAAGTGAAGTTCACTGAAAAGGTGTAGAAACAGGGAAAATTATACCTGTGTGTACTTGAAAATCTCTACTTCAAGGAATAAGGTCTAGGCATCTATGACAGTTGGGAACACAGGCTGTCTGCATGGCACAGAACCAAACCAGTTAGTAAATGACAACAGAACAAAAAAAGCTCTCAATACTAAAGGTTTTGAAAACTTCCAAGGTTAGCGCGCTCCCATTTTACTTTCCATGTTAATAACAGTGTGTTGACTGTGTTTTCAAAACTTACATTTTTCCACTATAGAGTATGGAGCTTATTACTCTATAAAGAAAATCTATTTTTCATGTTAATAGGCCCTTATGTGGTCCATCCAGGATAAATTAGACTCTAGATCTAATTGCTTGAAAACGTAACTGTCAGGGAAGTAGACAGATATTCCTAGTTTTCATCTAAGGTCCAAACATGCGTTACTAAAATTTTTGCCCTCAGCATCATTCTGGAAAAAGGAGTAGAATTATTTTTTAAATGAGACTATCAGAAAGAAGAGAAGACATTATGTTATACAGCTCATTTTTCCCTAAGGAAAAAGCCAGTATTTGGCTAGAGAGTGTGTAACAGATACACTGCATTAGCTAATTACACAGTGAGGACTATATTCTTACCTAGCAAGTATCTTACCTTTCCTAAGACCCTTAACACAGTGATGGAAGAGCAATGTACAGAAAATATATTTTTAACTCCAATTTGAAAATACCCTATCCTGTGAGAGCTGTAAGTACAATAAAGTCAAGACTGTGATACTGAGAGGACAATACAAACTAAGTCTTCAAGACATTATGTTCTGGCGAGCGTGTGCTGAACTGTTTGCTTCCAATAGATATTCTTTAAGACAGGATAAATCTTACTGTGATCCAGAAATGAATACACCAAGTCCTTTTCGTTATACATCATCTGGTATAAAAACTCCCTCTCACTGAAACACTGCATTCATGGTTCAAGGTGACATTATGAATATGAATCAACAGAATTCATGCTCTTATTATATAAGGGTGGGATGCTAAAGAACGTTTGGAATCTTTGTTTTCCATAATCAGTCTACGCATGAGATCAGCATTTCCAAATATCTTCACTAACAACTAGATTTGTTCCTATCAATGTTTTTCCTCAATAGCCAGTGTCGTTACTGCACTAAACCTTCCAAGATGAGGCTGTATCCCTAACAGCCTGGAACTGACGGTGAAGGCTATTACAAGGTCCCTGGTATCAAATGTGTTTAAGTTCATGAGTTTAAGAGCCTTTAGAAATCATCTTCTCTTTCAGCACAGAGCGCTGCTGAAATAAGCTTTCTGGAAAGAATACATATCTCAAAAATATTGCTATCATACTTGAAGAAATTATAGGAACGCACCACAAACAGTGAAGACTGAAAATGATCACCCAACAAAATTATCCATGTAAGGATTAAAAAAATAAATTTACTTTGTATGGACAAACCAGGAAGAATCATCAACATTTGGTCTCAGCTGTGGTAACACCGTTAATGACGATACTCCTTTGATAATCTTCAGACTACTACCTAACATTTTCGCACTGAAAGCAAACAGGAGACTCGCAATTACTGAATTTCTTTGTTAATGTTGCCCCTATAAGTTTGCCACTGTAACTGAGAAACATACAAAACTTACATCATTCCATAAGCATTTGAAGTGACAAATCATCTCTGTTAGGAAATAGAGCCTCTTCTGGAGAGCACACGCTGTATTTTTTCACTGAAAGTAGACATTCAAGAACAGAAACCAACTACCCTTTTTTGCTTAATACAGAATCCACACAGGCTAATGTCCCTTGAAGGCTTAACCTGAGTTAACAGGACACAGCTTCTAGGAAGTCTGCCTGTAAAATGGAAGCAATGGTAAAGAACTGGGCCTAGAAGCCCCTTATTCCATAAAATGCCATTGCACTACCTATACTGTTTTTATTGTATACAGCATTCTCTGCATCCAATGTAAGAGGAAGTGGCTCTGCAAATAACTAGGTCTACTACAGCACACTGCTGTAGAGGTTCCTGATTTCAGATTGATTTCTGCTTGACAAACTGAGATGCCTGACCTCCAAAGACCAAACATGACAGGCATGAGCTCTGCCTTGACAAACAAGCATGGAAGTAGGAGACAGATTGCTCTTTGTCTAACTTTTTCACAGAAGGTCACAGGGGCATAAGCCAAATTTGAAGAAACCCTTCTTTGAAAGAAAACAGAGCTCCAAGACTGAGCTGAATGTCCAGCAATTGATTTCACATTGCCAGTCATGCTGAAATAAAAACTGTTTTCCTGAAGACTAAAACAAAAGAAACTTATACACTGGGAAGCAGAGAAAGCCCCAAAACCTCTACAAGTTAAGAAGGAAGACAGACAAAAATTGGAACCACATCAGAGAAGGATATTCCACTGTGGCCCATGGCTGGCAGATCTGGTTACACCTCCACTTCTAAAAGAAGGCTGAGGTCTTCCTTTTAATAAACCCTTACATGGAAGTAGAATGAAGACTAGATCCATTAGTTATAAACTGAAAGGTAGATTAAAAAAAAATCCTTCAAATTATGCTTTCCAAAAGCTCTTAAAAATTATTATATATACTACTGATAGAGTAAGAAATCAGTTTCTCATAATTTTCTTATTTGAATTACACAAATCAGTATCTCTTACTTACAGACAATGTTACTTTCTAGGGGTTTGGGGTTGTTTTGTTTTACCATGAGAGTCTTGACAAAGAGAGGTAGAGTTAAATTTCATGAACCTTTCTACTTAGATTCTAGAAACATTCTGTCCTCGTTTTGCTTCATATTGTATGCATATCTTTGAATAAGATGTGATGTCCTCTATCAACTATTTAGCTTTCATATTTTATTATTTCTAAAAAGCAACAAAAATATTAAGAAGACGTACTGCTTTTTTGTTCTTGCTAGTGTTATGTATGCAAAGCAATGAAAGGGAGAGTTGAAATCTCTTTCTTCTTCTGCATCAACAGATCACTTAATAAATTCCAGTGCAGCTACAGTTGTGCAACCGTATTAAACACAATGGAGTTATAGAGGCATAAACAGAGGCTTAATTTGGCTACTAGCATTTTTCTTACTCATGCTAGAGAATAAAAAGGAAAGCGCCCAGCCTGATTTCAGGCTGACAGTTAGGAGAGAAATGCATCTTTTTCCCTTCCTGAAGATACTTGTTATGGAAGCATGTGTTTTCTGAGTCACTGGTAATACCTGAACGTAACAGAGCTCAAATTCTACTGACACAGCAGCAACCAAACTTTCTGGCTGTATGCATCACTTTTCAACATCAGGACAGTCCTGCACCTATCATGCAGTAGCGTACAGTTCTGAACTCCCCCAAGTTCTGAACTTAGTGCACATAAATAGTGACTATATTGCACACAAGGAGCACACGCGACCATTTCTGAATGACTGAAGCTGACTGAACACACACAGAAAATCCAACATTTCCAGAAGTCTCAGCTATGCAACACCTATGCCAGAAGAATACCCTGCTTGTGCACACAGTTATAACGTACTTGCACTTCTCTTGCCCAGAAGGAAGCTCAGCAGCACTGCCTCAATCACCACTCCACCACTGGCTATCACCTTGCCTGGGCAATCTTCACCTCTCCCTTACATGATCAGCATCAAACCACAACACGACAGGGAGAGACTAGCAGGACTTCAAGTAAGAGCTGAGTGGGCTACAACTACATTCACTTTTCTGACAGGCTGTAGATTGAGAATGCCTAATCCAGATCTTATGCATGTATACAGGAAGATATTACTGTATCTCTTAGAAGTTGTTTTTGAACAAACAAGTATGTCTGTTTTGACAGCTGGCAAACTAGAGCAAGGAGAAGTTCCCTACAAGCTTCTTGTACAACTAGAAAAAGGTGAGATGTAAACTGAACCTAGATGTGCTTATCAATATCCCACAGTTCAATCACAGGCTATGGTTCCACATCAAGAAACCAAGAAAATTTCAATACCATTTCCATTAGTATTTAAAAACACGATCATATCAGCTATTCAACTTTAGATATTCCGTCAGCTCATGGTAAGATGACATACCCATCATGTCTACTTTTCTTAGCAGATAAATCATCTCCTGCTGCAGGTCTCCTCTTTTTCCTTGGAGGCATCACTTTACTAAAGCAGTCTGATGAACTGCAAGACCGGAGACTTCCTACAGAGGGAATTAAAAACACCAGTACAAGAAATGAAACTGTTGCAGACCAGTTACACTGTGTCCACTAATAGGCATATTACAGAAGGAAGGGAAGTTAGTGGATTTTAAAATTACAAAAGAAATGGTCTCCTTTCAATAGCAAAATCCATCTCACTTTTACATGGTGTTCTATGACCAGATTTCAGTTAAGGCCAAAAGTACTACACCAAAATATACAGTAATGCTAGTGCTACTTCAGTCTAACAAAAGGCAAGAACTGAGACTATCCTGAAGGAGTATTTACGTCCTCAAAAAGGCATCCTTATTTTCTGTCATTTATTCAAATCAGAACTTCTAAGAGTTGCTCATTACTTTTTGAAATACAGATGTGACTCAAAAACTAGAGCACCTACCTCCAGAAAACAGAACCTTTTTATTTTTAGGCCCCAAGTTTTTCATGATACAGAGAGCAAGGGGTAGGAAAGGTTTTGTTGCTTTGTTCTTTGGTTTTTTTGTTTGTTTTCTTGTCTTTTTTTTTTCCGAGGGTGTTGAGGGGGAAGCGGGGAAGAGACATTCAGCAACCACCAGGGGAAAAAAATAAGTGGCTGGCTCTATCGTTTGGACTGGATAGTTCTCAAAGAATGAAGGTCCCCAAGTAGGAAACAGCCAATTCAAGACACTGATGCCAATCAAGTGGCAGTCTTTCCCTCCCCTTCTCTCAGCTACATACTCCTATGTCTCTATTTTGTCAGCTCTGGTGACTCTTCAGTGTGCCAATCCAGCTCACCAAACCTGTAGATAATTAACCTAAGCAAAAAAGAATAACAACTTTCTGTACATTAGCACAAGAAAGAGCACAGGACCAGCCCTTTTGACCACAGCGAGTTGTTAAATTGCCTCTGCTGTCTCATGAAAACAGTAAGCTAACACTCCAGGCAAAATTTTGTTCTACTTTCATATACTGAAGACCACATGGACACCTGAGAAAGGTGTGTGTAAGAGCAGCTCAAAGAGCTATCAAAGCTCTAAGTGTTATGCAGAGAATTTTAAAAGGAAAGGAAGAGAAAGGTGAGGTATAAAAATCCAGATACAAAGTGATGCCAAAGAAGCTTGCAAGAAAATATGAAGAACTCCAGCATGCCTAAGCTACCTTCTCTTAGCTTCAACAGCATCCAAGTTTAGCTATGCTTTATTAAGATGCCCACAAAATCTTTTATTTTATATCACAGTGCAGAAGCAAGCAATAAAACTTTTAACTACTTTTTCACATCAAGGGAGCAGACTGAAATCAGAGGCCCGATTCCCAACAAATACTAACGGCAATCTTTTGCTTACCTATTCTTCGTATCTTTGAAAGTCTCTCTCCTGTTATAGGAGAAACACATGTAAGGAACCTTACAGCCTCACAGGCTTTGCTACATGTACTTTATTTTAAACATGCACTGAAACTATTATGCATATGAAAGTATGGATTTTGCTAGTATTAGGCAAGATGTTCAAACCAGTTTTTACATCAAGATGAACTAATTTGGTTTCAACTAATAAAGCTTTTGCATTTAGTATGCCTTCTTTGGTTTTACCTTTATATTCATTTCTATTAAGAAGACAATCTCTCTAGTTCAAGAAATACTCTTTCCAATTCAAAAATTCTTCCTATAGAGTTTTTTTTTTTTTTTTTTTTTTACCCTGAAGCTCCCCCACCCCAGCATCCTCCCAGGAAAGTATGGCCATACCTACGCTATCTTTTAGAAAGAAAGTTTTATGAGTATTGTAAATTCAAATTATAATTTAATTAGTTATCAAAAAACTTCCAAGCATTATACTCCATAAAGTACTATCACATGAAAAAATCGTAATGGCTGTGTCAGAATATACTTCTGGAAGCACTGTCCAGAATGTGTTACAAGAAGATATTAACAATAATAATATTTATCTTCTTCTCAACAATATCAGATATATTTGAAACAGGTAAGCCAGAGACCATCAAAAACTCACAGTACGCCCAATGCATTTTACTACCCAGATTAAAGAAACTAAGGAACCTGACCTGCTGAATGTCATTTGTTCCATCTGACTATGCCTACAAATTAATGATACCGCAAAATTGTATTCCTATAAGGAACTGAAAGTGTGGTGCTTTATGGCTTTTTAGATAGAGTTTTTAGAAACTCTGTCAATAAATATTTTTTGAAAACCTACACAAACTAAAAACACTTAAGATGACAGCAGAACTTAACAGATGGCTAGAGACAGCCAACACACTCAAACACACACTAAACAATAAATAAAAACGTGTGCTAATGAACACCTTGTTTTGGAAAATATATATGTACTTGAGTACAACCTGTAGGTATCTCATTCCTTTGAGAGCAATTTGATTGTTTTTAAATACCTTTATATTTAAATAGATTTTTTTTTTTTTTTTTTTTTTTTTTTAATGATGGCCACCAGCACTGGATGCTGGTAAAATGCAAGAAAAACCACCAACCTCCCCCCCCCAGGGTTTGTCCAGTTTACTGGTTATTTGATCGGGAAAAGAAATATGCAAGGCCTTTATGAAAAGAGAAGCACGGCAAAAGATAAAAATAAAAGAAATAAAAACAAAGGTAAAAATAAAACAATTATAGAACAGGAAAATCACTTTGTCAGATCTGCAACCCCATACAAACCAAAGAATTTAACCCACGAATTCCTGCTTGAAGTCTTTTCCTCATTAAATAATAGGACATTTTTAGGAAGATTGCTGAACTTGTTTTAAAGGCTTAAACTGGTAATAGAATTCACCATAACCCAATTTCTCCAATGCCTCATATGAAAAACTTGTACCCTTTCTTGGTTTGAATGTATTTAGTTGCAGCTCTCAAACTGACAGAAATGGGAAGAAAAGAGATAGCTTAGAAATTGTAAGTGGCTATTAAATGCACACGTACAACCCCCTCACGCACAAACACACACACAGAGACACCGGGTGGACAAACATATTGTACATGCTTTCAGAGATTTAACATCTTAATAACTGAGGTTTAGATCAAGTCTTCATTACGTTTTAACTGTTGAATAATGTCTAAACTACTAAAAAACACAGTACAAGAATGTTGCTTTAAAAGTATTTCCTTTTGTTACTAGAATCAGTATATTGAATTTGAAGGGCAGTTATAATTTCCCCGTAGCAAACTCTGAAAATTAAACCAGCAGAATATTTCTACCTTTTTTCCCATCTAAAGTTAAAAACTATCAGAGTTTGGGGTTTTTTTGTTTCAGTTCTTGCAACTGCTTATTTTACAGTATAGCTCACTAAGTAGCATCAATATGAACCTTTCCTACACAGAGCTTTCTAATTCTAAATGTAATTTCTAGGTCTAGCCTTTCACAACTAATTTCACTTCTCAAAGGTCTGATCATCTGCAAACAAACATGCAGCTCCTTCTGACTTCATGCAAAGTTTGACAGGAACTTTACTTACCGAGTGCAGCTTCTCTGATGTGATTATCTTCAAAGTTTCTTACTCCTGGGTCTCAACTCAAGATTGGCAGAACCCTCCTAGTTCTCACTGTTTTTTTGACACTTGAAGCTAGCATTTGCAAAGTAGAGCCTCCAAATGGCTGCTGAATAGGCCACCATCAGCCAAAAGCCTGCCGAGTATAAATGTTGTTTGCCAAACGTTCTACTCAGTACTTCCAAATTTGCAGGAGACAATTTGCAGGAAACAAAGCTACCAAAGGGAAATACCAACTCAAGAGCTAAAATTCACCCTAAGAAATTTAAAACAGTATGCAAGATAATCACCACAAGGGAGGGACACTCCTAGAATAACAACAAAACCAGAACAAGCAAAAAAGAAAAAACAGAGGTCAATAAATAAGAATTCTACAAGCTGTGTCCCTACAAAAGTGATTTACAGACATGTAATTTTCACCTTCTCTCTAGATAATGCCTGTGAATAATCCTGCTCTTCTGATGCTTAAGTAGTGGGATGTTTCAAAGGAAAAATAATTAGAAACTGTGAATGCTAAAGCAACTGGAAAGATATAGCTGCTCACTTCATGATGCAACAAGACCACCACAAGCACAGTCAACAATCATCATTTTTCAGATACAAGATGAGGAAACTAAGATACTCATCAAAACATCAACTTGCAATCTTGTTGTAAAAGGAAAAAACATCTTCTCTATCTTGAATTCCATACTACAGATTTGCTTTGGACTCAAGAGGGTTTTCTTCTCTAAAACAAACAAAAAAAAACAGTAGAGGCAGAAGTAATTCCCCCCTCCCCTCCCTCTGCAAGGTTCAAGAACAGCAATGAAGCCTTGTTTTTGTTGAAGATGTTACCTCGTTATTTTAAACAAGCCAGGTGACAACAGGAAGTGTACTTTTAAAGACATTTTAGTCTGGATAGGTAAATAAGTCACAATTTAATAACCAAATCAAATTATTAAAAAGTTGCTAGATTTGTAGTTGTGACATAAAACCAACTATTATTTCAAATTCTAGAGAGAGAGTTTTCCAAGTTAACGCATATATATACTAGAATAAAAAGAAATTGTTTACAGAATCTGAATGGTTGCTTTTCTTACCCCTACAAACAGCCAAAAAGGCCCCTGACACATTTACAGTCTACCTTATTTTTCAGATATATACGCACACTAAATGCTAACATATTTTATGAGACTGTAATCATTATAGGTTACTGGAATTCTGAAGTGAGCTCCATCTTAGATCCCAAATCACTGAAGGAATTTTGAAACTGCCACCCTCTAGCTCTTCGATACTTAAGACCTGGTTCCAGAAAAGAAATCTGGCTAATACTTAGAAAAGATACAATATGCTTCAAGTAATTTACATGTCCAGTACATTTATTGTTAGCTCGGAAACAATTGCTTTGAAATAAATGTAATATGCATTAAAAGCTCATTATAAATATTAATCTAAAATTGAAATAGTCTTTCTAAGTAGCTTTTAGAAATCTCAATCAAATTTAGATATGCATTTATTAAGTCATCCCAAAAGCAGGGCCCACAATGTTCTAACATTAACGAATAGTAATCTTTAAGGATAAGGCTTGGTCAAGAGGATTCAGTATGTTAAAAAAAAAAAAAAAAAAATTGAAAATCTCCAAACCAAAAAATCATCTTTAGATAGGTTTGGCAACGCCTAAGGAATCTTTTGCAACAGAGTTGCTAACCTGACTTTCAAATGAGTTCTGGACACACAATCTCAAATTCACAGCATCTATGCAGTTCTATAAATTGCATAACAAAATGAATAGGTGCTGACACTTCTTACTATGCAGTCAGTGATACCGGAAAATAGAAGTTCCAAAAATTTAGGTACATGGAAATCAAACAATTTGCAAAAGTAATTCTTTTTAGATCTACATAAGGCTCTCCAGTAAGATGCTTCAGAAGTGTCAAGTCCCATACAAAATGGGCATGGAAGACTTCACTGTACTATATTCACAATGGCCAAATAGCTCCTTGCACGTATATTCATCCTCACGAGAAAAACCAAGCGCACATTTCAACTCAATTAGACTGGAAGTTATGCAAACATTGGGGCTTCACCTTTTTCTACAAGGAGACATAGAACAGGGCAGAAGCATAAGAAATACTGGAATGAAATCTGAAGATGAGGAGCCTGCCAGTAGCAACCTCTACTTTTGGTTCTCATTTCATACTTTTTCCTGGTTTGAAAGGTCCTTTTCCAACTATTGTTAAAAAAAAAAAAAAAAAAAAAAAAAAATCACACTTTACTGGGATTTTGTGCCCAAACTCATTCAATGGGCATGTTTAAGCTTTTGAAACAGCTTAATTCAAACAACATAATACAGGCAATAGGGTAACCATGAGTGTCAGTATAAAGCAGTTCATCAAAACCAACAACATGCTCAAACACCTTCCAATAGAGCTAATGAGAGCTCTGAGGCTAATTTCTTATACTGATCTTTACGACAGAAGTGCTAGACAAGAGACAAGACAAATTCCAAATACCTTAAGCATGCCTACTCTTATTCACTGATTAGTGACAGAAGGGGACTACCTCAATGCCTCACAACAGCTTTTTGTGATCAAAAGTAAACAAAGATTATGGAATGTATTTTCATACATGAAATCAGTAAGTATCTGTGTTTAGTTTGAGCACTCGGCTCACAAAGGGGAAAATTCCAAGTCTCCATCAGGAGATGGGAGAGGACATCAGTTCTAACATACGGACAATAAAGCCTCTGACTGTCTTGAACTACCTGCCTCAACCTCTTTTGCAGAGGTTTTTCATTTACACGATCAGCTAATTTCAAGTATCAAATCACTAACCACACTGAAGGAAAATATTTCCTAGAAGTCTTTTGTGGCTAGGGTAAGATAGTTCAACTATGAAACAAAGTCATCTGTCACAGTATGGAGGAGGGTACATAAGCCCTAAGTGAGCTCTGTCCGATCCCAAATAATGCAGTCCTATGCATCTCTTCTCTTTGCTCCAGGCTAAGAGTGTGCTAGATTTACGTGTGTCCCAGAAATCTCCAGGAGGAGCTGACAGCTCTCTCCACTTTCTTAAGCACTCAAGGTAACATCAGCAAACATAGCCAGCACCTCAGGATAGAGAAAAACTTTGAGACAGATGGTAGGACAGATATGGTCAGTTTTAAAGAACAGTTCTGCTAGGTGATCAGGGCTTGAAGCCACTAAGTGATTTTCCTTCCTCCTTAGGTATCATGCCTGAAACACAGAAAGGAAGGAAGAAAAAGAAATCAAGGAAGACGCCAGCTCATAAGTAACAAGCACAAAAGGAGGTAACAAATGTTGCAAGATATCAAGTCACAAAGCACAAATGCTGATGAATCAAGAACGGCAGCAAGCTAGTACCAGGCACCTGAGATGAAAGCCTCGAAAAATGATGTATTTTACTGAACAGAAAACAGATTTGGAACTAATAAATAGCCCTTAGACACCGACTGAAAATCTGCACAAGAAACAGGAACAACCTGCATCAAAACGACTCAAGAAAAAAGCTGGATTGTTTGGAGCACAGCATTTAAACTCGGTCACAGGCATCACAATAGCTACAAGACGTCTTGCTTCTGCTCTGTTCTCACTAATGCTCTTTCAGGAGTCAAAACACTGTAAGAACATGGATATTCTGCTAGTCTAATGGGTTGAGTCCAAGGAGTGAGAGAAATTTTTCATGAAGTCTTCTAAAGTACTTACACTAAGAAATAGTAAAATGACAGATACATCTGAAACCTGTGCGACTCCTTCATAACTGGATAAATTAAAAGCACGAACATCTATTTTGAAGAAAACTTAAAAAAATCCTGGCACTTGTTTTCTAAAAGTCCTTTAGCTTTCTAAAATATGATTTTCAGTGATGTTAGAGAGCCTTCTTTGATGAAGTGTGTTTAAATTGTTTCAATCTGTTTCTACTACATCCCTATTAAATACCTGTCTGGTGATCGTCTTGACCAACGTCCTCTGTCAGATTCTGCAAGAGAGTAGGAATGACACAGTTAAACAAGATGGTGATCTTCATTGTTCAGTAATGTTTTTAACCTTTATTTGATATTAATATTCATCTTAATTACTTAGGGAGCATTAGCTAAGACTGCAGAGCCTTTGTGTTTTCAGTTCGTATTTATCTAAAAAGCTACCCTTGCAAATTTATCTAGTAAGTTCAAGGATAATATTTAAATAATTTGAAAAATATTTTTGAATTTATTTATCAAAAATACAAACTATGTTTCAAGAGCGGAAATAACTATCCATTGGATGGGGAATTTTGCACTGTTGTACTGAACAATTCCATTAATAAATGCAGCATTAGAAAGACTGAATTTACCACAGAAATGGCTTTGCTTAAGGATAAACACACATACGTGTTCTAAAGAAAACTGATTAAAAACCAACTGAAATCTTGGAAATAAGTTACTCCCTTTTTTAGACAGTGTCTTTTCCACTAAATTTGCAGTGCACACACAGAAGCCATACTGGCATTTCCAGCTACGGTTACAATAAAACAAATGTAAATGCACAGCAATAAGCAGTGACAGTCTTCAAAAATATCGTTTCACTCTTTGCATGGTTGTAAGAGGACAGCTTGCTCATTCAATACTTTTTCCACAAGAACTGTAAGAAATTGGATAATGACGACGATTACCATTATTTGATATATCTAGGAAAGCTTCTTCTATGGAGACAGCATCTAAATCCAATATTGGAGTGAACAGTGCTTAAACACCACTCTGACCCCCAGAGTATAATCTTTCACCTTTACTAATAGTGCTTGTCTCTTAACAGATTCAAAACCAACAGCCTCTCATACAAAAAAGCAGTCATAGTTTTTAAAAGTGCAATCACTTAATGATTTCAGTCACAAAACATTCTGGACTAAAGCCCTAGCTATTCTGCCGAGAGAAAATGGCAAGTCATTACCAGCCTATTGAGGGTGTGGTAAATCTTGTGAATATTTGCCAGTGTTGATAGGTGAGAATTCAGTTGAAAATCTAGAGGGGGGGAAAAAGAAAAGTTTTAAACTCTCTGGTTTCCAGCTGTAGCAACTGAGATCTTCACATATTCTGATCGTTTAATAAAACCATCACATGACTATAAAATAAAAGCCATCTCAACACTTTTTCAGCATCAACATTTTCAACACCAAGTGGAATCAGTAAGTGAATCTGCAAAAGTTATCCTACATACGCATTTTTCCTAAGGCATGGATGACCCCCAGCAAAACAGAGCTATAGCTAACTATAGCTAAATACAAAATTATATTAAAAAATAAAAAATTAATAATATTTACAACTTTTTTCCTTTAAACTGAGAATCATTATAGTTTCCATGCTACCCAGTCCTGTTCCACCTATTCCAAAACCAATTTAAGTACCATGTAACATTCTAAAATCATTACTAAAAATGCTGTTTTTCAAAAAAGATAATTTTATTAATACACACATACTTGCCTTTATACTAATTTCCTTGCAAAACTAAGTGACTGGAATACACTTACACAGTTGAAACATGACTTTTGTATAATGAACAAAAGGTCACGATACAGCAGCTGTTAAGACCAAAGCCAATAAAACTGAAAATAAAATACTCTGACACTTCATGAAAGAAGCCACAGCACAGATGTTAACTTTGCTTCCACATTCCAATAATAAAACACTCAAGTTTGCTTCAGTTGCAAAAAAAGTTACAAATTAACTTTCTCTATTATTTTAAATCCCCTGTTTTTGCTAGAAATGTTTTGAGGACAAAACTGGAAAATAAATAATTTACAAAAAAAGATCAACTGTGATCCAGCCAGAGAGCATGCAAACCAACAAGAATCTCAGCAGCTGGACACAGACTAGCTGACAGGGATCAAAGACAGCCAACTACTATACAATATTTCCATTTAAACTAAAAGAAAACTAGCTACCCCACTAGAACTCATGAACAAAACCACTCTAATTAAAGAGAGACATGTACTATATGACACGCAAAGTATTTCAAGGACAGTTCTTCGGTACATGAAAAGCTGTATGCGCCTAGCGTTACCACCCAGTTAATCCATTAAAGCATTTCTACTGGGAGACATTTAATTTGCCTTTGCCCAGTAGCTGATACAAGATGCAAGTAAGGTCAAAAACATAATTCCTGTATTTCCATCCCTAGCATTTTAAACAAATGCTCTCAAAATACACTTAAGATGACCCAGAACCTAAGGATAAACAAAGTCATCGTTAACTATCAGATCCCCAGGTCAGTGAACCTCACTGCTATGAAGTTAAAAAGTGGATCTGAAGGAACTGCCTGCTGTAAGTGTACATGTTACACACATCACTATGGAATTCTCGTCACAGTGAATAAAAAAAAAAAATTTCAAGAGATACCTTTAGGAATCATACGTTTCATTTATTATGTTAGCTGGAGAGTATCATTTCACTAATTGCTACCTATTTCTTAATGTATTCTTCCCAATTCACCACCACAGCAATACAATTTCTGTAAGTCGGAAGTGCCAAAGATGGAGTTTCCAACTTTAGTTATACTTACCTATATTAAGTCAATCTGTATCTTATTACCAAGATATGATAGGAAGATCTTGCATCTTGAACAGAGTGCTAGGTTTTTTCCTGCATTAAATGCTCAATAAAGTTCCTTTTTTGCTAGTCAACAATACTAAGCAGAACCATTCTGAAAAAAAGCCTGACTTCCTAAGCCAACCTTCAATTCAACATAAAGGAACTAAAGGGGGGGGGGTGGGGTGGAATACACATAAAAGCCATTCTGACAAGGGCAGGATTAAAAGGTAAGATTTATTAAACTGCCAGACCAGACTAAGCTTTCTAGAATATGAATTTTAAAATTTCCCTTGTTGCTCAACCTAAAATCCGCAAAGAACATGAGTCTTTAGAGCAACCAGCTATACCTGGAGATAACAAGCTGAGAACACTGAACAACTATTTTATTCTAAACTAACATTAAACAATATTTTTACATGGTACTCTTAAAAGCAATAGAAAAAATGTTTTAAAATGAGGATTATATGAATTGGGTATCGCTTTTGAAATAAAACATTCCTAGGCACTTCAAAACACATCATTCATACCAGTATGTTTCACACATCCACTGGAAATATCCTTACAATTTTAAGCTGCTACTTCAAAAATAGGTTACACAATTACGATGGACTTAGAGGGGTTACACAAACATATTTTACAGCTCTTATACAACAAGCCTCACACCTTAGTTCCACAGACTGGTTTATCCACACAAACACAGAGGACCAGAGTCCAAAGTTTTCTCTCTTCCACAGGGGAAGCTTGCAAAGTAAGGATATCAGCCAAAACTGAAAACAGGCTGCTTCTACAGTAACTGTTATGAAAGCAAATACGAGCAGCAGCCAATGAATTAGGGACGTTAAATTACAGCTCAGGTCACCTTTTGAACTGGTCACAGTGTTTGCTTTGTCTATATTGCACAGGAAATACACAAAGTATCCTATGCCATTGAAAAGGCATATTTTGAAGGGAAAAAAACAAAACAACACACAACATGAAAACAACTTTTTTGAAGAACAGAATCCAAAAAATAGTACTTCCCATACTCAAATGACACCATCTTGAAAATTTGTCCCTGCAAAGGGACAGTGGTGTAATCAACACGACACGCAAGTGATTCAACAGCTGGCTGCAACTGTACGTTTCAGGAACGCACGCTTCCCTCCAAACTCCCCAACTTCCACACTTGCGTATGCAGCCTCCGAGCTGTGCCTGCCTGACCCCCTTGGCCAGCTGACTACCCCAAGAGTCTTATCTGCAAAAAATATAAACAAACCAACCCACCCTGCCAGCTCAGTGGCCTGAATCAGATCACCACGGAGACATAACACCAGATAAGCAGAGTTAGAGCAAGAAACGGGAAAGGTCCTCCCAAGGGCGAGCAAAATGGTCTCTTGTGGCAGCAGCAATGTGTCAAATCAAATCAACTGTCCATCCAAGCCTCACTATGAGAGGAGTGATACATCACATGAAGCTACAAACCCAACAGCTGGTTGTATGAGCTTTACATGAAGAAAAATCCATCATGTGTGAACCTATTTTTCACCTGAATACAAGAGCTTCAAAGCACATTAATTGGTCTGAAAATATTTTGGTTTTTTCCTGCAGAAAAAATGTTTTATAGCAAAGTACCACACAGTTTATTGACCTGGAATCAGAAGAAGGAAACTTGCTTGCTTCGTGAATACTGAAAAGAGATGTGCTAGAATCTTTGCTAAGACTTTAAGAGATATATGTCAAACAAGCATACATATTTTGTTGATTAAATTATTTTTCATGCGGATATTAGCTTATCTTTAGCGAGGACTGAAGCAACGGAAATTCCAAATGGTATTAAATACTTTACAATAATTCAGAATGTAACGGCTAAAGAAAAAAAAATCTGAGTTAAAGAACTGCAAATCCAGAAAGGAAAGAAATGCCAGAGCCAACCTAATATCATGGAATTTAAACCTTGTCTGCAGTTTATCATTAAGTGTTAAAGTCTGGGTTAGTCAATTAGTTATGATCGTATACAATTTAAATGTAAAAAGCAACCAGTTTAAAAATAACTTTTAAAATAGTATAGGTTAAGGTTTACACTATGGACCTGACAGTTATAGAGAGGCAAAAGAAACGACAGCTAGCTGGGCTTGCTTCCATAACAAACTAGACAAAAATCGTTCTACACCTCCTCATTAAGACAAACATATGAAATACAATGAACAAACAAAAAACTCAATATATCTTAAATATAAGCAAATGATAAGGTGAACGGAACTTAAATACTTTCCTATCTAAAATGAAAAAACTTCAAAGGTCAAGTCAAATTTTTTACTGGAAGAAATGATGTGTTGCCAAACTATTCAAATGAAACCACAAACGAATACCAAAAAAAAAAAAAAAAAAAAAAAAGAGTATTTCTGCCTATGCACCTACTCACACATAGACATGTACCTGCCTGAACTAAAACTTTAACCTAGTTCCTGCTGTCAAAATTATCACTTTAAAGCTTGGACAAAACACAGCTACAGGGTGCACTACAATCTACTAAAAACCTAGTAAAAAATTAGCAATAGTACTAAACCAGATCAGCAGCCAACTCTAAGTTTCCTTTAAAAGCTTCTAGATCGTTTTTCTGAGCAACTAGAAAATCTATACAAAATCTCACAGTAACAGTAGGTCTAAAAATATTTATCCTGGACAGACATGTCATATAAATGCTATAGATACAACTCTGTATTAAAAATTAAGTATGGAAGTAGTCATAGTAGTAATTTTTATTATTGCTAAGATATATCTGACTCAGTACAAATATCATGGGTAATTTTCTGTAACCTTCTCAGAAAAAAATTAGATAGAAAACACATACGAGGCACTCATCCTGAAAATTAAAATGGTATGTTTATGCTTTTACTTTTATTTAATTGGCTTCCTTGGTTTCAAATAATAGAACTGGAGAAAACTTGTAGTAGTACTGGAAATAACAGTTCAAAGTACTGTCTTCTTAGTTTTAAATAAACTTTACTTATCCAAAAAAGAATCATTTAATCTTCTGTGAACTACACCGTTTCATGCTCTATATTCTACTTACAGAATTATCCTAACAGTAAGACAATTTATATTGACTAATGAACTTAGAAGTTCAGATCTGGAACGTAGATTTGGTGAAAGCCTTCAATACGTATGTTCAGGAAGCAGAATTTCTATATTCCTTACTAAGTGCAGAAAACAAAAGAAAAACATGCATCAGGTTTATTTTCATTTACACAAAAACATTACAACACACCTAAAAACTGAGATTCTCAAACTGCAGTACAGAGCAGCTAGGAGCTGAGTCTGCGTTCCTGTCAAAGACAGGATTAAGAATTCATTTCCAACGTGCCTGTAGCTGAATCCGCGCAGGCAGCGACACCCTTTAGCAGGGGCAGCCTGCAGAAGAGCCCTCGCTCCCAGTCCGTGATGCGAGGGCAAGCGTGCGGGCAAGGGGAGGCAGAGAAGAACAGGCTTGCAAAGTAAGGTCTCCTTTGATTTGGTGGGGTTGAATATAGGGCACTATTCAGAAAGTAAGGAAAATAGAAGTGAATTCCAGCCTGGACAGTGAGGACATGCAATTAAATGGAAAGAGAAGTGGGATGATCCAACGTAGCTTGAGGAGCAACAGGACCTAACCATTACAGCTAAAGACATGGTGCTCCAGGACGATTCTCCTGCACACATGCATACAGAGCTGCACCAAGCTCAGAGCTACTCCTGATGCCAATGGTATCCAAACCCACAGCTGCAAATTTGTGTATGTTTTCCAAACACAACAGCCTAAAATGTTCTGAAGCAAAACACAGAGTGATTTAAACTATTAAAAAAAAACAGCTACAAAAAAAAACCAAACAACAAAATGTGGTTAAAATGACAACACACTAAAAAACACTTATCATTTTAAGGTAAACATTCACATTCAACTCTAACATGTGGTATTACCACATGTAATCAGTCACTCACTTTAACTGCAACAAAATATTTTAAAATTACTGCATGTTATGTGGATAGGGAAAAGCATTAATTTTTTTTCCCCATAGGAACAAATCCTTATTCTACCTAGGTATTTAAAAAATACCCCGATCTGAAGGCTTGTTTACAAAAAGAGCTACTGCAGTTTAAAGTTCACCAAGAATTTTAGAGCAATTTAAGCAGTGCAAAAGTTGTGTAACTGTTACTTTAGTTTGAATTCATTTCCATTTACCTTAAATTGACTCTGAACAAATAAGAGCTATGCTAACATATGCTATACTAACATATAGGTTAAAAAAACCCTGCACACTGGCTCGTGGTGGGTTTTAGGGTTTGTTTTAGGGTTGGGGGGGGGGCACTGGTAGGGTGGTTTGTTTTGTTTTTAATAGAAAAGATCTAACACTAAGTGTATTTCTGGTGCAAATTGTCTGTTTCTGTTGCTGCAAATACCACTTGTGTACCTACTAAATGTATTTGATAAGCATTCCTAATGGAGATTCTTGCCAGAATATAATAAAGCTGGAGTGACCAGCTGCAGTTGGAAAAGAATGAGCAAAAGCAGTGGATAATTAGAGCTAATTTAAATATATTTCTAAAGCATGAATTACCAAATCAAACAGCATTTCAGTGATTTCGTGTTACTCAGGCTGCGAATAGACATTCTTTCAGTCTACCATTCAAGAACATAGGAAAACGAGCTACAAAGCGTGCAAAACAGAACCAATTTTACACCCGTTTGATGCAAAGTGTTCATCCAGTCTAACTCTTACTCTACCATCAAATTAATTCAAAAAAGTGTTAGTGAGTTAATTTTGCATCATTGGCTGCCACGGCCTAAGAGTTCTTTGCCAGCACTACGCTTAACTTCATGCCAGATTAGGTGTCATCTGTCATCCTACAAAGGGCATAAAGCTAATAAAAACTTTGTATCTCATGCTCTAGCTAATTCAGCAGAAATGCAACCCTGTCAAGTACGCACTACTAGGGTATCCAGCACCATGCAGACCTGGTGTACATCACGATGGGTCTGCAACAGGCTAGGAACAGCTACGCCAGTCAAAAGCATTACAGCCCCGGCTGTTTGCTTCTTCCTCTCTGCCAAAAGTTACAGACCCTACACTTCTGCCAGCAGCATGGGTCATGGGTGCATTCCCTAATCCACTTCAGGCAAAAAATCAACCCTGTCAGTTTAGACAATTTAAGTAAGTGGCAAGAGCTAACCCAGATACATTTGACTGAGTGGATTAGAGAGTGCTCCTACAAACCACTTTCCAGTAGAGCAAGGGAAGCAGTAATCTACAGCTAATGGGCAGTCATGAGCAGCTGCAGTAGACAGTCCCACAGTCCATGCAGCCACACATCTGCACCAAGTGACACAGAAGCATGTGTCACACAGCTGGTTCCCGAGGGCAAGCTAAAGCCTTGCAGCTCTAACAGCTATATATATATATATATATATATATATAAAAACACTCTGCAAACTGGTAGTTATTTCTAACTCTTTGTGAGCCAAAAGTAGAAATTCTGTTTAATCTCAGACCTATGATTTTAAATAGAACAACTGAATTGGACAGTGTAAGAAAAACACTGGCACATTTAAAATAAGAGTTCTGCTTGAAGCCCTTGTTAGTACTCTTACTTATTGTAGAAGAAATAACGACACTATTAAATGCTCTACATTTAAATTGGATACAAGAGTTGTATATTTTCATGGGATGTACCAAACTTCCTAGTGCAATGCTTTTTGGCAAGCACAGGACAGACAAATTAAGCAAGTTTTCCTCTTCTGCTTGAAGACACAAACAAAACTAGGAAATAATGCTTTGGAAAAACCTGAAGTCTTTGTTTTCAGTATCTCCAAAGTGAGGGAAAAAAAGTAAAAAAAAAAAAAAAACAAAAACCAAAAACCCAAAAAACCACAACAGATTAATAATTCACTTAAAGTTAGCACAAAAACTACTTGGAAAAAAATAAATTTAAATCAAGTGCTGAAATTACACAAATGAAATCTCATCCTGATACAAACAAATGAAGAGAAGCAGTGAGAGGAAGACTGTTTACTTGCCTAACTCAACTCACTGCATGGCCTTGCACAGAGAAGACATTTCCAATTATAGTTATTCAAGTCGCAAGAAACTTTTAAGCAAACGTTTGCAAAAGAAAAAAGGGAAGTTGATGTTTCTCATATAATGTGAAAGGTCTCAGAAAGTAAAATTGAGACTAAGCAAAAATGTATTAACGGAGTTTATATCGTAACAAGATATAAGAATCTAAGAAGAATCAAAAGAAATGTTCAGTCAAGAAACAGTCATAAGTCAACTTCTGTATGTGTAAAGATATGCTATGAACACTTCTTGTTTCAAGTACTGCAATCAATGAGGAAAAAACCCAACTACTACGAAGCTACAGATAATGAAGTTAGTTAATTTAGGAAAACATTCCTATTTAAAATAACACATATACAATGCCATGAACTGCCAAAAAAAAAAAAAAAAGTATCGAGGTGGAAGATTCAATCATTCCAAGGGACATTTTTATAGAGAAGCCAGTAACAGCTGAAGGCTGAGAAACACTACTCTTCTTGTTTTCTGCAGAGAAATTTAAAAAAAAAAATCACTATGTAGTCTTCAACATCCTGCATGAGGGAGCACTGGAATATTTGTAACTGTAGCTTACATGTGTATAATGAAGACCTGCACCTTTTTTTGGACAGGGCATATGACAAAGAGAGTGAACAGAAGACATTTTCTAGAATAATTATCCTTCCATTTCCAACATGAGGCAGTTATTTGTGCTTTAATGGCAGCCTTAACCAGCAACATAGAATGATCCATAAATATAAAGGTAAAATAAACCAGAACCACTAAAGAAATTACATAACCTTATGAGTTAGAGCCTCTACCAGGCTGCCCCCATCCAATTTCTCATTTGGAGAAACACAGGAGGATTCAAGAAAATCCAGGCCTTATGCAGCATTTCTTTCCATAATTGCTTTCAGGACTTTGTCCAAAAGTCAGACCATCATTCATTAACGTATGATCAAAGCTTCAATTTTCATTATCTTTCCCATAAGCAAGTTCTGCAGTAATGAAGTGTCTCAGGGCTGCAACTCCTTTCACAGTGAGAACACGTCCCCGGGAGATTTCACAGGAATCGGGAACATCGTTCCGCCGAGACAGCATTGTGCTCGGGATGACAGCCTCCTCTCTCCAGCAGACGGGGATGGAACCTACTCCTGAACCCCGCAGTTACCCCACACCCACGCAGGTGTGTAATCCCCCCACGCCAGGCAACCTGCCTACAGCATACGGTCCCGCCTGCTCTGAAACCAGAGCCAGAAACTATTATTGCAGAGACAAAGCCCTCCCTATGCTCCACCGAAACAGGCGGCGTGATGTCCCCTTACTCCTGCCCCGAAGCCAAACGGCCCTGCCCCACGCCGCGTCGTGCCCCGCGGTGAGGGCAGGGCGCAGCGGGTCCCCGGCCCTCCGGGGGGCTCCGTGCCGGCCGCGAGCTACCGGGCTGCAACTCGCACCCCCGCGAAGGGGCAGGGGCAGCGTGCGGCGCCGCCGCAGTGCCTGCTGGGAGTTGTAGTCCCCCACCCCCTCCGCCAACACCCCCGCCGCGCGGGGCAGCCGCAGGAGAGACTCCACCTCCCACAATGCGCCGCGGTTCCCATTCCCCTTCACAGCCCGTTTCTCCTGCACCGGCCCGGCGGAATCCGCTAAATTAACCGCCACCCACCCGCCTCCACGCACACCGCTCCCACGTAGCGAGGCCGCCGGGCAGCGCCGCAGCCCGCGCCCGCCCGCACCTCGGCAGCCCCGGCTCCCTTGCAGCCAGCCACAAGGGCCGGCCGCGGCCTCACCCGCTCGCAAGCCGGGTCAGGGAAACTGCGTCACACCCTCCGAGCGCCCCCAGCCCCCTCCACTGCTGCTCCCCTCACCCGCCCCCGCCCGGGCCGCCTCCGCCCCACCCCGGCCCCCCCCCCGCCCCCCGGGGGAGCCCGCTGAGGGCCGCGGGGCATCCGCCGTCCCCACGGGGCCCCCGCCCCCACGTATGCTATGCACACCGCCTCTCCCCGCCGGCTCCGCGCCCGCAGGCCCGACGCCCTCCTCCGTCACCGGGAGCCCCGGCGGCGCGTTCGGCCGAGCCTCCTCGGTGAGGGGCAGGAGAAGCCGCCCCCAGCCAGGTGGCAGCGCCTGCCGACGGAAAGACCAGGCCGGTGGCGCCGGGTGCCGCCGGTGGGCGGGCAGGAACGCGCGGCCCGGCCCCGCCGCTACTCACTGACAGCGGCGGCATCCGAGTGCATTTTCGTGCAGCGCACACACTGCCCTGCCCGGCCCGGCTCCCTCTGCCCCTCTCCCAATCACAGAGCCCAAGCACGGACACCTCCCGCCACGCCCACCGACGGCACCCATTGGCTCTGGCTGCCCTGAGAGGTGGCACGTCCTGCTCTCCTACTGCATGAGGCTCCTGCCATTCTCCCTCTGCCTGCCCCGCACCGCCTTCCCCGCCCGCTCCCGACCTCCTATTGGGCTCAAGGCTGAGCCGACCCCGCCCCCTCTCACTCTGACTGGGCTTTGCCGGTGCCAGTTTTTCCTGGCCTTGAAAGCGCGTGCAAAGAACCCCACTTTGTGTCACCCGTGGCTGATTGGCTATGGAGGCCAAGGGCCGCGCCCACGTCCTGATACGATTGGGTAAGCGGGGCAGAGGGCGGGGCCGCCGAGGCTGACCCGCCCTGCAGAGGGCCGCCGGCGGGCCGTCGTGAGCGCCCTGCTGCCCCGGGGCGAGAGGCGGCGGGCAGGTCCCTCGGCCGCCGCCGCCCTGGCTCCCCGCCCCTCCCCTCCGGCAGCCTGCCGACCGTTACACGGCGCGGGCACCGGCGGCAGCGCGCCCGGTCCCCTGCTGTCGGGACAAGCCCAGGCCTCTGTGCGCCCGGAGGCTCGCAAACCTCCTACCTGCCCTACTCCGGTAAACGAGCGCGTACGTAATGCGTGCCCCGGGGCGGCTGGTGCCGTGTCGTCACGGCTGCAGCAGGTAGCTGGCGCCGGGGAAGGAAGATTTCTAGACTGCTACACCCTCCCTCTGCTCTGTGATACCCAACTTCAGCGTCGCCAAATCACCAACTATTTCAGAAAGATTTCTTTGTTTCTCCCACCTCCCCCTTCCTAAGGAGAAAGCCGGCAGCTGAACGCACGGCAGTGTCAGGTCAATGTCAGAGCAGCAGCAGCAGGCCGGGCGGCGGAGACACGGGGGGCAACAGCTGCTCCTTGCAGGTAGATGAGACTACCTCACTCCCCCTAGTTGCTGTTCCTGCGCCTAGAAATCCAGCGCATGGGCCCACCCTCCCTTCCCCCCCTGCAGCACAGGCGGAAAGAGCTCCCCGTTCCTGGGCCGGAGGAGGAAGGCACCTTGCAGGTCATTGTTGCTTGGCATGTGAGCTCAGCATCTAACCTCCTTTCAGGGATAACAGCCTTCCCTTGCCCTACTCAGGCTTGAAACACAGATGAGAAAAGACTGATACAGCACTGCCTGTGCACAGTGGAGGATTATTAAGACAGACATTACCCATGAAAAAAACCTTCCTCTAAGAGGTTAAGTTAAAAGAAAGTCAAGGACTTGTAACCGAAGAAGTGCCAGATTTCAGTTAATTGTCTCTTTGGAGCAATGCATCAGCATACAGTCCTGAATTAACTGATCACACACCAGTTCTGGATTTTTTTATGACCCTTGCCTTACTCAGTGAACCAGTCAGAATGTGCAAGTGCAGCCCATTTATCTTGCAGAGCAACATCTTATGTTTTCAACTGCCTGTTTTACAGAGAAGAAGATGGAGTCCATAAGAAAATGATTTCTCTCTGCAAAAGTCATGTACTAAGACCATCTCAGAGTGATGAAAGACTCCATTGTTTGAAATTCTTACTTGTTCACTAACTCCTTGAACTTATTTCTGTAGAACTTGCTGCCTCTGTCTCTGGAATTTTCCTGTTTGCACCATCCTTTCTTTACCTTAGCAATTGTCATATGTTTTACACTACCACCTTTAAAAATAATAATAATCTGTATCAGAGTAAAGCAGTTCAAGCTAGGTTTCACTTCTTGGGTAGTTCTTAACATCCCACATGCCAGACATTCACATCTGTGCGTGTCATCCCAAGCTCTTATACCCAATAGGGGCACCATGGAGTCACAATTCATCTGATCTGTTCTAATTCTGGATTGAGAGGAACAATTCCTTTAGGGGTGCCTGTTTGTTCACATTGACCATAAAAAGCACATAGACTGCTAGTTCAGAATAAAAACGTATTGAAAAAGAAATCTTCTCCCATGCCTTATCGTAGCTGCAAACTGATACAGATCTAAAGAAAGGTGGCACAAAAAAGCCCTATCTGGTTCTGTCTGAAGCCATTTGGACCTGAGGAAAGGTTTGTATTTTTTCTCCCATTTATATTAGTCTAAAATGAAAGATACTACTTGGCTTTACAAATCTTTCCTTAGACTATAGTTTCTGTAACTACTGCTATCCGCAAGCGTAAAGCAAATAATACTGTAAGTTTGACAAACAAAAGCTCAAAATATTTTTGAATAGTTGAATGCACAAGTATAGTCTCTGACCCTTAAAAACTAGATCTGCAAAGGAATCCATAGGGAAACACAAAAGAGACTTTGTTTTCTGCTTCTGCCTGCTAAACAAGGGAACGTATGCTTCAGCCAGAAAAGGCCTGCCCCACGAGAACAAGGCCCATTACAACATGCACCTTCATTCCAACCTCAAGAAGGTATAAATATCCCCTTTGTTACCACTAGTTGTAAACTACGATGCAAGTCTCCAGGATGGCAGATGTTACGTAATCACGCCTGTATTTTCTTTCTGAAGCCTGAGTTTACGAAATGCAGAAATACTTCATTTTACTTCAGTCAGGTCATGGTTGATCAATCATTGTCTCAAGGACAGAGACAGTTTAAGCAGTTCCAGCATTAGCCTCTTAATCCTAGTCCTCCTGGCATCCTTCCTTTCTTTTGTGCCAATGCAACCATTTGGACAGATAGATAGCAACATAGATCAAAGAGCAAGACTGCCCCCAAAAAAGCAAAAAACCCTAAAGCAAACCAAAAATGTCAACACCTTTTTGGGGGTTTGTTCATTTGTTTGGTTGTTTGTTTTCCCAGCCAGAAGAATATCCTAATCTGGGTCAGTACATACATGTGCAAATGCTCCCATCAACACACAGGAGAGGAATAATAAACCAAGAACTGGAGAGGGACAGGAAACACCTCAGCCAATTTACACACTGCTAGATCAAACTTAAAACTGCAGACTTTTTTTTTTTTTTAAGGAGAAATACTGTCATTGTTTGCATTGCTTTTTTTAATTGATAGCTAAAATGGCAACCACTAAAAAAACCCACCATAGACTGTGAAAAATACTGGCTAACATGAGAAAGAGGAGCCATTTACTTAGTTTTATCTTCGTCACTATCAGAAACATAGTGTAGAAGGGGTCTTTGAGAAAGAGGATCCCCTCTGTTTCCAAAGGGTATCAGACTCCAAATTGCTAAAGCCACTGCATCTCTCAAATACCTTTGTTCATCTTGCTTTGCTTAGAAACAAGCTTGAAAATTAATTTTAGGCACCAGAATCACAACCATTACGTGTTTTACAAGTCAGAGGGAGAATTGTACTGAAAATAAAAACCTTAGCAAAGCAGAATTTGCTGAACATTAACAAAGCAGATAAAGCAGCAACAAAGCACAGTACAGGGCATTGTAAGAGAGGAAACAAATTGTCTACCAGAAGCCCAGCAATCAGAGTTCTGAGTAATTTGCAGATACAAAAAAGTAACCGATACCCAAGTCAATACAAACAGCTTTATGTAATGCTTCTGAAACGATTTTTCACCCTCAGAGTTACAATGAAACACCTCAACTGTGCGTTATTCTTGCGTGGTATCAGCAGAACGGTACTGACCAGGGATAAAAGAGGACCTCAGGTGGCAGAAAGTAGCAGCTGCAGATTATATAACTGCTTTCAAACCACTCCTCATTAAGCAATTCAGCGCATTGTCATTGCCCTGTCCCGTGGACTCATACTATGCTCCTTGTTTAAGTAAAAACGTTTGTTTTGTTACACTTGCTCCACAGATGTATGGCTTTGACTCTGAGGGTCCTTTTGTAACACACTGCAAACAAAGGTAATTTTACATACACGAGAAAAAACATGTTTCAGGGCAGTTGGTAGCTCACATTCAAATCCTTAAATTGGATTTATAGGTTCTTTCAGCTTCAGTTTGAAATTTAAAAAAAAAAATCGGCCTAATTCATAATTAGGAAGCTCTAAGCAGCCAAGTTTAAGAGAGCAGCTCAGAATTTCTGCCTGAACCCTGAAGGTGCATCAAAACAACCAGCACGTTTGTCTGGGGCCACAAAGCTCCCTCACTGTCAGTAGAGGACCCGGAACATTTTTGGTGTTCTGTTTCAGCGAGACATGTGCGAGCTGGTCACCTGCACGTTTAAGGTGCACCCAACTTGTTTCAGTAACATCAATTCCAGTTCAAAACCAAAGGGTGTGCCCAACTTTTGTTTAATACGCCTGTAGCTGTAACGCCCTTTTTGAAAATGGGAAATAAAAAGGTCAGGTCCTTCATAGCCCAAGAGGTTTGAACGGCAGCTCCCAGGTCTGAGAGCGCTCTGTGACAACACCAGAGCCACTGCTCCTGAAGCCGAGCTTACAATACACGTAGAAACGCCTGAGTCAAGGCTCAAAGCAGGAATATATGCAGGAGGAGACTTGAGTCTCCACCCTGCTGAAGAATCCAGTACAATTACTCTCAAGAAGTTGCTCTCTTACGTGTTACCTAGCATCCTTCTTTCTTATTCCGAGATGCACACTGGTAGGCTCCTGATGTACTGCTGTCTCTTCCTGTATATTCCTAGAAACATTAACTGACCTGCACAGAACGTCAGAGAGGATGGAATTAGGAGTACAACAGAATACATACTATTTAGAGGTCAGCTATATATAATCTAGACCTTTTACTGCCAGGAAAAGCTCAAACCTTTAGAAAATCATGTCTACTTTATACATTTTATCTTTTCATGCTGTCTCTGAATGCATACTTACAGACATCCACAAACTTTTTATTTCATAACATACTATCTTATGAAAGTTAAGATGAAGAGAGTATGATTAGAAAACAGCAAGATTAGTCACACACCCCTGCAGCAGGACCTGTTCTAGCACATTTCTTTCATAGTTTGAAACACAGCAACTGCAACTGAGAGATGTACTGCACATTTTTCTAAAACAGTCAGATACAGGGGATTAGATCAATGTGCAGACTCAAGGACAAGTAAAGTGCAGTTTTAGCTTCCCAATTCTAACCACAGTCATAGAAGCAGTATACAAACAGTTCATGGTCTTAGTTTTTCTTAGTCATTCTGATAAAATAATGCAAATGTCAGCAATACTTGCTACTCATTGCATTTGCATACAGAGTTTTCTGGTATTAGGCATTATGAGGTATGGATCCACCAACATTAAATTACACAAGCTACTCAGAAGAGAATATTCAAACTTTAGATTTTGTCAATGTCTACGTGAACATTTCTAATGGGGTGAACATTTCTAAATCGTGTGAAAATCCATCCAAGTATGCTCACAGATTTTGAAGATTACACACAGAGATAACATATAGTCTGATCTGTTATGCAACTCACACTTTGGTGTCTGACTTCTTGAAAGACACCCTGATTCTATTTTTTAATTGTTAAAAAAATAAGGGTTTTTCAAGCTTTTTATGTTTATGAGTATCATTTCCTGCGTCTCACATGAATAAATTGCTCACATTGCAAGGGATTTGCAGAGTCAGCCTGTGGAGAATGTTAGGTAATGTGGCGAGATAATGTTATGTTTTGTACAGGCTATGGAAAAGCAAACCTGTGGCTGGACGTGCGTCAGAGCTAGCATGACAGCATGCTGCAAAGAAGTGAGGATACTCAGAGCCACTGTGCAATGTTGGTGCCAGCGCCAGCTGCTGTTGCGGGCTGGGTGAAGGGAGAGACAGGGGCTACTGCTGTTTGCAGAAGAAAACTGCTGAAAGTGCAAGAAAGTCACTCCATTCACTCCGAAACCTAATTTATCCTGTCCTGCTGGAGAGTCACACAGAGAACAAGTTCAGAGGATTTCAAATGCTTCCTAAAGGATATCTAAACCTGTATGTTTAATAATCAGACTTCCTTGGGCTTGTAAAAACAAACACAGCACCTCTAGGTGAGAAGTAAATTAGTTCAACGATGGATGGTTCATCGTAACTAACAAAGTCAGGCTTTCTAATACCATCTGAGATGAAGTTGTTGTGGCTATGTATTCCTCAACTGCCTTTCAAATATCCCCGGTCCACAAAGATCAGTGAAGTGTTTCACTCTCAGAAACACAGTCCTAGAAACAAGGGAGGACCAGGATAAAGTGACAAGCTTGGTGATGGCAGCAGTTACCTGACTCCATAGAACAAGAAACCCTGGGGAAAGACACATCCTGTATTTGCTTACATAGAGAAACAATAAAATTGAGTATGCTCAAGCTGTTCTCAAAAGCACATGGTGGAGAATGAGAGGGAGAAAAAAAAAAGCCCACCTCTTTCCTGCAACGTGTCCTATTCCTTTCAGGTACGGTATGTTTAGGTATTACTTGAAAGACACACAGTACTAAATACTAACATCAAAAATGTGGTTTCCAAGTTGAGATGATCATGTAAATAAACCATCTAAAATGTTTCTCACAAGCATAAAACTTCCTTTGGCCAACACTGAAGATGTCCTCATTGTTTAAGGGAAGCTCTGCACATATACTGAAGGATCAGGAGTTACATATAAAAGACATTGCCAAGAGACCCTGAGAAAACACATTTTACATTGTGTAATGTGTGTTACATAATAGGTAGTTCACTGCCTAGGCCAAAAAAAGCCCCACTTCTATTTAGTCCCACTAAAAAGTCTAGTGCTAGCAAAGGAACAATGCATTTTTTGTTTATTACAGTTCATTTTAAATTTTAAATAAAAAATACTTTTCTCCCTTCTCAGAACCCTTGTCATGTTGAGCATGATTTTTTAATTCTTCTGCAGTGTGTTCACTTAAGTATCTCATAACAATAACTATTCAGAGGTACTTCACTCTTTCCTTTGTAAAAGCATTGCAGTGTCTAATGTCTTGTTGAAAAAAAAGTGTCTGTAAAAAGTCACAGCCTTTTCTCCAATATTATGAACATCAATCATCTGCAAATTGTTCTAATAAAACTCATTTAAGAATAAAATGTGGAATAGCAGCAGATGTAAATACTGTTTCAGTAAGTAAAAAATGCACACACTTCAAACACATAGTCACTGTATATGTCCCAAGGAAGAAAGACACTAGTCCCATTCTGATTTTGAAAAACCTAAGGCCAACAACCTTTTTATTGCAACAGCAGCGGGACTACAAAGTGCAGCATATATCAACAGGTCACCTACACTACCACATTATTTTGCTTTGCCTCAGTCATCAAAACTGTGGAAGTCAGCTGAAACTCCTTGCTCATGGTTGTTCCAGTGAGCTCCTAGGAGAGGAAAGGGGTCATATCTGGACCCTAAAGAAAAGGTGGATAGATACATTCAACTCTGAAACAGAACAATATAGGATACCTTCAAAAAAGCTGAAGAAGTTATTACCAAAGCAAGTTCCCGCCCTTGCTTTGCTGCATACAAAGCAGGTATCTGTCCCAGGTAGACACCTGTTTATCAAAATGCATGCGTCTTCCCTCTCTCACAGTGATGACAACTGATTAAAGAAAAGAGTCACCAGCTATTACACAGACATTCACAGTGTTATGCAGCATGGGAGTTACTCATCCTTAAACAATGTAGTCTTTTTGGCTGCCAGTTCACTTTCAAGCAACAAACCTTTCTTGTTGGTGCCAATGATATGTTATTTTTTTCATTCTAGTTCGTCTGTTTGAAATATTTAGGAGTGCTCATATGAAAGTGATGAATATGCTCATAATTATGTCCATCTTTATAAGATCCAAACCTAAGAAAAATATTCAACAAAACAAACCCATTACAACACTATTTAACCCATGCAATTAAATCATACACTTACTACAGTATAATTAACACTTCTTCTGAATGTTCTAGATAGTTTATATCAGAAACAGGCCACAGCCCTACTTACATATAAATCATAATCTATGTACACTATCTAACTAGAGGTCTTTGAGTATAATGGAGACATTTAATTACACTGATTGGATTAACGCCATAGGCACTCTATAAATGGAATTCCAGCTGACAAAGGTGAGTGGTGCTTTTATCTAGTTAAATCCTACACTCTGAGTTTTTTCTACTGACTTCAGTGGAGATATAATTTAACCCCCCATAGTATCCAAATACTCAACCCTATTGTTAATATTGCACATCTTACTTTTGAAAACTATGGTGAAAATTGTAATTCTTCATGCTATATTTAAATCCGAAAGTTTTGACTACCGACTGTTACGGTAGACAGATTTGTAAAAGTAAAATGTAGTAACTATTCAAAATATCAGTGCTAAATAGCATTTAAAAGCAGTGCCATTGTACTTCAGAAGAACTATAGTTAATAGTAAAAAGCTAAACTTATTCCTAAAGGGCACAATTTTTTTCTGCTTATACGCAGACATAAAAGAAATTAGGACAATAAAAATATTCTGCACTGAAATCAACTGAGAAAAACCTGAATGTGAATGCCAACTTTAGGCAAGTTTCATCATGTGGAAAAGATTGGGCAAACTCCTGCTTAGTCAGAAAGCCAGTGACTGAGTGGTTAATAAAAAGTGAGTAAGCTCAACTGTTAGGTGTATATAAGAAATTAATATATTCTGTATTATGCATTTTAGAAGTAGTAAATATGGCATCGCTGGAAATTGTCTCTCTGTGGCAACATTTACCTCAAACTT
This sequence comes from Phoenicopterus ruber ruber, assembly GCA_009819775.1. Taxonomy (NCBI): domain Eukaryota; kingdom Metazoa; phylum Chordata; class Aves; order Phoenicopteriformes; family Phoenicopteridae; genus Phoenicopterus; species Phoenicopterus ruber. The sequence continues at coordinate 30,119,151 of CM020218.1, read as the reverse complement.
CATGACTCTTCCACTGATACTCAATGTAGAATAAATACCTTTCTCTTCCTTATGCAATGCCAGTGGAAAAATGACAGCATTCTAGAAATAAATAACTTCTTATGTAAAAACCTAGCCCTTTTTTCTTCTTGACATATGTGACATACTGCCTCAGGCATTCTCCTTAATTTTTGTTCCAGTTATATAGTATTTTTTAAAATGCTCATGCAAGGAGTATTTAACATATATATTGTATTTTGTGTTCTAAGTAACAGTATATTAAGACCCTGATCCTCAAAAGTGCTGAGAAACATGGGAGATCTCTCATCATCTATAAAATGAGTCACCACACCACTTGGCAAATATCCCTATCAAACAATCTCAGAAATTAATCACCTGGGTGAAATACACATTACCTTCAATTTATGCTATGACACAGCAGACCGATTTTCCCAAGGTACATGCCAAGCCAGTAGAAAAAATGGAATTACAGATCAGAAGTTCTTGCCTCCTAATCTTCTGCTCGGTTTGGTACTGACCAGTGCCTCCCACTTTAAGAACAATTTTGTGCCTAGACTTCTCTTTTACAAGATGCCACGTACATCATCCCCTTCATTTCTTATGAGATACACTGACCTGGGATTGAAATGGATGTCCTCAGGAACTTGGCTGGGATCGGTGACAATTCTGTCATTGTCAACATAGCTATCCAAGTGATCTGGGATCCTAAATTTGGCCATCTGGACTTCTGAATCACTTAAACCAGCATGAGATATGCGGGCATAGCCCAACCTATCAGATATAAGAAGAGTTAGCTTGAAGAAATAAAATGTCTCTTTTTTCCAAGAGTTATGATTTAACCTATCAACATAACTTTCTATTTCTGCGAATCTCACGTTCAAAAAACTTAAAAGCGCTCTATAAACATGAGCATCATAACACAATGTCACAAGTAGAAAAACTGAGAAAGCCTAAATGTCTGACAACAAAAACAAGTTCTAGATCTAGAAACTTATTTTTAAAATTACAGTTTTAGAATATGCATACTGGTATAAGCTCACCAACTTTTTTCACTGAAGAGATTTTGAAATTCCAGAAAGGAACTCAAGCATCAATGTAATGAGTAATGAGAAAAATTAGATTGCAAATGGGGGTTTTGTTGGGGCTTTTGTTGCCTTTTTTTTTTTTTTTTTTTTTTACTCAATACTGTTACTTAAGACAGCTATCTAGTTTACTGGTTTTATTCCTGTGGACACTGGAGAATTTGCAGTTTATTCAGAATAAGCTGAATTCCATTCTGGTACATACATCACCAAGAGAATGATTTACAAGCAAGTTGCTATTAAAGGATATGGAGTGCGTAGGTCCCAGTAGAGGAAAGGGCTTCAATATGGGCTTACATAATTAAAGTTTCCACTAAATCCAGCATAAAGCTTGGCTTGATTAGATCAGCAGTTTGCTTCAACAAACCCTACAATCATAGTTCAAAATTTGTATCTTCTGTGTCACATACAAATTAGGGCTTAGCTTTCACATTTTAGAATGAAGCTGCAAAGCCAGAGCTTTTGAAAAAAGTAGTTTTATGTTACCAAAGCAGATTAGATCCGAAGGCTTTTGACACAGAAGGATGAAACCTGTAATACTCTCTTTGTAAATTATATTCAGAAATGCATCCATTCATCCCGAGACTGATGTTTCACATTACTTCATGATGTATCTAACTGTCCATACATAATTGTTTAGGGATATAAGACTCTTCCGCAATTACCTGCAGAAGGGTGTAAAACTGATTGTCAGAAAGATATTTAAAACCAATGAATAAATGATCCACTCTAACATACCTTATTACTCCACGATACATAATATAGCTACACCATCTGTCACGATCTGTACTGTCAATATCCTATGAGTGAAAAGAAAAAATAAGAAGTCAAACAAATAAGGCAAGCTTTCCTTATGGTTAGGCTTTAAATCAGTAACAGAACCAATGCATAAACCTGCTGCAGAAAAATGTTTTGCCTAAAACATTGTAATAAGGTAGAAAGGAAAAAACCCACTGTTAGACACAGACAAATCAGACAACTTTTTGACATCTCCTGACAGAAAACCAAACTGCAGAACTCAGTTTTAAAACAAAAGAATCACAGAATTAGAGGTTGGAAGGGACATCTGGAGGTCATCCTCATCCAACCCCATCCTCAAAGTAACTTTAAGCAGGTTGCTCAGGGCCTTATGCAGCCAACTTTTGAATATCTCCAAGGATGGAGATTTCACAACATCTCTGGGCCCCTGTTCTAATGCTTGACAACCCTAACTGTGATTTTTTTTTTTTCTTCTACTACCTAACTGACATTTTCCTTGTGGCAACTGCTGTCCATTGCCTCTTGCCCTTTCACTGTGTAACTCCACCTTCTCTATAACGTGTCAGGTAGCTGAACTGTATTTGAAAATGTGCATGTATTTTCTTATATGTCTAAGTTACCGATTTGAAATATTAAGCTGAATGTTTCAAATATATATTATCTCTAACTGCTAAAAGAAGCAGTATTTTTACATTACCTGGACATTTCCATTTTCTATTAATTCAGTATAATCTCTGGATCCAGGAGCTGAAGTGATGTATCCTAGAAATACAACTTGCTTAGAGCTAGTCTTCAGTAAGTTTGAAACAGCTATAGCCTGGAGTTTTCTGTCTAAGTCCTCTCTGAAAGAAACGGAAAAGACTTTAACATATATATATTTTAGCTCAGAATCTTTGTGCTGTAACATAGTAAACCATGAATGAACCTGACACCTTTTTTAATGCTCGGTATTAGAGAGCATGAAAGTTTACAGAAAGCTCACTGATTCAAAATGATCACTATGTTCGATAAAAGCCACATGGGCATGTTAGATGTAGTTAGGGTTCTATTTCTAACCACTATAGGAACAACTTTTTCTATTACTGTTTTGTTTGTAATACTGATCTCATCACTGGGAAATGTAAATGTAAGTGCTTTGGTTATCTGAGGCTTTGTCTCTGCCTGCACTTGAAATTTAATTGTGCTAGCACACAGTGGTGCATAACAAAGAGCTCACATGCTAACAAAAATTTTATGATGGACAGATCACGGTAAATATAGTCTTAAAGTTTGGGTCACATAATTTATGCAATGTAACTTAAGAGCTACATTATCCCATTAACACTACTTAAAGACATTTGGCAGGTATTCTGATTCTCTAACAAGATTTACACAACAGTTCCAACATGACCAAAAGTGATAGCATAAGTGGAGACTGGTACAACACTGTATTGGATCCTGTTCCCTGTCTTTGGATTTGTCATAACGTAACGTAAAGGCAGTTTTCTTTCTATGATTCTTCGTGTTAGTAACTTTAAACAGTTGTGCAAAGCATGTTCTCTTCTATATTTTGGTAGACTTGGCTAAATACCATTGAGACAGGGAGTTGGTTTTGGAATCTGTAATCCCAAAAGAAGACAAGAATTTGAATGCTGCTATGCTTTCTAAATAGCAGTACTTCTGACTGAAGCAAATGCATTAGGGAGAAAGAGCACACAGGAGACAAAAAGCCCCAACCATTTAAATAGAAGCCTGACCTACGCGTATGTGAAGTTTCCTGCTCAGCTAGCTGCTCTTTCCAGAATTACACCTCTCCAGAAGATGGGTTCTTTTAAATGACACAGGCATTGTTATATTCCCACATTTTAAAAACAGTCTTTAAAAAAATCCCTAGTTATCCAGTATTCTATAGTTGATGTCATCCTAAGCAGCAGATGAAAAAAGATGAAAAACAAACAGTTGTGTGTGCCATTTAATTACAAATTCATTCACTTCAAAACACAACCTAATTTGCACTCGTTTCCCATGTGTCTCCTCCTATTTTCTCCTTCATCTTTATCTCATCTCTCTGTGAGAGGGGAATACAGTGCTATTTTCTTCTACTTTGACAAACTTTCTCAGAGAGGCAAGTCTAATCATCTGTGTGAGGCAGAAAATGAAATTCCTTTCTAGAGTTCAGATTGGGAGTGATTTCTGACAACTACATGTGTTTAGTAAAAGGAAAATCTACAATCAATTTGCATGCTTGGAGCACAGCTTCTACACAGGGGAAGGAAATGGGGAAGCTCAGTATGGCATAATGAGAATTCCTACTGCTTTCTGAGCAGCTTCTTGTGTATTATATTCTGCACCCAATCCATAAATTTGCTTCTCCATGAATTATAACAAATATAAAAAAAAGTCCAAGTCTTACTACATAACCACAAACATACTAGATATTGCAGCAAATAAAACAGAAAATATAGCTACATGGAGCACCACAAAACTATCCCTTATTAATATTCATTACACACAAGTAATCAAGACATTAATGTTTTAAAGTAAAGAACCAGAATCTTTTCCATCACATATCTGAATTATTGGTATAATTCTTCCTTTCAGATGCGAGAGATTAGATTTCATATTTCCAGTTTCATATAGTCAGAAGGACATTGAATGGGTATTTTTGTTGCTGTTTCAACACTGTCATAGAATCATAGCATTCACAGAATCGTCTAGGTTGGAAAAGACCTTTAAGATCATAGAGTCCAACCATCAACCTAGCACTGCCAAGTCCACCATGTCCCTAAGCGCCACATCTACATGTCTTCTAAATACATCCAGGGATGGGGACTCCACCACTTCCCTGGGCAGCCTGTTCCAATGCTTGACAACCCTTTCAGTGAAGAAATTTTTCCTAATATCCAATCTAACTCCCTCCAGCACAACTTGAGGCCGTTTCCTCTCGTTCTATCACTTGTTACTTGGGAGAAGAGACCGACACCCACCTCGCTACAACCTTCTTTCAGGTAGTGGTTTTGCAGAACTGTATCTTTATATCTCTAGTAACTCAGATATTAGGCTCAGCTGAGTTTTGCATGACACATTTTTCCCTTTTAAAAAATGCTTAAAAAATTTAAACCAGTACCTATGTCATAGTATTTCCTCCAATGTGCCTTCTTAGAACCAGTATTACAGCAGCAGATTTTAAAGGGTACAAAAGGAATCCTAGAAGTTCTCAAATTACAATTACTATTATGTTACCCGACTTTGCACAACATACATAACAACAAATAAAATACACACTCTTCATTTCCAAAGTGGGCAACAACAAAATCAACCAGTTTCCCTGTGAAGTTGACAGTCATGGAGATGGCAGGTGCAATCTCTCCCTCTGGAGATGGAAGGAGGTGATGGGTAGATTTTACAATTGGATACCTTGATAGCACCATAATCCTACATGAGAAGAGGAAAATAGTTACATCTTGTAGTTCACAAGCATCACAAGTGTGAACGAGGCAGATAAATGTGAGCAGAAGACTAATGGTTACTGAATTCAAACCATCAGAGCAGAACACAAACTATCGCTAGTGGATTTCTCTGAATTTGAAGGTTTTCCTCTAAAATATTACTTAAGTACATGTCTAAAAATGTATTATCAAATTCATTCCTACACTGAGAAATGTGTATTTCTAAGAAATACCATTCCATATCTATAAATTTTTACAGTGAGCCTTTCAAAATCTGCACCCTCAGACAAACCAGAATTTTATACTACCAGTAATTAAAATGTATTTTAGTAGAAGCAGGTAGAAATACAACTTTAAAGTGGGAGATTTCTCGTTCTTTCAGCTTCATTTGGAATCAACCTTAAAACCATTTGCATCAGGTTTTTCAAAATATTTCATGAAGAAAATTTCAGAGAATGACTTTTCTGCACCACTCTGCATCACTTAAAGACACAGGCTCTGGAAGGGGAAAGTTACTAAATTCCCCTCACATATGGCAAAAATTAAATAGCCATTGCAACATCGCTAGGAAGTTCCATCTGCCACAGAGATCTGCATATCCCCCTGGAAAAAAAGCCACATCACAAGCCACTATTTTCCAGAGGGCAAAGATATTCAAAAATATGCAACTGGCAGTTGGTCAAGCATTAAAGTAAAATCAGACACAAAAAATCTGGTCAAATAGACATGTGCCTTTCTGTGCCCGTTTCCCACTAAACAGCCCAAGCTGGATTTAATGAATTCAAAATTTCTAATAACTCCAGGTGCAGTTACATTTTCCAACTGCTATCACATTTTTAAGTCTGAAATCTAAAGTTCTCATAGCCCAAAACAAAATAATGAGCAAAGCGAATCAGATATAGTACTTAGAAAGCCAAATTTCCAAATCCGTACATTAAGGGGCAGGATTCCATTCTCCGCATCACCAAAGCTAAAGTAGCTTACAAGGGCAGGCACCAAAACCTGATCATTTTTAACAACAAGAGAACTTCATCTGCATTGCACTGTAATGCTAAGGAATCAAAGCATGTTCCTAAAGACAAGCTCCAACAAGCGATCATGGTGATTATAATTCCAATTATTCTTTGCCCATGTTCTAGTGGAGTTAGTATTGGGTAGTGTATTTACATTTATTTACTGTCACTGTGCATGTAAAGATGACTCACCCCCAAGTGTGATCTCTTGTGCTTGGACCAAAATCTGTGTAAAATCCTAGTCTTTCTCCTAGCCACATTGTTGGATCGTTGTTCCCAATGAATGGTTTAGAGGCATCACTCTCTATAATAGTGATAAAATCTGCACCTAAAATGGGGAAGAAAAAAGAAAATATTTCTAAATTTATAACTGTGACCTACAAACGTGATTTATAAATGACTACATAATGTCATCATTTCCCTTTTGATTACATAGGGATGGACACAAGCCCTTCAGGAATCAATCAGAGCAAGTCTTACACTGGCAACAAAGTCATGCCCAAACTTCCACTCACTGTAGGCTACACAGTCTCTGATGGAGAGATACTTAGCGTCTGGATACCACAGCTCCTCCCTGGTGCATAACCAGACACATGTGAGACTCCACAGTACAGCTGGCCTGCACATACCTAGTGCGGACCATTTCAAAAGCATTAGACATAATGTGCATACACAGATTAACAGCACAGTAGCAAGTCTACTGCTTTCAACTTGATGAACAAGCGCTACACAGTACATCTGCACTTACCTTCATCTACCAAATCCTATTCTGCTCCAAAGGGTCCTCTGCAAGAGGCAGCAGGCCACTGCTGCCGAAACAATTAATCAGCCCATAGCAACCTAGCGTCAGCCCCGAGGCATGGTAACAGAAGGGTTGCCAGCTCTAGTGAATTGTTGAACATCTGCAGCCACCTCACTTTCTCAGGGTACTGTAGTCCCTCCCTGTTTACATGCTGAAGTGTGGTTTTGTCAGGGGAACATGACAGCGTCCCCTATATTTTAGCTGCAGGATACAGAAGAGCTATGTGGTCCCTCAAGGAACTGGCAGCTAAGAAAGACCTGCCCATGCCTGAAGGAAGGTGTGAGTCTGCAAGCTGGCCATGGGCTGGCTGAACCATCCAGGCTCAGCTTGAGAAGCAGGTCAGTACAGCTGCAGCAGCAACAAGTGCTCCCTTCTTGTTGTGCTTATGCCCCCCTTGGAGTGCTCTCCTACTCTAGGAGCAGATCGAGTCACTACTTCATCCACAGCCCTTCCTATAAGGAATTAAGACTGCTCCATCCAGCACCACTCTTGCCACCTAAGATTTTTTGCTTTTGAAATGTCTTATGAAAGCCATGTTAGCAGGGAAAATGGTAGCTCAGAGTACTTTTAAGAGGATTCCTAGATTTTTGCTTCTACATCATTAGCGTACATGCTAGCCACAGAAACAATGACTGAAACCATCGAGAGGGGTTGATGTTGGTTCCCTTCAGGGCAAACAGGAGTTCCAGTCACAAAAGCCATTACATGTTGCATATTCACTATTCCAACAGAGAGAAGACGAGCCCAAGGAATGCACACCACCACACCTTTAAAGATAACCCCCATGCTGAAGAAGTTAGCTACTCTTTTCTCTGTGGCTCTCAAAATCAGCTACTCTTCTTTAGCAAACGAATAGTTTTAAAAATATCCAGCTTAACTCTGAATGCATTAATGCATTTCCTGGAAATGTTAATGTGGTATTTTATATAACAATATAATATTGTTATATAAAACAATGTACATGTAACATAAAACTCCAGGATATTGTTTCCAGCAATCAGGAATTAAGATTTATTCATTTATATTTTGGAATTTGCTACCCTTTTGACTTAGCAATTGCTTCTTCTAGAAATGATACTTCATTACCACAAAGAAATGCTCAATGGACACAACCAGGTAATCACTTTTTCTAATATTCATGAATTTAAACTGTAAGTATCAGAAATAAATGCATTCACTACAGTTCATAAATAAATAATGCAAACATTAAATAAATACCCAGACATGAGCTATGGAATCGCATATGTACAAGAATGCCCCAAATTTCAATTCATCAAATGTCCCAGTTGTTTTCTCATATCACTAGGCAGCCTACAGAGCTCACCCCTCTGAAGGTTTGGTCATGGGACAACAGAGTGAATGATGTATGAATCAGCCTGTTCGCTCTTTGCTAACTCCTGAGCATCTCTGCCACAAAATCCAGGCTTGCCCAGCAGCACCTGTGTCAGTGCCTTCCCACTGCTTGGGCCTGCCAAGCCTGAGCTGCTCAGGAAAGCCGCGCGGTGCATTCGTACCACAGGAGGAGAGGAGAATAACAAATGCTGGAATGGCAGCATGGATGCTTCCTAATCTTCTTAGCTGCTTTAAATCTTAAAGCGGCAGCTCCCAGTCTTCCCTGTCTCATGGGTATCACAGAAAACAAGTAACACCTGCAAGCACCACTGGTCACTTCCTTTCAATGCACCCTGCGGCAGCACTAATCTTTGTTTCAAATTCCTCATTTCCTATAGCTAATTTTCCAACCAAAACCCTGTCCATAAGCAACAGGTTAGAGACCCCTCTTTACAGTAAAATCATGACAACTCAACCAAGCTACACAGTCACTATTTTTCTTTTATACATTGCTCTGGCTTAGTGATGGAAACAGACTTGTCTGTGTCTCCTCTGTACACTTTCTTTAGGGCATTTTAATTTCAAACCCTTTAGGAATTACATAATGCTTCACATCTAAAAAACCCAGAGAAGTTATAAAACATTAAATTTGATCTAAAAAGATATTTATTATTATTTCATTTATGCAAAGAATTTATCTATAGGCAAGTAACTCATCAGCAATATGAGAAAAAATCTAAATAATAAATGAAGTGTTTCCTCCAACCAGAAACCTCTTTAAAATACATTAAAAAAAATGTCACCTCTGCAAATGGATTTTTAACAGAAGTGATTGTATTGGAACAGCTCACAAATTCAGGAGAAAGCCACTAGACACAAGTTCTTGTGTCAATGCAAGAATGGACTCAGTTACCCAGCAGGTGTTCTTGCTTCTGTCTCTTCAGATGAACCCTCTCGAATATAAATCAATTGGAAAAAAAACATTACCTGTCTGATTAAGCAAATTAGCTGATCCTTCCAAATTAGACCATCCTTCATTGTCATATGCAAATCTAAAAGGCCAGATCATAGCAGAGAAGTCTCTTTTTGGAACCTCAAAAAAATAAATGGAAAAAAAGTCAAGTACCATTTGACTTTTATGTATTATACCTGTTCAGTCAACAACATCAGATACATGGTGCCATAAAAGACATGCAAGAAGAGGTGGTTTAACCAATATATTTTCCTAACAAAGCTGTCAGGATTACAAAAGACTTTATGTATTTCTGAGAAAAACCTGCTACTAACAAGAGGAGAAAAGGCATCATAGTTAAAAGTGAGTTTGTACAAGTAACAGTAAATAAATGAACATGAAAGAGACTACGAATTTTTTCATCTTTCTAAGAGAAACTACCCACTTTTTTTCCACATTATAAGGTACTACAAGCCTGGATGAGTTCCAAGAAGAAAGCCAACTGTATATGTCTGTGTGCATGTGTGAATACGCACATGCATGTGTGTGTGCATACACACACACAATTTCTACATAGCTCTCATCACCTTTTCTGCATCTTTTCCTGCATTTGTCATCAGTGATTTCTCTAACAAGAAAATTACCAACAGGAATACATGGAGGTTATCTGTTCAAACTTCCCTGATGTAAGATCAGGCTGATAACAGCATTGTCCAGTCAAGCTTTGAATACAATTCAAATCAACTCATTTATAACAGTAACATTCAAATTGAATGTATGAGGCAAGCATCTCTCAGTTTTTCAGAGTATTTTCTTCCTTCATAGCAGAACTACAAATCTCCAAAGACCCAGGTGTTTCCCATGTTCAACATGAATTTACAAATTAAACTTTTCGCATCTTCATTTCTGCATTATTGTTGCTGAATACTTGGATACTGGTACAAAGACTTCTTCAGCACCAACCAACACACCTAAGATATCACATGTGCATTTTTCTGTACATTTGAAAGTTACCATTTTCACAAACACACTACTCACCCCTTGGCCCAACTTCTTCTGGTAAGTTTTATAACGTAGACCCAATCCTAGCAAACCAACACCAACAAACAGCCACAATACTTGAAAGAGAGAAACACAGAAAAGTTGTTTTTAAAACAAGAGAAAATAACGTTATTATTGCAGTTAAACAGAAGTGGGTACACTGTCATTCTAAGGTGTGCTATTCATAGAATGGGACATGTATACATTTAAATTTCCACATATACCAGTGATAACACTGTTCCAAAGTAGTGCACTTAAGAGTATCTATATGTGTACAGATACACTTACATTCTCCAAAACACAACAGGCTGAGCAGATACAATACACCAAAACTCCTTGGAATATTTATGTAAAAATGATACCTACTTAAGAATTCATTATAGGAGATAAGTAAGAGCATCATGTAAACCTTCCAGTGTTTCCCTCTCTGTGTTCCAGGTATGCACTTGTAGTATACAATTTTTATTTTGTATTAATACAATATGCGGAAGAAAATTTAGTTCACTTTGCCAGCCTTTAGATGTCAAAGATACGATCCCTGCCAGACCTCCAAAGCAGTCCTTTGTTTGACACATTCTTGGGAAGGCACTGTGGCTTCACAAAATGCAAATTCAGAGCTCTCCCATTGCTCCCGTAGCCTTGCAAATAACCGCAGTGGACCCTTAAGAGCTCTCAGGGTTTGGCACATTGTAATTTGATGATCAAACCCCTCTGCAGTTATTTCATTTACACAGTGGCATATGGTATCTACAATGATTTCAGTAACTCCAGTTTATTCTTTCATCAAATCTTTAAACAGGTATGTAATTATGTTTATGGAAGTTTTCTGGAACAATTTTGTGTCAAATTTAAATAAATTTTATCCTGGATGCTGTCAGAAGAAAGGACATGCTGTTTACATTAGTGAATGTCAAGCAATTCCATACTCTGCAAGACGCGAAGGTGCTTGAAGGGGAAGCAGAGAAACAATACAAGTCTGGACATGATGAGGAAATACAAGAGTTACTGTTGCAATGTCACAAAATTAGCTGAGCAAGGGCTGTGCTTCGTGACTGTCATGGTTTAGCCCCAGCTGGCAGCAAAGTACCACGCTGCCGCTCGCTCCCCCCCTCCCAGTGGGATGGGGAGAGAATCAGGAGAATAAAAAGGCAAAACTCATGGGTTGGGATAACAACAGTTTAACAGGACTGCAAAAGAAAAGAACACAAACCAACCAACCCCAACAACAGCACGTACCTCGCAGCGCTTCCCAGCAAGTTGCTCCTGCCTGCAGCCTGACGCCCAGCCCGCTCCCCAGCAGCGAGCCCGCCCCATTATATAGCGCTGAGGCCTTTCAGTGGTATGGAATAGCCCCCGGCCCGCTGCTGGTGAGAATTAACCCCATCCCAGCTGCAGCCAGGACAGTGACAGTATTTTGAAGTATTTACTCACTTTTGTGAAATGTTCTTGAGTAGTAATATTTAAACCACCTGCATTAGTGCTCACGTTGCCTCTAACACACAAACTCTCAAGGGCCACATTCTTCTGGCCCCTGAGTATATAGGGTAAAGACCTTCATAAAGATTTCAAAAACAGCCCCGGAAAAGTGGTGAAGCACTATTGTCTCCGCTTTCCAAATGAGGCAATATGAGGTATGTAAATGATAAGTGATCTGATCCAAAGTCACAGAGGAAAAAAAGATGCTGGAATTTGAACCTTCAGCATCCTGATCTCTGTAGGGTTAGCATGCCCTAATGCCTAACAATTTTTTCCTTTACCAGACTTCACAATACTGACAGACTTCTTCCTTAGAAAAAGTAAGCTAATGATGAAAACAAATCTGAAGCTCAAGTGATTGTAGAGAAATACTTGAAAACATCATTTGGATGGATTCCAGGGGTTTAAAAGCCAAGAAGAGGTAAAACCTCAAACATTTTAGTTTCTCTTCAAAACCTAAGGAAAAAAGCAGACCTCATACATGTCAACTGGAAAGCTGGGATCCCTAGGCATAGTTCACAGGCAGGAGATGACAAAGGTTTCCTGAGGATAGGCCTGGTCTGAACGTGCAGCAGGGCGCCAGGATTGTGCAGTGATGTCAGCCATGACAGGCTTTGCAGGACTGCCTCCTCACGCAGGAGGGGTGTCACGTTGTACAGCGGCTCCTGACCCAGCTGACTCCCATCCCACTGCCAGACAGCTCACACAGCCCTATAAAGGGTGTGACACTGAACTGCTTCAAAATCAACATACCGAACGGGCTGAGAAATCATTCATATCTTTTGTATACATAGGTAATAAATCCCAATATCCAGAGAGGCCTCCTCCTCAACTGCCAAAATGAAATCACAAATGATGCCAAATCCATTTTTACATCGCCTTTTTCTCCCAGCTAATTTTTTTTGGTCTCCATTTAACACACTCCAGGAGGAATAGCCTCTCTCTCAACCGTAATCATAGTGAATCAGCTCCTCAGTTAGTATATGTCACCATTAAAACTGGAACTAGGGCAATACCAACTGCAAGTCTGGCTCTAAAACTAGCACCAAAAAACATTTCTAAAACATCTGAACATAACACTCCACTGCATTACTCTTTTTCCTCAGACAGTATTCCTAGAGTCATGGAAGAAAGGAAGTAAAATTATACTTACGTAGTTTAAGATAGCTTTTACTCTTTTTGAATAGTGGCTTTTGGTTGCTTTTCACTTCAAAGATAGAGCTAAGGTCTTTCTTGGGTCCTGTTAGAAAGTCTAGCCCGATACATAACATGATAAACCCTGTAAAAATATAAATCATTAGTTTTTTCATACAGCTTTAACATATTAAACATTGCTCATAAATGCACCATTTATAAACTCCCAGCTGTTGTGTTACATTCAACCTTACGGCTCCAACAACAAAGACAATTCAAAGCACAAAAGACGGATAAATGCCATACCTAATGTAGTAATGCAGGCAATATGAGATTTATTGATAGAGAAGATCCTACTTACCATTGTCACAGTATTCACCTCACCTATGCCTGCAGCACTACAAAAATTTTTAATTTACATTGTTGTATTTGTTGACATAAGCATTGCTTCCAACAAAATGAGCTAGTGACATTAAACATGCCACTAATGATAAATATTTCAAAAAATATTTCAAAACAGTAGTATTGCAGTAAGAATTCAAAGGTAAAAGCTTATTTAAAATGCCACTGAACACCTGTTTCACACAAAAATAATGAAGTTCAAAATAATATTGCGGTTTTGGTTTGGTTTGGGGGTTTTTTTTCTTTTTTTTCAAATAAGCTGCTGCTAAGATTTAATACACCTGAAACAGCCTTATTAAGCCTGCTTTGTGCTGATGACTGAAGAGCAGACCTAATAGTAAAAGTATCTAGCCAAAGACCCCTTCGCATTATGAACCCTACTCTGGACTACAGTGAGCTCCACAATACAGCCTACCTTCAGGTCTTTCAGGTTGAGCACAAGGGGGGCTACTGATACTAATGCAACTTACAGTTGTTCTTGCTCTTCCCTTGCAACCCGGAGCCTAAGGATCATGATATTACCAGATAACTTTGTGGTCCCCAGCATCAGGCTGCATCGGGTGCTCACCGAGGAATCCTCAAAACCTGTCTCATTATTCACTATGGAAACGCAGAGATATTCTAACTCTGCTGGTACTACTGGGTCCCACTAATGCACATTTTATCGCGTTTCTTCTGTTAGTGAAATATTTGTTTAAAACCATGTTTTCCCTTCTTCCATTCATGTACCAATCAGGAGAACAATAAAAACAAAAATATTTTAATCCTTTGATCTGGGGCAAAGTAGCAAATCTTTCAGCAAATCTCCCCACCCTTGTGTATCCTAACACCAACTTCCACAGAACCTCAAGCACACTTAGCCAGCACTCTCAAGCAAAGATTGGTTTGCAGTAGTGTTTCAGGGTGTTACGTCAAAAGGGCTAGCCCATGGTAGATAAATTATGCTAAAATGCTTCCAGGCCCCTATGGATGGCAACAACTCTCAGCTTTCAAAGTTTACTGGAATTAACCTGGACAAGACCTACATATTACAGAACCTTACAATAACAGCTTGGTGAAAAAATAAATTGCTGACTGTTGATGTCTATTATCTTTGCAAATGAACTGCTCTGTCACCAAGATACAAGTAACACATTTTTATATAGGAACTACAAAAGCAATTGCTTAACAGTTTGTTCTAAAACAGTGTAAGCAGACTGCAGCACGTTGGGAGGCCAGTTTAACATGGCAGCATCTTGTATTCTTGTGCTCCAGAGCCAACAGAAGCAGCTGTGTTTTTTAAGAATAGACAACTAAGCACATCTATACATATATTTTAAAAGCTAGTAAGCAACTTCAGTGCACTAACTGTTACAATGCACTGTGATGGTATCTTTTCTTTTCAATAGGTAGTTCAGACTAATAGTACAAGCTCTTTTCCCATCCCTTATGAGCTAAAGGATCCAATTATCTGCAAAGAAATGTGGGAGCATAATGTATTGGATAAGAGCTCTGCTGGGGAAGGTATAAGTGCTTAATATCTTTGTGGCATAGTTAATTAACTATAGAAATCATGTTTTATTTCAGAGTTATAGCTGAAGATGAAATAACCATTACTCAGTATTTTCTTATTGCCCTTACTTGTTACATGAGCTGTAGTGAAAGTTTGCAAACCAGGAAGCTGGGTCTAGTGCAACGAAGAAGGGGGCACACACAAAACCTTTCTGAAAGGGAGACTGATTCAAAGCCATTAAAGTTGATGTAAGAACAGGGATCCAACCCCTCAGCATTATGTTACATCACAGTGAAGCAGCACAGAAGCTTTGAATATAATGATCTTACTTTCATTGTCACTTTTCCTGGTGCAGTTCCCTACCCAAACCGCGTCAAGAGAAAGGCAGGATATTGGACAGGAGGAGAAAGCAAGAAATAGCACTTGCACCTGAAAGAAACCAGAAGAAAACAAGCAGTTTGCCAGAAAGCCAAGCTGTAAGGGAAGAAGCGCAGCAACAAATACACAATGTCATGGTGTAATTTGCAAATATTTGATAAGCAATGGGATGGCATCAAAAAGACAGAAACTGGATTCTCACATGGAATATAAACTCATGTAGCGCCATCAGGTGAGACGGGTACAGTTCACAGTTTTCTTTTTATCAAAGAGAAAGTTAGGGCCATCTCTGTGTTACTATCCAGTGATCATGCCAGGTGAATTAATCAGAAGTGTGTATTTCAAAGGAAGTGACAGAGAGGGATTTTATGTAACAGCTTTTCTTTTGTCAAAGCATTACTTAAAAAAAGCATTTGACACTCCTCTGCCACACGCTTTCTTCATATAGCTTTAAAAAATAAAATTAAATTAACTGAGATAACTGTTTCTATGGATGCCCCGAGTGCTTTCAGAACAAAGAAAATGGCAATAAACGTAACGGAACTCTCCTCAAAACATAACAAACTGAAACCCTGCATGTGATTGCTGCAACATATGAAACACATATGGAGACTAAGAAACTGGTAGGACAGAAAGTGGTTGCAAAGACATTTATGAAATCTAAAACCATTGGAGCAACAAGCCAAACACAGCATTCATTAATCCTTTTCAAACAAAATATAGGATAATGCGTCACATTTTAAAATGTGCCACACACTTAGCCCAAGACAATGTTTGGCATTGTTTAAATATAATTAGTGAAATATGCTATTGAAACACATTAGTACCCATTAAGAAAATAATTCTGGAGACAAACCCAGAAAGGGTTGGTTTCATTTCCACCTACCCACCTTCATCAAGGGATCATTTTGCTAAAGCCTTTGTATTTGCTTACCACAATTCTTCCTCATTGGCAAATACCTGACAATTTCTTTTCTTCCTCTCCTGTTTGCATGTTTCTAACACTGCAGGCTTATCAACATTCCTCCAAACACGCTGGTATGTCCACAAAGCATAAGGTAGAGCCACATGGAAATGAAGCTCAGGTCTCAAATGCAGACTAGCTAGATCAGCAGGATGCTGCACTTTGCTCCTCAGAGCATGGCTAAATAATGCACTGAATTATGTCACAGTCCCAGTAACACAGCCTTCATAAAACCCCGAGTTTCCAGAAACTACATTGTTACCTGAGGTACCATACTGCTATCTTCGGTAGCTAGCATACAAGTGCAGTCACACCCTGGATTGCAGCCATATTTTTAGGGTGACTGATTAACAGATCTCTTCCTCACTTGTGTACTGAGTTATCAGACTGGTTTTCACTTTGTCATTTTCCCTCAACTCAATTCCATTTTCTGCCCATTTTAAACTATTTCTAACAAGTAGATTGTTTTGTGCATGCCTCACTAATTTTCGCATAGAAACTCTCACCATAGTAAATCAAATAGAAGCTGAGCATTTGGAAAGATTATCTATACACCAGATATGTTTTAAACATCTGGTTGAGGCTAAAGCAAGCATATTTGTATTTGTTCATAGTCATAAATGTACCTAAAAGAAGATGGGAGCTTTCTCTAGCGTAAATTCCTCCAGGTACAAATTTATAAGCTGTACACCATACACAGAAGAATAATTCAAGAACATAGGCAAACATGGCTGTACTCATGGCTTTCCCAGGATGCAGACAGCTAACAAAGCGTCCAGCCAGTTGAGGCCACACACACATAGTAAAGACAGCAAGAATGTTGCCTGCAACAGCAGCGCTCCAGGTGTGTAAATAAAGGAGTCCAGCTGAAGATGCTAAACCTGTGAAGGGACAGAAAAGAATAGAGTAAGTCACAGTCAGGTATATTATCTGCCACCTTCTTTTCCACATTCTGACTAGGAAAAAAACAGAGAGTCTGGGAAATATAACTGTGCTTTGCAGCCATGAGAACTGCATCACTAGAAGGACAGTTATTCCCCATAGCCAAAGACAGCCTCTTACTTTTCCCAGGATCTCATTCTCTTAAAGATTGCCTATTCAGCTGAAAACAGCGCAGCAAAAAGATGGCAGAGAAACATCATCAAGAGCCAAAACTAAACACTTTTTCTTACACAGAGCTCTCCGAGCACAACAGACGGATAATGCAGTTTTTAAGAGGTCAACAGGTCTGCCTGTTATGAACCTCCTTTAACATAATACAGAAAGAATCAAGTAAGTTAATGTGAAGAGAAAACATATCTTTCCCTGATCTTCTCTCCCTTTAGGTAACCATATGATGGGCAAGAAAACAACTATTAATCTTTTACTAACTGCAAGATCCTTGATTTACCACACCGTCTTTGACTGTGATGGGATTTGACCTCAAACAGAACATTAACAACCACAAAAACTCTCTATAATAAGATGACTTCATTTTGAAACTTTACTGTAGGTAAGAAAATGTTTACTAACTTTCACATCATGATAGCAAATGTATAGAAACATTTTTAATATTTTACTCTTATGCATCAAGGTTCTGAGCACTTTAGAATGCAATGCTTGAATCAGCTAAAGAACCATTCTGTAAATTTGTTTTAAATTAGCAATGTCTGTACATCAAAAATGAAATGCTCATACTCACATTACAATCTGCACACACATTTCTTAAAACTAACATCTGCACCAAAAGGTAAATTATTGGGGCAATTGACGGCTTAAGCATTGCCAGCTCTTGTGGCTTTATTGTGACTTTCCTGATACTTGGTATTTTATTTTGGTTCCTGACTAGGAGAAACTCAGTTTGCATTAAATTTCTTGTCTTCAAGGTTGTTGAAAATGACTTGAAAGTGTTGGCTCTTAAGTGCTCCAAAAGAGAAGGTGAACAAGAAAAAAGCAAAACATAACTCATAATTTCCTTTGGTCTCTGTATTTTGATACATCCCAATTTATTATTAAACATCTGTAGAAAGTACTGCTTTGTCTTCTTGATATAAACATCTACAAACAATTAGCTAAGGCCAAAATGAAGATTTGTGGGTTTTTTAAATAACATTTATACCACTAAATTTCACTCAGATGGGTCTACAAATTAAACCAAGCTGTATTCATCCATCCATGCTGAGAAGGTATGGAAAACACACCTCTCCACAGTTCAAGAGTAGAATTCCCTCCATCTCCTCCTACTTGCTCCATGCACAGCTTGCTCCACAGCATAGCTATACCATCCTCCTGAAAATGGATGTCCAGATCCAGCAGTTGAATCCTTCTTCCCATCACCCAAGACCCACTGTATGCAGACTGATTCACAAATATATTGCTCCAGCAGAACTGCTTTGATGTTCACACTATTTTACTGCCTGGAGATCTTGGCAACTAAGGAGCAGGAGGTAAGCTTGCCTCCAGGTGAACTGCTCATTAAATTACAAGTTATTGTGCCTCCTGTGGAATCAAGAGGCTTGTGTCATCTCAACCCCATAACCCCAGATGTAGTCTTACACAACACAGACTGAGAACTGAAACGCTACTCACGGGAACAGAGCCTCAACAGGGGCTTCTGAAGAGAACTTGTAACCTTTAGTCAATGGTCAGACATGCGTATACTACAGCCAGTGACAGAGAAAAGGACACTTTCATTAGCAATTGACTTTTCTGAGATGTGGCGTAGTGTCAGAGGGCTTGAGTAAAGGGAATAAGGTAACAGAAACAAAAATTCTGCTCAGGATTTGCACCTACCTACAAGAAACCAAGCAAAACTGGTGACAGACGACCAGCTCCAAAATGAAAGCATCAGTCCATGAGCCAAGCCCAACAGAACTGTACCTCTAATACAACAATAAGGAAAAAGAAATCATAGATTAATATCATTTTATAAACCTGGTGTTGAAAAAGAAACTTCTAGGATGCTTGGTAATATTTTATAATCCTTTTATTTTAAAACAGAGCTGAATTTGAGCACAAAATACCTTTATCTCACACCCTGCTACATTTTCTCACCTTTATTGGATGTAAAAAACATCCAGTTGAAAACAATGGCAGTTTATCATAATGTGTAAGCGAGCTTGGTTCAGCAGCAGAAGCACTCCACTGAAATATTGGGTACAAAAGGCAAAAAGAACTCAGAGAAAATGAGAGGGAGAAATCAAACCCAAACAGAAGTATTTTCTTCACGTTAAACAGGG
The DNA here is from genome assembly GCA_009819775.1 of Phoenicopterus ruber ruber. NCBI lineage: Eukaryota > Metazoa > Chordata > Aves > Phoenicopteriformes > Phoenicopteridae > Phoenicopterus > Phoenicopterus ruber. The sequence continues at coordinate 30,099,678 of CM020218.1, read as the reverse complement.
GATCCTACAGCATCTAGCATTGCTATCAGTCTTGGGTAGCTCTTGTGCATACTAATTCCAAATTATTAACTACCTCACCTTCCACTACACGTAGTTGACTCAGAATAAGTAATCTGGTGCCTTTCTAGATTTTGGAACCTGGGTGAGCAACACACAGCATTAAGACTAAATTCTTACTAACCAAAACTTCTACAGAAGTGTATCTGTTAATACTGCACACAGTTTACTTTTTTTATCTGCATGCATCTCTGACGCACAGTATTTCCCACCATCTCCTCTCTGAAGTCAACTGCTACATTCATTTACTGCATATTATAGATGCACTTCATTCATAAGTCCTTGAACGTCAGTCCTAATTTAAAAATTGTTTTGCAATGTGGCAAAACAAGTCTTTTATTGCTGAAACAAAAATAATTCTGTATTAAAAAATTTTAAGATTTATTGGTATAGACACAATGCTCAGAGGTATCTGAAAGCAAGAACGAATCCATGAGTCCTCTGTGTGAAGTACCTTGTACCCACCTTATTCTCTGTAAGTTCTTATACCATCGCCTGGTTGAGTTTTAACTTGTCACCCACTACAACACTGGCTTTTGATTACTGTTTTGTTTAAATAATAATAATTAAAAAACACTTACCCATATGGATTAGGATCTGGACCTGTATGTGGATGTCCACTTACTGCCCATCTAGAAATTAGTGAGACCTCCCCAAATATCCACAGGGTGAGGAACATGAGGCTGCCAAAAGCAATCCCTGACAAAAGCCAACGAGGGTGGGAAACAGTCTCTCTAACTGCATTACCAGTTTTGTTTGCTTCTTGTTTCCTTTTGTCTCCACCTAGAATAAGAATAGAAATATAGCTGAGCAAACTGTCAAATCCTATTAGAAAGGGTTACTGAGAAAAAGAAATAGCTAAGATCACAAAATTGCCAGAATAAATTACTGGCTCAGACACAAAAACTCTCTTATCTGATCATTCGTGGAAATTGGTAAGACAAAAACTCCCTAACAATATCCCTAGGTCTGTCAGGAAAAGCTACTCACCTTAAGTGCACAAAAATGGCAAGCTGCCTATATGGTTATTCTTCATACTAATGGAATTTAAATAATCAAATTGGCTTTGAAAATCGGCAGAAAAGTTATTAGAATTTCTTCAGAGGATTCTGTTCTCTGAAACTTTAAACTCTGATAAGAACAAAACCTGACACTTCCAAAGAAGCCAGAAATAAACTCCCTTCCTTCTCTTCTCCTTTTTCTATGCACTTTAGATCCTCTCTCATCTAAGGAGAAAGCAGCACCTTTAATTGCACAGACATATTGCTTGGTCACCTAGGAAGAAGACAGATTCCCCTCCTAATACCCTGCAGTAGATTCCCTTTCTAAATTATGATGGAAGCTCAGGCTTAATTTATGTTATGTAATGCAAGTCTGCAAACAATACACATGATGCCAATTTATACCCACTTACACATAGATAAGGTCTTATCTTTCAATTAATTCATTCGGGTTATACTGAGAAGGAAGGAACTTCTGCGGATTTAACATGAGCTGCCTTAACTAATCAACCCAACCTCGCTGTCTTCCTTCACAGTTTTCAAGTGTGCTTAGCCTATGCCAGCCCCCACTGCTGTGTACTCTGTCCAGACACACCAAGAACTCAGGCAAATTTTGACCAGGACAACCTGTCCACTCTTCCAATTCTTTTTGTTTATTTTGCCACATCAGCTGTTCCCCAGCTTTGTCCTGTCTCCCCTTCTCTGTCAAAGGATATGCACTGGCAGAGTAAATCAAAGAGCAGACTGAATTAAGAAAATAACAGAAATGCCACAGATGTTTCATGTTGGAATGAGGATAACCCATTCTGGTTTTATTGGTCTAGGGTATGCCTTTGTTTGCGTTACTGTCACATTATTGATACTGCAATTAGTAGGCACTTCCAACACAAACTCACTACAGCTTGTATGAATTGTGATATCGATCCTGCCATGTTACGGGCAGATGGAAGTACCCCATGGTTTCTAAAGTCTGCAATGCTCATGCACCAGGTCTAAAAACAGATTGTGCTGAGAAAAAAAAAAAAAAACACCCAACAAAACAAAACAAAGAATCAAAACAAAGTGACACATAGGTAGGTATACTTCAGGGTGTTTTCACAATCACACAGAATCACTGAATGGTACAGGTTGGAAGGGACCTCTGGAGGTCATCTAGTCCAACCCCCCTGCTAGAGCAGGTTCCCCAGAGCAGGTTGAACAGGACTGCGTCCAGGTGGGTTTTGAATACCTCCAGAGAAGGAGACTCCACAACTGCCATCTTTGCTGTAATATGCTTACCTGAATAAATTCGCTCCACTGCTGCTATAAAACCAACTGTCAGTATGACGGTATTGGCAGCTTGCGAGCTCCAGACTGGGTTTAGTGATGTATACCAGATGCGAAGAACAAGGAGCAGTATCTTGCCTAGCATAAAGCCCCATATCCTGATGAACCTATAAGAACCAGTTTTTGAAATAGTGACACATTTGAGAAAAAAAAAATCTTAACTTCTTGGGAAAAAAAACAAAACACCTTTTAATATAAAGAAATGTCAGTTACAATCCCATCAGTATAAGAAAATACCTTTGTAAACTGTTTCCTGACCACCATGTTACAGTTTGAACCAGCAATGAGGAGGAAACACCTGCAGCCAAGATGAATAGTCTAATTGAAGCATTTGGTGCCTGGTATGATGCTAAGCTTCCTACAAACAAACACACACATACAGAGGTTGCTTTAATGGGCAACAGAGATCAGGCAATAAGGATGTCCTGTGCATTAGTTCAATCTTGTCTGTAATTTGAATGGTTACACCATTCATCTGAAAACACATGACACTACACATTTTTGAACAAACCAAAGAAATGTAGGTATGGATAGAAACTGGGTATATTATAGCACTTACCATTTTCAGGAAAAAAAAAAAAGACATGAAGCAATTATCCAAGACTGCAGTGATTGCCTTAAGTACTTATGGTCACTGATTCCATAAATAGGATATATGGATAAAATATCTAAGCATACAGACAGAATCATAGAATCATTTGGGTTGGAAAAGACCTTTAAGATCATCAAGTACAACCATTAACCTAGCACTGCCAAGTCCACCACTAAACCACGTCCCTAAGCATCACATCTACATGTCTTTTAAATACCTCCAGGGATGGTGACTCCACCGCTTCCCTGGGCAGCCTGTTCCAATGCTTGACAACCCTTTCAGCGAAGAAATTTTTCCGAATATTCAATCTAAACCTTCCCTGGTGCAACTTGAGGCCACTTCCTCTCATCCCATCACTTGTTACTTGGGAGAAGAGACCGACACCCACCTCACTACAACCTCCTTTCGGGAAGTTGTAGAGAGCGATACGGTCTCCCCTCAGCCTCCTTTTCTCCAGGCTGAACAATCCCAGCTCCCTCAGCCGCTCCTCATAGGACTTGTGCTCTAGACCCTTCACCAGCTTCGTTGCTCTTCTTTGAACAGGCTCCTGAAGAGTGCATTTATATAACTCAAAAGCCATAAAACTTTATGTATGGTGACTGCTCCTTTCTAAAAAGGATACGGCTTTTGCCACAGTGCACTTACATAACTCAAAAGACATTTGAGTAAGTGCACTGTGGCAAAAGCCGTACCCTTTTTAGAAAGGAGCAGTCACCATACATTACACAAGGATTAGTAAGCAATTAATTGCCTTCCCAGGTGTGAACAAGGCTTTCTCTGGCCCAGTATCTGGTCACTAGCAGCCTGTTCCATCTTGTTACTGGAAATCATCACTCCCCCAGTCACTGAAAGAGACTGTCCACGTGCATTTCCCAGGGCACAGTGGCCTCACCTTTATCAGCAGTTTTAAACTCTGCTAGCAGGTTTCCAATCCAAGTGACTATGGGTCACACGCATTCTCGTAACTTCAGTCAGTGTGGCAAATTCTGGCCCAGGACCAGTGACAAACAGCAGGAGAAGCAACATTGTTTTGCTACCAGCCATTTGCTAAGTGAGTATGAGTCAAACTCGAAGAGATGTTAAGCAAGCAAGGCCCAAAATGGAGCTGCTGATTCTGGCAATGCATACTAGGAGTCCTCCAACTGTCCATTTGCTCATTCTGCTTAGAGTAAAAGATGCAAAGCTTAGAGCAAAGATGGTAAAAAGAAATCAATGTGCAGTGAAGATGTGCTTGAATGGACTTTGGCAGAGGTTGCATGTACAATGCACACAGATTTCTGTTGCTAATTTGTGCTGAAATCCACAACTCTGCCTCTTCAAATCTGTCATCACTTGTACTAGCCAGATTAAAGCTAGCATGGGTTTGCCTCCTTACAGTAGACACACCTTTTGTTGCTGAGCAAGTACACACAGAATGTAAACATATCTATCCAAACACACAAATTTACTGTGTGTTGTCTGAAGGCATAGATTCAAATGGACACTACCACAGCGGTAGTTCGTTGTTGGTTTTTTTTTTAACAGAACACAAAATCAAGTAGTATGAAAGGATACAGAAATTAAAACAAAAGTTTCAGAGAAAATAAAGCTTCCTGAAAAGGCAAAAAGAAAGACACTGATGAGTAAGGGAAGAGCCTTTTCCATCAAAACCAGAAAAAAAACAACCCCCTAAATATTCTGGGTTTAGCTAAGCATGAAGAATTTCCAGATTTTTTGATTGTGAAATTGAAGACTGAATATTTCCAGTGGAATGGGGTGAAGCATGCATGGGGTAGATTGTTCTGCCTGATTTTGTTCAATAAGCCCCAGAGGAAGGCCATGGCCTTTCTGAGAAGGGAAAGAGACCAAAAAGAGAAAGAAGGAAGAAGTGTCTAGGAATGAAGAAGGAAAGAAAGCAGGAAGAATTGAAGAACAGGTGAAACAGCAGCATGGTATGATAGGGCAGAAATAATTCAAAAGACAGAATAAAGCGATGAGAACCAAGTGTAAAGATATATATGGAAAGTCCTAAAGCCCAGCACTGCCTGTGCAAGGGCATCTGGATAACTTGAGAACCTGCAGAGGCAGGTAAAGAGTGAGAAGTACCACTGGCTGCTAAACTCCTTGCTGGAGACAAAGAGGGTGAGGAACATGCTCTTACATCTTCCCCAAATGCTAGTACTCACTGTAGGGCAACAGGTAAGGAGAAAACAGAGTAAGTACGGGAGAGCTGGGAGAGAATACAGTGTAGACTTCCCAAAGGGTGGACAATAGTAAGAGTGTTTGGGAGATGGAAACAGCAGGGGGATATGGTCACTGTGGGAACAGTTCCTGGTCAGGCAGGAACAAAGGGGAGATCATCTCTGCATACAGCAATGCTCAGGTTAGCCCAGGCTGAGGATGATACAGCTTCAGTCTCCCCATGCTCCGAGTCCCTCTATGACCACCTCCATTAACACATCCTTTCCCCAGATTACTGCTGAAGATGCTAGCTTTCTGTTTGCAGTTAATATCCTCAGGAGCTTGTGATGCAGGTGAAGCAAACAGGCATAAACCAACAGACTTCACACACCTTTTACAGGCCTGTCACTGCTCTCAACGTAGCAGAACAGAATTTACGCACATTTAAGCGATTTCCATCTCTTTTGGTAAAGTGAACTAGTAAACACAGCAAGATGATCTGAAGGACTAATCTTAAATAAACACGGCAAATTTTGTGTTACTGTGATATCTGAAGGAACGCAGGCTGCAATTTGAACTGCTTACACTCATTACTAGTTTCTAAACGAGCATATTCACTTGTGGTGAATGGAGTTAAATCCGGTTGGCGGCCGGTCACAAGTGGTGTTCCCCAGGGCTCAGTACTGGGGCCAGTTCTGTTCAATATCTTTATCAATGATCTGGATGAGGGGATCGAGTGCACCCTCAGTAAGTTTGCAGATGACACCAAGTTGGGAGGGAGTGTTGATCTGCTGGAGGGCAGGCAGGCGCTACAGCGGGACCTGGACAGGCTGGATCGATGGGCCGAGGCCAATGGTATGAGGTTCAACAAGGCCAAGTGCCGGGTCCTGCACTTGGGTCACAACAACCCCAGGCAACGCTACAGGCTTGGGGGGGAGTGGCTGGAAAGCTGCCCGGCGGAAAAGGACCTGAGGGTGTTGGTTGACGGCCGGCTGAATATGAGCCAGCAGTGTGCCCAGGTGGCCAAGAAGGCCAACGGCATCCTGGCCTGTATCAGAAATAGTGTGGCCAGCAGGAGTCGGGAGGTGATTGTCCCCCTGTACTCGGACCTGGTGAGGCCGCACCTCGAGTGCTGTGTTCAGTTTTGGGCCCCTCACTCCAAGAAAGACATTGAGGTGCTGGAGCGTGTCCAAAGAAGGGCAACGAGGCTGGTGAAGGGTCTGGAACACAAGTCCTATGAGGAGCGGCTGAGGGAACTGGGGATGTTTAGTCTGGAGAAAAGGAGGCTGAGGGGAGACCTTATTGCTCTCTACAACTACCTGAAAGGAGGATGTAGAGAGATGGGGGTCGGACTCTTCTCCCAAGTAACAGATGACAGAACAAGAGGAAATGGCCTCAAGTTGCGCCAGGGGAGGTTTAGATTAGACATTCGTAAAAATTTCTTCACTGAAAGGGTTGTCGGGCACTGGAACAGGCTGCCCAGGGAGGTGGTGGAGTCCCCATCTCTGGGGGTATTCAAAAGGCGTTTAGATGAGGCCCTAAGGGATATGATTTAGTGGGGGACTTGGTAGTGATAGGTTAATGGTTGGACCCGATGATCTCGGAGGTCTCTTCCAACCAGAACAATTCTATGATTCTATGATTCTATGATTCTATATCTTGTAGAAAGCAATGCACTGAGCACTGCTGCAGGAAGCTGAAGTGGAAGATTCTGCTCACTGAAAAGCTTATTAAAAAAAAAAAAAAACAAAAAAAAAGTATTAGGATGGATATGATGGAAAGAGGTGAAAAAGAAAAGAACATGGTAAAACTATTCTTCATCTAAACTGATGACGCCAATAAACTGTGTTCAGCTCTAACATCTTTCTAGAAATAAAGAACAAGAATTATTTAAAAAAAAAATCATGCAGGGAAAGGAAATAAGATGATCCTGTTCAGTCTTCTAACAGTAAAAGAGGAAAATTATATGGAAAGTGATTCTCTGATCATCATCTTACATTGATAAATGAGGAGCCGGGAACTGCTGCTTCTGAAACACATCACTTAGCAGCAGCATTTTCCCTCTACACAGGATGGAGACCCTTGTCTCCTCTGTTCATCCAGGTGTTGCAAACTCATTAGCAATAACTTGCTTCTGAATGTGGCTGTAGCTGCCAAACCTTCTCCCAACAAACTTGAAGAAAATCCACAAGAGTGAAGACTTGCACCAGTTAGCTGAAGACCAAAGAGGGAATCCCAGCAAGTCTTGGTTTAGGGAGAAGCATGTGGGATGGGCAGGGAGGCAGCTTTATCTTGAATTTAAGATCAAACTTTCTTCCTGTGCAACTGACAATGAGTGCCATCTCACATTTAGGATGAGACTATAACCCCATCAATACACTACAGGCATACAGATACATTTAACAACAACAAAAAAATTCTTAAAAGAAAAAAATGCTTCAGAAACTAAGTCTACCAAAAAGAACATTTCACTCCCAGCAGATTACTTTTATAATAGCCCCAAGCTGTTCTGTGACATCTCGTCCCTACCCATTGTCACAGACACAGAACTGCTATACAAAAAACACCTGCTCTGTCGATCTCTGTGCAATACTGTAAACATTTTTCCTATTGGACATGACTTGTACCAATTTAAAAGCTTCTAGAAATAAAAATGAAATGAGATTTGCCTTTAATTATGCAGTACTGGTCTAAAAACCAACACAGTGGATGCAAACAATATGCCTCTGACCGTATCTAAAAGCTCGAGAGAAAAAGAAAAGAACGAGTTTGGAAGAACAAGAACTTCTTCTTCCCGTGTCTTTTCAGAATCATCTGAATTTTGAGGCAATTTGGAATGTTTATTCTTATGCCTCAATACCAAGATGGAATCTATAACTCACTAAGGTACATACTTACTTACCAACCATAGTCAGTCTCAGAAGGGCTAGGACGTACTTATTGTTAGCCAACCTCCAAAAAGGGCCAATTATCAAGAATATCGGAGAAAAGAAGGCAACAGCAAAAACTTCTAGACCCGTGAGTGCCAGTGTCTGAAGGGGGAAGTAATAGATCATCGGTGGCAGTGCATGGTAAAGAGACCAAGAAATGTAGCCTAAAAAATAAAAAAAAAGAAAAAACCCATCATATATTTTCTACAGCATGGTTTCCGGGAGATTACTTAAAAATATATCATTTTATACTTCCAAATGTAGAACATCAAACGTATTTGAAAGTAGCTCAAGTAACAATAGCCACTTTCTGTGAAGAAATATTTGCTATTTCAAGTTAAATAAACACATTTTCCCAGGAAATAGAATGGTGAGAAGAAAACAGCTCTTCCCCCACTCAGTAGTTCCTACTTCGATCTTCAGTGACGGAGTGCTCAATCTAGGAAAGGGTTAGTCAGAGGGAACAATGCTGGCTAAATAAGTAGTCCACCCACAGTCTCAGGGCTCCTCAAAGACAGATCGGTGGCTAAACGGATTATTCTAGTAAATCGGTGCGCTGCCCTCCCCTGAGGACGCCTTATCTAGGCATACTACCACTGTGCTACCATTTTCGATAGGCTTTGCAGGAGATGCACCAAGGACCTGAGCCGGCAGCCCCGGGGGCACGGTGACCACCCTCAACGCTGTGACTTGCTCCGGGCAGCACAGCACAGTTCGGTACCGGCTCTACAAACACCTGCGCAAACACTTCGCTGAGAGCAGGCAATAAACCCTAGGCTGATCCAAGGGACAAAAGGCACTAGAAGAAAAAAAGAACCCAAAGAAGAACACTCAGCCGTGACCATTATTTACTCACGTCCAGCGGAGGAGCTTTTCACCGCCAACACCTCCCCACGGACGGTAAGCCCCACCACACCCTGCCGGGGCTGCCCCGCTACGGGCGCCGGCCGTTCCCGGGAAAGACCGCAGCGCTGCCCTGCCGCAGGGCTCCCAAGCGGGGCTGAAGCAGGCCGCCTGGTGCCGTTAACCGCCTCCCGGCCCGATCCGGCCCGCCGCGGGCACCGCGGCCCCTCACAGCCCGCCGCCCCGTCGGTCGGCACCGCCGCCACCTACCCAGGAGGCTCTCCGAGAGAACGGCCTTCCACAGGGGGAACATCGTTTCGCGACGCTGCCCGGCTCGGCGAGGGCTTCGTCCCTCTCGCCCGGAGCCGAGTGCCGAGTGCCCGGCAGGGCGCGGCGCCGCCGCCCGTCCCGCCTCACGCAGCCCGCCCGGCACGCGGCCGCCGGCGGGCGGGTGCCACAGCGCCGCCTGGCAGAGCGCGGTCGCCTCCGCGCCGAGCACCCCGGCGGTGACGGGGCGGCAAGGGGGGAGCCGCTTCCCCGCGACAGGGGCGGCGCGGCCCGGGGCCCGGGGGTTGCGCAGCCGCGAGGAGCGACAGGGAAGAAACCGGCCAGGTAGGGGCGATGCGCGGTGCTCGCCTGCGGCCTGAGGGGCCAGGGCTGCGTGCGAGGGACGTCTCCAAGCCACCGCCATTCAGCCCACCGGCCTTGGCCCGCGCGCCGTCGCTGACAGAAATGGCGGATCCCTTAGGCCTCTGGCTGCTGAGGGCCGAGTTTCCCTTTCACTCCTGTGCTTTGGCTGGAGAGGGAGAGGAGTGACCCCCTGCCCGAGCCTGCAGGGTGGCTGCAGAGCAGGCTGGGCCCTAGCGAAGCCCCGCAGACCCAGTGGCTGTGGATCACAGAGGTGGTCGTGGTGGCAAAGGCCATGCCGAGATGCCACTGCCGCTAGAGAGGGTGGCACGGCGTGAGGTGACTGTGAAGAGATATTCAGTTAAACCAGGTATTTCTTCATGGAGGTCAGCCTGGATGGCCAGAATTTATTCTTCACAGCCCTGTGACAAGGAACAGTAAGTAGATCTTGCATCTTCACTGGTGTGTTACTAAAGGAGCGTTTGTCCACTGAATAGTCACACCAGCAAGTAACAAAAGAGAAGCAAAGGATTGTCATCACACAGGCTGATGGGGAAAAGAGGAGCTGTGACTCACTTGCTAGTCACATAAATACAGGGTTGATGAACTGTTATTACCTGTCTTTTTTTGGGGGGAGGGAGAGTGTCTTCAGGTTGGCGCTGTGCTCATCTTAATGAAATGCTTTATAGTAGACTAAGGGCTTCTGATAAGCAGTCCTGTCTGCAAAAAGCACCAAAAGAGGCATTCAGTTTGCTGACATTCCAGGGTTTGAGGCTTAAGCTGCTCTGTTTGTTAATTTTAGAAGAAACCCTAAGTTATATGAACCCAGCCATGATCACAGCTGCCAAGTTCTGGCAAAAGGATTACATAAGCAAAATCTGAATTTTAGAATTTCATTTTTGGCATGAAAAGTAATTTTGTAACGATGAACTAAGAACTAAAAAGCCCTTTTGCTGTTGGAATACAATGTCTTCTTAAGTTTTATTAATCTTCGTACAGTATCCTATGAAACTGCCAGCTATATCTTCTCATTTGTGTTAAAACAGCTATCCCATTCTAAACAAACCTTGCGATATGCATTTTCTTTCCCTTGCGCCTGTGAAACTCCAAATCCATAGGAGTAAACTATAAACCCCTGACACCTGTTAAATATGACCTATTACTAGAAATAAATTCCTGTCAAAACATTTTGGGGGACAGAGTACTAAGGAAAAGTTTGTCCCAGCAGTCTCACAATCAAGTAATTAATTTACCCTGCAGTATAATGGAGTTTGGCTAGCTACAGAAACTCTGTCAAATTTTGGTTGGTATTTGAAAACATATATATGTTTCAAATGTCCACAAAAGAATTGAAGTATTTTGATGAAAAAAATGACCTCTCTAGGGGAGGAACAATGAGACTCATAGGTTTAATGATCTTCTTTCTCCTTTCTCTTCTCCAAGTTCCATGTAACTAAAGGTTTCTTTTATTTTTAATTAAGAAAAGACACCCCAGGATAGTCACCAAGTTCACTTATCGGTGATTTAGGATTATGCAAGGGATGACACCATTTCATCTTGCTGTGGCGTGACGCAAATGGAACTTGTAAGATGAGATCCTTGGCCAGAGTAAACGCAGAACATGGCTGCTTTTGTAGCTGCATAGCAAGACTGTGAGGCTCACAGGATGTATTCAGCTGATAAATATTTGAAACAATTTTGCAACACTTTTTGTAATTACAGTATCTTGCTTCATGGTTCAGAGGTGGAGTTCCAGTAAAACTAGACACAACTGGAATCATGAACCTGACATGCTTGTGTGGCTTCCATTAAACTCATAATGCAACGAAAATAATGCAATTCCTGACAAATTTAGCCTTTGTATCCAGAGTACTCTCTCTGAGATTCTTAGTAACTACTAAGTTTGGCTTCAAACATAGCAAAGTTGCATTCCAGTTTTCTCCATAGAGTTGACAAACAGGTAAGCATCTGAGCATAAGAGGAGGGAGTTTTCCAGTGTAATGTGTTTTGAAATGAAAATAGACATGTCTTAAACACGGAAGTCATGATTACAAGGTGCTTCATTACACAGATATGTGTAGGAATGCCTTTCACTATATTTTTTTATTTTTGGAGTGCCACATATATAGCTGATAATAAATAAAGCAATAGCATTTGATCTATACTGGAATACAATGATGGCAAACCAGCAAAACCAAGATAGCATACTACAGGAGGAGTTTCCACTCACAGAAAAAGGAGCATCTTCATTTTAGAATGGTATTTAATATACCCTTAACCTAAGGCAGACATAAAAAATCACCTGAATTTAACAGAAAATAAATTACAGCCCCACAATTATATTGGTATTGACAGGAGTAAACCTCTCTAAAGCTAGTGACTGTAAAAAAAATGCTTTATTTGGGTTCAAACTATAATACAAGCATGTTTTGAAACCCCAAATAAACATATGGAATTTAAAAGAACTGTGAGACACCTGGGAGAAGTTGTCTTTGCATATTGCCCCATCAGACATGTGCCTGAATGGGCATGACTAAGAAGCAGAAGAAAGTGCCAGAGAAATAGAGGAAAAAAGCGTAAAAGTACGAACACAAATTAGGATTAAGAAAGCGACTCTGGAAAAAAGCTGGGGTGGTTGAATTCACAGTTAGGCACCTGCCACAGGCACAGTGGAAACACAAAGACTTGCAGTTCGTTAGATGGCTATTCTGTTTGCACAACAGTGTAAAGCTTCTTAATCATTACCTTTATACCTGTTAGGCAAAACTCTGTATGCATATTCATACTCAACATTAATTTGGTTGTTGTTTTCACAAGGTTACAGTATGTTGGCTACAAAATACTGTTCATTTGTTACACCGGGGCTGAAGTGTGACCTCATCTTTTGTAAATTAGTCCTAAAACACAGGACTAATAAATACTGAGACTTGCTAAAGACCTTTTTCAGGGTACGCGAACATTGCCCCAGAGTAATTCCAGTAAGATACTCTGTATAATAGGTCTTGATTCATTTCAGTATGTATTAGAAATGGCAGGTACAATCAAGTCTGATTACAGGATCTAAGCAGCGTTGAAATCAGCTAGTGTTGCAGGTCTTTACTGTAGGAAAGAAATTACACATGCAGCTGTGCAGCCTAAGAGAAGGGAAAACTCTGTGGCCATTTTACAGCCTTCTTCACGCTGAGAAGTGAAAATCCTGAAGTCTGAACATCTGACAATTGTCAGCCATTCGTTTCTACTAAAAGATAGGCCAGACCAAGTGTAAAAAAGAAATAAGTACATCCCAGAATCAGCCAGGACATAGAAAACTGTTACATAATTTCTTGTACCTAGTTAGGACAGTTTAATGTTTTACTCAGAAGTATGTTGACTGTTTCCTGCTGTGACTTTTGATGTCTTTTCATTCACCCTTAACTCCTACTCCCATTAGCAGGAGAACAATGCCCTACAGTGTAATTCTTACGCGGTTTTACATGCTCTAAATGTTTTTATTTCTGATACATTTTTGTAACCGCACTGTGCGTGTGTTACTCCAGGTCTTTGTTTCTCAGGGAATTTTTAAGCAATTAGCAGTCTTTGTGATTTTCTAATGAACAAACCAACCACATTTATCACACTTGGTAATAGTTCCTCCTCCTGTCATGTGCTGTATGCATACATGGAGTGTTTCTGTTAAATACACACACTGGAAAGGCTTTGCCTTTGGTGAATGTGGTGAACCTCAGGATCCTGGCAACCCTGCAGCCTTTTCTAAAAGGTTCTTCAGACAAGCAACCAGAGCCTGTAAACCTTCCCTGAGTTTGTGAAGTCTCAGCTCTTTGACCTTTTTCTTCTCTGACAGTAGAAAATTCCTCAGCCGAGGATTCAGTTCCTTATTGGTTGTTCTATTTTTGGTATCTCTTGTTTTTTAATTTGATTTGTAAAGTTGGTTTTGTTCTGGGAGGGGTAAGGATCTCTCTTTTGGTTTGTGTTTATTATTCTGAAGCACTACCATTTATTGGTTTCTGTCTATCAACTTCTCTCCATTTTCATAGCTCTGAAGTACTTTCAGGTAAATCTTAAGAACAAAGACTGTTTGAGGAACGTATTCAGTTGCAATAACCAACTTTACCTTTAAAGTTAAAATTAAAAAGAAGTCTAACCTGATTTTTAATAGGTATTTTTGCACAGGAAGGTGCAGAGTCCAAGCAACCACTATCCCTGGGCATGCATATGCCCCATGAGGAAATAGTCGTTCCAGCGCTCTTTCATGTTATGACCAGTTTAAGCTGAACCACCTAAGAAATAATTGGTTATTAGGGACTCGCCCACATGGGATTTTCTTGTATATTGTGTTTTTCAGAATAGTATGTAGCCAGTATCTATTAAATCTTTTTTTTACGTATGATTCCAAGAATAACTTTTAGATCACAGGAGATGTAGGTACACTTTTAAGAGCTGTTATAGGACATCACTCTTGCCAAACCTGTATGTGAAGAGTACATTTTGCAGCAGTAAAGCCCAGTGGTCTGGTTTGGCTGGCAAGGGTGAGAGAATACCCTGGGGAAAGGGGCTTAAAGCAGCTAAGGCTTCTGGAAGCTGAAAGCCTTTTCGGACATAAGAAAATGAACCATGGCTTATGTCATATTTATTATGGCATAGAGATGCCAAGGTCATGCAAGAGAAGGAAGCTATTCATTTCATGATAAGCACTGAAGTGTCATATTGCCATTTACGATACGCTACTAAAAACTGCTATGTCTCACTGTAAAAAAAAACCCAAACAAGACAGTTTTCATTAAAGATAAAATGCAAAATAAAACTCAGGTTTGCATGCTTTGTTTTATGAAGCTTATCCTTAAAGAAAGGCATTGCATTTGTCATTTCAGAGAAAGTGGCACGATTTTTTTCAGTATTCCTAGAGGAACAACCCATTTTTTCTTGCAAGATTATTTTTGATTGATGACAGTATTTTTCTTATTTAATATTTGTTTAATTCTTGCTAATATTGATATTAAAATGTATTGATTTACTTACATAAGCATCATAGTATTAAAATCAAAATAGATAAGCAAAGCTTTTCATTCCAAAATGGTCAAAATTGAATTTGTCACTTCTTTTTTAGAGAACAAGATTTCATTAAGTTTCCACAGAAATACTTTCCTTTCAATTCGTAGGACACCCCCCCCCGCCCCCCCCAGCACCGTTTGTCATGGGCTGTTAGGTGACTGTTAACTTGAAAAATAATGTTCTGAATTTCTTTTGGGAAACAGGAGAACTCGAAAGGAATCTTACTAGCGCGTTCACTGTTTTTCTCCCGGAGCAGCCCATGAGAGGGCGCGAACTGCTCCTTTAGTACGAGACACTGGTAGGATCTGGGAGCCGGGGGGCGAGGAGAGCTCGGGGGGGGGGCCGCCCGGGCAGCGTTTCGCCTCCGTTCCCTCAGCACCACCTGCCCGGGCGGCTCCCTGCCTCTCCGCCGGGGCGGGCGGGCTGCGCGGGGCTCCGCGGGGGCCGTGGGCCGGCTGCCGCGCCTGTCCCTGCCGCCGGCGGCCAGGAGATGGCGGTGGAGCCCAGCGGAACGGCGGCGCGGGCAGCGGGCAGGCACCCTGCCCAGCGGCGGCTCAGCCCCCGAGGGCTGAGACGGGCGTGGGACGGAGTCGGTGCCCGCTTGGCCGTGGCTGCTGTGCAGCCGGGCCCCCGCTCCCCACGGCCTTCCGGGGCTGGGCGGTGCGGGCCCCGCCGCGGATGGGCCGGGCCGCCCCTTTCCCCTTCCCCTTCCCCCGCTGGCCCGGCGCCCCGCGGGGGGTGAGCGCTGCCCGGCGGCGCGGCCCGCCGCCAGCCACCTTCCGCACCGCGGCCCGGGGGAGCGTCAGTCTCCTTCATTCCGTCCTGGAGGGGCTGAGCTCCGCGGTGCCGGCGGGAGGAAGGCCGGGGCTGGCGTGGCTCTCGGCGGTCGGCCCGGGGCAAGGGGCGGCTCAAAATGGGAGTCTCCCCCCAGCGCCCGACACCTTGCCCTCTTCCCTTCCCCGCAGGCCTTCGCCCAGCGCCGGGGCTGAGGCACGGAGGTGGGCTGGGCTGGGTGTAACAGGCCCGCTGGTCGGGTCAGAGGGGAAGGCCGCTGTCGGCTTGAGCGGACGCCTGCTCTGGGCTTGATTGCAACCACTCTTCCTTCCCACAAAACCCAGACCTCCCGGCGTTTTGCACGTCTCCAGCCACATCCTTAGCCCTTAGAGCAAGCAGCAAGCACAAAGTAATGGCCTGTTCTCGCTGGGTGTGCTGTGCCCTGGATGAGTGACTGTCAGCAGACGTCTGAGCAGGTGCTGCGGAGCCACGGCTGGGTAAGCACGAGGCATTCACCCACTTCGTGGTGTCCACCCAGTTGTTGGTAGGGAGTTTTTCATCGAAGACCCAGTGCAGCTGCTCTGCTGACTCTCCTTCGAAATAAAAGCCTGGATTCAAAATAAAATGCCAGTTCAGAAGATATGCTTGAAACATCATAGTGAGTCTTCCCCTCTTCCTCACAATGGATGCTCAGTCCTTGAAGGGCCTCTCTGAAGTCCTAATAAGTTATCTCAGTGATTGTTGTACTTCAGTGGCACTGCCCTGGGCACATGCGCAGTATCTCCACTGTAGATCACGGTCAACTGCATATAGCAGTTAACGTGCAATTTTTACTCCCACCTTCTCCCCCAAGTAATCTTAGAAATTACGTGGTCACCATTCCTAAGGTGAATGGACTAAGCTGAATAAGGAGGCTTCTTATTGGAAACAGAGTATATGAAGTTGGCAATTCTCATATCTGAAAAACTTAGCCATCTTCTTGCATACTGCTTTTTTATCAAGCACTTAGAAGAATCAAAACCGTGAGACCTTTCAGGAGTCTCATATTAGCCTTTTCTTCTGTAATTAGTAAATGATTTAGAACAGTTCTTGTAGAATAGGAAGACGTTTTTTCAATATTTGATCCTTGCAAACCACATTGATTTAATCATGTGTTACATAGGTATTTCAGTGTCCTGGTTTTGGCCAGGATGGAGCTAGTTTTCTCTCCAGCAGCTGCTGTGGTTTGGATTTAGTATGTGAAGAATGTTGATAATACACCGATGTTGTTGGTTGCTGCTAAGTGATCAAGGATATTTTGCAGTTTCCCAGGTTTTGCTAATGTGTAGGTGCAAAAACCTGGGAGGGGTATAGCCAGAAGAGTTGATCCAAACTGGCCAAAGAGAGTATTCCATACCATAGATGTCATGCCCAGTATAAGTGGGGATCAGCCGGTGAGCCACTTCCCTTCTTTTTCCCTTTTTTCGTTTGTTTGGGCTTTTTCATTCATTCATTCAGCTGTTTGTTCCCTCGCCTGCTCTCTCTGGAACTTGCTGTTCTGGGATGGCTGGGGGGGGATACCCCTGCTCCCTGACTGCTGCTTGGGACGGGCTGTATTGGTTGTCGGGTGGTGAGAAATTGTGCATTGTTTGTTTTATATATTCTATTATCCTTATATATTATTATTATCATCATTATTAATATATAATTATTGTTATTTTTTCTTTGTTGTCCTGGTGAACTGTTTTTATCTCAACCCGTGAGTTTTCCTTTCTCTCCAATTCTCCTCCTCACCCCACTGGGGAGGGGGGGAGTGAGCGAGTGGCTGTGTGGTATTCGGTTACCATCTGGCGTTAAACCACGACATTCAGTTAAATAGAAGAATAACATCATTGGGGAGTTCTTCCCAAGGCGGCTAAGAGAATATACAGTTAATTGTTACACTAATAATTACATAGTTAGGTTGAGAAAACAGCAATAAGTGTTACAATAAAAATATGCAAGAAAGTAACGTTTCTTCAATAGGTCAATGCAAATAAAGTTATTTTTTGGGCTGATGGTTGTCTTTCCAAGATACAATGCTTCAAAATACTGGAACACTTTTACATTCCTCAGATAGGAGCCAGCATGTGTGCTAAGTACTAATATTAATAATTCAATTAAACAATATTTCTATGACCTTGACTCTGTCCCTTTGCTTCATTCTTGTCAGTATAGCTTTCAGCTTTCATCCCAAGTGGGAAAGGTACCTGGAAGCTGTTTAAAGGACTACATATTTTTGGGATTCTTTGTTAAGTTGAAGCAGAAGTGTAGCTGAATAACTTACAATTGTGGATAAATGTATGCTGAAGACAATACAGGACGTTAAGGGCAAGCTGCAAATTTTTATAGCCTAATTTATACTCCTTAAATTTGTTTTCATTTTCTTTATTTTCTCCAGTGACTCAGCTTTTTTATTCTCATGAAAAAGATGAGTACTTAAAATCTGTTGCAGCAGTTAGAAACCATATCAGTTGGTACTGCTTTCCAGTGATGCTTTTTATGCAACTGTCTGCACAGGTAGGCTTCCTGAGCAAATGAGAATAAGAAAGTAGATAAGAATAAGAATATTTTGTGTCTTTGACATAAACCTCTTTACAGTTTTATGCGGTTTTCCCATCTTTTATCTCCTTTTTTGCATTGTGACAATAGACTGATGGAAAATTAAATTGTTCTTAGTTAATCGGGGTGAGGCAGACAGTGAAGAGCTGTGGGCTTTCCCAATGTTATGAGGATTTTCAAACTTAAATTTTTTCAAAGGCACAATGGTCATTGTCATTTTTTGAGAGTGGCTGAGAATGAGGTAAAGCTGAGCAGTGAAAAAATGACCACTCCTACAGAGTTGTGTGAATGCAATGCTTAACTGAGTCTTTTTACCAACGGGAGAGAAGGTTGTGTGGCTTCTGCTCCATCACTTAAAAAAGCATTGCTGTCTGAATAGCCAGTGTGCATGGAGCAGACATTGCTTGAACTTTATAGCTGTGTAACTGACCCCAAAATAAGTGCAGGAAGTGGTTTATACAGTAATGTTATGAATGCCAAAACCCATTCAGGTTATGAAATTGTTGCATATGTTTCCTGTTTAACTCTGTCCTTCGCAGTCACTTTAGCCTTGTTCCGTGCCACCATTATCAAAAGGTACTTTTTGAAAAGCAGCAGTGCCCTGTGTGTTGATAAAGTGCCAGACGATACAGCAAAGTGCTAGGTAAAAATCACAGTTTAGATGTTTGAATTACTCCACAAATAAATGGAATTCCTTCTTGCTTTTCCCTAGCAGTACAATTCTCGGGCATGGAAGACTGCAACTCTAAAACTCTCTGAAATCTATTTATTCTTCATAGATTTTTTTTTTTTAAGCATGTTTGTAACTGTATTGTGTTTGTTGGAAACACAGATGTGGTTTGTGATAGGCTTGCACTGTGGGTCCTGTGGAATCAAAAATTCAGATCACAGCAATAAGGATAGAAGTAGTACAGTGATTCTGGACAGCACACTAAAGAAGCTAAATTTTTGACGTGCAATACAATAAAAATTAGAAAGATTTTGGATGACTTGCTCGTATTTGTTCTCATTTCTTTATGATTGGGAGTGCTGTGCTAGGTCATGATCCAGCATCTAATTGTACTTACCAACTTCTCTGAATTAGGCTACACACAACTCTGTCTTGCTAATCAATGATACACTGTGCTGTAAACTGTATATAATCAGGTGACTGGATGCTATCTGTTGTAAAAAAATATACTCCTTTCAATTTGGTCATTACTATTTCTAAGTGAACACTGAACTTACAGTATCAGTATGATACTTTGACTTTTTATCTTTGTACCTGGCAGAAAGAGAGGTAGCCAAGCAACATAATTTCTGCTGACCAAGATCAGCAGCAGAGTACAAGGAAAGAGACAATGATGTCGTCCGAAACAACCCAACAGGAAAGCCGGACAGCTCCACTAAAGCAAACTGGATGGGTAAGCTGTGTTTCCTCTCTTTTGTTTTCATGCTATTGCTAGTGAATAACTGAGGTTTTGCATTGGTCACTCTTACTGAAGAGAGAAACAGATATCTGTTAGCTTAAGCATATAAATGAAGAGAAGAAAGGGCTATGTGTTATTCTTCCTGATTCACTACACTCAGAGAGCTAGGAGCTTTTGAGTCTTAAGATAGTGGGCTCTAATTTATGCTAGTTTAACTAGCATAGCATAAATTAGAGCCCACTATCTTAAGACTCAAAACTGTCAGAGCCTTAGTGTCTGAGTACTAGTCCAGTATAACCTGTCCCCGTCAAGTTGTGCGTGTGTGCATGTGCGTGTTGCGTTCTTCAGAAGGGGAGAAGGGAAGAGTACTGCACAAAAACCTGCCCTCCAGGTGTATGGCAGCTGAGCATTCTCCTCTGCTGGAAAAGTCAGCTACCCACAGGGGTTCAGATGTTACTATTTTATGCTATAGGCATGTAATCAACCAGAAGGAATTTATATGTGGTATGGCCTTGTTGCTAACCAGTCACTGCCAGAGAGCAGCAAAAGTGGGCTGATCTGCAAGGAAAGGTGACCCAGGAGCCATGAGTGACAGCAAGGTGGGCAGGGTTTGTGACCTCAGGGACAAGGAGAACAGTCCCACAGTACCCCAAAAAGAGTCGCAGAGCAGATCCCGTGACATGAACCGGGGTAAGCCAACAGTCAGTCCAGTGATTGCCAGGCAAGTCTATAGGAATAAGGCAAGTCTGATGGTAAGCCAGGATGTCAAGTTAGCAAGGTAAGGTAGGGATCATCATAGTACAAGGCCAGGTACAGGCATACCTACAACACAGTTAAGGCAAGGGCCTGAGCTTAAATGCAGCTCCTGAGCTGAGGGGCAGAGGCCCTGGGCAAAGCTTCTTGCAGCTCTTTCTCCCAGCTTCGCTGTTTTCACAGCAATTTAATTCAGTGTTACACAACTGTGCCATGTTAGAGCTGACTTTGAGCCTAAGCAACTAAACCCCTGGCAGGGTGTGTATGGGGGCAGAAAGGTTGCAAAGCCTGTTGGTGCAGTTAGGGCCCTGACACTCATTTCCTTATCTTTCACTCAGCCTGTTTGGATTTTATTGTATTTGCTGTGACCTTGCTGTGAAACCAGTTTGGAGTGGTTCTCTAGGGTCTGGAGCCGAGTCAGTTCTCTAGTGTTTACCCAAGCAGCACCACCATTAGCTTTAGTGGGAGCAGTGCTTGAAGAAGGATGGAGATATTAATTAGCTAAAACGTGAAATGTGTGGCTGCAGCCAATACATGCATTTCATTATTATGGTTACAAAATCATGGATCAGTCCAGCATAAAATGAGGTAGAATCCTGTAATAGACTAATGTGCTCTTTTTCCCAAGGCACTGCTTGTTCTACAAAGTCTGGTTTTGCTTTCAAGAATAGATATGTTTGTAGAGGTTGTGGTTTTACAGAAAACTGTTAAAATTTCAACTAATTTTAACTTAATGATGACTCCTTTCCACCAGCTTTTGTTGCTGAGCACGATGTCATATGGTATGGGATATCCTTTGGGTCAGTTGGGGTAAGCTGTCCCAGCTGCGTCCCCCCCCAACTTCTCATGCACCCGCAGCCTACTCACTGGCGGGGCAGCCTGAGAAATAGAAAAGGGCTTGATGCTGTGCAAGCACTGCTCAGCAATAGCTAAAACATCCCTGTGTTATCAATACTGGTTTGGTCACAAATCCAAAACACAGCACCATACCAGCTACTATGAAGAAAATAAACTCTTTCCCAGCCAAAACCAGTACACCAGTATATTTCAGATGTCCAATAATGATACTACAAGTGCTAACACTGATAACCAAGTCATCTCTTAAAGAAAGAAAAATAATGTACTTATATCCACATGTCAATACCCTGGATAGTAGAATGCAAGAGAGAATACTGTCACTGCTTTCTCACAATCAAAATGGAAAAAAAAAGAACTACCATTAGCCTAAAAGAAGCCTGTCAGCAAGCTAATTATTATGAAGGTGAAGCCGGTATGGTTGAGTTCAGTTAACGCCATGAATATATTTAAACTGCTCAGAGAGAAAGTGAGGCTAGTTAGGGGAATCTGACAGAGTTTATGTTGGCCCTCTTCTGAATACTTGCAAAATCTACTCTTACTGAACTTAAATTGACTTCTGTACGGGGCAGAACTTCATTTTTAGAAGCTACCACTCTGCCTTTATTTCTTGTCATTTCTTTCCCAGAAAGCTGATGTAGCTCATAAGAATGAAATGGCTAACAGAAATAAAGCAATATACTTCTGGGGTAAGCAGCAGCTGAGCTATTGTAGGAAAGTACAGACCAACAGGATGAGTGGTTTTAGCTTTAAAACCTATGTAGTTCTTTCTGTTTCTGTATTGGGCTATCAAGTACTTCATCACACTGCTAATAACAGAACAAGTATTTTTGCTTGTTTGGTTGGTTTTGCATTGTATTTTATTTGTTTTTTTTAAATAATTTGTTGTCTTTCATTGATTCTTTTTTTTCTTCCTGTGAGATTAAATTTAATAAGCTAACCCAGGTTTATCCTTTCAGCCAATGTTCTATTGTCCCATGTCACAAATTCAGAATGCTGGAGAAATTGCAAGGATCCGTGAAGAATGCAAAAACGAAAGTTTCTGGTACAGAGGTGAGGATACAGACTTGTTCTTATCACACTGAGAATGACTTCTTGATGCAGTTATGCAAAACTAGCCACAAAATGCCATGCCGTTTATTGTAATACATTGGGTTTTGTTGGAATGTTATTGTGGGTTAACTCTGTCACCTTATGTTAAGTTGAGCAATATGTTATTATAGGGTTAATTGAATTATTTGCGTAATCATTGTAGGTAAAGGTGGTTGAATTAAGCTCTTGTTTAATATGAACTTACTTTAACAATCATAGAGTTGGTTCTATTCTTGAAGTCCGTTATTAAAACAACCTTAGGAATGTTCTTCTTTATTACATACTTATTCTTGCCTTTGAATGAAAGGCAGGCATGGCTACGTGTCTTGGATTTGTGAAACTCTTTAGGTGTTAGGACATCTAAAAGATTAGTTACTCAGTGTTTTAGTGCCTTTCAAGTCCACCGTGTCAGTTTGTATCTAAATTATACATTTTCAGAAAGGAGAAGATTGAAAAGGGTTTCAGCATTTAATTGGAGCTGCTGCCTTTACTAGTGTTGCAGTACTGAGAGGAGATATTCAGATTATGGAAACTATTCTTTAATAAATATATATAATGCACTAGCTCCAGATGCTCCAGCATGCCTGATGCCTGGCACTATGTGAACACATCCTTGCTTTGAAGAGATAGTAATCTGAATGAGCAGATGTAATAGGTGATTAAGACAGTATGCAAAGTTAAAGTTTAGAAGATGAGTAATATGTTTATTTAACATATAAAAGAGTAATGTGTTTAACAAATAGGTAACAAATTTTGGCTGATACCAGATACACTCATTTTTATTTTTACAGCTCTTCCTTTGTCTCTTGGGAGCATGCTTGTCACCCAGGGGCTAATCTCAAAAGGTAAATATAAAAAAATACATGATGGTCCTAAGTTATGAAGTTGAGACTCTGGAGTTACTACTGAAATGCAAGTTTCCCTAAAGCCTGCTGTTTTGCAAGATCAATATTCCTCTCACTCATCACCATCATTGTTATAGTGATTTGATCATTATGTATGCATTGCCACAGTCATTCTTTTGAAAGAGATGAACTGAAAAGGGAATTCACGAATTCAAAGACTGGTGGCTAGATTCTGTCACCATGATGACGTGTATTTGAGCAGAGTCTTCACTGGGGCTGCTTGTAGGGCACAGCACTGTACAACCTGAGCAGGGGCATCAGAATCGGGCACTGTAGCTCTAACTGTTGGTTTATTTGAAAAATGCTGGCAATGTTTTTACAGTGACGACGTATTAATATGAATGCAGCTTTGGTGCAAAGGGGCAAGGAATACTGCCAAAGTGAGGAGACAGAGAGCTTTTTATAGAGATGGCTTGCAATCTGCAGGCTAACACAAAAGACAATTGTATTCTGTTTATGTGGTGGATGAGCCTGGTTCTACACATTGCACCTTGCAATGTGTAGTTCCCCTTCTGGGGGTCTTGACTAATAATAAGGTTGAGGTTAGCATTTTGGGTAGAGTGAAGGGCATCCACCCTGAAGACCACTGAGATGGGTGTATCCCACAGGAGCAAATAAGACACTCCTTCAGCCTGCATCAGTAGCCAGTTACAGCAAGGGCAGGTAGGAGAAGAGAAAGATCACAGGACCTGAAGCAAGAAGCAGAAAAGAATCCAGGGGCTATAAGAGATGGGTGGTGGGAGACAGCAAATGGTAGACATGGAAGTGGCCCAGCCTTTTCTCACTGTATGTGGTTGCAAGCCCCTTGTTTTGTTCCAGCCACTATTACCATGTTTCCCTCTCATCACATTCTTTTTTTTTTTTTTAACTAAGATTATCAGGAGGACTAGAGTAGAAAACCTAAAAGCTGTGCTATACCACAAGAGGCTGATGTGGGTTCCCTATTGCATCCTTGACCTATGAGCTTGTAGGCAGACAGGGAAGGAAGGAACAAGGGAGAGTGCGTTTGAGGGAGGGCAAAGGATTACGCATTTGAAAAAGGGTGAGCAGTGATAGGAAGGGCATTGGAGTTGTCTCCGTAGCTAACATGACACCCTCTGGCACCAGGTTCTCGTCTCAACTTCTCTCCATTGTACTTGGACATTTCTTATCAGCTGTGTAATAACAAATGCCCATATTAAATAATCATTACTGTGTGTCAACAATTGGAGGGGGGGGGGCTGTTTAGAAACAAACAACAATTTTGTTCCTCCCTCCCCTCAGAGACCCAGTTCAAAATTGCATAGATGCCAGTGGGCGAAGGCCCTTGCATTTAGCATAGACTGAATGCTCCTCTGTCTAAACACTCCTCTCTGATAACTGCACACAGTACACTGGCTCTAGAAGAAGCTGGAGCTTCTGAGCCTCATTAACACTGTCTGAATGCACGTAACAGTGCAAACAGCGTTCGCTTCCCTCCCCTTTGCCATGGTAATCTTGCTGTGTGGAGCCCTCCTCCGCAGCATGGCACTCCTCTGCCAGACACACATGTTCTCAGAGGCATACTGGTTCCACCGCCTGGTGTTAACTGGGGGAACGTAGATTTTCATGGGAAAAGCTAAAGATAGTATTTCAGTTTTCTTGTTCAGCACACTGTATTCTCCTGTTAAAGGCCAAAATGTATGATCTCTCCTCTCCAGAGGAGGAGGCTAGATACCAGTGGTACAGTTTAACAGGAGTTTAATCAATAGCCACAGAAAACTACTGAAGAACAGTTTGGGCATGCTTGTTGCAGCACAAGGAGCTGGACCCAGTTCGCTATTGTATTTGCAAGGTTGGTTTGTGCTGAAACATAAGCCACCATCTCCTCCTGCTGCAGTGCTGCAGGTGTCACCAGTGGCAGCCACACTGCTTTCATGTTGATTTACACTCCAAACCCCTGCCTGAACTGAATCCTGCAAAGTCCAGATTTTTTTCCTCCTGTGTCTTAGGAGTGCCCCAAAACAGATGCACTAAGAACTACAGGAATAGAAAGTGCCCTGGTGTTCCTAAATCTGAGTTAATGGACTCAACTTAAGTTTTTTGTACAGCCTTCACCTTCAGAAATGCATAAGCTTGTAGGAAAAATACTGTCTTGGTTTTGAGTGCTGGTGAGTTCCTCAAGTGAATAAGCTTTCTGACTATTTCCTTTTATTTTAGGCATTTTCTCAGCAAGCCCAAGATTTGGTGCATTACCTAAGATGGCAAGTAAGTTGTACCCAATTCTAAAAGGAAAGAAAAGGTTATTTACAGGCGATATGCAGACCTTAGATGAATCTCTCTGAATCTCTTTTCAAACTCTTCCTTTTTTGGAATTTAGGAGATGTTACCACAGCGCTTTAGGAAATCAGAATTCTGCTGTGTTTAAAAATAAATGTATGAAATAAGGTTCTTTTAATGTAAACATTTTCAGTAGCAGCTGATATTTACTTAATATATGCTCTCAAATTGATAAAAACTCCAGTCTCACCTTTGTTTTATAAATAATGTCAGACTCATTGATCAGCCATGCTTAGCAGATCACACATGCTATCAAGGAGCCATCGTAGTACAATATATAAAGTAGTATATTCCTTTTCATATGTTCATTTGATTGATCTTAACTGTCTAATTCATGACAATGTTGATGAAGAAAAATAAAAGCACAGAAACTGTACAGTACAGTAAGGTGGCTCTTAAATGGCAAGAAATGAAGTTGATTCCCTCTTCAGCAGAAGTTCAACAGAAAATTGAGGATGTTTAAGTAATATTTTTATTCTGACTCTGTAATGAGCGAAAGCCCCAGTGCAATAGTATGGTAGACTGATGTTAGAAGCCCAAAGAAGATAGTGTTAAAATTGCGATCATTGGAAGTATACCATGGTGTGCATACAAGGGCAAGAGAAATCAGTGCTGACATTGTGAATTAATTTCATTGTGGGCTCTCTCTATAAGCTGTTCTTCTAAATCTGAAATCTTGTAATTCCAGTTGAATGTGATATTCTTTTCCTGTATGCATTGTTTTGGACCAGTTGCTATGTCTCATGATAGGTAGCCAGTTTTCAATAGTTATTGAAATCATCCCTGTAATCCCTGTATAACTTCACATGTGTTTGAGAAGACATGATACATACAATTTGTCATATGATTAAAATGGAGCCAATTTCAGACTCTTGATTTAAGCTCTTGTATTAACAATATTTTGTTATCTGTCTTTATAGTTGCTGGTGTCTTAGGTTTTGCCATTGGAAAGATGTCATACATAGGAGAATGCCAAAAAAAGTTCCAGAAGATTGGTATTGTACCATTTGGTCCACAACAAAAAAGGTTTGTATTTATTTCAGTTATTAATGCTAGATCAAAATAGTCTAAAACATTGTAAAAATTATATGCAGCAAAACTGAATTTAAATTCTGTGATCAGGTCATGAGGTACTACTCGTATTCTTAGGCTATATATGACAGTATTAGAAACTACTAAGTATTCTTCAGAAAATGCAAATTGAACTCAGTGTAATACCTGTTATTAGGAAATCCATGATTTAAATTAAATTATCATACTTTTAAGTGTGATGGAGCAACAGTTACTAGTTCTCTTTTCATGTAGTATTGTGCCTCTAAGTGTCTCATGATCATCTACAATACCGCGCGGCCCTTTGAGTCTTCCTTTGTACCATATATCAGGCCAAATATACTGCACATTTTTTTTACACTATCCTCATATTTTAACAACCATTTCAATCTCAACTCACATTCCAACCTCCTCCTCTGTGGCTTTGCCCAACCTCCTACTGTCATGCCAAACCATGAAAAGCACAAACTGCAAGGAGATTTTTTCCACCTTGCAACTCTAACCATATGATAGATCTCAATGGTTACCTTCTGTCACCGGTCACCTCCATGGTTTAGTCATTGTTTTCTAAACTTCACGTAAAGTATTCTTTCCCGTCAAATCACACTCTGACTTCCTTCCAGTGTCATCCTTCAACTGTCAGTACTACTTTTCATTCTCAATATGGCTTCCCATACGCACCTTTCACACACAAAATACATTTCCAAAAATCCTATCCACAAAATCATTCTCCTCTGTCTTTCCACATCTTTCCCCCATACCAGCGTGAGCTTTTATGCTTATGAAAATGCCTGACTGATAATGGGAAGGTTCTTCATTGTTCATGTATCTCTCTACTTCCATTCTTCCCCCGCATAACAAAGCTATTTCTTTCCTCACGTGGTGTTATACAAAGTGGCTTGTGTAACAATACAATCTTTTGTATTCTATGCCTTGCTTCTAACTCTGTTTGCTCATTATTGATAGGTACAATGGCAAGGACTGTCTTCTCCTGCTTAGAAAATCCTGTATTTTGGCGATTGCTGGAAATGGTAGTTAATAATAATTAATGGGGTTTTATTGACTGAGACATTTAGTTGTCATCTTTTGCAGTTTATGTCCCATAAAGCAGTTACAAAAATTGGAGATTATAGGCAAGAGTTTACTTCTTCAAGAACATTTGCTAGCATGTTATATGGTCGTATTAGAAGAAGTCCAGAATATTTTATCTGCTTTCAATATTGTAGGCATTGTCATCATACTTGCAATGAATGTGAAGCAAAATTGGGATTGAATGAGAAAGAAGGTTCAACTCCTTCAGCATCTTAGTCCCAGGTAGGCAACCTCAAAATTTAAAACAAATTCCCGTTTTATTTTCCGTGTTGAGTGGTATTCTTGTTTGAAACCTCTGAACAATATAGTGAAGATCGTGGATTTTAATCATGGATTAAAATCTGAGCATTATTCAAGGAAATACTCTCTATCTATGGTTTCTAATTAAATTTGTTTCTTCATTTTTACCTTACATACTTTTCATGCTAATTTTAAATCCCCCATTTCTGAGGAATTTCTGCTTTAGCTGTAGCAGAGTATTGCTTATTCACCTAATTGGAATTAATTTGAATTGACTGCTTGTATGAAAACAAATATAACTCCTTTCAATTTCCAAGCTTTTTACTTAAGAATCAAATAATTATGGATAATCTTGATATTTAAAAATACATTGAAATATTGAAAATCTAAAAGCAGATACAGTCTTGCATCCAGTACTACGGTTTGGCCAGAGCCTTAGTGAGGGTAGTGTAAGAGTGGTGCTAGAACAACTACACGGTGGGGCAGGGGAGATGTCCCATGTGATGTTTTCACCCCGGAAAGGGGGAAGTTCCCTTTGTGAAAAAGGAGGGTTTGCAGGGTGGAAGGCAGGGGAGTGTTTAAAAGCACTTTTACCCTTTGTCTGTGAAAAGCAGGCCAGCAGCTGGGCTTTTTAAAAGCATTTTCACACATTCTGCTTGTGGTAAGCTGGCCTACATTTCTCACAGGCAGGAGAATGTGTGAAAGTGTTTGCAAATAGCTTGGCTGCCTGCAAGAGAGGAGAGCAGAGGGCTTGTTTGAAATCCTGCCACATGAGTTTGTTATGGCTCTAATTGTAGCTTGGAACAGAAGTCTGATGCAGAAATTGTTGGGTTGAGTCTCTTTGGCAGATATTATGTAGGAATTTAGACAAGGATATTGATATTGATAATGGTCCCTTTCTTGCTGTAAAGTGCATGGCTACAGACAATCTATAAGGAGGAGTATCCTAGCAGAACCTGTTTACTTACCCAGAAGAGAGATTTTGATGGATATTTGCTATGCAACAGTATGTTACAGCAGTAAGGATTGTCTTTAAGGAAGCCATTAGAATAAATTCCTGGTTTTAATCAGCTTTGCCACTGCTTGATGATATTATATCAAGAGCTCCAAGTGCTCAGCCACTAGCAGAAAATGCACTTTGGCTTAGGCTCACCTAATTGGGTTGCTGCCAAAATGGGCAGCGCTTCTCTCATGCCAGCTGTAGAGATCATGAAGCAGCGTGGCCCTCCAGATCAGCTTGCTGCTCTAGCTGGATATCAAGCCCATAAGAAAAGGGAAAAAAAAAAATCAAAGCCAGAAAACCTTTCTAAGGGGTAACTTGCTAGTGACGGCATGAAGGAAGGAGTGAGCCAGACTTGGATAACTGTGAATGAATGTGTCACGGTTTAACCCCAGATGGTAACCGAGTACCACGCAGCCACTCACTCACTTCTCCCCTCCCCGGTGGGGTGGGGAGGAGAATCAGAGAGAAAGGAAGACTAGCAGGTTGAGATAAAAGCAGTTCACCAGGACAGCAAAGGAAAAATATAAAAGCAGGGCCACAACGGTTCCCTGCTACAGCCCCCACGGCCGTGCCATCCCCCACCACGGGCGCTGAGGCTGCCCCAGGTCCTGCCAGGGCCACTGTGACCATCCCAGCCCCTGCTGCGGCCCCCCGCGGCCGCGCCAGCCCCTGCTATGGGCATCGCGGCTGTCCCAGCCCGTCACCACTACTCCACCCCCCGCCGCAGCCACCGCGGCTGCCCCAACCCTTGTTTCGGCACCACGGCCGTCCCACGCCTTGTTGCAGGCACCACGGCTGCTCCGCCCCCCACCGCGGCTACCACAGCTGCTGCACCCCCTGCTATGGGCATTGTGGCAGCCCCAGCCCTCGCTGCGGGTATCGCAGTTGCCCCAGCGCCTGCTACAAGCACTGCAGTCATTTCACCCCCTGCTATGGGCATCATGGCAGCCCCAGCCCCCATCATGGTATCACGGTTGCCCTACTCCCTGCTACGGGCACCACAGCTATTCCACCCCCTGCTATGGGCATTGCGGCTACCCCAGTCCCTGCCATGGGCACCGTGGCTATTCAAGCCCCAGCTATGAGCACCGTGGCTGCTGTGACAGGTACTGCAGATCCACCCATGCCGTTACCAGTTGCCCCTATACAAAAGAAGAGAAACACAAAGAAATCCGTTCGCCCCACGAAAGATGAGGATGAACCAAAGACATCACAAGAACAGGGAGAGGCAGAAGCAGAGATATCACCCGACCCCTATCCCTGACTGAGCTGCGAGATATCCGAAAAGATTTCAGCCGTAATCAAGGTGAGCAGCTTGTCACCTGGCTGCTCCGATGCTGGGACAATGGGGCCAGTAGCCTGGAACTAGAGGGCAGGGAAGCCAGGCAGCTGGGATCCCTGTCTAAGGAAGCGGCCATTGACAGGGCGATTGGAAGAGAGCCAGAAGCCCGCAGTCTGTGGAGGAGACTCCTGTCAGGTGTGAGGGACAGGTATTTCTTTAAGGAAGATATTCTATGCCACCCAAAGAAGTGGATTACTATGGAGGGAGGTATTCAGTTTCTGAGAGAATTAGCTGTACGGGAATTGATTTATCGTGACCTGGATGACCCGCAGACACCCATAGATCCAGATGAGGTCCAATGTACCCGACCCATGTGGCGGAAGTTTATACATAGTGTACCATCGTCGTATGCCAACTCATTGGCAACAATGGGTTGGAAAGATGATGAGGCACCACCGGTGCGTGCAGTGGCTAACCAACTCCAACAGTACGAAGACAGTATCTCTTCTTCCTTATGGGCCTGTGTCTGGGCTGTGGAAAAACTGGCCAAAAGATCTGAGAACCTGTTTGAAAGAATGTGCTGGGAGTTTCAGGAACTCAAAGAGGATAGGTCCTACTTCCCACCTGTACGGACCAGTATCTCAGCTATTAGGAGAAAATCTTCCCCTGCTCAAGAGAGACGGTACACGCCGCGAGGTAGCCTGTGGTTTTACCTCCATGACCAAGGAGAGGACATGAGGAAGTGGGATGGAAAACCCACCTCGACCCTAGAGGCAAGGGTACGTGAGTTGAAAAAGAAACCAATCACAAATAAGGGTTCTTCCAGGAAAAGTGCTGCTCCAGTCTCCAGTGGGCAGTTCCCCAGATGGGGTAGAAGGGCTTCTGATTCATATTTATAAGAAGTGAGTAATAAGGATGAGATTCGACCCCATCTGTCGCACATGAACCCATTTGTTGATAGCAGGTATTATAATCAGAATTAGAGGGGCCCTGCCTCCAGCCAGGTGGAGGAGAGGGACAACCGAGTTCACTGGACTGTGTGGATTCGATGGCCTGGCACATCAGCCCCCCAGAAGTACAAAGCTCTAGTGGACACTGGTGCCCAGTGCACCCTAATGCCATCAGACTATAGAGGGGCTGAACGCATTTCTATGTCTGGAGTAACAGGGGGGTCCCAAGAGTTGACTTTATTGGAGGCCGAAGTGAGCCTAACTGGGAACAAGTGGCAAAGGCACCCCATTGTGACTGGCCCGGATGCTCCGTGCATCCTTGGCATAGACTACCTCAGGAGAGGGTATTTCAAGGACCCAGAAGGGTACCACTGGGCTTTTGGTATAGCTGCTGTGGAAACAGCTGTCCACCTTGCCTGGTCTTCAGAAGATCCTTCTATTGCGGGGTTGCTGAGGGTCAAAGAACAACAGGTACCAATTGCTACCACAACGGTGCACTGGTGGCGATATCGCACCAACCGAGACTCCCTGACCCCCATCCATAAACTGATTCGTCGACTGGAAAGCCAGGGAGTGATCAGCAAGACTCGCTCACCCTTTAATAGTCCTATATGGCCAGTGCGGAAATCTAACGGAGAATGGAGATTAACAGTGGACTATTGTGGCCTGAATGAAGTCACGCCACCACTGAGTGCTGCCGTGCTGGACATGCTAGAACTTCAGGACGAACTGGAGTCCAAGGCAGCCAAGTGGTATGCTACCATTGACATTGCTAATGCGTTTTTCTCAATCCCTTTGGCAGCAGAGTGCAGGCCACAATTTGCTCTCACTCGGAGGGGCATCCAGTACACCTGGATTCGACTGCCCCAGGGGTGGAAACACAGCCCCACCCTTTGCCATGGGCTGATCCAGACTGCACTGGAAAAGGGTGGAGCTCCGGAACACCGGCAATACGTGACATCATCATGCGGGGCCACACAGCAGAAGTTTATGAGAAAGGAGAGAAAATAATCCAAATCCTTCTGAGAGCCAGTTTTGCCATAAAACGAGGTAAGGTCAAGGGACCTGCACAGGAGATCCAGTTCCTAGGAATAAAATGGCAAGATGGATGTTGTCAGATCCCAATGGATGTGATCAACAAAATAACAGCTATGTCTCCACCAACTAATAAAAAGGAGACCCAAGCTTTCTTAGGTGTTGTGGATTTCCGGAGAATGCATATTCCAAATTACAGTTTCACTGTAAGCCCTCTCTACCACGTGACCTGAAAGAAGAATGATTTCACATGGGGCCCTGAACAACGACAAGCCTTTGAACAAATTAAATGGGAGATAGTTCATGCAGTAGCCCTTGGACCAGTTCGGGCAGGACAAGATGATAAAAATGTGCTCTACACCGCAGCCGGGGAGAACGGCCCTACCTGGAGCCTCTGGCAGAGAACACCAGGGGAGACTTGAGGTCAACCCCTGGGGTTTTGGAGCCGGGGATACAGAGGATCCGAGGCCCGCTACACTCCAACTGAAAAAGAGATCTTGGCAGCATATGAAGGGGTTCGAGCTGCTTCGGAGGTGGTTGGTACTGAAGCACAGCTCCTCCTGGCACCCCGACTGCCGGTGCTGGGCTGGATGTTCAAAGGGAGAGTCCCCTCTACACATCATGCCACCAATGCCACATGGAGTAAGTGGGTTGCACTGGTCGCACAACGAGCTCAAATAGGAAACCCCAGTTGCCCCAGAATCTTGGAAGTGATCATGGACTGGCCAGAAGGCAAAGATTTTGGAATGTCACTAGAGGAGGAGGTAACACGTGCTGAAGAGGCCCTACTGTATAACAAACTGCCAGAAGATGAGAAGTGATATGCTCTGTTCACTGATGGGTCCTGTCGTATTGTAGGAAAACATCGAAGGTGGAAAGCTGCCGTGTGGAGTCCTACACGAAGAGTTGCGGAAGCCGTTGAAAGACAAGGTGAATCGAGTCAGTTTGCAGAGGTGAAAGCCATCCAGCTGGCTTTAGATATCGCTGAGCGAGAAAAGTGACCTATTTCAAATAAGGACCCCAAAGCATATTTAATTGAGGATGGTCACTTACTAGCAATTACCTGTGTAGTGGAATCAAATGTTGATAGTGGGATTTACCTCCACTGTTTGTCATAGCTGAAGCTTGCAGAACCCTAAATCCAAACACATTTTCTTTTTCATATTTTTCCCTTTTTCAGCCTTCCTTTGTGAGCTGACAATATTTTTTCTGGTATGTAAGTACAAATTAGCTTTTAAATAAATTTCAGATTGTCTCAAATACAGAGTCTTGCAGCTGTATGAAGGGAAGAATGCAGGATGCTACAGGCCCCTCTATTTGTTTTACTCCTGAAACAGATTCTGGAATTTCTGCTGTGGGACCTGTTCTCCTTTCCAGTTCAGATGTTCATCAAAGACCTTGATTGCTTTTTACTTTTTACCAGCCACTTAAGTCTTGTCTGTTTTTTAAAAAGGCTAGAAAGCTCAGTCAGAAACATAGTCTGAAAACAAATGCAAGACAAGCATCTGTCTTTGAAATTTTAATTGCTGGAAGGAAAAAGTCTTTATATTTGTGCCAGTGTGGTATTTTGAATTTGCCGGGAATCAGTTTTCATAGACAGGTTTTAGAAACTTAGGAAAATAAATACTGTAAGCATGGTGATGTTTTCTGTATTGGTAAACAGTGAAAATAATAACCTCTTTTATGTTTTAATCAAAATTCTTCATTTAACATGCTGTGCTCTAAAAATGTACAGAGACCCTACTGAGTGCATCTCACCACTATCTATGCTAAGCGTACGTTGCAAGCTCTGGCATCGCCTAGGAGGACCGCCCGGATAAAACTATGCTCATGCTGATGAATCTAAGGGTAGTTTCTTTTATCCTCAGGGACGTAGCAAAGTTCTCGGAGAAATCACCAAGGAGCTGCACATTTTACATCAAAAACAAGGTGCCACTCAGCTAAATAATGTTTCCTTTCGTCTCATTTACAGATGTGGTGAAGATGATAAAAATCCTATGGATCAGCTTCTCCTTGCAAGGCTTTATTCTGTAGAGAAGAAATAATGTCTTTGGTTTGGTATAATTAGGGTTATTTGAAGTGCTTGCATAATGTTAGATCTGTTCATGGTAAATACCAATTTCTTGTAATGCACTTTTTGATTTTTCCTCTCCTCGCTCCTCTCAGCATGTGTTTTTTCTTTTCTTCCCTTCAGTGCAATTTAGCTCTTAGTGCTGAAAAAAAAAATTGTCTATTGTACTTAGATGCTGGCAATACTTTGTGTAGCAAGCGAAATGGCATATGCTGGAATGTTTGTCTTCTACGTCAAAAGGAAAGAGCGTGAGGATGTTTAAACGATTTTGCACAGTTAAGCAGCTATCCAGTCTTTGAACTGACTCCTTGTTTATGCAGTGTTTTAAAAGTACTAAGCTTAGAAGCTCATTACAGAATGGTCACACTGCAATTACTGTGCTGAACCAACTTTTAATAGGCTAGTTTTACATAAAAATCCACTTTGCCAGGGATATCAAAAGCGTGTGTCACCTTCATAATGAACAAGAAGATACAGTAGTTTGGAACAGTTTATGGTCTGCGCACAATCCAAGGCTAGTAGATGTTGAGAAAAAAATAGATGGCACACACTATATACAGACAGCATGGCATACAAACTTCAGTGAAGTATCTCAGGAAATCAAGAGCAGACACTTCCCCTAAACACAGTGATGGTGTTCACATGGAAACCAAATGTACAGCTGCTGAAACGTTTGGGCTTCACTGTTAGTTGGTGAAGCCTGTCTTCTGTGGGTTTTTTGTTTGTTTTTATGCTATGCCTATGGTTAGTACCCCTCTTTTGAGCCAGCTTCTTTGGGTGTCTTTACCTGGGCACAAAAAGATTCTGCAAGCACGGTATATAGAATGTAAAAGTATAAAGTAACTGTGAATTGGCTACTACACACAAAAGACATTCTGGATTTAAGAAGCTATTAGGCTAAATGCTCACCACCCTGATAGGGCACTTGCAGAGTCTTTCCTAGCCAGGTAGGCAGCCTCTGGGAGGAGAAGGGTTAGACTAAGCAGCCTCCCTGTTTTTTTTTTTTTTTCCTTAAAGATTTTATACCTTTCCAAATTGGTGTTTGCCCTCTTGAATTCATGAGCTGCTAAGAACCCCTGTCTCAACAGGGGCTTTAATTTTACACCTTTTACCTTTCTACAGACTTTTTCCACAGCTCTTCCTCAGCAGTCTGAGTCAAGGGTACACAGCTGTGCTGTGTCAGAGCTGATGCTTGGTGCGCAGGCAGGTAAGCCTTGGGGAGCCTTCAACTGGGGCTACAGGGAGAGAGGGTTACACAACCACAGAGAAGTCGACCTCCTTTGTGAAAATAATGTAATTCTCACAGGTGCACTGTGATAGCCAGGAAAGCTTGTCTGGTGACATGTCTTAGCTACTTTCCCTTCATCTGAGATCTGCTGTCAAGGTAACAGCAACAAACTGCACCAAGGTTAGTCGTGCCAGGGTTATCTGAGGCCAGCCGTTACATCCATGTGATGCCAAGGGGATTGGTGCATGTGACAGAGGACCTCTCATGTCAGACTCTCAGAGGTTGTTCTTGTGGTCAGTGTTGCCTCCTGGGGTTACAACTTAGCTACTTAACTTTGCTTTAAATGTAATTCTGTTCAGGCTTCCTATTACTTTGCTGTAATAAATGTGCTGTAATATAAAAATCACTGTCTCCTTTGTTCCTAAATTTATTTCCATACTTTGCAAGAGGCAGTACTCTAATTAGCTAATTGTGTGGATGGAAGTTCCTGAGTTACTGTGATACTGTTATGAAAAAAAAGGCTGTTTGTGAATCTAAGCTGTATTAGGACTGAATTTGTGCATATCAAAGGAAAAATGAGCAGAGCTTATGGGCAAACTGTTCTTTAGAAGGTCTTTAAAAGTATTCTTTTGTTCTTCAGAGGATTTATGGCCAAGTAATTTTTTAAGCTTGTGAGGTGTCAGGCTCCACATAATACTCCTTGATTTGAGAAATAACAGGGGATATGTTTTGGCAAGGTTGGTATTTAATTTTGTTAAAATACAATTTCTCCTGCTTTCCTTGACCAACAGTCTAGTCAAATTTGCAGCTGGGCTACAAGCCTTTACAATGAGGTGGTAATGATGTTGCAATATTTCTTAAATATAACTTAAAAAATTTAAAATAATGTAAAATTTAAGTTAAATGACTCTCCCAAAAGCACCAGCTCCAAAAGGAGAGGGAAGACTCACAACACATTCTGTACCATGTTACTTAATTTGATAAAATTGGAGCCAACTGGCTTTCATTGTGCTGTGACTTACAGGTGTGTTGGAATTTTCTGTGTGGCTGGATGTGTGTTCTAGGGGTGGAATCAGACAGATGCTGGATTTTTTAGCATTGGATGGTTTACAGGACCTAGTTAAACTTCTAAGCTGCTTGAGATTTGACAAAGAAATATGAAAAAGTGCCTTGTAGTTCACAGGAGAAGTTCTATAAGAAAGCAGGTGTTGGGGTGTTAGTAGTCATGCTGCATGATGCAGAAAGGAACATTTAAATGCAT
This sequence comes from Phoenicopterus ruber ruber, assembly GCA_009819775.1. NCBI lineage: Eukaryota > Metazoa > Chordata > Aves > Phoenicopteriformes > Phoenicopteridae > Phoenicopterus > Phoenicopterus ruber. Next base: position 30,063,215 of record CM020218.1, on the reverse strand, counting down.
ACTGATTACTTTATGTTATTACTTTATGCAAAAGTGAGACAGGAAGAGCTGGAGAAAACCTTGTGCTCTCATGGCCTGACCCTCGGGATTTTCTACTTGGGATGATGAGCTCCTGATGATTAACAAAGAGTGCTCTAAGAACTTAGTACAGCTGTTAGCACAGCAGTTAGTACAGCCGTTTTGTAGTAATTGTGCACAATTTAATGAGCTAACCTATCTTGACCGTTACTATCATGCATTCCATACAAGTTGGTTAAAGAATTTGTTTTTAATTGAAGCAGAAGTTGAATACATTGAATTTAGGGGTGACCTATTAAAAAAAAAATAGGGAAAGATTTGAGGTAATCAGTTGCTTCCGTAATCTTTATTTCAGTCTAGAATAAGAGGGGAAGAGATCTCCAGGAGGAAAAATAGTTGACCTTACAAAGGATCAAGCATTGTTTACACAGTGCTAAAACTTTTTTTAGTATTTTCTTGTACTAATAATAGGATATACATTCCCTTTTGGCAGGAAGATGTTACAAAAAGGCTAAAAAAATCTAATGAACATACATAGCTTCCTGTTAATCATTTGTGTCTGTCTGGAAAGTAGAGCTTACTTTCTTCACCCAGAGACGAGGGAGTTTAACTGTGTGGTTAGGCGTATCACAGCTTAGTTGAAGTCCACGTACTTGCTAAAATCAAGAAACAAAACACATCCTTCAGCTGTAATGCATGCAGAGTGAGTAGCTTTAGGTAAGCCTCAATCCACTTTATGAAATTATGACTAGAAAAAGGGTCCGAGTGAAAGAGGAAAGCTATACTTACATTAACCTCAAACAACTGCAATAGATATTTCTTGTCTTTGGGGACTTTCTTATTAGCTATTTGAAATCATTTTACAAATGGTGTATACAATCCAAATTAAAACAAACAAACAAAAAAGTTGTGTTTTAGAAGAGAAAGCAATTGCAGGTTGAAAACGAAGCGCGTTCCTGTTTAAATCCTGACTTAGTAGTTGGACTTCAGACAAGCCAGCTGGTCTAGAATTATCTTTTAAAGCTGGGAATGAAGGGGAGATGAAAGCTCACTATCCAAGTTTTTATAAATCCCTATCAAAAACAAGATTTGGGGCTTACTACATTTTGAGAGGAGAGTGAGAGAATGGGGCATGCTGTGCAAGGACAGTTAACGGGAGAGGCGGGCTCTGGGGCGGGCTGGTAGAGAAGAAAGCAAGCTCTGGGGCAGGAGTCGCAACAGGAGCGTGCGGGACCAGGCCAAGTGGGACGTGCGAAGGGGCAGCTACCTCGGGCGCCGCTCTGGTACCTCTGACAGCAGTGCTAATTTGGGAGAAGCAGCTTCTTCCTCGTGACTGTTCCTACCAGTGAAAGAGCTGCTGGTAATTTGTCCCACTCGCCCAACTTGTTTTTGCCATCACACGCAGGAGCTCCATTTGAGAGAGCCAAAAAAAGGGATCCGACTTCCGACATCAGTATTGTGGTAGTTCCGCATCTTGGAAGTACAAAGCCACTTGTACTTACAGACTTAACTTTTATAGAGTGTACTATTTTCCTAAGTGCGTACTTCATTTGAGGAGTCACCTCTAAAATAGGTGGAGTGGTAAAGTCCTATAGTGCCCTAAGTATACATATGACATATTGTGCAGAATCATTACAGCTTTCACAGCAGGATCTTATGCCTGACAAATCTCAAGAAAATGAGGTTCTCAATAGATAAATGACACTTCTCAAGGCCAGTTTAAAATCTAGAAGGCTTGAGAGGGCTTCTGGGGACATGCTAGGGGGCATCTGGTCAACATATTAACAGATAATCTCACAAAGGAAAACATGACTTCAGTTTCTTGATGACAAAATGATAGAGCTAGGAAAAAACCTCAATACTGAGAGTCTGAATAATAAGCTTCATCGTCATGGGGAAAAAATACTAACTATCACACAGTTGGTTTTAAATTACGCTGACATTCTCAGTACAGAGATCTGGGAGTCGTTTTGCATAGTTTTGCATAGTTGCAAGACATAAGATCAGTGATCTATCACAGCCAAAAGGCAAGTAGAACATTAACAATTCCTAGGAAAAAAATGGGGAAAAGATAGACTTCTACTATGGAGCAATTCTATGGCATGTCCTCATCTTGGATATTGTGGTGCTTCCAATGCACCTCACAAAGTGTACAACAGAGCTGAGCGATAGAAAAAGGAGGAAAAAAAATAAAAAAGAATGATCAGAGGTACAAAATGGTTTCTTCACAAGAGATTAAGTAACTCATTTTCCAGGTTTGAAAACAACTCAAGATGAGGAATATGGTATCTGTAACAGTGTGAAAGATGCATAGGGAACGAGTAATTGCTGGTTTTTGTAAAATGACAACTAGTCGGCACTCGGTGAAATCAGATTTAAAGCAAACAGAAAAGCACTTCTTTATCCAGCACAATTCCATCGTGGATATTCTTGCCACAGGATATGGTAGAAACAAACAAAACGTCTCCAAAAGGCACCATCTACAGAGACGCTTGGTGGCTGTGAAACATCTGGATTTGCACGATCCAAAAGCAACCTTTGTGTCAGGAAGCTTCTCGGCTCTCATCAGAGAAGGGCAGGAGGGCACACCGGGGCAGGATCTCCTTCTACAAGGATCGCTAGCCAACGTGGGAGACGCGGTGACCGTTACGATGATTCTTACATTCTTACAGCTGTTGAAAAACCAAGTTAAGAGCCTTGCCAAATGAACTAAAACCCAGGTAGCTAATACCTAGAAGCGGAGACTGAAACATCTTCATGTGCAGAGAGAACGAGAGTCAAGGTTTCTGCGAAAACAAACCTTTAAATGATTTTAATTGCAATATAGTATTTTTTTCCTCTGATGAAGGGTAAAAAAAATACTAGGGTGGGAATGGAGGTTTTTCCCGTTGTCTTTGACATACAGATTGTTCAAGAGCAATGGCACTTCCAAAGCAGATGCTAGACTCTTGCATAAAAAGCCCCACTTACCTGAACTTTTCAGTGTTACTTTTCACATACGCGCGTTTTGAGCATTCAGCGGCGACGCTGTGTTGGTTAGGCGCATCGGCAAGCTCGGCTATCTCAGAGCAAGAAACAGCTTTAATGCTTCCTCCCAGAGGCGTATTTTAGACCTACCCTTCACTCATGCCAGCTGTAGGCTGAGCTCTGCGATGACTGAACTGGACATGCCCAAGCTTGCTTCTTGCTATGTTGTCGCGTGTGTGATACGTGATAATACGTGCATGACTTGGGGCTACAATGCAGCCTTCAAAATCGGATGACAGCTCCGCGTTAGCGAGCATGTAGAGGGTAAGAGAGGAAAAATGAATGTAGTCCTTCATAAAATCTTAAGGGGACCCTAAAAAACAGACTTAGCTCTTCAACGCAAGCACGTAGCCATATACGCTGACTGCATGACACTGTACCAGCAGAAGTGTTTTCTGCTTAGCATGGCTTATTTAGAAGATGATTTAGACATTGTTAATAATCCATCATTGATGTTTAGGCATCAGCTACTGCAACCAAATTCACCCTTTCCTCTGTCACTTGCAGGATAAATGTTTTAAAACGCTAGTTATGCTCAGAGAGTTAAAATTAACAATTATATTTAAACTACAGGATTAAGCCAAACAAAATTATTTATTCTGGCATTAGATTTATATAGAACCTAATTTTAGCTTAATGAAATAAAATCTAGTGCACTAGAAATATGCTTCCTCTATGGATTAGAGAGAGTAGAAAAGAATGTATAGCATTCCATGTAAGGAACGAATTGAAAATTTTTTGGTTTTAGAAGCCGTTCGTGCCAAGATTGCATATCCTGAAAACAGAGGAGTCCTACATCATCACTGAGCAACTGGAAAAACAACACCGCAAAGGTTATACACTATGGATTTTTAATCCTGAATAATTTACTCTGAGTTTTGGCAAAGGAAATCTATCAAACTCTTCATTTTTCTTTCATCTTTTTTTCTCATTTCAAGGATAAGTGAAAGTTGTATTTGATCGACTGTCCTTTGTATCAGGTGATTGTGCAACGTCTTTATCATACGTCCTTTTTTCTTTCCTGCAGTATCGCATTAGGAAAGTAGCTCACACAGGACTCTTGCTTGCTAGTTTTGCAAAGCTCTGCTTCTGCGAAACAGAAGACACTATGACTGTATGTTGAAACTGTGTGTTACCATTCTGACGTGTATCTTAAAATCTCAGGAAATTTTGTATTGCTCAATCAAAAAAATAGCAGTAACTTAGTAAAAATGAGTAAACAAGCAGTAAGTATTAAAACACTAATATGTAAGTAGCATAGTAACCGGTATTCATTAACGTTAAAGAGAACAAACGGGAATAAATGCTTTAAATCATGGCTGTTAACGTCTGATTCCTTAAGAATTACATTGTTTTCACTTACCTGAAGTAAATACATACAAGTTATGTCTCCAAAGGATTACCATCTACTCTCCAGCAGCAATCTCAATAGCTGTTAGATCCAATAATCCGTTTATTTTTTCATCACGTCTTCTTATAACCTCAACAGTTACGCATTTCTGGTTTTGCTATATTGCTTCACTTTGGTTAGATAAAAATACTAGTTGTTTTATTTTCGTCATTATTTGGAAAGAATAATTCACTTGATGGTCTTACGAACCGGAAATCTGTGCCCTGGCCAAGGTCGTTCATATGTAAGACTCCCTGATATTCCTTGGTTCGGGTTCTAATGCAGGCACTCAAAGATGCCTCAAAACTTTAGTCTGGTGCTGGTGGTTTATGTCCAGTTCTTACATTAGCAAAGAAAATACTTACTTAAAGTATAAAACTGAGGCCTATCTGTGTCCAAACCTGCATTGGCTTAGCTGAACTAGTGCAAACCCGTATGAACAGACCCAAGGCAAGAGCCTGAAACAGTAACGAGATGCAAATTGTCCCATTTATTGCCTCAAGATTAAAATCCAAACACAATTTGTTGATTCCTACAAACAACTTAATAGGTGACCAAACTGCAAAAGGTAAAGGGATATTTATAGCGCTGTTGTCTCACTTAAGGGATTACAGAGAGAGCTCATTCTGGTTGCAAGTCAGAAAGACCGGGTTGCCAGCCAAGCCTCACAACGAAAGGTTTGCTGTACACGCGACAGCCGAGGAACTGAGCTGGACGTGCGTCCCGCAGCGTGCACAGGCTGAACGAGGTCCTCGCTAAGGGCCACAAAATGAAGAGTCCAGCATGGGGAAAGCAAACAAGTCTTTTAGCGTCCAGCAAATGGTGGACAAGTCAGGATTTCTTCTTGAATCTCAAGGAGGCAAGAAATTTGTGGGTTCAGTTTGGAATAGTACATATGATTTCCCCAGGCTTCCACAAATCTGCTTAACTTTTCATTAAGCTAATCAAATTACTTTTCATTTACACTTTTCTCTTTCACGTAGATGTGTTCCAAACAACCTCAGTAGGAACAAACCCCCGGAAAGGTCAGGCTGGCTACTTACTTGGGACTCCTCTAAACGCGCCTGCTAATTGGGGGAAAGACACAAACGTTCAGGACCAGGGTTTTGGTAGAGCTTCACCAGCTGTTAAAGAGCTGTGGCACGTTTTCACAACCCTCTTCTCTGTGTTCATGCATGTTAGTAACGACTGACTTGAGGATAATGCTACCAGCTCCTTTAAACTGGCCACGCGACTCCTTATTTTTAAGAGTTTTAAGAAATTGTGAAAGCAGTTACTTTAAAGGTTGTTTTAGAAATGTTCATAGTGAAGCATTCTGACTCATTTCCTGGTGTTTGATTTAAGGTATGAGAGTCATTTTTTAAATGTAGTTAAAATTTATTTTGAGGAATAAAAGAAAATTTACTTGGCTTTACAATGAATTTTGAGTTAATTCACATTTATTAATGAACATATAGGTATGATGGCCCATAGGACAACTTCAAGTCTTTTTTAATGCCGCTGTCTTTGCGGTTAGGTCGGATTGTAAAGATACCCAACTGGAAATAGAAATGGTAATGCAAAGTGAAATTCTTACTGTGATTTTTGAAGAGTAGCGAGGGACCTGTATTCCAGGAAAACAGTTGGGCTGGTTAATGAATTAAGAAAAATATGGTGTGTATTAGCTGGAAATACATGTAAACCTAAACCAAGAGGGTCTGTCGGGCTGTCTTCATGCATTCGCCATTCTTACTGGTTCTCTTGTATCTAGACACATTGCTTTCAGCGACAAAAACCCTGCCCTCAGCTCTAAGATGCCTGGATTCAGTTAAAAATCCCCCAAAAAGTCATGTTAAGTGCAGCAAGAGCAAGCTGCTCATGGGTAACTGGGGAGCTGCCACGGAACCACGAGACTGAAAAGCCCCCGCTCCAAAACAAGGTGGTACTAACGGAAGATGTGCAGGGAAAGGGAAGGAAGAAGACTGAATTCCCACAGTTACGGAGTGAATCAGGTGTTCAACACACACGTTGCCACAGCAAACTGAACATGACCCAACTTTGGCAAAATACCAGTTTCCCATACCCTATTAAATTCACAGCTATGATCGTGAACTCTCCTGTATCTAATACTTATTAAGGATGTGATGGAAAGCCAAAGAATTTTAAATTGTTTGATGGCAAACCCGACCTGCTCCCAAGTACAAAAAAAAAAATGTCCTCTCAGAGAGATTAACTAGATGCAACAGAATGAAAACATAACATTCAATTTGGAAATCTTATGTATACACGTTACCTTAAGCAGAGACATCAAACCTTTAAAACAACATTAATTATATATGCCTTTTCTCCTCGAAGAAAGGAAAAAAAAATTCTAACACTATATAAAACGTTGTGTTTGCCCACCTAAAATATTGAGGCAAGACGCTTTAAAGGAAGTCTCACTTTCAGATCACAGGCTTCTGATAATCATATGAACCGTGATAATCATATTAACTGCGATAACCATATTAACTGCTAGCTATCAGTTACGAGCACACACAATGAGCATTCTCCAAACGTTATAGTTTGCGAGAGCCAGGTCTGAAACGGGCATTACCTTTTCAGCCTTTCGATGGCACAGGGTCGAATTCTCTGCGCTCGGTGCCCGTTCTGCCCTAGCTGGTCCCCAGTCGGTATTCCGTCGGGAAGACGCGCGCGCACACAACTGCAAGTGCGCAGTAAGAGAAAAGACGTGCAGCAGTAGGTAGACAACAGTCGGTGCTGGTAGTACCGATGCAAGCGTGCAGCGCAGCAAACGCCCTCAGACTGAGAACCGGAGGATGGCCAGCAACAGGAGCCAGACCCAGGACTCCGGTGTATTATTAAATACTTGATTGCCCATAGGTAAGTTTACTGGCCAACAGTAACTTTCACAGCGAAGGTCAAGAAATAGAGGGAGGCTCACTTTTCAGTGGAGCGCCCACACTGCAGGGGTATTTACATTAGCCCATACAGTCAACTCCTGAGATGATCGTTCCCTTACACAAATAAACAACCTGCAGTATAAGCATGCATTAAGATTCCAGAGGAAAAAAAAAGTTACTATATCCTTATATTCTTTTACTTGAGAAAATCCAGTGTTATCCCAAATCCCCCCAAATAAAAATAAAAAAGAAATAACTTTTATTGGCAAGCTTATTGTTCATTAGTTTGTGTCTTCTAGGTGTTGCTATTTCCTCAATGCCGTAAGCCTGCTCCTGCGTTTTCTCCCTTGGAGACTTCTCATTCATCCAGAATTTTCATTCATTCAAAAGAAAAAGCATTTCTTCTTTTTACAGATGGAAAACCACCACCATAGGAATCTGCTCCAGTTTTATCATCTGAATCTCCTGCCTCCTGTTACTTGCATAACTCACAACTAAGAAACTTTGTCAGTATTTTCATGATAAATCTGATCAGCTTTGGAATAGCGCAGCAGCAAACACAGCAATGTCATTCTGGCAGACTTGGTGTATCTTCAGAGTTCTCTCATCACGGCCACGAGAAGCATTCTCTGCAAGTTACATTTTTGATACAACTGCAAGATTATCCGATTAGCACATTCCTTTTTTTTTTTGTAGAAGATCAGCTTTTCTGAAAGCAATCTTCCTGGTTTGATTATTATACGTAGTATTTGGCCCTTTAAGCATTCTCATCTTCCCCTCCTTTTTTCCTCCTCATTTCAGCTGGTTGCTCTGTACCCCCCCAAAATAATCTTCTCATTCACGCTGCTCTGCTGCTAGTCCACTAAATCAATACGGTCTTGGAGAATTTTCATCTTGGTAGGCAAGTTATTGTTAATCTCCAACAAGGATGTCAGGAACGCTTTTATGCTATCAACTTCATGGGTTTTGCTCACCTACAGGCAAAACCCCAAAATAAACACAATGCTGCGAGATGAAACGGCGCAGCTGAGAAGGAGAATCCCAAATGGAAGACAACGTTTTGATTGAGACTGAGCAGGTGATACAAACATTAGGAAATACTCTTCGGTAGTTTGGCCAATATAGCTCTTTTCTTACAGGTAATAATAATAATGCAATAGTCCATTGATGAGGATCTTTCCTCCATAAACACGGGGTTTTTGTCATGACACGCACGAATTGAGAAATAACGCTAAATACACAAAACCTAACATTAACGGTCAAGATATCATTCAATTTTTTACCAAAGGCTGTCAGGTTTAGCCTTCTGCACTTAAATGCAGCTGTTTTAAATATCTGCAGTTTCATTCAATCATTTTCTTCCGAAATGACTGTCTGAAGAAACCCAGTGTGGGCAAGTCACAATATCGGTCTAAAAATATAGCTGGCACCGTGAAGCAGTTTGGAAACCCAGTGAAGTATGCTTACTTATGTGTTTGGCTAGGTTCCGCAGCCCCTTTTCCCTGAATAGTATTATTCCAGACATTACTAACCAAGCATGACAGCAATTTGAGGTTTCCAGCACATCCCTTTCAGACAAAACAAAGTGAGAGGTGAGTTCTACAGGTAACTTTTAATGCAAGTCTTGAAAATTTGAGCAGATTCTGGTATTTTTCCCCTTCCCAATACATGTGATTGCATTTATTTACATATATTTTTACCTTTTGATATACATTTATATTATTGCCAGTTACCCTTTTCATTCTTAAACAATAGCACAAGTGGTTTAATAGTCATGACACCTCACAATAGCCTCGCTTGCCATTTATGCAAAATTAAAAATAACTAAGCCTAAGTACTTTCCTTTTTCTTTAATCTTCTGGCAAGTTAGGATTTTCTCCTCATTTATTAATAGCTGTGCCTGGCAGAACACACCAAAGGTGCCGATACTCGTGACTAATCTAGATGAAGTTCAAGTTAGCTGACAGGAGGTAATTTTCTTCAGTTCTTCATTCGGCTCTTACTCATCCCAGGTATCTCCATATTTATTTACTTTAACTAAAGAAAAGAAGAAAAAGTAGTCACATATGGCTTAATTTAACTGCACAAGTTTATCTTATACAGTGCTGAAAAAAAGTATGATGAAATGCATTATCATTTAAAGTGGTGAGTGGGGAGAGTGTCAGTCACAGCACAACAGACATCTAATTAAAGCTACTTTTGAATAAATGGGGAGAAGAGTTTGTTAATCATTATTCTTTAATGAATTAATACTCAGTCAAGAGGCCGACTGTGCTAATTCCTGTTCTACAGAACTTGTAATTACTTTGAAACAAACGTAACATGTGGATGAAACAAAGACAATTGGAGGAAACGGGCAAGGAACGTTACGATAAATAATGTGGCTACATAATCTAGTTACGTGCACAGTTGGATGGATTCGGGATGGTTAAAAACACATTCAAAGACAAACAAACAGAAAGCAGTAATCCCTACTAGGAAACTACTCAGCCATTATTATTTGGCAGCTTCCTTTAGTATAGGAGTGAGTCAGAAAGTAAAAAGAAAAAACAAAAAAACCCAGGGCACTGGTCTTAATGGATTTATTTATTCAGAAGTATGTCGTGCGTAACTGAACAATGAGCAGAAAGTGAAAAGATGCTCTCTTGAAAGTGGGCTGCAAAGTAGCCTGTAACTGACTGCCATCACTGACAGGGTACAGGATGGATCTATGCGATCCAGTAGGAATGCTGACACTAGTCAGGCACCCCTTTATAAATCTAGTTGCAGGTTAATTACTAAGCCTACGGTTTATTAATACCTGTCTGCAGTAGAACCAGTGGAATAGAGCAGAATGCACGGTCCTCGTTTCAGTGAGATGTCAGCAAACTTGGCATAATGCACTGACAAATCTATTTTAAGCTGATTGACATTGCAGTGAGGCACAATGAGCAGCTCTCTCGAAGTACAGTTTGATTTCCATTTCTATTAACCATGGCAGCTGAGCAGGCTGCGCTCGGTCCCCGGAAAATGCTCCAGTCCGTATCACTATGCAGATGCAAGTATTTGTACGGCTACAGTGAACGGAGAAGGCACCAGTAGATGGAAGTTAGGGACTGCTTAGAACTGGCTTAAACGTGGTTTGTTTTCCCTTATGTCCTTGCAACAGAGGGCAGAAACCACTGTCTCCTATTTGCTCGTCTGGTTCCTACGACACCGAGGTAAGAGGATGAACAGAGGGGTAATGACTCGGGACGCATGAACAGGCACACAACAAGTAACGTGGCCAGTGTGGCACATGAAGCTAAATTAGATCTTAGCCTGCAACATCAACAGAATCCCTGAACTGTAGATTTAAATGTGATTCCACTTGTAAAACATTTCTGAATTTTTGTATTCCCTCCTTAGTCTTTTTCCCTAAAAATACAAAGAGATACTCTGAAAAGTTTATTTACAAATCTCACGCACTGCTCAGTGTAGTTCTACCCTCAAAGCCCGAGTATAACCAACAAACAGAACACAGAAACATAACAAGACAGAATGCAATATTTGATCAACATTTTATAGTTATAGACCTCAAATAACTAAAAATAAAATAATGAATGCTTATTGTCATTTCACAGCCACAAGATTTGCCATGGAATATGGCAAGGTTTGCAGAATGCTGCTTAAGATTTCTGTGTGTGGTGTTCAAGTGACATTTCTAGGCTTTCTTATTTGTGGAGAAATATCTTGAAAAAGAAACGTTGTGTAAATCAATGAAGTGTCAGCTAATGGAATTTAGAAGCGATGTGAAACTACAGCTTCAATTATTTTTTAATGTCTCATTCGGCGTAGTCATGTGATAAGAGAAAAACGCTTTCATCCTTGAAATACCGGATTTAAATCATTACCCAGTAATTGTTTACAATTTTTATTTCAAGACTGTGTAGACCTGTCCAAAGACGGATGATCTGGAGAAAGTCATTCACAAGCATGAAATAGACTGACACTCCCAAGCAACACTGTCCCAAAGCTTACTACTGCTGCTTCAGAACTTTTTGCTTTAATATGCTTTTCTATGCTTGTTACCACCTGTTATGCCTAATAGGATATGTTAGCGATTCCTGCAAATCTTGTTGCAACATGATTGACAAGACTGGACACTGCATACAAACCCAAACAATTCAAGCTGCCTCATCCAGCAGTACTATTTAACAATGGTAAAACATTCCTTTTGCTACCATCACTTTCACAGATGCCACACTAAATTAACAAAGTTCTAGAGCAAGCCATTATGAATTGCTTCTGTGCCTCCTTTTCAAAAAAACGAGTCAAAAAGTTGACTGAATGGCATTTTACTCTTCAGGACATTGCATTCTTATTTTGCTGTGTAAAGTTTTGTTTTTCACTGGGAAAACAAATCTCAATATTGCTGCCAAATACTGTTTCCTTCCTTTGAGTTTTAATGTAGAAAATGAACCTCTACAAACAATGCCTCTATAGAAATCCACTGATTCCACATGAAACAATTCATAAAAATAAATACCCTCCCCTTCAAAACCATCAACCATGTGCTCTATTTTGAGAGAACAATGCTATCTAAAACGTACACCCCCTCCCATAGCTACACCTCTTCAGTATAGCTCTGAGCTCAGAGAATTCTTTGTTGAAAGAGGTTGCTCGATACAGTCAATAAACCAAAAGTTCTGAGATTTTCAGTCTGGCACCAAGCAATACGGTTACAGAAGAGGAATTATAATTTACTATTGGAAGATCAGTATTTTTGAAAAAAAGAATTAATTTGAAATATGAAACTACAGACCACATCACATGTAAGATACCTGCAGATACTGTAAAAATAAATTGCTTAAAGGGTAAGCAGCATTAAGCCTTGGGTTTGTAACCATTTTTAACATTACTGCCAGTATTTGAATTTACTACGTATTTCTGTAAATCGGTACATTACCTTCCTTAGCTGTTTTTTCCTGTGAAAACTTGCTTGGAGTTTCTGCCTTTGGTGGTTGCATTACCTCGTATGTCTCTCTGTGTTTATTCCTTAATTCCTCATATGTGATGCCTTTTTTTTTACGGCTTTCTTCTGGAATTGGAGCAGGATCTGAAACCAAACCAAACATCAAAATACTAGAAATGGCGTCACACATCCAAACTTGGCTACAACCTGTTCTAGAATGCCAGTTAATTACAGCTCAATCCCAAATGAAAAGGAGCATGACAGCTGCAATTCTGAATGCAACTGAGAATGTACATCGTCTTTAATTAATCCATTCCTTTTATCCTCTTCATTTTGTCAAACTGCTTTGGAAGACTGGCAGTTAACTCCTTTTCTTCATTTTACCCAATGGAAATCCTAACAACCATGCGGTAGCTGATAGATAAAACAGTTCTGGTCACTTTATGTAAAATTTATGATAATCATACATTTGATATATTTATGATTTCTGATGAGAAATCTAGGTGAAGCTCAAGGGTTTGCATTCAGGCTTTAAATTCTGCTTTCAAAGAATTAAGACTACATCCATCATATGTCAGCTGATAAACGTTTTATCCTTTTAGCTACATTTATAATGCAGAATCTTGGTTCTATAATTAAGGTTCTACCAACTATTGACATTTGTGATGAAGTGTAATTACAATTTCCTTGACACATTTACATCTGATACTTTTATATAACTAAAACCGAGTTGCATGAAAGGGCTTTTTTGTCAAATAAAACCTTCTCCATAGTTTGGATTTTTTAACTCCTCTAATTCAAAGTACAAAACTCTGCATTTGACAGTAACTTCCTCCTTCGTGTACCACAGAGACCTGAATTCAGAATCGTGTTTCCCCTGCAATAGCCGAGGACAGAGTTCATGCTGGAAGGAAGGGAACAGCTGCACAGAACAGTACTTGAAAACCACTTTAGTTCTCTGTGAGAAAATCAGCTGTTGCCGGACAGAACACAATATGCATTCAGTTCTCAGAAGACTTAAATGTTTGTCACATTATAAAAAACAGTTTAATGTCACTTGAATTATAGTAGTATGCAGCTACAGCACCACTGCTGGTGAAAATGAAACAACCTCAGAAAGGCTAGCAGACAAACGGTAGAGACTAGGGCCTGTTTAGTGCAGTGAAAGGATGGCATAGTCACCTTAATTTCAATCAAAAAGAACGTCAAGTCAGGCTGAGTTTTTTGCAGGTTTAGTTTCACAACAGATTAAACCTTGTAAGTTAATTTACGATCTGTACTTGCAATTAGAGCTACAGAACATGAAAAAACCCTGAATTTAGTTTACAGTTAGAACACAAAATAATACATATATTTATCTTCTGTGTAAAAACAATTCTGGGAACTTCAAGGTGTTTCATTCAAAAACCACTATATAGTACCATGCATGGGATGAAAATACACACTTTAGTAAGAGAAGTATCTAAGAGAAAGGCAAGAGTCATTGTACTACAAACTGCTAAATATTAAGACAAAACATACCTTGAACAGTGTAATCAGTAATTCCTGTAGGTGAAGATTCATTCAGGGAAGCACTGAATGGAACGGGTTCATAACTGGAGAGGGCTCTATCTGTTGAACTATAATCATCTGAATAGCTAGAAGAAAGTGGGAATCCAGCTCTTGGGGATGAAGACTCAGTAAATGACTGAGAAGGCATGTCTGAAAATTCAGATTTCCGACTGGAACGGCTGGAAAATAATACAGTTAAATATTAAATACAGAAATACTAAAGTTAAAAATAGAACTATAAGAGTAACAATACGTGCAGTTCAAGAAAATACTCTTTTATTTTAAATGGTTTCGTTTCCAACATGAATTATCTTAAAAAAAAGTTTGGGGTGGTGGGGTTTTTTTCTTTACATTGCAAAGATCTATATAGTCCCTCCCCCAACACTCTTCCCTTCCTCCCAGAAACTTAACTCATACCTGAAAATCTCCAGAACAGAAGACAAAAGAGACAAAGTATTTTGCACTTTACAAGGCAAAAATGACAGTCCCTTCCCCAGGGACTCTTCAGACAGAAAAAACGCATCAGACACAAATAGTACAGGGTGTGCCCATGTAACTAGTGGTAGCATGAACTATAGTTATTTTTAAAGGCCTTTTAGGAAGAATTTGCAATTTAAACCCCTTCATCATTAGACGCTGCTGTAATTGATCAGTACCAAACAACAGAAGAAAAGGAGAATGAAGAGCTATCTTGGGGAAATTAAATTATGAAGGTTTATTGATTTGCTGAATTCAGCAGAAACATTAACTAATTTTCCCTTAAGAGAGAAAGGTAAGATCATATAAAGAATATTCTGGAAACTGATGCCTGATATTCTAAAGCATTCGCTACATACTCGGAATGGCCCTGCAAACCACTACACAATATGTCTCTTTATCAAGAATGCCACCACTTGGTGCCACTAGAAAGTATTTATTCATTTTTCACTTTAAACTTCTGCTTAGCTGTACTTTTAGTTTCATATGAAAAACATTTGCAAATAGTCTTTGTTTTATTCTGACAATAAACATACAGAGCTAAGCCATTTTATTGCCTCAATTATATTTTTAAAGTATATGCAAACACAGCTTTAAACAACTATCTAATCTTTTAGCTCCCTACCTATTTTTAACTGCAAATCAGAATTACCAAAATACATTCATTAGTATTAGCAATGATTTCTGTTGCTGGCTTAAAAAAGTAGCATGTATGGACAATAATGCAATGTGAATGAATTTAAATTAATCATTCAACCAAGGGAAAAAAAAAAAAAGGAATTTATCACTTAGGAAATAAAATTTTACATACACAAAAGAATGCGCCATTAAAGGTTCAAGGGACTTACTGGTGCAGCAGATGATGGCATTTAAACACGTTCTCGCCTAGAGTAAACAGTTAACTATCATGACAATTTCTTATTAGAAACTGGAGGCAGGTGAAGGGACAAGTCCAGCTCCAATTCAGTTGAGTTTATACAGTAAACGTATAAATTGGTAATTCCTAAAACTATGCTTGATGCCATAAAAACATAAACATTTCAGAATAAAGGTAAATCTTCCAGACAAAACTGTCATAAATGTGAATTTATAAAGTAATTAAGAATTTAATAAAATCCTTTATAAACGTTTAACAATCTTAGCACATACATAGCAGGACTACTACTCACTATCCAAACACTATTCTCGCAGTTTTGAATCAAGGGTTTAAGTGAGATATTCCGAAAGTCGTTTGCAATTAAAAACCACTTGAGGGAGAAAACATTCTGGAACAAAACAGGAAATAGTTTTAAGAACCTGATGAGTTTCTCACATGTACAGCATAATGCTGTTACAGATGTAAAGGATTTAAACAAACAGCAGTAAGTTTGACCACCATGCTTCTTCCTGCACCGATATTGTTTACTGAGCTCTTTCCTTCGATAAACACTGAAATCATTTCCACCCTCTTCCTACTTCAATCAAACTGAACTATGGGAAAAAATTCCAGAACATAACACTATTTTATTTCAGTTAACTTAGTTTACTTCTAAACTAAGGAGGCAACTTCTGCCGTCACACTACTGTAAGAAAATTCCACAGGAAAACAACATCTTCATCTACAAGGAATACATTTTGCTAAGTAAAACATTTCTTTTTCTACTCCTCAAAGTGATCAGTTGTATGTAAAGAGCTCAAAATGCATGTTTTACAGCTGGCCAACTGATACAGATACAGTTTCCTGAAAGTGGAGGTGCAGCTCTGAAGGTCTTTGAAAGGTGCAAATGTAGCCTTGATCTGTTAGTGTTTAAAATGTCCTATTCAAGAGTAAGTTTTAAATTTAAAAGATAATTAAATTCTTACTTATGTGAACTATGTCTCTGAGCTTGTCGTAGAACATCTCCTATTGGAGAATCCTTCAGTTTCTTAAATTTCTCGCTACAGATTGGCAAGTAGGATATCTTTCCAGCCAGGTATCCACACATTCCAGCAACTTTTTTAAAAGAAAAAAAAGATGGGTTTATATGCTGTATCATAATATTCAACATAGTTTTAAAATCACTTCAAATAAATTATACAGTATCTTCAATAAAAGAAAAAAAAAAAAAAGAGTTTAGATCTAAACCAAAACCACGCAGTAATCATCTCTGCTTCTTCTGCAGACAAAGGGTACTAAAAACAAATGCAACAGCTGAATTGAGACACAGAGCAATGATTTAGACATGGCATAAGCATCAGATGATTTCAGCTAGTACTTGATGAATGAAAGGTGACAGAAAAAGAAAAATAATTGCAATCAGTTTCTCCCAAGATCTAGAAATAAAAACTAACTATAAAAGATGATAAAATAGTCAGAAATAAACAAAGGTAGTAAATTCTGCTAATTTAATCCATCAGATCTTGAAAAGGCTTTCACTAGTACGAAGAGAAGTCTAAATAAACTTAGCGTTAGGCTCAGTATCTTCTGAAGAGAATTCTATGATATGGTTGCCGGAGGGCAAACAACTGAATTAGCTGAACCCTCACAATCACTAGGCAAATGCTTTCAATTTAGTGCATGAGCTATTTTCATCTGCTAGACAGGACATAAGAATCAACGATCACGATAGTTCTTTCTGGGCTTAAAACTGATGATTTCCATCAGCTGGCTCCTTCAAGTTTTATGAGTGGGTCAAATAGAGTATGAAGGAGCATGAAGGATTCAATGGCAATTAATACAAGTTTTGTTGTTGACTTTGTAGGAGAAAAGGACTAGACCCTTCTTTCATATGCAACGAGTATTCTCTAAATACAAAGACTAAAGACTCTCAATCATCTTTTAGTCAGAAAAGAGTTAATTACCAGTAACATTAATCTTCTGAGGTCCTCACCCTGTAGATTACATCATCTGGGAATCAATATAAAAGAGGATTTTACCCTACCCTGCCGTACTGGTACTGAAATTGTGATTCCTGTTCTAATGTCTGTATTTTGAAAAGGAGGTCAAAAATCCTTTTCCAAGGGAAAAGAGAAGAACAGCCACAACTACGAGTGAAGTTTACAAATGTAAGGGTTTAGCTGTTTAGCAGGTCAAAAAAATTGGAAGACACCTCAAATGCTGTAAGTACGTGCAAAAAATGATCTAGTTGAGGATGTCCCTGCTCATTGCAAGGGGGTTGGACTAGATGACCTTCAAAGGTCCCTTCCAACCCAAACTATTCTATGGTTCTAAGTTACCTGCTGAAAAACAACCAAAACGCATGCTTTATGCAAAATTCTTTTAGTATAAAATGAAAATCCGTATGTATACCAGTGTACATCAAAAAGGAGAAGCCAGAAGTGTTTTGGCTTATAACCTTAACATCAAGAATAGTTGGTCCGGTCCAGCTGTTCCATATTTTTCCCCTTGATTTCAAAACTTAGTTCTATTAAATAAGAGGAATGTAGCCCTTAACTAGAAATGTGTAGGAGGTATCAGGGACATAGTAATTCTATTATTTATTAGAAACGTTTGTGTTATAACATTGTTTGGCATTCAAAGAAAGCAAGTAGAATTTAGCATAAACAAATGGCAGCCCTAGTCTCTCACATTCATTTATCTGCTTAAACAACACTTCCTTCACCACAAATTATGGGTTTTACCCTCTTCCCACTGAAGTAAACTGTAAGAGTAACTGGCTGTATCTGGGCAGACTGGCAAGATGGCAACTTCCTGTTTTACTGTCATGTATTACATTGAAAAGGTTAATTTATTAATTTATTTTTGATTATACTTAATCCAAAATCATTCACATGAAATTGCTGTTTTCCTACAATTGTACATACATAATGTCCAGGAAAAAAAGGCACTAAAATAGCCTGAATGGGACAAGTGAGATGCATGAATAAAGACCTTCAAATTAGGAAGGGAGGGGTGGGTGTACTCTGCCAAAGTAATTTAAAGTAAGCTTGTACAGTATCTATTTACAATGTTTTTATCTTAAATTCTTACATTACACTTGTCAAGCATATTTCAAATCTTACAGTTTTATGGAAAGCCTCTAAACAAAACTTGTCCAAAACGTGCTGCACAAATTCAAAGATGGTTGAATAAATGAAATGCTCTACCTCTTGACATTGAACAGGTTCTTGCAGTATGACATGCTGTAGTTAAGAAACACAGCTAAAAAGTTGCTGACTGATAGAGTTAACTGCAGGAAGGTGAAACTTATTCACTGGATATATCAGATCATTCACTCCTATCTTCAGGCACAGTTGTACCAATGTAAGCATAGAGTGGAGCCCCAGTGAATCAGCCAGCTAGTCTCGCGGGAATTACATCTGTGTAACAGACTCCAGAACCTAAGGCATGAATACAAGCTGAATTTATATGTAGCTTTTACTTACATGCAACTTTTGTAAAAGAGCCAAATCTTGAGCTGTCTCTTAGAACACCTGAAAACGAGGATGAAAGTAATTACTAATAAGTTATTAAGAATTAGGCTGAAAAACATCAACTGTAGTTATGTTTGTAGCTATGTTTGTAGGTAGCAGGTTACTCTTTTACACTTAACATTGAAGAAAATTCAAGAAAACGTAGCCTCTGAATTCCCCATAAAATTATAAAAATCTAAGAATTACCTCTTTAATCATATCACACACAGTATTACTACACACTATAGAATATATTGTTTCATAATCACCGAGGTATTGCATTTGTCAAACAACGTAAAATGAACATGAATGTGATGTTAATTTAAAGTTTTGCTCCTTCGTTAGTCTTAGGAACTGCAAGTCATGTAGCCGAAGAGTCTAAACTTCTTTTAATTACAAGTAGATTAGATATTATATTAACTTTATTCAGCAGCAATATATTTCATCTGAGCAAATCCAAATTAACCCAAAGTATGTTTACACTTTACCTTTCCTAATTAAGAAACTAGTAGCCAGCATGCTCGCTGCAGCCAAAGGAAAAGCTGTGAAGAAGAAAAAAAGTTGCTTAAATTATGATTTTCAGTATTTTCAACCACATTTAACAAAATATGCAATAAAACGAGAGTTGCTAGGCTTACTAAGCTCATTTGTATAAGAATATAACTATATATATAATTAACAAACTATATGTAAATTATGAAACATTCTCAATTCCAGTTTTTAAGACCTACTACAAACTACGCAGTTCTGGTTAATGAGTCATCCTGTCTTCATTAGACTTCACGCTTCCTGAAATACAAAAGCCAACGGCAGATGGGATAAAGCTCTAAGGACAAGATTCCAGGTCCAGCTGCAGCTGCTACAGCATCAAGGTGCAGAACTTTAAACCAGAAAAGCATACACAGTTCTTCAGGACGGAGGGCAGTTCCATAGAGGCCAGTGCCTCTAAAAATTTTTGAAAACCAAAAGTCTTGATTTTAACATAAGAACTTTGGAAAAAGCCTAACTCTTACAGAGATATAAATTAAATTGATTAAAATTAGGTAACTTGTTTGACTCACCAGCAAATTAAAGAACAGGGCACCTTTTTCTGTAGCTTATGGATCAAGCTATACAACTCAGGTAGGGTCAGGAATGCAGAGAAGACGACAAACATGGAAGAGCATTACTGCCTATCACAACCAGCTTAACAGTTCACATTGGTTTTTATCGTATTGAAAGAGTTCAGGTGGCAGGAAGCATTTGAAGGTGGCAAGAAACAAAAGAAATGCTTATTTCAAGCAATGGTAACTATGAATTGGGAAGATTAACTTTGAAACTATTCATAAAGGCCACTATGCCTGCACAAGATACAGTGACACTGAAATAACGAACATGACAGAAGACTAAAGTTAATTACATTAAAGATTTAGATGTGTCATAATGAAATTACATTTTAAGCAAGTCTGAAAATGTAGATGTTACAAAAAGGCTCAATGACTTTAAATTTACCTAGGGGAGAAATTTTTGCAACAGCACTAGATGTATACAGTGTTTTGATGCACACAATCTGCTAATTAAGTTCATATTTGAAGATAAATGGTATTTTTTAGAATTTGGACAGCATAGTATTAAAATATACTTTGCAAACTAAGAGTTTATTCCTTCACAAATTCTGACAGGTCTAAACTAGGCTAGGAGTCCAACCAGCATTTTAGGGTAAATGACTGGATGTTACTTTTAAGAAAAAGTATTGGCTCCTTGGTTAACAAGCAAGATTACAGTAACACTTCAAAATAGGTAATAGAATCTTCCAATTTATTAAAGATTAAAACCCTGATGCTTTTAGAGATTCTAGACCTAGATTTTTCAAAATTTAGAGTTCTAGATTTTCTAAGATACAGAATGGCAGTGCAGATTTGAAGCGATATTGTAAGAGAAAAAAACCCGGGGGTCTTAAAAAAAAAAAAAAATCCAAAAGAACTTATTACAGAGGACTTCAGTCTAACCCTTAGAGGTTTGAACTGACTTATAGGCCCAACACAAATATTCCGGACATCAAAGACAGGTTATGCACTTTAGTGGAAACAGCTGCTAGTATGTGAGCATATAAATGACCTAGAATGGTAACTGGAAATTAAAAGAATAGTAAGTAAATGAAAATTGGGTTCATGCATAAAAATTAATATGAATAATTATTCAAGTGTAGGAAAAAACAAAAGCAGCTTAATAAATCAGAAAATATCAACACTTTTCACTGCTATGGGCAAAAAGCACTTTTCCTGCTTCAGGAACAAAATAAATCCTAGGAAAAATAATGGAAGGCTGATATATCAACAGCACATAATTAAGGATGGGAATGTAATGTATCCTAGTCAAAATGGTTTTATGGGGAAAAAGTCGTATTGATCTGGTTTGATTTTGTTAGCAAGATTAAAAGTGCAAAGGATAAAATTGTGGATTGTAATGTGAATTTTTACAGTATTAGAATTTATATTACATGATATATGATCAGTAAAGCATATATTAAACTAAATTATGAAATGACTAGCAAGCATTTCTGAAACAGAAGCTGTCAATAGAAACTACTGCAAAACAGAGAGGGTTTGTAAGAACTGGTAAAAACCGATTACAGCTTGAAATTTGAATAAACAAACTGAAAATACACAAATCTATAGTGATATCTGTGAATAACAAGAACTGATACAATAAGAAATGAGGATGTCAGTGCAGTCACACAGGCAACACATACCTCTTGCAAAGGGGCATTCAAATAACATGTATTTAATATAGCAAATACAACAACCTAGGTACACGTAACGCAGAACAACGAAACAAAGACAGGAGACCTAGAAAACAGCGACGGGCTTTAGGCTCTCCCAGTGAGATAACAGCACAGTACACAACTCCTGAAAAAAAAAAATCTATCAGTTACTGTTGTAGCTCCCTGAAGTGAAATTACTGAAGAAACTAATTTGGGGCTTCTCAGCAATACCTTCATCTTGTTTCTTCAGTCTCTGTATAAAGACGAAGAGGGCAGTAAGTTACGTTGCCAATCAAGAACTCACAGCAGAACACCTCAAGAAGAACAAACAACTCCCCCGCCTTCTTGTCTTCCAGGAGAAAGATTATCAATAAGCCATAACCAATCCTCATCTTACTACTGATGAACCTGACTCTTTTCACTTATAAAAATATAAGGAAAATCACTAGATCTTAGCAAACAAGCTGAAGGTTTCCAGGTATTTGAATAAAAGTGGAAGATGAGAATGCCAAAGCAATGGAGAAAGATAAAGCAGAACTTTGAATCATTAATTCAAAATCACAATGCCTTAGAAATTGCCCCTGGAACTACTGGCTGCCAGGAGAAATCAGAGCCCCAGTGTGCTAAATTTAGCAAATCAGCTGCTAAATTCTTCGTCTGTCCTGGTTTCTGCTAAGCCACCTATCAGCATCTGGAGTAATCTACTAGCATGTGATAAAATAGTGGGTAACAATCACAGCAGAAAGCTTGTTCAAACCTCTTGACCAGGTGTATAAAAAACAGGTACGTCTTGAACCTTTGGGTTACAGAAACAACACTAAGAAGTAATGCAATCAATTCTCAATGTTTTGTGGAAAAAAAACCCAACATAACCTTGATATTTCAAATAAACTGAGACACAAAATATTCCGTGAAAACAATGCAAGTTTATTATTCCGTCTCCATAAAGACAGAAAGCAGTGGTTCTAAGTTGAACTATTTTATTCTTACATTTTAAAGATAACAACAAAAACTGAAAATAAAAATGTAGAAATAACAACACAAAAAGAATATTCAGATACATAAATAAATGAGAGACTCCATTAAATATATCCATTTTCAGACTTTTAATAAGCATACTAATTTAAAATATGAAGGGATCTTGTTATAAAGCATAAATCTTAAAAAATATGTTGCACCTTTTACAAAATTCCTGTCCTGCAAACTCTTAATAAATGTAAATTGTACAAGGATCAACATTTACTGGGATGCAATTTTAGACCACGTGAAGCTTGTTAATGAACTGTTGTGACGTACTGACCTAGGCCTGCCTTCCTTAATGCTTCAGATAACAACAAAAACTAAGGGTGGAAGAAAAGCAAACCAAGTTCACCAGCAAACTGAACTTACCTCTATACCGAGCACTCTCTTCAGCACATTCCTTGAGGAGTCTTCTTTCCTCCTCTGTCGGCACATAAGGCTTAGGTACTTCCCTCTTTCATTAGGGAAATAAATTAGAAAAGAATGAGCAAAAGAAAGGTTGGGGGGGATTTTTCAATTAAAAACTTTGTCTAACTTTCACACCTTGTAGTGTCTGTACTTTCACACAGAATATACTTAAGGAACTGGTGCCTTTTGTCTATAAACGTCACATGAAAAATATATCATTAAAAAAATCCAATGCTTCTGCAAATCACATGAGAGCGCAGAAAATATTTTCTGCACGGTCAAATCCCAACTCAGTCCACTCCTTTTTCTTCAGAAAAGCCTGTTTTGGTCCTTGCACCCAGCCTTCCAAATTGATGAAATCTGACAGCCCATTAAAACCCCTTTTAAAAATATTTGTCAGGGTTTTAATTACACAATGCGTGTTGTCGGTTTACATGCGTATATTTAGTGAAAGCTAGCCAGCTGTTTTGACAGCAGGGAAGAAGTTTCTACCAGAGGTGCGTGACCCTCTGCTGTCGTGAAAGCCGTGCGACCGGGCACCCTGCCAGACCGCCGGCCGGGAGAAGGGCAGATGCGAGAAGGCCGTCGGTAGCGGGGAGAACACCTCCTGCCGGGGACCCCCCGCCCCGCGAAAAGCCGACGGAGAGGCCTCAAGGGCACGGCCCCCGCAGGCCGCCAGGGAGCTCACGGCAGGGGCGGGCGAAAGGCTGACAGGAATCGCCCCCTCCCCGGCCCGCGAAGGGTGTGGGCAGGCCCCGAGCCTGCCGCCTCACCCCTCAACAGAATCACCCCCGAGCCCCACCGGGCTCCCGCGCAGCTCTCGCCGTTTCCCGCAAGCAGCGCCGCCGAGCGAACGACAGTACCTCGACTGGCTCAACGACCTCCCCGCCGCCGGGACCCTGCCCGGCCTCCATGGCGGGGCGGGGAGGGCAGCGCAAACGACCGCTGACCCGGAAATCGACGCGACGTCGGTCGCCGCACTGGCTCCGTGCGCATGCGTGGAAGAGGCGGAGGAAGGACGGCCGCTGGGGGCGCCTGGTCCCGCCCTGGCGCCCCCGTTAAGTGTCGTTAGGCCCCAGGGCTCCCGCTCGGGGCTTGCCTGGGCGGCGGACGCACCTTAGACCCCCAACCCGCTCCTCCGCGGCCTTCCCCTGTGTGGAAACCCTGTGGGCGCAGAGCCGCGGTGCTGCCAAAACGCCGTTGCTGGTGGACTCGGGGCTGTGGCCGAGGGCCGTGTGTTTATTCGGGTTCAGCAGTGGTGTTTCCTCGCTGGGAAAGTCGGGCGAGGGCGGTGGAAGGACTTAGAGTTAGCAGCTGGGGCTCAGAGCATTCATTTGAATCGAGAATGTTTCCTTCCTGTGCTTTATCTTGTTTCCTGCCTGCTTAAAGAATGCCACCCTCTAATAAATTTGAGA
The DNA here is from genome assembly GCA_009819775.1 of Phoenicopterus ruber ruber. Taxonomy (NCBI): domain Eukaryota; kingdom Metazoa; phylum Chordata; class Aves; order Phoenicopteriformes; family Phoenicopteridae; genus Phoenicopterus; species Phoenicopterus ruber. Next base: position 30,038,980 of record CM020218.1, on the reverse strand, counting down.
GCAGGCACTGCTTCAGAGGTGGCGAATCCCTTTAAAGGTAATCCTTACGTGGTTGTTTTTGTTTTGCACAGCGTTAATATATGTGTTGGTACTTCTTGGCTTTGTCACTGACTTGCTGTTTTTGATAAATGGCAACAAAAAGCTTTTATCTGTCAGCGCCTAGCTGGAACACTAGGTATGTTACCAATAGGTATGTTAACAGGTTGCTAAAGATATATGGCCAGAATTGCCTAAAAAGAAAGGATGCCTGTTACCCAAGAAAGTTTATTTGAGTTAGGGCTGAACAAAGACTTGGCGGGCAACTGTCTGAACTTGAAAGTGGAAGAGGTTTGGTGGTTAGGATTGTATTGAAGTGGGAGATTAGGAGTCTGTGTGCTTGCTTCTAGCTAATGCTGTTGAAATGGCAGCATTAGTGGATGCTTGCAGTTTATCAGAAATCAGGAAAAGCTGAGGAAAAAATAAAAATACGTGTCTGATAGTGCTGCAGCATACATCGCAGTTTCTTGTCAATGTTCAGTACTGTGGCTTGAATTCACCATATCCTGATCTGCCTCTACTTGCCTGGAATGCACCACTCCCTTTCAGCCTTTCCTGGAGCAAGCCATTGTCTCTTCACCCTGGAATTCAAGCGAAGAGACTTAAATTGCTACTGTCTGATGTCTGTACAAAAAAAGCCCATGCCTGAAGATAGGAGAGGGAAGGTTTTGGAGATTGAAGGTGTCTGAAATTAGTAGGGAATGTGGATGCAAAATGTCTGAAATTAGTAGAGAATGCAACTATAAAATGAACGCTGAGAGCACGTGAAAGACCTAGGACAAATGAACTAAGGAGCGTGTGTAAAGTAATAGGTTTGGCTGCCTGGAGTGGCTGGCTGCACCAAGAAACCTGTAGAGGAGATGGGTTTCTGAGTATTGGATTCTTGAAATAAACTGGGAGGATAGAGTCAGAAACTATGTACTGTGGGGTTCTTAATTCATAGCTTTCATCATACAATAAAGAAGTTTCTAATTTCCATGAGATGGCTCTGCGTCATAACGTAGATTACTTCCAACTTTCATCTCTGCCAATCATCTGGGCGCGCCCTAATGAAGCACTCTCCAATACATGAACATCAGTTATGCACATTATTAATCAGACAGCAAAAGATTTCGGCCTCATTGGCTCATGACTGTTTTATTTATGGAACTATAGCACACTTATTAAGGCAATTTATTTCATGCTTCTTCCCACTTAGCTTTCAGTACATTCTAGGCAAAGAGTACAATGGTTTGTTAAAGCATGTGTTTTTGTAGGGGAGGACATGTTTATGGACTGACTGCACCTTCTCTAGGCATGGAGATTCAGTGGGGAGGAAATGGCTATCAGTCTCCTTCACTGAATAAAATAATGACTCTGAGCTGTTGTTTTGCCTCTCCATTGTAAAATTAGTAGTTACCCATTCAGTTTTCTCACTTTGCTATCCCCAAGTCCCTTAGACTTTGAATGGGGAAGAAAGAATTAAAATGCAGCACACCAGTGAGTTTACCATCCTTTCAAAAATCTTACCTCTCATACAGTCTGCTTGTGAGATACTTAAAGGTACTTAAAAGTTTCACCTGGTTACATACATCCATTTGTTGGCTCAGAATTGCAGTTCTAGGGCCGTATTCAGCATAGATGGTAGAGCATATCCACATCCTTGGCACTTTGTTCTCTGTCCTCAAGCCTCTTTCACCCATAGAAAGAAATCTTAACAAGGACGCCCTTTTTGACATCTGGTCTACTTCTACCACTTCCTTGCAACTATTGAGAACTTGAGTTTAAAATTGGTGATGGTATGGCCAAGTTCTTCTGATGCATTACGTAAAATCTTGTCCTCAGGCACGGCTTCAGGCTAGCTTTTTAACCCCTTTCTATAAATCTAATTTCTTGAATACTATTTTCCTACCTTCTCCTTTGACAGGTGCCATTATCCAATATGGTATTTTTGTTTAAAAATCTGTGCACTAGAGTGGTCAGTTAGAGATGACAAGGTAACATTATTTCTCAGGGAGTTTTGAGCTGTTTGTTTTAATGACATGCACAATGACGGTTTGATGTTTCAGCGGCTGTTTTCTAATTGCTGTTTTGAGTGTGTGTTTTTAAACATGTACAATCTACAAAACTGATAGATTATTTGTAAAGAAAAATAGCATCAAGTTATATATTTTTGCACTGCTTCAGGAGTCAAGATCTTTTTAGATGTATTACAACTCACTTATCTATGACTCTAATCTTTTTGTCTTTTGTGACTTAGTATTATCCAAGAGTGATGAATGCAAAATACTGAGATGCAAAATACTGTAATACTGAAACTTGATAGTTAACCTTCAGAAATTTAAGACAATTTCTTTTGAAGGAGATGCCTCAAAGAAGGAAAAAGGAAAACTTTAGAAAAATAAGATTCTCTTAAAATGAACTGATTACTTATGTAAAAAGAAGTTGGTAGGTGTGAAAATCAGATGGTTTCTAATTGCAGTACTTTGCAAAACAAAGTCACTGGTGAATATTCAGAACTCTTGAAGCTGGAGAATTAATACGATGAGTTGTGTGTAGACTGTCAAGGGGTTTAAAAGCTTATCTTTCAGATAAATTCTTCTTCATCCCCTTGTTCAACAGTTAGTGACGGGCTTTATACAGGTCCACTGCGAAACAAAGAGTTGGCTTAACAAATAATTTTAGTTTTACAATATTGCGTAAGACAGAACTGAAACAAGTAGACGTGTGAAAAAGTTGGAGTAAAGTCCTGGAAGTTTATGTGCTCAAGTACATAGCTGGAATAGTGTCTTTTTTTGTTGCTGTTGTTTTTTGCTTGGCACTCTGGACAAAAGAGTAAAACACAACAGCTGAGAGCTGCTGATTCTTCAGTGGCTGCCAAGAGTTAACAGGGCTGTATTTGGAAAAATCACTCTCCCCCTAATGAGGAAATAACAGCGCTTCATACCAAAAAAGAGCATTGTTGTAACTACTACAACTGGTGGCAAACAAAGAATCAGTTATTAGCCTGAAGCATTATGGCACATCAGCAAGAACCAAGAGTGGGTGTCTTTGTGGAGCCGATACTCAAAGCCTCAATTAGTAAGGACTTCACCCACATTGATAATAATTACTATTAATAATAACTGGTACTGTAATGTACTTTGAAAAGTACTTTACATGTTAACTAATCCTTAGGGCTATTTTATAAAGCAGGCAGGTAACAGTCAGGAGAATCTGGGTTCTGAAAGTGGTGTGATTGTGCATCCTGTAAATTTGAGGTGCTCAGGGTTAAATACCAATGGTCTGTTTTTCATTGGCGGTGAGGTTCAGCCGCTTTCATTTCAATTACATGGATGTATATGCATTTATTTATTGGGACGATCAGGCTGAGCTCCTTTCTTGGGATAACCTCAAAATCAGAAGCAACTTGTGACATACTTTGCTTTAACCAATTGTCTGAAATTATGCACACCACCAGCAGCAATGAATCCTGTTCTTCTTGTTAGGTGTTCTAGTACCCAACATTTAGACTGCGGTACAATTGTTAAAATAGAATAAAAAATATTCCATTCACAAAATTCTTAAATCTACAGGAAGGACTTAACTGGAAATATTCTTCTCAGCTACCAGTATATCATTATTTTTTTTCCTCTCCTGCTTTCTTGTTCCTACTGGTTTCTGCAAGTTGATGTACACTATCTGTCTCAAGGGTGTGCAGCACGTGGACATGAGTAGTTGGACATGGAGGGACCTTTTACTCCAAATAAACCAGAATCACACAAAATGTGTAACAGAAGTTGGAGCTTCTCTTAACAGACATTGGCAACTGTTGTGCTGGCACATTTGCTGTTTGTAAGAAGCATACTTTTTACTCAGTTCTGTTTTTGTTGGATATGCTTATTATAGTACAGTACTTGCAAGACAGGTTTATATTTGACAGTGGAAAAATGGTGACTTCAGGATTCTTTCTAATACTGTTTTGCAGATCTGGTGTTATTTTATAGTGCTTGACATGGTTTTTTTCCTTTTTTTTTTTTTTTCTTTTTTTTTCCTTTTCAAGCCTGGAAGTTTTGAGGCACTTCAATGGAAAACATAGTTACTTTCTAACTACTTAAAATGTTAATATTGGTACTGTTTCCATGTTTATTACCATCGGCTCCCAAATCTTTGCATTGTTTAGAAATACATTGTTACATTCAGCCACCAGACCTGTTGTATTGGTGAACTCCTGGTCAGTCCCAGTATCAGATCAATTTTCTGGGGACGTGGCTGTGAATTCTCTCGTTACTTTGCCTTTCCGCCTGTGTCACTTGCATTACGATAAACCTTGCAGATTGGCGCCTGCGGGAAGTACGTGAAATCAAAGTCAAGTTCCAATGGCGAAAGCAGACAAGGGGTTTTATCTGCTGCGCGGGGGCGGTGGGAGGAGGAGAGGCGCACGCTTCCCCGCGCCCTCTGCCCTCCCCTCCCCGCCGTGTCCGCCGGCGCCAGGCTCCTTCTGCGGGGGATGCCCAGCAGTTCGCGTCGGTAGAACAACGCGAATAATTTCTGGCAAAAAGACGGTATCTACGCATTTGTGAAGCTGGCCCAGACACAAGTATTTGCCCTTATTCGCTCGGGGGAAGGGCGTATTTTCCGCCCGTTTCCTACGGGCGAAGGGGAGGCCGTGAGGAGTGCCCGCACGGCGCGGCCTGTGGCGCGGGACCCCCGCAGGGCCTCCTCTCTGCCTTAGCGAGGAAGCTTTCCTGATGTTCCCCAGCCGCGCTGCTGCGCGCGCGGAAGGCCGTTGTGTTACCGGCTACGTGGACGATACCGGCCTTATGAATTGTTTTTAACGACAGAAATCGGTCCTGCTCTCACCGGTGGCGCGGAGGCTTCTTTGGGCCGCAGGCGGCTGTACCTGTCCCGTCGGCGTCTGAGCCCGCCCTCCCGCCAGGCGAACCCGCCGCTGCCCCGCGCGGAGCCTCTGGGGGCCGGGGCGCTCCCCACCGCGGACAGGCTGCCCGGGCGGGAGTTTGTGCGCGGTCCCTCACCCGCCGGGGCGGGGGGAGCGGGGGGCGCCTCAGAGTGCTCCCACGGACGGGCTGGCCGGGCCGCGGAACTGGCTGCCGCCTCGGCCTATCGCAGCCGCAGGAAGCTGGCGAGCGCCGCCAATCGGAGGCTCGGCTCCACCCTCGCGACCTTGCGATTCGTCGAGGCGTCAGGCTGCCGCGGAGGTGGGGTCGGGAGGGCGGGGTGGACGCTCGGGAGCCAACGGGGAGGGGGAGAGGGGGCGGTCCCGCGTGAGTGCTGCGCGCCTGCCCCAGTGAGCGTCGGTTCCTGGTGGAACGGCGCGTGCCAATGGGGAGGCGGGGGGGGCGGGAGGGACGAGCCGGACCGTCGAGTTACCGGAGGGGAGAGGCGGCATCGGGATAAAGCCGGCGGGGGATGCCGGCGGCGCGAGTCGCTCACCGGCTCCCACCAGAGTTGCTCTGAAGGGGACTGTAGCCGCGCTGAGGCGGCGGCGCCTGGGGCTGCGGCGCGAGGCAGCGCTTCCACCGGAGGGATAGGTGAGGCGGCGGCAGAGCTGGGACCCGGTCGTGGCTGAGGTGGGGGGGGGGAGGAGGGGGCCGCCTGCTCCAACGGAAACGGAGCGCGGAGGGGGGGAAGGGGTGCGCCGCGCGCGGCCCCCGCCGCTGGCCTGGCCCCGGCCCGCGCCGCTTTGTTTACGGCGGGGAGGGGAGGGCAGGGCAGCGTGCCGCCGGGCGGCCCTGCCCGCCGCCGGGGGGGGGACGCGGGGCGGAGGCGGGGAGGGGTCGGTGGGGCTGGCGTGCGCGTGGCGCCTCCTGGCCGCCTCCCCACCGGGCTGGGGCTCCGGCCCTCCTACTCTAGGGAGACGGAGCCTCCCCCGGCCCCCTCCGCGGCCCGCGCCCTGTCTCCTCCCGCCCTCCCTCTTCCGCCCCTTCCTCTTCAGCCCCGCCCGTGCAGCGCGGTCGGCGGCGGGGTGCGTGCCCGGCCTTTCCCTCCCGGTGCTGTCGGCGGCCCCCCGAAGCCCTCGAGGTGGGCGCGGCGCTCGCACAGCCCTCGCGGGCCGAGCGGAAAGCAGCCGCCGCCGGGCTCCTCTCGGCCCACACCCGTCCGACTGGCTCCGGCCGTCCCCCACGGCAGCGGGGCCGGGCAGCCGCCGGCCTGTGGCGCTCGGCGGCCGCCGAGGCAGCCACCCCCGCGGGGCATGGCGGGGCCGGGCGTGCGCCAGGCCCCCCGGGAATGGCGGGACGGAGCGGGGAGGGTGGCACGGAGCCGGGCTTTGTTCCCGGCCCCGCCCCGCCGCCGCCGGGGGGTGCCCGGGGGCTGCGCGGGCGCGGCGGCAGCTCCGGCGGAGAAACGCGCATCACGGCGTCGGGTGGAACGGGCAGCGACGCTCCCGTCTGCCTCTGCTGCCCTCCGCGCAGCCGGCCACGCTCGCTCGCCTTTAAATGAAACTTACTTTAAAATCCTGAGCGTCAAAGAAAGATACGCGTGTGTGCGTCCTTCGCTTGGTGCGTGGCGCTTTGCTAAAGCAGTCGCTTTAAGGTGCTGTTAGAACTGAACTTGGTCCTAACAGCACCTTAAAGATTCGTTTTTACAGTCTCACATAGATGTTACCAATGTGGCTATAAGTATTGTAGGGGCTTAATTAGTTCCCCCCCCCCTCCACTTTCATATATATACTTCCAGTATTTTGGTTATGTGATAACTTTTGTTGACTGTAATGACACTCAGCTGCTCAGTGAACAACTCAGTTTGTATCTTAACCAGAAATCACTGGTCTGGCAATCAGGATAGCTCCAGGTAAAACATCCTAAGGAATCGGATGGAAAACATAAAAAAACACAACCAAAAAATCCCCCCCAAACCAAACAAAAAACCAAACCCAAAATATTTTAGTGGTCGCTCATACTGAATGAGTTGCAAAAGCAGTTTGCTAATACAGTTTTAAGGAATAGTAAGATAGTCTGGAGATGAGGCAGCAAGAGTGTAACCTGGACTTCTGTCAGAACTACAAATCTGAAATATGCCTTAGGAAGGAGATATACTAAAGCAGAAAGTAAGTCCTTCTTTACTCTTATGTGCACTGCACATCTCCCAAGCTCAGACTTCATGTAGTGAGAAAGACTTAGATGGTTGGCCACCTTCATGCAAATGCAGACCAGAAAGAGCAAGGTGTTTACAAGTTACTGAGGTAGTAGGTGAAGAGCCACTCACATGGGCAGGAACAAGCGATATGGAGCATATAGACTACTGTGATAAAGAAAGTTATTTGCTGATTGTGGGTTGAGCAAAGAGTGAAATTAACTGTAGTTACTGAAGAAGTATTTCCTCAATGTGTTGTTTCCTCAGTAGGCTGTTTCAGTTGCTTTGCTTCTGTGTTGTTACTGTCATGCTGAGGATATGCCCTGAATACTTCAGAATCTCTGTGGAAGATTGTTGAGCAAGTGCTGGGAAACCACACACTGATTCTTATCTTGTGACACTATCTCAGGGAGGAAACAAACCCCTCGGTAAAAATTGTGTTGCAGTTTTGGTAAGTCAGGTATTTAAAGATGAGTGACATTCTCTCTGTTAAAAGCTTCCTTTATCTGTGGTTTGTAGAGGCCCTTAGTTAGTGGTGCTTGTTGACAGTAGACAACTGTCTTCCCTGGGTGAATTGCTGCTGTGAATGGCTCCTTATTTATATTCCAAAATGGATTTAGTTAAAGCCTGTGTTGACTTCTCTCTGGAAGTGGTTTCCTTGGAGCAGAGTGGTGGTATGTTGCTTTGGGATGTTGTAGAAAACTGTTGCTGAACTTCATTTCAAAAGAAAAGTTGTTTAATTCTTCTGTGGGGTTAGTTAAGGTAAAGTGGAAATATTCAACTAATTTTGTTTCAGTTTGGCTGGCCTAGGTGAAGCAAAGTACAGCGATAGCTGGTTCTCATGTAATAGCATAGTACCTTCGAGGAGGGAAGCTGGAGGGTTGTAGGGCTGCAAGGCAAAAACTAGAACTGTTCCGTTTTTCATGTTACTGTATTAACACTTTCCAGGGTCATCCTGCTAGGCCTCAACAGCTCAAGAGTGGTCCTCAAATTTTTTTTTCACTGTGAGTGTTTGTCTTTTTAATTTTGGGGGGTAAAGTTAATTGGTATGCTGAAAGTTTTTGCTAATACAATTGAGAACACACTGTCTGTATTTACTTTTTCTAAGAACTTAAGAAGATTATAATTACGGACCCTGCCCCCCCCAGTGGCTATGCATCAAGGAAAACAACTTGGAAAACAGCGTGTTCTGCATCAGGAGTTGCCTGTTTTATATCTAGTTTTGTATTTCAGTGAGTTTTTTCTTAGTCATCTTGTCTAGTGATGCCTATTTCATTATTGCACAAAGGACTAAATGACTTTTTTAATTCCTTAAGTGGCGTGTAGGCAAACTTTACATTGCAGTGGACTCGCATAATACAGAACACGGGTATATAATATGCTCCCTCTGTCTTAGAGAGCCATGAGCTTTTAGCAAATTTTGTCTATATTTAAGCCTTAGTTTAACAGAAACTCTAGGTGTCATGCAAATAATAATGTGAGAGGAAGGTGCTATGTGCATACATGAGTTATGTGAGTTAGTGAGAAAAATGAGGATAGTAGTTCAGGGTTTGTGACCCTGTAACTGTAGTTATTGGCCTGCATTGCCTTACCAGTACGAAATGCAAGGTATCTTACCCATCAGCGGGAGGGCAGCTGGCCTAGTGCACAGCCTAGCTGTGGTTTACTGCTTTGTACTGCTTCTGCACGCTCGCACCCAAACAACTTTGAACCTTTATGACTCTTGTATCTGTAATAATCCTCCTAGGAATGACTATGGGCTGGAGAAGAAGTGTTGCATTGTTAGAAGGTTTTAGGATTCGGCGTTATTCTTGTCCGGTCTCGCTCCAAATCCCAGTGAACTCCAGTAATAGATGTTAGCCAGACTGACTCAGCTAGGGTTGCTTCTGCCTTTTTTTTATTGATTAAAATAGCAGTTCTTCTTTCTAGTATTTAGCTCACTTATCCTCAGTGTTTGACAGTTAATTCTCTAAGTATCTGTGTACTGCCATATAGCTCTGTCTCTTCTAAGACTTGTGTTGTCCTTCCTTCCCTCCTCCAAATCTATTATAATCCCTAATTCCCTCTGACATGAACACCTCCCAGGAAGAATGACAGAATACAGTCTCGGATAGCAAGTGTCCAATACCATCAGTGGAAGATATCAGAAGGGAATAAATCCTCTCAAGCTAGTTGAGCAACAGTGTCTGCTGTTGATGTGGCTTCAGTTTTGAGGGATTTTTGTGTTTATCCCTACTTTTTCCTAGTGATTTATGTTGCATGCAAAAATGGAAGAGGAACAAATATTTTTTTAAAAAATCAACTTCTAAAGTTGAGTTTGAGGTTCTCTGAAATGTCTAAATATTTGGTCTGATACAATGGCCTAGTGCCCGGAAGCTGTTACTGTATGCTTTGGGGTTTTAACGGTTTGTTCTTTACATGGGTATTCTTGCCCTTGTCAATGTGAGCAACATGAATTGTTTTTTGCAGTTAGTGACGATGGACAAAGCTGATCTGCGCGGAGTTTGCGCAGATCTCTACGCAGGAGTACCTTTCTTCTGCCATTCTAGCTGCTGCTTTGTCAGGTGGTCTGTACAAGTGTAAGTGAACTGTACTTTTTCAGAGCCGGGGCTGGGTTAGTCTAAAATAGTTGGCTTTTCAGCAGAGTCTGTAGCAGGAGACTTGGGACTATCGACATGCACACTTTAGTGTACTGCTGGTCACTTTGGCGTTAGTGTGGTGACCTATTTTCTTTTTTCTCCCTGTTTTCCAGAAAATGGGAGAAGACTCCTGGCTTGGACCTTTTTTCTCCTCTTTTCTTCTTTGATTTTTAATTGAAGTTACACAAGATGATGATGATAATAAAACAAGCTTTGTGTGTTTTGTCATCTAACTATTGGAAGACTACTTCAGAATTAAGTAACTGATACTTAGTATTTGTAATTTTCGGGTTGTATGTTAAAGCAGTTTATGCCGGTGGCAGTTGCCAACATTATTTTTCAACTTAAATAGCAATTCTTCCTTTGTAATGTTTATTTTGCTTATCTTCGGTGTACTTTTAGAGAGTAATAGTATAATTTTTGCTAAACCAGATAAACCAGACTCTCTCCTGTTTGGGTGAGATGTTTCCTGTTCACCTGATCATCCTAAAATCCCATCGTTGCCTTCCTTCATATATGAATTAGTCTTTTTAGCATGCGTTGACCAGACTAGTGTCAAGTATTCCAGAGAAGGTTCCAGTGGGACTTTATAGAGGTCTTTTAATGCTGTGGTGGAAATATCTTGCTGGTAAACCTTAGGATCCTGTTTTCTTTCCTCAGTCCTCTCAAGGTTTCTCTGCTTTGTCTTCATAAGCTGCAACTTATAACAAAAAATATTACAACTCAAGCATGTTATGTTAAATGAGAAGAGAAGCTGTATGTTAAATACAGCATTGATTATTATCACTGTTGCCGACAGTCTTTGGGCCTACCATAGTTCAGGTCACGGTGGGAGTGATGTTAGTCATACCTGCGCAGAAAGTATCCAAGGAGCTCAAAGATACCCCTAGCAATGTGCGAATAAGCAAGGGAGAAGAGCAGAAAGAAAAACTGGGTACCATTTTTAGAGGCAAGAATGTGCTGAGAAGATCCTTGTGAGACTATGGGTAAGGCCTGCTCTGCGGTATTCAACCCTGCTTGTTTAGCCTTTCACAGAAGACTTACTGCTGTTGGTCTTTGACTACTTGGTTTTTTGTAGTAGTCTCAAAGACAACAGTTGTGTGGGTTTTACAATCCTATGCAGTTAAGTTTATTTGTTTGGAGTAGCTGAATATAATGTTGGATATGTTTATAAAATAAAAGCTGGGGAGACTGGTGAAAACTACAAATACAGATAGTTTGTTGTACTTGGTCCAAAAGATAAGGCTCTAGTAATTCAATGTGGGAGACTGTCAAAAGAGAATAAAAGAAGCGTAATTCATTTTAAAGAGTGAAGGAATATCTATACCATAAGGCTTGAGAATGCTATGATAAAACCAGGTCTCGGGAGTTCACATTTGGAGTTGATATTGCAAAGATTGACTTTATTTCTCCAGTGGCGCTGCCCAGTTTTACAAAATGAAGAAGCATCTTTTGTAAATGCCATGCCCTAAAGGGGACTTGGAGTTAACAGTAGACCTGGACAAAGACTGATTCTCCGTAGAGAAGCTAGCATGAAAGATAGGTTGGAGTGTTCCTAGGCATTTTTATCTGTCTTGTATGAGAATAGTCCTTATCAGCACCACTTCTGTTGTTGTGCTAAATCAGAAAGAACTGTTAGGGTTGTGTCTGTGGCAGCTGAGCATTTTGACATTGACAGAATTTTCGTGATCTTAAATTGAACTAATCTGCCAGTAATGCTGATCATGTTAAAAAAGATCGCTGTAAACAAAAATGGTAAGATTTCTACCTCTATAGACATCATCCAAAAAAGATGTCGCCCAAAAAGTTGAAGAATTACTGTCTTGTGGAGTCTGACTACTGATTGGCCTGTGTATTCCCTGGGGTAGGGTGATGAGTAGTAGCTGGTCCCATGATGGCTGGTGCTGTTGGAGTGACTCAGGGAGCTCCTGGATGCCCCACCTGAGCTCATAGAGACAGCAGTTGGGAATGAGTGCTCTTGATCTTGGGAGGAGGAGCAGTAAGGGTAGGTCTCCCTGACACTTTCACTCGGATATGGCAAACCTGTTTCTCTGTTTCCTGTAGATGCAGAGATCATGGAGATCCTGCCCCATTCCCTCTGTTCCTTCAGTTTAGAACTCATCTCTGCCTCCTCATTTAAACCTACTTGGTGGTAGATGTTGCATATAAAACTGGGGGTCAGAGATTTTTCTTCAGATGGTGTTGATACATGTTTGTGTATACATATATATATTTTTACATGTACCTACCTGCAGAATTAATAGGTGAATAACTATAGAATAGCTGGTACAGGTGAGAAGCGGTGGATAGCAAGCGTGGGAACAGAAACCTAGGTAGATACAAGCACAAAATGAATAGAACAAGCTTTTAGGGGAGGAATCAGAGAGTCTTTACCGTTATATACATTTCTTGAACTAACACTTTTGTATACTTTTGGACCTTTGCTGTAGTAGGGGGAAAAAATGAACCTGATTTAAGAACACTTCTCTTACTGTGTCATGATCAACCTTTGATATTATAGTCTTATTCAAAATCTGTAAACAAGCCATCAGGTAGGCACAGATTATACTTGTATTCTTGTAGTGGTGGGGGTAAATTGTGTGCAACTGATTTGATCCAATTTGAAACCCAACCTTGTATCTCCTGGGAGGATATCTAAAGAAGGTACTGCATAGTGTGTTCCAAGTTATGCTGTAGTGCAAGTTGTGGTTCTCTTGACTTGCATTTTTAAATTAAGAATAAATAGTTCTGTTTTCAAGTATTTCCTAGCCCCTGTAATTTTATAGTAGCTTTTATTGCATGCTCCCTTAAAACTATATCTAGTATATAAAACTCTTGCATATAACTATATAGTTGAAAGGCATAAAATCTTTATGTGGCTCTAGTTAGAGTGATGCAGGTGTTCTAAGTTTAAGAATTGACATATGTTAGTGACACAAGTCCTCAAAAGGTATTTCGAGTTTAGCAGCTATTTGAAAACTAGTATGCATTTGTTACGAGAAGAGTAGGATGCATAGGAGAGAATATCAGTAGGGCTTTTGTAATGTTTTGTGCTTAGAAACAAGAAGAATATTTAAACTACTTTTCTGTTTATCTTATTGTCATGCTAGAGAACGCAGAATGGCCTCATTTGGGCTTCTGTTAAAGTGAAACAGCAAGTTCACGTCTCAGCCTGTGTAAATACAGACTCTCTGAACTCTTCAGGTTGAGTGTTGTTTAAGAAAAAAGAATGGGTAGAGATGGTCTGCGAGTACAACAAAATCCTTATTCCCATCATTGTATTTCAAAAGCAATTAGCCTTACTGCCTTTTATGTAGTATTGTTATCAGATTTCCAGAGCCCAGAGAACACTGCACTAGACAGACATATATCAACCTAAGCATGTTTTTCTGCAACTGCTTGAGTAGATAAGAAATCTGCTAACTGTTATACTTCAACATTATCTGGTCAGCATATTTGAAGAACTACTAGCATTTTATATATAGAACCTGAGTTTAACCTCTATTGTGAACTCGCTTGTAGGGGAGTGATGGGGAAAAAGCAGCTTTCTACTTTGTTCAAGGGAGTAAAGTGGGTTTTGGTTTTCTGGGGGGTGTTTTGTTTTGTTTTTTTAAATTTAAATCCATATAGGCTTTGGTACTGTGTGTGCATAAAGTTCATGTTGGTTCCTCCTAATGGTGTATATAGTAGCTAAAGAAAAATTTTACTGCCACATATTTTTCTTTGTACAAGCACAGTAATAAAGCTGGTCAGTGATTTAATAGTTTTTTGGCACTTCTTAAGAAAGAGCATGTATTTTTAGCTTTAACAATCTGTTAAGGGAGGAAAAGTAGTACATAAGCTGTTGATTTTTCATTCAGTAGTTCCAAGTGCTTGAACCCTGCTAGATGTTGATCTCCAAAAGCCTATTGCATTGAAAAGGATTGTTGGTTTTGGTTTGAGATACTTTCAAAAGTAGGAAATTGCCAAAAGCAGTTTGAAGATTGGATTTAATTATTTAGTTTCATGCTTATAGGCTGATTTTTAGTTTAGTCTGTGCTTGCAATTTATTTTGTAAAAAAAAAAAAAAAAAAGTTTAGTTTCTAGAGCCATTTGACATTTTTTGCATTTTCCCCGTTGTTGCTATAGTGGTGGTGATGCAGAGGTCAGAATTTGAGGCTTCTTGTCTACACTGCACACTCATGGAAGTTCTCACTTTTCCTGTTGTTGAAACTTTGTTAATGTAGATATGGTGACCCATGGTGTTTAGATCCATGGCTGTAAGAGCTTTAGTAGCAGCCACTGCAAATGCTCTAGATGCACTGTTTTGTTTTATCGTTGCAGGCAGCAGTGCATCTGAGGAAGATGATGGTTGTTGCTGTTGGTTATGGTCTGCCGTTTCCCCTCCCCAGTGCATATGAAATAAGAAGGAATAAGTGATGATAAATGTATAGGTGACATAAGATTAGGCAAGTTAGAGTTTTATTCATTACTTCCCTTTGAAATACTTGTGTGTAATATTTAAAAACTTGTGCTGGCACAGACTTAGTTTTAGCTGTTTTCCTGGTAGAAGCAACATCCATTTGAGGTAGTCCTAATATATGGATTTCTTACAACCTCTGACTCTAACAGAGGAAAGCTATAATTTCTTGGTCCTCTGCAGATCCACTTGCAGATTGGACACTCTTATTTTGCAGTTTTTTGAAAAGCAACACAGAAATACTTCCTCTGAGGTAGCTAGTCCAAACTTATAGTTGGTGTAATACAAAAGAACTAAGGTCACTTTTTTGGGCCCCAAAATAAAATAATTTCTTCTGTACTACAGCTGAGGAAACACTCCTGTAAATCAACAGTCAGAAAATAGCAGGGGTAAAGATGAGAGACAGAGGGCGTTAGCACCAAGGGAAGGTGTAACTGAGCAAGTCTTGCATCACTCTGGTTTCTGAAGACAGTGGGTTCCTTGGGCTGTGGTACTAGTAAAGGCAATTTTTATTAAGAGGCTAATTTGAGAGACTTGAAAGGTCTTATGCCTAGATGGAAATATCCACTGTGCTCTGGTGAAAACACAGTTTGAGTTTTGGCATGTTTCTAATACTCTGAAATGAGATTTCAAAAGATAACAAGTTATAATCAAAATTTAAAGAACAGAGAGGTTTTGTGCCACTGGCCCAATGGGCATGATTTGTGATTCACGTACTTTTCTTAGTCCCTTTTCGTGCTAACTAAAGAAAGGAGAATGCAAATACACATTTTTAAATTTGTGTTATCATGGTCAAGTTATTACACATTTGGCACCAAGCCCTCCTCTGAAGTTTATCTTGCAAATCCTTCTCAACTACAAATGGGGATTGTATGGGAGTCTTTTCAATTGAACTTTGTCAGTTTGTAAATGGAGAGCTATTTATAATTCTTATGAAGAGAAAGTGTTGAACCAGTATAACAAATGTAGTTCTCAGGTGCAGATGTTTGGCTATATTCCTAAGTTTTGGTGTGACGGAGATATGCATCCTTTTCTTCTTTTCCCAAAATTCCCCTTAGGTGATCTTGATCTGCTTTGTGAGCATTATCTCATTTCCGCATCAGTTACGTAGAAGCTGAACCTACCTCAATTTCTTGCCTATGATCTATGCATCTTCCAGTTGCAGTATCTGTGTTTAATGAAGTTCCCCCTGCCCTCAAAAGGCTTGATTTTTGCATTGGAGACCCCTGCTTCTCTCCTGTTTACAACTTTCATGCTTCACCATAGTTAATTGATTGTCAGCCACCCAGCCTCACTGGTTGTGTGGATCATGGAGCAGAAAAAAGGCTATGTTTCAGTAAGGAGATGGTTGGTGAAATCAGGAAAGTACTGCATGACCACTGCGTTCTTGACAACATTCATTTTGTCATGTAACCATTTTGTTTGTGGTGTTGAATATTGTTATGTATTTGTTAAATTATTAGTATACCTAAAGCTTTTACAAGAAGCAAAAGAGCCAAATTGTTACTAAAAATCTTCTGTTAAGACAAAGTGTGCTAAGCTTCAGTAAAGAAAGGGGGCAGATTTGTATATCAGCAACCTGGGAAGCTTCATTCTTCCTTTTTATTCTTATAAAATCCAGTCTTATGGAGTAGTTAGCTCAGAAATTATTTCTGTAATGTTCAGGTGCTCTAAAACTTTTTTTTGTCGTTTCTGGTACAGCCACTAATATCACTTATCTGGGAGGAGAGCAAGCAGTAAGCTAGGTACAGTCTAGCTGTGCAGGCTATTGCTGAAGGTAAGGTTGGGAGAACAGAGGAACTGGGCAGCCCCTGAAAATCTTTCAGCCTGTTGGTAGCATCTCCAAGTGCTGTAGTGGAAAAATTGCTTAATTGGTCTGTAACAGGAAAGTCTTATATATGGTCAATATGTTGTATAATAAATCTGGGTTATAGTTATAATCGTGGTTTTTTTCTTCTACCCCTTGCATGAGGGGTGGTGTAAGTCATGAGCCTTGGGCTGAAGCTACCTGCCCTGTGGCCTGATATACTTCTCCATTGTAGGGGCTCGTACTGCATCTGGCCTCGCTTTGGGGAGGGGACGAGGGGGACAGTAACAGAAGACCAGAGCTCACAAGGGATAGTGTGTTACATCAGGAGTGCTTGTGACAGCAAGTCAAACTCTATGAAATGCTGAAGGTACAGGTCAGCCACATGTTTGAGTGACTATGGTGCCATTCTGTAAATGTTTGCCCCTAACCTGGTTTATTAGCAACTTTTTGTTGTATTTTTTAAAATGATGTCTTAAAAACTAATATAATTCATCTTTGCCTTTATTCTACCTTTGTAAAAGCAAACGTGTGTATTGAAGCCTGCATAAGGTTTATAGCATGGAAAACACTACTTCTAGCAGTTGGTTAAAACTATTAGTATTTCTTTCTTTCTTTCTTCTGAAGTATCATCCCATTAATCCTTTTGGGCCGGTAATTATAAAAAGGCCCTAATTTAGTGTGTCGTACATACGTTCTTAAGTGCAGGTGCTGACACTTTGATTTCCTGCAACATTAGTTTTAATCCCCTTCCCTGAAGTTTTTGGAAGTGGTCTTCTGTACTACACGTAGCAATGGCAAAAAGCATGCTGTATTGGAGCATCTAATTACTGCTCGAAAGATAAAGTTGAGTTCAGTCTTGCATAGTAGCCAACATTATATCAGCTACACTGTGAGTATAATACATCAACTTGAAAATAATTGAGATAAAAAGTCTCTTTTAAACACCCCCTAAAAAAAGTTCACCTAATAGGTTATATGTGCTGTTACTTGGACAGGTTTGAGGTTGGCTGGATTTTTAGCTGTGTTTTCCAATTCAAGATGTTAGAGGAGTTCTGAAATTTTTTTAGGTGTGAAAACTTAGGGTTAGCAGCAGTGTCCTTTTAAACCTCATGATAGCTCACCTCTCGTACTTTGAACTTTATTATATTATGTAGTTTTGTCATATTCTGCTTAGCTTTTCATAGATCTTTCATGGGGGTGAACCCCAAACACTGAACCTCCTCCTGTGTGATACCTTTGACTTCAAATCTGATCGTATAGTTACATTTTAACTTGAAGTTGTAAGCTGCAGTTAGGAAATGAAGCCCAATGAACTTCCCTCCGGTAATATGCTGTAGTTACTGTAAGCTTCGTTCACATCTGTTGGAGACTTTCGACCTTCCTGGTACCTTTACTGATACCTTTTCTTTTCCCCCTGTAGTCAAACTTAATTCGATCAGATTGATTCTGTAGGATACTTTAGGTTGTATTTGAATATAACTCTAGTTGTACTTGAAGTTCTGGGCAGCAGCTGCAATTTTAAGTTTGTTATTGTTCAGTATGTACCACTAAAAAATTTGAATACCTCAAATGAGTTTTCCTGGCCTCCCACCCTTCAGGCTCTTTCCAAACACTCTGCCAGCTGAACTGAAATGTCAGTATCTTGTCCTAAAGCTTGGATAGTGAACTTGGTTTTCAGCTTAACTTTATTTCCTCCATTAAGCAGCTGGGCTATTGGGTAGTGCGTTGGGGTGGGGGGGAGATTGAATGTGGCGTGGTGAAGAATGAAGATGTATGTGTCTGTATGTGTTTGCTCCGGACACAGTGAGAAGGGAAGCCTCTAAACAGAATGGATTATGTATCTGTGAATGTATGTTTTGCTTGAGAAAGTGAGCTAAAATGTCAGCATACACCAAGGTGCATTTCTGTCTGGGTATTCTTTCAATTTTATGGAGAGTAATATGGCATGGTTTTGATTTCATTAAAGTGCTGTTCACAATGTAATTGGGGAGAAGTTAAAGGACAGCTGACCCACTTGCTTCCAAACTGGAGTGGATGTAAGGTTTTGCATGAATTTATTTAAACTGCTTCTTCCCTTTTCTAAAAAAGGGCAAAAAAGAAGAGGAAAAAGTGAACAGTGCAGTTTATTAATGTAGGCAGGATGAAAGGCCATACGTTTCTGCTGTGTAGAAAACGGTGTTTGCTTGCCTTAATTGTCTAAAGAGGAAAAAGTGGTGCTGATTTGATGCACTGTACTGTCAAATGCACACACTACAGAAAGCAGTTGATGTTTTTAATAGAGTTGCAATTTAGCAGGTAAAATTCAGAGTTAGAATTTTATCTGTCTTTAAATGCTTCCCTTTATAACTGGTCTAGTCTTTAAAAAAACCTTGAAATGCTTTTTCAAGGAATTACGTAGTATGTTCCCAAATTATATATAAACATCAGCTTCCTATTTGCAAAAGCTTATCTAATTTTCCTGCTTGTCTCTAAGTCCTACTTTTAAACTTTCTTTTGCATCTTAAAATTTTCAGGATGTGGCTTTTTGCCTTTAGATTGCACTTATTATGTGGGTCTCTCTTGTATTTTTGGAAACACTAATTAAGAAGTAGAACAAACTGTACATAAAAGAATTGATGATGACTGAATGGTTCGCACATCCCTAAAGTAAACTAGTACATTCATGTTGCATCAGAGCACTGATAAAGTCACGCTGGGTGTACAGGTCTTTTTACGTGTTGACTTAAAAAAAAAAAAAAAAAAAAATTTTTTTTCCATACAAACTAGGTGATCTGGAGTGGTGGATTGCCACTGCACGTTGAGACTTGAGTTGTTAAAAGCAGTTAAAAGTACTTGATCTGCCTCCAGGGTAAAATTAAAAATACTAAAGTGCTTTTGCTGTAGTTTGGTGGTATAGGAGAATAAAAACAAACTCTGCCACTTAGGCAAGTTGTGACAAGTATGCAAGTTGCAGACAAACTTCTGTTGTGAAGGAATCTCCAGAAGTTCTCAAGGCTTTGTTAGGGAGACACAACTGAAGTACTGTTTGTTTCTTTTTCTGACCACATCCTCATGCTAACCAAGCAGGAAAAAAAATAATAAAAAACAGAAAAGGGAAAAAAAAAGACTAATATGAAAAACTTGATTCAGAATGACTTGCATGTGGGAGTGATTGTATGTAGATATGATTAATAAAGTATGTTTGTAATTAAAGTACAACTAAAACTACACATATACATAAAATATGGTGAGTGTGGGAAGCTAGATTTTATTTCAGTGTTAAATTTTAATTTTTCTCTTTTTCATGGTGAAAAAAATCATTAGCTTTTGAGCAGAACAGTAATTTTGAAGACACATGTAACAGATTTTTCGTGTTTATGACTTTTCAATGAAAAAAATCAGAATTCTAAAGCTTTTGGCAAATGTTGTCATCTCTACTCAATAAAGTGTCTAAGGTTTGACTATGGTTTTTCTCATTTTCTTTTCAGCATTTTATACTTCATTTGTCTGTACTGTGTGTGGAGACCTCTTTCCAATATTTGGCTACATATCAACCAACTTGTAGCTGTTTACATCTTTGTCTACTCTCACATCTCTAAGCATACGTTGGATTCGGGGGAAAATGTCTTGATGGACCCATCCTGAGCGTGATACGCCAACAGCTCTCGTCGGTGGTTAACAATGGCTTCTAACTGGTAAGACCTTTTTCACAATTCTGTCATAAGTAATTTCTCATGCATCTATTTTTTTTTTCCTTTTTGCTTAGGTCTTTATCTATATTGTACTGTTAACACACTTTGAACTACTGCTTCAGATCTCAATTATCTGAATAGAAGGGTGTCTGTACTGTGTTAAGTCAAATAAGAACACCTTATTTAATGTGGTATAGTAACTGATTGTGGCCAAAAGTGAATGTCTAAGGAAGAGATTAAGAACGGGGTAAGCAGCCTCCCATCTTCCAATCATCTGCAGCTCGGGGACTTCCTAAGCCAGATGTGGTTCCTGTACACTTAGGAATAATCAAATTGTACATTTAGTAATTCTCTCAAGTAACTTCTGTATGTTCAATAATTCTCTCACGTTGTCTTTCACAAGCTTCTGTGCTCAATGCAAATCAGACTTCTTGGTGCTATTAGAGTCCTCCTTTACAATGTGTGGGCAGGTGTCTGAGCTCTGTCCTCTTGTGGAGGAAGCCAGGTAATGCAGCTAATTAGTAAAGGCAGTTACAGTTCCTTATATAGATGCTATTTACTGCCCTTCATGTAAGGATTTTATCAGTAGTAAATAGTTCCATATTTCTGTCAAGCACAGGGCAATTGCCGTAGATAAAGCACTTCTGAGCTGAAATGTATCTAACTAATCCAACATTTAAACTGTCCTTGAAAAATAATGCAATGTACTGCTTCCCTATAGTCAAGTAGTAAAACTGATAGACTGTACTTCCTTTTGGCCTTTGAGAACAGAGTCTATTGGCGTGACAGGAGGGAAATACTGAAGTGCAATTGTTTCTATGGTATTTGCTATGTGGGCTTCCGTATTCAGACATTCTA
Source organism: Phoenicopterus ruber ruber (assembly GCA_009819775.1). Classification (NCBI taxonomy): domain Eukaryota; kingdom Metazoa; phylum Chordata; class Aves; order Phoenicopteriformes; family Phoenicopteridae; genus Phoenicopterus; species Phoenicopterus ruber. Next base: position 30,018,454 of record CM020218.1, on the reverse strand, counting down.
TATTTACTACATATTCTGTAATATTGCTTTATAGAATCTAATAGAATATTCTATGTTCTATTATTATTAATTCTAATTATAATTAATAATTCAAATATTATATTTTCTGTAATATCTTTACCATAGCTCTTGCTTTCCTTTATTGTATTATCCTATGTATTGTTTATAGGAGAAGTGTACAATACAATAGAATTTGAATGAATTGTAAGTTCTGGCATTGGATCATCTCCAGTGTATCATATCCCTGTTGTTTGCCTCTGTCACTGCCTTTCATTCCTAGTTATGTAACATTTTATACCATAATTATTTTTTTCTGATATATGTATTCTTTCTCTCAAAAGATAATAAATTTGTTGCTGCAGAAGCTTACCTTGAACACCCTTATTTTTCTGTTGCTCAAAGAAGGCAAATACGTGTTTTAGCATTAGAGTAGGAACTCCAGATCAATCTTTTAAATGAAACAGAAAAATGGAAGCAGAGGGTTTGAGGACATTAGTATTACTTTTGCTGTAAGTAGTTCTCTTGTGGGTGCTTATCATGCTTCAGGCAACTGTAGTTTTACCTCACTTTAAAAGGCTTTAATTATTATATAAACAAATAGAAATGAAGAAACATATATAGAAAACATGCTCTAGTGACAAACATCAAGTGTTCAGGGTTGAATTGTGTAGTTTTTCCTTATTGGAAGCAAGGCTGTTCAGTGCTGATGTAGTTTTTGGAATGCTTCTCAGTAATTTCTGTATTTTCTATACTTACTGCTAGATGTTTAAAAAGCAATCAGGTAGTAGATTTAGAAAAATATCCTTAGCATTGGGTCCTCAGCTTTTGTATCTATTGTCTTCTTCAGTATTAAAAACCTATTGTGTTGTGTGTAGGCAATAAACATGGGTTTTTTCACTTAAGCAAACGGTAAAGACAAGTCATCTCTCAGGGCGTATTTTCCTGTCGGAGAGTGCATAGAGAGTCTTATCTCAAGCACTTTCCTTTAAGAATACGTGAGAGAAGGAGAAATAATACATAGCTTGAAAAATGCACCAGCTGCCGTTCTTCTGTGTTACCAATTTACTCCCCGGAATCAGTTCCCTGATCAGCAGACCCAGTTGCTCCGGGCTTCATCCAGTCAGGTCTTGAAAAGCTCTGATGGTGAAGACTACATGACCTCTCTGAAAAATTGTCTGGAGCATCAGTTATGCTGAAAAGCCTATTCATGTCTGTAAATGCAATCACTAAACAATATTTGGAAGAATTCATGTACCTGTTCATGCATAACAAGTGTTTTTGCAGGTGTAGCACTTAAGTTTGGTTAAGGTTTTTTTCCAGCATAATTAAGAAAATAAAGGACCATCAAGAGGAGAACAGTTTGGGATTTTGGGGGTGTTTTCTCCCCCCCCCAATCATTTAGGATTAAAGCGGTACTTGATACTCACTACCCTGCTCAGCAGTTTAGTAGTTGTGTCTTATATAAATTGTAAGATGGGTATTGGGGAAATAAATGGAAACATTTAAGTTCTTTTTTTGTTACAAAGTTTGTATTGAGATGTTTCTTTTAATTTATATAGTTCAGTGGGCTTCACCAACTTTTAGTAGGTTTTTTTCTGGGCTCTTTATCCCCTCCTGCTTCATTTGAACACTAGTGCTCACTCTGCTGCCCGGCTAGAGGTATGTTTCTGCTGAAGAGCTCTGTAGAACCTGCTTACTTGCAGTGACACATGACTTGCAGAATGCCTCATGCTTGATGCCCCATGTTGTTCAAATGATGCGGAACATCTGAGACACATCTGCAGGAAGACAGAAGATGAAAATGCTAATAGGGACGCAGAAGAGCTGCTTAATCTGCAGAGTAGGAAAGCTCTGTGTGCGTCAGACGGGAAAAAAAACCCAACTGTCGAACCTGTCTTGTAGGATTTCCCTTCACCAAGATTCTGGGGGGTTGTGTTTGTGTTTCTTGGGGTTTTTTTGTGCTGCTCAAGTCTGGAAGGTCAGAGGTTCTTATGTAGCAACGTTCAACATTCATAAAATGCCTTTTTTAAACTTTTTGTAAAGCTTTTTCTTTTTGAACTTACTTTCTGTCACCGTGAACAGCTATGTATTTTTATCACAAATGATGATTTTTAGGTTTGAGTAAGATTTATGACCGCATATTTGTTTTAATGTAATTTACTTGTATATTGAACATAATAGGGCACTACCAGTGGTGTTCTTTAACACCTAAAATGAAATACATTTGGCCTTCAAAGGGGCTTGAACTGTTGTGGGTTTTTTCTGGAAGTCTGCTTAGAAGACTGCATCAGCAAGAAGATAGTGGAGAAAAACTCTTGTCTGCTAACCAACTTTGATCTTGGTTAACTTTGCACTCTTAGAGCTCTGAAATTTATTTATATACAGCTATCTGTAGGTATGTGCATCTTAAAATCTTATTTTTAACACTTGTCTCGATCAGACAACTATTTTATTTTTGGTTGTGGAGATGCTGCTGTTGCCCACATGCAGCCAGCAGCTGTTTGCTTGAAAAGAATTCTCTTGGAGAGGTGCTTAATTTAAAAGAAACAGCAACTACTTTATCAAGATGTGGAGTAATTGCACAAGTTACTCTACAGTAAGGACTGTATTACACTTTAAATCTATGATATATGATGGAATGGAAACCAGAAGTCTTTAGGGAACTGAAAAATGCTTATTCCTTAGCTAGCAGGTAATGAAAACACTGTGTGACTTTATACAAAACAAGTACTTTACTTCAAAGATGGGGAGACAATGACAGGCGTTTTTCCCAAGGTTTGGGTAAAGCACAAGTGACGCAACTACTTCTGATATCTCCTATGTAGTTGCAGAGCTTTCCTGTGGAAACTCTGAGTTCCCCTCCCATGTGCTTCTGCCCAGTGTGGCTTAACACATCCTGCCTTGCTTGGCGCAGGGCACTTTGCACCTACAGTGCACCACTGATCATGAAGTTCTCACCTCTGCTGTCCTCCTTAGCTCCTCCTCAGTAAGTATCTCTGGCTCAGAAAGGGCTTATGAAGTGCAGCAAGATTCACTTCTGATGCAGACAATACAGTAATGACAAGTCCCTGATCCTTTGATTTGAGGCACACCTTAAAGGATGTAAGGATTCAAGCTGAAATGTACACCAGAGTCAAGGAAGCAATAACAGTGTTGTGCAAGGAAAGGAGCCCTCTCACTTTAGGGTCTACTTAGCTAATATTCTTATTTTTAACCACATTTCATTGGCTTGTCTGTGTGAATGATGAGGGATAATCCTAGGGTGGACAAAATGACAGTCTTGACACCTATGTGTATTTGCATTTGTAGATAGTCTGCTGGCTTGAAACAATCATACTATAAGATGACCTGTGTGTGTTAAAAATGTGTATGTTACATTCTCTTTAGAGAATTTTTTTCTTGTTTAATGCACATTAACTTTAAAAGAATGGATGTTTTTGAAAACTAGTTATTAAGAAATGGAAAGCAGTTAAGTTTGCTTTGTGGTATCTTCCTTAAGGAGGAAGTAATTCCAGCCTCTGAAACTTTTTTGAAAAAAGAATCTTCTTCTCTTTAACTGTAACAATTAGAAGTCTTTTATTAGTAGTATATTTAAAAAGCCACAAGTGAGGAAAGGATGCAGGTGGTCTTTAGTCTTTCTATTCTAATCAGATGACTGGAGCGACAATTTTTCTTTAAATAAACGAATCCTCGCCTTCCTGGGTGATCATGTTCAGCTATGTCCTTAAATTTCAATGGTTGCCTCTTTCTGCTCTTCAAAGAGAGTTTTTTTTCTTGTCACTTCTGATAGGAACAAGCTTAACCTCTCCTTCAGATAGGTGTAATACAGCAATTCTCTTCCAAACCCAAACGGGGATTTTTTTTCTTAAATTCTTTCACAATATGTGCTAACCTCACATATGCTGCTTCTGGTGTTAGAAATTGGAACAGTCCTTTTGAATCTGATGGTAACATGTTAGATAAATGTACACTATCACAATTTTGCCTTAATCTGTGTTTTTCAGGCTATCATTCATGCTCTGTGTGTTCTATAGATCTGTCTTAATTTGTGGTACTTGGGAAGAACTAATACATCAAGGTGCTCTTTGAGCTCTTCTGTTGCCCCCAGGTCACTGTCAGAATGCCTGAGCAGTGGAGCCTGTGTGAAGGAGCAGCACCTTTGCCTTGATTGCTGTCTTTTAAGGAAGGTTTGTTCACCCAGCTTCTGAAGCTGCACAGTTAATGTGCCATGTATTGTTTCTGTGATATTTTTTTTTAATTTGTTGTGGTCTTGTTTACCTCGCTGCAATTTCATAAGCTTTACTGTGGTAATAAGTCTAATTTTAGTGAGCAAACCTGCATAGGTGTGCATAAGTGTTCCATGCACATAAATGTTCCATATAGGACAAAAATGGAAGCTTTCTCTTGGGTGGCTCAACAATTTGTTGGTTTAGGTTCCTTTGTCTTCCCACGTATTTGTTTATTTAGTGACCTTGATGTACTGAGAATTATTTATTCTAGCAGTGCATTTAGCAACTGTGTTCTTATTTGCTAATAATCCAAAATTGCTGGGTTTTAAACTTACTTTCTTTTTTTCTCCCCTGCTTACTAGAAACATTTTTGGACCTTAATTTAGTACCTTAGTCAGACCTCTGATCTCAAGTATATTGTAGCTCTTCAAATAGGAAGAGTAAATGAGATTTCATCAACGTCTCACACTGAAAGTTAGTATTTCCTCTCCTGCGCTCAAAGCTCTGAAACCCAAACCTTGCCAAACCTAAATTACATCTATTCTCTTTCCTTTCTAGAAACTGTAAAAGTGCAAATTCCCTGCCTTTTTTCTTTTTTTCCTTTTAGAAATGAATATAGTCACTTAAAATACTTTAGTTCTGCTATATGTGAGCATCTATAACATTGAACAGAGAGTTCTGTTTCCTGTTAAACATGAATGACATTTTACGAACGTTTATGTACTAAAGCTACGATACTGGGGTTCCAATAGGCCTACATGGAGCTCCACTGGCAGCGTTCTCTGCTGCATCTGATGGTCTGGTTGTTGTTACAGATTTTCTCTTTTTATTTTTTTTTTTCCTCTCTCTCCTTAAGACAGGAGATGGTTGAATGTTAATTAAAAAAACTTGTTCAATGGAAAGACTATCCATAAACATTCTATGTTTACGTACGGAAAAACCTTTACTTTTTTAGGGTTACAACACTTACATAAAATATTTAGTCTAAATTACATCAGATGAATATCGTCTATTATTACTATGGTAAACCATACTCAGATCACGTACTATCTGATAAGTAAGTTCCTTAAGTATCTGACTTTCCCACTGCCTTGAATTTAATACAGTCATTACATGTCCATAATAGGTAAGGAAGGCACCTTGATCTGAACAGGTGTGAATTTGTTTTCCTTTAATACAGGTGCCAATCTTTCCGCAAGCCATAAAATGGTGAAGAGTTCAGCCCAGAGTCCCTAGTACAACTACATTTATTGTCAGAACTGACAGATTGGGCTGTTTTCTATTTAAACCAAATTACATAGTTCTGGCAGCAGCATTTATTCTTTCTGATTATGTTCAGATTATCAAGTGGAAATACTTTCATGTTATTAAGTAAAAAGAAGGGGCAAAGACATTTATATATTGCAGAAGAATTGGAGTGCTGTTGCTTTACGCTGAAGGAAGCCTTTGATTTAGGATTTAAAGAGGAAAACTTGCTACTATTTTAAAATCTAAGCTTACATATTTCCACTAGAAAAATCTTGTAACACTATAGAGATTATTATTTCTATCTTCGAGACAGAATAGATGAGAAGGGAGAAGTTCTAAAGCTATTGTCCCAACGTATCTGTGGGCAAACATACTTGATATCTAACTTTTTTCCCTTATAATACTCTGTTAAGAAAATAGATACATTAGTTTTAACTACCTATATCTTCTAGCTAAGAGTAACCTTCTGAAGTCCCACAGATAGCATCTCTGTGTGAGAGATAATTTATGTTCAGCAACTTGATCTAGCTACCCTTGTTGCTAAACAAAGATGTAACTTAATAAATGAAGTTCTTATTTCTTCTGTGACTAATTTTAATATTAACCTATGAATCTTGATCTCTAGTTGTACATCCTTCTTTGGCACTTTGGTTTTCTTACTAGAAAGAGATGACACTGAAATTTTATATATAGGAGTAGTATATGAGATTTAAAAATACATTGCTCGTCAACTAACATCAATCTTGTGATACGAATACATTTCACTATAGCACTATATTATATATAGTGTTTTAGTAGTATGGTCTGTATAACACAGCACAGAGGATGTATGCATAAACTAGTAGAGACTTGAGCATGCCAGTTCATGCAAAGGGATTTGTGAATTTACCCACTCAGATTTTTTTACTAGGTTGAGTATTAATTTCTACTTTCTGTTTTGTGATGTAGATAAACTTTCTGTGACCATGTTTCAAAAACTCTGTCCATCTTGTAAGGGAAGAACTAAAATAGATTAGAGTGGATGAATGCTATGAAAACCAAGACAGAACCTATATTTAATCTAGATGTCCAGAGGATTTTCATTGGTATTGGAAACTGGGCTTGTCCTGTGTACTGTGAACTCAGTAAACCTGCTTTTTTTTTTTTTTTTTTTTTAAATAGTAGAAGCTATGGAGAAGAGTCACAATGAAAAAAGGGTAATTACAATTTCCACAGGTCAGTAACACTTTAAACATACCTACCTTGTATAAAATTTGAAGCAGTAAACAAAGATTAGATCAGGCTTGGTAAGGGAATCAAAATAAAGTAGTGCTGTGTGCAATTTTGGGATTGGAATGAAGGCTATTTTCAACAATAAACTATAGATTCTTTCCCTGGCCATTTGACTTACATGCTTTGGGCATGATTTTAAAAGTCGGCCATTGTTTCCATGAGGAAATTCTTCTACAGATGTGTATTTTCATGTAGTGCTAGAGAAAATTCTAACAGAAACAGCAGCAATGGTTGTGAAAATAGCCATAAACCAAATAGTCAGAATATTTGTTTAAGAAATGCATGTTGAACTGCTTTTGTTCTTAAGTAATTCAGGGGTGGGGTGTGTGTGCTTGGTGTCTGGTTATCACTTATTGTCTATTTCTGGCTCTTCTATAGGCAAACCTATGTTAACGGTTGGTAGCTCTGTTCTTTGTATTTCTGTTAAGCACTTAAAAAGCTTTCAGTAAAGGTTTTCAGCTCTCAATTCCTTAGAGATCCAATTTCATAGCAGTGTTGCCATTGTTGGTCTGACTTACTGGTAGCTGTTCCACAGAACCTTTGTTTTTTAAATGCGTTTTGTTTTTTTTTTTAAATGTCCTTTGCATAGAAATATCAACATCATGCTTATCATCGTTCACTTTGATCTTTTTATAAGGGAAAAGATCTGGCCACTTCTGTTGTTACAGGATTGTGTAATGACGTCTTTTCTCAGTGTTCTTACTTGCATGGGAATGGGTATGATTCAGAGTATGTACTACTCTGGGATTTGCTTTGAAATTCAAGTTCTTATTTGAAGAAAATCTATCGGTGGAAGAAATTCATAGGTTTGGAAGATCTCGTGTGATACGTTAGTACTTGGAACAAGCAAGCGGTTAGCGACAGGAAGCCCAGATCCTTATCCTGACTAAGGATTGTAGAAGCTGCGGGATAAGACAATACCTTGATCTTCTCAGGAACTCCTAATGAGTTCAGGAAAGCATTGTATTCTTGCATGCGACTCCAAGATAAGAACAGTTATTACCTAATACATAAATGGTAAAAATTTCGGGGCTTTTTTATTAAATGGGATAATATTGCAGGCGGTCAGTGAACCTAACACTGTTGTTTTACGTTCAGCTTCTGATTTGATATATTTTGCCAGTATTTTATTTCTACTTGTATTTCACTTCTAATGCTAAATAATTAAAGCTAAGCTCTTAAAAAAACAAAACAAAACAAAACAAAAAAACAAACAAAAAAGGAACACTCCAGAAATCCCCAACCTTCCAAAGAAAAAGCCCCACAACTTGCTCAGCCCCTTATACAGAGCAAATACAGCTTAAGTGACTAAAAGGAAATTGAAACTTTACCAAGGGCTGACAGTTGTTTGTTACTTTGGTTTCGTTTCTTGGAAAGCAGAAAGCTAGACTTTCTTTCAGAAAAACACGAGGACAACTGAAACTATTTGCACATTTACATTAAAAAAACAATAAAGCCAAACTATAGAAAGATTAAATGTGTTAGGTTTAAAGTATTTTTTTATGCAAAATAATAGCTACAACAAGTTTACACTGATATAGAGATAGTTTATTGCAAAATTGTACATTGCTTTGTCCCTGCTTATACTGGTCCTTAGGATTTTTATTTGTGAAATTACATTAATTGAACTGGACGAAGGAAACCATTAATGCTGAGTAGCTTGGGAATTAACTGGTAAAGTATAATTTTAAATTATATGAAGGATAGCTTCTTCTTTTAAATATCTTCTAAAATTTTGAAACTTTCTGACATGCAAAGTTAATTCCTTTAAATACGTCAGGTTCTTGCAAGTGGTTAGTCCAAGTGCCAAAAGGTGAGATGACTCCACAATATGACAAACTGTTTTCTCCTTACGCATCTATTTTTCAAGATTGTTGTCTGTTCATATTCTGTATTTAAAGAAGAAAAAGATATATATGTGACTATGTTATAGTTCTAAAGTAAAAAGTCTTGTCATTTAAAAAAGTGCAGTGTATACAGAGAAAAAAATGGGGTTTGTCTTCCCTACCCCTACAGTCTTTTGTGCGGAATTTATGCCAATGTCCTGCTAATTAGCTAACAAGTACAGCGCAGCTGTCCAGTACCTGGTACCTCCCATGAGTTTAATGCAGGTGTGTTAATTTATACTTACAGGCTGAACTGCAGGTTCAATTTTGAACTCTATTTTTATTCCGCTTTCAGTTATGTATCCCTGATCTTCACTTTTTTTGGGGGGGAAGAGCAGTTTGTTCTCATTGGGATAAGACAAATTCTGTTCTGTTCTGAGATTCAAGAAGGAGAAACTTCCTGTACTTGGGGTGGGTTTTTTCCCCCAAATACTTGGGTGCTATTGTAGTTGCTCTGTTTCCTTAGCGGATTCACTCCCACTTAAAACAGTGGTGGCAGGTTTAAATTAGCAAGTTGAAGAAAATAGTAATGATGCATATTTGGTGCACACTAATGCAATGTTCAATATGGGCTCAAGGAATATTAACATTTCTTGAAAAGCTGCCAACTGAGGTAGAGACCACTTTGCATAACCTGGACCACTCACTTTTTCAAAAGGCAGAACCTGCACCCTTTCTATACTACTGGGTCTTTGCTCTTGAAACTGGTTTGGCAGTACCACCAGCACCAGTGTCCCAGCAGGAGGAGTAGTTTTGCTTTTGCTTTTTGGGGCGTTTTGTCCTACCAGTGCGGTCACGTTGCTGCTAAGCTGTGAAAAAGCGAGGGCCCTGTGCGCCCACGGGAGATGTGGCACACCACGGCAGTGCCACCGAAGGGGAGATCCGGTTTCGGTGCCGGAAGGCTCGCAGCGCACGCTCCCACCTCGCTGGCACGGACGCGCCTCCAGCTGCCCGCGCTGCCAGCGTGGCTGTACCACGCCGCCGTTCTGCCAGCACGGCTATGGCCCAGTTTTGGAAAACGTGTTACCACCGTGCCAGCAAAGCCACCCTGAACCTCTGCTCGCTGGGCCGGGCCTGGCGCGGCTGGCGGTGCGGCAGCAGGCAAGCCTGCGCGGGAGAGGAGGAGGAGGAGGAGGAGGAGCAGGAGGAGGAAGACCGCGTGGCGCGGCGCCGAGCGCGGTGGGCGCAGCCCGGCCCCGCCGCCGGCCGGGGGCGCTGCGGCAGAGCCCGCCGCGCCGCGCGACACCCGGGGAGGGGGGCGCGGCCTCCCCGCTCGGAACCCTGTTGTTCCCGTATGGGCACAGTAATCCCCTTGAGGCCAAAGGGCACCGCTCTTCCTCCCGGCCTCCAAAAACCCCAGCACCTGTCTTGCCGTCTTTATGTTAGATATAAGGGAAGTCTTGTGTCCTCTCTCCGGCAGCAGGTGGGACTGGGGTGGGTTTGCTCTAGCAGGGTGGGATGGTTTTAAAAACATTGTGTTACAAAACTGGAGGCTTGTAACGCATGCTTGTTCGTGAAGAGACTCATCAAATAATGCATGTTTATGATAGGCTACAGGGCATCTAGGCTCTCTTCTAAAGTTATACTTCCCTGTATGTTGTGTGTTTCATAGTTGTCTTTTACTATAATTATTGCTAATTCTAAAAATTCTCTAGGCATGTGAACTCAAGGCACTTGCAAGTAGCTTTCTCTCACATGGATCTTTCTTTCATTGATTATGTTCTGTTTTTTCAGCATTTCTCATGGTTAGGATGTTCCTGCATCAGCAGGTTCACCTGCTTCAACAGAATTCCTGTGTAGCCGCTTTTCCTGTGCGCTCCCACCAAACAACTTTACTGAAAGGTCTAATCTAAAGGGACAGTGCTCTGAGAAGTGCTGTTACCCTCTGATCACTCACTGGTTCTCCCTGTGCGGTTCTTCTGGAAGTTTCATGATCTGTTGGTACTCCCTTCTGATGCGAAGTCCTGCTGATGTGGATTCCTGTTAGTGAGGGATGTGGAGCTCAGACGTTACCTTCTTGCTGTTTATATCACTAGCTGTGGAATTGTGACAGAGGTAGCCTGAATGACCTCAGCAGGCACTTCAGTGCAAAACTGGAGTCATCCTTTGAGTGTAACAGAAGTGGAATACACAGGGAAATGCATCAAAGTAATTACTGTAATACAAATAATAATTCTATAGGAGCTCGAGTCTCCTTTTTTTTTTTGTTTCATTTAGAGGTTCCACAATAAGAAAGTACTAAAATTTATCAAATAAGGCTTTTTGTAGCCTGTTTTGGTTTCTTTTGTTTAAAGATGAATTTGAGTGTAACAATTGTAAGACTTCTCGTATGTCTTCTCCTGACAGATTATCTGTAAAGCTTGCTCAGATTGTATAAAACCCACAGTTGTACATTGTACTGTTTAAGGAAGAAGGTAAGAGCAAGTGTGAGAGAAGAGTGTATGTGAAATGACACAGGCAGAAACGTAAGCTTTCAATCTTAGCTTCATTATTTATAAAATGCTGCTTTCATAGAATGTAATGAAGTATGGAAGCCCTGGAGTTAACTACCATCCATCCATATATATATACATATATAAAAAAGTATATATAAACTTATATAAATATATGTATATATCCCCAGCTATCTTCTGTAGAAAACTCCTTGATGTGCTTTTCTTAAGAGTCAAACAAAAGCCATCCTGAAGGAAAAAATCAATCAAAAGCTTTTGGATACATCTGTGTTATATAAGCTTTATTAGTTTATCACGTTTACTCTTGAAATATGATCATGTGTATGGTGGGTGGTTTTTACTCCTTGTTTGAGTTTTGTTTTGTAAATCCTATTACTTGAAAGGCTGTTATGCTTTCTTGTTAAAAAAAGTATAGTTTCAACCTTTATTTTCTTTATTCACAGCCAATTCACGTATGCTGCATGTTGTGTGGAAAGTCACACCTTATGCATTTAACTGAAGTCATGCACTAGGTACTTGCACTTCATCTGTCGTCTCCACCCTATGTCCACATGCATAATAAAACCTCCATAGCGTGGTTAAGAGCACTTTGGTATCTAGTTTGAACCTTTCAGAGGGTGTTAGGTACAACTTGAAATATCTGATTACCCCTTCTTTGCAAACTGTAGTTTGGCAGGTGGATGATTGGAAGCATTCTCAGTCTCACAGAAGTATCTGAATTTCTCCTTTGTTCCCAAATGCTAGAAACTGCAAAGTAGGTTTGTGGCAAGATTTCAAGGGCAAAAAAAGAAATTCTGTAGAAAATAATGCTATTATGAATAAATGATTGCTTGAGTTTGTAATGACTCGTGATCTTTTATAATTGCAAATTATCTTTGTGATGTCTTATGATTTGTTCTGAAAACACATAAAACACACTTCTGAAAATATATTCTGTGTAACTTTTTTGTGTTGGTAGAAAAAAATACTGTGAATGAAATAATTATAGGGACAATTTTTTTTTGCTTGATCTCCCAGGTCTTTTATTGCAGGAAATAATATTCTAACAGTGTGTCTTTTTTATAAGGTCAGAATTTCGTATTCATTTACAGGGAAAAATTTGTGTAGAATTTTGTATTCATTTACAAGGGAAGTACAGACTAACTTGAATATTTTGGGATTTTAACGCAGATTTGAATACAAAAGATACCATGTTTTCAGTCTATATAGAACTTGAAAAACATCTTAGATGGCAACTTTAACGAACTTGTACCAAATTTTTCTAGTTGTGGCAGTCTTAACTAGATTTGATACTTACAAAGTGCGCTGGTAGAGTTGGTCAGTAAAGGGACTGACAGCTTAATCCAGTTAAGCAGCCCCTTACGAGCTCTGAGTTACTGGAACGCTGAGACTTGAAACAGGTTACTCTATGTACCTTTCATAGAGGGTTTTTTTTTTTCTTTTAAGAGCTAGACACAGTAGTGAATTTCAGATTAAATACCTTCTTTTAAGGAATGTGGTATACTTCCCGCTGAGGTTGGATAACTGTGTTGAATGCATTCAGAAATGTCTTGGACACTGAGCTGCTTTCATAAAAATAACAGAAGCGTGCAGGCTGCCCCTCAGACATTCAGAGTATTAGTGGACTTCCTCTGAGTGACGTGTACAATCTTCGGTGGTAAATGAGGTGGGAATATTACCTGGTAGCGTGTCTGTGGATCTCCACTTCAAGTCTAGTAAATAAAGTAATACTTTCAATCATACGATGATACCTATTCCCAAATGTAGAAGGCATTAAGGAACACTCTTCTATGCTAATGTCTCGTTTTGCTTTGGTTTTTTCCCTCTTGAGCTTTCTGTTCCAAACACAAGGTATCTTTCATAATGGCTTCTTTAAGCTAAATATAGAACAACATTTAAACTTCCCCCAAATAAAAACAAAAAACTCAGCTAAACCAGGCACATACGGAGAAGTAGCCCTAGGGATAAAGTGGATGTTTGGACAAAATGAGACAGGTTATTTCTGTACTTGGTGTTTTCTGGAAGGTGGTTTGAGTATTTTAAGTAGTAAATACAGTATCAGTGTCTCTGCAAAGCAGAACTTAATATTTAATAAGTGTTAGTATCTTCGTAGCTAGTAGTTAAAACCATGTGAGAATGCAAATGGTTTAAATTGTGGTGCTGTTAGACACTTTGTTTATAAAGCTGGTGCATAGACTTTCTGAATGATAAGTGTTATCTTTCAAATGCAGATGAACCCTCTCTGTGTGCTTCATGAAAATTAAGAGCTATTGAACTCTGTCAGATAGGAATTTGGAAATACACCGTGCATTTTATTAGTGCTTAAAATTGTTGCAGTGCTAAATACGGTGTCTTCTACAAGTGCAGAGTTTAGCGTGCGTTGGTTAATATATAGGCTTGTTGTTTGGTTTTCTTATCAGTCCGTACAGTTAGACGTCTTTAAAATCTGCCTTGGAGCAGCTGGCAGCTGACGTGCTGGTGTTGGCACCACCCAGGTTCAACGTGACATCACTAGAAGTCTACCTCGGTGCTCAAGGAAGTTGATGTGGGAGCCACGCTCCGTAACGTGTAGCTAAACTGCTGAATTTACTAAATGCTGAGAACACAGAGGGCATGTAAAAATGGAATTCCTGAAAAAAATTGTTCCCACTGTCGCTTCTGGAGATGTAGTTCTGGATGTTGGGAGTACTGCCCGTGAAAGCTCTCCAAGGCTACTGAAGATGAGACGTGTCAGACTGTTTTCATTAGGACAGACAATAGATGAAGACGAGGAGACACACGTTTTACATCCTCATTACAGTATGTATCCATGTCATCAATCTGGTAAAAACCAATTACTAAGCTTTTTCTTCAGATCATGATTATTTTGCTAAATTGATGAATTTGATTATAAAAGGCCTTTTTATCAGAGTCACTATGATAATGGTGTCTTTAGTTTTAGAACTATTTTATCGTTGACACACTATCATGTGCTAGTGACCTATTTGAAAGCAATTTTACAGGATTTCTAATGTGCTCCTTGTCTTTGCATGCCTGTGTAACTTTTTTTTCCCTTTTGAGATAAGTATCCCTATTTAAGTTTTTAAACTGTAGTGTAGCTATGATTAGGCACTAAGAGTTGTCTCAACAGACGTGCTGTACAGGGCCCTGCAGAGCAGGGTTCAAGTTTTGTGTCATGTTTTCTCTCCCTGTTTTTCAAATCCCCTAAGTTTTTGAAGGGTTTTCTTTTAAGAGTGTTTTCATTTAAAAAATGTTTATGCTTTCCTTTTTAAGTGTTTTGAAGATTGACTTTTTTTTTTATAAACATAATATGTAAATTAAAGAAGTCAAGTAAAAATATGGACACTGTATAGAGAATTTTTAACTTAAGAACATGGGTAAGCTTGCTTGTATGATTTTTTTTTTTTTTTTTTTTTTTACTACCTGTTAGGGTCAAAATATTAGTGTATTGTGCTAATAAAAAGAGGTAGAATGAGTTAATGTTCCTTTTTCAGACAGTTCAGCTGGGTGGCAATTGAAAATCCAGTTTTACTTTTTTCTTTTTGCCTTCAACTAAAATAGTAAGGTCGTGAGGTCTTTATGGTTGTGTATCTGATGGCTATCAGATGCACAGTTTTTACCCTTTGCTATGTGGTGGCTATTTTCAGGAATTAGTGTGGCCTTGAAATTTTTTCCCTTATGTGTCTAACTGAAAAGATGGGAGATGGTGACATCCATCTTATTGGGGGTGAACTTACAGCTTTAACTACGGAATTAAGGTGGTGGTGGTGGTGGGAGAAAGGGGTTTCCTTGGAAAGACCTTTCTTAGCCTTTCTGATTGTAATATAAACCACTTTTTTTTTTTTTTTTTTAATGTGTCAGGTTGAGTAATGTTGGCAGCTGAGGAAAGCAGGGACAGTTCTGTTTTGTTATACACAGGAACAGTTTGTTTAACAAATTAGAACAAGTTAATGTTGTAATGGTATGGACTGTTGAAGACTTCTTACAGAATAAGGTCTGTTAAGACTGTTATTGCCTATATGCTTGAAAACTCTGATCAGAAACTCATGGTGTCTGAAAGGGTGATGCTCCTTTAGGCAGGTCCATATCCTTGTTTAACTTTGAGTACTGTAGAGCCCTGAAGTTTATACTTGGATATCACTGTGATGTGCGCAGCTTAAATATCTCCATAGGCATATCTCATCAATTCTGCTCGTATGCTGTATTATGGTTTCTTTATAGCTCTCACTTTTAAATAATATTTCATTTCAAATGTTATAATTTCAGAATAAATGGAATTGTCTTTGTGCCAGGTTAAAAGGAAATACTACAGACTGAAGTTTGTAGACAAAACGGATGCCTTCATCTAACCTTGTTCAATGTTTTGTCAATAGCTCGAGCAAATGAGGATAATAAACATAGAATACGCCAGCCCCGCCATTGAAGATGAATTCTCCTTTCTTGCTCATTAAATATTTGCCAAATGGTGATTATTAGTGATTTTGTGGAAATCAGTAGTGCCTGACGAATATCACTTAATAGTGTGATGTCATCATTTGCAAAATGCAGACTTATAGTCTGTTCTGGGATCATGCTTTTACAATAGCAGATAGTAGCTGAATCCTCTTTAAATTATCTGCTTATTTCTATTTTTGTATCTTGGTAATGGAATGAACTGCTCTGCTGGAATAGAGCAAAAGAACTACTGTGTTTACCAGTTGGGTATGCTGCAGAAGGCAGGTGCCAACAAAACAGGTAATAAAACAATAGAATGATTTGGGAAAAAAAAAAGTAAACATTTACTTGCTTAATGTCAGCAGATGTGGTGTTAATGCACCACCAAATTTAATATAATGAAGCTGTTCAGGAACTTGATAGGCTTTTAAAGCTAAGGTGTTTGTCCTGTAGCTATGTTTGAATTTGAAAGTGGGTGGGTTGGGTTTTTTCTGTCCTTTCTGTTCCTTATTGCTGCTATTTAGGAACATTATTGTATTAATGAGAATTTAGGTGAAATACAGAGTCTGACAATGATTTTAAAGTATACAAGTATTTTAGAAGGTCTTAAACAAACCAACCAAACGAAAAACCTATTCCTGGCATCCAAAGCATAGAAGTATTATTTTGATAATACCACGTAGTTGGTTTTGCATATATCTGACCTAAATATTTTGTGTGGAATTCAAGTGATGAGATTTGATTTTTTTTTTTTTTTAGGATTAAAACACTTATCAGTATCGCCTTTCAAAATGTTAACTCAATTAGTATATACTTTGTTTTATAGCCAAAAACGAAGCCTTAAAAATATACGCTCTATGACACATCTTTTAAAATATGTAGCTTCCATCAGAATGGTTTCAAGTGTATTTTAGAAATCTTTCATAACTGTTTTTTTAGATTTATTAGAACTCTAGAAAACCCCCAAATCTCACTCGCTGAAGTATTTGCATATGATTGTATGCATTATAGCACTTAATAGATATTAGTAAAAGAATAGGCAGTTCTCTTAAATTTGCTGGAGCGTTTAAGAGTTGACATGTTCTCAGTTTAAAAAATTTCTGTCTCAAAAAAGCTACAATCCAAATCAAACATAGAAAGATGAGCTTGGAAGATCCAGAGAAAGTATTTTTGTGTACCGCATACAAATGTGTACACATACAGACACATCTATAAACTATTTTGTATTCTCCCTTTTGCTGTCTGTAGCGTTAAAGAAGGGGAAAGCTATGACTGCTCTATGCAAACTAGCAAATGGCAGCTGTACCTGTGGTCTGTGAAATGTGCCCTTCTCTTGCAGGTCTGTGCTTGGGTTGCATTGTAAGGCAGGGTAGCTAATACTGTGGAACGGTCTTAGTGGCCAACCTTGTAAGTTAAATCTGCAACAATTGCACAACAGATGTTAAATTTATCAGTGATGTGAGTATTCTGATTGCTCACAGTGTCCTTGTTATTTCTGTGTATGGAAAATACCTCCTTTTACAAACATTAAACCTGCTTCCCTTCAAGTGCCTCTGCTAGAGGAGCAGAAATAAGCCAACAGAACGGTGTTCTTCGGTGGTGAAAAAATGAGTAATAGAGCCATAATTGACTCAGGGGGCTAATAGCAGGGGCTGGACAGACATAAACTGCCTATGAGCACTGCATCCCTGTAATACCAGCAACTCTGCAGGGCGTATTCGTCTCCGTGTTGCATCTGTGATCAGCCTGTACAGCAGAGGATGACCAGGATGCCCAGCATCTGTCTGGAATAAAAGTCAGTTTCTGTACCTGCATTCTGAGTTTCAGTTAGAGAAGACTGGAGGGGTTGGTGGGGGCAACTAATTACCATGGCCTCCCCTGCACCCCCAGTCTCTGTTTGCTTCTCACTTACATTCAGAGACTACTCCATAATACTGTTTGGGATCCAGAATGCTATTTACGGAAAAATCTCTAACCCTCTCTCCTGTTTCCTTATCATGGCAGATAGCATTGTTTCGCTTGAGTAATGCCCCAGGAAATTGTTCTGTGTGTATTTTCCATAAGAAGTAGTAAGGAACCTTTCCTAAGGGCCTCTGGAACCTGCTTTTGAAGCTGTTTGCAACAGAAGGTAGGGGAAGGGGATTTTGTTTAGATTGAGTGTGGTTTTACAAGCAGATCAGGCTGATCTAACAGTTTGCTGCCAGTGAAAAGGGCAATCTCGCTCCCAGCTGTGCAGCCCTTCTCCATCTCCTGTTGAGCGCTGGTGTAGCCTTTCCCTGAGCTGATTCATTTCACAAAACCAGCAGAAAATGTTCTAATATTTTAGGGGCAGTATTTCTGAGATGAATTGGCAAGGGAAACCAACTCACTGAAAGGGCCTTTTTGGTCAGTAGTGGGGGGCAGCATTAGATGTCTTAGCATCACCAAAAGTAGCAGTCACCTTCTGGATACCCTTTGTTTTAAATATATTGATTTGTAGAAAATGAACTGTTTAATATTTTAGATAAATGGAAACATAAGCATCTCTCCAGAGTTTTATTTTAAGTGCAATGATGATATGTTTTATTGTTACTGCTTATAAGCAGATATGTGACCATTGGGTAAATGTTTTTTAAGTAAGGCATTTGCTTAAGATGGAGTCAATAATGAACTGAAATAATGTCCAGCAAGTCTTTTTAAAAGTAAGCCCGAGTGCAATGGGAGTACGCCTCTGACTTGTTCATTTTACCATTAATATGAAAAATCTACTATAGTTATATTTAATTGTTTAAAAAAAAATAGTATGACTTAGTTCTAGGAGATATCTCAAATATCATTTTTGGCCTTATTTTTTTGAGATTTGATTTTTTTAATTGCATTGTGTACTTGGCTGTATGCCTAATATGCTTTTACTGTAGTTGTCTCAGGGTTTCATCTGAAGAATAAGCATGCAGGAGTTTACAATGAATATACTTTTTTCCTACAGTGTGTGTGTGAGGGTGGTTTGTGGGGTGTTTTTTGTTTGTGGGGTGTGGGTTTTTTTTCCCTTCCCCCAAACTTTACCTTTACCTCATCCCGAAGAGTGACAAAGTAATTGTACCTTAGTGCTTCTTTCAAGGTGGGTGTCAGTACAACTCAAAGGTATATCTAGAACGGCCTTTTCTTCATACTTAGCAGCTATTCATATGGATTTCACAAGGAGGTAAATTACTTGTTTTCCTCTGAGATACGGTGAACAGAGCTTACAATTTTTTTAACGCTATTGTGCGTATAGATTACCTCTGCATCACATTTGCAGGGTTTTTTTTATGCCGCTTCTGGACTTTACGGACTTAAAGTTTTCTGAGGCTTAAGTATGTTAGTATAAGGTTTCATATGACAGCTGAACCAATGTAATGGCTCAATGCTGCGAAAAGGAGATTGTACCCCTCCACCTGTATAGTTGCCTTGTATATTCATTTGTGGTGGTCCCGATGCATGTCTGTCCTTGGTGAGACTGTTGAATTTGCTACTCCAAGGGGAAACCCCCCTTCCTTCCCAACACCAATGGATAGGCAGCAAACTGGAACGCTGTGAGAAAGAACCAACAGCAAATTTAGGAAGTAAATGTCAGTGATCCTGGTGTTTGGGCTTTTTTCTGTTCTTTTTGTCTTTCTGTCCTGCAGATCGTAAGCTGAAAAGTCAGAAGTAATGAGAACTCTAGTGTATTAAGGAAAAAAAAAATTGGAGGTGAAATTGGACAATATTTAGCTGCAAATATTCTTTAAAACATTATCTTTAGGCTAATTCTTTGAGATAATGCAGTTAAAACTTGGGAGGGGGGGTTGTAAATAAAGCAAATATCTCTACCTTTCCAATCCACAATTACTTTACACTAAGATAGTTGGGAGAGGGACAAAATAAAGCTTTTGACTTGAAGGAGAGGGGGAGAGAGGTGATAGTATGGGTAGAATGAGAGAAAATTTAACATAGCCAGACAAACAAGCAAGTCTTCAGAAGATCCTGCAATAGCTGATTAAGGGGAGCTGTGAAGTGCTGAAGTCAAGAGGTGGAGAAACTTGTTGCAAAAATAACTATATATGCTACTGTAAAACCATTCTCTCTATGATATGCTGGTAATACAAGGACATAAAAATATTCTTTTAAATTCTTTGTGTCTAAATTGTCCACAGGTCTTGAAAGCAATGTTTTGAGAGGGAGAGAAGGGTTTAGCATGTTGTTCCTTTTTGATTCACACTGTAAATCTCTTGCATGTAGAACAGATTTTGAAACATACCTATGACACTGCTTTCTATCTGTTTTCTACAATGTCTGTCTGCAATCCAAGGTAGAGTCTGTAAGATGCTGGACAGCGTATAAAATCAAA
Organism: Phoenicopterus ruber ruber; assembly: GCA_009819775.1. NCBI lineage: Eukaryota > Metazoa > Chordata > Aves > Phoenicopteriformes > Phoenicopteridae > Phoenicopterus > Phoenicopterus ruber. The sequence goes on along the minus strand of CM020218.1, from coordinate 29,998,587 downwards.
ATCTCAGCTTATTTTTAAAGAGCCATTTTCCTTTACATAAAAAACTGTTATCCTTTAAAACACATTAAAATCGATCACTGGACTAAAAAATCCAAAATAACACACCCCTAATGCTCAAGAAAGTATTTCTAAGGTCAATATAGTATTTACCAGCAGGATTAAATCAGCAGTTGCATATGAAGATGTCATGCTAGTGACATCAGCAATTCAGATTTAAGTTACAGAAAGATTATAATTTGAATGTTTTGTTAAACAGTTCTTCAATTACCAGTTGAAAAGGAAAAAAGTGCATGTTTCAAATGTGAAAGTTTTAGTTTATAGGTGATCTAACAAGTCTTAATCTCCTTTAGGGGTGGTTTTTCTGTTTCTAGTGAAAATGTGAATTGTAAATGGAAGAGGCAGATATGACATGACATTTTTCAGTAATTCACGATATTTTTGATGGCTGTTGGCTGTTTCTGTTGGCTGCACTTGTTAGCTGTTTTATGTTTTGATTTGTAGACTTCCATGTTTCTAGTTTCAGCTCCTCAATAACAGAATGATTCTTACCCTGTGAGTGCTAACTTTATTTGTGTTCCTTCTAAAAAATATTATGTGGATCCAAACTGAGGGAGCGTAATTTCAACTATCTCATCTTAACCAAGGGTTACTTTGGAAAGTCCTTCCATTTTCAGTAAATGGCATTCTTTGTGTCTCTAACTTAGCACTGAATAGCCTTTGGTTGCCCTTCAAGTAAGGAAATGTCACGAGTGCCTTTTTCAATTTGGAATATGTTTTCTCAATTAATAAGTGCTGTTGAATAATACGTGTGATCTGGGAAGTAGTGTTTGTGGCCTCGGTTCTTTTACGTGACATGCATCTTGCTCTCCAGCCAAGTTCTAAAAGGTCCCCGCAAGCAGAGACCCTCCCAGACAAGAGGGTTCTCAGCTTGTGCTTGGAAGGTTTTTGGTGTTCATATTTATTTATAAAGGAAAGATTTTGTTATGGCAAATACAAACGCACTACTGATTTGAAGAGATAGGTGAAACTTTCAGAAAGCCTCATCACTTTAGCAATGGTACCTTCTAAAGGGATTAAGTTCCTGTCTGCAGCAGTTTTTCATGAGGTGCTCCGGATGTTCAGGACGTGGTGTACCCTCACTTTATAAGCTGTGTGATACCCCTTATATAGAGATACTACGTAAATAACAATAATTCTTTAGCTCATTAGTACCAGTGAGGTCTGTAGTGACAAGGGTCCGTGGTGGACTCCGATTGCTTGGGAGACTTTCATTGCTCATTGATTAGATCAGTATGGCAATATGGGCTTTACATAGTTTAGCATCAGGATGCTGTTGTACAGTTGTATTAGACACTGACCCAAAACTGTCTGGTGTCTCTTGGCCTCTTTTAAGATGCACTGTGGTGAGCCTTGTCTCAGTTACTTATTTTGAGAAGATGACTGGCTGAAGGAAGAATGTTTTTAATTTCAAAATATTTTCTAACTTGAAAGCAGGAAAAACAGGAAGTAAAACACATAAAAGCAGCTCATAACTTGTATAAAAATACTGTATTCCTCCAGTATGTTGTTTTCTGTTGGCTAGAATTAGTTTTAAAGTATTTTTTCCTTATTCTTTTGTTGGGGTTTCCATAAACTCTTATTTTACGGAAGGAGCAGTATAGAACTGAGTAGTTTAATTTGCCCAGAGGTTGATGAAATTATACCATATACATCTGTAGGTAGATTGTATGGTTGGATAGTTAACGTATTAATGTTAATTACTGGGAGAAATGAACAGTATGCTAGTGCTCTTTCAATAACATGACTGACAAATAGAGAGCAGCCAGTTCCATGAATAAAAAAAGCCTAAGCATATTCTCTATTTTACCTGAACATGTTTCTACCACTTGATTTCAGTTCTTTATTTTTTCTTTAACTAGTAGGGATTGCAGTGGAGTGATACTGCCCCTTTGCATTTGATCTGCTCTGCCAGATGCAGGTGTGCGGATGGAGAGCTCTGTGCGGCGTTGCAGGTGAAGTGATGAGCTTCATAGCTGCTGGGTGGTCTCTCCCAGTGCCAGCACAGGTGCACCTGCTGGCCGAACCTATTTTGTAGTCCACCAGCTGAGGTGCTTTAGGGAACTTTGTGCTGTGGACTCTTTGCAGAACTTCCAGACAAATGGGGCCTTGTTGTAAAGTTTTTGTGTGTGTTGGGTGTTTGGTGTCTAACTCTTGCATTTAGCTGTCTTTGGGTTTGTTACTTCTTCTCGTTTTCTCCCTTCCTGATTTTTGTGTTTCTTTTCTCGCTTTTCAATGTAACAGCACGCTTGCTGAGGATAAAGGTTCAGAAATGACACTCAAATGAACTCCATTAATTCTGACTTGCAAATCAATGTATATATTAATTGCCTTTTTTAGTCTTAAAAGCATTTCTATCTTGTACTTCTGCTTCAGGTTCCTACAAGAATATCTGTTGTTTCACAGAGATGGGAAAGCTATAAAATTCAGCATTAAAAGCATTTAATTGTTTAAATCCTGGTAACTAAAGCATGAAAAAAATGCACTGTAAACATTTTGCTGGCTTTGGAGTGAAGAAATATGCCATTTAGTTCAACTATGAAGAATGCCATGTTAATGTAATTATTTATGATATTGGGCGACAGAACTCCTTATGCTCTTGCCCTGTGTAACTGAAACATCGGGAATGGTAATTTCAGGAGTTGAAACCTCGAGAGAAAATTGCCTGTCCGTGCCTTACCTCTGCTCGCTTTCCTTCTCCTGCCTGTAACTGCAGCTTTCAAAGTCCTTATACTGTGTGTGCAGAGCTTGTAAAACTGCTACCTACATAGAGATTTAAGCTATGGTGGAGTAAGTTGGTAGGCTTGTGTTTGTGAGGAGGTTTAGCAGAGACACCTGCAGTAGTTCCCACTTGTAACTGCAGTCCCTCATCCCTCTGCCTGCTGTCGGCATTCTGTGGTAGAGGTGGCTGAACCAGACACACATCCACATTATGCGGGGCCATAAAGTGCTTTAATGTATCAACAGAAATGGGCTGCAGGCTGCCAACGGCAGTGGCTCAGGAGCAAATGTTCAGCTTTTGCGTAAGGTGGAGGGAGGAAGGCAGAAATTTATCCCCTGGTGCAGGGCAAGGCAAACACGCAAGTGCCTTCAGCTGCTGTGCCAGTCTAGTGGGAGTCTGCATCGAGAACATTTTCTACCCAAGTATTATTGCACTCGTGAGGCTTAACAGACTTGGGACTTCTGTGCTAAGTTTACCCCTACAGCTAATTCACTTTTACTACTTTTTAAAAATTTTTCCTGAATGACTCCTAAACTCTTGGTGGTTTGTTTTTTTTTTTTTCCCCAATGCTTTCTATAGGGATAGAGTAGCTGATCCTCACATAATGCAAATAGGATGTTTCCCCTAAAAGTGGCACAGACATCCAGCAGCTTGGGAGGAGCAACAAAAATAGAAACATAACTGATTCGTAGCAGTTGTCTTAAGGCCTTGTAGGGTAACAGAGTTAAGCCTTTCCCTACTCTATCCATTTAAACGCCCAGCAACTAAGCAGGGATTTTCTGTGTAGCTCCGTAACTGTTTCCAGGTTCCATTTAAAAGGTTTCTGAAACCTGGAGTGCTGGTTCCCCAAAACCAGTACGTTGGTACATTAATGCTTTTAAGGAGGCTGACACGGTACAGCATCAGGCAGATCAGATCTGAAAGCAGTTATTTCAAGTTGTCTGACAGAACCATACTAATCAGGCTTTATACCTTTAAGGTTTATTTGCATTATTAAGGTCATGGAAGGTCAAAATTGAGCATCTGAGAGGGAGTAAATCACTGAGTTCTCTAGAATTTTAACTACAAGGGTGCCTGTGAAAATTGAGAAACTTGGATTTGTCAGGCTCATGAGATACGGTAACAGCTATAGGTTCATGTATCACTTTACCTGTCTCATTTCCTTTTGGAGAGAGGTTAGTTAAATATCATCTCAGAACTGCCTGCTGGGTTGTTTGAAGTGTTTCACCTTTTTATTACTGATTCGTTTCCTTGTAATCTTACAATGTTTGCTGATCTGGAAAGCTGGATTTTCAGGAAGGGCCAGATTGGAATCTGTTTAGTCTAAATCCTTACAAAGTTAGTAAGGTCTTTGTTAAATTACCTTGAAAGCTGTTTGATTTTTTTCAGGATTTAATTGTTTTTTCTTTAAAGCAGTACGGGATTTTTGGGGGGTGTTTTTGTTCTCTTTTTTTTTTAAGGTAGGCTTGCTATTCAGTCAAGATAACTTACTGAAAAGTTAAATATTAACAGTATCCTCTTTGATCTTACTCAAAGACTATGTTCTGCAAGAAAGCCGTGCATCTTCAGTGTCCTTCCAGAACTAGTTGGAAAACTCATAGTTATAATTTACTTTAAATGGGAAATATTATTTCAGTTCTTTGCCTGAATGCATTTTCTGTCAGTCTGTATCATCCTGAAGGTGACTGTAGTAGGACTGAAAACCTCAAAGAAACTTTTGGAAGCAATAGTGGCTGCATGGTTTTTTACGTAACTTAAAAGAATGCCTTTAGCTGTTGTTTTTAAATTGAATATTTATGCTGGAACGATGAATGCAAATTATTTTTGTAGAGGAATAAGTAGACAAATCGTATTCTGTTATCTCGGCCATCCCAGCAGACAAGAGAGGAAGAACTGCAGTGGGGGTCTGGGGGAAGAAGGTAGTATGATATGAATGTACTCCTAGAGAAATAAAACTATTGTAGAATGAGGGAATAACGCTTCGGGGGGGGGGACGGGGACGGAATGAGGCTAAAAAATCTGTAAAGTTCCCTGTGAAACATAAATGATACATAAAATGTTATTTCTTTGTCATTTAAAAGCAAACTTTAAAATGCTAAATATTGCTTTTTTAAGATAACTTAGCAATATCTTCAGTCATTAAAATCTCCCCACCTTTTCAGCCTGTAGAGGTGAAGCTGAAACAACATTGTGTGAACCATATTAAATTACATTTTTTTGTCTCGCATATTGGTCTTTGCCACAGGCCAGAGCTCTGGCAGTTATAGAAACAGCAGTTGTTACGCACTGCACTTACTTTATGTACACTGTTCAAAATAGTTGTCAGCGATGTTTCTGGGCAGCTCCAAGAAAATGGCATGATGCTACTTTAATTGAAGAAAAGCTGCACGAATAACCTTTGCATACACATTTGTAGTAAATGTATTGCTCCTAGTAAGTATAGCAATCCTTTTAGAAATGTTTTTGTTAAATTCCAAATTCTACAAATAAAGAAAAGGACACTTCTGTTATCTGTACTATCTATAGCACGATAGTGTCTGGTCTCTTATATTGGTTGGGTCCTATAGCTACTTATAACACCCAGGGCAGTCTTCCCTGCTGTGTGACTGGGCTTACTGTACGTGTACTGAATATTAAATCTATAAGGTATGTGTTCTTGAAGTGCTGAATTGACTTTGCTTGTATAGGTCAAGCGTGCTATGGATGTACAGTGCCACGAATGGATGGTCTAATACTTCCCAGAGCAGCTGGGCTTACTGCATGTGAATCTTGTAATGTTTAGGTCTATTTGCAGCCTGAAATCTGCAAACATATATCGCTGAAGTGGCCCCAGCAATTTGCTTCTAGCCATCTTCTTTACTAAAAGGTTTTCATATCTGAGCAAAAAGCATGGTGTGGACTGTACACTTGCATTAATCATTTTAGTAGAGTGCACACATCTTGCGTTTGCAGATTGAGCACTTCTGCTTTACTACACCTACAGTACTAGTCTTGTCATGGTCTTTTAAAAGCTTACTGATACCAGTATGCTCATTCATACATACCTCACCTTGACTCTGGAGAAAGTATCAAAAACATAGACTTTATAGTAGTCTGCTCCCTTTAATAGTGAAACTTAGAACCAGTCCAGAATCAAAAGGTATGCAAATATTGGGATCAGTATATAAACTGCATATTTATTGGAATTCTGTAATGTCCAGCCTACTAATAGAAGTATGCACAAATCTGCAGTTTGAGAGTTTCTTTTTGGATTGTTTTTCTTACAGAAACTAGCTCCAGATCAAAACTATTGGCTTATAGTTAAATGCAAGTGCTTTCTTTTCCATCTTCTCTCTAGGTAGTAAAATAATAATCTTAGGGAAGACTTCCCATATAAGTACTCCAAAGCGACAGGTATTTTTAGACTCTTTCACAGTGGATATACTTGTTGTTCTCAATTTTAAACACAGTGTACTTTCCAGAAGTCTATTTCATTTTCCTCTCTGAAAATGAGGAACTGGAAAATAATTCATGCTGTAAATGACATTTTTCTTACACAGTTTTAGAAATACATGATATCTTGTAACTCTACATGATGAGTTTTATTGGGCTCTTCTCAGTGAATTAGCCCTGTCTATGCTTGGCAAGGTTCAGAAGCTTGTAGTCCATGTTTTTCTTTCCTGCTTCTACTATTCCTGATTAAAAATAAAACAAAACATTACATTTTAAACTTCGTGGTTTGTCCTCAAATCTTCTGTTTACTCTAGTATCTGGGAGGTTATTTCATTAACTCAATCCAAAGGCAAAACAAAACCCCAAAAGTCCAAAATTGCAGTAGTTGTCATCTATACATCTTTGATTATAAAAGCATGTAAATTGGGTTGTGAGGAAGAAGAAATGTTAGAAGGCTTGTGCACAGTTCTATAATAACATAATGCTTATGATACCGATGCTTATATGATAATGCTAAGATACTGACAGATCCATTACCCCTCCTGTTAAATGGACTTGTACTGGTATTTGTTTTCTCTTTGGGGGGTGGAGAGGAGCAGTAAAAGAATTTGGTGTATGCCATTCTTAAATCTTGTAAATTAATGTTGTCCATTGAATCAAACATCTTATGTCTGTGCATATATGTATGAAAACATACATATTATGTATATTCATGTAGTATTAAAAGAGGATTTTTCTTTTCAAAATATTTTTGTTCCTAATATTAAATACTCCTAGTCTTCAATACTTCTACGGAAATCTTCGGAAGGAAAAGCTTGTACTCTTGGTACATACAGTTCTCAAAATACTCGTAACATCCTAGACGTTATTAATGGGCTAATATTTTCTGTTGAGCTAATTCCATTTAAGATTAATTGCTAGTATCCTTGAGGAAGCCTTATCGACAGTGATCAGTAGTTGATATTATGAATAAATAATAGTGCAACAAAATCTCAGATGCCATGGCGGAAAGCCATGTAACTTGCTTGGCCAAACACATCAATATCATAAATAAAGGCAAATTTTAAAAAAGATTTCCTAACATTCACTAACTTTTGAAACGCTGCTTCACAGAAATACTGGCAGCTCTTCTGTTGGTTGAAAGTCATCTTAACAGGACTGCAGAAGGTGGATTAGTATTTCTGTGGAGTTGTTTTAGTATATCTCCTGGGGTTTCTGGGATGATTGTGGTTTAATAAGTTTCTGGTGCTAATAGCTTAAAGAATAAAAGCTGAAGGGGGGAAAAAGGGCAACTACAAAGAACCCAAAGTGTATTTTAAAAAGTCATTATTTTTGAGGTGCTGGGAGAGTTGGCTCATGATTTTGGAATGCACGCTGTTAACAAGGATTCCTTTGAAGAACTCTCTGTAGCCCAGTGTTAAAGGCAGTCAGAGACCAACCATAATTAATACAGTCTTTCAAATTAGTGGTGAAATTCATCAGCTGGTTCCAAAATCTGACCTTTATATCTTACTCGTAACAAAATACAACCTCTGTTATATCTTATTTAGTAAGAGGAAAAAGGAATGCTTGAAGTACAACTTTGAATGTATTCATAAAAGAAGTGATGAAAAAGGAGTATGAGGTAGTTGGAGGTACTACATAGGCAGTATTACCTGAAACAGGCTTGTGAAAGGCAGTTTGATGCAACGTCCCAAAGAGTAACTGTGTGGATGCACATTCTGTACCTTATCTGGGAGGAAACATAAAGGACTATCCAGATATAGGTAGCAATTTTGTATCTTATTAGAGAAAAATATTTTTTGCATGAGGTAATCTGTGTTATTTTTGATGTGTGAAAACTGAGTGATCACACCAATCTCTCTTTTTAATAAAACTATTTATCTCCTGAATGGATGTCAGACAGCAGCTGTCTTTGATGGTTGAATGGGGCAGTGCAGTGACATGCTTCTCCTGCTCTTTCTCCAGTGCCCTTCTGCTGGTGTGTTAGACCTGTCGTCTGGGCACTGACTGGTTTCTGTTACCTCCCCATTAGTGATAATTATTGTGTCTTTTGGGGGTAGGGGGTGTGGGTGTTGTAGATTTAAAAAAACAAAACAAAATACCAAAAAAATCCCAAACACCACAAAAAAAAAAAGAACAAAAAAACCCCGAACCACAAAAAACAAACCTTAAAAGTATTTGATGTACACCATTCTTAAATCTTTTCCACAACTTGAGATAATTCTAGTTTCTCTGAGGGCGCAGGTATATGATTTCCTCTTCGTGGCTGGTTTACTCCTAGTACAGAGCGGAGAGCAGTTCTGAAACTATGTAGGTGTTTCAAAAATTAACTTAACGCAGATGTAGTTAATCAGTGTACCTTGGACCCATATGATTAATTTCTTAGTTCATCTGTACAGTGAGTCAAATTATAGTTTAAATAGACCTAATTAAACTACTGTTAGCAGCCAGTGTGACAGTAATCTCAGTATCCAGTTCTCTCAATTGTCTGTATTTGACCCCAGGGTAATGTTATATGTCTAGTTTGGTGGCAGTTATGGAAACAAGCATTATTTTCTCCATGTAATTTCTTCCTCTCCATATGCAGAAATCTTTCTGAAATTTCCAACTACTTTTAGATTTGTCGATTAAAATCTTGAGACATTCAGATGTGTGTTTGACCTGTGTAAAGGTAACACCTCAAGCTGACAGAGGGCCACCACCTTTTGATTGTACCTCATAGTGTGGGCAGAGTGAAGGAGGTTTATCCCTGTGCTGAAATGGGCAAAGGCTGTTGATGGGGTATCTTGCTTTATCCCAAAAGAATGGTGGTAAATCCTGAGCCCTCTCTAAAGGCGGTGTTGGATTGCATCCCTAGGAATCCAGAAACTTCACACCTAAGGTACTTTATGTCGTGGCCTTTGAGGTGATACTGAATGAGGTAAATAACACAATTTTGACAAGTCCTTTAAAAGATACTGAGGAAAAAAAACCACAACCTGATAATAATAGCTGTAGGTGTCAAAGCTAAATTGCCTGTAGTTCTCTTGCAGGCATCCACCCTGGGAATACTACTTATGACTTTCCTGCCCTCCGCTGTGCACCTCTTTTTCACGTTTGGGATTTTTTTTTTTTTCCTCCTTTTATTTTGCTGATCTTTTAGTGTAGAAGGCTTGTCGTGCTTTTGGCGCCGTGCAAAGTGATGCTGGGCAGTTTATTTAATTCACTACAATTTTAACAGCTGCCTTGGCAGTTTATTTAAAAATCGGTAAAGTGCAAACAGCCTTTTACAGTCTTTTTTGGTTTTAATTGTAAGGAGTTGTGCCGTTTGGCTGCCAAGGGGGGGGGGGGTGGGTGGGTGGGTCGGTCGGTCGGTCGGTCTGTCTGTCGGTGTCATCTGGTAGGGTCCGTCGGGAAGAGTTTCGGTACACGCAGAGGAGCCTGCACCCCCTCGCTGTGGGTGCCCGCCTCCCCTTCCTCCGGCGACCGCCGCGCCGTGTCACGCAGTTCCCTCCCGGAGCGCGGCGGGGCCGCCGCGGCCCGAGCGGCGGGAAGAAGCGTGGCCGGTCGGGGGGGCGCTGCCAGACCCGCCGGGCCCCTGCGGCCACCGGCGGGGGCGGGGCCGGGCGGGCGAGGAGGGGTCCCGCGAGGAGCAGCCGCCAGCCCCGCCCCCGCCGCCCGCCTCCGCCTTCAGCGCGCGCCCCCCGGGCCCTCCGTCACCGGGAGGCCGCGCGGCAGCGGCGCGGGCGCCGGCACGCTCCTCCTGCTGGTGCTGGTGCTGCCGCCGCCCCGCAGCCGGCCGGCGCCCCGCTCCCGCCCTGCCCCCGGCACCATGCTCAGCCTACAGGATTCCCTCTTCTTCGAAATTAACATAAAGTCTCTGCTGAAATCCTGGAGCAGCAGCAGCAGTAAGTATGTCGCTGGCACCGACAGCCACAGCCTCGCAGCGGATTCTTTTTTTTTCTTTTCTTTTTTTTTGCATGCTGCTCTGTAAAATTATGCTTTAAAAAAAGGGGTTTAGTGGTCCTGGGTGCAACTTGGCATAGCCAGTGTGAGAGGCAAGTGAAGTGCTCTATCTGCTTCCCAGTTGTCATGTAAGACTATCTATCTATCTATCTATATATATGCACACACACGTGTGCGTATATATATCTAAAATTCCTAGGCTGCAGTTGTTTTAGTCTGATAAAGTTCTTTGCACCCTTTGCTGTCTGAGAGAGGTGACAAGTAGATGCTCATCTCTGCGGAGTTATCAGATGCTGACACTGTGGGTTACTTCTGCCAAGCTCCAAATGCTCCTTTGAAGCAAAACAATCATCCTCAGACTGAGTGTTTTACAGTGGATATTATTTTTGTGCCTCAAACTCATTATTGTACCTGCAAAAAATGCCCATTTTGATTTTCTAAATGGCCCGGATCTAGAGTTGCTGTGAGGGTTTCTTGTCTTAACTGGACCAGACAAGGCAAGAATGCTGCTCTTGGTAAAGATGACCAAGTCTGTCCTCAGATCACCTCTTCACACATGCTTCAATGCAGGGTCTCGGGCCCGGGAGCTGCCTTGCACGGTGTAGCAGGCTCTGCTACCGTAAGCACAGCAGCTTAATGACAGTACGCCAGATGATAAAGATGATGTAATTGTACGTCAGCTAAGCATTTCGTATGTCTTAAGTTTCTGGTATTTGTACAAATTAAAAAAGTCAAAAGCAGGAGGTGTCTGATATCTTAGCTGTAAATCATGTCTCATTAATTGCTGTTTGAGGTATAGTAGGATGCAGTTTCCACTCGCCAAACACTTCATCAAAATACCTCCATTGGGATTTTTACCCCAATACAGGATTGTTTGTTTCGCCTGTCGGTCTTGTTTGAAGGAATTACTAGCAAATTATTTATTGTACAGTGTGTTAATCAATGCTAGGAGAGTATGCAGATATTTAGTTTGTTCTAATAGCTTATTCTGACATGAGATTTGCTTTTTGTACTAACTACTGTAATTCATGTTTTGGACTAATAACTTCTAGACTTATGACTTCTAAGTTAAAGCAATGAATATTTCAAAACAGGCATCCTTATAGGTTTTGCTTTTCACTTTGTTTCATTTGTGTCTTGCAGATTAACCGTATCTGTTCCAAATTATACCTTGTAATAGTACTTGGTAGTTATTAATGTTCTTGCTGAAATAAAGGTAATCAGAAGGGTTTTTCTAATATTTTATAGTAGAACTTGAAGGTGTCCTATGAAAATTACTTAAAATCCTTAAAGCTGATTTTACTAATGTATATTGTTTCCAAACTAAACCAAACCGTAGGATACATTGTTACAATAAATTCAATCTACAACTAGACAAGTAATTGCTGTATAGGTAAGGAGATGAATCGCAGAATCTAGACTAGACAATTGTCAGCTGTAATAAGATAGAGAGTAATAGTAATAAAAAACGGTATCTAAGAAGAGGTTATATACGATGCTACGTTTTTCTCCTTTATGTCCTCTGTTATGTAAGCACAATGGAGGAAGATCTTCCTGACTCTTTCATCAGGAAGTGCTACTTGGATCATCTACCAACAAATGAATTTTCTGCGCTCACTGATCAGATAGCTGGGGTTTATTTCACTTTTTTCCACAATTGTCACTCCATCTGTGAAAATTGCCGTGATTACGGTATAGCTGCATGTCTGCTCTGTAAGTGTGTGAGAGTCGCATTCTGATGGCGTTCCACTGTGCAGACCGGCCAGGAGCAGACCTCTCTATGCAGCCTGTACTGGGTTTAAGTATTGTGATTCACGTGGATAGCTTAGTGAATTGAGCTGAGTGGGGAAGCCAGTTGCTTTTTTCCTGAAATGTTTTCCAATCAAGTGATGCAGTATGTGCAGAACAAGGAATTACGCAATATTTATGTTGAGCATGTGTTTAGAAATTCAATAAACGTCCATATGCTAAGAAATTACTGGAGAAAGGTTTTTCCTGTGTTTTCATAAAATGTTTATGTGCAAATACTACTTTTTTTGGTTTATATGATAACTTCAGAATTTTGTATACTAAAGACCGTCAAAAGAGGAGTGTGTATGCTTGCATGCATTTCTGTATACATAAAAATAAGCATCTGTAGAGAGTGTTTAAGTATAAAACAGAAAGGCAGCAAAGCTCCATGGGTCTGGTCAAGGGCTTGCTTAGCTGGCATAATGTTGTTGCAGTGCTGGCTAAGGTTTTATTGTAGTTGATCTTTTTTCTTTCAGTAACAACAATGAAGTGACATTCATATGGCCTAGTTTCAGAATGCTGTCTCTGTGCCAACAATTTTAGGCATTACTTCTTTTTAAATGGAGTCAGGAATGTTCTTTTAATCCAACAGTGGAGTGAGGATGTTCCCGCTTAAGAATTGTTTGGTTACTGAAGTTGTGGATGTAATGGGAGGCTTTATATTGGCTTGTCCTCAGGTTGCTTGGCTCCATAGTTTTTAAGGAGTCTTAGTTGTGATAATGCAACTTAGTATTCTTAAAGTTATGGATCCTGTTGTTTAGTCCATTGCGGTTTGAATATGTGATCTTGTGCTGGTTTTGGCTGGGGTAGAGTTCATTTTCTTCATAGTAGCTAGTATGGGGCTATGTTTTGGATTTGTGCTGGAAACAGTGTTGATAACACAGGGATGTTTTGGTTACTGCTGAGCAGTGCTTACACAGAGTCAAGGCCTTTTCTGCTTCTCACACCGCCCCACCAGCGAGGAGGCGGTGGGAGTTGGGAGGGGACACAGCTGGGACAGCTGACCCCAACTGACCAAAGGGATATTCCATACCTTATGACATCATGCTCAGCATATAAAGCTGGGGGAAAAAGAGGGAAGCAGGGGATGTTTGGAGTGATGGTGTTTGTCTTCACAAGTAACCATTTTGTGTGGTGGAGCCTTGCTTTCCTGGAGATGGCTGAGCACCTGCCTGCCGATGGGAAGGAGTGAATGAATTCCTGGTTTTGCTTTGCTTGCGTGCACAGCTTTTGCTTTGCCTGTTAAACTGCCTTTATCTCAGCCTAGAAGTTTTCTCACTTTTACCCTTCTGATTCTCTCCCCCATCCCACAGTGGGGGGGAGCGAGCGAGCGAGCGGCTGCGTGGGGCTTAGTTGCCAGCTGGGGTTAAACCATGACAGGTCTGTTAAACCATTCTTCTGAGGTTTCTGATTTTGTAGCAAAAATATTAATTTTGATTGTTATTTATGTCAGTTGATGTAAGAAATCTCTTATGTTTTGTCCACAAAAACCTCTGTTTAAGGTTAAGAAGGTCTGGGTGCCATGAGAGTTACTTTTGGTAATTCAATATATGCATTCGAAAAACAGATGTGGTGCTGCTTACAATGAAAAGCATTACATGATGAAAACCTTTCTGTAAGATATGACATGTGTCTTAATCAAAACTATGCATGTATTTCTGGGGCTTACAGTCTAGACAGGAACAACTGCTTTCCAGTAAACACGAGTACGATCCATAGCTGCTTTCTAAAAGCTCTTCTGTGTTTCTAATACTTACTGTATTAATAATCTTGTCCACTTCAGAAATAAATAATTATTTCTAGATAGTAAAAAGGGAACAAAAAAATGCATCTATTGTCTTTCTATTAATGAATACACAGCTTTCTGTTGCTGGGCTGCAGTTGTGTGTCTGTCTGGTAAACAGAAGGATACACCTGTCCTGTGGGTGCTTCTCTGTCCTTGAACTTGTCCGTACCTTCTTCTGGTAAATCAGTGTTGGAGGTGGTTCATGAGATTTTCTTATCGGCTTGCTCAGCTTGATTCAGAAGTCCTGCATGTATTTCAAAAACTCATACCAGTTAAGAGAAAGGGGCTGCTCTTAGCGTCATGCCTGCCAAAGCTACATCAAGGTTGTTGCCCTTGGCCTCTTTTTGGTAAGGGTTTGCGACAGTGATTTTCAAAGTTACTTACACTTGTGAGCCTCGGAACAAAGTCATGGCAGGAAAGCGAGCTGTATCTGCCTGTACAGCAGTCGTTTTTGAAAATGTGTTATAAAATCAGAAAGAAATGGAGCAACTTTAAAAGGAAGTGAATTATTGGAGCTACAGCTGCCAGGTGCTGACAAGCATGTGAAAACTAGGGAGCTGCCTGGTAGATATTTCTGAATCATTCTTTCTGTGAATGAAAAAAGCACTTGGAGTTGAAGAATCGCTTACCTTCCCATAGGATTAGTTTGACCGAAGATTACTTCCTCCTTTACCAACCGAAAATGAACTCTTCGCTCTCAAGAGAGGTTCTGCTCTGGTACTATAGTATTTAACAAAGTAGATGTAATGGATTCATTTTTACCCTGTGGCTTTTCATTTCATGACAGCAATGAAAATATAATTTAAATAAGAAAGGTGAGATCACCTTACAATGCCATGATAGGAATGTATATGAAAAAGGACCATATGAAGAATTGTGGAACAAATGTTTTGATGCCAATCTTGTTCTTTGGGAGGAGATGGCGTGAGGTGGAGTATATGTGGGAGGTGTGCATGGCTTCAGCAAAAGGACAGATTTGCTCCTTTTGTTGCAGTTCGCTAGTGGATTATACTTTTTAAAAGCGATAAAAGCACAACTTGTTAACATTTTCAGAATCACTATTGTATGATAAATTTCAACTTGTTTTCCCAGTGACTGTTAAACTGCAAAGAAAAATAAAACCTGGGGAAAAAATTGGTCTGAGATGTCAGGTGATTGCTTCTCCTCCAAACTGTCCTTTAGGGTGGCAGTTATCAGTGACAGTGTGGTGCTCTAGAGAACTTCCAGACATCTTTTATTGGCAGTTTTATATACCAGTGGCAAACTCGGTGTTACTTCACAATCAAGAGAAATCTTATTTTCATGAGATACTATTTTTGGTGCATTTTTAAACAAAAATAGTCATTAAATAAGTACAATATTAAGTAGGGTGTTAACTTTATTTCTCTAATATTAAACATCCCAAATAATAATGTGTTCAGTCTTTTTGTAGGAAACTTTTTGTTAATTGTAACCTTGACTTCAAAATATCATGACAGTTAATAGTCATCTTGTATACTGAAACTCCATAGACTGTCTCCAGAGAATGTACCAATTTTTTCTCATGGTTATATCTTCCAAAATTGTTTTGACTTACTGAAAAGTGAAATTTTTAAATTCCACTCTTTTTTTTAATGTATTTAAGCATACTTTGTCATAGTACATGTACTTACAGATCCCTGTACTGCTGGAGCAGCGAGTTTGTTTGCTGTAGAAGGGATATAATGCTTATAATGGCTTCTCCACAGCCTGTCAGTTGTCATGGGAAAAGCGAGCTTTTGTCAGTAATCACCCAATAAAATGTGAATGTGCCAATTTCTTTTCTTTCTTTTCTTTTTTTTTTTTTTTTTCTTCCCTAAAAAAGGATTATGGAGTCTAACCTCCATATTTGGCCCTATTTATGAACTTAGGTGATCTTTAATGTTGGCCACTTGTGCAGTACATCTTGGAGCACATAAGATCATGAGTCATTGCATTTCCTGATATATGGTGTTTTGGTATACATTCAATTAAATGAAACGCCAGTAACATTCTGTGTAGTAAAATCTGCTATGTAAAGAGAAGACAAATCTTTTATTTTTCTTTTCTTTCAGGGTAGGGTTGCAATAACAAGGTCTATAAATGGATGTAGGCTGGAAGAAGACAACTAGGCTATGAGTAGATCATTCAAACCAGTCAAACCAATGTACCACCCTGAAGCTGAAGAATACCCAGTATACATAAGTGCAAGTTCTGAAGTGGTCAGGCTTTTTCAGTCCCACTCCATTAGATGTGGGTCAGGTGAGCAGGATGAAGATGAGGGAAGCTTCATAAGATGGCTGAGCTCGTCACCTTTGCCAAAAGTGGTGGCTTTGCCCCCAGCAGTGCATCCTTGTCATCTTTTCACCTGCCAACTGCGGTACTTGTGTCATCCTTTTAGCAAGCTGTTTTGGGTCATTACATCAGCAGAAATTTTCTTGGGAAGGTGGAGAATTATTTTGTTGTTGAATTACCCAACTGAATCATCTCAAGGCGAGGAGGGTGGATGGTGGGGGCTGGTGTACAAGAAGGGTCAGGACCACCTGCCTAGCAGTGAGATGCTGACTGCCTTTTTCGGTGGGTGTGTATGGGGGTGTCAGCTCAGCTGGATCATTGAGCCTTACTCTTATGTGGATTGCATAGAAACCGTCTTTATATTTGCTCATTTTTCTTCTGCATGACTGAAGCTGTGTGATTATTTTGGGGGTATTTTTGGGTTGGTCTAGCTTTCACTGTTGCTAAACATTCACACCTACATGTATACTTTTTCCCTGCCTTATCTGTTCGATGCTTACAGTCTATATTATAACACTTTTCATGTAGATTGGACATAAGGGCATGGGTGCTCATTAGGGAAGTATATGTAACCAGATTTTTACCAGTCATAAGTAGATAAGTATATAGGATGTTTTGGGCCTTGCTTTGGACTTCTCTGCCCATCAACATAGAAAACCTTGAACTGTGGTGGTTTGTTTTGGTTTTTTTTTTTTAAAGATTGTCATGTGTGAGATTCTTGATATTAATTTTTAAATAAGGTGCCTGTGTTGTATTAAGTACACGTGTTGGGATATACATTATTTATCTTCATCAGGCATAGATATGCTAGAATGAGCTTTCCTTTGGCGTGTTCTTTCTATTAAAGCAATATGCTTTTTATTAAACCCATAACTAGATTCTGTAATGATTCAAATCACAGAAGAGAATGCTATTGAAAGGAGAAAGCGCCTCAAATGCAAACCACTCTGTCAGCTACTGTTGTTAGAATAAACTGCATGCTCTGCATGGACTTCAGGAAAGCTCCAGATAAACCGATTGCAACAACCCATATCAAATACCCCATTTCTGCTGACTTTTTTTTTTTTTTTTAACTCTAGCTCTGGCACTTTTGTATTTGAAGGGGAAAGGTTCAGACACTAGAGATTTTATAGCATTTAAGAGATCACTGACAAAATGGTATTTATTTATTTAGAAAGGTGACTGCCAACTTTAGAATGCCCTGTGGAGCAAAACTGTTGTTTGCTATATTACATCCTGTTTGCATGTAGTTACAAGTTTTCCCCTGTATAGAAAGAAATATTCTTCCTCATTCCTCTACAAAGAGTAATGATGCTTGTCAAAGGGAGCTTTTAAATTCTGTTAGGTATGGTGCAAAATAAAGGGTGAATTTAAACTTCAAAGAGGAAAAGGCCGTTCTAAATCCCGAGGGGCACTTGGAACCTAAAAGACACTGGGCCATGCTGCTGCAAATATGAATTAAGTGTTTGAACTTTGATGTTCCCAGTTGCCTGTGCGAATGTCACAGGCAAAGGTTTATGTTAGTAGGTCTGGTAGAAACTACTTTCTGTGAGAAATCTCAAGGGATTTTACTGAAATATGATTTGTATAATAGGCTGCCAAGCTGCAGTAACAGAAGAAAATAAAATGTTAAGGCATAGAATTGTTTTGGTTTAATTACTTTTAATATTATAATATTATTGAAAAATTAAGGTATAGAAAGAAATAAACTTTCTATCATTGACTTTGCATTGGTAACTTCATTAGACAAATGCAGGAGTTTTTGTGGACAGATCAAGAAATATTTAAAATACGGTGATGGTCAAAAAGCTAGAGGTGGAGAATATTTCAGTACAGTTACAGAATTACATGTTTTATGACTCTAATTATTTTAATCATATTTTAGCCTTGATGCCCTAAGTAGGTATAGTTAGAACAATCAAGAAAAGCAATATGTGTAGGACAGGTTTTACTCAGTTCAGAATAAATACTACTAATCATAGAATCATAGAATCATAGAATTGTTCTGGTTGGAAGAGACCTCCAAGATCATCAGGTCCAACCGTTAACCTATCACTACCAAGTCCCCCACTAAATCATATCCCTTAGGGCCTCATCTAAACGTCTTTTGAATACCTCCAGGGATGGGGACTCCACCACCTCCCTGGGCAGCCTGTTGAATGAGCCTAATGAATATATAATGCGTTCAAAGTAGTGGTAGAAAACAACAGGCACATAAAAATTTTTCCTTACTGTTTACCTTTTCTCATTCTTCTTTTAAGAATCGAGAATTTGAAAATCCAAAGGGGAGAAAGAGTACTTTTTTTCAGAGTTACATAGCCTCAGAAATAGACCACTAAGAGTTTAAAAACCCCAACTATTTCAAGCTTCTAAAATAAAAATTTTCATTTAAAACATTAATATTTATAGGTTTCTTGCTCAAGAATTAGTTCAAGTTCTAGAAGTAATTAATTTCTCAAAGAGCTCTTAGGAAAGCACAGCATGGGAAGTATAAATGACTCCTCTGGTTCTGCCCAACGGGCACAGCTGGCATGTGATTTGGGGATATTTTCAACTTTACTTTTTGAAGTTTCCTTTGTAGTCATTTACTACAGACTAGAACGCTGGTCTGGAAAGATGTATGAATGCCTTAAACCCTTGCAAATCAATGCTAACTAATTAATGGATATTGGAGAGGATTGGTGTATTCACAATGCTATCAAAGCAGCGTAAATAGCCTTAGGAATTGTTGATTTTCTTCCTTTTGCTTCTTTTATTCATCATCCCAGGTTGCTTCCTTTGTTCATGCTGCTGAACTAGAACTTAAGATCTTCAGGTTAGGAACTGTGATGTTTGCGAGAGTGCCGGTGCACCAGGGTCACTGGTCGGTGACAACTTAGCTGCTCTTAATGCAGCTGATGTTAGGCTTAGAAAACTGAGTGTCTGACATCTCAGTGGAAACCTGCCTCCTTTTTCTCTCTAACATCTTGTTTCTGCCGGCTGTCAGCAGGACATAGCAGTTGGGCCAGATATCACCAGATTTTTACTGTTCTTTCAGCTACAAATGAGGTCTTGTCCTGGAAAAAAGACAGGCTGGCAACTGGCACTTCGTTTTTATGACAGCAAAGCAAAGAAAGAAGGAAGCTAACCCAGATGTACTGAGGTTTGGCTGAGAAGTTCAAAGTTTTTTTTGATAGCTGTTTGAGACACTGTGGCCAGAAACCCATGACAGACTGATCAGGGGATATTAAGGTGGAGTCGTGCATTGCTCTGCTTGTAGGGGTATTCTTATCTTTGAACCTCTCTCTCTCCAGAAGTTAACAGGATAGGAAAAGAGAAAGGAGGAATCCAAAACCTAGAAATTCCCTAGCAGAAGTGCATGGATGAGAGAGATTTTGGTGTCTTTTTCCCTTTTTTTTTTTCCTTCTTAAATAATAATTTAAAAAACTCTTAAAGGGTACTCCAAGCTATAATTATTCCTCCAAAGGAAAGGAAGTAAAAGCGTATCACTATTTCTGAAAGAATTATGTTAAGCAAAGCAATATGAGCAAAACCAGGTTTCACAAATACGGCAAAAGGTGATGAAAAGGAAAGTGATTCCATCATTAAAAGTTTTCCTAGCATCTGTCACTGTAGTACTGTTCAAAGGATTGTTTGAATAATTTTTACTTATTTATTTTTAATTTATAGTTTGTGCCTCTCTCTTATGGCCACATTATCCCTGAAGGGGATACTGTACCTGGAAAACCGGAGTGCTCATCTTGGAGAGGATAAGGGAAACAAGAAGATAACTTGTTTAATCGAGTAGGGGAGAGGATGGCGGGACAGGGCCTGGGAGGGCCCTAGGGAGGGCGCAGACATTGGTTCTGTGTTTTTGGAAGCAAGCCTGTAGGATTTCACTACCTAAATTGTGGTGAAGGATGTGAATTATGATGCCACTGAGCATGAAAACTTTTGGAAGCGTATTGAGCTGAAGTTAACCTCATTGAAATTGAATCTTGCTGTGCCAAACTGGTGTCTTCCTGGAGATGCAAGTTTTCAGAATAAAAAAATAGTATGCACTGCTTATTCTGAAGACCTGGAGTGAGGAAGTATGGATTCCTTTGTTAGTTTTAGTTTAGATACTGGTTTATTAGATATATTCTTGCACTTTTTTTAGTTCTTTCTCAAGCTTTCATATCTCTTCTGTACTTCCTTACTTCTGCTAAGACCATTTACATTAATGGTGCCAAGAAAAATGGTGTCAAGTCCTTGAGAATTATTTGGTTTCATTTTATATTTGCGGTTTTAAGACTCGGGTTATGAAGACTGACTGCCAAAAAGTGATCATGAATATTGGATAGCTTTAGCTATTTGGGGACTGGGGGAGGTGACAGAGACCCATGAAGGTGCAGAAGAGCAGCTGTGCCATCTTGACAGGTTTTTCTCTACAAGGTTATAATTCTCAGGAGCCTCAGTCCCCGATTCCTGCTGACAGGGAGTACTACCCAGAAGCTGTAGGCTAGGCCTAAGTTAACCCCCTGAGTTAATGGCACTGTAATGTGTGTGTGCTTTGCGTGTGTCTGACCTAAAAAAGTCTTGTGAGAGGGGGACAGGATATTTCTAACCTTTAAATGTGTTGGTCTGTCTTGTTAACTTGAAGATGTTTGCTCATATGCAGTCTGCATTTTGACTCCATGGTGTTGGCAGAGCCTCGTGAAGGGTTGCAAGTTTTCATCAGCATCTACAATTAGGAAAAAAACGGACAGATTTCTCTTGAGTTTCCTCTATTTTCCTGTCCTGTGCTTCTTACTAAACACAGCTGGTTTAGCAGGCTATTGATACCATATTTCTGGAGATTAAACGCTACTCTTCCCCTTGAGTTGTGGTTGTGGTGTAGCAGTGCCTTGCTGCTCAGACTGCCTCCTGTTCTCCATCTGTGGAGGAAGAAAACCATAGTTTCGTTCTTCTGTGGGTCTAGCAAACTTATAGTTGCCTCAGAAGTGAAATGGGCTTTTACAGTGTGATTAAAACAGCTTAGTATTTTATGATGTTGTCAATACACGACCATACAAACTTAAATGCCACATCATCAGGGAAGAAGATGAGCGATGAGCTCTGGATGTGAAACTCAAATTTCCAGGTCACTGGCCGAGAGTGTAACTCAGCAGTGGCCAGAGCTCGTTCTGTTTTCATGGTTTGTGTTGGTCTCCTTCCAGGTGTCAGGACCAGAGTGCTCCCTGCTCTGGGGCCCTAACCCCCGACTCAGCTCTGTGGTCCCTGTGCAGTCCCACCACAGCTGGCCAGCTTCCCTGCTCTCTGCTTCTGTCCCCCTCAAAAGTTGTTCAGTTGTTAATCTGATCTGTGTTTTATTACTGTAGAATGATTAATGAGGTAATGTTTTCTTAGGATACATACAGATTTTGCCTGTGTAACTTGGGTATACTGAGAAAGCCTGAGGTTGAAAACCTTGACCAGAGAAACTGAGATTTCCAGGGCTGAGTGGGAATAGTTGGGCAGCGCATAAAAACAATTTTGGTAATAGTATACCTGAGCAAGAATGAAGCACGTACTGCTCCGTTTTCAAAATAATGCTACTAATATATTTATATATTGCAGCTTGGGAGAGGGCAGCATTGGCTAGCTATCTGTGCTAATTCTGGTTGGTAACCAAAGTGACCTTATTTTTTTTCTTCATGTAGTAGTAGTAAGGAGTGTTATGGATTATGCAGCCATTTTTTTGTGATGTCCTCTACTAGGAAATTTTACCCTCTGTTCCTGAAGAGGGCCTGATGTTGGAGAATTTTTAAAGCAGAATCTTAATAGTTTCATGTCTTTCTTCCAGTATATTTCTTCTTTTTATATTTGTGGTGAACTGTATAGTCTTCTAAATATCACCCAAATACTGCTCCTGTCATTAATGGCCAAGCCATAGTTGGTGTCAGTGCAGATGGTTAGATGCTTACTTACTTTTCAAGCCTCCAAACTTGGTAGTATTCAAATGATTACAGTTCTGAATGTAGCTGTGATACAGTTGTCCTCCCTCCTTACAGACTGCTCTCTTTAAAATACAGTTTTGTATATAAATATATTTTTATTCCTGTCCATCAGCATGCAAGACTTCAGAACAGATTTTACCATACCTCATTTTGTAGGCGAGCATCTCTGTTACTTTGCTGATAGACTGTGGATATTTTCTGTGTCTTCCTACAAAAATGTAAATCCTACTATTTAATTTTTATCAGAAAACAATGTGGGAAATACTGTTGCAACATTGTATAAGCCAAGTAGCAGATATAAATGTGAGACCTTATAAGAGGGAAAGGAGATGTTATTTAAAATAAGAACCCCGGGGGAAAAAAGAGTTTTCACTTGCTCTCACAGTCTCTCAAGCCCCAGCGCATGTGTCTAAGAGGTGTGTCCAGCAGCTGGGCGCCAGAACAGAGGTGTTCAAGGTGTCTGTCCAGCAAAAAGGCACCACCATGCTTATGTCCAGCTATTAGGTCTGGAATCCATGGCCATGGTATAGGAGGTAAGGATGCCAGCTGACACATTCTCCTCATGTCCTGCGTTCCTCTTCGGTTGCCAACAGATTTTGGATATGTGTTTTTGGAGCTGACAGTGATCAGTGTCTCCATCCTGTCCCACCTCTGTGAGTCGTTAGGAGTCACCATGGTTCTTTGTCTCCAGATCTGGGTGTGTTGTGAAACTGCAGGTGGATGTGCGGGGGGGTGTCCATGACCTGCTCACTTGGGTGCCGTTCATGCAGGCCACGCTGAGAGCCCCACTTCGCCCCACAGCCAGCCCTTCCCGTTCATACCAGTCTGACCCTTTCAGTTACAGTTCTCTGCAATGCTTTTTAGAGCTTATAAGAATGTATTGAAACCAGATAAAGGTTCTTGTGGTGGAGAAAGCAAACTACTTTCTGAAGTAAATTAGAATCAGATAAAAAGTGAAAACGAAAGTTGAGGAAGACAGGAGAAAAAAGGTTTTTCTTTTTCCTTTGAATTCCAATACATACAGCTCAAATATTTTAAATGACCAATTTAGCCACATATTTTGGAGCTCCATGGACAAGCATATGATAACCTATTTTTATTTCAGATGTGGCTGGTCTCCTCCCCTGGAACTGACAAAGAAGCTGTTAGCTGAAGGCTCGATGTGTTTATGGTGGCTAAGAATAGCACTGCATGGCACTTAGTATTGTCCAGTTTGAGCACTGGCTATGTCTGCATGCTATGTGAGATTTTTTCACCAGGTTTGTGCTGTGCCCTTGTGCTTTCTCTGAAGACTTTAAAGCCCTGAAGGCTGTCGTCTGTTTTTCCGAGGAGTTGCACAACTTCAGATTCTTGCTAGTTTAGTTTACTTTTATTTGCAGTTAGCGTAGATAAATTTCTTCAGAAGGTCTGGTTAGAAATACAAGTGTCTCAGGCTTACTTTAAAAAAAATACTGTGAACTAGGGCTTCATGTGAACTCAGTGCTACCTTATGCTGTGAAAGACTTAAAAAGTGCTGAGGAGCCTCAAAATACAGTTCCCACACTAACCACAGAAGCAAAACAAATTTGCATGAGTGACCCAGTGAACCATCGTGAATCTTCTAGATACTTGCTAATTTTCATATTCCCCAAGAAAAAAAGAAAATAGACATCCCAGACCATCACCAACTCAGCAGCTGACATTGCTGGTTTTTTGGAGAGTTTGGTGAATGAAAGGATTTGTCTCAGAAGAGTACATTTGGTAAACAGAAAAACTCAGACAACTACAGCTAATTTAAAAACAGACAATTTACAACAAAATTGTAAGATATGTGTGTGCCATCACAAGGAAATTTATGCTCTAGTTGAAAAATAATCAACTTCTCCTATGTACTAACTCTTTGGTTAGTTGTACTGGGAACTGAAACCCATCAGAGCCGAATTTTCAGAAGAGCTGATCCACTCAGTGCAGGGCAGAAAACTTTATTTAGGGAATATGTTCAGACAGGATAATTTTTTTTTTTTTTTTTTTTTTTTGACAATTATATTTAGGTAGTTACCTGGATGTGCAATAATTGGATTTTGTTGTTTTGTTTTGACTCCTCAATGTTGATATCGCCCCGGCATATTTGTGTTAAACGTGACAGATTGAGTTAGTCTTCAGAGGTTTATTTCCCTTTTCAGCTCCTATGTTCATATGGAGGGTTACTAGGCAAAACTGACAGAATCAGAGTGTAGAACAGTTGTTCTTTCCTGAAATTGATACTTAATGCATGAGACTTATTCTAACCCTGATTTGTGTATGCTTGAGCATATTCCAATGCTCAAATGTATTTGTTTGTTTATTCTCTTTTGTAATCCTTGTGTGTATATCTAATGCTTTAATTTTCAAACCATACCTCAGTATCAGAAATAATAGTATAATATTTGAGTACTTCACTAGGCAATTACTTACAAAGATGTGAAAATGCTCTTTAAATGGACCCAGTCTGGGCTAATGTAATGTTTTTGAGCTTTAACTTGTAGAAATATTAATGTTTCAGATGAAAAATATGTTTATATGGAGCATATTCAAAGAAATTAATTTAGTTTATAGATTTTTTTAAAATAGGTTTGGGGTGTGTGTTTTGGGTTTTTTTTTTGGTGGGGTTTTTTTTTTTGTAATGGTACATGATTTGAAGTTACTGGTTACTTTATAACTGATGCTCCAGAGTCTTTTTCCAAAATAGCTTTCTACAGCAAAGCTGCCAGTATTCATTACTTTTTGCATTTACTCAGGAAAGGTATCAGTTTGACATTAATGAGGATAATTGAGGATAATGAGCATAATGAGGATAATGAGGAAAAGTCTTTTCCTCTTTCTACTGGGAGCTGGAATTGCCCTCTTCTCAGAAGGAAAGAATAAGCAGGCAGTAGGAGGGGGGGCTTAAACAAACTACCTTGGGTTGTGCTTGGCAAGAGAACTCTTTGCAAAAGCTGCTGGCTTCTGACACGATATCTTTTGGGGAATAATACCAAGCGTAAATTTGTTGAGCACTTTGCCATTGTTTTTTCTTTCAGTACAGTGCATCAGTAGGGTTTTTTATAGCCTTAATTCTTCAAACTGAGGATGTGGAGTTTTGTTTTTCCAGAGAAATGTGGATTAGGAAAGATGAGAGAAGGTATTTAAGTTTCTTTTTCTGTTTGCTGGTTAACAAAGGCATGCCTGTGATCACTTTGACGTTTTTACTTGATGCATTTTTTGTGTGTGGTGTATATTATCTGTTAATATATTAAAAGGAAACAAAACCTCATCATAGATGATATGCTTGCAGTGGCAAGTGTTAGAATTAAATTGCCTGTACAGCCATATATCGGTGTGTTTGTATTCCTTTGATGCTATATCCTTGCCTTAGTTTTAGTTTTTTAGGTACTGCTTCTTAAAGCTTTAGATTTAGGGTTTAGTTTGTGTTTTCTTTCTCTTCATGTAATTAGTGTACCATAAAAATGAAGTCTTTATTCAAAGTAAGTTCGCTCTCATCGTTGCTGTGGAAATGTGTGCTTCCTTAACTTGTAGAACAGTGTACATGGAAATCTGGAATAAACACTAGTAAATATAATTCTCTTTCCTTCTTTTTCTACTCTTCTAGTCCTCAGGCCTGACTGGTGTATCTTCCCACTGCTGCCTTTGCCTCCCTTACGCTTTTTCATTTAACATCACTTAGCCAAGCATTGATATAATTTTATTGCCTTTGTTAGCTCATGCTTAACATAGGATTCAGAGCATCAATGCATTTCCAGCCTGGTGTGGCCTTCAATTGGATAGCCCAGGAAGGAAAAAATGGATTTCTCTGTTAGCAGTAAATGTTCTGTTCTCTGCAGAGAACCCCATGGGCTGAGCAGAGCACGCTTTCCACACGAAGCAGAAAAGGCATGGGGGAGAAAGTGTGTGCAAGTTTACCTGCAGACTTACCTGTCACTTGAGAAGTTGGCTGTTGTTCTGTGGCCCTCAAACTGCAGTCCGTCGGCCGGGAGAGCGAATGGAGAGAAACCAAACTGCAGCTAGCAAGCTTAAATTTGCTCATTAGGAATCTGTATTTTTTGTAGAAAAGTCTACTTATGGCAAGATTCTGGAAAACGTTGATACATGTGATAGGATTATACATACCTGCTAAGCTCAAATGGATATCTTATTTCTGGATCCTTATTGGTGCAGTTCGGGTAAATGCTTGCAGCCAGGCTGGGAATCCAGCAGCAAGCTATGGGATGGGATGGTGTCAACGTTTTCAGCTTTTACATTGTCAGAGAAAGTTGTAACTGCTTGTGTTTGTAGAGAAGAAATTGATGGCACGAATCATTGGAATTGATGGCAGATAGCTAGACATCTGAGCTGAGTTCCTTCCAGTTGTCCTTCTGGCTCCAGGAGTTAGAACTGAAGGAAAGATGTGTGGTGCTTTCATGGGTTATGGCCTCTTGGCTATTACGTGAATGCACAGTACTATCTAAAAGCATGATAACTATGACTGGTATGGTAATGAGCCTGAGCTTATAGGTCCCCTTGAAAGCCAGGGAATACTACTGGCTCAGACTTAGTGGTGGCTTAGTTTGCATTTTCCTAAGGGCAAGTGGATCAGAAGAACTAACAGAACAAACCAAAGTTACGCTATTCTATCCTTGCTCTCCGTATTCAAAAGGAAGTTGTCATCTTTACTCCTGTTGCAGTAGTAATTTGAAATAAAAAATAAGCATCAGAAACTGCTCTTTAAAATTAATAGTGTAAGCTTTTTTTTTTTTTTTTTTTCCAAATTAATCATGCTGGAATAGAATTGCTTCTGTGTTTGCATCGTTACTGAAGATATGACTTACAATGCTGTAGAAGCCTAACATTGAGGTATAGGAAGTAAAGAAACAAGTTTAGTTTTTTTTATGCTTCTGTGGTTACTCCTTAGAGGGAATACAAAATTTGTAAATGAGTGAAATTTGACAGTTATATATGCTCAGTTATTATAGTTCAGTGTTTTGAAGGAAACAGGTATCAGGATACATACCTCTGTTACTTGACAACACAGCACTAGTACTTTGCTGGTGCTGTGCAAAGTATTTTGACAGTAGGATCATGTTAAGTCTTCACAATAAGTCTACTGGGAGAGAAGCCAGTAAGTAACAGATGTGTGCTTAGGGTGGTATCTTTTCACTGAGAAGTTTGCAACTTGATTACAGAACTGTTTTCCAGCAGAAATTCATATATTAAGTCTATCTTGCTTTATTACATGTGCAGCTTTAATTTAACTTGAAAACTACAGTTGTATAAAACTTCAGGACAGTAAAAGCATTTCTGAAAATCACTGTTGGGAATTTAACTTATAGCCCTGAACCTTTACATTCCTGCCATTATCCTACTTCCTTATGTGATGGATTGTGTTCTAGATTATGGACAGATGAAAGAGACTTATCCTTTATATTCTTTTAAGCTGCTCTTGCACAAGAACAGCTTTCTGACAGTGAAGCAAAGCATGTTAAATATATTAGCAGTTCGGAAGTATGCTATGAAATAAATTTTATGTCTAAGTGAAGGTTTCTGTGAAATTCAAAATATGGTTTTTAATTAAAATGGTTTATCTGAAGAGGTTTTCTATTTTGGCAGTTGTTCTAGAAAAGGAATTACATAAACTACATTTTTTAATGGTCTGACACTTTAATGGACAGGATTTCCTGATGGCAGGCCATAATCAAGAATGACTGGGCAGGACTTGAGACAATTGAGTTCAAACCGATTTCCTCTTCCTCCTCCAATTTTTGTGCTTTATCGCATTGTTTTCCAATGTGTATGGTTCGGTCTTTTGGCATCTTGTGCTATCAAAATTATTTCTTAATTTCTTCTTTTTTTTCCTGTCTGATAATAATCTGCGTGCATGGTCTACCATACAAGGCTCTGTAATGTGATTCACATAATGAGTTGTACTTCTTTTTGCATATGCTCGTCGCAATTTCAGCCAGTATTTCCCATCTATGTCCTAGCTGTTATGTTGTTAAGAATTTTTTAAAATGCAAAACTGGTCTTACATACATCTTAGTGATTTGTTTTATTTAAATTTCTTGTTTGCAGAGGTAGTTACTTGCAATGTAGATGAGACATTCTGCCCTGCCATCCCATACTAAGTAAGTTAGAATTACATAGCATGAGAGATCAGGTGAGCTTCAGCAAATATCTTTGAGACTGTAGCTTGTAGCAGCCTTTGCTGCTCTCGAGTCTGACATTCTCAGTGAACAGAGTGAGCCCAGCAACAACTAATAGTTTTTTTCCTACTGGATGTCCTGACACTGTCCTGAATATCAGATCTGACCTCTTTTTCAACCATTAAATTTCTTAATAAAAGTATTTGTGTTTTCTACCTTCCATAGATATAAAATACCCACCCATCTGATTTAGGTGATTGTACATGATGCATGTGGCTGTTGTTTGTCCTGTTCAGTCACAATTCTATAGAGAAGCAGATTCTCCATCTATAGTATGGGGATAATGTGTTACTCTGCTAACAATTTTTAAGAATTAATGTGATTTTTTTTTTTTTTTAGCCTACTTTCTCTCTTCTTATGTATCTGAGTTTAGGCAAAGGAAGTGTTTAAAAATAACTTTCCTGATTTTATCTCTGTCATCTATTTTATCTTTCTGTCTGTTCTGGAGCTTCAGGGAAGAAATAATATACCTATTTTATTTTGAAACCTCTCAAAATAAAGTAGGGAAGAGGCTGCAAGATATGAAGTCCTGTACAGGGACTGGAGTATTTGCTGGTTAGAATTTGCTGAGCCATTAAAGCAGCTAGGCAAGAAGGATTTCTTTTTCTTTTCATAATACTTCCTCAAGGAGTGTCTGAATATTAGTACAGAAAAGGGGGAAAGGTGCTATGTGGCAAAGAATATAGCAAAAAGTCTCCAGAAGATTTTAGTGATGGGGAGTTTAGAAGAGAGAGAGAGACCTTTCAAGGATTGTCTGTGTGTGACACGCGGGGGACTGACTTCATACATCTCAGACCATGTTCATAGGTGTGGAAAAGATGGAGGAGAAATTTTCTTCTAAAATTAAATTGATTTTTTTTAAAAAAAAGTAACAAAACCCATCACTTTTAAGTTTGAAGCAATATTATCGAAACATATTTCTCTTTTGCTTTCTCCCTTGCAGGAGACACTGGTTAGATTTCTGGAAAGCATTATGTGAAATGAAAATCTAAAAATTACAGTTTATGAATGAAATTGTCTGAGATTTTAACTTCAGTGGAGAAAAAGACTGCTGAATCTTTGGAAGGACAAAACTACCTAGTTGTAAGGCAGAACTTCAAGTTTGAGGATCATCAGTAGCAGCACGACTGTATCTACTAAGGGATTGTAATCTGGCCCAGATACCTAGAAAACTAGATATTGCCAGATTAAGATTTTATGCCTTAGAATTTCTGCTGTGTCCCTGTGTTGGCCTGAAGTAATGTTTCTATTACCGTTTACTAGCAGAGGAGTGCATTTTGGGGAAAGCTAAGATAAAATTTCTTGCCCATGTTTTTAGAGGCTTTGAAAGCAGAAAACAAACTTCATGTGAGTACCTGTAACTAGACAAATTGGCAGCTGCTCTCCTGGTTGAGTCAACTTTCCATAAAGAAAGGATGTTTGTATTTGTTGGGGGTAGAAAAATGATTTCTATGAGAAAGCTTCAGAAGATTTCTATGAGGTTTTTGTTCTGTGTTTTTTTGAGTCCAAATGAAAGCTCAGCTGTCATAGTACCAGTTCCTGCAATACACTCCAAAACCTTTCCTTTCCTTTCCATAGTCCCTCCCAGGGCATCCTTCACATTTTAACCATGTGCTGAATTAGCTACTTGTTGAAATAAACTTATCTTCTGTTTATAGATGCAGCATTCATTTCTGTTTCTTTATTTCAGAGCTTGGCTAAAATGTAATATAAACATATCTGAAGCTCCTTAGATAAATTGTCAATAGGGAAGTGTTTCTACTGCAGAAGTAAAATGTAAGTTCTGATTAGGCATGGAGGGAAGGTTATCAATACACATATAACTTCCTCTCACTGAAAGGTTTGACTTGGCTTTACAAACATTACACTGAACCATACCACTGAACGAAGCCAGTTCTAAGCCTGTTTCTACTTCACTGGCGGGTAATCCATTCACCTTATTAACATGTGACATTTCATAAATGCATGACAGAAGTACCAGCTACTACTGCTGGTTATTTACTTTTCATCAAATTCACATAGAATCAGTGAAAGAGAGAGAGTTGAATAAGAATTTGCAATCTGGGCTCTTAGTCCATGTGGCTTGTTAATGAGATAATGGTTCTTCTTTGCCTGTTCATGTAGTGTAGTTGGATATGTGAAGCCACAATCTTCATTAAATACTTTGCAAAGATAATTCACTATATACTGCCCATGTGGAGAAAGAAGAGAGAATGCCATACCTCATGTCACTGGATGAATTAGTCATGTAGTCTGTATTGAAAATAATAGGATGTTTGTTCACCAGGAACTATGTATCCAGACTAAGATATGAGAAATATGGGAGAAAGAGCAGATTTTTTTTCTTGGTCATGTGTATTTTAATGTATTTGGACTGATTGCAGTTTCAACCACTGTGTTTACATTTGTGGTGTTCCCGATCACTAGGTGTATATTATGTAAAGCAAAGGAATATCTAGGTAGCACAATCTATGAAAATTTGTGTGGTCAGTGGCCCTTAGTAGATACATAATTTCACTGGCAACAACTGTGGATTTCGTTCACGTTATTTAGGTTATCTTGTAAAGTGGCATGACTGTGGTGTCAGGACATTGCTGTGCCTCTCCCTTCCCTTTCAGGTTTTCACACCAGTATCAAGAATAATATTTTTATTAGGTACTTTTTTTTTAAATGCATCCTAAGAATGCCTCAAAAAATGGCGTCTAGCAGAAACTTACTATCTTAGTCTATCTAAGCACATTACTGAGAACAGTATACATCACTGAAAAAAATGGAATAGCATTTAACTAGCAGTGGTTAAAATAAGTATATAAGTATACTTTACAAGTTTGCAATTTCTTATGAGTAACGTTTTGCTGGTAAATGAGTGTTAATGAAATAAATCGAAAAATCTGGATAAATGCAGTGTAATGTAGAAGTATCCACCATGTCTGCAAAGACTGCTGACTCCAGCACTTGCGTGATGCTGGAGAATCAAGGAACCAGCCAGAGCCACATGTGCAGTGGTGCTGGCTGTGCATGAGATCAGCTAGTACAGCTAGAGCTAGCAAGGTAGTAATAAATCCAATTTATGGACAGACTCCAGGCACTATCACTAGTGGTACACAGTTTGGACAAAAACCAATGAAGTAGACCCAGCTGGTCTACTGTGCTGTCACATGTTTCGGCAACCCAGGTAAAGCAGCTGGATAAATGAACACCAACTGTATCCTTCTGTCGCTACCCTGAAAGCAAGTCCAAGAGTTTTAAGTGAAGAATGGCTCGCTCTTTGTATTTGTCTATAGACTGGAGGCTAAGATTTGGAATGTGCATCTGTTATTAGAGCAGTATATGTTGAACTTTGTTGTCTTCATAAAGATGTTCACCATTTCTGTCATTCAGATCATGAGGTGTATTCATGGAATGAGATTTTTTCAGTGATATGAGTAAGGAGACTTTGGAAACAATAGAAAACTGGTGGTCTACAGGAATTGTAGAACTGAAATAATGATAAAGTTACTGAAGAAGTTGTCTGCTGTAGAAAACAGACTGCTGGTCTGGGACACGGGAAACCTAGGTTTAACTTTTTTGGCTCTGCTCATAATTTGTTCGGATGATACTGGATAGGTTGCCATCTCTTTTGAGCATTGACATCCTTATTAGGAAAAAAATAATGATTCCTTTGGTAAAATAACTGAAGATTTGTTGCTACGAAGCACTCTAACAATTGTTATGGATATGTTTCCATGTATATTAATACCACTTCTGTGAGGTAGAATGAAATGTTCTGGATGTTTAGCAGAGTAGAAGACAAGGAGCTTAATTAAAATTCCTTTAAGTAACCGCAAGGATAATATTTTCAGTCTTTGGGAATTTTTGTATTGTCAGTTGGACATGCAAATCCTATTCTGCAAAAAGTATCGCAGGAAACTTCAAAGTACCTGTGATATTACATGTGCTGCAAAAATAATAATAAAAAGCTTAATCATTAAATGTAAGCTGTGTAAAATTATTTACTACCTTAGCAGTGAACTTAAAAATAGTAACCAAGAACATGATCTTCTTGATGAAAACTATGGAGGCCCTCTCAAGTGTGTTAAATATCCTTATTTTATAGTTGGATACCTTATTTAAAATACATAAAATAATTCTAGATGTATTTTCAGGTATCTCAAAAGAGAGGAGATACCTGACAGAAGTTATGCTTCAGTCTGACCTTTCTAAATTCCTGAGAAACAGCAGCAACTAAAAGAAAGCAAATTTCAGTTAAAGGAAAAGACATGAAAAACTTAGAAAGTACTATGTAAAGCATGTATGAAGGGTCAACACTTGGGTAAGTGTAAAGTAGTACCAAAAAAAGTGTATGAAGGCTAAAAATCATCATTTCATATTACCCATAAAGTCAAATGCACTCATAGACTGTCACAGGCTGGGCCGCGTTTGTTACCTTTTGGTACCTGCTTTGTATGTTTGAATCCTGAATAATCTTGTTAGTAAATAAGACACTACTTATATCCTCAAATACTTGATGCGTTTGGGCTACACAGGGAGAAGCAGGATGATAAAAATAGCATTCTTTAATACCAACTTGGGTATTAAGTAACCTTTCCTAGTTCTGGACGCTTGTGTGTAACATGAAAGAACTTTGTTTCTAATTTAGCATACATCAGGGCGTGTTGGCTTTTGACCTAGGAGTATGTTGTCTGTCTGATTATCCTTTGTATTGTTTTACTGTTCCTTGAAACTATCCAAACAATTTGGTGTGGCCCTAGCAACCAAACAATACTGTTTAACAGAGATTTTGTACGGTGCTTGCTCCCAGATTTCCCACATAGTGCCAGCTTGCATCAGAGCAAACAAACAGGATATTGTTTCAAGTGAATAACATTCGGTGTTTTCAAGCAATTTATGAAAGTAGTTTTTTGTTTTTGAACTGTTGCAAGTGGTATGATTTTTGGTTCCAAATTTCATCTGAAGTTCTGTAGAGTGGTCCACATTTTGAAGCTTCAGAACAATGTTTGAAACTTAGATTTTCTGTGGCAGCTAAGAACAGAGAATGGCTTATGCTTTGATGGCAAGACCAAGATATTTGTAATCCTCTCATGGCAGCATTTATAATTGCTTCAGATTGACATTTTTCCCTTGTGTTTTTGGGGAGGTTTATTACCAGCTGAAGAGTTTGTGCATGTGAACACAGAGATTAGTAACATGTATCACTGTAGGATAGCCTTAACTCTGCTGCTGGAAGAGTAAAAAGGCAAGTGCTGTCCCTGCATTGACTCTCCTCTTTGTGCTGGCACAAGCGTATGTGCGGTCATGTGGTGAGCGAATTGGACAACTGATTGTGTCAAAATTAACCTGGGGAAAAAAATTAGTACATATGCTGCTTTTCCAGTTCCATTCATTACGCAGCTGCATACTTGTGTTCGCTTGCACAGGAGGAGGATGGTACAGGGAAGGAGAAAGCTGGCTGGGAGGGATGGCATCCTTTGACAATACTGGAGCTTATGCCATCTGAAGGGGGCTGTGTGAACCTGTAGCCAAGGAGTGGGGTCTGTGGCGTTGCAGGCTGATGTAAGGCTGTTTCCCTGGCTTCATGGTCATGCCCTCTGCCTTGTGCTGAAATTTCTGCAACGCTTCTGGGATCTGATCTGGTTGTAGTCCAGTTGCTTCTTTTTTTCTTGCCAGGGTTAGGTTTTTGTCCAGTTTACCCATTTTGAGTTGATTTCCTGTGTTGTCACATGAGCCTGGAGGCAGGATTTGCCTGCAGTATGCCTGGGCTTAGATCAGTCTAAACAGCCTTGGGGTTTCATCCTTAGAGAGAGAAGCTGTTTTGTAGTTTTGAAAGTTAACATACTAAGATGGCCTCTTACTGAGGAGTAGTTTACTACTACAAAGTAAAGATAGCACTTCAAAGATGATCAGCTCTCAATGTTTTCCTGATTATTAAATGACAGGGGCTTTTTAAGGCAGTCTTTTGAAAACTGGAGATGGCAATGTATTGTGTAAACACACTATTAAGACTTGTCTACATAAAGCAAATCTAGATGTAGTTCTGGGTTAAGAAGCACATTAGTCCTTCTCTGTTTCCGTAGAGAGACGAGCTGGTTGAGTACCAGCTTCCCCATGTTTCAGTAGCGTGGGCTGACCGGAGCCATGGCGTGTTCCCTTAAGTCCACAGTCCTGGTAATGTGGAGATTGTGGCATACTCCAGTAGGCAAATCTAGAATGAGCCAAAGCATCTGCTTTGCTAAATTTCTTCTGACCATACCTAGCTAATGGTGTTCAAAAGGAGATTTAAACTTCTCTCATTTCTTTCCAGTCTGGGAGCTTCAATATGTGATTTAAAATAATAGAGTCCAATTTGTCTGTTGAGTAGAATAAAGCTTTAGCTTTCTTAGAAACTCGCATATTTAGGATAGAAGCAACTGTTTACTTAGAAATGTGTGGTATCTGTTAGCAGTCCTTTGGTACTTGATTTTTTTAATTCATGAGATGAATGCAGAGTTGTTCAAAATCTGTGTGTTGCAGCATTTTTCTGTTTTGTCAATCTCATACTTGGTGTTTCTGTTTGTTACTTGCTATGGCTAGCAACGATATATTCCTTCTTTTCACCTTTCCTCTCCTCAAACCTCTGTGTTCTCGTTCCTGACACAATGCATCTCTCTTGTCTCCTGGGCTGCCTTTGGAAGCATAAGGGCTTAAGAATGGCGTGAGCATGGATGCTGGAGAATGTGGACACTGTAAAGAACTGAAATATTTTTTAAAGCACCTGACACATTAATGCTTCTGTACTGAGGGACAAGCCAATCATCAGATATGGGATAAGAAAGAATTTTTCTTTAAAGTCAGATGGTTTTGGTTGTCATCTTTCTTTTGCAGCATGCACATTCTGTTTTGTAATGCCTTTGTGTACTTTCATCTAGCTAACTTCCGCTGTAGGGATCTAGAACATGGCAGTGTCTTTGATCTCCTATTGCCTGCGCTGTGTGGCACATACTGTTCTGTGTCTTTTAGGACCTCTGTTACCGAGGTCAAAGTGCTAGATCAAAGTGTTGGGGGATGTTCAGAAAGGCTTTATGGCATGTGGTGTGCGTGCATGCCGTTGGGGTGTTGCCCCTGGTTGCTGGGAACTCAGCTCTGTGATCTTGGCAAGTCCTTCCAGCGTTGAAGATCTCATGCTGTGATTTATGTACAGGAAAAAATATGCATTACTCCAACTAAACGGCAAGTTTGTACAAAAAATACTTAGGGGGAAAAAACACAGGTCTTATCTAGTACTCGAAACCTTATGCAAGGTAACTTTCCTTTTTGATTAGAGGCTAAGGTAGTTGTGACCGTTCTGTTTTCACTGCTGCTGAATTGCTCACTTCACTAATGAGTTTGATAAATGATTACTTTCAATGGAAGTTGAGGAATTCTGCGCTACCTAAAATGTGACTTTCTGAACTGATACAAGAAATTATGAATGACTGAGACTCAAACTTCGGAAGATGCGAAGTGAAGTACCAAAGGTTTGGTCTCCATGGCAACCAATATTTTCATGAATGAGTTGAAGACTGAAAAAATGTTTGAGTAAAAGTTGTGGATAATATTTAGCTAATAGGAACTGCACATGTACAAGTTCAAAACACACAAAAATTTTGCAAGTTCATCAAAATAGGCCAAGTGCGTCTCTTCACACTTTAACTGCAAAAAGCCTGAACAAATCACGGTATGTAATACAATAAAACAGACTGAGACTAGGCTCCCTACGCAACTATCTTAGGAAAATAAAATCTTAATATCAATAGGCAAGAATTCTTAATATCAATTCCTAATATCAATTAAAAAAAATATCTGCAGTCATGGAATATGCTACAGAAATATCAGACCTTTCTGGGTAGATCTGGGACATCATTAGAGATGTCAATAGTTATTTTGATTTATAGTGTGCAAGACAAGAATTGTAATTATTTACTCTAATTGTTACATGTGTGTTAAACTCATATATGAGTGAGTTCTGATACCTGATTTTTGGTACTGCAATTTACATTGGGTGGCAGCTGTGATAATAAAGAAGTGGTTTCGAGTGCTTAGGGAGAAAAACAAAATTAAAGGTGGATAAATGTATGTAAACTTAGTATATGACAATTTCAGTATAAAGGTGAAAGCACTAATCCTTAGAGAGGGAGACTAATATATCCAGCGTTATTTATATTGATTGATTAATTAATATTTCTGATAAGGAACAAATCTTTCAGATTTGTGACTAGAGAGCGGAGAAAAATAGTTAGCATGATGTGTCTAGAAAGGGTTTGCGTTCTTGTTAGGAAAATCAGTTTACTGACAAAAAGTGCCAAGAGGGGCTAAGGAGATATTTCTGTTGAAGATATTTGGACACCAAGTAGAAACTTGAGCTTCATGGACGATATATAAAAATTGAATCAAGCAGATGCCTCTCACAATATGGGGAGATAACCCTTTAAATGGAACCTTTTGATTTTTAGTCATACTTGAACTGAAGATACCAGATATTAAAAGCTGTAATCTTTATCGTGATCATCATACAGTTGTATTCAGAATGGGGCGGTTCACACAGCATAAGACAATTTTGCATTTCATCAATAACAAAAATGAGTTACATTGTAAACCCTTATGCAACTTAGAGTAAAATTTCCCACCTAATTAAAAAAAAAATTCTTGTTGGATGTTATAGCTAGTTATTTCCTCCTTATGGTTTACAGAATTTACGGTGTGAATATGTCTTTGTGGTGGATGGGAAAGTAAAGAAGTGACAGGCACTGTGGTTAGAAGCTCTGTTTTATAGTTCTTCATTTTTCTTTTTTTTTTTTTATAGCCTGCACGCCACCCAGCAGAGTAAATAAACGCAGAGTTTCTCCAAGTGTTGTTTCCACCTGGGAAAAGAGAGGCATCATCATGTCTAACATTACTATTGATCCAGATGTCAAACCTGGCGAGTATGTCATCAAAAGCCTCTTTGCTGAATTTGCTGTTCAAGCTGAAAAGAAAATTGAAGTTGTAATGGCTGAACCTTTGGTGAGTCCTTTTTTTCATACTATCTCTTGAAATAGTCCTGCTTTTTTTCTAAAATAGGCTGATATATCATATGTATGGTTACTGAAAAAAACACATCCTCACATATTGTTGACTTTTCAAAGAGATTACTTCAAGAATGAATAGGCTTCTGCAAACAAGGTTGCTACCTGGATTATGTTTTATTGACTTCCGTTAAAACTGTTATGTAGTGGTTACTGGAAACAAGACCTCTTAGTATTCATAAGTTCTGTAAAGTTACAAAAGGAAATAGCAACAACAAAAAATGTTCCTTCATTAACACTGCAAAGTTTCCTGTTGATGTTTCTTTGAAATAATACTTTTACAATATACTTTAAAGAAAAGATGCATTTGGTTTATTTTCCAAAGTAATGACACTAACACCTGCAAGAATATAGTAGCCAGCATATATTGCAGATTAGGCACAATGCAAAATTCTGTTGATGATCCAGACTGCATGATGTTGAAGTAAATGGATTTTTTTTTTTTTAACTTGGAAATTTCTGAAAAAAGAGTTGTTGGTTTTTTTGGTTTGTTGGTGTTTGGTTGTTTTTTTTTTTTTTAACTTGGAAATTTGTTAAGCGGACGAGACACTGCAGCTTGCAGAGGGCCGGCTCGCAGGAGGCCGCTGTTTGCAACTCCTGCTTTCAGGAGTGCACATGTGAGCACTTGAGCCCCAGTTTTGAAACTTTAGGAAAAAACGTTATTAAGAAGCAGTCCAAAAGAACACAAAAATGGGGCTAAGCGTGTTTTGTGGTATCACTGATGGAATCAGAATCTTCAACTAAAACTGTTAGTAGATCAAAGGCTGAGGAAAAGGAAACATTTCTTTATATTCACCTACTTAGGTATACATTATATATGTGTGTGTGCGTACCAGGCAAGCCTGCAACTTAAACACAACTTGTCTATTTCCTTATAGACATCCAAAAGAGTCAGGTATTCAGGAGGGTTCAATAAGAAAGCACAGAAACCTTGTAGGAAAAGGGGCATGCAAATGGTGAAGGGTACGTGGCTAAGAAATGAGAGGAGAGGTGTGGGGGTGGCAATGCTGTGGGTGGAAAGGCAGAGCGCTCCACGCCGGGTGGTCTGCGTGCCCACTGCTGGCAATGCTGCTCCCTCGGCCCCTCTTCCATTCATCTGCTCAACCTACGGAGCTTGGCCAGAATGACATAGACTGCCTGTTACTCAGATGAGCTGAAGAGGGCTTTTCCTGTAGACGCAGCTGGTTGGGAGTTGTATCTCCTAACCGGAATACTGGTAGCAAGGTAAATAGAATAGCCCTGGAGTTCACTTGTGCTGCAAAACTTGTCCCTAGACCAGATTAAATAAATACTCCGACAATGATCCTGGGCTGTGTCTCCCTGCCACGCTGTTGACTGTTAGTTAAACAAATGTTTTTAAATCTGTTAATCATACAAAAATCATAACATCTCACCAGATTAAAAATTAGAAAACCCATGAAACTAATGAAATAATGCACTTTTCAAAGAAGAGTGATTCCCAGCTCTGTTGTGTGGTGAGGTTTTATGGTGACTGCATGAAGTTGACCTTAGTCAGGATCTTTTACTAATAAGATTCTGAAATAGATATTTTGTGTGTATACAGTATGTATAAAATTCTTTGGGACAAGGTAAGAAATTATAATTATTACTAGAGTAGTCATTTGTGAAGGTCTTGAACAGTTCTGTCTGGGTTCATTCACTACATTGAATTCTTTTAAACAAAATGTTTTTTAATGTAATCAAATGTAAATTTACACATATAGCCAGCATTCCTTATTTTGTATTGGTGGGAAGGAAGGACTATATAGAACACCAGCAATTTGAGAGGTGCCAAAAGCTGTGGAAAAGTGAAACAACCTGAGCCTGTATAACACAAAGAGATAGAAGGGAATCCTTAGGTGTCTCAATGAAAGGAAGTACTAAAGTACTGAAGTGGTTTTATTTTTTGTATGTAGTATTTAATATAAATACTGAATATTCAGTTCTAGTATATGACATTTAAAAAGAAAGATAAAAGGCTGAAAGGGCACAGGAAAGGCACTGACTGAGATTGGAGAAAAGGCTTTAACGGAAGAAAGGAAAGCCCTTTATCATTTTCGTGTGATTTGATTTTGTGGGATGACTTGGCTACAAATAATAATGTGGAGAATATGTATAGTGTTACATAAATCTTTAACGTGTTAGATGAAGCTAGGCTGTTGGATGAAGCTGTTGGAGAGAATTTGGAGCCAGACAAATTAAGGTTAGGGGCTAGACACTTTTTAAAACTTGAAGATGAACATGCCGGCAGGGGAGCAAAAATTAATTAAAAAAATAATTAAATAAAAATAGTAACTTCAGATCAAAACAACACCTGGGGATGAGGGGATGGTACCATTTCAGCTAGATCTATGAGTTTCATTTAAAAGTAACTGACTTGCGATTTTAAAATTGCAACTAAAGGGTTTCTCTAGCTGTGAATTTACTTATGATACTCAGTGACAAAGTAGTTTCCTTTCATTGATTTAATTAAGAGTTCTCTGCTTGCAAAATTTTAATATCACAGAGTTTCCAAGGTTAAGGAAAAAGCTTATCAGCAAATGCTTAAAAAAAATTATTCAAGTGATGAGCGTAACCAGAGGAAGGTTAGTCTTCCTTTTAGTGAGTAAATTAAAAAAAACACCTTTTTTTTTAAAAAAAAAATCAATTCTTCTAAGTCTTTTTAGTAGTACATAGTTTGAAAGGAAAAAGGGCTTAGATACAATTAATTGTAGCTTAAAATACTCTTCCTCAGCTGAGCAAGGATGACTGTGAGGCATGATACCAGCCTTCCCCAAATGTGTAACAAACTATACCAGTGAAAAAGATTAGTGATAAACTCAGTTACCTTGTATTTTGTTAGGCTGCATGTAAATATAGATGGTTAGAATTTAAACAGAGAGTTTAACATGGTACCACCGCGTTACCACGCTGTTAACTAGGTGAGCTGCTAACTTACTAAATTGTCGTTCAGTCTCATGTTTAAGTCAAAACCAGCAAGAGTATTTAAGCCTGTTGCCAACATCAGTGATTTTATTCCATCATGGAGATACTAAATATTGCTCAGACTAGCACTGTACGCTTTTGCAAGTCTTGCCTAGGTACTTTCAAAAGCTTGTCTGAAATCTGTAAAGTTTGGCACACTGCATCTCTTCAGGGCAGTGTTTCTCGTGCGCTGCTCTGACGCTGGGGCACGGATGCAGGTGCTGCCCAGCACTTGGGTAGTGTCACTTGCCTGGTTTCTTACTTGCAGCTTGGAGGACGGAAACC
This sequence comes from Phoenicopterus ruber ruber, assembly GCA_009819775.1. NCBI lineage: Eukaryota > Metazoa > Chordata > Aves > Phoenicopteriformes > Phoenicopteridae > Phoenicopterus > Phoenicopterus ruber. The sequence continues at coordinate 29,958,079 of CM020218.1, read as the reverse complement.
AGTACGCTAGTTTTGCTGTGTTCACCTGAGCCACCCTGCTGAGGTGTGCTAGCCACCAGCGGACGGTGCCCGTGAATACTGGAGAGGGGCCAATGGGTGGTACCTTTTGTCCACAGGTGCAGTTGTTTGCACGGCACACACACGTCTGTCTACATCCTGATCTCTGCTGCCTGCCATATGTTGACATTTCTGCTTTACACAATGGATGCAAACTGCTCTTTGGTTAATTCATTAGTGGGTTGGTTTTTTTTTTTCATTTCACTTGTGAAAGATAAATGTAGACCTTTTATTTCCATCTCTCTCTGAACTTCAGGAAGCCAGGAAAATAAATCTTAAATTATTAATTCAATGAAAGTTTCCAGTCCTTTACTTTACACTGTTGGATAGATTTTTGTAAATCATGTGAGACAACGGGGGCCATGACAAAGCAAAGTTAGAAGACGACGTTGAAAGAAAATAAATTTTGAAGCCATACAAATAATTCAAAGGCCTTGATAAACCTGTGACTGGGTTAGAGAGTATTATTTGGTCACGACACATTTGTGTGGTCAGTGTTACATAACTATGGTGATGGTTACCTTTTAGCGGTTAAGATCTTCGCTGCTGAGGAAAAACAATAGGGTTATGAATTTGTAAGGTCTTCATTCTTTCTGTTACTAAAAATGTTAAAAGTTATGTCAACAATTGATGTACAAAGTGTCTCAATTAGTGTAGAATGGGGGGGAACTACACTTTCAGAACTATCTTAAAAATAGTTTGCTATCTATTGACACGGATTTCAACTTTGTCTAAAGACTTACAGATTATTTCACTTCTCTTTGATTTGTTATCATTCTTTTCTTTAGCTATTTCTGGTTTTAGACACATGCAATGGGTATAATAAACCCAGTGTTTGTTCACCTGTATAATAATTTTGTAGTACTATGGTGGAAACGTGGCATGTGGGGGCATGGTATCATGAGGAGACTTAAGGAACCTGACTTTTACCATCTTTTTCCAGGAAAGTCACTTCTCCGTCTTCTTGGGAAATAGTTTTCTAGCTATTTTCCTTCAGCTTATTCAGCAATATATGATGTTTATATAGGGTGGAACGTTTCTCGTGTTTCTGCTTTATAGATAAGATTACAATTATTTGTGCAGTTTATCTACAAGCATGGTACAGATAACATGAATTCACCTATAGTAGATGTTTCCTTATAAAAAAAAGGGGAGGGAGGAATTCTAGTTAAAAGGGAATTCTGATTTGCAAGTGCCCTCTGGAGCTTTTAGTATCTGCTGCAAAGTGTCAATTCTCATAACAGTATTTTGAACAGACTTAACATGTAAAATTATATGAATTTGTAAGGTTCAAAAAGTGTTTATTTGCCAGTGTCTGAAACCTGTTCCCCCTTGCTTTTGAATACACAGTGAAAGAACATTGGCTAATACATAAGTTGATGAACAAATAGAGCTATTTCAGAATATTAAATGCATTTTCCTGAAACCACCTTCTTTTTTTTTATTTAGGCATACTGGAAGTGTATGTAAATGACAGTGTTTTCTTAGACAATTAAGTGAGTTTCTTTGGATTATAGAGAGTGAAAATGGTCTGACTTGTCAATTAGTACCTGTATTATTTCAAGTTATACTTTCAAAATAGACAAATGCATTTTGCCTGGGCAGTGTTGAATTCAAGTTTTCAGAGGCTGTAATAGTTGCCAGAGATTGTGTCCTTTTGAACACCAAATACATCTACACTCATAGCAGTAAATGCCAGAAATTGTCTCATATTTTCAAGATTACAATTAGGACAAGCGAAAATAAGCTGCCAGTTTGAATTTTGGACTTGGTACATGCAATCCCAATTTGTATCTGTTTAACATATAGCCTGTCTGTTGCAGCCTTGCAAGTGTTAAATGCCAAGCAATATTGACTTTTTAAATTTTTGTCAACAGCCTGACAGCATGGGTGTTGTCTTTTACTAAACTACAGAGCAATTATTTTGTATTAACTGAGGCACAACCTGTTGAGAGCGGTACAGGCTGTCAGTATGGCTGACACCTCCTTTTACATCCCAGGCCAGGCAAATTAACAGCTCTTCCAGCTTACTACTTGACTTGCTCCATAAAAGCTCTGCATTTGCTTGGTACAATCTAATGTGAGCTATTAACGCTTTACCTTGAGTACTTTTTCTACTTTCCTCCACAAAGATAACATTTTTGATTCATTTATATATAATAAAGTAAAAATTTAAAAGTTTAAAATTTCTTTAAGCAGCAAGAGATGCTTGTCACATCTTTATATATCTTACTGCTTTGTAGTATGCCCTTAAAGCTGTTACTGTGGCACCTGGCTTACTGTAAATCATTGACCCTCAGAGCCAGTACATGGGACTTAGTTTTTGTTTTTGTTGTTTGTTTGTTTTTCTCTACACCCCCCACCCCCCCACCCCCCCCTTTTTTTTTACTTTCCTGGATACCCTGGAATTCTAGTAATATTGAATCTTTTCTGTACCTTACCAAGTTATTTCCAAATGAAAAGCAAGTTATTAATGACATTCTCTTTTTCCTGGACTAGGTTTTCTAGCTATTTTTCATTGCAGTTCAGGGAAAGCGCAGATTGGAAATGCATTGAACAATTGTCTCTGCCTTTGTGAAGGCATTTTAAAATTAATTCTTCTAGCTTACAGTAAGTGCCTTATATGAATATGCTTGTTAATTCAGATGGGAATGGCTTTCCTTCAAAGTTACACTTGGCACCCACTGCCAGCTATCTCTGTTGAGCACACTGCTGTAGACCCTGCTGTTTGGGAGAGGTATTAGGCATTTTCTGTTTGTCAGTCTTTAACATTATTACTATTAAGCTACCAAATTAATGTTAGATCTGTAGTCTTCTATTTTGTGAGTACATCTTCAGAAATGGTTCTAGCTGAAAAATAATGCGAATATTCACATTAAAAGTTATTTCTTTGTTCAGTAATATAACTGAGAAAGAAAGAATCCATCTTTGATAACAAACAATTGCATTGTGAAATTCATGTTTCTTTTTATTTTTTTTTTTTTTTAACAGGAAAAGCTCTTGTCCAGATCTCTTCAAAGAGGTGAAGATCTTCAGTTTGATCAGGTAGGAGACACGTAATTGAAGGCAGTTTTTATTGGATTAAGGTGGCTTCTGTTTTTGCAGAATAGTGGTTCCACTGCTGTAATGACTTGGAACATCCACGTCTGAATCAGCATCAGAAAATTTAGACCTTGAATGTTAGTTAGACTTTATTTTCCATTGTAGATTATGATAGTAAGAAACTACTAGAATATATAATTATTTGAAGGTGGCAGTGAAAGCTGCTGGAGGAAAGATGCTGCGTAGGGGACAAAAAGAATTTATTTCTATTCCTGTTACAGGCTTTGTGTAACCTCGGCCTAGATCACTTATTGTTTCAGTGTTTGGGGTTCTGATTTTATAAGCAAATAGTGTCATTTCAGTAACATGGCGCTTGCTGAGGGATTTTTGATTCTATGGCAGAAGGCGTAAGGTAGATTCAAAATGTTACATTGTCCTTTTTCTGTGTATATAGTTGCACTGTGAGGCTATTCCGTTTCACTTGCTATAAGTGAACTGTACCTGGAATAACCCTCTGCTCAATTTATTCATGTTTATTGTCTGTATTTCTAATTCTTTCATAGTATAGGCATGTTTTTGTCCCACAACTACTTCCTTTCAATGGAGAGGCAGCATTCAGATGAAGCCCCATTAATTGCCTGTTCCTGTTCTTAACTGTTACTGAATAGCATCTTACTGTATCAAGTTTAGTATTCTGTCCATATTTTCTGCAACTGGATTTTTGTTTCATGCTTTCTATTACTCCTCAGATATAGGTATTAGACATTGCAGTGAAATCTGTGGCCCTGTCCTTACATTTCAATTAATAGACATCTGTGCACCTCTTTTCTCTCCCCCCAAAAGAGAAACAAATAATAGCATGTAATATTTGATGTATAATTTTCTTTTTAAAGAAAAACAAAACCACCACCAAAAACCTCACATAGCCTTTTTTAATATTTTGTGATCTAACGTGCTGTAAGGCCGTTATCTCCTAAATGAAAGTTTACTCATAAGCAAGGAAAATATGTGAGGAGTGATAGGGCATATATTCTTTGGTAGCTACACTATTTTGTTTTAAAGCTGACCAAAAGCTAAATAATATACATGATAGGGATGATCTAAGGAAATCTGTAAATCAGTAATATTACTATTTTTTCTACTAACTCTGCCCCCTTCTCCTACACCCACATTTTTTCTCGGTTAAGGGTGTTTTTTATAAATCACTATTAGTCATGTATTAAACTACATATAGGTTCTAAAAATATGCCGAGAGAAGAAAAGTAAAAAATAAAGCATATAACTTTTGAAATCTTGTAATATAGAAATAAACTAGTTTTCCTGAAAATGTAGTACTTTAAAAATAATTAGTTTTGATTGTGTGTACATATATGTGTGTGTGTATGTGTGTGAGTCCTTATTTTGTTCTTTTGTTATTGTAATCTACTTTGGGTTCATCGGGATCTGAATTTTAATAGTACTAAAAAACGACTTTAGAGAGTCAGAGTGGAACAACTCCCTTGTGGTGACAGGGATTGTGAATTTTAATAGGGAATGTTGAACATTGTTTGGCAAAAGGAATTAAGATTGCTTCTCTCTGTTCATTGCTGGGTGTATGAAACCCATATTAAGATCAGTTCTCCAGCAGTGGAGAAGATTGCGGAGTAAAAAGAGATTGGCAAAGTATGGGAGAGAGGAGGATCCAGAGTGCACAGGCACAGCATCCAGGAGAGAAGCTAGAGCTGTTGCTGGGCTGACCTTGTTCACCTGGAGATCTTTATGGAGTTAGGAATTGGAGTCTAAAAAGTGGCTTTAGCTGTACTGATATGGCGTCTGAACTAGTAAGTGGTGTACTTTGTGAATAAAAGGAGCATGATTGAAACACAAGAGGGACTCTGGGAGTAAGAAGGTATCTAACACTCATTCTCTCAGCTCAGTGAGTGATGGGAAGAGGGATGGAGGAGGAAGGCGTGTGGTGTTGCCTGTCCCTATCATGAAAAAGTCAAATAGCCATTTAATGGGATTATAAGTTGTTTCTGTTGGAAGCATAACCAGACCAAGAGGGCTGCTATTAGATCCGAGTGTACAAAATCAATAGTTTCTAATTTTCAAATAGTACATTTCTTCTATTTGTCATTGAGGCTTTAATTGGAATAAAAATGTAAATTTAGCTAAAAGGGCTGAAACTTTGGAAAATGAGAAGGAAATTTTTATGTTGATACACTTCTAAACTGTTAAAAATGTTAGCATTTTAGTACCAGTGTTTTTCCTTTATCATTACCAGTGCATCAAGAAGCTACTGGAGAGGAATTTTTTTATAGAGCATATATTGCACTTCTTAAAATATTTCTGCTTGTACAGCTTGAAACTGAAATAGCTTGTATTTTTCTTCTTTTGTTTGTTGTAGGAATCATACTTGGCAATTTCCTACTCTTGTCCAAAGACACTAAAACTTTATGATCACGCAGAAGCATATCTTAGCCATCTCAGTGACTTTGCTGAAAGCATATGTGTCTCTGGGGTTCAGGCTTGTTTGTCATTAGGCACAACTTGAGCGATGTTTTCAGGATCAGGATTTTGGCTGTAGCTGGAATTTGGGCTCTAGCATCTCACTATAATTTTGCATCCCCCCCCCCCCCCCCCTTACCTCTCGGTGTGTTATTGGGTATGTTAAGTGCAGCAATTAGCAACGTGTTACGGCCTTTAAGACTGGAGCACTCTTTGCTGTTTCATTAGGAGGAATATAAATATACGTCATGATGACTAGTCCAGCCCTGTCTTGGGCATTACAGGATCTCTCTTTGTCTGGATTGCTGCTTTCAACCTCGGCGTAATTCAATGCTAAAATAAGAGTTTTCTTACAACTTTTATATAAGATGATCTTGAATTTAGTATCCAAGCAGCATGGTAATTATTTTAAATAAAAAGAATAAGCATATAGCTCATGTTCCGCTTAGCAGCTATGTAATATGAGCAAAGATTTCATCTGCAAAATTTGGCAGGAAATAAATAATTATAAAACTGTTTTTTCATTTCAAGAGGAAAATGCTTTCTAATGCCAGTAGTTTCTGAGTTTAGCACTTTACCAATGACAAATTTTTTAATACGTGTGAAGAGCTTGTTTCTGTGGAAGAAATTGTGTAAATTCCCTAACTACTGGAATGTTTGTAGAATCATAGAATAGTTTGGGTTGGAAGGGACCTTTAAAGGTCATCTAGTCCAACTCCCCTGCAATAAGCAGAGACATCCTCAAATAGATCAGGTTGCCCAAAGCCCCATCCAGCCTGACCTTGAATGCTTCCAGGGATGGGGCTTCTACTACCTCTCTGGGCAACCTGTTCCAGTGCTTCACCACCCTCATTGTGAAAAACTTCTTCCTTATATCTAGTCTAAATCTCCCCTTTTTTAGTTTAAAGCCATTACCCCTTGTCCTATTACAACAGGGTCTGCTAAAAAGTGTGTCCCTGTCTTTCTTATAAGCCGCCTGTAAGTATTGAAAGGCTGCTAGGTCTCCCCAGAGCCTTCTCTTCTCCAGGCTGAACAACCCCAACTCTCTCAGCCTGTCTTCAGAGGAGAGGTGCTCCAGCCCTCTGATCACTTTTGTGGCCCTCCTCTGGACCTGCTCCAGCAGGTCCATGTCCTTCTTGTGTTGGGGGCTCCAGAGCTGGACACAGGACTCCAGGTGGGGTCTCACCAGAGTGGAGTGGAGGGGCAGAATCACCTCCCTCGACCAGCTGGCCACGCTTCTTTTGATGCAGCCCAGGGATACAGTTGGCTTTCTGGGCTGCGAGCACACATTGCTGGCTCATGTCCAGCTTTTCATCCACCCGTACCCCCAAGTGCTTCTCGGCAGGGCTGCTCTTGATTCCCTACATCCCCCAGCCTGTATTGATACTGGGGGTTGCTCCAACCCAGGTGCAGGACCTTGCATTTGGCCTTGTTTTGAACCTCATGAGGTTCACCCAGGCCCACCTCTTGAGCTTGTCCAGGTCCCTCTGGATGGCATCCCGTCCCTCAGGTGTGTCCACCACACCACTCAGCTTGGTGTCATCTGCAAACTTGCTGAGGGTGCACTCGATCCCACTATCAATGTCATTGATGAAGGTATTAAAGAGTACTGCTCCCAATATGGACCCCTGAGGGACACCACTTGTCACGGATCTCCATCTGGACATTGAGCCATTGACCACTACCCTCTTGATGCAGCCATCCAACCAATTTCTCATCCACGGAATAGTCCACCCATCAAATCCATATCTGTCCAATTTAGAGAGAAGGATGTTGTGGGGGACTGTGTCGAAGGCCTTACAGAAGTTCATGGTATGAATGGTAGTAGTACTAGTATACTATGTAAACTTGCAGGAAAACCTAAGGAAAAGGTTTAGTAAAGCTTAAAATGCAACTTTCTTCTTTTTCTTCTACTAATAAACCCATCAGTTCAGAAGGAGGGCAGAGGAGTAGAAGTGCTTTGTGGGGTCACTTTACATTGACAGCACAGTGTAACTTAAGTGTTCGCTTAATCTGTTCCTGTCCTGTTGTGTGGATACATATTGGACGTATCATTATTTTTAGAGAAAGAGAAATTAATGTATTCCCACAGTGCTAAGGTTATGGGAATTGACAGTAAATTCTGAAGGAAAAACACATTTTGGATTGCTGTGGTTGGTGATAGACCCCCTCTTCATCAAATTTAGCTTTAGCTTTCATTCTAAAGATTACCAGTTACATTGATGATTTTATGCTGAGTCTAAGACCTTCAGTTTAGTAACTCATGAGGAGGATTTGTTCTTTCTGCTTTCTGAATCTTTTTTTTTTTTTTTTTCCCTAAAGTACATTAATATATTAATATTTATGGGATCCACCCAAGGGTACTGAAGGAGCTGGCGGCAGTGCTCACCAAACCACTCTCCATCATTTATCAGCAGTCCTGGCTAACTGGGGAGGTCCCAGTTGACTGGAGGCTGGCAAATGTGACGCCCATCTACAAGAAGGGCCGGAAGGAGGATCTGGGGAACTACAGGCCTGTCAGTCTGACCTCGGTGCCTGGGAAGTTACGGAGCAGATCATCTTGAGTGCCATCACGCGGCACGTATGGGACAACCGGGCGATCGGGCCCAGTCAGCGTGGGTTTATGAAAGGCAGGTCCTGCTTGACTAACCTGATCTCCTTCTATGACAAGGTGACCCGCTTAGTGGATGAGGGAAAGGCTGTGGACGTTGTCTACCTGGACTTTATCAAAGCCTTTGACACCGTCTTCCACAGCATCCTCCTGGAGAACGTACCTGCTCATGGCTTGGATGGGTGTACTCTGTGCTGGGTAAAAAACTGGCTGGACAGCCGGGCCCAAAGAGTTGTGGTGAACAGAGTTAAATCCAGTTGGCGGCCAGTCACAAGTGATGTTCCCCAGGGCTCGGTACTGGGGCCAGTTCTGTTTAATATCTTTATCAGTGATCTGGACAAGGGGATCGAGTGCACCCTTAGTAAGTTTGCAGATGACACCAAATTGGGAGGGAGTGTTGATCTGCTTGAGAGTAGGAAGGCACTATAGGGGGATCTGGACAGGCTGGATCGATGGGCCAAGGCCAATGGTATGAGGTTCAACAAGGCCAAGTGCCGGGTCCTGCACTTGGGTCACAACAACCCCAGGCAGCGCTACAGGCTTGGGGGGGAGTGGCTGGAAAGCTGCCCGGCGGAAAAGGACCTGGGGGTGTTGGTTGACCTCCAGCTGAATATGGGCCAGCAGTGTGCCCAGGTGGCCAAGAAGGCCAACGGCATCCTGGCCTGTATCAGAAATAGCGTGGCCAGCAGGAGTGGGGAAGGGATCGTCCCACTGGACTTGGCCCTGGTGAGGCCGCACCTCGAGTGCTGTGTTCAGTTTTGGGCCCCTCACTACAAGAAAGACATTGAGGTGCTGGAGTGTGTCCAGAGAAGGGCAACGATGCTGGTGAAGGGTCTAGAGCACAAGTCCTATGACGAGCAACTGAGGGAACTGGGGTTGTTTAGCCTGGCGTAGAGGAGGCTGAGGGGAGACCTTATTGCTCTCTACAACTACCTGAAAGGAGGTTGTAGCGAGGTGGGTGTTGGTCTCTTCTCCCAAGTAACAAAGGATAGGTCGAGGGAAAATGGCCTCAAATTGCCCCAGGGGAGGTTTAGATTGGATATTAAGAAACCTTTCTTCACTGAAAGGCACTGGAACAGGCTGCCCAGGGAAGTGGTGGAGTCACCATCCCTGGAGGTATTTGAAAGACATGTAGATGTGGCACTTAAGGACATGGTTTAGTGGTGGACTTGGTAGTGTTAGGTTAACAGTTGGACTCGATGATCTTGGAGGTCTCTTCCAACCAAAACGATTCTATGATTCTATAATGCATTTAACTTGTGATTTCTGCTCGTGGCTGGAGTGAGTTCAACAGAGATGTTTGAGTACCCCAAGCTGATGCAAGCAACAAGCATTTCTTGCACGTGAAATCTCGGTGAAGATTTTTCAAGCTTTATCAGTACAAATTAGTCTTTTGAGTTCTTTTTTTCTGATGCTTCCTCTTACTGAAGGATAATAGTTTTATTAGTAGCCCACAAGTGTCTCAAATTTCCTCATAGTTTTTCTTTCCTCTTCTCCTCTCTGTCTTCCACAAGTTTTTGCTATTGGTTTTTTTCCAAGGAAGTTTGTCAGGCCTCTGCCACATCAGAAAATTCTCTTGAGCAACATCTTTGTACGTGTTCCTTTTCATCACGAACTGCTTCGTTTCAGGTCACAATGTAACTTTACAGTGGTAAAATTGAGCTGGTTTTTACTGTTCACTTCTAGAAGTCTGATGTATGTTGATTTGGTGACTGGGTATTTATTTTGTATGGATGTTGGTGCACAAGGAGCAGGCTTACAACATGCTTGGTTTCCAAAGCAAGTCATAAAGATTTCAGTGTGTATTAGTATAAGAATGAAGGTATTCTCAAAATTTAGCCTTTGTTCTAAGATGCAAGGCATTATAGCAAGCCTACGGGGTATTTCTAGCTTGTTTCTTTTCTGTGTTTAAAAGGCTTCGTATGGTTTTGTTGCCTGCAATAACTGCCTTCATCTTTTTGTGCAGTTAGCTCAAGGCGCATGCCCCTCCTGCGGCAGGGATGCCTATTTTTCCATTGAATCCCTTTATAGTGAGTGTCCTAAGAAAAAAAGTAATCTTGTTGTTCTAGTAAAAATTTCTTAATGAAACCTAGTTGCTGTTCAGATTTGGAATATATGTAGTTTGCATTGTATACTGGCATTTAAAATTTTATGAAGTTACAGACTGTTCCGGCTCCGGCAGGGACGGGGTTAACGGTCACCGGCTGGGGGCTGTGCCGTACCACGTGACCGCCCCGCGCGCTATATGGTGGGGCCGGCGCGCAGCGCGCGTCCTTACTGGAGAGCGGGCTGGGCCTCGGGCTGCGGCGGGAGCGGCCGCGCTGGGAAGCGCCGGGAGGTACGCGCTGGGCGGGGGGGGGGGGTTTGCTGCCGTTGGGGGTTTGCTGTTGGGGTTGTAGTTGCTGCTGCGGGGTTGGGGTGGTTGCCGTTGGGTTGGGGTTCTGTTGATGTTGCGGGGGGGGGGGGGGGGGGTGCCGTTGGGGGGGCAGTTGTGTTGCGGTTGGGGGTGGTGGTTGCTGCTGTTGGGGTGGTGGTACTCTAGGGGTTGGGGTGGTTGCTGTTGGGGTGGTTGCTGTTGGGGTTGCTGGGGTTGCTGCTGGGGTGGGGGCTGCTGCTGCTGTTGGGCGGGTTGTTCGGTTAGGGGTTGTTCTGTTGGGGTGGGCTTTGCTGCTAGGGTTGGGGTGGTTGCTGTTGGGGTTGTGCTGTTGGGGTTGCTGGGGTTGCTGTTGGGGTGGAGGCTGCTGCTGCTGTTGGGCGGGTTGTTTGGTTAGGGGTTGTTCTGTTGGGGTGGGCTTTGCTGCTGGGGTTGGGGTGGGGGTTGCGGTTGGGGTGGGGGTTGTTGGGGTGGTTGATATTAGGGTTGCTGTTGGGGTGGGGGTTGCAGTTAGGGTTGTTGCTGTTGGGGTCAGGTTGCTATTGGGGGGTTGCTGTTGGGGTCAGGTTGTTGCTGCTGGGGTTGTTGCAGTTGGGGTCAGGTTGCTATTGGGGGGTTGCTGTTGGGGTCAGGTTGTTGCTGCTGGGGTTGTTGCAGTTGGGGCTGAGATTGCAGTTGGGCGGGTTGCTGTTTGGGTGGGTGGGGGTTGCTGTTGGGGGGGTTGCTGTTGGGATTGGCTTGCTGTTGGGGTGCGGGGTTGCTGTTGGGGTTGCTGTTGGGGTTTTGGGGGTTGCTGTCACGTGGGTGGGGGTCCCTGTTGGGATTTTTGGCTGTTGGGGTTGGTGGGGGTTGCTGTTGGGGGGGGGGTCGCTGCTGTTGGGGTCAGCTTGCTATTGCGGGGGTCACTGTTGCAGTGGGGTTGGCTTGCTGTTGGGGTTGGCTTGCTGTTGCGGGGGTTGCTGTTGGGGTTGGCTTGCTCTTGCGGGGGTTGCTGTTGGGGTGGGGGGTCTGTGTTGGGGTTGGATTGCTATTGCGGGGTTGCTGTTGGGGCTATTGGTGTTGGCTTGCTATTGTGGGGGGTCGCTGTTGACATGTGGGGTTGTTGCTGTTCGGAAGGGTTGCTGTTGGGGTGGGAGGTTGCTATTATTCAGAGGGGTTGGTGTTGGGGGTGTCGCTGTTTTGGGGGTCGCTGTTGGTGTTGGGGTGTCATTGGTGGTGTTGGCGTGGTCGCTGTTGGTGTTGGGCTTGCTCTTGGGCTGGGGGTTTGCTGTTGGCATTGTTGCTGTTGGGGTGGGGGGTTGCTGTTGGGGTGGGGGGGTGCTGTTGTTGGCTTTGGGTTGCTATTGGGGGGGTCGCTGTTTGTGTTGTGGGAGTCACTGTTGGTTTTGAGGGGGTCGCTGTTGGCGTGGGGGGATCACTGTTGGCGTTGGCTTGCTATTGCGGGGAGGTCTGCTATTGGCGGATTGGGGTTGCTGTTGGGGTGGGGGATTGCTGTTGGGGTTGGCTTGCTGTTGGGGTTGGCTTGCTATTGTGGGGGTCGCTGTTGGGGTGGGTTTGGCTTGCTGTTGCGGGGTGGTCGCTGTTGGGGTTGTTGGTGTTGGCTTGCTATTGGGGGGGGTCGCTGCTGGGGTACGGGATCGCTGTTGGTGTTGGCTTGCTATTGCGGGGGGTCACCGATGGGGTGCGGGGTCTTTGTTGGGACTGGGTTCCTATTGTGAGGGGGTCTCTGTTGGCGTGGGGGGTTGTTGCTGTTGGGGGGGGGTTGCTGTTTGAGTGTTGGTGTTGGGGCTGGATTGCTGTTGGTGTTGGGGTGATCGCTGTTGCTGTTGGGGTTGCTGTTGGGGTCGCTGCTGTTGGGGTGGGGGGTCGCTGCTATTCAGAGGTGTTGGTGTTGGGGTGGGGGTTGGTGTTGGGGGTGTTGCTGTTGTTTTTGGGGTCGCTGTTGGTGTTGGGGTGTCGCTGCTGGTGTTGGGGTTGCTTTTGGGCTGGGGGTTTGCTGTTGGCGTTGCTGTTGGGGTGGGGGGGTTGCTGTTGGGGTTGGCTTGCTATTGCAGGGGGGTTTGCTATTGGTGGATTGGGGTCGCTGTTGAGGTGGGGGTGGCTGTTGGGGGGTCACTGTTGGGGTTTTTGCTGTTGGGGTGGGGGGTCGCTCTCGGGGTTTTTGCTGTTGGGGTGGTGGGGTTGCTATTGGTGTGGCGTTCGCTGTTGTGATTTTTGCTGTTGGGATGGGGGGTCGCTGTTGGGGTGTGGGTCGCGGTTGTGGTTGTTGGGGTTGTTGCTGTTGGGGTTGGCTTGCTATTTCGGGGGGCGCTGTTGGGGTGGGGTGTGGGGTGGTTGTTGGGGTTTGGGGTTGCTGTTGGGGTGTGGGCTTGCTGTTGGGGTTGGCTTGCTGTTGTGGGGGTCTCTGTTGGGGTTGGCTTGCTGTTGTGGGGGTCTCTGTTGGGGTTGGCTTGCTGTTGCGGGGGTCACTGCTGGGGTTGTTGCTGTTAAGGTTGGCTTGCTATTGTGGGGGTCGCTGTTGGGGTGGGGTTGGCTTGCGGTTGGGGTTGTTGCCATTGGGGTTGGCTTGCTATTGCGGGTGGGTTTCTGCTGGGGTGCGAGGCTGCTGTTGGGATTGGGTTCCTATTGCGGGGGGGGTCGCTGTTGGGGTGGGGGTTCGCTGTTGGGGTTGGATTGCTGTTTCGGGGGTCGCTGTTGGGGCTATTGCTGTTGGTGTTGGCTTGCTATTGTGGGGGGATCGCTGTTGACGTGGGGATGTTGCTGTTCGGAAGGGTTGCTGTTGGGGTGGGGGTTGCTGTTGGAGTCTTGGCGTTGAAGCTGGATTGCTGTTGGTGTTGGGGTTGCTCTTGGGATTGCTGCTGTTGGGGTGGGGGGTCGCTGTTATTCAGAGGGGTTGGTGTTGGGGTGGGGGTTAGTGTTGGGGGTTTTTTGCTGTCGTTTTTGGGGTCGCTGTTGGTGTTGGGGTGGTCGCTGTTGGTGTTGGGCTTGCTCCTGGGCTGGGGGTTTGCTGTTGGCATTGTTGCTGTTGGGGTGGGGGGTTGCTGTTGGGGTGGGGGGTTGCTGTTGGGGTGGGGGGTTGCTGTTGTTGGCTTTGGGTTGCTATTGGGGGGGTCGCTGTTTGTGTTGTGGGAGTCACTGTTGGTTTTGAGGGGGTCGCTGTTGGCGTGGGGGGGGTCACTGTTGGGGTTGGCTTGCTATTGCGGGGGGGTCTGCTATTGGGGTTGCTGTTGGGGTGGGGGATTGCTGTTGGGGTTGGCTTGCTGTTGGGGTTGGCTTGCTATTGTGGGGGTCGCTGTTGGGGTGGGTTTGGCTTGCTGTTGCGGGGTGGTCGCTGTTGCGGGGTGGTCGCTGTTGGGGTTGGCTTGCTATTGCGGGGGGTTGCTGCTGGTGTGGCATTCGCTGTTGGGATTTTTGCTGTTGCATGGGGGGTCGCTGTTGGGGTGGGGGTCGCTGTTGGGGTTGCTGTTGTTGGGGTTGGGGTTGTTGCTGTTGGGGTGGGGTTGCTGTTGTGAGGGTCGCTGTTGGGGTTGGCTTGCTGTTGCGGGGGTCAGTGTTGGGGTTGTTGCTGTTGGGGTTGGCTTGCTATTGTGGGGGTCTCTGTTGGGGTGGGTGTCACTGTTGGGGTTGGCTTGCTATTGCGGGGGTTGCTGTTGGGGTGGGGTTGGCTTGCTGTTGGGGTTGTTGCTGTTGGGGTTGTTGCTGTTGGGGTTGTTGCTGTTGGGGTTGGCTCACTGTTGCGGGGGGGCGCTGTTGCGGCGAGGTTGCTGTTGGGGTTGGCTCACTGTTGCGGGGGGGCGCTGTTGCGGCGAGGTTGCTGTTGGGGTTGGCTTGCTATTGCGAGGGTCGCTGTTGGGGGTGTTGGTGTTGGCTTGCTATTGCAGGGGGTCGCTGATGGGGTGTGGGGTCTCTGTTGGGATTGGGTTCCTATTGTGAGGGGGTTCTCTGTTGGCGTGGGGGGTTGTTGCTGTTGGGAGGGGTTGCTGTTGGAGTGTTGGTGTTGAGGCTGGCTTGCTGTTGGTGTTGGGGTCGCTGCTGTTGGGGTGGGGGTCGCTGCTGTTGGGGTGGGGGGTCGCTGCTATTCAGAGGTGTTGGGTGTTGGGGTGGGGGTTGGTGTTGGGGGGTGTTGCTGTTGGTTTTGGGGTTGGGTTGCTGCTGGGGTGGTTGCTGCTGGTGTTGGGGTTGCTTTTGGGCTGGGGGTTTGCTATTGGCATTGTTGCTGTTGGGGTGGTGGGGTTGCTGTTGGGGTTGGCTTGCTATTGCAGGGGTCGCTGTTGGGGTAGGGTTGGCTTTCTGTTGGGGTTGGCTTGCTGTTGCGGGGGGGTTGCTGTTGGGGCAGGAGATTGCTGTTGGGGTTGGCGTGCTATTTTGGGGGTCGCTGTTGGGGTGGGGTTGGCTTGCTGTTGTGGTTGGCTTGTTGTGGGGGGGTCGCTGTTGACATGTGGCGTTGTTGCTGTTCGGAAGGGTTGCTGTTGGGGTGGGGGTTGCTGTTGGAGTGTTGGTGTTGAGGCTGGATTGCTGTTGGTGTTGGGGTTGCTCTTGGGATTGCTGCTGTTGGGGTGGGGGGTCGCTGTTATTCAGAGGGGTTGGTGTTGGGGTGGGGATTGGTGCTGCGGGTGTCGCTGTTGTTTTGGGGGTCGTTGTTGGTGCTGGGGTGTCGTTGTTGGTGCTGGGGTGTCGCTGTTGGTGTTGGGGTTGCTTTTGGGCTGGGGGTTTGCCGTGGGCTTTGTTGCTGTTGGGGTAGTGGGGTTGCTGTTGGGGTTGGCTTGCTATTGCAGGGGGTCTGCTATTGGTGGATTGGGGTCGCTGTTGAGGTGGGGGTGGCTGTTGGGGGGTCACTCTTGGGGTTTTTGCTATGGGGGTCGAGGCGTTGCTGTTGGTGTGGTGTTCGCTGTTGGGATTTTTGCTGTGTTGGGGTGGTTGCTGCTGGTGTTGGGGTGGTTGCTGCTGGTGTTGGGGTGGTCGCTGTTGTTGGTGTTGCTTTTGGGCTGAGGTTTTGCTGTTGGCATTGCTGCTGGGGTGGGGCGGTTGCTGTTGGGGTTGGGGGTTGGTGTTGTTGGCTTTGGGTTGCAATTGGGAGGGTCTCTGTTGGTGTTGGGGGGTCTCTGTTGGCGTGGGGGGTCGCTGTTGGGGTTGGCTTGCTATTGCAGGGGGGTCTGCTATTGGTGGACTGGGGTCGCTGTTGAGGTGTGGGTGGCTGTTGGGGGGTCACTCTTGGGGTTTTTGGTGTTGGGGTAGTGGGGTTGCTGTTGGGTTGGGGGTCGCTGTTGGGGTTGGCGTGCTATTGCAGGGGTCGCTGTTGAGATGGGGTTGGCTTTCTGTTGGGGTTGGCTTGCTGTTGCAGGGGGGTTGTTGGGGGGGGCTGCTGTTGCTGTTGGGGTGGGGCGGTTGCTGTTGGGGTGGGGCGGTTGCTGTTGGGGTGGGGCGGTTGCTGTTGGGGTGGGGCGGTTGCTGTTGTGCTGGTGGGGTGGTTGCTGTTGTGCTGTTGGGGTGGTTGCTGTTGGGGTGGGGGGGTTGCTGTTGGGGTTGGCTTGCTATTGCAGGCGGGTCTGCTATTGGTGGATTGGGGTCGCTGTTGGGGTGGGGGGTGGCTGTTGGGGGGTTACTATTGGTGTTTTTGCTGCCGGGGTGGGGGGTGGCTGTTGGGGTTGCTGCTGGTGTTGGGGTGGTTGCTGCTGGTGTTGGGGTCGTTGCTGCTGGTGTTGGTGTTCCTTTTGGGCTGGGGGTTTGCTCTTGGCGTTGTTGCTGTTGGGGTGGGGGGGTTGCTGCTGGGGTGGGGCGGTTGCTGTTGGGGTTGGGGGTTGCTGTTGTTGGCTTTGGGTTGCAATTGGAGGGGTCACTGTTGGTGTTGGGGCATCTCTGTTGGCGTGGGGGGTCACTGTTGGGGTTGGTTTGCTATTGCAGGGGGGTCTGCTATTGGTGGATTGGGGTCGCTGTTGGGGTGGGGGGTGGCTGTTGGGGGGGTCACTCTTGGGGTTTTTGGTGTTGGGGTGGTGGGGTCGCTGTTGGGTTGGGGGTCGCTGTTGGGGTTGGCGTGCTATTGCAGGGGTCGCTGTTGGGGTAGGGTTGGCTTTCTGTTGGGGTTGGCTTGCTGTTGCGGGGGGGTTGCTGTTGGGGCAGGAGATTGCTGTTGGGGTTGGCGTGCTATTTTGGGGGTCGCTGTTGGGGTGGGGTTGGCTTGCTGTTGTGGTTGGCTTGTTGTGGGGGGGTCACTGTTGCTGTTGGGGTGGTCGCTGTTGCTGTTGGGGTTGCTCTTGGGGTGCTGCTGTTGGGGTGGGGTGTCGTTGCTGTTCGAGGGGTTGATGTTGGGGTGGGGGTTGCTGTTGGGGGTGTTGCTGTTGGGGTTCGGTTTTTGTTGGGGTGGTTGCTGCTGCTGGGGGGGTCGCTCTTGGTGATGGGGTTTCTGTTGGGGTGGGGGTTGCTGTTGGCGTTGTTGCTGGTGGTGTGGGGCAGTTGCTGTTGGGCTGGTGGGGTTGTTGCTGTTGTGCTGTTGGGGTTGTTGCTGTTGGGGTGGGTAGTTGTTTTTGGGGTGGGGGGTTTTTGCTGTTCAGAGGGTTTGCTGTTTGGAGGGATTGCTTTTGGTGGGGGGGGTCACTGTTGGGTGGGGGTTCTTGATATTGGGGTGGGGTGTTGCTGCTGTTCGGAGGGTTTGCTGTTGGGGTGAGGGTTGCTGTTGGGGGTGTTGCTGTTGTTTGGGTTGGGTTGCTATTGCGGGGGTTGCTGTTGGGGTGGGGGTTGCTCTGGGTGGTTGCTGCTCTTTGGGTTGCTGCTGTTGGGGAGGGGGTTGGTGCTGTTGCAGTTGCTGCTGCGGTGGGGGTGGTTGCTGTTTCGAGGGGGTTTTGTTGGGATTGGGGTTGCTGCTGGGTTGGGGGTTGCTGTTGGTTTTGGGGTGGGGGGTTGCTGTTGAGGTTGATTTTTGGGTGGTTTCTGTTGGGGTTGGGGTTGCTGCTGTTGGGGTGGTTGGGATTGCTGATGGGGTGGGGGTTGTTTTTTGGGTGGTTGCTGCTGGGGTGGGGGTGGTTGCTATTGGGATTGTTGGGGTTGCTGTTGGGATTGGGGTTGGTGGTTGTTGTTGCTGTGGGGGTGGGGGTTGCTGTTGGGGTTCGGTGTTCCTGTTGTTGGGGTTGGTTGGTTTGTTTTTCTTTGCTTTCCTGTTAAACTGTTGTTATCCCAACCCACGAGTTTTTCCTTTCTTTTTTCTGATTCTCTCCCCCATTCCACTGGGAGGCGGGGAGCGAGGGCGGCATGCTGCTTGGCTGCCGGCTGGGGCTAAACTACAACACAGAATAAGAATGTGTTTTTACTTATTTTGAGGAAGTTTCTCCAGTTGTTCATATAATTAAGGAATTTTTCAGAGAGTCAAGAGTACTACTTAATTCTTGTGACTTGAATAGCTGACTGGTGAACAAGCTAGGTATTCAGATGGTTGAAAGAGATCTTCCTGAGGTTTCCATAGGGTAAACCTGCCCCCGGCTCTTCCCCAAACCTGAAAAACCAAGATGCTTCAAATGAGGACAAAGAAATAATAGAATTGATGTTATCTTGGTTTTCCGGAATAGTGAATAATAGATAAATTATAGCATGAATATGGCTTATATTGAAACATGTTATTTGAAAGATGCAAGAGGTAATTAATACGTGGCATCAGTGAGCAATGTGGTAACTTTCCTTTTCCAGTGTTTTGGGGATGGGCTTGCTCCCTGCTGCCTTCTGGCAGGGAATTTATAGCTGTTTTATGCTGTCTTCCTCCAGTCATTCTTCTTCTCTTCAACCTTGGGCACTGCTGAGTTCTGTTAAAGTTTAAGTTAAAGGAAGCCTAGAGAATTTAAGTTTCATACCATGTTAGAGTCTTCCTTCTATGATGTTTTCTATTGCCACTGTTTCATGGATAAGTTTCCAGCTCATACGGGTTTTCTGTAAGAGACCAGTAGGTAGGGGAGTTATGCTGAACGTAAATATAGCTTGAGATCTAGACCAGTCAAATGTATTAAGAGTAGAGTAGGATATCTAAAAGGCTGTTATTTTTGTTTGTATAATAACCAAAGAAGCATGTTTTTGAAGGTTGCATACTTGCTCAGTTTAGGAGGGTTACCTCTTATCTGTCATTTGTAATGTAAAGCTGCGTATACTTTGGAGATACATGTGGCAACATTCAGGGACATCCTAAGATCTCTGCTGTTTTCTCAAGGGTTTTATACGGGTTATCTGTATAAATTTAGGATTCTGTGATCCCTGGGAGCTTTGGAACACTATCTGCTTAAATTTATCATAATAATTGACTTAGTGTGTCATATTTACAGTAATTGTCCTAGGTGAAAATGATACACAAAGTTGCCACTTTGCAAAATTATATGATGTATCGTTTTTAACATTAAAAACCAATTTGAAAGAATTATTATAATTCTAGGATTTTTAGATTGCTTTATCACGCAAAACTCTCTTTCTTAATTTTTTTCAGTTGATAAGCTCTATGAGCTCAGTAGCAGAGCACTGTCTCCCCTCCTTATTACGCACCTTGTTTGACTGGTACAGGCGTCAAAATGGAACAGAAGATGAATCTTATGAATACAGACCTCGATCTAGCACAAAATCGAAGGGGTAAGAGTTTTCCTCACAAAAGTCTGTCTGATTTTTGTGTGCTTTCTTGTAAGAAAATGTGTGCTTTGTACTTTTTTGACAAGTATTTTGTATTTGGATCTGTCATTACCTAAATCTGTGTAGAAAGAGCATGGGCTTCTTTGAGGTAGTGTATTTAACTTGCGTAGATGATACACATGAAGTGACTTAATGATTTTGGGATTGATATACAGAAAGAAGTTAGATGATGATAATTCCAAGCTAGTTTATCCCTTTTGGAATTGTTTTGGTTGTTGGCAGGCCCTTCAGGAGGGTGCAAGATGTCAGTGCTGCACCAAACCCCAAAGTCTTTCTAACCATCCATTTTTGTATACGTGTGCGACAATGATTGCATAAAAGACATGCATACCCCTTTTCTGCGATATTTGTGTTCAGTCTTGTGTATGATATATGTGTTCTTGATTTCTTATTTTAGGGATGACCAACAACGTGAAAGAGATTATCTCCTTGAAAGGAGGGACTTAGCTGTAGATTTCATTTTTTGTTTAGTTTTAATAGAGGTTCTAAAACAGGTAAGCTCTTTTGCTTGGGCAAACTTCTTTTAATCTTTTGCTTTTAATGTCAGTTTTGATCTTCTCCTTTAAATTTTTATATTAAGAACTGGAGCATATATGATGAACATATCCAAGGCTATAATTATACTCTCAGTTGCATAAAGCCTTTGGCCTCTCCTGTCTTTTCTTTACATGCCTGCATTATCTCAGTTCATATGTCTTGGATCCACTAAGTCGAAGCTGCTGATATACTGCAAAAAGCAAGACTGTAAAAAATAACATTTTATTTATGTTCAGTACCTTTTGTCTGCTTAAACATTTTTGAAATACAATGTGAAATCATTGAATGACAAGATTAAAATGTCACTTTAAAAACAAATTAGAAAAGGTGTGTAATTTTGCTTTGGCCTCATAGTGTAGTGCTAGATAATGTCACGCACAATTTCTGTTAATATAAACTTTGCATTGGTGTATGGACAAGAGGATAGAGTTTGGTTTCAAGTAGCAGCTTTTTTTTCTTGCATTTTTTGAGAGGAGAAAAAGATTACTGAAACATTGAAGCAGATGAGCAAATTTGACTTTTCAAATACTTAAGTAGTGTACGTTTTTTACGTACAGGTACATGAAAATTAAATGGCTTTCTGGACTAAGTAAAGCAAGGACTATGGTCTAGGTCGCAAATAATTTGTAGGAGATTTATGTTTATGTGGTTGTGTATGGAATGTTTGTGATACAGGGAAAAATGAAAATAGTAAAACAAAAGAACTGCCTGTCCTTCTCTGAGACACTGACTAATCATCCAAAGTGATATTCCTATACTGCATGCACAGAGATGCAGGGAACAGTATTAGAACCATCAAACTCTTATGTGTTAGTGTTTTACAGAAAATCTTTAGTTCATGCCCTCTCCCTGCCTAGATTTTCTATCAGTGAGAACGAAAAAGGGAAATGGAATAGGTTGTTTAGGATTGCAAGGGTTGTATGGGTAGCTTCTGTATTTTGAACTGGTATTAGTTTTTCTGTTGAGTAGAGTACATGTTGCCAGCAATTCAGATGCCAGGAGAGGTGCCAAAGTTTTGGCCTTGAAGAGAGTCTGTGGAGACTCTGGTAACGCTTGGTGAGCCTCTCATGCTTGTACTCCGGACAAGATAGGTATTTTTCTGATAAGGATGTTTTCCTCTGCTAAAGACCTGCAATGTACCACTAAACATAGATACACCACTTAAGAGAATCGTTCGGTCAATTTAGTATTAGAAGTTATGTAAAGGAGGATTTGTATGTTCTGCCTGTAATGTGAATCTGCAATTAGGCAGTCAAACAAACCACAGAAAGGGTGGCTTTTTATCAATAAATGTATTTACATTCACATTACATCCATCTTCCCGTCTTCCTGGGAGCCCTATCATTGTTTAATTCTTAGAAAGTGGTTTCAGAGGGTGCAAAAAGGGTATGATCCAGCCCTTTCTGTAATATGCACAGAGCAACTAGAGAGAGGGTGACAGACATGACCTATGTGGGAACAAAAATGTTTTGCTTAAATGAGTACGTATTACTTATTGTGTGTATGAATATGCATGTAAATAGCCAGTTCCAGTAACTGGAAGTTCTTGGACAAATAGCTTTCTTGATGTAGAAGAATATGAAATTTTCAAGCAGTAAGTGCTTCATTTTCTGTACACAAGACAGTAATCTTTTCTTCTAGTATATTTTAGTGAAAATCTTAATCACTCTTAAGCGGTAATGTTTAGTAGGGTTATCCTAGTCCCTACCTAAATTACTTTGAAATTTTAAAGATAGTGGGGAAAGATGCATAGTTAACCTAGTCTGATATATTTTGATGACAAATTCATAGTGTTTACATTACATTTGTTTATTTTATTGTGAATTGAATCCCTAAAAGCCAGTAGGCAAAATAAGAGAATGTCAATATAGGTTGTGTAAATGTTCATATATTGCAGAATTAGCTTGATACCATATGCCAACAAAGGATGGGTCCTTTGACATTGGTGGGAGAGATCTCACAGTACTGTTTATTTACTTCATACATACATACGTGTATATATACATGCATGGTTACATACATATAAATGATATCTGCATTTCAGATACCTGTTCATCCAGTGCCAGATCCTTTAGTACATGAAGTTCTAAACTTGGCTTTTAAGCACTTTAAACATAAGGAAGGGTAAGTTTCGCTTGTGTACTTTAAAATATTTTGTGTGTATTACCAGCCTGTGCTCGATTACTGTGATGGTTCTCCTTTGCCTCACATGTGACATGTTGGTGATAATACTGTAAATGAACACTGATATCTTTAAACTGAAAACATATCTTGAAAGAACAGCTGTGTTCAATGTAATGCTGAGTTTATTTTGCTTAGAATATACAGAATGATTTGCATAGCCAGCCAGAGTAAGAAAAGTCCGAGTTTGGATAACTATAGTAAACTTCCTACGCAGAATATGTTTCTTATGTCTGCTCAATGAAACTACATCACTTTAAATGTCACCCATGCATTTTAAGCTTGACTTTCATTGGTTTTATGGTAATAAACCGCCTTGCTATGGAACAAACTTTTTGTTTGTAATTGAGAACACGCTTGGTATTTAGAAGAACAAAGTTGTATTTAACACCACCTTTTTCCCCGCCCCCCCCCCCCCTCTTTAGGTATTCAGGAACCAACACTGGGAATGTGCATATTATTGCAGACTTATATGCAGAAGTGACTGGGGTTCTTGCTCAATCAAAGTAAGTTCAGTCTCTGGCTTTTCTTACCTTTAGAGAAAAATGCCTGTAGACTTAAAGACTAGTTAATATAGCCGCATTTATTAATGACCCCAGTAACTAATCCCTTAAGTGTCAAATATAGTCTAGTGTAGTCTGATTGTGTCCATCTCATGTTCCAGCACGATACACTTGAACAAATCAAGAAATAATGTTTAGTACAATACTGAATTGCTTGGCTATCAATTTGTAGGTGCAGGGAAAGGAGGCCTGGTATCAGTCGGTAGTTGTTGTTCAGTTAATGAGTATATTCTAATGTGCTGACCATCACAGACCCTCTTAAATGCCTAGATTTTAAGTATCAGGGTTCATCTTGCTTGTGTTTCTTTCTTACTGTAGGTGCTGTTGTCATTATTAGACTAAAGAAATCGGTTCAAAATTATAGACATCATATAAAAGTAACTAAGAATGCAAATAATTGCCATCTATATCCCTTGTTCAGGTTTCAAGCTGTTAGGAAGAAATTCGTCACTGAATTAAAGGAACTGCGACAAAAAGAACAGAGTCCTCACGTAGTACAAAGTATCATCAGTTTGATTATGGGAATGAAGTTTTTTCGAGTAAAGATGTATCCCGTGGAGGATTTTGAAGCATCATTTCAGTTCATGCAGGTAAATGAATATTACAGAAAACTGAAATGAGCATAATTTTGATTGTTTAAGTCATGAAGCTACAATGATGCTTGCTGTGATCAGTCACTTGCTCTACTTGTGTGTTGTCCTTCATCCTTTTCTGTTTAGTTCGTAAGTTCTCAGAGATATGAATCATTTGTTTCTCTGCAGTTCGTGAGTACCTAGTGTAATGAGAAGTCATTCTCAATTGTCTCAGTAATGTGGCAAACCTGTAATACATGAGTTTATTCAAGACTAAATGAAAATGGGTAGCAATCAAATAATTTTCTTTCTTTATGAAAGCAGTGGGTTAAAGAAGAAAAGTTACTTGAGATATCTTTTTTTAACAGCTGAGATGCCAGGAAACTCTTTTGTTTAAAAAACACTTCAGTTAATTTTCAGAGAGACTTAAAATCTCTTTGTTTGCTTCTCTTGATTGTGGATTAGAAATTGTCTTAATGAATAACTTGCTCATTCCACAGTAACTGAAGTTATTGCACCTTGGTCATAAGTTTTATTAGAGCTATTTGACAGCCATTGACATTGATCTCCATCCTGAAAAAACTACCGTACACATAGATGCTTTAGATTGTGTCTGGAGTGGTCAGTTTGGTAGAGTGGAGTGTGCCTATATGTGTATGGATTATTTATTTCTCTGTAAAATCTTCTTTGCATCAAAGTCATCTTGAAAATGAAAATGACTATATAAAAAATAAACTAATATTTTCTAATAGTTTCAATAGAGATAAGCGTTTATTTTTTAAAACTTCAGAATAATCTGAGGAAAAATGTGCATATTTATATTCTTTTATATTCTGAGAACTCTTTATATTCTGAGTAGAAAGTAAATAGCTGTCTGGTATTACAAATATTCTCCTTTCAATTTCTTTTTAATTGCTGGGGAAACAGCTTTTAAAGTTTCTGATGTTTTGTAAAGTTGATACTGTCAAGGAATATAAGACTAACTTAAACACGTTGCATGTTTTAGATTCAAACTAGCAATTAATGTGATACTGTTAGTGGTTTTTATGGCATAGTGACATTTGTCATCTTTTTTCTAAATATTTTTCTAATGCTTCCTTACTAAGGAATGTGCTCAGTACTTCCTGGAAGTAAAAGATAAAGATATAAAACATGCACTTGCTGGTTTGTTTGTGGAAATTCTCATCCCTGTGGCTGCTGTAAGTATTTTTATTTTTTCCCCCCTCACTTTCAATTAGGCTTTCATTGTTAAAATTGCTTCCATTAGTCCTCACAATATTACTTTTTTATAGATTCAAAAAGACTATTAAGTAAATTACAAGCACCTACATAATCTTTTAAAGGGAACTGTCAGTGTGATTTGTGTATTAGCTAGTTTCCCATCTGTTTTCAGAACCTTTTAAAATTCTGTTTGCTAGACCCTTTTATCACCAGAGCACTGTGTAATCTTATACTTGGTCTAAAAATCTGAAATTTCCTTGGTTTAATATTTGTTCACTCAAGGGTCCCATTGACTTTTCTGGTAAATTCTTTCTAGAATAAACTGAGATGTGTAACATTTTTACAGTCTGATAGGGAGAGCGTGAACTCCTATGCAAGAAGGAAGAATGCAGGTTTTGGCTAATTACATAAAAATTTTTAATCGAAGTGGGTGTCCACTGGATGTAATCCTTCAAGTGGAAGAGCAGTTAATCATCTCCTGTATGTGTTTTAAATCTAAAGCCAGCAGTTTTACTCAGCAGCCATGAACAACAAAAAAACCTCGATATCATCACAGTGTTGGATGTACAGTGCCTGTAACGCTGCTTATGAGCATGCTTTCAGTCAGGACAGGTTGTCCCCCTTCCTCCCAGGCCACTTCACTCAGTTGTGTAAAGCTTGGTCAACGAGAAGTTACGGCAGCTTGGTGTACCTCAAGTTAACCATTTACCACAAGCTCAGAAAGTTTCATCATAGTAAGATGGGTACTTGCTGTGATTATTGTCTAAAATGATACTTTTATTAGCAAATACTAGGCCTCAGTGTGTTCAGCACATGGTCCCAAAAAATGGCAGGTCATGGCTCCATGTTACGAGTGATTATATGGACATATCTTGCTATATATGGAGAACTGGGATATGTACATCCTATTTTGTAGAATGGGATCTACGAAGATTAATACACTGGGTGGCGATCCCATCTAAGCAAGCTTGTAGGAAAAGAAAGATGAATCTCTCTGAACTGCTTGTAGGAAAAGAAAGATGAAAATCTCTGAACTCTGTGTCCTCTTTCACAAAGTCTGCCTTCCCCTGAGCCACTGGGAAATGCTTCTCTCCCTTCATCATTCTCAATCTTGGGTGTGTTTGTTTGTTTGTTTTTAAATTAGAAAGGACACAATCTTTCCCCTTAAGACATGACCACAAAGAGGTGGTGTTAGTAGTAACTGTTTGTTGGCTGAAATCTTGATCTCACCTGAGCATACTTACACTCTTCTAGAGAAGAATTACCTGTCCTGTTAAAAAGTGAATAGTAAAAATACTTAGCATTCAGGTAAACACAAATATTAGTTTGCAAAAACATAATTTAAATGTAGTGAAAACTGCACGTACAGTCATGAGGCAGAAGCAGCATTTGGGAATTGGGACTGTCCGTAGGTAACTGTGGAGGCATGCACACCGGCTATGCAGAACGCGTATGTTGTTTTATGGATTGCTTCCTACAAGCATAGCCTGAATCAGCGCTTTAAACGGTTGGTGAGGGAGGCTTGATCTTTCCTTCTGACTCATTGAGTCTCTAATCATTTCATACAAATGGAGCTTCTTAAATAGAAGCGGAGAGCCCCATCCCAGATTGAGATGCAGTTGAGAGGGTTAGTCATTCTCTTGGAAGATGTGAGATGCAAGTTTGAATCTTTTTGAAGCAGATGAAGGAACTGAATCTAGGTTTTTCTGTATCTTGGATACAGAAAATTGCTTAAGCGAGGAACCTATTGGGTTTTGGCATTGTGACTTCTTTATTGTCATTCTCTTGCTTAGTCATTCAGGCATTTTTAAAAATATGACCCCATTTGGACCCTGCAGGTGTGACGGATGATAGCATATTTTACAGCGAGTAAGTTAAGTCTGATCTGTAAGCCCAAGGTTATATCCCACAGCAACAGAGTGTGGTGCTGGCAACAACTGACTAATTTCTCATGTGGAGCTAGCGGGGTACTCATCAATTTATAGCTTAAGAATAGCAAAAGATAAATAATTTGGGGGTATGTAGGAAGTGATTTAAAACATAACTACTTTCTCAGCTCTTTCTTTTTGACTTTCATACACGTCACAGAGCTATTACACACTATTTTTCATGCTTCCCCATCATGATTGTTTTCAGAGTGTTCTTAGCAAGGTGGACATGACAAATCTCTTAATAACTTTGAATAATAAAAAGCTAACAAAAACATACCTTATTATAGGGAAATTATGAGTATAGAGGATCTCTTCCAGAAAAGCCAACCCTCTCTCCAGCACCCCACCTCCCAATTTGGTAAATAAAGCAGAAACACAGTATGAAACAGTAGGTTGAGAATAATGTTTAAATGGATCATCACAGGTATCCAGAGAGAAACCTAAGAGACTTGCAGGGGTTTTGATAAAGAAGGTAGCTGCCTGGTTTGTGGAAGGAAGGCTATTCTGTATGCAAGGACAGGGTGGGTAAAAAACTGTGTAGGGGTCCATGTATGTGTTTCATTAATTCTGAAAGCTGAACAAAGGCAACTTACATGGTTGGTTGGCTGGTAATCCTGTGTATCATTTCCCGAGTTTTCAGTTTTCAGAACTGGAGGACATAAAAGAAAAGGGGAACGTTGAAGAGGGGAACAGTGAAAAAGTTATGGGTATTATTTTTTTTAAATATATGAAATTATGCTTTTAAAGAGTTTCGGTGTAGTTTTTATTTGTTAGTTGGTGACAAATATGTTTTCTTCTCTAAGTATGGAATACAGGCCACATTCTTAAAATACTGTTTTTTAAGGGGTTTGGGTTTGGTTGTTTTTTGGATTTTTTAACTGTATGGTTGTAGTGTATGACATGATTTCTTATGCTTCTGCTTATATTTCAGATAAATACAAATACTTACCTAATGTGAGATTTAACTTTCAGATGGTCTTGAATTCATGGACATCTTAACGTATATTTAAATTGCCTTCTGTATAAACTTTTAAACCCGTTTATGTGTGTGTTTTTTTTAATAGGCTGTTAAAAATGAAGTGAATGTGCCATGTTTGAAAAATTTTGTGGAGATGCTTTATCAGACTACCTTTGAATTGAGTTCAAGAAAGAAGCATTCGCTGGTATTTTAAAGAAATATTTCAATTTATCCATTTTGCTTATCTTAGACTTTTAAGCTAGTACATTATATGAGGAAAAGCTAACAGCTGTATTAATTTAAATCTTAACTCCTCAATTCAATTATAATTAAATTCACACTGTGTATGTGCATTTGCTCTAATTTTGATTTGTTTCTTTGTACAAGATACGTGCTCTTACCTCACTTGTGAGATTATCTTGAAATTAATGCTTGGTTTTGATTATTTCAGTGGGTTTTAACACAGAGTTATTTAACCTAATATCTCTTCTAAAAAGAACTTGCTTTCAGGGAGTCTGTGTATTTAAATTAAGTTTAATTAAAAGATAGAAGTGTCAGACAAGACTTTTCCAGCAAAATAGCAGCCTGTTAATAGCCCTGCTCTGCCTGTTTGCTCCTCATACACTTTGTTTTTCTTTTTCCAATATTTTTTCATTATCTCTTTCAGATATAAGTATCTGTGGGGTTTTTCTTCCATAAGATTGCATCTTAGCTTTTCCCCTAAGTCTGCATCTTAGTAAGGATTTAAATCTCATATTAATGCATATTTGGTAGTTCTTGATGACCATGGCAGCCATGGTTCAAGTTGATTCTCTTCACTTTGCCAGAAATGTAGAGCTAAATTTTGAATTACAATTGGCGTATTCAGTAAATGCGAGTGAATTAAAAATGATTTATCCTCACTTTCATGTTAGGGACGAGCTTTACTTTCTGGTATTCTGAGCATGTAAAGCATATGTCATCGCACATGGTTGAACTCCTTATGTAAGAATAACGTAAAGTACTTGATGTTAGTATTCACAATGTCATTTTATTTGTAAAGTCAGAAACATTGTTACATCAAGATTACAATTTACCTATTCATCCTCATTCTTTATTTTTGCTCCATAACAAGATAATCTGCAGTCAGATTTGATATTGATCACCATTATGTATTCAGTTAAAGTATGTGGTGTTTAGCAAATCTTATGTTACTAAAGCAAAGCAAAGTCACACTAGTCTGCATATTCACAGACTTTATTAAATTGTGCTTCATTCTTTACTAAAAGGAGACCTTGAGGAAAAGTAACATTTCTGGCGACCTAAAGTCTGCCTCATTTTTTACTGAGTTGATGATGTTTTTCCTGAATATTCTTCTTAGAGGCAGTTCCCTCTCCCAGCATGGAGGACTCCATGAATTGAAACATGTGGTTGTAGGGAAAGAGCAAATACTGTAAGAAGAGCAAGATCTGCTCGCACTCTTTGTTTGAGATCAGGCCTTACTAGGGGATGAGCTTCACCATGGTCCCACTGCCTCAGTCTTACACCATGAGCTCTTACAGCACATACGTTATAGCCAGGACAGCATACCTGGCACGTGTGTCCTAGTGCAGGGGAAAGGCTGCCATGCTAAAACTGTGAGAGCGAGAGACAAGAACCGACTTTGCGTCTCATTCTCAATGTACAAGACTTGGGAGGTATGCAAAGAGCAATTTGATCAATTCTTTTTCCCCCCTACTCATAGGCTTTGTATCCATTGATCACCTGCCTGTTGTGTGTCAGTCAGAAACAGTTTTTTTTAAATAACTGGCACGTTTTCCTGCAGAACTGTTTGTCACATCTAAAGGTAAGAATCCTTTTCAATTCAGGAACTGTTGCAAATCAATAGCATTTATTCCGATATGTTCTCAGCATTCTCGTGCCAAATAAACAACAAATACTTGGCTGTTTAAAAGGACACTGTGAAAATATATTTTTTAAAAAAATTAAATCTCTTAAGTTTCCATTAGTATTAAACTTAGTAGTAAGTTTTTGTGATGCTGTGTAATGCTGGAAATAGATGTGGCCCGCTTGGGGACCATCAGTTTTATTGAGTAAAATCTGCAGGAGAAGTACCTGCTAATAAACGCTATTTATGCCAGAGAAAGTACAAACTGCAGTTTTTCATGTGCAAATTATATGTGAGAAAATAAGTGGCTTGTCTACTCCTCTAAGTAGAATGTATAGTAAGTGCAAAATTTCTCTCTCTTGTTCACTTATTGAAGGAATAGAAAACGAATTGGGCGTCCAGGAAAGAGATTATATCTACAGCCTGTGACATGTATTTTCCAAATAAAAATTACAGTGTCCCTTTAACTCATGACTTCAGTTGATAGCATTGTAAACATGAGTTGATTGATAAAGAGATCAAGATACTTAGAAATCAAGGATTTGTTTTAGTGACTTTCTTGTAGCATTAATTGCTGTACATGTTCTTTCCTTAATTTTGATTAACATAGTTCATGACTTTGCCTAATGTATTGATTTTGATAATTTTAATGAATTCTTTGATCCACCTTCACAATATTCATTCTGGTTAGGTATGAGTGACAATTCTGAAGCTTGTTAGTAAAATATGTAAACCAGCATGAAGTCAAAAGGAAACAGGTTTAGCTGCTTGGATTGTTTTTTAAGGATCATTTTGTTTTCATCACATCTTTCACACTTTTCTGTTGCTTGTTGGGTTTTTGTATATTTTTCGTCTAACATTTCTTTTGCAATATTTGCCTTGATTTTTGTTTTGTTGTTTATTTTGCTTATGGAGGCTGCTTTTGCTTTTGTTTTTAAAGCTTTAAAAAAAAAAAATTCTTACAATCTAGGAGTTGCGTTTTTCTGGCATAATGTCCATTGCTGATAATGGATGTATGAAAACTACAAATGCCAGTGAGTTTAACTGGTAGTTGCTGAGCATGCATTTTATATTTTACTTAGTTTTGTTAACCACTAACAGCTTAACACATTTACTGTAAGGCTCTATTCAGCAGAAATTCTACATAGGAATTTCTGCAATTCAGAATTTGCAGTGTTACGATGCTGTGCCATCAATGAGTTATTTAGGATATTTTATGGCTTGGTTTAATTTGACCCACCAAATACTATTGGTTTTTTGGGTGCCTACCTTGTTCAGAAACTTAATAAAGTTTAATCTTGAAAAATACACCCCCACTGTCCTAATGTGTCTTATGAATTAATGTGTTCCTTTGTTTCTGAAGCTAATTAAATGCATGCACTCTGTAATAAGTAATCTCATTAATTTATAAATCTGAATTTCACAGCAGTTTAGTCTTTTAGATTTCCCCTTCCCCATTTTATTTCCTGATTTCCTAATGACTAAGGTTATTTTATTTGCAGTTACTTAAATATGTAAAATGCAATAAGGATTCCAAATCCATTGTCTCTAGTGTCTTTGTTATTTAATAAAGTAATTTTGAGAGTTACTGGGCGATACTTTAGAGTACCGAAAAGGTTCATCCACCCCTACCGTATTAGCTAAAATTAACGATTGAAGTAACGACAACACTTAGACTCTGTCACAGGGATATTCTGTGAAGAGTGCAGGCCCATTAGCAAATCGCCAAGAGGTAACGTATGTCATGGATTCATGGTGCTCACTTTATTCCCTGGTGACTGCCCAGTGCAAACTCTTACCTAGCAATGAACACCATGTGGTCACACTTTGGTGACAGAAATAAGCAATTTCCCATTTGCCATGGTGTGAAAGCTCACATCTTTGCAGTTGCTCCATAGTACCTGATGCATAGTATTTTCATACCCTGCCTTACACTGCAGTATTTTGGTGCTACGTTGTACTTGATAATGTTCCTCAGAGTACTCTGAATTCTAATCCAGTACTAGCAATATTTATTTATTGCCCTTGTAAACTCTTTGTACTGGGTTTCAGTGCACCACTACCTTTTGTTACACTCAAAGCAGGCTTATGGTATGGGGAAAACATCCAAGCCTTGCTGAAAGGAGGAAGCCTAGGGGTCTGGACCAATAGATACAGCAGATAAGTGAGTTGTAAGAGTCAGTTTAGACCGGGAGTGTACCAAAGGGTGTTTCTTGGTTTCTGGGCCTTGTCCCACAAAGCGGTTGGGATGCTGTTTCAGCATTGAGCCAAGCAGGGCCTTTATTTACACACTGTAGTGTAGGCAAAATTCTGAATTTGTTCAGCAGACAATAACTCTGCGTCAGTATTGTAAAACATTTTGCTTACTTTTTTGACTAGTATTTAGACAGACTAATTCTAGCAGGTTTGTCAGAAAGCTGATAGATTCTTGGATGAAGTTGAGTTGTCATGGTATCCTTACCACCTCTGCCAGGGAGAGGAAGGAACATTTAAGCAAGCTGCTGAAATGGGAGAGAAACGTGTCTGTCATTCTGCACCACTCTTGGGTGGAAAAGAATAATTTTTTTTCACAGTTTCACCTTAGTGTCTGTTGCCACAAAACCTTGAAAGTTGGAGGAACGTTTTCTGCCACTATAGCAAAACCTGTATTTCTACTGAATAGAGTCCTTACTAGACAGCTATCTGTTGTTTTTGTGCTTTTTTTCATCTAACATGCATGTGCCTTCCATTCTCATGTTTGTTATGTTTTGCTGTCTCACATTGCTTTATTTAGATGCCATCTAACAACAGTATCAGAAAACAAATAGAAACACTGCAGGTGAGTTAATATGTTGTTATAATTCAGTGAAACGTTGCTTTCTCATGTAAATACTTTGTTTTGTTTTTTATGTTAATTGTTGTATTTCGTGCTTTCCTTTCTTTGTAATTAGTACTGTTAAGAAGCAACAGGACTAAGAATAGCTAATGTTTCAAAGATCTTTTTTTCTTGCCAGGGAGTAGAAGAGAAAGATCAGAAAATTATCTATATCAATTTTTCCTTGGGGGTGAAAATGTGGCTTTGTGAGATTGAGTATCAATATCACAACTGGTTTCCCTGAACAGCAGTGCATGTTTCCACTGGAAGTAAACTACCTATGTTTTTTTTCTGTTAATTCATTTCAAAATTTGTCTTGCATGCGAGCAAACTTGAAAACATTTTCACAATAAAAAAATGTGAAACTGATTTACTATAACAACTTGCAGTGCACTAACTTGAAAGACTTTCACACTGTTGGTTTTGCAGGTTTTAAAAAGTAGAAATTGTTTTAGTTCAGAACAGAAGAAAAGTTTAACATCAGTATTAAAAAGTACTTTCTTCAGTAAGTGACTACATTTGACTAACGTGGAAAAAATGCTATTTTGTTTCTTGCCTTCATTGAGATATGTTTCATTGACTCATCTTAACGTGTCATGTAAGACCACTGTAGATTTGCTCTTACTTTTTTGGTTTTGTAACAGAGATACAGTTCTTGACAGCTTATTTCATGGCCTGCTGATATAATTTATGTTAAAAGTTTATGATTTTAAACAAAGCTATGTTTGGAAAAAAAAAAAAAAAAAACCAAAAAAAACCCAAAAAACAAAACCGCAAAACAGATAGAGTGCTTTAAAATCTGAGAGGCATCAGCTAAAGACTGAAATTCAGCCAGGTTGGTGAATTACATAGCCATACATACTGTATTCTAGTTGCAGTAATCTCAAAGAGAAAAGGAAATACTGACTTATTAACACCAAGTATACAAGAAGTGTGCCATAATTAGACCCAGAAAGCCATTTTCTTCTAGCATATTTGTTTAGCTCCTAATTACAGGAAGAGGTAATGAAAATTTTCAGGTTTAAGATATTAGAAGTACTGCTGTATTTATTTTGTAACCCTTTTTAAAAGGTGAATGCCTCCTTATACTTTTTTTTTTTTTAAACAAAGCAGCAAACTTTGTCATAACTAATCAGAAGTAGCTTTATTGGATGGTAAACCTCCTAACAGATGGAATGTTGTTAACACATTGTAAAATATCTGCTGCCTTTACCAATTCTTTTGATTAGATGATTGAAATCCAATGGTAACTTAATAGTAACTTTTTGGTTTTCTTCTGGACCTGTAAATTAAGCTCCCCTTTGGAATATCAGAAATAAGAAAATCAAAGCATTACTCAGTTCTAGACACTGCATTTCAGATAGACTTTGATAATGCGTGTGCCAACGAATTCACCATCCTATTTTGGACATCAAGAACTGTTGGCCTGTAGATGAGTATGATGAGTAATAATACCTGTGGTTTTTGCTGTTTAAATTGATTAAAATCAAAGCTATCATAGTCTCGCCCTCTTGTACAATTATGAGTGTTTGCTTCTTCCTCACGGTAGCACTGCTGGTAAAGTAACTGGAGAGTGGGACGGTTATCTGTCTGAATACTAACCAGGGACAGGTGTAACTTTTTACTGCTTAGATTTTATCCAGACCATCTTCCTAAATTTATGCACCGCCTAGTTGCAGATGTGCTAATTCAGCGGTGACGGCAGGAACACATTGATGAGTGTGAAGGGAGGGTAGAACAGCATTATCACTGATGTAGACTGGGTTAAGTTATTCCCTCTAATATTCTGATAAACAGCCACGTATGTTGTTTGCCGGTGAAGTACCACTTTTGCCGCTGTGATTTTGTGATAGGCTTTAAGAAAGGCTAAAAGTAAGCTGCTGCCGAAACCAACAGTCCCGACCCACCTATGTTAAAGCCATCCAAATTACTCTCCGTTGTATAGTCAATTGCACAGACAAGGCCATGAAATTATTTGGATCAACTTGCTGGTGTGAGTTGGACTTTCTTACCACTAGAGTCAATGCAAGGGGAGCAGTGAGATTGTGGAGGAGAGAACCAAGGATGAGACCATCTATTTTCAAACAGCATGGTCTTTAGATCCTCTTACACTCTTTGTGAAATTGCACTCCACTTGTCCTAGGAGGACAAAGTAGTCTGCTATTCTTACTCATTGGCTTGAGGTAGAGGCCACAAAATATGAAATTAGTTAGGCTCAAGCCATCATATAGATCTGTCTTGAAACAGAGGGACTTCACTGGAGATGGGGGAGGTGCGTTTTGGGGGTTCTCTTGTTGGTTTTTTTGTTAGTTTTGTTTGGGTTTTTTGTTTGTGGGTGGTTTGGGTTTGGGGTTTTTTTTAACTGAGAGAATGCCTAAGATGATGACAACTGGGACTTGTTTATTCTATTCATAAGCTCATGCTTATGGCCAATTCCAAGAATCTCGCTGGACACTTCAAGATTATAAATACACCAAGAATCCCTAGTTGGAAAAGGGATTGCTGGAGTTGGTACAAAGAATGTTAGTTACTTACTGGTTTACACAGTTTAAGGGCTAGGAGGAGCAAAGCTAAACTCCTAGGAGGAGCAAAGCTAAACTCCTAGGAGGAGCAAAGCTAAACTCCTAGTAGCAGCTTTAAGACAAAAAATAATTGTTTTCATACAGTGCATAATTTAAACTGAATTATACCACAAGATCTTATATTAATTCAAGAAAAAGCTAGCTTAATTGTTAACAGTAAAAATCCATTGGAAGTGAGTAAACACTAATACAGCCCACAGGAAATGGCTAAGTTGGGTGAAGCCTGGAGCGCACACCAAGAGAAGCATCCTTGTGTGCCTGCCCTGTTTTGCATTCTTTTCTTCTGCACCTGCTACTGTCTGCTGTCATAAACTGAATGATGGACTTAGACTTTGTGCCTGATCCAAAGCAGCTATTCCGATGTTTTAGACAAACTATAAGTTAGTCTGCTACAAAGTAGGTATTCGTTACCAATGGCTTTCTGAGAAAAGTTCTTGGAAGCAATACACTCTTGGTGTTCATCTCAAGAGGAATACCTGCTTTTTAGTTACTCCTCTGCTGTTGGAGTGAGAGACGTGTAAAATAATCTGGAATTACTAGTTAAATATATCAGTTTTCATTGTTAAAAAAATTTGAAAACATTCTCAAAAGTCAAAAGAGTAATAATAGAATTTTCTGAGTGTCTACAGGCAACAGTAACTGTATTTTTCATTTATTTTACAGAATAAAGATCCCAAAATGTCCCGAGTTGCACTGGAATCTTTGTATAGGTTATTGTGGGTTTATGTTATTAGAATAAAATGTGAAAGCAACACTGTAACTCAAAGGTAAGTTCATTGTGCAAAGGATTTTAAACTGTTGATTGGTGGGGTTTTTTTCCCCCCTAATGATATAAGAAGAGATCTTGAAGCTAGCTCAGGGATGGTCTAGCCAGGTAAACAGGGGAACAAAGACTTCATCTTAATAGAGAAAACCAAAAGAACTTGATTACTTTCACGAGGAGAAAGAATAGAGTCTACAATTGTCTTTGCAGGGATATGCAGGGGTAGAAGAGGGCAGAGATAAGAAGCAGGAAATTTCTTAAAAGGCACTAATGGTACCAGAACAAATAGGGTATGAAGTGACCACCACTAAGTATAGGCTGGAAATAAAAAGGTTTTCTTTATAAATTAGCATCATGAGAATTTGGAATAGTCATTCAGATTTTGCCCCTCCTCCTCCTCCTGACTATTTATTACTAACTAGTTTAAAGCAGGATCTTGGTCACTTTGTAAATGAACCCATGATACTGTTGCCTGTGACAGTAGAGGGCTGTACTTTCTGTAGGTAGTCCTACCAGTCATATTCTTCTGTATTACTTAGTAGTCACCCCCCACACTCTTCCAGATTCGAACTGTAACATCTATGCTATTATAATAAGTTATTTTTAATTTTTTTTTTATTTCTTTTTGTTTCTAAATTCTTGTAGCCGTCTCATGAGCATTGTATCAGCACTTTTTCCAAAAGGATCTCGTAGTGTGGTCCCACGAGACACACCTCTGAATATATTTGTGAAGATTATTCAGTTCATTGCTCAGGTAAGAATACGTCTAGATAGAGCTATAAGAATAGGATGAATGTTATTTGGAAGAAACGTAAATTTAAGGTTAGTTTTTGAAATATTGGCACTGAATTGATGGTCTTATATCTTGAATAGAATTTCCCCAAATATGTATAACAAATGAAATGACTCATTCTGTTTCTACTAGTGGCAAAATTATTTTACTTAATCTTCAATAACTGTTGTGTATGAACATTATGATGATTAATAGTTACATTTGTATTGCACTATTGGGGGGGTGTGTGTATATATATATATATATATAAAAAATACACTAATATAATCAGTGTATTCCATTATAATATTTTTATAAGGGACAAAGCATTTGAACAGTAACGTCCACTTATATTTAGCCAGGAGACTAGCCTCTGTAGAGAGAAAAAATATGCAATGCCTGCAGTAGTGTGTAGTTAGTATTGCATTATGATTTATATTATTTTAGGTGCTTTTATATTGTTTTAGGTGGAGGATATGATCTTGCAAGATAAACTCTCATTCTTCTACAACCTTATATATTAGAGACATGTTTTCATGTCTTACAGATAGCTTCTCTGTGCTTCAGCTTCCAGAATGATTTGCTTCTGGTCATACAGGCATGAGGCAGGACACACAACCCTTCACTGTTTATATTTGTTTCTTAGGGCTCCTCTTTTTATGACTAATTTTTAGTTATCTAAAACAGTTCAGCTAATTTGTAGAAATGTGTTTGACCTGAGCAGAATTGTCTGGGATTTTTTTCAGGATAAATAGTTCAACCATATCAGAGGATGAGCTGTGTTGAATTGTACTATATTTAAAAAAGAACATTAAGTCATAAGAACAAGAAGGAAAAAAGGAAACTTTTTTATTTTCATTTTTTTAAACTCTTAAGACATGATATCCAGCACCCATGCAAAGCCAAGAGATGAAACTGTGCATATTAACAGAAAAGAGATGATCATAACAATCTATTTTCCTTTATAGGAACGTTTGGATTTTGCAATGAAAGAAATAATATTTGATCTTCTTAGTGTTGGAAAATCACCTAAAACCTTCACTATTAATCCAGAGGTAAAAAAGGCTCGTTACTTGCATGCAGCGAGAACTGGGCATTGGGGGATTTTGGGGGGGAAAGTTGTTAACTATTTTTGAGCCAGGATGAAAGCAGGTTAATGAATATCTGAAGGGGCATTCTGCTAAAACTAAAGAAGTAATTGTTGTTGTGCACAATTGCTGTTTCATTTCTGGTGAGTAAACTAGCAGCAGTACTACAGTTCAGACTCATTTCAACAATAATTTCAGTAAGTACGTGTGAATTTTTGTTACAGTATAACTGTAAAGCCTTTTTTCAGGTAATCATAGAATCGTAGAATAGTTTGGGTTGGAAGGGACCTCTAAAGGTCATCTAGTCCAACCCCCCTGCAATAAGTACAGACATCCTCAACTACATCAGGTTGCCCAGAGCCCCATCCAGCCTCACCTTGAATGTTTCCAGGGATGGGGCATCTACCACCTCTCTGGGCAACCTGTTCCAGTGCTTCACTGCCCTCATTGTGAAAAACTTCTTCCTTATGTCTAGTCTAAATCTCCCCTCTTTTAGTTTAAAACCATTCCCCCTCGTTCTGTCACAGCAGGCCCTGCTAAAAAGTTTGTCCCCATCTTTCTTATAAGACCCCTTTAAGTATTGAAAGGCTGCAATAAGGTCTCCCCAGAGCCTTCTCTTCTCCGGGCTGAACAAGCCCAACTCTCTCAGCCTGTCTTCAGAGGAGAGGTGCTCCAGCCCTCTGATCATTTTTGTGGCCCTCCTCTGGACCCACTCCAGCAGGTCCATGTCCTTCTTGTGTTGGGGGCCCCAGAGCTGGATGCAGGACTCCAGGTGGGGTCTCACCAGAGTGGAGT
The DNA here is from genome assembly GCA_009819775.1 of Phoenicopterus ruber ruber. Classification (NCBI taxonomy): domain Eukaryota; kingdom Metazoa; phylum Chordata; class Aves; order Phoenicopteriformes; family Phoenicopteridae; genus Phoenicopterus; species Phoenicopterus ruber. The sequence goes on along the minus strand of CM020218.1, from coordinate 29,920,172 downwards.
GAGGGGCAGAATCCCCTCCTTTGACCTGCTGGCCATGCTTCTTTTGATGCAGCCCAGGAAGTTGTACCTAGCTCTTATGGTTCAAGACCCAGTCTAACAGATGAGACGTTCAATGTCGGTCTTCAGTATGTCATTTTCGAGATTCATATTAAGTCCTTTAGTGCTCTGTACTATAAAATATGTGGTATATTAGCCCGTTTCAAGTCAATTAACTGGAATCAGAGTTGTGGGGAGAGGCACTGAAGGCTTAAACTTTATTCTTGTTACTTTCATTATCATAATATGTAACAGTTAAATAATGCCTGTGCTGCTGGAACTGTACTGCTGTCTGTTTAAAAGAGAAGAAAAAAGCAATTAGTGTTTTGCCTCATTTGTGTTACTTTAATGTTATAATTTCTTCTGGTTTTAATTTCCTTTTTTCTTCTCTTTTTTGCTATTGAAGAGGATGAATATCGGCCTCAGAGTCTTCCTTGTCATAGCAGATAGCTTGCAGCAGAAAGATGGTGAACCACCAATGCCAACAACAGGAGTTGTTCTTCCCTCAGGAAATACTCTACGTGTGAAGAAAATTTTTCTTAATAAAACACTGACAGATGAGGAAGCAAAAGTTATAGGTATGTTGTATTCTTTTGTAAGTTGGCATTCCAATATGTGCATGTATGTTCTCAATTATTCTCAAGCAGTACATTTGTGTAACTGTATTTATTTTAATTGTTAGCGAGAATCTAACGATAGTCTGTTTTAACAGAATTGCTTTGATTCTTTAGAGAGGGCTGCTAGACAATATTGACCTTCTGGTGTCCAAGATCAAATCCATGGCTTTTTTTCAAGTATTTCACACTGCCAAATTAGTACAAAGAAGCCTGAGCGCAATTAGTGCGGTAAATAGCATGGCAATTTTTATTCCCTTGATGTCACTCTAGAATGTCCCAAATGTCCCACAGCTCAAGTGGAGTAAGACAGTTTTGATCCCTGTGCTCTGTTGATCTTCTGTGGATGAGGTAGTCGTCTCTAAAGGACTGTTTCAACATGTAAAATTTAAACTAGAACTAAAATGCTTGGAATTGAGAAAACAGAAAAGCAGCTAGTGGTTGCTTCCTTGTTTATGTTCTTTCTGAAAGAAACTTCTACTTTCATATAATACCTCCTACTACCCATTTAATATGCATTTCTTTTGACACTTAAAGTGTGTTTCATGTTATCTTTCGTACAAGAAGAAATTTGTCCTAAGCTGAATAAGAGGAAAATACTTTAATAAAAATGTGAAAATTAAATGAGAACAAATTAAAGAGGTAATCGGAACTTTTTGGCTTTTCAGGAATGTCCATATACTACCCTCAAGTCAGAAAGGCGCTAGATAGCATTCTTAGGCATTTGGACAAAGAAGTTGGAAGGCCCATGTGCATGACTAGTGTGCAGATGTCGAATAAAGAACCTGAAGACATGATTACGTATGTACTGAACTACAATATTTCCACTGTCACAGTTACATTATATTATTTTTATGCTGTAATGTTGCAGATGCCATCATTAATGCATTACAATTGTTGGCTTTTTACTTGACTATTAAATGAATGCTACTTTCATTAATTAATGATAAAAATTTTTGTTAGCTCCTTAGTTTTGACATGAAATTGAAAATATTTGCAGTGTACTGAAGTAGATTTTCCTGTTGTTTTGTTGGTTATAAACTGTTTTTGTAGGGGTGAGAGAAAACCTAAGATAGATTTGTTCAGAACTTGTATTGCTGCTATCCCAAGACTGATTCCAGATGGCATGAGCAGGACTGACCTCATTGAATTGCTTGCAAGGTAAGGGAAATGAAATTCTGTTCTTAGTGGCTGTTTTTAAATGCTGTGTGTATAAGAGTTTGTCAGTGCACTATGTAGTGTGAGTCCACTGCGTACAGAATCTGTCCTTCCTATTCCTGCCTACCTTCCACAGTTGGTCAAGTGTTACTGGCCAGAGTAGCAGGAGGTAAATTTATCCTGAAGATCTTGCACTTATTTTTAGAAAGAATTTTTTGAAAAGTAGGAATTTATTTCTGTTGCTTTATTTTTTGAACTTGTCTTGTCTTTTTGTTACTACTACCATACTTTATTCCCCCCACCCCGCAATACTGTCATTTATCATAAAGGCATTCTTGTTTGACATTACCAAAATGTGAGACAAGCACTTACGGGAAACTTTTTTTCTTGTTCTCGACTAATCCTGCTTCCTTTTTGCATTTTTTTTTTTGATCCAACACTACCCATATTCTTCTACCTCTTATCTCAATTTAAATTGAATGTGCCTTGTCTCAACTACTTACCAGTACTGATAACTGGACAGACAGGTGTTTGCAAGTGGATAAGCCTGAGCACTCGGTGAGAATATTTAGTTGTGGTACATGCAGACAGTCTTTATGTATTACTAGAGTGATAAACCTTCCTTTTTTTTTTTTTTTTTGATACAAGAATGGTCTTGGTGCAGAAATACAGGATAGCTTTTGGCTTTGAAATTATAAATTCATTTGCATATAATGTGTTGAGTGACATATATATAAAAAGTTAGTAATAATGTGAGAGAATAAGATTTTCTAACACTTTTTCTTCAGTGTCAAAAATCACATAAAAGACATGAAGTATTAAGTAATAATACAGTACTGGATAAGTTTCTTCTACCATAGCAGGCTGAGACACATTTTTAAGTATATATGCAAAGGGATTTTTTGCAAGTTTTTTCTCATATCCAAAGTAAAGCTGCTTTATCTGCAAAAGTAATCTATTCTTTTCAATTTTAGTTTGAAGAAAATAACCTGTACATCACAGGGTGCCTGCCTACTGAGCTCTAAGGTGGTTGCTCAGATGCATGCAAAGATGTGCCTATATGAAAGACTTGACCATCTCTCTTGAAAATTATTTGTTTATACTGAATTTTGTGAAGTCTTGCATTATTTTCCTATAGTAGTAGTTCCTTCCATAGTAGCCAGTTTCAGATGTATTCAGTGCAGGAAATGCATCTGTGTGGAAGTATTCTACATTGTACAGTAAAGAAGGAAGAGTTAACACCAAACTTCAATTTAGAAAGGCTGCTTAAGAGTGTGCTGATCTAGGGTGATGATACCGGTGTTTTTTCTAAACAGGCTGACAATTCATATGGATGAAGAACTTCGTGCCTTGGCTTTCAATACTCTCCAAGCATTAATGCTTGATTTTCCAGATTGGCGGGAAGATGTTCTTTCAGGATTTGTATATTTTATTGTGCGTGAAGTGACTGACGTCCACCCAACACTTCTTGACAATGCAGTAAAAATGTTAGTGCAGCTCATAAATCAGTGGAAACAAGCAGCCCAAATGCACAATAAAAACCAAGATTCTCAGGTATTTCTAAATAAGGTCCTTTGATGTTAAAACATGGTTTTGAATCTGCATACAATTTTATTAGTAGGCTTTATTGGTTTTGTTAAGCAATAAAAATTCAGCTTACTTTCTTACAGTGCTTGAAGATTTTTAGACCTATTATTTAAATCAGCATTTTTGCAAAAAAATTTCTTTAATATTAAACACTAATTCATGGCCACATTTTTGCTTACATCAAAAGTCATCATGTGTAACTGGAAGTGTATTAAGTGGGAGTGGTTAAACAGTAGAACTAGGAAAGAAGCACCATTTTTTACTAGCCAACAGAAAGGGTTAAAATAACTTAATTTTATACAGCCCTATACGTATGAGTATTACTTATTTTTAATTTTGCCCTCACTGCACCATTCTCGTGAGAAAGTGAAATAAGAAAGACTTTCTTGTGATACTTGTTTGGACTGAATTCAGAGAGATGCTAAAAAATCAAAGTAGCTGATACTATGCCATTCTCATAATGCAAAATTTGACTAGTAGCCAAACAAGATCTAAATACCTCGTGATTAATTCTACCATCACTAATAATGGAACTATAGCTTGATTGTGTTTACTTTTTTCATAATTTGCTTAACTTCTGCAATCTTTTTCTTAGCGTGGTGTATCCAATGGGGCTGCCCATACGCTTCCTCTGGAGAGGACCCTTTATTCCAGTGTATTTCACGTGGTGGAAGGCTTTGCTTTGGTCATCCTTTGCAGCACAAGGCCTGCCACCAGGAGATTAGCTGTCAGCGTTCTCAGAGAAATAAGGGCCTTGTTCACACTTTTAGAAATTTCTAAGGTAAGAGTTGATGACCCATTCTTGTGACTGCTTAATGAAACTACTTTTATCTTGACTTTGAGCTTTTTATGCTTTCTATTTGGTTTTTTGTAGAGTGATGATGAGTTGGCCATAGATGTAATGGACAGAGTAAGTGCTACTATCCTGGAGAGTTTCATACATCTCACTGGGGCTGACCAGGTAGGAGAGTTTTTTATGTCACGTTGGGTATAAGATGAGGTAATTCTGCAAAACTGTCCCAAATAAATTGTATATATTTTAAATGATAGTGTCACTATGTTCATGCTAACTTTATCAACCATTTATCACCTTAAAAAAACCAACCAACCAACCAAACTCAACCAAACAAAAAAAAAAAAAACAACTCAAAAACTTGGAGTGTTGTGAGGCTGACACCACCATTGTACACTTTCTGATCAATAGTGTGTTGTTATGACCACCATATACACACAGACAGCTATATCTATACCTGATTTTTCTCATCTTGCTCACAGATTACAATTTCTTTGAAGCAAAGACCGCTGACCCTTTCTGCAGCGATACAGTGTCTTAACAGTCAATGTGTCCTTTATCCGTGATGAAAGCTGTAATAACTATCAGTGAATAACAACTGAATTCCATACTTGTATATTTTCTATTAACTGTTAAGTATCAAGGAGAAGCTCTTCTGATTTTAGGTTTAGGAAACAAGTTGGAATTCAGTAGTAAGGCTTTTAGAGTCCAGATTCTTTTGGAAGAATTAAGTCATGATGAGTGAAAGGGCCTTTTTCTAAAATTTACTATTTCCTAATATCCAGTTCCTTCCCAAACAGCATGTTTATATAACTGTCCACATTAGGAACTTCTGTAAAAAAACCCTATAAATTAAGTAATGTGTTTTATCTATTCCAAATGTGGTTTTGACACTGATACTTTATTAGATATTTAACAATGAAGAGATTGTTACATAATATACATGGATATTAAATATTGTCTTGTTCTCTTTTTTTATGCACACAGACTACTTTACTGTACTGTCCCAGTTCAATAGATTTACAAACTCTGGCTGACTGGAATTCCTCCCCAATCAGCCACCAGTTTGATGTAGTCAGTCCATCACATATATGGATATTTGCACATGTGACTCAAGGCCAAGATCCATGGATTATAAGCCTCTCAAGTTTTATGAAACAGGAAAATCTTCCAAAACACTGCCCAACAGCTGTAAGCTATGCTTGGACATTTGCTTATACCAGACTCCAACTGCTGTCTCCACAAGTGGATATAAAGTAAGTTAATTTCTGAAGTAAATACAATATATTACATTGAGTATTCTTTAAAGATTTCTCATCGTTGTAATGTCATTATGTTTCAGTGAGGTGACATATGGACTGTTAATATTTGCTGTGGGCTTAATTCAGCTTTATGTAACAAAAACCTTTTTTTCCAGATAGAACTGCTTTAATTATCTGCTGTAAAGATTAATTCATTCATGCCTTCAGCTGTATTGTAGTTGAACAGATTTGACTCAAAATCATATGTTATTGAGGTACAGGTCTATTCTGAACAATTTACTCAGAGTTTACCATGTTAACAATTTTGGAAGCAATGGCATATACATAATTGAAAAATAAATTCAGTAGAAAAACAAAGTAAAACCTGCTAAGCTTTATTTACTATACTAAGCTTTTTTTTTTTTTTTTTTTTTTTTTTTTTAAAATAGCAGCCCTATCAATGCAAAGAAAGTGAATACTACTACAAGCAGTGACTCCTATATTGGGCTCTGGAGAAACTACCTGATTCTTTGCTGCAGTGCAGCATCATCTTCAAACTCCTCCACCTCCACAGGCTCTGTGAGATGTTCCCCTCCTGAGACGCTGGCGTCTACTCCTGACAGTGGTTATAGCATTGATTCAAGAGTAGGTTCTTCTAATGTTTACTGTAAATAAGTCTACATGTTATTGGAAGTAGAAACATCTGAGGCTTATATTAACTGTCATGATTCTTAGAAACTGATGTAATTTGTCTGAATACATGTTTTAGTATACATTTGTCTTTCATTTGTTTAGGATAGTGTTTCAGCTTGCTTCTTGCAATCCGTGCTGTAGAGGCTTTTCTGCTTATGTTTTTTAAGGCAGAATCTAATCATGTCATGAAAACATTAACTCAATCTCAAAGTCTTATCTAGTGATAATGAGGAAATGTTTTGTTTACCATTAAGGGGGTTTTTTTTGCTCTCAGTAGACTTCTGCAATTCTGAGCAAATAGCCTCTCACTTCAGTTACTGAAGCAGTGACCTATTCAGGCATGATGTATCTTGTTATGTTTTTCCCAACCACAGACAGGTTTCTGTCTGCCTTGCTTCATATCACCTGCAGATTTTGTTTGTTTGTTTGTTTGTTTCTTCTTTGCTTTTTTTTGTTCTCCTTTTTGGCTTCCTGCAGAAGGTACAGTAGAGGTGAAGGTAATTCATGGACTATAAAGCAGATTTTTGGCAGAAGCAGCCTATTCCACTTGTTTGTTAAAAAGATCCTTCCCCTAAATCTGAGAAACTGTAGACTGAAAGCTATGTTCTCTTTGAGAGCCGCAATGGGCTCTAAGGAGTTGGACACAAAAAGTCTGCTACCTCTCCCTAAGGAGGGCAGATACACTAAACATGCAAAGCACCTGTTTATCATATTGAGGCATTCATTGTCATCTGACAATGAAAATTCAATTATACAAGGAATGGAGAAGTAGTTAATACTACTTTACTATTTCAGAAAGTCTTTTTCCATGTCAAAGATCAAAAATTTTTTTTTTATCATTTTAAGTCACTGATGAGTGTGAGAAGACTGTAAAATTACAGCAGATGCTTTAATGTCACACTACCTGATTGTTTGGTAACTACTTCATTCTGTTTTATTCTGGTTTTTCTTCTTAGGTCATTGGCATTCCATCCCCTTCCTCCCTGTTTAAGCACGTAGTTCCAATGATGCGCTCTGAGAGCATGGAAATTACAGAATCCCTTGTGCTGGGACTTGGCAGGACCAACCCAGGAGCTTTTAGGTAAGTGTTGTGTTTCATCAGTTTTTCTGCTAATTGATTACAAAGCTGGGGAATCAGAGCTCAGGAAAAAAGGTTTGCTTTTTATTTTCTTTTAAGAATTTTGAAAAAGCTGAGAAAACTGATAACCATTGTCTTTTCTAGCATTTAGTGGTGTGATAAAGATTGTTAGAGTTTGAAATAATTTTATGGAGAGGTGATGTCTGCATAAAGAAAAAGAAGCTAGTTGAAACAATAAACAGCTGCCTTTTATTGATATTAAAGGCTGCCCTTATATGAAAGAACAGACTGTGTGGACTATTAATATTTGAAATGTTAATTATAATCATGTTTGTAAGAGTTACTAAACTCTCCTTATTGGTATTGCCAACAAACATATGTTTCTAAGCTCTTTGTGCGCAGGATTTTCATGATAACTGTATTCTAAAAAGAGATTTTTGGATCAAGCAGAAAAAAAATACCAGTTACAACTGTTTTCTGACTAGTGCTGAAGCTTCTGAAATTTGTGGCGCATCCCTCCCCCCCCGCCCTTTTTTTTTTTTGAGTAAACTTCCTGTAACTTCATAACTAATACACCTTTCTCATACGTTGTACCAATGACAAATCCATGTGGATTAGTTTGGGCGCTGGTAACTGTGATCTACTGTAGCAGAATTAAATCTGTGCCAAGTCACTTGTTCTGTCAATTTAATTTCATACATCATGTTCAACATATTTGGATTCAGCTCATAATCCAAAACTTTCGGTTACCCTATTGCGACAAGTCTTTATATAAATGTTGAATTCAAAATAGTCTATCTAGCCATCATGGCATCCCTACCTCAACTGAAGTATACTTTTCTTCAGATCCTAATGTACTGTACTGTCGATAGTGTTGCAATTCCACTGAGGTGAAAAGGCAGCTCTATGCCAGGAAGCCATACTGATCTCCTTCCCCTTGTCCTGCCCCTTTTTTGGAGTTGTAAGAGAGTCTCAGTTTGGCAGAAGGAACTGAGTAGTAATAAAGACTGTAGAGCTTCAGAACAAATAGGGAACATAACCACAGCATCCAAGCATGTTGCTTTTCTGTTTTCATAGAGAGTAGTCTGACTTCTGTCAGCATAGTGTTGTTCGCCTTAAAGAAACAATCTTTTATTAACAACTAAATGCATCATGATAACTGAAGGAGTATTGTATGATAAGCTGCCAACATTTTTTTTTTTTTTTCCTAATAGTATCTATTTGCACCATAAGGCTTTGTTAAACCCTGAATATGAAAATAAATGAAAATCATCTGTGTCAGAAAAATGCCATAATACTTGGTGAATGCAAATTTAGTGGTAATTGTTGAGACATCTGTTTGGTAGTCTGTCTTTAAATTAGGAAAACATCTTTCTAGGAAACATCTCTCTTAAATGCTGATTTATTACAGAAAGCTACAGGTAAAAAAGGAAAACCTGAGGATGTTTTAACTTCTATTGTAACACTAGTTGCTGTGAAACATCTTTCAGTTGAGATGTTCATTTAATGGTTGTTTTTATCCTTTTAATTCTTTTATTTTAATTCAGGGAACTAATAGAAGAATTACATCCTATAATTAAGGAAGCACTTGAAAGAAGGCCAGAGGTAATTAGACGTTTTCCACTATATTCAGTACACAGTTTTAACTATCTTCTCACAAATGGTAGTAAAGAAATGTTAGTTATGTTCTTTAATTTCTGCACCTAAAAACTGTCAGTATACCAAATGAAAAGGTGAGATGTTACTTTTTTAAATGATTGTGGGGTGTTTACATATTAGAAGAGCTTTGTTTTGAGCTCTGTGTTATTCCTGTATCAAAGAGGTTTTGTTTCAAATGATGAAAAAATTACTGTAACCTTTTCCACATTCTTTTAATTCCTTTTACCTAAGCATAGTTTTACCCAGCTGTTACTTTGCTATATCATCAGTAACATGCCCATGATTAGTAGTACCTAAGACATAGAATTGAGTTCTACTGTCTACCAACTTTGGTTTTTCTTTTTTAAATGAAAAGGCTGTAAGCTCACCTGACTGACTGCTCTGACTAAAAATTTTCTGATGGAGAGCACGTTTTACAGCAAGGTTTAGAAGCCTCAGTAGATATGCATAGAAATAATAATCTCTGCAAACACAAACTCAGAGATGACTGCTCAGTATTTTTTGTGGTAACTGTCATATTTTATTAGTAATAAATTTGTAATTAAATACAGATGATGGGAAGGAGCATCACTTCTGTTTCAAAATGTTACTGGACTACAGTGTGTTTTGTCAGTCTTGTATACAAATATGTAGAAAGATTGGCATTCGTTGTTTTATATGTTGCACTTTGCGACAGGAGACTGATAAAAAACATTATTTTGATGATACGTGTAATAGCAAACAGTATATCTTGGAGTTGCAACAGGTAAAAATTCTGTTCGTTGTCTGGTTTATTAAAATTGCTAACAATTTTGGTAACTCATCTTAAAAGGTTGGAACTCCTGATAATTGATGCCAGTTGTAGTACAGATACAATAATGCTTTTATATGCCACGCTGGTTTGATACTTAGTTTTTCCTCTGCTTCATTTAATTTTGTGTTTCCTCTGTTGAATAGAACATGAAGCGGCGCAGGCGTCGAGATATTTTACGAGTACAACTAGTACGAATATTCGAACTGTTGGCAGATGCTGGTGTCATTAGTCACAGGTAGGAGCAGCACTGATGAGAAGACGTTGTTTATGCTTCTGAATTAAGTCACTAGTATTCTTATGACCCAGTATAACAAGCATGCAAAATTCTTCAGTGAGTTTCAGTATACCACTAACTAAATAGACGTGGTTTTATAAAACTTGGAATTTTGCTGACTTTCTAATCCCTCCTTCCCCCATGCTCTTTGTCACTGTGGTCTATGTTTTGTTTAAAATGCTGCTATTCTCCGGGATATTGCTTTGAACAGGCAGCATGTCATGTTCCTTCTTGTTTGTGTGTGCTCAAACCTCGCACCAGTTATGCAATTCAGGATTCACTGGAGCTTTTTATTTAACACTGAAATAGAAGCTGGGTGAAGAAATGACTTTAAACTAAATATTTACAGTGATGAGGTTGTAGGGCTTTTTTTAAAGACAAAAAAATAAGAATTGTTTTCAAAAATTGTTTTACGTATTTATCATACTATTTGATTTTTTTTATTTTATTTTTAAGTGCAAGTGGTGGCCTTGATAATGAAACACATTCCCTCAATAACACCTTACTTGAGTATGTCGATCTAACGAGACAACTCCTAGAAGCAGAAAATGAAAAAGATTCCGATACATTGAAAGATATCCGATGCCATTTTAGTGCCTTAGTGGCAAATATCATTCAAAATGTTCCAGGTATGTAAAAATGTTTTAATAATTTCTGATGACTGTATTTAATATGCAGTACATTTAAAAACACAAAACCAACCAAACAAAAACTAAACAAAAATCCACTTATTCTCTGAAGTTTCAGAATACTTTCATAAAAATAATTTATGCCATCAGTTTTGAATATAACTTTAGCAGCATGAGTTTTTCAGAGGGATTTTTGGTACTGTTTGGAAGCGTACAAGTAATTTTCTTATTTAGCAAAAGTCTTGTTGGTTGGCAGTGCATTTAAATTCTCTAGACTAATAAATAGCTTATTCTTGTACACTAGTGGCATTAAACAGTACAATAGTAAACGTACACCCAGCTATTATGATGTTGAAATAATGATTTACATTGATTTTTCCTTTTCTATTCATTGTTTGGGTCTGTTTCTGTTTTATGTACTTTATTTTAAAGAATGACAAGAGGAGTGTGTCTAACTGTGCGCTTTTCTTACAGTGCACCAGAGAAGAAGTGTCTTTCCACAGCAGAGTCTACGCCACAGTCTATTTATGTTGTTCAGTCATTGGGCAGGTCCTTTTAGTATCATGTTTACTCCCCTGGACAGATACAGTGATAGAAACATGCGAATAAACAGACACCAATACTGTGCATTAAAGGTATTTTAGCACTTTTTGAATTTTAGAAATAGATTGTTATGTTGGCTTTTCTAATGCAAGTTTAACATTTGGGCTTTTTGAATGTGGTTTTCACATCAACATTTGTTGCCATTCATGACTTAGTTCTTTTTCTCTTCTGCCTACATGTGTATTTATGACAGTTCAGCTTTTTCCATACTGTAAGCTACCACACTTGCTGTAGGAATTTCTTAAAATTACTACTAAATGTTCACTTCCTGTGACTTTAGTCCTCGGTTGCCTAAGGAGAAAGTAAAAGTACATTAACGATCAAACTGACGTATTAACTCTGACATACGTCAGCATTTCAGTATTTACAGTTCCTTGTATTTGGGAGTTGAGAAAAATATGATTTGATAATTTATCGAATAAGATGTTAAATAGTTTTTTATTAGCCTTAGTCTTCCTCCCTTGACTAAATAGAAGTTAGTTTTCTGATATTTTAATGGACTTGGTAAAAGCACTTCCTGTATCTGAGTTATTAAAATGTACTGTTTTTCAATTACTTTCTAAAGGCTATGTCTGCTGTACTGTGTTGTGGCCCTGTTGCAGATAACGTCGGGCTCTCATCCGATGGCTATTTATACAAATGGCTGGATAATATTTTGGATTCACAAGATAAAAAGGTAATACAGGCAATGTCAACATTGATTTGCAACTATCAGTGCTTTCAACATATGCTTTAATGAGTTTTGTGGTCAGATTGGCCTAAATCCTGTAGAGTGGCTTAAGCTCAAAGCTGTTTTAGTAGTGCTTTTTTTTTTGCACTGTCCTTAATATGTGTATTCACCCTGTTGAGGAAGGCAGTCCCTAATCACAGTCTAAGAACAGACAGAATGGAAGAGAAAAGGGCAGGGATTCAAACATTGTGTATCGTTTATAAACTAATCAGCTAGGTTAAGTTGAAGTAATAAGCAGATCTTTTAGAAATTTAAAGGAGATGAGATTTTGAACATGAACTCTTGTGAGACTGTAGAGTCTATTGGGGGTCCTGCGGAGTTACGAAGACCAAGCTTTACTTCTAAACAGTAAAGCAAGCTTTAGATTTTTAAAAGATAGGGCCTCCGTTGCTCTCATACTATGACTACATAAAAATACAGCTCCAGTGGGCTACTTAGATTCAAGAGAACGTGCAAGTCTCCACGTAGATCTATGCCTTGTATCCCATTAGAATTCCTGCATATGTTTAAGTGCTTTTCTGTATCTGATGCTTTCAGGTCAATATTCAGCTTGTAGTAAGACAAGTGAAAATAGTAAATAGCTCAAGGTAGCCTTGGAACTGAGGGAAAAAAAGTAGTCAGTAGAGCTGTCTAGTTATTTGCTTCAATAATTTATGACTCTGTGTGCAAGTTGAACATTAAACAGTTTGATAGAATTACCTGTTGTTATTTTAAGCTGTGGTCTCATTGGTTTTAGATGGAACAAATTTTGTGTATTGCAGTTGGTGGGGTTTTTTTAATTAAATATCTATTTCCCTCTTTTATGCCATTTTTGTTAGTTGGTCTTTTTTTCTATATTTATAAATATATATTGTTTTTTTCTGGCATACAGGTTCACCAGCTAGGCTGTGAGGCAGTCATGCTGCTCTTGGAACTCAACCCTGACCAGAGTAACCTCATGTACTGGGCCGTAGACCGGTGTTACACAGGTTCCAAGCGGGTAGCAGCTGGCTGTTTTAAAGCCATAGCCAGCGTGTTCCAAAACAGGTACTACAGCATTTTTCAAAACTTTAAACTTTCATTTTCAAAGCATGCTTTCATGTAGAACTGGATTTTTTCCTCCTCCAAAGAGAAAAGATCATAGAATCATAGAATAGTTTGGGTTGGAAGAGACCTTTAAAGGTCATCTAGTCCAACTCCCCTGCAATAAGCAGGGACATCCTCAACTACATCAGGTTGCCCAGAGCCCTATCCAACCTCACCTTGAATGTTTCCAGGGATGGGGCTTCTACCGCCCACCTCTCTGGGCAACCTGTTCCAGTGCTTCACCACCCTCATTGTGAAAAAACTTCTTCCTTATGTCTAGCCTATATCTCCCCTCCTTTAGTTTAAAACCATTACCCCTTGTCCTATCACAGCAGGCCCTGCTAAAAAGTTTTTCCCCATCTTTCCTATAAGCCCCCTTTACTGGCTGCTAGAAGGTCTCCCCGGAGCCTTCTCTTCTCCAGGCTGAACAACCCCAGCTCTCTCAGCCTGTCTTCAGAGGAGAGGTGCTCGATCTCTCTGATCATTTTTGTGGCCCTCCTCTGAACCCGCTCCAGCAGGTCCATGTCCTTCTTGTGTTGGGGGCTCCAGAGCTGGACGCAGGACTCCAGGTGGGGTCTCACCATAGCGGAGTGGAGGGGCAGAATCACCTCCCTCGACCTGCTGGCCACACTTCTTTTGATGCAGCCCAGGGATACAGTTGGCCTTCTGGGCTGCGAGCGCACATTGCTGGCTCATGTCCAGCTTTTCATCCACCCGTACCCCCAAGTGCTTCTCGGCAGGGCTGCTCTTGATTCCCTACATCCCCCAGCCTGTATTGATACTGGGGGTTGCTCCAACCCAGGTGCAGGACCTTGCATTTGGCCTTGTTTTGAACCTCATGAGGTTCGCCCAGGCCCACCTCTTGAGCTTGTCCAGGTCCCTCTGGATGGCATCCCGTCCCTCAGGTGTGTCCACCACACCACTCAGCTTGGTGTCATCTGCAAACTTGCTGAGGGTGCACTCGATCCCACTATCAATGTCACTGATGAAGATATTAAACAATACTGGTCCCAATACGGACCCCTGAGGGACACCACTTGTCACGGATCTCCATCTGGACATTGAGCCATTGACCACTACCCTCTTGATGCGGCCATCCAACCAATTTCTCATCCACCGAATAGTCCACCCATCAAATCTGTACCTCTCCAATTTAGAGAGAAGGATGTTGTGGGGGACCGTGTCAAAGGCCTTACAGAAGTCCCAATAGATGACATCCATTGCTCTTCCCTTGTCCACTGATGGAGTCACTCCATCATAGAAGGCCACTAGGTTGGTCAGGCAGGACTTGCCCTTGGTGAAGCCATGCTGGCTGTCTCCAGTCACCACCCTGTCCTTCATGTGCCTCAGCATAGCTTCTAGGAGGATATGTTCCATGATCTTCCCAGGCACAGAGGTGAGGCTGACAGGTCGGTAGTTCCCAGGGTCCTCCTTCCTACCCTTTTTAAAAATGGGTGCACTGTTTCCCTTTTTCCAGTCCCCAGGGACTTCACCTGACTCCCGTGACTTTTCCAATATCATGGAGAGTGGCTTGGTATCTCCATCAGCCAATTCCCTCAGGACTCTGGGATGCATCTCGTCAGGTCCCATAGACTTAACGTATGTTCAGGTTCCTCAGGTGGTCACAAACCTGATCTTCTCTTACAGTGGGAGGGACTTTGCTCCCCCAGTCCCTGTCTTGTGGTCCATCCACTCAAGAGGTGTGGGAAGAGAGATTGCCAGTGAAGACTGAGGCAAAAAAGTCATTGAATATGTCAGCCTTCTCCTAATCCGTTGTTACCAGTTTGCTAGTCTTGCTCATCGGGGGGTATGCTTTCTTTGACCTTCCTTTTCTGCCTGACATACCTGTAGAAGCCCTTCTTATTATTCTTTGCATCCCTTGCCAAGTTCAGCTCCATCCGCGCCTTGGCCGTCCTGACCCCATCCCTACACAACTGGGCAGCGTCCCTGTACTCTTCCCAGGATACCTGTCCCTGCTTCCTCTGCCTGTGCGTTTCCTTCTTCCCCTTTAATTTGACCGGCATGTCTCAACTCAGCCATGCTGGTCCCTTGCTTTCTGTGCCCGATTTCTTACACCTGGGGACCAAGAGCTCTTGCGCTCTATGGAAAGCCTCCTCAAAGATCTGCCATCTCTGTTCTGCTCCTTTGCTCCTGAGGGCAGTTTCTCAGGGGGTCCTATTGACTAACATTGACTAACTCCTTGAAGAGCTGTAAGTTTGCTTTCTGAAAATTCAGGGTCCTGACCTTAGTCTTCACCTGACCCATATCCCTCAGGACTGTGAACTCCACCAGTGTGTGATCACTGCAGCCCAGGCTGCCTCTAATCTTGATGTCACCGATTAGCTCACTCGTGTTGGTGACCATTAGGTCCAGTATCGCGTCCCCTGTGGTACGGCTGTCTATTACCTGGCTTAAGAAGTTATCCTCCATGCACTCCAGGAGTCTCCTGGATTGCCTACAGCTCGTCATGCTGCTATTCCAGCAGATGTTGGGGTGGTTGAAGTCCCCCAGCAGGACGAGAGCCTTTGAGCGCGATGCCTCCTGTAGCTGGAGCAAGAAGGCTTCATCAGTAGGCTCCCCTTGATCTGGCAGCCTGTAGTAGACCCCAACCAGAAGGTTTCCTTTGTTGCCTCAGTCTCTGATTCTTACCCATAAGCTTTCAACCTGCTCGTGGCTATTCTTCAGAGACAGCTCTTCACACTCCATCCATTTCTTGATGTAGAGGGCAACGCCTCCGCCCCTCCTTCCTCCCCTGTCCCTTCTGAACAGCCTGTAGCCATCGATAACCACACTCCAATATGGGATTCATCCCACCAAGTTTCAATAATGAAATCACCCCCGTTTGTGCGTATGTGTTACTAGAGAAACTTTTCAAGATGTTATGCTATCCCATACCATATCCCTTGTAAATTAAACTTCAATAAATTCAAATTTTAAAAAGCCAAATGTAATTTTACTTATTTCTGACTTGCAATTTTTCCCTAGGGATTACCAGTGTGATACAGTGACCCTCCTGAATCTGATACTATTTAAAGCAGCTGATTCTACTAGGGCTATCTATGAAGTTGCTATGCAACTATTACAGGTTTGTAAGCCAATTTTGATTAATTTATTTTTTCTTTTAAAATAAGAATTGTCCTGTGCATTTAAAATAAAATCTGTTATTATTTGATTGTCCCTTCAGTAATGAAACACAATGTATATATATTTTTTCTTCTCTATTTTAGTGCATAGTTAGGCCAGATCCTTAACTGGCACTTACTTGGAAGTGTGTCTGTTTTCATGAACTAAGCACTCAAGACTTGTATTTTCATAATATCTGCTTTTTCAAGAGACAAAACCTAAATCAAGATTCTTCTGGTTTGGCCCTGAAACAGAGTGGTGTATAGCTCCATTTGTCCAAAAGCACCTCAGAGAGAAGTATATTGCTTCCTGTCTCTTTACTCTGTCTGCTGAGGGTAGCAGTCAGTTTTCTGATTTTTGCATTAATATCAAACATTTTTTTCATCTATCTATGTGGAGAGATGATAGTGAAAATCTTGTTAGCCATTTAATTTACTTTTGCATATTCCTTTCCGAGGTCATTTAGGGGTAAGCTTAATTTTACAGGCAGCATTAGTGTTTAAAAATAAATAAATCTGTGCTGCTTGTGGCTCAGACCACAAGTCTTGGAGGTTTTTTTCAAAGGTGGTTGTTGTCAGCTAAATTCAACAGTGAAGTCCCCACTGAAGTCACACCCTTCTTAATACGTCAGCCCTCACACCCCCCTCCCTTTTGGCCCCATCTTTCTTCTCAAGTGAACACCACTGCTTAAGATCAGCCAAAAGTGACTTTTAAAGTATTAAACTGCTTTGGCCTCCTGCTGCATCTCTGCCACATCAAAGATTACGTTGCTTCTGTCCATGTCTCATAGATGAGCAGAAATTGATATTGTTGGAAATACAAGTGTTCAATAGTATTTCACATTTTGTTATAGAGAAATTTATATTTAATACGGTATTTTGTGAAAGCAGATTTCTGAAATTCATTTCTGGTAACTCATCAAGTGGAGTGAGTCTTAGCTAGTCTTCTGTGAAATTACCACAGTGTTGGTGAATACTGTAGATGTATGGAGATCTGCATAGACAGGAAACATTAAATGAGAGTAGGTACATGAATTTAAAAGGTGATTTTATGTAAAGATTTGCATTGTAGCTCTATACTTAGCTTCAAATTCTGAACATTACTGTTGTAGATCTTGGAACCAAAGATGTTCCGTTATGCTCATAAACTGGAAGTTCAGCGGACGGATGGGGTTTTGGGTCAGCCTTCTCCTTTACCACATCTGTATTCTGTGTCATATTATCAACTGTCAGAAGAATTAGCAAGGACTTATCCTGAGCTAACACTTGCTATCTTCTCAGGTATGGTTTTAAAACAAAACAAAAAACTTTATCAGGTCAAAAGCATTGTAAAAAATGTGTAATTCTTATTTTTCAATAATTACTTTATATGCAATTCACTAAAATCAGGACAAGATAACATATCACCATAATGAATGGAGAAAATGGGATTTACTGAGTGACAATTTTTGTTTACTTGTGTTTGAAGTACATTCAAGAGGAAACAACATGAATCAAAGATAGTTTTGCTGACTTTCTAATAGGCATGAAAAATCACATTAGAGAAATAATTTGCAACTGTTTTTTAAAATTATTATTCTATTATTCTTTTTAGTGTTTTCTTATTTACTGTAGATTGCTTAAAAATATTATTCCAAAGCATTTTTAAACAATTGCAGAATAATAACCTCTCAACATCAATTAAAAAACCTACTAGGACTAATATGAGGAAGAAAAAATTTCAAGCATTTTTTTGCTGAAGTTGGTACATTTTTACATGCTCTAGGTTTTCAGTTCCCTCCTCCAATTAGAGGAATATATATGTATGTGTATACTAATACAATTTCTTCAACATACTCTTTGTCAGCAGTGTCTTCAATTAGCTCTAGTGAAGACTGTGGACTTTTTCATTATGAAAAGGCGCTAGTCAGCTAAACAAAAAAATTATGTCTGTATTAGCATTACTTTATATCAATGTGGTCTACTGGGCTCGTGGTGGTGGTGGTGGTTGTTGTTACCAAAACAATTCTCACTGTTGATTTGCAATTCATGTATGTACCTAATTTTTGAATGACAGAAGTAAGTCAGAGAATCCAAACGGCTCACCCGGCTGGGAGACAGGTGATGCTGCATTATCTGCTGCCATGGATGAACAATATCGAGTTGGTAGACTTGAAACCTTTGCCAACCATTCGTCGGCAAGATGAAGATGAAGAAGATTCTTTGAAAGACAGAGAAATAATGGTGAACAGTAGACGATGGCTACGAGGAGAGGGCTGGGGATCACCGCAGGCTACAGCTATGGTTCTGAACAATCTGATGTACATGACTGCAAAGGTAAAACTAATTACTTAAGTGCTCCGTCTTGTTTCAGTGGATTGTTGTGTTTAGGGTGTGAGAAAATACTGTTCAGAGATACTGTGTTACCAAACTTTCAAGAGTTACTGTGCATATTTGTTGAGTTGCTTATGTATACCCAAACTATACCATACAGTTTTGAGGTATTATGAGAAATACGTAATACGTAATATAAATGTTATAGTAATTGTTATATATAGTAACAGTATATAACTGTTGTTTTGCAATGTAGATGTCTAGCTGGATAGATAATACCAAGTCGCCTGTATACCTGTGATCTCAAAGTGGAGTTTTGGTACTGACCTTATTGCCAGAGGCTGATAGACCCTTCCTCCTTCCTGTGATAGCTACTTCCAACAGAGAAAAAGTATTGGTCGCATGCAGTGCTCCTGCCAGTTCTTGATATCTTTGAATCCTACTGATGAGAGATCATGTTTTAAGCTACAAATTAAAATCTCTTGGCAGCCTGTCGTCCGTGGAATTTTATTCAGGATTGTCACCAACTGGGAGAATGGGTCTCTGCTAAATCTAGATAGCTTTTTAAATTTATATGTAAATAAATATATTAAAATAGAAATAGGTTCGTTCACATAAAAATGAATATTCGTGTACTTATATAATGTATATAAGTATATTTTATATATAAACAAAATACATAATATGTACAAATACCTTTTTATTTATTTATAGCTATAAAATAAAGTAGTTATTTCCAGAATCTGTGTATAAAAATGAATAGATATGAAAGCTTCATTCTGGAATGTTAAAAAGGCAACAGCTTCTTACAGGATTTATGTCTCCTTTTTCTAGAGTCTGTCCCACTTGGTCAATACAGATCACTTTCAAATACTATGTTTTCTACTGGAGTTTTCAGGAGAGATATTTATTTTGTTTTCTAGTATGGTGATGAAGTGGCTTGGTCAGAGATAGAAAATGTCTGGACTACTTTGGCAGACAGCTGGCCAAAGAATCTGAAAATAATTTTGCACTTCTTGATCAGTATCTGTGGAGTGAACAGTGAACCTAGCCTTTTGCCTTATGTAAGTATGTGATATGTCTCTCCTTAGTGCTATATTGATATTTTAAAAATTAGTTGTGTGTCTGGCAGCAAAGATGGCCAAAAAAAAAAAAATGTGAGGTAGGATTTCTACTATCAAAATCTCCAACTGCAATAATAATGTCACCTCATATTTTATGACCACTAAATACTATGAACAAATCAAATTCAGGTCTTTTGTTTGAGTTAGTTTGGACATCTGTGTCAAAATTTCAGTATCAGTTTCAGTTAAACCTAGCATTCGTGGAATGGGCTTGAGAAAGGAAATAGACCAGAAAGGATATTGCACCTTAAAGATAGTTGGATTGCCCTGGATCACTTGCTTTTACCGTTCATCTTTGAGTTCTCTCAAAAGGATGGAAATAAAGCATTGAGCAGTAATGACTCAAGAAAACGTCAGAAGAAAAAATACGAACTTACTGATGTCTAGAGTAATCACTGACAAGCAGCCATCTGCTGCTGCTTAGCAGTGACCAGGATTATTTTGCTGAAGTAAGATGTAGCAGAGAATCGTTAATTACTATATGCTTAATAAAATATTGCTATAGTTAGGTGTTTATTCTTATCAGAGTATATAAAGGCCTCGAGCATTTTGGGAATTAAATGTTTTTTCCTATGCTATAATTTAGGATAGTCCTAAAAAGCAGACAGATAATATAGTAAAATAAAGCACCTGTCATGCCATGTAGGGACAGCGTGATTGTTCTTACATGAGAATAATTAAAAACATATTAAAACAAGAAAAAAACCCACCCCAAGACCCCTCAAAACCAATTTTATTTTTTGTCAAAGCATATGTGAGAGCACTGCAGAATAGCATGAGGAAAAATATGATACCTGCTGGAAAAGAAATAGTGTGGAACACAACTGTGAAGTATCAAAAAGAAATTGTATCAGAATACATTCACTCCAATGTTGATCTCAGATGTTGCTAAAACCTTTGTAAGGAAATCTCTTGCTTTTTAAATAACTGTCACTGAACTCAGAAGACTTTACTTTCTTACTCTTGTGATACGTTTCCGATGCTTGCTGCTATTGACAGCTGTGAAAGCAATTTTGTTTGTTTTTAGAACTAGAGCAAGTTTCAGGTATCCTCGCTTGCAGTGCAGGTAGGTGTTGATTCTAATAAGCTGCAGTGTTCAAATCTCTTATTTTCCTCTTTTTTTTTTTTTAAATCAAGTTACTGCAATAAGCATTTTATTTATGTACATACTATTTTATATACCTATACTTTTTTTGGTGGCAGGTAAAGAAAGTTATTGTTTATTTGGGTAGAGATAAAACAATGCAACTACTAGAAGAGCTGGTGAGTGAACTTCAGCTTACAGATCCTGTCAGTTCAGGAGTCACCCATATGGATAATCCACCATATTACCGCGTTACTTCCAGTTACAAAATCCCCTCTGTCACTTCAGGTGAGAATTTATTACCTTGAACTTTCATTATTGTCAATGATAAACATGCTATTATCAATCAGTTATAATATTGGAGTTCATCTGTAAATATTCAATAGGAGTACAATGTTCTGTTTCTAAACATAAAAAAGGTACAAAGTTTGTTTTACAAGATCTGCAGTTTTTGGTGTACCCAGAGTCCTTAATAAAGAACATCTGATAGGTTCACGAGGAGCAGGTTTGTATTAATATATGTGTTAGGTTTTGTCTGTGTTCAGATCGTGCACTGTTTACTCTCAGTGTATCACTTTTATGTAAATTCAGTCAAACTGGGAAAATCTATATAACTTTAAATCTATGTAAGTTGTTATATTTTAAGTTCTGTTATAGAGACAAGCTGCATCTGTAGGAATTTATTCAAGAGGATTTAAGTACACTTACTTAGGAGAATTTATTTAGAAATAATTAACAATAGATCAATCATCAAAAAAAACCCCACTGAAAATATAAACTGTCTGCCTCATGCTTCAATCCAAGAACATGCTGAGAAATGTGGGGGAAAAGCTGTCTGGTTTTGGTGAAGCACCTTTCAAAGTGAGCCACGAAAGGCGTGGATGGGAGGGTATCTAAGCAAGGACTTAGCTTTTGTGCTGCAAAGCCGTCAATGTTACGAAGCAGCTTGGACCTATCACATAGGGTTTGTCTGGATCACAAGGTGGATGCATTGGCACTTGTTCATGCAAGTGTTTAAAAAGTATGAAAAGAATTATGGGGCTCTTGCACTTAAGCGTAATTGAGAGTAGCAAAATCTATGGGGAGGGTGCAAAATTATTTCCGATTGTGGTCATCTATTCAGTGTGATGCTCGCAAGTTTCTCTTAAAAAGAAATTGATAGAAGCTTCACTGCAGGGTGTTAGGTTTAAATCCCTAATCTGTTTGTGGTTTGAATTAACTGCATACCAAAGTTCAACTACATTTTATAGATTACTGTGAGGTATAGCGTACAGGAAAGAAAGAAATAGGTCTCTAGATCCTGCTTCAAAAACAAGCCTTTCTACTTAATTTACATTGAAGACTCAGAGATTCCTGGAATGGATTATTTTGATTTTTTTCCAGTTAGTGAAATTATGGTAGCAGCTCAGAATCTTTTAGTCTAAACAACAATTTTTTCTTGCACGTGAAAGTAATTTCTATGGCTCGGTTTGTATTTGTGTCAGTCGCTGTAGTGTAAACCCCATTAGGGCTCTTGGCATGGACAAGTAAATAAGGGTCATCGTGTACTGCTTAAGACTGCTTTTCTTTTTTTATTGACCTATCTTTTTCTTTGTCCGTAATTCACAGGTACCACTTCTAGTAGCAATACAATGGTAGCTCCCACAGATGGCAACCCTGACAGTAAACATATAAAAGACAATATTGAAGAGAAGTAAGTATTTCCTCAAAAGAGCAGTTATTAGTTGAATTACAGGAATTCGTGGTAGGTACTATAAATATTTGCATCTCAGTGGCTCCAGGTATGTCTACATTGCAGGAAATACATGACTGTAAGTTTCATAAGTTTTAAGTAACAGAACTGGAATACTATTTGAGATTAACAGTAGCAGCCTCAGTTGTAATTTGAACTCAAAAAGCTGTAGAGGAAACTGAATAAATTAAGGGACCAATACAGGTCAGGCTTTGTATTGCTATAGCTATATTGTTATTGATGCCTGAATTAGCTACCATTACACTGGATTGTGTACGTTTTCATGAGAGAAATTGTACTGCAGATGGATAAGGATACATCAAGGGCAAATATTATTGGTTTACTAATGTAGCCAATTCGCAAATTGGTTTCCTAGCTCACTAGAAATCAACAGCACCCATGTGTTGAAAGCTAGTTTATTCTCCCAATTGGGGTATTTGGATGCCTGGTATCTGTGGCAAGATCCCTTCCAGGTAGCTTTTAAAGCAGATGCCTCCCTCCCTAATTTTTTGAGCTTCTTAAGAACAATCTTTTGGAGAAATTTGCCAGGCAGTGGTACCAGTGTGAGGCAAAGACAAGTATTTGGCTGCTGTGAGGGCTGGAGCTGAAGAAACTTGTAATGAAGGCAGGTTTGAAAGTCTCTGCAAGTTTTGGCATATGCTGTAGGGTTGTCTAACACCTCCCCAGGGTATATACCTTTTGATTAGATATACCATGTACATCTTGGACTTGCTAGGAGGAGAGAATTTTAGAAACTTACGTAGAAACGGCTTGGATATTGTGCTTTTAGCACTCTCATTTCTCTGATTTCTTTACAGTTTATCAGATTAGCAAGGTAGGATCTTGGACTCTGTGTATATGTATATGTCTGTGGCAGATCAAATAGGGACTTCATCGTTTTGCTCAAGAGTGAAAAGAACTTGCTTATGTATAATGGTAACAAATATTTTAATGTACTTAAATGGTAATGAAAATTATCTAAGAGAAATATAATTTATAGTGGATTATCTCCTTGAATTCCCTTATCTGGTATTGCTACAGGGGTGTGTCTTACACAGCTGAGATGCTCTGGCATCATATTGATTGCCCTTGTAAAATCAAATATTTTTGCATAACAATTTTGTTGAAATACAGTTTTGCTGAGAGATCCTGATTAATTTTTGTCACAGAATGTCAGTTGCTAATGCTGCTTTATTTGTTCCTACAGTTATGTACATCTAGACATCTACAGCGGGTTGAACAGTAACTTAAACCGTCAGCACCACAGACTAGAATCTCGCTACAGCAGCAGCTCTGGAGGATCATATGAAGAGGAAAAAAGTAATATTTTTATTTAAAAATATTTCTATGGATAGAAAACAAAATTTTCACAAGTTAATACTTTTGCTGAAGGTTGTGGAACATGGGACAATAGGCATTATCAGTGGTTTTTGCATGAACCTATTAAAAATTACGTGTTTTTTACATTTCTCGGTCTTAGTACTGCTATTGAAGTCTAGCATACATTTAATTATAATAGAATGTGCAAGGAAGAGAATACATTTTCTTTCCTTCCCTTGTCCTCTAGAATGAGTGGTGAATATCTTCCCAAATGAAGTTAAAAAAAATAGAAAATTAGAAATAATGTGCTTTTAAGTGATAGTAGTCCTTGGCCTGTTTAAAAAAAAGGTTACAAAACGCTCTGAGAAACCATAGCAAAGGAAAATATAGCAGGGAAGAAGGATCTTGTTGTGTACCTCTGATTTTCAAGCTTGTTTTGAAAATGCATTTTGGGTTATTTTTTGTGATCTATGGTCTGGTTTTTCTGAGGTGCGGAGGTAAGGAAGCTCTATATATTTTTGGAGACTGTTCTTTAACAGAGGTTTATTAACTGTGCCTACTTTTGTACCAGTGCCTAAGATACAAAATCATTGTGGCAATTCTAGGGAAAGCTAAACAGGTCATGTAATCAGGCAAAAATGACAGTGGTCAGACAGTAAATGATGCGTTACATTAGTGGGTTCTGTATGCTTTGTCAGAGTACTCGTTTGACTGAAACTCTTTGTTTTGGCTAACGAGCTGTTATTAAAATGACTTTGTACTTTAACCCTGCATGGGATTATCGGATAGATTTCAGTCTGATCTAGATCATTATAGTGCTCCCACAGACTATCTTCTTAGGTTTCACTCAAGTTTTTATTGACAGTTGATTTTGCTACCAGTTGAGTTGTTTGGGTACGGTACAGCACTGCCTTTTCCTTACCTTTCTTGTGCTACTGAACAAAGGATGTAAATTTCTGCATTTTGAGCATTGCTTGTCAGTATGGAACCTAGTGTGTCCCATGCTGTATTAAAGCAGCAGAGTCCATTAGGATGTCCTTATGCACTCCTTAATGACTGATTCTGTGCAGACCATAAAGGTTAGAGTGAGTTTGTGGTTCATATTGCCTCTTTCAAGAAAGTGAAACATAATGTCCTCTACAGAGCTTGTTGTAAAGGCTGGGCATGCTGATGCAGATCTGCTAAACTTTGGGTCAGTAACAGGTGGACCTTCTTGGCAGCCAGTGTGTTTATTACTGCTTGGATGGGTGATGTCCAGTATCATAGTTGTGGTCGTTTTCATCTTCGTTTGCTATTTGTGATAGCAATGCTGATATCCTGAAGCAGATGATAATTCACATGTTCTATCAGTAAGAAGTTTGTCACTTCCAGTCAAGAAGGTGATAACGAGCTGATACATGTGTGAACTTCTGAAACTATATGCAGCTATACTTCCCAAAGGACAACCAGTAGAATCACTGAAACACTGAACTGTTGAGGCAGCCTCCTTATTTGTTTCTAGCCTTAACTGATCGTTCTGAAGTCCAAGACATCTCATTTAAAAACAGAAAAATATTTTGGATGTGTAGCACAGTATACTCTCATACCAAATAGCTGATGTGTTTTGTCCACTTTTGAAGCTTGCTTAATCAAAAACTAAATGTCTTTCTGTGTTTTCTTGACAAATCTACTGATTTTCTGAGCAGTGACTTTTGTCACGCAGTGGGATTGGGCTATGCTGCTGTAAAAGTGGCAAGTTCTGAGTTATCCCATATATCAGGCCAGCATTATCTGACATGTAGAACTGGTGGATTTTTGCTAGCAAGACCTATAAAGAGGTGCTCTTGAGAAATACTTCCTTAGCCTATAATGAAATGCAGCTTTTCAAAATGAGTTCAGTACCATCTTGGGACCCAGCCTTAACTCACCATCTGACATGAGGTTTGAAATTCAAGGAAATTATATTAGATCACTTTGCCTTTTTTTTTCCTTATGTGCATCCATCGCTTTTATGAACCTATTCAACCAAATCTCACTGTTACGTGCGTGGCTTCTGTAGAATCGTCTTTATGCTAAAAGAAATAACCACTTCCCCCACACCTCCACCCTGTGTCCAACTACTGCTGTTTATGGCTGGTTCCCCCTTCCCCTCTCCAAGATTCCAGCTTTTCAAGAAGTTAAAAATATTTCTTTAGAAGACTATATAATACAGAAGTGTATTATATTTTTTTTTTTCCTGGTTTAATTATCTGTTGTGTTAGGTGATTCAATGCCTCTGTATTCAAACTGGCGGTTGAAGGTGATGGAGCACAATCAAGGAGAGCCTCTACCTTTTCCACCTACTGGAGGTTGCTGGTCGCCATTGGTGGATTACTTGCCTGAAACTTCTCCTCCGGGCATGTCTCTTCACAGGTAACTGTTGTAACAATGCTGATGGCAATTCATTACGTTTTAATTTGTGTTGCACAAATATAGTAATTTAAAGACAGGAGATTAAAGACAGTAGATTTAAAGACAGTAGATAAAGAGAGTAGATTTATTTTCTGCAGTTTTACTCACGGGTCTAGCAGTTTAAGATTTCTAAGCCTTTTAATTTGGAGGACTGAAGTTTTTCTATCTTCATTGTGAGCATTTATCTTTTCCCTTAATACAACTGTGTGGATGTTTATAGATTTAAAGAGTACTGGTTAGTAGCATATTAAGCTATTTGCAGCTCTTCATAAAGTTCATATGTTATGTTCTTCTAACAAATTATTTTTTTGTTTTTAGATGCAACATAGCAGTGATCCTTTTAACTGACTTGATAGTTGACCACAGTGTAAAGGTGGAATGGGGAGGATACTTGCATCTTTTGCTTCATGCAATATTTATAGGTAACTAAATTCTTAAATATTTCTAACTTAGGAATTGTAGCTATTTATGTAACTGTTCTTTTCCACATTTAAATTAATGTTTGCTGTTGTGTTGAAATCTCATTAACTTGTTAATATTTACAGTATTTTTAAAAAAATTAAATATTTCAGCTTGATTAATATGAATATAATTAAGAGGGTTTTGGAGTAATTTGAAGGCACTTTGTTGGAGCCACTTTTACCTGTTTCTCCTTGTAGAAGACACAGTAAAACTCAAATTTTTGTCCTTCTGTTTCTCTGTAGTAATTTTCGTACAGAGCACATCTTAAGTTCTTACTATTATGTGAGAAACAGGAAGATATATTAATGACTTAAACTGTACGCTTTTGGTTTTATATTGAAACACTGAAAAACCATCACTTATTTAGTGAATTATATATCTGTTATTTGATAAAATATAGCAGACCAGTTAGAATAATGCTATTTTTAAATAA
This sequence comes from Phoenicopterus ruber ruber, assembly GCA_009819775.1. Classification (NCBI taxonomy): domain Eukaryota; kingdom Metazoa; phylum Chordata; class Aves; order Phoenicopteriformes; family Phoenicopteridae; genus Phoenicopterus; species Phoenicopterus ruber. Next base: position 29,893,199 of record CM020218.1, on the reverse strand, counting down.
TTGAATTCAGTGTGCTCTTTTAATTTAATAAAGCTTTTCCATTTTCCTTTTATGTTAGGTTTTGACCACTGTCACCCTGAAGTCTATGAGCATTGTAAACGTCTGCTTTTGCATCTGCTGATAGTGATGGGATCTGGCAGTAATGTCCAGTCTGTTGCTTCTGTCTTACTCAGAAACAGAGAGTTCAATGAGTCCAGGGTGCTTACTGTCAAACAAACTAGCCATTTAGATTATACTTTCACAGGTATGCTTTAGATTTATTAAGTGTTGCTTGTTAAAATGAGATGGAAAGTTATCTTTTCTTCCAGGCCTTATTAAAATTTCTGTTATTTGTAATATTTTCCTGAGCCCTTGGCATTAAAATGTATTTTGTTTCAGCTCTGTCTAGCTGGTTAAAACGTATTTTAGTTAAGTCAAAATGAAGACGGTTCACGTTACCACTTTGTACCCCGTCATCAGAGTTGGGGGCGCAGTTGAATGATTAAATAATAGTGGAAACCACAGAGGGAGCTCTGCATTTTGGATCTGTAATACAGCAGTTTTTATGATGCACTTGAAAATAAAAACCAAGAAGATACATCTCTCACTTGTTTATAGCAACTTTAAATTTCTGACTTTTGTCGGTTGTAATTGCATTGTTTGATAAGCTACCAGAATACTCTTTTGTGATATTACCTTTTAATGTTCACCTTAACATTACAATATTGTAATTATACAGGAAATTACATGTTTTATATGTATATCTTTATGAAAGTAACATTTCGATGGTGTGAGCCTATTGTACCTTTTAAAGAAAGATGAAATAGTTCATTTTGTTGAAACCTAGTATTTCATATTATTTCAGTAGGTGGCAGCATATTGCTATACAATCTGTTCATTCAGTTTTGTTCGCATCAGGAGTGGTTTTGACACTACTGAAGATATTCATCTGTTTTCTGAATTTGATATTCATGGCAATGAGGAATTAAAAAGTGGGCATAGTGGAGGAATTCTTTTATGTAAACCTATTCACAGAACTTTACCAGTGCACCTATATGGTGACCTATACAAACCATTCCATTCCTAATCGTTGCAGTTTTGAGTAAAACTGTCTAAACGTGACACAGTATTTTGCTATTATTGAAACAAAAATGTCTGATAGAAACTAGAATGAGATTGGCATCAAACATTTCCAACTGGGGATTAAGATAAGGTGACAACACATATGCATGCCTAGCACAAGGTCAGACAAGCTGATGTTAAATTTTATTTGAACCAGCTACCAATCCAGCTCTGTAGAATGAAACCTTGTGGTGGATGTCAGTGAGTCTCAACCTTATGTACAGTTGTTACAGTAAAAGATGCATGACTCTCTTTTACTTGCCAGTTTATTTTCTCCTAGCACTTCACAGTAGATATAGGCGTAACGTGAGGCGTTGCCGCAGTTGTGTTTTATTGCCACATAACTCTTTACATGGAGAGAAAATGTTAGAGTAGCAAGATTAAGTTAACTTCAGAGAAACTTGTGCAGCCAGAGAGGCTCTGCTTAGAATTGATTCACTAGTTAATACTTAGTGTTAACTGATTCAAAGTGCTGTCAGTTATGCTGGGACTGAGCTTTTAAAAAAAAAATTATCTGCGCATTATTAGGAAGTAGTTTATATCATTTGTCTTAACTTATTAAGATGAGATGCCTCAGAGACCGATGGTGTTATTTCACCATAGTACCGATACAAAATCAAACATAATACAGTGGTTTTAAAGAGGGATCTAGCTGTTCCTTATTAAGGGTCCAGCTGTGCAAAGACTTTGCATATATCAGATTTGTTGATTTCATTGAAATTATTGCATCCATGAAATGATTCTCATTACGTTTGCTGAATTACTGAGTTTTAGAGGGCTATTTTTTCTTTTTATATATTTAATATTAGCAGCTCATAATAATCTTGTTCTTATTTCAGCAGGTGTTCATGATTTTATACCTGATTACCAGCCCTCCCCAATGACAGACTCAGGGCTTAGTTCAAGTTCTACCTCTTCTAGCATCAGTTTAGGAAATACAAGTGTTGCCATTTCTCATCTGCACACCACAATCCTCAATGAGGTTGACATTTCAGTAGAGCAGGATGAAAAAGTGAAAACTCTCATAGAATTTATTACCTCAAGGTAAGATTTCAATTTTCATTTTTGTCAAGACATGTATTTTGTGGAAACAGGGCAAAACCCATACTACTTGGCATCACATTGTCTAATTCTGTCTCTATCATTACGAAGAGATAGTTTAATCTTGAAGTGTTTTTATGTGATAAACTCTATGAACAACTCCAATTTTCCAACAATTTCAGAGAATTTTGGCCCCCCTTTCGTGTCCTGAGTGTTTAAAAGTCTTTTGCCATGTTCTGCAGAGGCCTGTTATCTTTGCTTGCCACACAGTTTATAGAATTCTCTTTTCCCATACTAAAGGTCTAGGGCTGGAATACATAAAGATGATTTAGGGAGCTGCAAGATTTGTGTGGAGTTTAAGGATTGCCTAATAGTAGAGAGCTGGCTATTCAGAAAATATGAATCAGTGGTAAAGAACATCTGTAGAACAAGCAACACTTGTGCAGTTGGTATGATAGTTTATATAGAGCTTTCAAGATTGGATAAATCTGAAATCCCACTTGTTTCTCAAAGTTTTTGATTAATCGTGCCAACAAAAAAAAACCCTTTACATCAGACTAAATTTAGAATAGTGGGGTGTATTGATGTGAAGAAAATGGGAAGAAAGGAGGTTGTTTTAAGAAGTGTATAATGGTGTTAGTTGTACAGTTTCTTTGTTAGATAACTAAATATTATCTAACAGAGAACATCTCTTCCTAAACTTTTGCTGTTATTTCAGTTGGATCTGATATATTGCTTTTCCCCTTGTCTTAACTTCTTGTATATTGTTGTACAATATTGGACAGTTGTCAAACTTCTTTCCTATTTGTGTCTGCAGTTCTAAATGGTTTCTTGTATGCAGTAGGTAGTAGATTCTTCTGCAGTTAACCTTAAGTAACATTTAAATAATATTAATGACAAAGGCTATGTTTTATATTCTGTTATGTTTACTCTTATTTTTATATTTTTAGGAAAAGAGGGCCACTTTGGAATCATGAAGATGTTTCGGCCAAGAACCCTAATATAAAGAGTGCTGAACAGTTAACTGTGTTTTTAAAGCATGTGGTATCTATATTTAAACAGTCTAGCTCAGGTATGTTAGAAAACAGTCGATGTGTGATAGAATATTCAAGTCTGCAAACTAAATGAATTTTTTTGAATGCCTGTAAGTTTACAGATGGTCTATAAAGTCACTCTAGGTGATTGCTTACTGCTTCTAAAGAATAGATTTTTCTTACGCTTTGCACACTTCAGTTCATGTTTCTATTACAACAGGTTTAAATATAATCTTTTAGGAATGAGATAAAAAATCTTGTTAATTTATTGTGGACACTTACTGGTCAAATCATAAATGTTTTATTCTCTACAAGTCTCTCCAGTGTTAAGTATTATGGAATACAAGTTCCTATGTCTGGAAAGATTTTTGAGAGTAATACTCCTTGAGAAAAATGCAGAAGATGATAGTATTTTAAAGTTAGGTATGACTTTGGTAACTTACTCTTTATTAAATTCACATGGTTTTGTTTCTTATAAAGCATTGTGTTGCTTGAGTATTTATTTGCTTTTATAGGAGGATTTCAATTGGAACACCGTCTCAGTGAAGTTGCTTTGCAAACTGCGCTTTCGTGCTCCTCTCGACATTATGCTGGGAGATCCTTTCAGATTTTCAGGGCTCTGAAGCAGCCTCTTACTGCATCTACACTTTCTGATGTTCTCTCCAGACTAGTAGAAACTGTTGGAGATGCAGGAGAAGAAGCTCAGGTATTTAAAATTTTCCCCTCACTTTATTAGAAAGCAAAGTTTGCCTAAATGCCATTCTTACATTATTATTTTAATGACAGTAACATTTAAAAGCATTTTTTATTCAGTTGCTTTTTATTTTTAAATAAAGATATTTCAAATACCAAACCAGTTTTAATCATGACACTTCCTGAATTTTCACCTAATGAAATGATGAAAAGATGAGCTGTGCGCTTTCTCTTCTACAGTAATAGGAACTTTCAGAGAGTTTGATACATCTGTTTCCTGAAAACACCTTCTCTTTCATAGGCAGAGAATCTTGAGATCAGCCATATAAAAAAAAATTTAGGTCTTCTTTTATTAAAAACTTAACCTGATAAAGTGTTAACAGCCATCCAACTTAGTGTCATTGTACGTCTAAAGAAGTTGATGTGATCTTTTAATACTGCAAAATGAGAGTCTAAATGACTACATCCTTAAGTCCATCCTTAAAAATAATGCAAACCAGAATGAATTTTGTGAATATTTAGAAATCAATTGAAGTTTTTTCCTGTCTTGAATCTATACTGCTAATTTGAGCTATCTCATCAGGGTTGTGTTCTAATTGAAGCATGAAATAATAATTTAGTTACTGATACTGATTTTATATTTTTATATCACTACTCAGTAGATTTTCTGTGATCTTCCTCGTGCATATTGCATAATTTATGATGACCTGTGGCTTTCCCCAGGGTTTTGTCATAGAACTGCTTCTGACCTTAGAGTCTGCTATTGATACATTGGCTGAAACCATGAAGCATTATGATCTGCTTTCTGCCCTTTCTCAGTAAGTTCTTTTATTACTCAAGCTACATTACACATTTTTATACATTTGAATTATTAAAGATCTGTATTAGAAATGTAACGAAATAATTTCTTGTTGTCTTTGCAGAATAGTTGTATCCTAATAGCAAAATTGCTTGCTCTTTTTTATGTTTTTGTCATTCTGCCTCAAGCAAAACTCATAAGAAACTAGATTTTCTGAAAAGAAATCTCTGCTACCTTTCCAACTTTACCCTCTTGGGTCCAATTTTTTTTTAAAAAAAGGGTGTTCCAGGTGTTCCTTATGGCTCAATTCTGAAATGTTGTCAGTTCTTCTGAAAATTCTCAAAAATAAAGGCACTGAGTGCATTTAGAACTTTTTTTTTTAAATAAGGCCCTACTGACCTTGATTTTTTTTTGAGAGTCTTATTTTTCCCCCATATGTATAATGAAGGTAATGGCACCCATCTTTAAAAAACAATTTAAGGTTCACAGATGAGAACTCCTGTACTGCAATAAATACTTTTATTCGATTATTAGTACAGAAGAAATTTCTTCAGTTAGAGCAAATGTTAGTCTGTCTTAGGCCTCAGATTTGTCCATATATGAAAAGTGTAATTGAACAGTCTGAGTCATTTGTATGTCTCCTTACAGTCTGAGTGGTTAGCTCAATGACTTTTTATCAAACTGAACAAAATCCCTAAATGTACAGACATCTTTGTTTGACTTCATGGCAAAGTTTTTGAAAATGTTGAGATTTCTAGGAGTATCTTCAGTTTCTCAGTATCAGAACTGGAAGGTGTTGGGTTTTCTAGGTCAGATACTTCAGACAAATATAAGGTAGTAAGTAGATAATTTCATTTATTAATTAATTAATTTCTCTACCTTTTATCACATCTGTAAGTAAGCTGGAATGCTAGATCTCCATTTACAGATAACGTTTTACATGCTATAGGCTGACTTTACTGAATTGTTATGTAATTATTTTGCTATTCTGGGATTGTAACAAATAGGTTTGGTAGCAGAGATAATGGGACGCTACAATCTTGTCCTTATGCTGTAAGGATATTTTAGTAATATATATATAAAAATTCTGTATTTTCATGTATTATAATACTCTTCTGCTGATGAAGCGGAGTATTCAATCTGTGTGTATACATGTGATTAGTGTCAAATCTTTTTTCTTTCTTCCCTTTTTCTAAACTGTATGTTATTAAAGTATTTTGCATGGAATAATATGTAATACTGATTTTCATTTTAGAACCTCATACCATGATTCTGTAATGGGAAACAAGTATGCAGCTAATAGGAAAAGCACTGGACAGATAAATCTAAGCACAAGTCCCATTAATAGTGGCAGTTGTTTGGGATACTACAGCAATACAAGGAGTAATTCTTTGAGACTGAATTTAATCAGTGAGCGGAGAGGCGACCGTCGACGGAGCAACACACTGGATATAATGGATGGAAGGATAAATCATGGTGGAAGTTTGGCAAGGACTAGAAGCCTTTCCTCCCTGAGAGAGGGAGGGATGTATGATGTGCAGCCCACTACTGACCCTGTCAACTTGATGGCCACTATATTTTGGATTGCAGCTTCGTTGCTAGAGTCAGATTATGAGTATGAATACCTTCTGGCTCTCAAGCTACTCAACAAGCTTCTTATTCACTTGCCTCTGGATAAATCAGAGAGTCGGGAAAAGATAGAAAAGGTGCAGAATAAACTGAAATGGAATAACTTTCCAGGCCTTCAGCAGCTTTTCCTAAAAGGCTTTACTTCAGCATCTACGCAAGAAATGACAGTTCATCTCCTCAGTAAACTCATCACAATTTCCAGGCATGCTCTGGTGGATCCTTCTCAGTTAGCAGGTATCTTTTTAGTAACTTTATATGTAATGAAAATGTATTTTTTCATCAAATTAAGTGTAATCAAAATCAGTAGTGATTATACATTTGCCTTTAAAAAATACCCTTCAGTTAAATGCTTCTTGCAGTTGTCGATATTACAGTGCTAGATAGTGGGAATACATTATAGACTATGATAATCTGCCAAGAAATACTGCATGAAAACTTTATGTATTGACTGTTAACTAACTTTAAACTTGCTTCCAAGTTTTAAGAGCACATGTGTTACTTTTCATGATCTTGTGGTAAATAGCTCAACTAGTACTATTTCAAACTTTGCACATTTTTGAAACGATGTGACTGTACTGCCCGTTATACTATCCCATTTCATGATAGTTTTGCTTAATTGGTCCAGTGATGATTTTATTTTCATCTTATGCATATTTATACCTATACACAGACACATTTATATACCTTCTACATACATACACACTTAGGTACATGGGTGTGTATATATAATTTATATATCTGTATGAACGTATGTGTATCATGCTCTAAGGGTTATTAAATACCAGAAAGCTGTTATATGCTCACATAACTCCACATTAAATTAAGTCATATTAAAATCATTAGGGCTTATATAACTGTGTTTATGTATGTGTTTAGGATTTCCCCTAAACATCTTGTGCCTGCTTCCTCATCTGATCCAACATTTTGATAACCCAACTCAGTTCTGTAAAGAAACAGCTGACAGGATAGCAAAGGTATGTAAAATGGTGCTGGGGAGTATCTGGGAGCGTATTACCTGCATTGCTGTATTTTTCTGCTCCCTTATGCAGTATGTTCACATGATTGTAATAGTCTTGTAGAAATAACTATAAAAAGTTATATTTTAAAGATGTGATACAGTCCTGATTTGTATAGTTGGTCCTCATATCAACCCCTGAGTGTCCCTTTGTCAATGAAAAAACACATTTTGCTTATTCTATAAATTTCAGATGTAAAGAACAAATTTACTTCTTAATGAAACCATTTACTTTTTCTTACTTGTCTAAGTTTGCTGCTTGTAATTTTAAATGTAAACTTAATCAATTTTTAAGCACACTTCCTAATTTACTTATGATAAGGAAGTGATCCTTACCTTTCGGACTGGTAGGTAGAGAAGAAGAGGTACTATGTTCTTTACATTACTAGTACACAGTGATCAACCTTGGAATATTTCTGAATTGTAGTGTCTGCTAAAGCAGTACACGGTACACACCAACAATCTCCAGCCAGGCTGGTGATACGCTGCCCGGACAGCTTGCATTTTAAGGAATAGTGTGGAAAGGACAATAAGAAAGTGCTGTCCGTCATAGGAGATGCAGTCATAGCCCTCTGGCTTCCCAAACTGTGATAAGTAAATCACTTAACTGTGTGCAGGCCACCTGAAAGGAGTACATGCCTGATGCAAATCCAAAAATTACTGTTGTCCCTTAAATACATGCACTACTAGCTAGGGGTGCTAGTTAAAGTAAGTTTGGTATGAGCATGGATAAACTTCGAGCATGGATGCCACAGTACCACCATTGCAGATACTACTGCCTTCCCAAACACAAACCCTTGTAGGTCTGATAAATGCAAGGCTAGTAGACAAGGGCTGGTCTAGGCTTAAAAGAAGAAGGAGAGACAGGTCAAGGCTCACGGATGCCTACTGAGTGCAATGGCCCATTCAGGTACATGAAGCTGCATTTTTGTTACTTACACCTGATGCATTCATTTATTTATTTGAAAAAGCGGTTTAAGTCTCTTAGCTAATTCTCTCTACTAGTTTTTTAGTGAATTGCCAGGCTCCAAAATTCAACAGAAACTGTCGATGTTGCTTTGTATGATTAGTTTGATTTCAGTTATTGGAAGATAGAGTGAAATCTAGGCAAAGTGCATAATGATTTGTCAATGCTTAGGTTAAAAATTTGTCATTTCTAATATAACTAAATAGGCTTTTTGCTTTTCAGGTTTGTGCAGAGGAGAAATCACCAACTCTTGCCAATCTGGCTCATATGATGAGTTTATACAGTACACACAGTTATTCCAGAGACTGTTCTAACTGGATTAACGTAGTGTGTAGATACTTGCATGACTCTTTCTCAGATGCCACATTTAACCTTGTAACTTATCTTGCGGAGGTAAATTTCTAATAAAAGTGTGTCTCATGTTGACAGTCTGTGATCAACGTTACATTTACTTATTGCCAATTTTTCGTGATTCTGAATATTGGGGTGGAGGAAAGCACATCTTCCGTAATGGGAGAATAATAATAAAATGTTCTAGGATATAGAAAATGGATGACTACTGCCATTTTGGAGTGCAACAATTTAAGTGTGCCCTGAACTAATAATCCCTCTAATAAAATACCCCTTTTTATGATAGTAGTGGTTTTGTAATAGATATTTATGTTCCATTCTACATGAATAAAATGCGCACGCTATCTTGGTTTTAGCAAAATATACTTAGTGCAAATTTTAAGAGACCTTTTTTAGCCAAATACACATTTAAAGATGTCCTTATCACAACCTAAAAACTAATTTCAAAGTTCAATTTGTAAGTATTGCACAGTATATAATCAAAGATCATTTAAATTCTAGAATTCAGTATATGATTCTGCCAGCCATTCATACAGGAAAACTATTATTACCTTTGAAAAAGTACCTTGTGTGAAAAGCTTATAGAGCTTGTCCTTGAAGTATATCACTTCAAATTGATGAAGATATTTTTTTAAATATTATTACATTTTCATGAATGAATTTATATGTACTTACTTTGTTTGTAAGCTTGTGTACACTAGCCTTTTCTAAGGTGTAGACATAATTGTTTTTCGTGCGGCTTTGAGATTTTTACTTCTATGAACACTTTTATTTAGTGAGAAGTATTTTATTACTAGGTGCTTTCAATCTGTGCTAACATGTCAAAATTCAGAGAAAAAACTGAATTAGGACAGAGAACATTCTTCTATTGCATTCTATTTTTTTTTTAATGCTAAAATAAACTTTTGAAAGACATGAAGCGATACACGTAAGTTTCTTGATAGGAAAAATAAATATGTATGGAAGTTAACTATATTTTAATGTTTATTTTCACTTTTTGCTACCATTAATGGCCCTAATTAAATTCTGTGTTTTTTAAAACTTTTTTTTTAGCTGTTAGAGAAAGGGTTATCCAGTATGCAACAGTCCTTACTGCAGATCATTTACAGTCTTCTGAGTCATATTGACCTATCCACAGCACCAGTGAAGCAGTTTAATTTGGAAATCATAAAAGTTATTGGTAAATATGTTCAGGTAGGTACTCTGAAAAACTATGAAAGCCTTTCTACTTATTATCAAAGTGGTAGTGAAATTACACTTGAAATTTTTTTGAGAATTAGTTTATTTCAGATATAAAAAGAATTGTTCAAAGTCAGATTCCACAGTAATTTATTTTTTGTCCTATGTACTTAATTCATGATATGCTTATGTATTTGTCTAATTTGATTTCCATCTTGTGGGACAAGTTACTTGTATGAATATGCATCTATTTACAGATGTGGGCAACTCTGCGTATGTAGTTATAGCAGATGATCCTTGAACTATTAAAATATAAGGAAATGTTTACTGCTAAATACTGCACAAATGTTTTATTTAAGTGTATATGATTTCAAAATGAAGTTTTACAGTCAAATGCATGTTGAAACCACTTTCACTAATATATCTGAGGAACATTAAGGTGAACCTTAATGAATTCAAATGCTTTTTTTAATAAAAGAAAGTCCCCAAAAGATGAACAATAGTGTTTTGCCCTAGGTAGTTTGTAGTTGGAACATAATTTACTTAAAATCTGTTTCGTGAAAGAAGGACTAGCATCTTGCTGAAAGATTTTATAAAAATGCCTGGAGCATAAAACCATTTCAGTGCACAACATTCTCCTCCCCCCCTCTTTTCTTTTTTCCTGAATTCCATTATTGCCAAATGTATTTCAGTCAAATGGTTTAATCATAATTAACCGGGAAAAGTAGTTTTCCTGGATGTTTTGTTATTGATGGATATGTACTTTAGATATTGTGCTCATGTCAGAGTGCATTAAGCAAAATGGAATGATTAGCATAACTTGTTTTCATGGCCTGACGGCTGCTTGCTTCTCCTCTAACCTTTATCTGAGCTTTCTATGCAAGCCCACACTACTGTGGAATGTAATCTTAATTAGAAGACGTTAGCTACCAAAATAATGGTACTAGCGAAAAAATATTCCAGAGAAGCCTATCTATTTTTGATACGATAAAACATGTTACTATAGATGACAGAAGAAGAGATCATAAATGAACATGTCTTGTTTAAATGTGATGCTACTAAGCTGATTTTTTTTTTTTTTTTTAGTCCTCTGCAATCACAATGCATCTTAATAAATTTAAGTTGCTACAGGATGGTTCAAGTTTGAGACTACTTTTTTTATGTTTATGGTGCACAGAAATTCAGGAGATTGTTCAAGACTCTCATTGCCTGCAAAGAAGCATATACTACTTAGAGCCTTGAAAGTGGTGTTTATTTTTTTAATGCAAGGAAAAAAAATATTTTAACAAACATGGCATCCTAATTAAAAGCAAAATAAAACAAAATAAAAAAACAACTAAAAAAACCCAGACATCCTGCTAATTTCATTTCCAGGACTGTAAATCTTAACACCCCCAAGGTGCTGCTTTTGGTGTAAGTCTCTTCTGTGATCCACTCCACAATCTCTGTAGTTGAAACTGCTGAATTATTTACATTACCTTAATCATCTTTTTAAGGAGAGTGCACGTATTTAAGGAGAGGCTCTGCATATTATGTTCTCATACATTTGCCCTGGCTTTTTTAAACACTCCATTGGTTTGATACTATATAAAAACCTTGTAAATGTTTTTGCTTTTTTTTAAGATCATTGAAATACATGGGGAAATATAAAGCACAAAATATTTTTGTCTGTTTCAAATTCAGTTGTTTTGCTTATAAACGCTACCAGTTTTTATCTTCTGGGGCATGAAGGGCAGATACTTCAGGCAATGGTCAAAAACATAGTGTGAATACAGAGAGCGAGGGACGTGGTACAGGATCTGGTGTGGCTGGCACTGTGACCTGGAGCTAGTGAGCCTGCCTGGCTGGACCTGACCACCCGCTGTGGGATGACCTGGTGCCTTGCCACTGCTTTCCTGGCACTTCAAGGTCCAAAGCTGCCCACCTGTGCTAGAACCTTGCAGCCATGTGTAGGACATGAGAGCTTTTGGGTTTGGGATTCTTGCAATGAATCGGTGCAAAATCCTACTGTACATTAAAAATGGCTGTCTTGTTTGAAGTGATTGTTTTGTGATTTGTGTACGTTCTCTTTAGAGTCCATATTGGAAGGAAGCCCTTAATATTTTGAAACTGGTGGTGTCTCGATCAGCAAGCCTTGTTGTACCTAACGATATTCCAAAGTCTTACGGAGGTGACATAGGTTCTCCTGAAATCTCTTTCACGAAAATTTTTAATAATGTCTCCAAGGAACTACCTGGGAAGACCTTAGATTTTCATTTTGATATATCAGAGGTAATGATTCTATTTAAATTACAATGCAATAATGACTTTCTGTGGCAAACTCAGATTTGTTTTCTGTTAGCCTTCTGCATTTATATGTTTTAAAATAAATATCATTTTTTAAGAATGGCAGATGTTGAAGTTTTACATACATGTAATTAGAGTGATACTGAAAGATAAACTCTGAATTCCTTTACATTGTGTTTTTGCCCCCCCCCCCCCCCCCCCCCCCGCCCCTTTGTCTGGAGAGTTAATTACTAAAAGTCAATAGGATTGTTCTCAAGGATATTTCAGCTGTGTCAGAGAGCACACTAATGCAGCTAGCTGCTGCTTGCAGCTGAACATTCCAGGCTTTCATCAAATGAAGAGTTGTGCATTCAAGGGCTGAGAGGATTAAAACCTGGTACTGCAGTTTTGGTGTGACTTTGGAAGGGGGAGAAAATTTAGAAGAGGGAGTAGGATACAGAATATAGAAACCTCAGTGTGAGGTGAACACAACTGGAGAAAAACCTCCTGTGGTTAAAAACAACACCCCTACCCTCCAATTAGGGTTCATTAGAACTGAAAATAATATATTAATACAGCTGATACTCATTCTATGTCTGAAAAAGGGAGCATAGCCAAATGACTGCAGTGAATATAGGGATGTGAAAATTGTAGAAACCTTAGAAGTAGTCAAAAATAAGAGCTCCTGGTTGAAGCTGACCCTAGATAATGATTGGAGATATAGATGTCTCAGGAGCATTACTTAAATTGGTAAGTGAATTCCTTACTGGAAATATCAGTGCATGCAGATAACTGAGAGACAAGATGAATTCCCCCAGAGTTCATTGGAGTAGCATTTGCTGTCAAAAGGGCTGAATTTGATCTTTGGTTTTCAGAAGCGTGCATGTGTTAGCGCAGTTGCTGGTCTGTGAAAACAGTTTGTTCATGTCTGTGAATGATTCTATATAGAGAAGCTTTGCATCTTTCAAACTTAGAACATGATTGGTTTTAAAGCGTGTTTAAAAAATATAGCTGGATTGTCAGCATAAAACTTGCATAATTCAAGAAAACACAAGTCGGCAGAATGGCAGTCTGCTGCGTAGAGTAGAAGCATTCAGCTTCATATTTGCCAGTGTACCGATGCTCAGTGGATTAGGCATGGGCTTCATAGAATGCTTAAAACCAAACGAACAGACAAACCCTCCTACATTTTGTATAATACTAAATTCTGAAATCAAATGTGTAGCCTTTACTAATATGGATTTGAATTGTAAGAAAGTACTTGTTGTCTTGGATAGACACCAATTATTGGGAATAAGTATGGTGATCAACACAGCGCAGCTGGTAGAAACGGGAAGCCAAAAGTCATTGCTGTCACCCGGAGCACTTCCTCAACTTCATCAGGCTCCAATTCAAATGCATTGGTTCCTGTCAGCTGGAAGAGACCACAATTATCTCAGGTACATTGTGTCTCAAGCACATTATACATATATTATAGACAGTGTTTATGAATGTATAAAAAAAAAAAAATCATTGAAATGTAATTTGAAGTCTATATTGTGTCTTAGCAAAACAATAAATGAATATAGCATAAACTAAAAGCTGATATTGGTGAAAAGAAAAAATGGTAAGATTCTTTTTAGAGGATGTCGGCATGCGAGATGACTAGTTAAAAATGCAGATGTTTTACATTTTTACCTGGACCTCCAGCAGATGCATTGCTATGTGATTTTCTTTGGTATATTTTTCAGAGAAGAACTAGGGAGAAGCTAATGAATGTGCTTTCTCTGTGTGGTCCAGAATCTGGTCTTCCCAAGAATCCTTCAGTAAGTGGTGTGGTGGTGGTTTGTTCTGGTTTTTAAATTCCAGTAGTGAGAATGCTATTGCATTTTCAGGTATTGGTGAAGTTATCAAGAGTGATTTTTGACAAACTGGTTTTGGTTCAATAATTCACAAATCCAATTGAAGAATTAAAAAGAGATGGAATCATAAGTAATGAATTACTGTCATTCCTCGAGAAGTTCAGTGGGCACCGTTCTTTACTCAATAGGTTTCAAAACAGTATTTAAATTCAGCCAAAACTAATGTTGCCGTCTTAGTGAATTTAGGTCAGTCTTACGGGGGGAGGACTATATGTTTTAAAGCAAAGATAAATTACCAGGATTAATTCTTAATTTTTATCTTGTGTGGTTATCAAAACAAGGTTTTTTTAAAGTCTTTGGATTGGAACTCAAATCTTTTCATCTCCAAATTAAATTAGTTGACTACTAAGGAGCTCCGTTGATCAGACTAATGCTGAATACTTTTTCTCAACATTTTACATTATTCACAGAAGAGGACTACAATGCCACTCCAGAATAGTGTGTTGTATATTTGAGGCTGCACGTATGAATTTTAATTGCCTTGCCTAGAAGAGAGGCTTGAACTAGGTCTTCCCTGTTCTGAGTAAATCTCTATCTAGTCCATTATAAATAAGATGTGCTTTAGAGAGAAGGGGCAGCAATGGCTGAGGACTGCAAGGATGTTGATGCTGTATTGAAAATACTGTAGAATCCATTGAAAATGACCAGTGGATCACATGCCTTCAAACTAACATGGATATCAGTAGGAGCAATAGTTTTAACTAGCTTAATGGTGATGATGACATTAAGAGCCTTTAATATAAAGTGAATAGCCTACCTTGGTTATCAGCTAGAACGTTGGTTTTTATTGTGATGTAGAAGTTCTTAGCTGGGGAAAAATATTGATGGGAGGTGGATCTTTACTCTAGTGGAGGAGGTTAAAATAAATAAAATTAGATGCCTGAAAGCTGAGACCAAAGAGATTTTTAAAAATTCAAATGGAAATAAACAGCAAATTGCAATTTGTGAAGGTTATCATCACTAGAAGCCAGCATTGGATGCCTTATTAAAGGTATACAGTCCTTCCACTGAAATTGGTAGGCAAAAGTGATATGGCCTGTGTCATGTGGATGATTATTATGATGGATTTTTTGTTCTTAAGTTTAACTAATATTGTCATTATGAAAATGAAAGTTCAGAGATATATTTTTCTCTTTATTCGTACCTTTGCAGCTCTCAGTCACATTAAGGAGAGAATGATATCACTAATTTAAAGATATAGTTTAAAATCCAACTAGTCTTGAAACAAATTGCAGTCTCCACTTGCCCTAGTATTATCCTTATAGTGGTAAGCTAACTACCACTAATGCCATTAAATTGCAGGAAGCAGAATAGCTGACTTTCGGAGTTACAGAAGTTGGAAGTTTTTATTTCTGTTTTTACTCATATCTGCAGGTTGTGTTTTCTTCTAATGAAGACTTGGAAGTTGGAGATCAACAAACTAGTCTTATTTCAACAACAGAAGAAGTGATTCAAGAGGAGGAAGTGGCTGTAGAAGACAATACCAGTGAACAGCAATTTGGAGTTTTTAAAGACTTTGACTTTTTAGATGTTGAATTGGAAGATGCAGAGGTGAGACCTTGGGATTTCTTCTGTGTATTTCCGTTTGAGAACATTTTAAAAATTAGGTTATGTTGGTGCAATTCTAAGGAATTGGCAGCTCTTCTAACTAACCCAATTGGGAAGAATTTATGATATGATTGAACTTAACCTGCACGATAAAGAAACCTGTGTCATAAACTTTGCAGTATTAGTTGTTGCAAATTGTTGGGTGTTTTTTGCGGGAGGGTTGGGATTTTTGGGGGGAGGTTAAGTGACTTAAACTGAAAGTGAAGTGATATGACAGTATAAGGTAATGACAGGATGAACACCTGGGTATGATGCAGTGGAAGACTTAATTATGGAACAATATGTTAAGAAAATGGTATAATCTTTGTTCCTGATATGTTTCTGCATTTTGAAAACATGAAGAATAGCTTTCAAAGTTACAAACTGTGTGATATGATATCTCATTATATACGATTGACTTGGTCACCATAATTGCTTGCATTGACTTTTACATTATATCTGGTTTGTTGCAGTTCTTACATTTCCTCCACTTCTCCTCCTGTCAAAAAAAGAGAGAGGGGAGGTAAAACAAAATTAAGTATCAAGAAATAGTAAAGATTATGTTAACGATTGTTACTTGTTTGGGATAAATAAAAGGCTTCAGTCTGGAATTTGCTGAAGTTTGAAAGTAGGGCTGTAAAAGGACTGGGGAGAAGAAATCAAATGCTTTGTAGTTTCTTTCAGTACTTTTGTTACAGTCTATAAAAAATACTGAATTAGTAATGGAGACCCTTGCAGGTCATGAGTCAACAAGCTACTAAGAAGAATATCTGCCTATCTAAACCCAAAGATTGTTGATTAATCTAGCCCTTTTTACAAAATCTTGCTCTTTTTTTCCCTGTAATACTTCCGTTTTATCTCACTTTCTTCATGCTTCCTGTGTATTGCTTCACTTCAGCCAATATTTGCATCTTCTAGGAAAAGTGCAGGCTCATTATGGTCTATTGCATATATATGACCACACACTACACAGATACAACTTCCTATATTGAATGCAAGTAGTCAAACAGTTCAGAATCATCAAGGCTAGTAGTAGTAAAATATTATTTTTACACTAGATGGGGCTTTGCAGATAGGATGCCAAAAGTTGAAAACTTTGCCAAACCAAGTTACTGTTCAACTTCATTTTCTGTATTATTTTAATAGTAGATCGTAATGAAGAAAAGACAGTTTCTTTCTCATTACTTGCCTGTATGCAACATGTAGTGCTATACTTGCAAAAAAAAAAAATAAGGTACAGCTTGTACAAATTTAGGGCATTACATATAAATTGTGCACTTGGTATAAAAGCTGCCTAGTTCTGCACCAAGAATACAGAATGTTCTTTGTTGCTAATAATTAAATGTCAACAGTATGAAGTGGGGTTTTTACATTAAAATCTGAGTAATACTCAGATTAAATTTAAGTGCTTCAGCCCACTGAAGTAGTACTTTGTTGTTGTTGGGATTCTTTTGCTTTGCCATAACTTTTCACCTTTTTTTGAGCAAAACAAATCACTAAGAGAGAAATAGACTAGAAAATGTTTAGTTTGCTTTGCATATTTAACGCATGATGATCTCATAAGTAACCACAAGAGACACTCTGTTAGAGCGGTTTTGGAAGCCATACTTGCACATTTGGGGCTAGATGTGGGGTTTTCGGAACTGTCTGTAGACTGGCAAAGTGAACTGATCAGGTTTTCCATCTTACTTAGATGAATTGTTGAAGGTTGACAAAGAGCTTGAGAAAATCAGAGATTGTTATTGTACTTGTGAATTAAAATACTAGTGTTTTTAAGATACGGATTTCACTTAGTACGTTGGATGTTTGAAACCCAAGTATCCCAGCTTTTAAATGTGCAAACAGAAAGGATCCACCTATTGGTGTTTTGGGTGCATTTCATGAAATGGACACAAAGTAGCTGGTAAAACAGTTAATGAAGACATCGGTTTTTCTACAACCTGTATATAATTAATGTTGATGGTGCTTTGTCAGTTGGATGTGGTCAGTTTAGATTCATGTGTGTTAGTTAAAGAATTTCATCTAATGTTTGTTGAAACAGTTGCCTGACATGTTATACTAGAGAAAATGTATCATAAGCATGCTGGTTTTAGTGTTTTGTCGTCAGTTTGTTTATTTTTTTTAATCAATCTCCCATTAGAAAGAGAAATTATTTTAAATACTGGCTCTTTGACTAAAGCTTCTTTTCAGAGCTTGAATCAGTCTTTTACTGTTGGCAAATCTTATGTAATAAAACATTTTTCCTGGGTTCTAGAGTATCTTTTAAGTGTTTGTCCTCGTTCTTTCTAATTATATGTGTTTTCCTTTTTGCTAACCAGGAGCTGCAGGTAAGTTGCAGCCTGGTGCCCTGGCTTGTTCATCTGTTGTTGTCTGTGGTGTGTTTGTACTTTCTAGTCAGATATATAAAATTGATACTGATACAGTTCTAGATTAATATATTGAGTTACTTTCCAAGAAGATATTCAAAAGATTTCAACTTCATTTGCCATATATTTTAACTTATCTACAAACATCATTTAACAAGGTATTTAAAATTTTAATAAAATTAAAGGGCTGATTGAAACTCTGTTCATAATGCATTTTGTACTTGTGTTTACTGTGTTGCATTTGTGTATTAATTTTATTATGTTGAAATTCGTACATACATATGTGTGCAAACTTTTTTATTACAGGGTGAAAGCATGGACAACTTCAACTGGGGCGTTCGTAGGCGCTCGCTTGACAGTATTGACAAAGGAGACACACCATCTCTTCAAGAATGTCAGTACTCTGGTAGCACACCCAGCTTGAACTTGACCAACCAGGAAGATACTGATGAGTCTTCAGAAGAAGAAGCAGCCCTGACTGCAAGTCAGATACTGTCTCGTTCACAGATGGTAAGTTATTTTTCTGTGAAAGGAATCTGAGAACTTTAAGCTTTCACTTGCACTTTTAATGGATAAGTATGGCTCACACTTCCAGCCTAAGTGAGCTAAAGAGGAACTGAATTCATGTGGCTAAGCTGCTTTTTCATAACAATATCAATGAAGTGAAAGAGTTACTTTACCTACTGGTGGTACATAAACAGGTTTATATTTCTAGTACAACATTCTTTTTTTGTGTGTGTCTTTATACTTACTATATTTTTTTTAAACATAAGGGCAAAATTGCATGTGTTATATATAAAGTGTGTGTCTTTGTGGATTCCTAGCTTTAAAAACACCCCAAAATACTAAATAAGAACAAGAGCAGTAAGTGATCCCATGGGGAGCCTCAGTTGTGTTTAACCACTCAAGCTGCTAATTTAATTATGGATTTTGAAGCATATGTACATATAACTGAGGAAAATCAAGAATGCTGGCTACTCAGAAGTCTCTCTGCATTACATAAATGAAATTGGAAAAAATTGACAGGACAGGGAGCAGCAGGGATAGCATGCTGCTTTTCAGACTTTAGGCAAAGTTTGTATTTATGTTGCCCATGACAAAGAGCAGCTCTTCAGTGTTTTCGGTCTAGCATTTCACCAGTGTCAAAGAACTTTAAGAACAAGAAAGGAAATAATTTTCTGGATCCCAAGGATAACTTTAAACTTCTCTTCAAAGTTAAATGTTACAGAAATGCATGTGATGCTTGTAATAGTTTTAGTGTAAAGCTGTTAAACTTGTAATATGTAAATAAATTCAAATACCTAACCATACTGAAACAGCCTATTTCACAACTAATGTGTTTTTTCCCTGTAATTTATATGTTCGATAAACTACGAAGAATTTCACATTTCTTTCTTTTCTGTCTTAGTTAAACAGCGATTCTGCTATAGATGAAACAATATCAGATCACGCTGGTTTATCACTTCAATCTCAAGATTCCACTAGCAGTGTGGGAACAGAAGAGGTGCTTCAAATCAGAACTGAGACCCCAAGTTTGGAGGCTTCTCTAGATAACTCTAGCAACCAGCTGCCTGAGGTGGGGAGAAATGTGGGCTGGTGCATGGCTGATTTGGGCTCCTTCTAGTGTTTAGTAGCAACTTTGGCTTTCTTTTCAACTGAATTTTCATCTGTTACACTGATTATGTGATTTGCTTTTAATATTTCTAACCTGTTGGAATGTTCTTACAAAACGTTTCCTCAATATGAAAACTACTTGGGATGGACTGAGGGAACTTACCACAGGTTAAAAATATTCTTGAAGGGCTGATAATGATCATTTCATGGTGCAGAATGAAAATAGGCTAATATTCAAGATCCTTTTACTTGATAACTTGATATGGTTGAAATCCTTCTTAAGCAATATTTTCTTTCAAATACTTTTTTATTTCCCCCCCTTTTTTTGGCTTTCTTTGGGTTAATGTGATTGGTGCTATATGGGAATAAAACCTCAGGCCAGCTGTGTTAGCAGTTGGTTCCATTAAATAATCCTTTAAAAAGGACCACAGATGCTAGTGGTATACTTTTTTGGAAAGGCCTGTGTGGACTGAGACACATTTCAAGCTAATGGCTGCCTGCAAATCTGTGAGTACTTCAGTTTCTTGGTTTTTAAAATATTTTGAATAATTTAAAATTGAAAAAACTCATTTAAAATAAAACTCTCATCTGCTACAGTTTCTACAATATTTAGCAGTTGTAGCTAAAACCTCAATGTGTTGTTTTTTTTCTTGAATTTGAAGTGGCTTGGTTCAGGTGGACTTTTTATCTCTTCAGTTAAAATCATTGATGCTACTGGCAATCTTATTTTTATTTGGACAAGCATTGCTAATCTCATCTTTAACAGAACGTACAGTTTTATTGAGTTTTCCAGAAAGTTAAGCTATTCCTATGTGTATTTGAATAACCAGTGCACGGTTTCCACTTAAGCATGAGTCTTCAGCCAACTTGATTTAAACAGTCAACTGACTTGTTCAGGTGACTGGGATTTCTGAACAAAGGCTCTAGTCTACCTGTTTGCTACCTAGAAAATCACTCTTATTAACTGGCAAACCACCCACCTAGCTAACATTTAATGAAGATAACTGTAAGAACAGAAGACATACTTAGAGTACCACAAAGGGAAAGTGTGGGTGACTGGTTTCCTGTGATAAAATCCTCACCTTCTAAAAATGTAATATTGTGACTTTTATAAAGCAGCTTTTTCCCTCATTTTTCATATTTTTCCATTAGGATTATCTGTACACTTTTTTTAAGTGTTTGGTTACATTACAGTTGATAAATTGTCTCAACTTTTGTAGAGCCCCTGTGCTTAGATTGTCAAATTGTTCTGTTAGCACTTCCATCTGCTTGTCTACAACATGCATTTTTGTTCCAATAGAATTTTGAGTGAGGAAGAACACTTCATCTGGATGATTTTTTCCACATAGGATAGATGTTTTATATTAAGATTTCAAAAGGGAGAAGCAATATGTATGCTGGGATTTTATAGAATGAAATTCACCACGACGGAACTTTTGTCTTCTCTGTTGTTCACTTGTGGTACATTCTCAGCTGTAACTCATTTTTACGTTTTTGTATTTTTTTCTGAGACTGCCTTTATACTTGGATTCATTGTTCTTGTGCAGCTCCCTTTATAAAACCACTATACTTCTGATAATCCAGGTGAAAACATTCACACAAAAAAGCACCAATGTCATTAAAAATACTGAAAACATTTAAAAAGGATTGTAAAATAATTTCATGACTAAGCAGCATCCAGAAAAAATTGCTATATATAAAAAAAAAAAATAATACTGCAAATGTATATAAATGCAATTGCTAAATGTGATGTGTTCTAGGTTTATTTTGTGCTTGTTAGAATATGGGATTCAGTCAAATACATGTTTTTCTCAAGGACAAGGTTCAACCACTCAGTTATCTCTCCACAAGAGTTAGCTATCCAGTTGGATTTTATTGCTAAAAGGGAGAGCTGGCTTTATGCCTCTTAACAGAATGAGCTTGAATGTAGCACACTATCAACTCACTTTGAAAAATTTGTGAAGCCAGTAAAACTAATTTTGTTCTGAATTCTTATACTGCACAACTTGCAGCATAGTGCAGTTTTATCCTATGCTCATACACTTATATAAACTCTTTCAACAAAGGCATTTCATTGCATGCCAAGTGTCAGTTACCAAAATGTTTTTAATATAAATAAATATATATCAAAATTTATCTAAGGTAAAATTAAAAAAAAATTGAAGCCAGTATTTAAAAACGTGTGTGTGTGTGCTGGTTAGATGCAGTTGAGTTCCTTGTTTCTTTTGCAGGGATGCTGAAGAGTTAAGTAAATGGTTTACTTAAATGTATTTGGCTGATTCTCAGTAATAGCATGTATCTTTGCAAAAAGGACATTTCACATTCCAGTTGGGAATTTACAGTCTAGCTTACAAGAAAATTTTCAATTTTGTACAGTAAGTTTTACAAGCTTAAGTATATGAAAGTTTCTGACTAAAATGATTCTCTGTTTTACTCACACTGTGGATTTATGAGGGAATGGTTTACTAGAAGTAATTTTCCTTAGGTTCTGTGGAGTTGTCAACTATATAAATCACATTTTTAAGATAATTAAAGAACATTCATGTTGGTAGTAAAGACATGCCCAATGTTACACAGAAAACTTCAGAAATCAGGAGCCATAGCACTACGAAGACTAACTTAGCTGTAAATTTAGTAATTAGTAATTAGCACTTAAGTATTTTCTAAAAGTGTATCCCTCGTGTGTACATCTACAAGACATGATCAGTGTAGCTCTGTATCATATGTTAACATCTATAATAGAAATGGACCACTACTTCAATCCAAATTATTTTGCTGTGGTATTGTAAAAGTGTCTTGCGTTCCTGTGTGCCTTAGCAGCTCAGTATGACAAAATGGCTGTTCTGTGTAATAAAATTCCAAATTTAACTTTTACAACGGAGACATTAGAAGTGAGGTCACTAGCTGTGTCAAATGACAGCAGGTGTCACATTGAGGAGTACCATAGTCAAAGTGAGATAAGGTTAGAATCACTGTGAAAGAAAATTATACAGTTCTGTTTAAAGCTGAATTGTCTTTTCTAATATGTGTACAGTTATTTATCTGTCAAAGGATCTGTTTAGACTGATGAAAGCCATGAAGTGATGTGTATGCTTAGAGGCTGTCCAAAGGTTTGTTAACCAGTCTTGGATATGCCAGTGGAGGAAGACCAGCACGCTAAGAATGAAAACGTGTAATAATTTGTGCCTTTAGGAAATAGCAAGTACAAGAAGGTGTTTTTTTTATTCCACAGAAAAATCCAGTAAAAGGTTTCAAATGGATTAATCATAAATTAACTAAATCTGAATTCCTCTGTTCAATATAGCGATGTTAATGAGTATAATAATGCTAATGGAGGAAGAGGGAAGGGAGAAAGGGTCATTCTAATATTACCTACCTGAGTTTAATCATTGTCTCTTTATAATTGCCAGTGATTGAAAGCCTACATTTAGAGATTTAGGGTTAAACCCTTAAAGCTCCCCATATTAACAATAATGGCAAAATAATAAAAATAGTGGAATGTCCCTTTTCCATTGTTCATCTGTTACACTGTTGCTCAATTATACTTTAGAAACTTGTTAAAATGGAGAGCGGAAAGGAAAAGAAATGTTCTGTACTGGTTCTAGACCCCAAAGGCAAGCATGAGGCAGCCATTTTAGTCCTTATCTAGAAAAGTAAAATATGAAAGTCTTGATTGTGTTTGTTATGGTCTAAATATGTTTGAGGCTATTTGCAGATATTTTTCTGTGAGTGTTCTCTTAACAGATTTAATTGAGTGTATTTGAGAAATTGTGTTTGCTATAAATAATGTCATATTCTAGGATATTAATGTTAACCAGAAGTTATAAACATTACAAATAGACTGCCTGTCTTTGCTCAAGTAAAACTGTGTGAACAATCCAAAGAGCTGAATTATTAAAGTATAAATTGATATTTGTAAACAATTTCTTATAACTCAGTTACTGTACCATAATAAAAACTGATAAGAATACATAAGCCCTGACAATAAAAGTAATAACAGTATGTTTGATTCACAGGAAGGCAGTTCAGCAGTAAGGGATGAGCAGGTTAGCACTGCTAGTGAAGACACTGGGTCGTATCTACTACAAGAACAACAAGACTGTCTGGTCTGTCATGAATCTCTTGAGTTGGAAGAGACCCCAGAACTGGCAGAAGCAGCAGCTCCTGAGAGCTATTCTGAATCTATCTGTGAAGAGGATGTCACTCTTGCTTTGAAAGAGCTAGATGAGAGATGTGAAGAAGAAGAAGCTGACTTCTCTGGTTTGTCTAGGTAATATTAATATTGGTTCTAAGTAACAGAAATTACATGTTAGCAGTGCATGAATCAAACAAAGTAGGCTTTCTTATGGTGTGGCGTTTTCCATGAATCCCGTAGTACAAGCATCTAAAATGATGTTTTGTATATCTGAAATAATGGCTGATTGGTTTTGCCTGTTATAGCAAATAAACTCAGTACTTTGCTCAGCAGCTGTTTCTGGTACAGGGAAAACAGCCATGCAGGAAAAGATGAGAATTCTTGAATAAAAGAAATGTAGCACATTTCATCACCATCAATAGGACAGAAATGTGAAAAGAGGTCAGAGGGCCTTTTGGAGCATTTTCTTGGCAACCACCAGATGCAAGCAGTATAACATGGAAAAGCCCTTAAACTGCTCTGAATTATGGCAGAACCTATTTTGGCACCCAAAGACAGAAAAAAAATGTTTTGGTTTGTTGGGTTTTTTTTTAAATCAAAGCTCCTGTAGGAGTCAGGCCAGTTTGTCTTTGAATTTGCCCAAGGTTTATTTTCAGTGTTAAAGTTAATCAATCTCTTGTATGTTCCTAAGACATTTTAAAGTAAAATAACAATTTTCCATTTTTTAATATGGAGAGCAAAAATAACTATTGAGAGGAAAAGTTATAGTTAGTCCTAGCTGGTTGAGTCATAGTTGAAGTGAAACCCTAAGTCCATTGAAGGTAACAGTCTAAGAAGGAGGGAAAACAAACAGAAGACCCTGAACAAACAAAAACACGAACCAAAAAACCCAAATCAACAAACAAAAAACTCGAAGCCAAAACAAACAAACAAATTCCAAATTGTTCATAGGTTTGTTCATACTTAAAATTTGTTCAGAAGTTTGGATTGAATAATACGTATATTTAGTGTACGTAGGAACATAGACTTAGTGTATATTCTGTCAGAGACATCACTTAAGGAGCCTTTTACAGAAAAGGACACAACAGGATCTGTAAAAGACCAGGTCATTTGAGAAGGTTCTACTGGGACAGGGACAAAGAAATTGAATCTTGTAATCCCATACGCAACCTACTGCAATATGCCTTGCAAGAATTAAAGGCTGGTACCAGTTAATAGCAGTTTATTTCCTAATGTGCAACTGAAAACTCTCTTAAGGTTTTATTTTATTTACACTAAGCAAACAAACGAAAACCCCCGTAGGTCTAGTTTGAAGAGCAACAGAGATGATTATTTATAGCATTGATACACTAGTTAGAAAATACCTGAAAATCTTTTTGAAGCTTTGCTTACAGATATTATTCAAAAGGATTGCATCTCATCTTTTGACCTGTGTGCTACTAAAATGAATGTACCTGTCGTGGTTTAACCCCAGCTGGTAACCCAAGTCTCTTTGGGCAGTTTGGATCAACTATACTGGCTATACCCCTCCCATGTTTTTGCACCTGCACATTAGCAAAACCTGGGAAGCTGGAAGATGTCCTTGATCTCTTAGCAGCAACCAATGACATCAGTGTATTATCAGCATTCTTCGCATGCCAAATCCCATACTAAATCCAAAACACAGTAGCTACTGGAAAGAAAATTAGCTCCATCCCAGCTGAAACCAGGACAGTACCTAAAAACAGCACCCACGCTTCTTGTTTAAGACATGATTAGGTCTTGTTTGAGACATACTTGGTGCCACTGAGAATGAGGTGGTGGTTATAGAGAAAAACGGTATGTGTTTAAAAAATTATTTTAATAAACTATCTGTACTTGAAATTGGGAACCTCCCACATGTATTTTTGCTGGGTAAGTACAATTATACAAGAAGAACTGTCAAAATGTATCATTCCTTGTAATACAGAAAATTTTAACAATTAAGTTAATGATTGTAAGTAGTAGCATTGATTAATTTATAGTTTGATATTTTTATTGGAGGTTTGGTACCTAATGGAAAGTATGACTGCAGAATGCTCTTTGAACAAAGGCCTGATATATTGATTGCTCATGAAAATGAAAGTGTTCCAATCTATCTCTATTCACTTATGATGTTACTTAAGACAGTTATAAAATAGTATTACACTGCTAAACGAGCTCTTGTGTTTCTCTTAAGGAAAGCTAGAATTTGTTATAGGTATTGGAGGACCGTATGTTTAGATGAATAAAAATTTGAAGAATTGAATGTTAATTCAGTTATTGGGGGCAAGAGAAAAAATACCAGTTTCTGAGTGGTATATGTAGTGCTGTATATAGCTATATATAACCTACAGATAGCCCTTTGTCTGTAGCTATGCATAGAAATAACATGTTTTAATAAACTTTGGAGGTATTTGAGTGTATAAGCAATTTTTTATATCGCAGTAGCCGAAGTTCTTGATGAATGAAGGATTTTTTTCCTAAAAAATTTACCAAAGAGTTCATTTCTGTTGTTTGTTATTTATAGCCAAGATGAAGAAGAACAGGATGGTTTCGCAGAAGTACAAACTTCCCCACCTCCTTCACCATTTCTTTCTGCCATATTGGCAGCTTTCCAACCAGTGGCGTACGATGATGAAGAGCAAGCCTGGCGCTGCCACGTCAATCAAATGCTGTCAGATACAGATGGATCTTGTGCTGTCTATACATTTCACGTCTTCTCAAGATTGTTTCAGGTCAGTGAATTGCCAGTGCATGGTTGGTTGCCTGAAATCCTTTCCTCCTGCTTTCAAAACTAGTCTTCCCCTCCGTAACTGCAAAAGCTGTAAGGTTATGGTAGCGAGAAGCCTTAGAAAGCAAATCAAAAGCAGACAAAAAAAACCCACATTGCTAAAAGAATGTATATGGTCATACACTATTTTTCCATGGGATATCTGCTGCATTCATTGTCTAGGAGTGATTCTACTCAGGGCAAAAAAACAACTCGGAAAAAAAACAGTTCAGTGTTGCTTGTAAGCTCTTAGTTGAGGTTGTGTCCCTTTTATTTTCTGAACGTCACCCAGGTTCTGTGCTGATTACAGAAGTAACGACTTCCTCCTGGGTTTTCTGTGGGATTCATTATTATGGATCACAGCATGACAGGCATTAATGAATTTATCTTACATCTGTCTTGTGAGAAAAGTTTTTCTGCAGAGAAATAATTGAAACACCAGGAGATCCACTAAAGCTGGAAATCTCAAATACCTCTCTTTAACTATATTTACATCATAGATCTGGTATCCAACACAAAATGCCTATGGCTTAATTTTTCTGGCTCCCTCCTCCCTATATGTAGGGGATGGGTTTTTTTACATTTTCAAAGTGGTACCACTTGGATGTACATTATTCTTTGCAGCTTCTTATGGGATAGGAGAAGCACAATTATTCCATTTTATTTACAGGCAACACGCCAAGTGAACTAAGAGCAGATTCAGTACTACAAACCAAGACCTTATTACTCCAACCCTTTCTTACATCTCCAATATTAATTTTGCCTGCTGTTTGGTATATCATAATAAATTTCTCAGTGAAAGACTCACTTTGTTTTACCACGCTAGTACACATTTTATCCCATATGTATGGGCACGTTTAGGGTTAGTTCCATGAAGTAACTTACATGTAAAGAATTCATACTCTACCTTATCCATCGAATAACTTGTTTGTGCATCTATACGCATTTTCTATTCTTAGTTAAACTAAGCATTTTGCCACAGTGCTGTGAAATTCCTGTTGCTGGTTTTAGATTTTTGTCTTTTTGCTTCACCCAGACACCAAGGGTTTAGTTTCTCTGTATTATACCAAAGCTTAGCTGCAGTTGCTTTTCACACATTCATTCATTTCCTGAAAGTGGTAAAACAGGAGTTCATATTCTCTTGCCCTCATTAAAGAGGGAGCTAGAAAGAAAGGTGAAACTTTCTGTGGCTTGACAGGATAGCCCTTAGTCAGCTGGCAAGGTGGATACTTGGGGAAAAGGGTCAGTAGCGATCCAGGGCTCGAGCCTAGGCAAAGAAGTGTTCGTTCCTGAGGAGCTGTTACTGTGTACAGAGGAGGGTTAAAATGATTAAATGAGACCCTGGCAGCCTTGTTTGACTGGACCTTTCCATTTTGCCTTCTGACTCCTACGCTGTGTTTAACTTTGCAGCTGTAAGTACCATCTTTGTATAGTTTTATTCTACATGTAACTTTCTAGGATTTATGAAATAATATATAGCAAAGCGCAGTGTTGTATTAGGCCAAGCCAACAGTCTACATAATCAAATATGATATACGTAGGACTGATTTTTGAAGAAGGTAGAAACCCTGCAGGTGGCAGTTTTGGACACAGATTGTGCTACACAGGTCGTATTCTGACTCGTAAAACACTATGTATAATTTTCTGCAACACAAACACTTGAAAATGAATCAAACTACTATCTATACTGCATAAAGACAAATAGTCATCCAGCTATACTGATGCTAAATGCCTAGATGTGAAAGGAGTAATTGTCTTTAGAGATACAGGCTGGTTTGATTGATTGACTGCATTTTCTGGAGCTAGTTTTACATAAATACTCAGAGCAAATTATGTATTAGTTTGTAATTTAATGACAAAAATAGATGCTGTCATGATGGAAATTTGCCCTGAAATTCTTAATCTAAAAAGCCAGAGGAGGAGGGGTAGTAAAATACAATCTAAAATAAATGTTTTTCTGATTTGATTTCTAGACCATTCAAAGAAAGTTTGTATCTATAACAAATGATTCAGTCAGCTTTCTTGGCGAAAGTCTACAGCGCATTGGAACAAAATTTAGAAGTTCTCTGGAAGTGATGATGTTATGTTCAGAATGTCCAACGGTCTTTGTGGATGCAGAAACGGTAAAAATCTTATAAACTTACACGTTGAAATATCTGTCTGCTTAAACATTTTTATGTAACATACAAAATGATGTTTTAACATTTGGAAAATAGCAATGCTCAGGAAGATTTTTCAAAGGTTTGAATAAAATGTGTTAATTATATTTTTGCCTTTTAAAAGGCTCCTCTCTAACATCACTAATTGAAACGTGAATAATTTTGGGATGTAAAAAAAAAAAAAGATGCTTTTTATAATTGAAATCAGAAAGGAATTAAAATGTTACGTGTCCACTATGTATCATAAACACTTGAAAACACAAGTGAGAAGTGCATTTTCTCCAAAAATAACCTCCAGCTGTAACAATGAACAGTGGGGGAACTTACTGATACTAGAAATCACTTAAATTCCCTTGCTGTTCTTTACCTTTCCTGCTTGTTCATATTTATTCTATATTCTTTGCATAGAGAAGAAAAAAGAAGACTACCTATCTAGCAGCAACTTTGCCTTTTTAAATTGTATTATATATTATATATTCAATGATGCATGAGAAAAACATTCTAGCTACAAATATACAATGAAGGCTTTGAATGGTTTGTTGTTTTGCAAGTTGACATCTTGGGTTATAATAAATATTAATGTGAGAAGTCAGGTTGATGTTCAGCAGCAGTCAAAAGAAGGTATGCTGGAATAATTAAGAAAAAAGACAGCACAAAGGAAAACGTCATTCAGCTAATGTATATATCCCCGATATACCTACATCCTGAATTTTGGGGGCAGTTCTGGTCCCCTGCTCTCAGAGAAAATACAGTTGAACTGGAAAAGGTTCCAAGAAAGATCACAAGGATTATGAAATATGTGGAATAGCTTCCATAAAAGATAGGAGTATGCAGGCTAGGATTTTTCAGCCCTTTAGGAGAGAAATCTGTCCATAGATGTCTTGACTATCATGGAAAAGTGATAGAAATTATTATATTGTTGTCTTATTTGATGTTACGGGTGATCAAATTAAGCTAGCAGTGACTTAGAAAACATACAGAACCAAAGATAGGTGATCCTTCATGCGATACATAATCAAACTGTGAAACCCTGTCCTCTTTTACAGTGTCTGTTCATGTTTTCCAAAAGCAACTAAAGAGATTTATGAGAGAAATAGCCCTGAATAGATTTTTGAATATGCAGAACAACACATTGACAGAGACTAAGCAAGCATTCTGGAGCAAGTGGATCACCATAAGCTTGCTGCGTTTTGCCCTTCCTTAAGCAACTGCTATTAGACATTGTCAGACGGAGAACTGAGATAGATGGGTCTTTGGCCTTGACCCAGTGTGAGACTCCTCTCCTGACTTCTTTTTTTTCCCTTGGTGCTAAGGGGCAACTTTGCTCTTACGCTCTCACTTTAGAATATGGGGACTAAAAAAGCATGATACGGATAGTGCATTTCAAGGGAACCATGTGTAATGTTTTTTGTTTAACTTATGCTGCTTGAAAAGCAGTAGAAATTAACCAAAAGAAGCAATTTTGTTTGGGATAAGAAGCCACAAGAAGAATAAGTAAAAATATATATATATTAAAAAATATATTTTTTTAAAAGGAAATAATAAATAGAATGCATATGCACACAGGTATACAGACATGTCTATGTGTATGTGCATATGTGTGCACATACATTAGTGTTGTTACATTGGCAAATACTGTATAGATAAATCTTTCCTCTC
This sequence comes from Phoenicopterus ruber ruber, assembly GCA_009819775.1. Classification (NCBI taxonomy): domain Eukaryota; kingdom Metazoa; phylum Chordata; class Aves; order Phoenicopteriformes; family Phoenicopteridae; genus Phoenicopterus; species Phoenicopterus ruber. Next base: position 29,862,934 of record CM020218.1, on the reverse strand, counting down.
CAAATAATTTAATTGAAATGAACCCACTTGTTTATCAGATTACTTCTCACTAAGAAAGACTGGCTAATCCAAAATAACATTCATGCACAAATCTTTGCTTTTGTGATGTCTAGTCATGCATACTGGATTGGCATTTGATTCAAATTTGGCCTTTGACTCATTCAGAAAGTAGCTTTCAGCAGAAAGATGCCCCCTTGCATCAAAGCATGGGTTCACGAGCAATTTCAGAGTGGCTCCTGGCCTACTGCTGATACAAGATGCCCACTGACTTCTTTGCACTTTGATGTTACTCACACATTGAGTGCAGTGTGGCACCGTGCCACAGAGCCATAACTTGCTTCTTGGTTGATGCGGACATAGGGGTTGGGAGTAGCAGTGTCTTAATATGGTGGTAGAATAATCATCTTGATGCACTTGAAAAAACATGTAAGCATCATTCCCACCCCTGCCTGAGTAATGTGGGATAATGTGACTCTCCATGCCACAATTTTGTGATCACAGTCTTATGCTTGTACTTTCAAATTGACCAAGAGGTACCAGGTAACGGGGATTGGAGAAAAGTACAGAGCTCTTAACGTGTGCAAGGGGTCACCAGTGTGAGGGAGGAAGCATCATGTTAGAGGCGTGATTATTATAGGAAGTGACAGGAGAAGGATTAGTAAGAAAAACCTAAGTGGAAATAAAACTACAGGGAGAAATGGTATGGAGCAAAGCTGAGGTAGCAGCCCCTGAGGGAAAAAAGAGATTTTGAAACCATGTTGAAAAAGGCAAAGTCATTAATGGTAGAAGAGTCTTCAAATATCCAACAGTTCCTGCTTTGACAGTTCCTGGTTCCTACAGACTGAAGCCTTTGCTGGTGATACAGTTTGTACATTGAGAAGGGCAAGTAACCGTCACTGGACACTCCTTAGGTTGGTACAGGAGCAATCCAGCAGTACCTTTTTTTCCCGCTGCAGGCTATTCTATTTACACTAGCTGTGTGTATATCAAATATTATTCTTCTTTTTGAAAGATCTAAAAATCCCTTGGAAATCTCTCTTTCAGATGTTAACTAGGTACTGCTCTTCATATTTTGGAATCAAAACTGTTGTTTACAGATTTAACTGATACAGCTACTTGTGTTAGTTTACTAACTCAAAGGTGTCACAAATGATCTGTACCCAACTAATGCTAATTTGATTGTTTTTCCACATGTGGACTTGGAATTTCATATTACATAATTTAGATATTAGACTATATGGATTATAGTCAGATGTTACATGACTGCAGAGATGATTGTTTTTATCTTTCAGCTAATGTCTTGTGGCCTGCTAGAAACATTGAAGTTCAGTGTTCTAGAGCTCCAAGAACACTTGGATACCTATAATGTCAAAAGAGAGGCAGCAGAGCAGGTGAGTCTCTTATATTTTAAACCAAAAAATATTAGAACCTAGTTATCAAGAAAATGTTACAGGTCTTTATCTCTCAACACAGGTATCTAAAAGTAAACTGTGGGGAAAAAAAATTCTGAAATAAAATCCTGTTTCCTTTTCTTACTACTATTCTATGTGTATAATCTGAACCTGAGGTTTTTCTTATGTGTAATTCATTTTTGTTGCACATATTTCTGAAATTGACTTTGAATATATAACATTGCACAAATGCACTAGCATTGAGAAAAGCACATTCCTAATTTAAAAATAATCTTTTTAAAATATTCAAAAAAATTTAATGTTAATATCGATAAATCATGGTAATTTTTTTCTTTATGAACGTTCTGGCTTATTTTATTAGACTAGAAGAGTGGGATTCACCTCCAGATTAAGACGTTTACAGATAACTCTCTATATGTGAATTAAGTGCCTTAACACCTATAGTATTCAAGGATCAAGGCAATACAATAAAAGAAATCAAGAAAGCAATGCGTTTTATCCTAATATAGATACTGACATGTTGCTCAGCTGAATAGGTCTTTAGACTTCTTTTTGTTGACTGGATCGCCATTGACTGTAATGGGGGCTTAAACAGCTGTGTCGTACATAGACACACAAATTTAGGTCTTTGATCTTGCAACTGGATCCCATTGAGGCTGACATTTATGTCAGTTATTTAGAGTAATACGTTTTTTTCAAGGTATATGTTAGTGGTTATATCCTTTTTGCAAAGAAACACAAAGTTTAAAAGTTGAAAGTATCTGTAGCAAGGGTCTGTATATTTGCTTTTGTGAACCTTTGTGTGAGTTTTAGGAAGGAAGGAAGATAGTAACTTCAGAAAAGTGAAACAGGTAAGATTCCCATTTCAAGAGCCAAAAGAAAACATGGACCTACAATCAGTTTTGCGGGTACAGGGAGAGAGAGAATATATGGGGCTTTTGTTGTAGAGAGAAAATGATTCCTAGGAAAAATAAACATGCATTTGAAGGAACTTTTTACTGATCTCAGTAGCCTGTGAGGCCATGACAATGGCTGTATAGGCAAGTTTGAATGATGCAAAACAGAACCAGAATTCAAGCCATAATATCTTGGCAGCGCTGTGTTTTGCAGCACAAGTGCCTCCATGTTTCTTGATCATGCTGAGTTTATTAGGAAATCACAGCCTCTGCCTTGCAGAGATTGCTGACAGCTCATCTGTTGAATAGAATAGACATCCACTTTTTTGTGGAAAGGATGTCAAAAGAAACACAGTTTCCTCAAAACCAATTCTAAAGTGTGCCACACAGCACTGTTAATGTAGATAAACTGTTTCTAGGATCCAGGCCAGCATTTCTGCAAAAGAGTTGCTGCATTTTTTGCCCTGCTCTGTGGTGATAACAATTTGTTTGTAAACTAACTCATGAGGTCTAATATAATGAGCTACATTTTGCCATTTAGGCTTAATCAGAAACAAAGTGCCCATCTAATGACTGAGATTACCTTACTTGATATAATATTTAATGTCTGACAATCTCCAATGCGTAATGCTGTCATCACTCCTATGAGAAAATAATGTATTTTGCTCTTCATTTTAGAGAGCAACACTGAGGCACTGAGAGGCTAATTGATTTGCCTCAGGGTCAGACAGGAAGATTTGAGGCAGGGTAGAGACGAACGTGTGCGTGCGTGTGTGTGTGTACACTTAGGATGGTGACATTCCAAACATCGAGGAATTCTCCTTATCTAAGCTCCTCATTTAGCCTACAGTTTATCATAGCAATAACAAATGCTATTGTTTGCTTCATTTGTCAAAGTATGATGAGTTAAAATTGTGTTCCTTTCAGATGGCCATGAATTCACTTAATGTATTTTTAGCTAATTTTGCACTGCCACGTATCATATCGACATAAATCCATGCTGGGTATTATGAGCTTGTTTGCATTTTGTTTTACTTGATAAAGGACTATGGCTATCAGTTTGATGGCCTCTGTCATTATATCGTAGTGAAAGAGTGGTGGTGTTCTGTAGTGCAGCTGTCAAAAGGATGTTCAGTAACATGTTTCTGTGGTCAGCCTGTCTTCTGCCACAGGGTTTGTGAGTGACTGGAGCAGCACAAAGGTTCACAGGATAAAAGGAATTGTTCTGAAATAACTGAGAGCATTTTGCAAGGGTTTTATTTTTATTTAATCATTTATAAATAGAAAGAAGCAGTACTGAGGAGGAAGAAATGTAGAGCTTTGACCAATCGATTCTGACTCTTGATAGCATGTCATTTAGCTAATTTAGTGCATTATTTAAGTATTTATTTAGCAGGTTAATTTAGAAGTAGTGACTAATTATCTCAGATAATTTATTTTTCTAAAACTTTTTTTAAAAGCGTTTCTTCAGCTGTTGGCCCTCAATTTTTTGGGGCATGTATTATATACTATATGTAGACTAAGAATCTTCTAAAGCTACTTCTCAGATAGGTTCTATTGGTTTTCTTACTCTGTCCTAGTAAACACAGAGTATAGGGAATGACTGAAAGAGACTTTCTCAAGTCAAATCTGAATTTCTGTTACTGCAGGCAATTGTGCTATGTATCCTAGTCAATCTGAAAGTATTAAGGCAAAACACATAATGAGCTTCCTCACTTTTTTCATAGAAACATGCAGAGAAATGATCAAACTAAGCTGGTTGGGCTATTGTATAATAAAGTAAATATAAAGTATCAGATATTTAAATGAATATAATTTGCATGTTAATCTGGTGTCCTCTAGAATCAACCACTGGAAAATTTTGTGCATTAACTTCTTTCATTAAAGATTGTTGTTTAAAGTTTACCCTAATAGACAATGTTTGTCACTATCAGTGCTATGTGTTGTACTGGCATTCACATGAATCAAATTTAAAAAGAGGCTTGGGCTGCAGTTGCTTGAAACTCTTACCTATGCACTGAGATACAAGAGAGAAAGGTACCTATAGTATAGGGGGTTGTTTGGGATGTCTGTTTTGGGTTAATCTGGCAAACCAACCTCTGCTATGACCAAGACCAACCACAGACTTCCCTATATTACGCTTTCAGTAACACTCTTCACCGTGCATCTTTGTAGGAGATATATGGGGGGAAAAAATAAATTGATATAAAGCAAACATATAAAGAAGATTATTTTGTTACACAATCTACTGCTGAACATACATTCTGTAAAAATTTTTAGCAAATTAATTTTGTCACCTTTTTGGAGCTACCATTCTGTTTCCTTGCAAGGAAACTGCTTTGACTTCATGTGTATTAGGGACAAAGATACTGGATCAGATAAAGGTGATAGAAAATATAAGGTTATATGTATATCATAACATTCTAGGCACACCCTTTATTCAGACTGGTTTTAAGATTTAAAAAAGGTTTTAAGATTTTAAAAAAATCTTAAAAGAGCAGTGCCTGAAAATAAACACTAGCTTCCCAGTTGCTGATGCTGTTTGTTCCAGTGCAAATCTATTCCATTGTTCCCGATGCATGCTGTCAGATAAAAAGAAAAATGAGATTTGCTGTGTACGTTGGTATCCATGTCACTAATTGAAAGTGACACCACAGTGTTTAGAGAATTCCATTTCTCCTCTTCATAAGCACACAGCCCTAGTTAATTCACTAAGTAACCTTTATTAAATTGAGCAGATGGGAAATCACATTTTTCTTTTTCTTGCATCAGACAAAGGTTAGAAAAAGGTCACTAAGATTTCCTGTGAGACTCAAGATATCAAGCACACAGTACGCTAAATTATTCTTCCTTGGATGTATAGAGCCTGTTCTTCATTTCGGAAGATAATCTGCACTTTATCTCAACATGACGTGTTCCCATTTCAGTAATACCCGAATTACCTCATGCTTGCAGTTGTTTGCACTGTACAGCATAACATACTGGGTACTGTGTCGATGAGATGATCAGGTTGTATTGGCCAGTAAGAGCATATTTGATTCTGCAAATGCTTTATATTAAGACTTTTAAATTTGCATGGTTGGTTAAAGCTAGAAGAGATTACCCACTGAAATTAATAAACTTGTCTGCTATAGGAACTGGTGTTAAATACAGCCCTGTATTCATGAAAGAGAGTGGAATCTGCACGGTTGCATTGTGTAATGTGAGAATACTTCATCTCCCTGGCTTGTAAGAACCAGAGGTGATGCTAAACTCCTACTGAAGAATATTTTTTTTTCTTTTCCATCCAGTAAACCCGCACTTGCATCTAGTTACACAGGAGAGCTCTATTTCCTTCTGTTTCTAAAGTAGTCCCAAGAAATGTAACAGGCTTACTCTTACTCTCTAATTTGAATTAGTGCTATATTTTAAATGCTGAGAAATCGTGTTGGTGTAAACCTTGTGCAGCAAGTAAAGAGAAAATATGATCTCATTTAATGAAAGTGATTTTTCTGCCTCCACACACCACCCACCCACCCCTATCTCACTACAACAGTACCCAAATTCAATCACAGATTAGTATTTATGCTAAAGTGTCCTATCTCCATCTGGGGTAATGAAGGCTAGCGGAAATTTACGATGGAAGGGACACAATAAAAACTAGAAAGTGATATCTCAGAGTGGAAATCATTATTGGAAACAACGTTGGTAAACAACTGATTTCATATCACAATTTCTTATGTAATCTGAGAATCTGCAAGACTTGATGAAATGTCTTACACAGTTCTAGCACAGTCTTCAGTTTGCTCTGTTTCAGATGTTTAATATTGTTCATGTTTATTTTGCAGTGGCTAGAAGACTGCAAAAGAACATTTGGTACTGATGATGGTATTCATGGCACTAACACAGATGCCCAGGTAGGTGTATGTCATCTGTGAGTGTCTGGATATGAGATTAAAAAACATCTTTATGTCTGTTGCACAAAAAAATCCAATATTTGCAGAGAGATTAAAAATGTATGAAAAGCTTTTCATTTCAGTTATCATACTATCTTTTGGAAACTTAAATTCTTATGAACTAGTGGTCTAATAAAAAGGGCTCTTTTTAATAAAAGTTGGCAACCTGTCTTGGGTTCTAGGCTTAATAACACTGAGAAGATAAGCAGACTAGATACCATCTGTGTACCAGCAAGTCTGCTTTTCTGCAGCTGTTTCTAGAAGAAAAAAGATTAGCATTCTGCTTATATGTTCAGATAAACTGTCTAGCCAAAAACCTCTACTGACTTTAATATAATTAGTGCTGTATAAATACATATGACCTTTCTGGAGCCATTATTTGGGTGGGAAGGAACAGGCAGTAAAGTAACAGTATGGCAAAAATCTCATGAAACACTTCTGTCGAAATACCGTCTAACAACAATAGGTGAAGTAACCTATTAACATTAGTTCAATATTTTGTATGTATTTGCATGGCAGTCATCCATGTTTAATATTACTAATTGCTGTAGTTAGTGATAGCTTTTCCCCAAGTAGACTTTTTTTTTTAAACAATAGCTGCATAATATTGACACTGTAGATAAAAAAATCCAAAAACTATCATTAGTAGGTACTAGGAATCTGCCATCTAGAGTCCTGTAATAAGAACAGTGAAAGATGTAAGAAAGTAGAATTGCAGATAGCAGACCAACTTACCTTTTCACAATGACATTTTGACAAAAATCCCAAATCCAAGCTGAAAAGGGAGGAATTTTATTCCTTTTATTCAATTGAACTCTATTCATTGATGCACTTGGTCATGTTTCTGCTGCTGAAAATGTAGTGTTCAACAGAAATTTCTACTGTGTGCATGGACTGTTTCTTCTTTTATACAGTTTTCATTTAGTCTCTCGTGTGTGTATATATATATATATATATATGTATTTTTTTTTAATTCAGTCACAAAATGCACCTGAATTTTTAGAGTAGTGAAACGTGTGATAATATACTGTTGATTTTTATATTGCATCGAAGTAGTTGCACATTTAAAAAAATACTTTGTGTGGATAAGCATAGGTAATACAGCAAAATAATTTGCTACCATTTGCAAGGATTTTTGCTTTGCCTATGAACACAACATTTAGGGTGTTTTACACTTGGTTTACATCTTCGTATACTGACTGGTACGTGTTTAGAAATATGTAACAACAGTTACTATTACAATACAGTAAATGTTCTATATAATAATAAAAACCCCAGCATTTATGTATTTCAGTCTGTATTTAGAATGTTGTTTATATACACCAAGAAACTGTTCTAACATTTAACTGTTAGAACATGACAGTTCTTACCATGAAGGTCAATGTTACTTTTCCCACTGTATAGCTAAGGAAACTAAGAAATGGAGGGAAAGCCATGTGCAGGCTTTCATTTAGCTTGTACGGAGAGAATGCAGGATTCCAAGTGAGGCAGTTTTGTCTGTTCTTCCCCATTTCTGCAGGGTTTGAAGATAGCCTCTGAAAGGAGTTCTGTGACCATTCACATGGATTATTTCTGGGGACCTGTTTTGATTTTTGTTTTCAATCCTAGCCTGCAAGGCATGCTGGCAGTTTTTTCTTTATGTGCTCCTTGCACTTGCAGGTTCCGTTAAAATCATTTTAATGTATAGTATGCATTGAGAAAGCAGAGTCTAGTTATCCTGCTTCATAAATAAACACAATTTACATAAGTTACAAATTTATTCACAGAAGCTTATAGTGACTTGAAGGAGATTGAGATGTTACCAAGCGTAAGATTATTGTTTCAAAATAATTTACATTCCTTGTAAACGGAGTGTGGGGCTGATAAGTCTATCCAGTCAACCAGTTAATGCTAAAAATATGTAAGTGTTGTCTTGCTCAGGAAAACAGAGCTGCTTCATTCAACAGATATTTTTCATTCACTAACACAAATAAGATTTTTCTTGCTAATTTTTAGCATTGTGGTCAATACAGCTAAGGAACAGTGAGACAAGTTCTGTTCTGGCTCGTGCATTGCCAGCACACTTGCAAGTAAATCCAGTTATTGGATTTTTGCTATTAGTACGTACACGCATGCCTGAAAGAATGCATCTGGACTCTGGCGAGACTGTTTGTACAGGACTGGCAGGTAGAAAAATCAGATTATTCCTTAAGTGAGCAAGAATGTGAAAGACGTAGAAGGAGTACAAAGCCATTGTTAAAGGAAAACCTCTCTGAATTTTTAGAATAGCTATCAAGGTGTGATTTTGGGGAGAGGGATTATTTATGGCTTACAGTAATAATGAGACTTGGCTTAAAGAACACTGGAATGTAATGACTAAAAATATTAAATCATCAACCCTGCCATTCCTCAAAGTCTGATTCTCTGTGCTTCATTAAAGTGAGTCATAGAATTCTTCTCAACCTTGGCAGTTCAAGATCTTATTTCTTCGCAGTGTTCTGTGCATCAGAAGGTTTTGCTTATATAATAATTGTGCTATGTATATGCTACCACAGAGTACAGAACAAAACCATGCAATGTTTATAGTCTGTTAAGCACATAGTGTGTAACATTATACACATCATGTATAACTGTGCTTAGTAAAGCTCAACTGCTTCTGCCTGTTGGAATCAGACATTGGTTGCATCTTCATATGTTTACTATCACCATTGTACTTGCTTAAACGACATCAATATGCTTAGCACTGTACAAAGCACAGAAGGGAAGTTCCTGTCCCTAGTTTGACAAATAAATTTTTCTGATGATTTCTCTCCCTGTCCTTCTTTCCCAAACATCTTGCTGAAGTAGCTTGTAAAAAGCAAGTGCAATTAAATTACAGAAATCTCACAGTGAGGTGCTGAGAATTGAGTTTAGCAAAACCAAGAATTTTCTAAACTGATTCAGAATCCAAATTAACATTACATCTCAAATTTTAAAAGGTGTTATTTTTGCTTAAACTATAGTGGTACAGAACAAGTAAGAAGTACTGTACGGGTGTTCAGACCTAAGTGTCCTTGGTTTTGATTTCCTTAAATTTGCCTACCTTTAAGACTACGCAATCTATAAAGACCAGACAGGGTTGTAAGTGAAGTACGTTACTCATGTTGTGGGACAACAAAGCCAATGCTATCTATCATTACTTACAGCAGCAAGTAATTTCACTTCAAATTCAGTCTGTTAATTTTTTCCGTTCAGGGTATATTTGGAGCATGTTACTTGTATTTCTTCCTCCATTTTATCTGGGACATCTTTTACCCTAATTAAAATTATTTCCTACACTAATTCTTGATCTTTTTTTCTTTCTTTGTATTTTTGTGACCTGCTCATCTTCTTGCTTAGCAAATGGAAATTCTAGCAGTAAGTGACAGTTCTTGATTTATCAACTACTTAACCATGCCAGTCACCAAACTGGTCTCCATCTGTCTTGTCCATTTGTGACATAGTGATGTCTTGTCATAGACTATTACAAAAATGCTGTGTGCTTCAATTTTGCATCGTCTAACCCATTGAACTGTTGGTCCTTTGTAGATAATAGGATCCTGTAGTTAGTAGAACGTTATAGAAGATTATTCCATTAGCACTAGCTTTTATGTCTGTATGTAAAGCAGTATTAACACTGCACTTTGACTAATGTTTTAGATGCATAAAAATGGAAGCAAGACAGTGCATAAGTTAATGCTGCTGTTTCATTTCCTTAAGAATACATCATGTGTTATTTTCCGAAATAGAATCAGAGCTACCTTTTGTAAAGGAAACATTACTCTTGCCTCCAAGAATGGAATTATTCTTCTCTTACTCCATCAGGCAGTTTTAAGCTAAGGGCCAGGTTATATACTGTGCTTACATATTTATATTAATGGTTATGAAAGATTCCATACTTCCAGACCACAACTGCTTCTTTTGGATATTAGATCTTGAATTCAAAACAGTAAAATATCAACAATAAAAGTAAGTGAGCTATGAAACTCTGTCTTAGAACATGACATTTCAAAATGCCTCTTGAATCACTTTACATCCCACCTCACCCCCCTTCTTGGAAATGTAACTTACTAAAAAGTAAACTTTAAACCCATGTGAGAGACGTTACCTGTAAATCTAGAACTGAATGAAGCTTTCATCTGCTTTTCATTAGCTTCCTGCTACATTAGCTTCTAAATCTTTTTGGTATTTTCTTCAGTAACCAAATAACTACGTTTAATTTTGCACATTCTATACTGAAGAAGTTGTCAATTACTGTCTCTTGTACTGGATAGTAGATGTTTTGCACTTCCTGAATGTAATAATGTTGTTTATGTTTGTAGGAGCTGGAGTTGTGTCGGAGGCTGTATAAGTTGCATTTCCAGTTGCTGCTTCTGTTCCAAGCCTATTGCAAACTCATCAGCCAAGTAAAAACAATCAAAAAAGAAGCAGAGGTAATGAAAACCATGCCATTTACCTACTAATTGTTGACATTTTAAAGCCAAACCACTTAAAATACATTTTGATAACATCATCAGTGGGACATCTTTTCAGAAACTGAAGGAGGGTACCAGCTGTTTTATAGCCAATTAATAAAAGATTTAAGTAGAGCATGCAAGAATTTTCTGAGATGTTCAATTATCTGTGTTGATTTTTGTACAGCTTGAAAGCTCTTAAATAGACAGGAATGCAGGGAGTCCAGTGATGAGGATTTTAAATATTTCAGTAGCGCTCCTGGTGTATTCTAATCAAGCTACAATCAAGGCACATCAAGTCCAATCAAGAGAGTTCTGTGATGAAGCCCCTTTCCATCACCCCAGTGTTGCCTATTGCGAACACCATCACTTGCTACCAGCTGATTTATATAACTGTGTCACATCAGCCACCATTCAATTACTCTGCAACCTTAGTCCCCATCCTAAGTGCAGTTAGTAATGCATTCTAGAGGTCTTATGCCTATTTTTAGTTACAGTAACTTTAGAAGCAAAATGTGTCCTTCAGCTGGGCACATGTGGTACATATGTGATGTTAATTGAATTAATCTGAATGTATTATGCTATTAATAATGTCTTCTGAAAGTTCTCTCCTGGGTCTGTAATGCAATAAATAGAGGTAGCAGGGAAAAATAATAGGCCTGGTCTTGCTTGATATAGTAGGGAGGAAAATGAAAAAGCAGGGTGAGTGTCTTTAGGTTTTGAGTAGCTTAAGAAAAAATGATGCATGTTCCTTACTTAGATTTCCAGATTTTTGTAGAAGCTGCAAATAAGTGAGTTCATTTCCGTCTGGAGAATGTTGTGGAAGGTCAGCATCACACCAGTCCCACTTCTTGCCTAAGTTAGTTAAATGTAGAATCATATTCTGAGCGGTGGCCTTCTCTTTTACTCGTACATTGGAGCTAAAGCTGAAGATAGTATTATATACGCTGGCTGCACTACAGTTATTCTGCTGGCTATTCTGGGTCTTCCAGTATTCTGGACCCAGAATTCTGGGTCTTCCAGATTTTTTCTTCATATTTAAGTTGTCCTTGTAATAACACAATTACTGCTGTACCTTTCCAAAGTGTTTAATTCTTCTTGTCAGTTTAATTGTGTTAAGTGATGTGGGGAGAAAATAAATGTATTTTTTGAAACAAATTTTTAAAAGAACTAAGATGGAAACTTCATCGGGGAAGGCCCAAATACCTGACATACACACTTGGACCATTAAATTAACTGTATAGTTAAGCAACTGCAGCAAATATTTGGATGTACTTTTTCTGCCTCTCATTTATGATTGCAAAAAGGAGGAAAAATTTAAGTCTGATCTGCTGAAAGTTAATTTGGCTGAAAATACATTTAAACTAGAAAAGGTAACTTTTATGTGTGTTTTAGGTCATAAACATGTCTGAAGAACTTGCTCTTTTGGAGAGCTGTCTGAAGGAGGCTGAGGCTGCGTCTGACAGTGGTATCGAAGAAATTGAAATTACAGAGGCTTCCCAAGCTAGCACAGAAACGGCTATTCACTCTCTCATTGAAACCCTGAGAAACAAGGAGTTTGTGTCAGCTGTAACACAGGTCAAGGCTTTCAGGTAAGTGCTTAAGGATTGCTTTCAGACCCGAGTTTGCTAATGGGCCTTTTTAATTTAAAGATAGGGATAGGCAGTATTCCAGGGCTTTTCCAGCTTTTGCTAGATGTCCTTATTGAAAAGGGCTTCATTACATCTTGTTCATACACATTTTGCAATTAAAAAAAAAAAAAAAGGCAGTTCTAGCAGTACTTGTTCTTTAGAATTTATCTCTGAGAAAATGATACTGTTAACTATCAGGACTCTATGGAAGAAACATTTCTCTTGCATTTTCCCATGTCTTCTGTTCAAATGTCTGTTTAAAGAACAAGAATATTTAAACTTTTTTTTTTTTTAATGTTTAAATCCAAATTGTGTGTTTACAGGTCTATTTGGCCCCACGACATCTTTGGCAGTTCTGAAGATGACCCAGTTCAAACATTGCTGCACATATATTTCCGTCATCAGACGCTTGGTCAAACTGGTAGCTTCGCAGTAGTAGGCTCCAACCAAGATATGTCTGAGGCCAGCTCAAAGCTGATGGAACTTAATCTAGAAATTCGAGAGTCTCTACGCATGGTGCAATCCTATCAGCTTCTAGGGAAAATCAAACCAGGAATAAATCTTCTGAGCACTGGATTCTGAACAGCTGTCATTTAGAAAAGAACTGATGATGAAGACACTTCAGACTATTATTGAGCACCTTTCATAAAAAAAGAAAAAAAAAAAAGAAAACCTGCAGCAATCCTGACAACCAACAGTTTCATCACAGCAAGAAATTGTTTCATCAAAAGTAAAAATCTGAAAATTGAAGTGAACATCTTACTTGACTGCTCTTTCTACACAGTAGCTGTGTGGCAGTAGTATTTTTTTATTAAATGTACGTATAAAAACTACACGAAAGGAAAAGGGCTTAAATGTAATGCATACATATGCATTATTTTCTGTTGTAACAGAACTATAAATGGTGTTTGCAGTAACAGCCTCTAAAGGTTGAATCAATATCGCAGGTGGGATGAGGCTAAAATCAAGGCTGGTTTATTTTGGCTGAAGACCTGCAAGGCTTCCTGGCTTTCCAGCAGTAGTAGATATAGTCAACTAATACCTAATGAGACACTTTGCAATGTCATGAAGAATGTGCGGTCAAACATGAGTAGAATGACTTATGACTGCAAAAACCGTTGACTTCTCAATGTTTTATTTGCTTTTGTTGTCTGTAACAAGGAAATGATGTGTGTGAGTTAGAATGTATGGCTATGTGACAGTTGTTTTTTGAAGGTGTGGATGATTGTTAAATAAGGTCTCAGAGCATGCTTAAAAGAGCTGCAAGATTATTTTTGAAGAAATTTTATTTTATTAGATCTAATCCTCATAGTGTGTAAATGTTAGGACATTTAATAATATTTTAAACTGGGATTTCCCAGTGTTTCTAAAAGAAATAATATATCTGTTAACTTTATTGGAATGCTGCTCAGTTCTCTGATCAGTGCTTATGTTACAAATATTGATAACAACTAACCAAAAAGTAGCTGCCTGCAGAGACTTTAAAATGTATATTAAAGATATATGCTGCCCATCAGCAATTCTCATTAGAAGTTAACTTATTTTATTCTGTATATATTCTAAAAACTGTATAGTGCAAAACCAGTATTTTTCTTGTAAATTTGTGCAATGCACTGTTAAGACAGTAGGTGTATAAAGCTATGAGGGGAAGGGGGGGTTCTCCCTGTCGGTAGTCACATACATTACTTGCAGTCTGAGTAGTCTGCAGGGTTCAAAGAGTTTGAATGCACGTACATGCATCTTCATGACTCAACTTAAGCCTAAGGACTTGGGACTATATAGAAAAAAAAGACTGACTACCAAAACATGCAAACAGGCAATATACTCATAGTTCAGTGTCAAAGTCTGTAGCATAAAACAAACTGGATTCTGTTGAAACCAATAGCATTTTGTAAAAAAAAAAAAAAAAAAAAAGGAAAAAAAAAAAAGGAAAAAAAAAAAAAAAAAAAACAGAAAAAAGAATGTAGTCCCACGATTCCTGTGATTTGAAAGGAACACCCGGTATTTTTATATACATCTCTTACCCACTGTGATTTTTTTTAATGGGCTCTAATTCCAGAGTTTAGAATGTAGAATTGAAATTCTTAGCTCTGCCTTTTTGGGGGAATTGGACCCCACTAGAAATGTAATTATGCTGAAATGCATTAATTGAAGGCACTGTGCACGCTGTTGGACTGCTGACAGTAGTTATGTTATCCTGACAAGCTCTGTAACTGGTCAAGGCACATCCATAATCACTGTATTTTTTTCCTGTCCCTGATAAAATTGAATTATTTTGATGGTTTTGTGGTACTGTAGATGGTGTTCTTAATTATTTAATAAGTATTTACTGGGGATAAGTAGTTTTATTTAGTGGCGCATTACACTTTTATTTACATCATCTTTTACCAGCTTTTTTTTTGTAAAAATAAAAGACATTGTATCTGTCATTTTGTATATTTTTGCAAGCTAGAGTTTAAATACTTTAGCTAAACAGACTAAACACTGACAATAGAAGCCTGGGTGCCCTGAAATAATTTTTTTTCTTTTATGTCCTGTCAATGCAACAGCATTTTCTTAGGCATCTTCTGAAGGTGTTAAAGGATTTCTCATGCAACTCAAACCTGAATTTATGTACATAATTCCTTATGTTATACATCTTCCTCCATTTACAATGACTAGTGGACCCTGCCCTACGGAGCAGAATCGTGCTAGCTGTCTTTGATACTGCTTTAACTTTGTGAAGCTTTTCCAAAATTACACGTTCTCAACTACTACTCCTGTGGGGACAGGCTGAGGGAGCTGGGGCTGTTCAGCCTGGGGAAGAGAAGACTGAGTGGGGACCTCATCAATGCTTATAAATATCTCAAGGGCGGGTGTCAAGAGGGTGGGGCCAGACTCTCTTCAGTGGTGCCCAGCGACAGGACAAGGGGCAACGGGCACAAACTGGAACACAGGAAGTTCCATCTGAACATGAGGACAACTTCTTCCCTGTGAGGGTGACAGAGCCCTGGCACAGGCTGCCCAGGGAGGCTGTGGAGTATCCTTCTCTGGAGATATTCAAAACCCGCCTGGACGCAGTCCTGTGCAGCCTGCTCTGGGTGACCCTGCTCTGGCAGGGGGGTTGGACTAGATGATCTCCAGAGGTCCCTTCCAACCCCTACCATTCTGTGATAAGCTGTCACTCTGCGTTACCTGGTGCTAGGTCTGTGCCAAATCAGAAGCTATGGTAAAGCTGTCCAGAAACAAGCAAAACATCAGACATCTTCTGTAAGATGCAGCAAAATCAGCACTGACTGAGCTAACACCTGCAAAAAGAATCTCTTCATGAAAAAGCTGTACTGGGCAAGTTCAAGATATCTTTGAAGAATTGGCAGCATGAAGGCTGTTCCTTTCTGCTTTGCATAATCCCATAGGTCACGAGTAGCTTTCCTTCTTTCTGCTGAGTCTAGGAACCAGTGCCCATGGTACAGCGTATGCTGTCAAGGACATGACAGAGCAGTGAAGTGGAAAAGGATACAGAACTGTACTTTGACATTGAGCAGTAAAACATTGAATATATTTAAGTAAGAGAAATGACATGTAGAGCTACTGCAGAACTGAGGAATGCTACGGGATGAAGGAAAGCTTGTTTAGTATTGCTGCCCACTGTGCTCCACTCCTCCAAGCCTCAAAACCTTGCAGTAGCAGATGAAAGCAGGAGCGGCTCTTTGTTGCTCCCTGCCACTTGGAGCCTTCATCAATGGCTTGTTTGGACCAGTTGCTGTTGAAGCACGCCTTACAGTTCAGATCTGCGAGGCCTGTTCTGCATCTTACCCAGCAGAAGCAACTGCTGCTTCGACTGTAGTTAGCAGGGATGATAATTCTAAGTTGTACTAAATTTCACTTTGGGCTACTACTGATAATAATTGCATAAGAGTCATCATATTCACAGCAATGCTTGGGAGGGCATCTGTATAAACGGGAAGCACTTGACTGCTCATATTGCTAGGAGTTGCCATATGACTTCATACTGACAGGGCACAGAGCTTAAGTTCTCAAACTCATTACCAAGGTGCACAGACTCATCACAAGCTCCCACACTGCATCCATCAGGAACAGACTACAGCCGTTTTAGAATGCAGAAGGGAAACAGGAAAACATTGAAGAACATCCTTAGAGGGAAATAAGCTTGGAAATAGAAACATCCCAGGTGACAGTTGCAGCTGCAAGCTGAGGCAGACTAGGGGTAGATGGCTGCAGAGGAAGCCTTAACTGTGTTCCTCCTCAAGCTGGAGACTTGCCACTGCTCGTTACTGTCACTGCAGGTGAGTGCAAGGCATATGCATCTACAATGGAAAACTGCACAGCTGCAGTTGTACTTTTCAAGTTGAACTGGGCAAGGAGGGAACTTGCTGTGAAAGTCTAAGTGAGGTGGTAAAGCAAAGGATATTTCCTTTTACTGTGATACAGGAGAAAATGCTTCAGGCAGAACCATGAAATAAAAGGGTACCCCATTCTGGGGGCAGTAGGTCTACTTGTTCCCACAATGCCTCATGCTGCTATAATAATGAAGGGAGCAAGAATAAATAAAATTACTTGGCAATAAATTGGTGCTGAGGCATTAAGCCTTCATTACTGCAGCAAGTTCAAGGGGCATGTGAAAATAAAGCAGGAATCTACAACAAGATGAGTTAAGCCTACAGAATTAACACTCACTGCACCTCTAAATGGACATTTGTTGGTACAAAGGACATTTGCCTACCCTGCCATACACTAGCTTCCATTTAGAGATGCAAGACCACCTGGCACTGAAGCTGCTACACAGCATGGGCTCAGACTGGTTCCCTCTTTACTCTTTAATACAGCAGTCCCACATAAGCTGGATACAGGTGTAGAAAACGAGTTTGTTACAGCCAAGATCTATCAGTCTTTCCAAAAAGAAGCTACCTCAAAAGAGTTCTACAAAAGGCTTTGTGTGTTACTGTGCTCAATTTCAAAATTAACAGCTTTATTAGCATACTCAGAAAAGTGTGTTTTCCTCTAAGTTTACCCAACTCCTTGGCTACAGTGTAGACTAGTGGGGTGTAGGTTTTACTAGCTTGTGAATCTACTCAAATGGTGATGCTGTAGTCCCAGCGTCAGCTTGTAACGCTTTGCTGAAGCGTGGCGTTGCTACAGAGGCCATTACCACCAACAGCACCAATAGGCCTTGGAGAGGATCATCTGGGAGTAACCGTGCTGGTTCTGCCATTACTACCGAACACTAGAAGTACAATTCCTAATTGCAAACCCAATCCCAGAAGGGTGTGGGAGTTTGATCCTTCCTTGATGGCAGACAGCTAAGCCATAACTAGATGAAACTTCAAGTGTAAGCCACTAAGGGCACAGCTCTTCGTGCACCACCTGCAGGTACAAGATTAAGCCAGGCAGATGCAGGAGCATACTCCAAGCCTTTGAAGTATCACTTCTTTTGATAACCTTGTGGAAGTAAAGATGGGCAACTCCTTTACTAAGAGACCATAACATCAGTGACTCCCTTCCCCCGCAGTCTGAGAACTGTCCCTGAAGATGCATTAACCACAAGCTTTCTTTGGCTTTAGTCTACATGACAAGAACACCAGCTTAGCTAAATGCAGACCAGCTGTACCAGTAGAAGTGACCTCATTTTTACATAGCATTTCTCAATCTTTTTCTAGTGATGAAGAACAGGTGCAGGAGACTTTCTACATGGAACAGAAGTGTGCACAGTAAGTGAATACTATTAGGTGTTTTGTTCATGAATGATGCTCTACTACCTACTGTAGATGTCAAGCTGATGTTAACTTCAAGCATTTGATTAGTTCAAGGGTAGGAGCAGTAACAGACATCCTTTCCCACCTGAGATTCTACAAGGTCCTGAGTCAGTTGCTGCCAGGACCATCACTGATTTACAAAACATTATTTGTAGGCTCTTCCCCTATGTAAGTTACAAAAGTTGCAACACGCACCCTCTGAGCTGGGCACAAACCCACCTGATCATTTGAGCGTGCTTTGCAATACTTTTATTTGCATGCTTTCCTAGCCACACCTCACCAAGTACCTTCAAACAACAAAAAAATCTGCTCTACTCGCAGTTTTCTAGAAGAGCCCTAAACAAAATAAAAAAAAAATCCTACTCAGATGATGTATTTGAAACTAAATGTGCTATCGCAGGAGAGGCGTTTCCCCTTGCATCTCCCACAGAGGTCCTGGCGGTGGGGCCTCTTGGGATCCACGTGGCGCATCTTCACGGGCAGGTGCACCTCGTCTGCTTGCAGCTCTGGGGGAGAAGGCGGCGGTCGGCGGGCGCGGGCCGGGCCGGGGCGGCCCGGGGCGGGGGTCCCGGTCCCTTACCTGGCAGGTGATGTCCTCCACGCGGTACGGGTTGTAGGACTTCTGGCAGGTCCGGCAGAACTGCCGGAAATAGACCTGGGGGGAGGCCGGGGTCAGCGGGGGCGGCGGCGGGCGGGGGGCCGCGCCGGGCCGGGCCGAGCCCACCCTGCCCTACCTTGTTGGTGCCCTGGACGCACCAGACGTAGGCGCTCTCCCAGCGGATGTTGCAGTCCTTGCAGTGGTAGTAGCCGTACTTCTGCTCCAGGAACTGCCGGGGGACAACCGTTACTCGACGGGACAGGCACCTCCCGGCCAGCCCGGCCCCGCTCCGCTCCCCTGGCCGCCCCTCACCTGGAAGCGCAGGCGGGTCTTGCCCGCTGCCGGCTCCCGCTTCTGAGGGGCGGCCGGCGGCTCTGCCGGCGCTGCCTCCGCCGCCTCCTCCTCCTTCTGGCTCCCCTCCGGCCCCGCCGCCGGCGGCTCCGGGGTGGCGGCCGGGCGCTGCCCCAGCGGCTCGGCCGGGCGCTGCTCCAGCGGTTCGGCGCCGCCCTCGGGGGGCTTCTCCCAGCTCGCCCGCACGGCGGCCGCCTCCGCCTCCCGCTGCTCCCGCAGCGCGGCCGGCTCCTCCTCGACGGCCGCCGCTGCCTCCTCCTGCTGCGGCCGCCGCTCCGGCTCTGGCTCTGGCTCCGGCTCCTCCAGGAAGGCGGTGAGTCTGCGGGACGCCATGGGCGAGTAGACGGCGATGGTGCGGGGGAAGCGCACGGCGCGCGTGCTGGTGGTGGCGGGGCTGCCCTGCTCCTGCTCCCGCTCCGCCTCGCGGGGCCGCGGCCCGGCGGGGGGGCCGGGGCGGCGGCGCAGCAGCGTGCGGGGCCCGAGGGAGCACTGCACCGAGGCGTCCTGCCGCGGGTTCACCTGGACGCCCACCTCCTTGGTGTTGGCTTTGCGGAGCCGCGGCGTCAGGTTGGGGTTGACCTGGGAGAGGATGGCCTTCAGCTGCGCCCGCTGGTAGTTGTCGAAGTACTCGGCGGCCGCCGCCGCCTCACCGTAGCCCGAGAAGTAGCCGCTGCCCCGCGGCCGCCAGCCGCCCGCCGCCCCCCCCTTGCCCTTGGGCGGCGGGTAGCGGTAGGAGTAGGGGTGGTAGGCGGCGTACAGGTAGCTCTCCATCGCCTCCTCGGCCATCGCGCCGGACCCAGGGCAGCTACTGGGGGGGCGGCCCTAAATACCCCCGGGGTGGGGCGGGACCGGGGCCGGGACCGGGCTTCCCCCGCCCCCGACGGGCGCCGGCCTTGGCGGCCCCTTCCCTTCCCCGCCTGGGTCGGGGCCTCGGGCAGGGCATCCCCCTGCGCCCCCGGCACAGCTCCCCTGGTGAACCAGGCAGCGCAGCCCTCATTGCCCCCGCGGGATTAATCAGCGGGGCACACGGGTTTGGTTCAGCTTTGCTATGTATTTGTGGTGAGAACAACGAGCGCAATGCTTTTACAGCGGGTGGGAGGCACGGAGATAACGCGCGCGCAAGGTGGTTTGCCCGTTCGTCTGCACTGGCACCGCGCCGCATTGGCTTCGCCTCTGCAAAACGCTGGTCTCCTTCCTCGTACCCATTCCTGCTGCACTCAGGCGGGCAGGAGCCTCCTTGCATGAAGACGTATGGTTACTGGATTGCGTCGCAGTGATACTTTTGTTTTTTAAATTTTTTTCATACGTATTTTTGAGGAAATACAACTGTCATGATAATAAACACACGTCACCTTGTACAATGGGAGCGGCTGGAGAAACGATGGAGGCCGGGCAGCTCCGCTTGCGCAGCGGCGAGCGCGGCCCCAGCCTTGTCGCAAGAACAACACACATCACGCGTCCCCAGGTGTCGCCTCCTTATCTCGCCTAAAGCACCGTCTGCGTCGGCTCCATCTGAATGGAGTTGTGCTCCTCCGCAGTCACTGTGCCGTATGAAGTATCGGCCACCTCCTCTTCCTTCAGTTTCTTGTAGGAAATATCTGTGTCTTCCTCTTCACTGAGCGTATCTTGTTTGTAGCTGCCTCTCCCATACATCTTGTATACCAGCACAAAGAGTCCCGCTTCTGCCGACTGAAAAAGCGCGTAAAGCAAGGGAAACATGTACATGCTCCCTATGAGCTCCGGGGGGAAGGTGAGTTTCAGGATGGCGGTGCAGAGCTGGACGTTTTGGCACCCTGTTTCCAAAGACACTGTTCTCCTGCAGTGTGGGGGCATTTTAAAGACCGTGGCTAAGCCATACCCCAAGGCGTACCCTGCTAGAGGCATCAGCACCGCAATGGCGTAGACGGACGCAGGAATATGTGCTATCAGATCTGGGCCCAGCATGGTCCCAGTCAGGATGAACAGGATCACCAGAGTCACCAAGAGGGACCACAGGGAAATCTGGCAACAGATACAGACATTGATAAACAACACGGGGGTTATTAGTTTAAAAGGATCAGCATAGCAGGTAGACGCTTGATAGAGAGTCTAAACAAACTGCAAAACGTGGTTGCGCTGCCCTTCCCGGGTTTGCTCCTGGCTTGGGACTTTGGTGGTGTTTGATCATATCCCGGGAAAGGCAGGGGCCGAGATTGCGCTCCGTCATTTTGCTTTGGGGTGACTTGCTGGGAAACTAGAGAGCCAGGGCTTGCGCTTCACTTTTCCTTTCATAATTAAGCTAATTTGTTTGCATGTTTTAAGGAAGTGTCGCCGTGCCTGCGGGTTGGTTTTGCTAGCCCTGGGTGCAGCGGGAGTGGGGAGAGAGCGGGATGCCAGGGAATGCCTCTGCTCCAGGGCCCGGCCGCACTGCCCTCCTTCCCGTGTGCTGGGGGGTAACCTGCCCTCTCCATTGCTTCCATCCCTGTTCCACCGTTTTATGTCAAGACTGTAAGTCCTTATATTCCACCTAAGTAGTGGAATATGCCTGTGTGAAGCCACCAGCGGTTCGGACACACCAGAAAGGTTACTGCCGTCGGACCCCCCACTGCCATCAGACCCCCCCCTGCGCCCCATCCCCGGGCATCCCCCGCAGCGCAGCCGCCCCCCCAACCGCCCCATCCCCGTCCCCGTCCCCGGGGCCGTGCCTACCTTAACCAGGAGGTCGGCGGCGCGGGGGTGCCGGTATCGGATGAGCACCCCGAGGCCGATGGGCAGCAGGGTGCTGCCCAGCGTCAGGCTCACCGCCCCCAGGGGCAGCAGCCGCACCAGGGCGGTGTTGATCCAGTGGCGGCTGTAGACCCAGAGGCAGAGGGGCATCAGGAAGAGGGCCAGCAGCGTGGAGGAGGCCGTCATGATAATGCTGCGCCGGGGGAACCAAAGAGACACCGGATCACCGCCCGCCCGGCCGGGGGCAGCCCCGGGAAGCCGCAGCCCCCGCGGGAAGGGGGCTCTGCAGCCGGCCGGGGCGCTTCTCACGGCAAGACAACCCCCCCCCCACGGCCGGGCGCGGGCAGGCTGGCTTTTTAGGGGAGGGGGCAGGAGGCGTGTGTCGGGGTCCGTGTAGGACCCGTCCGCCCCGGGAGAGGCAGGAGAGCAGCGCTGGGGGTTTCCAGCCGCGTCGTGCCCGTCTGTCCGTCCCGGCCCCACCGCCGGTAGGTGCCCCGCAAACCCTCCCCGCGTCCCGGGGCCGCCGCAGCCCCCCGGCCGGCTGGGGGCGAGGGGGAGCGGGGCGCCTACCTGAGGTTCATGTCCCCGTCGACGAGCACCGACATGAGGTTGGAGAGGTTGCCGCCGGGGCAGCAGCCGCAGAGCAGCACAGCCACGGCCGCCACCTCGTCCAGGGCGAAGATGAGGGCGAGGAGGAAGGCCAGCAGCGGCATGGCCACGAACTGCCCCAGCAGCGCCAGCAGCAGCCCCATGGGCCTCCGCAGCTGCTGCCCCAGCTGCCCCAGCTCCACGGCGCAGCCCAGCCCCAGCATGGTCACGCAGAGCGCCAGCCCCACCAGCACGCTCAAGCCCTGGCTGAGGGAGCGGTCCCCGAAAGCCTCGCCGCCCCCCGCCAGCGACCCGCCGTCGGGGCCGCCGCCCCCCGCCGCCGTCGGGGGCTGCGCGGAGCCGGCCATGGGCTGCGCGGCCCCCGGGAGCCGCCGGCTCCCCGCTGAGCCCCGGAGGAGGGAACGGGCGGCGAGGGGGGCGTCAGTGCGGGGTGCGGAGGCGGCTGGCCCCGGCGGCCCGCGGAGCCCGCATCCCGGCCCGGCTCAGCCCGGCCGGGCGCTGCTGATGTGCTGCGGCCGCGGTCCGTCGCTGCGCGCCGGCTGTCTGCTGCGGGCGCCGCCCGCGCATCCCTGGACCCACGCGGGGCCACCCCCGCCGTGGGCGGTGTCTCGCTGCCGCCTCGACGGCGGGCAGCGCCCGGCCGCCAGCGCCGCCCGGCCCCAGCGGGGGGAAGCGCAGGCGGCGGCGGGGGCTCAGGGCCGGACCCCCCCCCCCCCCCCCCCGGTGCCACCCCCGGCAGCCCGCTTCTGGAGCCGGCACAGCCGCCTGCACCCTCCCGAGGGCCGGGGCAGGGCCCGGCTTTTCCAGCGGAGGAACTGTGGTATCGGGGGATTTACTTTGGCATCGGCATCAAAAGTCAATCAGTGTGGCAGTGTCACCCGATGTGGGTGGGCAGCACCAGTCCCCCTCTGCTGAGGGATATCCAAACTCCTTCCCCCTCCAGGCAAATTCCCAGCTTCTGTGAAGGCTGCAGGAATGGGTGAGGAAGGATGAAAAGCTCTTTTAGGAGGTGGGGGAGGCACCGCTTTCTGCTAGTGGGGTTCCAGAAGCTTGTAAGGAGAGGTGATGCCTTTATGGGGCAGTCAGTGCAGGTGGAAGATGCAGACAAGCTCGCAGGCACACAAGTATTCAAACCAGGGTAAGAAATGTAGTCCGTCACCCAAAAATCACATCCAAGGGTGATTACAGTGTTGCCAGTCATAAAACTGTGCTTACAACATTTACATTTCCCCTGTTTCATACTTTTCGTTTAATAATTGTGTGTCGCCCTGTTCCTTCAAAAGCGAAATGCTGTATGGGGTGCCAGGCTGGGCTCACAAGGGCAGGAGCTCCCCAGAGAGGAGGGCAGCCTCCAAGAGTGGGATGGACATCAGTGACTCTTACTCTGTGCGCTTGGCACCGCTACTGGCCATGTCTCGGGAGCATAACCGCCTTGTCTTCTTTAACCTAGAGGTTTTAGAGGGATCGCAGCTGCTGCCTCACGTCACCACTCCTGGGTGGGAATAGCTGGCTCAGCATGTAGCATCCCCCGGGGCTGCCCCTTGGCTTCCATGCTGAGCGTGCTGCTCTGCTCCGCGTGGAGCGTCTCTGGTCGCAGCTCAAGGCGGGCACACCAAATTTAAGGAGAGAGCCCACAGGAGCCACCCTGACTGGCTGTTTGCCTTCAGCTCCATCGGACAGTAAGTTTCTCAAGCATTTATTTGGGTAAAACTTTAGACTGTCTCAGGACTTGAGTAAAAATTATTGGTGACTCAAAAGAAAAACAGACCGCTATTTGCTTGTTAAACCTTTAATTCTTACTTGTAGCACGGGGGGACACAAGGAGTACAAGTCGTACCTAGTGACAAAATCCTGGGTATGGCAACTTTGCCAGAATGACGCCTGTGTTTGTTTCCCTGTCATTAGCCTAAGGAGAGCGCAGAGAGGATGAGTTGTCAGAGCTGAACAACCAAATAGGATCCAGATTGCTTTAGTTCATTCATATTTTGGGGTTCTGTGTGCAGCTAGAGGTCTGGTTGGCTTTCTGAGCCAACAGCGTCCTTCAGACTTAACTTTCAGGTCTGCGTGTGGAGAAAAGTGCTTGCGGTGCATTTATTGTGCTTCTTAAACTCTTACCACTGCTGTATCTTATCCCATCCTTCATGTAGCCAATATTTGGCTTCACGACATGCAGGTCATTTGCTTATCATGCCCTCGCTGGTTTGTAAGTGGTGGCCGTGCAGTTTCCCCGCGGCGGGACCAAGCCAGGGTCACCGTGGGCAAGCCCAGGCTGGGTCGGTCGTGCAGAGCACAAGGCGGCTGCTTATCGAGCAGGTGTGAGGGGCGCAGGCCAGGGCTCCGGTTTTATCGCCAAGTGTCACTCCCCAAACTCCCCGCTGGAACAGGGCTGGTCATGGGAAGATATTTTTGTGTCATAACGTATAACGTATCGTATTGGCAGCTATAGGAGGAGCTCAGTAAACCTAGACACAGTGAAGCTGTAGCACCAGTGAAGCGGATGCGTCCTGTTTCAGAGCCCACCCAGTCATTGTAAACTTCAGTTTCAAGGGACACTGAACTATAGCGTTTCTAATGGGAAAATGTCGTGAATGGATCGTAACAAATCAAGACCTTTTGAGATTTAAAAAAAAAATTACCAGCTGAAATTCAAACTTAACTCTTGGTTTAAATACGAGCAGTACCGCTGACTTCAGGGAAAGCCAAGTCTGAACCCAGCCCTGTGCTTCGCTATCTGTCCCTCCGTCACGCCGGGCAGCACCCGGCATATTTTCACATCCAATGTGTAGAGTGAAAGTATGTTGTATCAGCCGCTGAGCATGGTTCTTGTCTCTTTAACGTGCTGCAGGCTTTCCCGATATGTCATCGTTAAAGTACAGTCTGGAGTGACGCTAAGTAGTTTTGCAGCATCTGGCTGCGAGGCAGCCGGCTCACACGTAGCGCGCACCACGGTATATCTAAATCAATGGCTAATTGCTTCTCTGTTTCCTTTTGTGGAGGGCAGGAGAACACATACTGCCTACTCTGCTGTTACTGGAAGCAACAGTTTGACTATTGCAGTATAAAAAGACTTGTCAAATAAAACTGATCATGTATCATTCTCAAATTATTCCTTGTTAGTCCTTCTGTTGAAAAATGGGTGAGAGAATAAGAGATAGCAAGAACAAGAAGAGGGAGGGAAAGGAATCATTGAAATATGAGCTTGTTGTAATTTGTAACTTTTATAAATAATATTGCCGTACATTATTCTTAGGACAGGTTTGATTTCCGTAGGTGAGCGCCTGTGCTATAAACCGGTCTGGAGTAGCCAAAGTCCTTCAAACACTAGGAATTTTGTTTGCTCTTTTATAGCAGGAATTTTTGTGCCTTCCCTTTATTTAACTGGAAACAAAGGTGAAAAATAGAGGGTAGGCTTGTAAGGAATTTTGACAGTGCTGTAAGAAATGAGCAAAGCGACCTTGCTGTTCACTCAGCTAGGGCTGCTCCAGCACAGCGTGTGGAGACGTTGTTTGAATCACTTGCTTCTCCTGCCAGAGATGAAAAGCAGCTGGTATAGCCCAGCATTATTACAAAATTGCCATCATTGCATATATGCAATGAGGTCCCTTCAGCGTCCCCCGAGGGAAGTCGCTGTGGGTGTTGTGCGCTGTGCTGAATTTGGGGTGACAAGAGGAGGTTCGGTGTGCATAGCCGTTACGCCCATTGCTCCGCTGGCTTAGGAGCCTCAGGCAAGAAGGGCTGGTTTGCAGATCCCAAGCAGGTTATGGATGAGGCAGGCGCAGGTAAATCATAGTCTCGGACTTGGAAGCCTAAATCCCGACCGTGTTGCACTTCAGGTGCATGCATGCAGTGTCTATGAGCACTCCGTAAAAGCAGGACGATGGGGTGGGCTGAGAAAGGAAAGGGCGGGCACCCCCTCTTTTCCCACTCTTCCCATTTCAGCTTGGTATCCATTTTGGCTCCCCGCTCCTCCCGCCCTGCCTCATTACGTGCTGTGCCCAGGTCTGCGGGAAGCGGCGGAGCTCAGCTGCTGCGGGATGGCGTCATCGGCCCATAAGTCATGCTTCGCCTCGCCGCGTGTCCGTGCCGGCTGATTTGTGGAGCCGTGCTGGGCGTTTGCGGAGGAAGAGAGGCCTCCGGAGGATAGTCCTGGAGGGTGGGAAGCTTTCCGTCGGCACCTTTAAGCAGTGGTGCTACTAAAGAGGATGGGACAAAATACTGCTGTGAAAGTGATGTTCAGGTGAGACCTAGCAGGAGTAGTTTCTGATTTTCATGGGACATATAATCCCTTTGTTTCTGCTTTACTTGCTATGCACCTAGGTTATGGATAGAACTAAAAAGGAAATTTAAGACTTAATAGGACAGTAATCATTTTCCATGGGGAAAAAAAAAGTCTTTACTGTCGTTGTCTTGGATTAAAATAATCCTTAAGGTGTATCGCGTGATCCCCTACACACAGTTCAGGGTAAACTTGTGGTAAAATCCATTAAATATATATGCCCATTCTTATTTATAACTTAGATCCAGAGCAGTTATTTTTATGGCTTAGGAGAGTTAAGAATTGGAGCATAACTGTGCAGAGATGCTGGCGATTTTGCTTGTTCTTCCATGGTTGTCTTTGCGCTAGGAAGGACGTGTCAGCTGGTCCTTTGCTGAACCAGGTCCCTCTCTGACACCGGGCTCCCGCTCCCTCTCTCAAGAGCAGCAGCGCGAGAGGGGACTTTGCACCTTCTGCCAGCCCCGGCCCGTAGCCCACCTTCACTGAGCCAGCGCCTGTAAGATCTTAGCAGTCATGGCTTTTTTTCTTTTATCTATTTTAGATTGTCTGGAGGCTGGTTCACTAAACAGGCGAGAAAATACATTTTTTTTTTAAATAAGATGAAGTGTTGAGATCTGTGCCATTAAGTTGTTCCTAAGAAACCTTTCCAGCCAGACACAGACAGAAACCGCCTTGGTGAGGATGTGCTGATCGATCGACGTCGCCCCTGCCCCAACCGCTTGTGTTTCACACAAAGGCAGAGCGAAGCCAGACCGCGTAGGTGGAGAACACGCAAGAGCTGTGGGTTTCCCGTTAGTTCATTGCTCCCGCAGCTGTGTGTAGTGCGGAAGGGCTGGGACAGACCTGCCTTCCCGGCCTCCCAGGCTTCTCCACCACTCTTCAACATGACGCCTGGCCCCATCGCAGCCCTGTCACGCCTCGTCCCAAGCTTACTTTTCTTAAACTCCCCTCTGTCCTGTCCTTAGCACGGCACCACGGCTCCATCCTGCTTGGTAAATCTCCACAATAATCAGCATCTTTTATCTTGTGGCCAGCAGCTTTGATCAGACCCAGGCTTTGAATTGCAGGGTGGGGAAAATTAGATATGTGTCCCTTCCTCCCCTCCTCGGTGGGAGTCATCGCTGCGTCCCTGTTGTCTCCTCTACAGGCAGGATCCCACCGAATCATCCTTCCCTTCCCCTTGGCCCGGGTGGCAAAAGGCACCCAGGCTCCCTCCTCCTCCTCCTCCCTCCTCCGCCGCGCTGCGTCTGCCTCTCCTCTTCCCCGCTGCCTTTGTGATTTCTCCGTTCGTGGGAGTCCTGTCCCCTTCTCCCTCCGATTCCGCTTCCAAATTATGCCTGTTTCAGTCCATGTATAAGTACTCTGTATTTACGCCTCCCTTGGGAGAAGTGCTCTGCAACTCGTAGCCTCTGAGATTTTATTGAATTGCTGTGGAAGGGAAACAGCACAAGCCTCATTACTCGGCTGCGCCGACTCCTTTGTGTCCCTGCTATCTGTCCGGCCTCTCTGAGCGGCTGGGGACGGATCCTTTCACTGAAGCTCTGGGTTAGCAGTCAAAGGCAGAAATTATTATAACAAAACCCTCTCGTTATACTTGGTGTTCCCCCATGTTTATTTTTAAGATGTCTGAAGACCATTAGTCAACAAGTAAGCGCATCACGACTCGGGTCGCAATGTTCCAATAATTCATAATTAGAACTAAGTGTTTAAGGCTGCGTGATCTGCCTTTTAAAAACAAGATGAAGAGATCTTTTGCCAACCATCCCATTAGAAAAAGGCTTCTGGTCCGTGAAAGGAGACAAAATCAGGGGATCGTTGAAGAATAATTTTGTAAATTGATTGCTGACGGTCGTTTGTTGAGGCAGTTGTACCCCTACAACTGCAAAACAGTTACTAGCAGCATTTTTTTTTCTTTAAGCAATTAAACGCCTTTAGGCAAGATACCTTTACCCAAATTCAAGTAAGAAATAATTCTGCCTCAGACACTGTTCGCTCCTGTTGCCATTTGATCTTTCTCTGGAGTTGGAGTTTTATCAGGATTAAGATGAAAAGTCATAATAAAATAAATGACCTGATGACTAATGCGTGCCTCGGTCCAGAAGAGCCAAAATGAGCATCCTGTCCAGCCAGGCAGGCACAGGAGGTGAGATGAGGCTGCCTCCGAAGGCATTGCGGTCGCTTTTGGAAGTCAAACGGTATTCTGGACCGCAGGCGCGGGTCTCGCTTCGCACGGGCTCTCTTCGACGTTGCAGCCCCGATTTACCTCCCTGCGAGAGCCGCAAACAGCCCTCAGCGTCTGCGGGAGCGGGGGAAGGTGCGGGGGGACCCTGATGGCTGTGAGGGGACAGCGGTGTCATCGAGGCCGGAGGGGACGCTAACGATGGGGTGTGCATGACCTGGTAAATGGCGGAGCTTCAGGATGCGCGTGCGGGCCCACATCCAGCTGGGTCTGTTGGCTTCCGTTGCCCACTGGGGCTCCCAGCCCCCTCTTGATTTCCTACGCAGGAACCTGGTCAGGGTTAGGGACGTAAATCAAGGGAGGCAGATCACACAAATGTGGTTGCGTGCCTATAAAAGCTATATTTTGCATTTTGCAAAAAAATGCCAAAGCAGAGTAAATGACATCAAGACCGTATTGTCCCACGGAACAGCTTAAATGTCACAAAATGCAGAACTAAATTTAATAATACCTACAGCAGCATTTGCTTTATAGAGTATTCATTTAATTGGAACAAAGACACCCCGAAGACAAATTACATCCCTCTCGCGCCAGAGCTTTCTTCATATTAAAAAGGATGTTAATGGTGATCCCCATGGGAAAGATAAAAGCTAATATCATCAATATTCTGTCTCAGGTTGCACAAAAAAATCTTGGCGCTCGGGTATCGTTTGTATCGCTGCACCTAAGGTGCCTGGAGGTGGACTAAGACTGTTTTGTGTTAGAAACTGTGCAAACATAGAATAAAAATGCTTCTTGTCCTGCTGCCAAATTTTTACCAAATAATAAAAATGAGTATCAGTAACGCTGATCAACGAATAAGCAAACCCTTCAAAATAGGTGCACTATTACCTAAATTAAATCTCAAGCTGCCTACAAAGCAATCTCAGAAAAATGGGAAGAAATAAATCTCAAACATAATAGGAATCTCTTAATACTTGTCTTAGATAATGTTGTATATTAATCCCGTAAAAATAGCCTTGACACACTGTGTTATGTGCACTTTTAAAACCGTGATGAAGTAGGACATTTTTTAATAACGTAAAGAATCTTCTGAATTTTGAACCTATGGTATCAGCAGAACTTGCATGTCGCTGCAGCTGAGGAAAATGTACCCGTTTTCCTCAGCTAAACATCCACAGAATCAATTTTCACTTGCAGTTGCTTGAAGTGTTTGAGCAGCATTGCTGAAACCCTCGGTCGGACGTGCCGTAAGCCGTGAGCAACCGCCTTCGGTCTCTACAGACGCGTAGGAATTCTGCTCCCGAGAGGCTCCGCAGCTCTCCTCCAGCAAGCGGCAGTAACCAAGCACGGGGATTTCATTGCAAGGAGTTCTTTAAGCCCTTTGATGCAGTGGCACAGCAAAGGTGTCCAAGCGCTTTTGTCCCTGCAGGTGCAGAGGCTGCCTCGCAGCTCCCGGCAGCTCCCTGTCCCCGCAGCGTGCCGGCCCTCACCATGAGCAGTCCTTTTCTTTTCAAATTCAAGAGATTTTTGGCGGTGATCTCAACCTTTACTAGATAGTGAAAGATATTATCTGAGAACTAAGGGGCAGATTTTAGAAAGACCTTAGGTAACCAAAAATTCTGTTTTAAGGGCATAAGGAACAGTAAGAGCAGTTGGGCAACCAATGTACTGAGCACTGATACGCCAAATGCAAATTCCACTGTTGCTTGTGTGAAAACGCAGGTCACAGCTGAGCTCGTCCCAGTGGATTTCTTGGATCAGATGCCCAAATCTGGAAGCCCTGAGAAGCCAGGCTCTGCAGAAAAGGAGCCTGTCCCATCCTCCCCGTTGCGGAGCAGTAATGATATCAGTTCGCAGTTGCTGGTGTCACCCCGGAGCTGAAGCATCCCTGTGCGACACAGGCTCCTACCCCCAGTAATGTCACGGCCGTGCTGGTGGCGGTGGGAGTTGGTGGCTCATTGCTACACTCAGGTTGCTCAGAGGAGCTGCTCTGGAGGTAGGCTGTTCTCCAGCACCGTGTTAACTGCGGGTGGACCCGCCATGGAGAGGAGAGGGGGGTGTATGTCTCGTGTAATCCATGCCAGCTCTGAGTAGCTCAGTACAAGCCTTTTTACATCCCGCAGTGCTGAGATGATGCTGTGTGATGCCACACATTTAACTGGCAAACCCAGACCAGTGGGAAAATATTTATAAAATCTTAAGCATTTCAAGACGTTTAAATCCATCTGACACCGAGTGAAAGTCTGACGGGGATATTTCAGACTCTGTGATATGTATGAAAAATAAAAAGTCCTAAATCATAAAATCTAGACAAGAAGATTAAAATACCAAAACTGGCATGGAGCAGTCATTGGTAACCTGGGGTGTAGCCTGGCATCTCTAAGAATGAAAGGTGACGTGCGGGGAAGATGAGCTGAATTTTCTCTCTTCTCTTTTAGAAAGTCACATACGTGTACGAGAGGTGGTTTTTATGGCCAGCTGTGCACGGCTTGGTCTTCCCTCAGACTGGGCTTTCCTGGCATAAATGGAGCTGTGAAATTCATTCAGGACCTTATGGACAGGTTTGTGTAAGTTGAGGACGATGTGGTGAATTGAAGCTGAACAAGACCGAGCTTTGGAGTGAAAAGCACAGAGAAAGCAAGACCACCCCCTAGTGTCTGGAGAGTCCTGGGAAGGACGTGGAGAGCACAAAAAGAAAACCCAGTCATATTTATGAGTAAAAATAGCACGAAAGACAGACAGTAAAATAGAAGGGCTAAAAACAGAGTGTGTAAATGGGCTATAAATGTCATCTACCTGTTTGTTCGACTTTTGAAATGAGGTTACTGGTAGACAGATGTCAGTGATTTGCTTTGGTAATTAGCGTTATTTAATTATCTTCATAATGAGGAGGATGCAGTGAGTGGGAACATGCTGATAAAAAGAATCTACAAATAAAACAACTTGAGAGACATTGAGGGGGGGCAGCACAGAAAAACGGCATGGGCGAGGAGTGGGGGAGATGGGCTGGGCCAAGGTCCCGCAGAGGGTACGTGGTTTGAGGCCCGTAACGAGAAGCGCTTGTTTTTCATACTTCAGTTCTACCATTGAGGCAGGAAAGGAGTCCTAAGCTGACACGGCACCTCTGTCGAGGTGGGAGAAGGAGGGTGAGAAATCGGTAGGTCCTACTACGCAGTAGCCTTGAGCAGTAGGTTGCAAGGTGTTTTTGGACAAGGAGTTTTCTGTTTCTTCTACCACCAGTGGGCCACTGGGCAGGACGGCTGGCACTGATGGCTGGAGGGGTGCCAGTGCCTGCCCAAGGCTGTATTTCAGTGCCCTGGGCAAATTTGCATGTGGAGATAAATCGTAAAGGTAAGCAGCCCACCACGTAGCGGTTAAATTCCTGCGTTCTGCTCAGGACAAAGTAGCCTGAATTTGCCAGCCCTTAGCAGAGACTTGTTTTACTGCAAGCTGCTTTACTGCTGAGCTGGGCTTGGGTGCTTTACCAGGCACACGCCTTTAAGCAAGTCCCTTTCGCTATTCCCACAGTATGGTTGTGTACCTGGGCAAATCCATTCACGCCCAGCGGAGCTGATCCTGTGTGAATGGCAGCATAAATACAGTAACTAAATCTTTCTTGACTTTTTTTTTTTTTTTTAT
Source organism: Phoenicopterus ruber ruber (assembly GCA_009819775.1). NCBI lineage: Eukaryota > Metazoa > Chordata > Aves > Phoenicopteriformes > Phoenicopteridae > Phoenicopterus > Phoenicopterus ruber. The sequence continues at coordinate 29,830,495 of CM020218.1, read as the reverse complement.
TAAAGGAAAAAAAAATAAAACCCCTTGACTCTGACATTTACAATAGACATTATCTGCGCTCTGACATTTGGGCTCATAAATCGAGGTCAACTAAATTTCTGTTCTTAACTTACCCCACTGTCACAGACAAGATATGAACTGACTGGCTGACCCTGTCTCTAAATAGCACACCTGCCCCTCGCTCCCAGCACGCAGGTTAGGAAGACTGATACTTATTTCAGTGATGATGAACTGAGCCCCAAGAAAATAAGTGAAGCATCATCAAAAGTGTACGGCAGAGCAGGGAACTGAAGGAGGGTCTCCTATAGCCCAGTCTTGCACCATAATGAATTTTTTTTTTTTTGATCCCACGGGTATTCAGGAGGGCTGCATGCACTGCGTCGGCAGCGCTGCCTCTGCACCAGCAATACAGGAGGCGCGGTGCAGCATGCTACCCATGGCTGCCATGGCTATGCTGCAGCCTCTGCAAGGAGTTTCGGGGTAGCGGCCGTGCCCGGGAGTGCGACCGTGCTGCCTGTGCTGCGTGTGCGGGCAGGGCTGTCGTGTTGCGCAGGAGCTGCCGGTTCCTGCCAGCGAGGCTGAGCACGGACGGAGGGAGCGGGCTGCTTTCCCGAGGCTGAGTGACGGTAGTGACACCATGTTGCTGTCACCGACATCCAGGCACGGCTTTAAAAGGATGAGAATCAGGACAAGGTTTTCATAACTCCTTTGAAGACAGGTCAGTTGAAGCAGCATTAACGGTGGTTTTATGTGCCTGCATTAGTCCTGTGGGGGAATGGATGAACAGCAACAATATAACCTTGCTCTGGGCTCTGTGTTCGGGTGAGTAAAAGTGTAGGGTAAATGGACAACCATAGAGCAGAGAAAGTAGAGGTTAAGACAGGAGCTGAAGCAGAGCATGAAGAGCAGAGGGCTTGCCTGATCTCCCCCCACTCCCACTTTCTTTGAGGGAGGGAGACAAAATGCATTTGCTTCGATAAAATTTCCTTTTTGAAGGAGGAGAGTGATGCAGATATATTTAAGATGGCCAAAGATACTCCTGTCCTGCTGATCTTCATTAAGATAAACAGCTCTGCTTGACGAAGAAAGATGATGTAGTGCTCCTTGAACTTGGCACGTACCAGGTTCTCCCAGCCAGCAGCGCGGCTGGCCTTACCCTCAGCCCTGAACAGGACACGAACCAAACTCCCCATATCCAGAGCCTGGTCCAGCATCGCTTTCTCCCGTCAGCATTTTAGCACCCATCTGAAGCACCGAGAGAGCGGCAGCAGCTGTGGAATGATACGGCAGTATTAACTCTCCCAAACGAAAGGGAGGTGAATAAGGGTCAGTCGGATAACTAAGCTTTTGTAATGGGATCTACAGATTTGTTTGCCAATAACGTCTGAAGGGAAACAAAAAACTTAGTGCCTTGAGACAAACCCAGGAGTCCGCTAGGCGTTAGTGCAAGTGCCACGATGCTGGGGTTCGAGCAGGGGGCACCGAGTCCAGCCCAGCAGCCTGGCTCTGTGCGTGGCCAAGGCGGGATGCCCGGGAAGAGCACGAGGCCAGGGAAAGCCCAGCGTGCCATCCCCCTTAGCACACTCCCACCACCAGCGCGTCGCAACCCACGCGTTTCTTCACCTATGTGGCTTTAAGCAGCTAAGGCCACGCAGAGTCCCAAGTCAGGTCATTGCTGACCTACTCCCGTATTAATAAATACTTTTTTTTCTTGGGCAGGACAGAGGAGAGGATCAAGACGGGACATGAGTGTCCTTATACATCTCCCTGTTGCTATATAGGGAGTTTTCATGCAAAAACTCTCCAAACCCTAACATGGACCACTTTAACGTTCTTGAAGACATTAGTTGTCCTTCTTACAGCAAGAAACTAGTTGAATTGCTCTGTGAATGCTTTTTCCTTGAACACAAAACCCCAAACTTACATAGAAACCAACAGAAAAGTGTACTGTTTGACTAATTTCACCAAATATTTTTAGCGAGAAAATAGCTCTGTCAGACCGAGAAATGCTGGTGTTTGCAGAAATGAGCTGTCCTTCACATGAGAATTGACTCCATTCCTTTCAGTTCTATCAACAGCCGTAGTTGTAAGAAAGCTTAAAAAATATATTGTGTTAAGCATCTCCCAAATTGACTCCGAAGTTGAGCTGGCCAGGATGGCAGGTGTTCACCTGGTTCCTCTCACAGCCTTTTTGCTGGAGGAGTGTGGAGGTCGCTGGTGCCAGGCTTCTTGAGACCATGGGGGGGGGTGGGAGTAGCTTGTCTGACACAGGACCAAGTTGTTTGTAGCAGCAGGGTTTTTAAACAGCCTCTCATAGCAGGGCCGTGAAAAGTCGCAGTTTTGGCTACCGTCTCAAGAAAACCACGGCAAAGAGAATGGAAAAGAACAGAATAGAAGAATTCATCGTTTGTATCCTCCGCGTTGTGCATGATAACCAAAAGTCGAGTAGCACTGGGGGCGGACCACACAGTCACCCTCTCGGTACAGCGGATACCGCTCCTCCCTAATATGCTTGTTTTTTGAATCTCGCTTGCTGTAGCTGACAACAGAAGTAAGCTTTCAGGATAATTAACAGAAGCAAGGAGGGCTGAACACTGGGGGAAGAAGGTATCACATACCATTCTCTTTTAAGCTTTGCCTTTGTGAAGTATTAAAATCATTTTCCAAAAGAAAGTGGAGTTACATGATTACCGATGTTGATGTTGATGACAGGAGCTCAGATTACAATACAAGTATCTTCTTTAGTCTTAGTCTTCTGGAGGCTGGAGCCCACTTGTGTCCCATGTGAGAGTGCCACACCGCTTAGAGAATCTCAGCCTTTCCAGCTTTCAAAGCTAATAATTTTTTTTTATTATTATTTTTTAATTCACTGTTTATAACAGGTGTGGATGATGCACCAAGCTGAAAAATCACTTTGCTGGTAAGGAATCATTTTAGCTACCTGTTCCTTTAAATCCTACTGAAGATCTACAAATTAGTTTGATCACTACAGTTATGTTCTGTGGCCTGTAAGTGCTTAATGTCGTCACACCGGAGTTTATAATTTAGTGTAAAGAGGACAGTGACGCACAGTACAACCGTATGAGATACTAGGGCTGAAAATACCGTTATAAAACAATCCTGTGGAAAGCGAGTCTAATGGAATCTGCTCCTCTCAGTTCTTCAGCTCTTCGAGCAGAGAACAGCTTCCTTACTGTGGAGTTGTGTGTAGAACATGGATACTCCAGGGAGCGCCTGAATCCCAGCCTCGTCTTCCTGAAGCGAGACTCCTACAGATAGACTGCCTGCAGGTGTCAGCCTCCTACTACAGAGCAGCCAACACACACGTCAAGAGCAGGTGGGTTTGTTGTTTTTCTTAAATTGAAGCAACCTCACATCTGTTTTACTTAAAGTAAAAAATTTTTTTAAATCTCGAGTCTACTCCTGTTCTTGCAGATCAAGAGAGAGAACTAAAGACATATTGCTGTCCTATTTAAGTTTGCCACATCTGTTTTTCTCAGAAATGCTTCTATTAAAAGATTAGCTTTAAGTGATGAAACCTGCATGCTCTGCAGCCACCCCAAGACTTCAGCAGCATAAGCAGCTTCAACCTTCTGCCTCTTTCTGACATGTTCATCGCTTGTTTTTCTTCACCACTGCAACCAGACTCAGAGGGTAACACCCTGTCAAATACAACATGACCTAGCACTTCTATACCAAAACCCAAAGGAGCTGTCATACCTTCGCTCAAAATAAGAGAGCTGTAGAAACAATATTTTCTATCTCGAGTCTTGCACTATGATGATGCTAAATATAAACAATAGTTTAATATAGAAGAGTTTGTTACAGAAACCTACTAAAAAGAAGCAGGAAAGGCTATTAATTGCATGTGATTCTGACACTGCTCTATTTTCCTGAAGGGGTGTGGGGCAAACGGTGCTTGACTGCTGACCTAAAAAGCGATGAGGGAAGGGGGAGCGGATTGCATTTTAGAAGCAGGTGTGTAGCCAGCTCTACACAAGCAGGTCAGCTAACGAGGGGGAAACATTTTAATCTACTGCCTTAATTACAAGCTAGGGGACTACGCTGGGATAAACAATTAATAGTGAGCCTCATGGGTTAAATTTTGTTACAGATTTAATATTAAGTGGCCACCAAATAGAAGTAAGCCTAGCTTAATTTTATTAATACCTAGAAAAAGACGGCATTCACGTTACTATTGGCTACATTGCTTTGTAGCAAAATGCAGATTACAGAAAGTTACCAAGTTCAAAACAAACTTCTTGCTTATATGTGAGCCAAAAGATAGAGGTATTCATATATGAGCTACATAACACACGTACCTAACAATTCAAAGGTGCCTTACTAGGTACGCTTTTACATTGCTCAGTTTTCTGCATAAATTCCAGAATTTTCAAAACGAAAAATTTGTTTCATGTGGTGGTTTGAAGTGAGTATGAATCCTGTAAAGATAGAAAGGCAGCTTCTGTACTTAGAATTGCACAAACAAATCACTCCGGATGAAAATTCAGAATACAGTTTTTCACAGAACTCTGAATTATGCATCATCCTTCCAGAGCGGAGGCACAACACAAGTCTACCTCAGTCTGTCCATGAAATCACAGATTTCACCCAAATACAGCGTTGTACTCAGTTCATGAATTACAGGAGGCAGAAGCTGATGCTGGTAGCTTCTGGAAAAGTGAATACGGTTCTTGAAAAATCACCCACCCAACCAAAAAAGCCCTAAACCAATACCCTCTGAATATCTAAAAGCTTTTAAAAACAATTTGTTATAAAAATAACGATCCAGGAAGTATTTTGTGGTAAGAATATTTTATATATTTTTTTTTTTTTACACTTTTAACACTTACAAAAACATTCAAACACAAAAAAATTAAATAACTTTGGAAGCAGAACAAGTCCTTCTGCCTACACACATACAACAATTCCGAGCTGTTGGCACAAAAAGTAATCCACATTCATAAAACCCTTACTACTATATCAAACATAAGTTAAGTAAATCATAGGCACTAGTTTATCAAATCCGTATTTCCACACTTCTGCAGTAAATCTCTAAACACAGAGCCCCGTGATTTCCTGATATTGATCAACTGGTAATGCACAAAGGCTTTCTAGTAAACAGTCAGTCAGTCTGTTCAGGAAGTCGTTTGCTGTATTTCAGGGGGAGAACAGCAGAGAAAAGAATCCTTGTAAAACTTAAGCTGAACTTACCCAGGTGATGAATTACTTAACTTAAGGAAACGTACACAACAGTTTGATGCAGCCATGGTAAAACCCCCAATATCATCATCTAAACTGACTTTCAAAATTTAAAAGTCAATCAAGTGTTTCATAAAATCCACCAATTAAAATTCACCTTTTTTCAATGAAGACTGCAGCATTGCTTGGTAAAATGCTGAAATGTTACAATTCGGGCTTTAGTGAGAATACGCGCATTTGATCTAGTCCTCTCTTCTGCTTAATAGTGACATGAGATACTAACTGACATCCATCATCTGTGCCAGTGAACGACACAAGGCGAGATTAGTGGTATGTACTGGTCTACTGGTGCAAGGTAGTTTCTTTACCCCTGCTGAAATCTTACTGAATTACAGTATATTTGATACCCTGACTTCAAAGTCTCAGCACAGATCTTGGTCTAGAGTGTGAAGTCATTCATCAACCCAGAGTTTGCTTGAGTAATTAGAGTTGCAAATTAGTCTCCACTCCTTCCTATTTGGCTTCTTCCAAGTCAAGTAGTATTGCATGGCTTTTCATCCAGGAATATGTGAATGCTGGCCTAAAATTCAAGCGCTAGAATTTCAGGGTTAGTTATCCTCTTAGTGGTGGGAGTCAAAATACACCAGCAGTTCCAAACTCGGATGCTAATGGGGCTGAAGGCTACCTACCGTCCAATCCAACTTGTAGTGTTCGTCAGTCATTGCACAAAGAATATACCACTCACATTCTCTTACTTCATCAACTGTACATCCAAAATACTGAAAAAGCTTCAAACAAAATCCCTTCCGTTTAACTAGTCCCACCCAATACAACTTTAGTTACAAATGTTTGCATGATGTCCTCCAAAACAGAAAACAATGGTTCAAATGCTAATTATAGGAGTTGTTCTGAGCAAAATGTGTTAGAATAAGTCAGAGCCACCAGAGGAATTTAATAGCTTGTAAACAGACATAGCAGGTTTCATACTCTGTTATCAGTAATGTAAGATACATATATGTAAGGCAAAGTACATATTTAAACACACTTACATGGGCAATATCTTCTGTAAAAATATTTACAATTTAAAATAAACCAATTTAAGAAATGGATGAAAGTAAAAAAATAGGATACAGAAAACTCCCTCATACCATGGAACATCACCTAAATGAATATCATTTGGCATCAAGAGTCAACTCATTACCTTAAAATTTGTATGTTACAAGTGCATAGTTGTGTAATTCTTCTCCTTAACTACCAGCATTTACAGTTGCTCCAGGCTGCAAGCATAGTGGTATGGTATTAGAACAAATTAACATTATGACTTGCTCCTTCCTTTTTAAGGAAACCTGCTATAAAAAATTTTTTTTCCAAATAGCGAGCCATGTGATAAAAATGTGGCTACAATAGCAAAGGCCATCTTTCCTGAGCCAGGAACTTGAAGGTTAGAAAGATTGTACAACTGATACTAAGCCCTTTTGGCAATCAAACATATAAGAGCACGTTAAGCTGATAAATCAACATAGGAAAGATGCAATCTATACTATTGCATTTGCGTGTGTCTGCTACATTCAAACCTTTGACGTTAATAAAAGCCATGGCTACTACTTACTGTTCTGCCTAATCCTCCAGAGTAACTTCTGATTCTTCCTGAAGCATGTACGTACCACTTTCCCCAGTGAGAATCACATACAATTGTTAAGCGCAATGTTTCACTAGCACTGTAGCAGTCTGCAATCAGAGTATTAGCTCTGATTAACGTAGTCTTGTTTCAATAGTACATATTCACCAATCTTTCTGCTGAATTAAAACAGGCTGAAAATGAAATTTGGACAATGTAAGTTGACTGTTACACTTGCTGTTTTTCAAGATGGGCATTTCTTTGGCATTCGTTAGGTTTTTGCCCAGACATTGGCCACTGTCATAAATGCTCATATTGATACATTTTTAGCAAGCAAGAAAAAAAACCCAGAACTGATAGCAATTTAATGTAGAAGTGATTGTATGATCACCAAACATCTGATGTTAGATGTCATTAAAGTGCTGCTTTGTAATCTCTGCCAGTTTGTGCTAATTAGAGACAGAGAGGTCTGGAATTTTTACAAATCCCAAAAGTCACATCTGAACAGTTTGTATAATCAAGCTGTCTTTTAGCCTGGTGAGGAAGCATCCATGAGCACTGGAACTTTGCATTAAGCTTTGCAGTTCAGTAGCAGCCATCTTTCCAACTCTCGTCTTTCACGTTGCCATAGGTTTTGGGAGCGGGTAATGATCTGAAATAAAATGAGATATTTTTCAGTTTCATTCATAACTGCTGAAATCTCCATCTACAATACATAAGAATCTAAACATTTTATAAATAACTGAAATATACACTTCACTCATTTACTTCTCTGCAATATAGTTTACTTAAGATAAACCCCAAAGTATTTTCAGTTTCAGGTTCTTGGCAACTACCATGTGCAGAAAAACATGCATAAATAGACAGACAACTTTCTGATATTATACTCTGTGAAAACACAAACTAAATCTGCTGCCATCTAGAAATAGGCCATTTTTTCAGTGATGTATAAACAGGGAAATCCTTGTTTAGAGTGTTACATTTTAGTTACATCAAAATCTTGACGTTCGTAGATACTTCATTATTGCATTGTGTACAGATACTGCATTACGTATGTAGACTTTCAAAAACATAGCTGTGTAAATTAAATAAGTGAAACACTTTTCTATAAGACAAGTTGTGATTTGGACAACCACACTTCACTACTTACGAACTTTTCTGTCAAAAACAACTGCTTTTTATTACACAAAGTTTCATACCGCTGACAGCGCAGACTCAGAGTGCAAAACAGTCAATACTGTGACAGTCACTTGTCATTCCCCTGCCCAGCACTCACTGCAGAACAGGACTCCTCCACTTTGCTATTTACTGCTGTTTCATCTTTTCTATAGTACTGAAGACCAACTGTTTATCCTTTCTGTCTAATGCGATTCTTAATATTCCTCATGGATGACTGTTTCTTTATGTCAGCTGGCTTCCACTTGACACCTTCAGTGAAAATCCACATTAGCGTGGCATTAAGAGCACATATTCTAAATTATGCATCACTTCCTTCCAATTCTCCTGAAGACAAATTGTCATGTAGCCTTTCCAGTTAATACTTAGTCTCTCCTGTGGTTGTTTTCCAAAGCACTCTGACATTAAGCAACTTCTACAGCTGGGTGCCAGCACAGAGGTTATGTTTGAGCTGAAAATTCTGCTTTATCCTGTGGGTTAACTGCATTTATCTTTACGTTAAATTTAGCAAATGTTACGGATGCCTCCTCTGTCCTCACGTGTCTTCCTTCCTAAAGTTTCTAGCTGCCCAAGGAGAGAAACTGTTCTCACCGTGGTACCACTGCTTGACATATGGATTACAAAAGGAACTACAATAGTTCTGACTTCAGAACGTGTCACTCAGTGGTACAAATGAATTTTCACTTGCCAGCTATATTTTGATGACTTTTTACCACACGCAGACAAATGCTTATTGCCTTCTCAGCCCAGCCTAAAACACTTTATTTACTTAGTTCAGTATCTTTCATTACTCATTTCACTTTCACTCCTTCACCTTCACTCTCTAATTCAAGAACCTTTTTGTCTTGGTTTTGTTTCAAATCTATTTTGGAAAAACAGTCAAATACTTCACGTGGAGGTCTCCATTTCCATTCTAAATACCTCGAGACCAAAGTAAGAATTGCAGCACAAATACACAATGTACAAAATTCATTATGAAAACTTCAAACTAAGACTGCCTGCCACATAACTCACCTGCGAACAGGCTGTGCAAGTTTGCTACGAGGCACTGGGATGCCCCCTGTAGAAGGGGCACTGGGTCTGGGCAAACCACTCCTCATCCCTGCTGTCCCTGCCGGTCTGGTAAGAGTAGTACTGTTAATACTGCTGGCAGGGCTTGGCAAGCCTGAACTCTGGGCTGCAAGAGGCCCTGGTGAAGAACTACTGTGTGTCAGCTGTGTGGCTTCTGGAGAAGCAACTGAACCGGGTCCATGGTTACTAAATGCTTTCACTGGTTGTCGGAGAGCTAGGGGAGACGGTGCCGCAGGTGAGCGGAATTTACTTGAAGAAGGTACTGGAAAATAAAATACAGAAGTTACTTTCAAGCTTAAGTTACAGTATAACTGAAATTAAAAACAGTTATGTGAAAATTCAAACAATATGGAATGCATAATGGAATACAGCCAATCAAGCAGCAATGAGAAACAGGAATTCAGATGTCCTCTTTGTCACGTGTTTTTGATATCATAACTCTAATGCCCCATTTGCTTACTACAAATATTTATTTATCTGGATTTATAAGTAATACTAGTAAGGCTCTAACCATTATATCCGTCAATTCAAAAGAAACAGAGGAGAACATATTTATTAAGAAGAAATTTAGCTGCTTCAGAAACCTGTGAACCTAACTCCCATCCCTGAAATAACATGTTGAAGAATACAGGATTCTAGCACGACAGAGTCTTTAAATAGATTCAAAGTGTATGTTAGCTTTCAATGATGAAACTCTGAGCGCACAGCATCTTAGTGTTTCTTTTATGCTCTTCTTCTTAACCAAATCCATTGAATTAGAGTTCACCTAAAGATATGGTCACGTCCCAGATTTATTGGCTGATGGGGAGGCGGGGGGGGGGGGGGGGGGGGGGGAATAGGGTCAGCCAACCCCCAACACAAAAGAGATTAAGGTATTGCTATAAAACTTAAACCAGACAACTGTAACAATCTTTTTTACAAACATTATCTAAATTATCAGTATAACTAATATCTGAATTCAAATACTTTGTATCTGAGTTAGTATGTAAAATACAGGTCTTTATCAAGTCCTTTCTGGAAAAGATTAATAAGCCAGTGAAAATCCATTTAGAGGCTTAGACTTACAATACAGCACATTGTCTGTGCAACAAGGTGCACATGCAAATGTACTCCACTAACAATTTTTGTGTGATATATCTATTTTACTCAATGCTATTAATGCAACAGCAAGAATTCTTATTTATTACATACCCAGGAATTACTTCTGAATTTTAGTAGACAGCTAGCAGTGAATGAAACAATCCTCACAGCAAAAATACTGACAAAAAGAATATTCAACAGTTCTTTGATAATACCAAAGCTTAAGCACAATTCGTCATGAGTGCGAGAAATATTTTCAAAATATGCATGATGTGTCACTAAACAGAATATTTAATCAGCCATCTTAGTAATTAAATGGAATTTCACCAGCTTTTCAAACTGATTTGGATGGGTCAGTAACAGTCAACAATCAGGAAAGTAAAACAAAATCACATTTACATTTAGTGAATTTGCATGAACTATTCTTTCCTCCACTAAACAAACTTTTTTACGCAGAGACCAAAGTTGAGTCCTCTTTGACAGATCTTGTACATAAAAAAGATGGTCCTTCACATAGCTTTTATTATAATTTTACAAGGTAGATCCACTAAGAGCATGAGGAGTGAGAGAAGGGACAAGTAATGACAGGAATGTGATATCCTAAATGGAGTACCGAGGAAGTGATAGTTTTCAGGTTGTATTTTGAAGCCATTCCTTATAGGGGATCTCTAGGAAGATTAATATGTGCCTCACTGCAGATGTGAAGTGGATTTGATTCCTTTCTGGATTATCCAAGAGGGCCTTTCCACTGATAGTGATAGCAAACACAGCATGAAGCCGCTCATGGGAAAAGCTGACAAAAAAAGGTGGCAGAGATGTCAACAATACATGACAGTTGGTAAGTAGCGAGGAGAATAAACAAACACCCTTAAAATAAAATCCTTGGCATCAAGCCAGAGGATGGATTAAGGAAAGCATTAATGGCAGAATGACTGGACAAGAAGAGCAGTGAAGTGCTGCTAAGATAGACTACATATTAGAAGTTTTAAAAATGCGGCATTGCCTGTAACATTGGTGCAATCAAATCTGCAGAATTTCCAAGTGATTCTGCAGTGTAAACATAGGGAGCTTTTATCACTAAACTTCTCATTACAACATTTGCTTGGAACACAAATACAGCATCGCATTAGCAACTGACCAACAGAGCAATGTCAGTGTATAAAAACTGAATATAGGTTTGGGCCTCTTGCAGGCACAACAGTGAAAAGGTTTTCAGGTACAGAATATAAGCAATGAGAAGCTGTAACTGAAGAAAGCTTGTCACATTCCCAGTGAAAGTAAGCATCCAGTAAATTAGTTCTCTCCATTCTCTCCAGTTTTCTGTTGACCATATTTTACCATGCTTCCAACTTGAGCTGTCAATTCATAAAATGTTTCCTGTCAGCACAGCATTGCAGACGTTGCTGAGAGCTGTATTCATTCTTGCACACAAGGGAATTAATTGTCTTCCAATGTGCTGTGATCTCCAAAGCAGTCCACATGACGCAATCTCTGGCAAACTGCCTAATAACTCTGCTCTACATATAAAGAATTTTGTCTCAGAGCAGTTTGGGATATTTAATAAAATTCAGTTTGGCCTATTTTCAAGACAGGACCATGAAGAGTGAGGTACTGCCTTAGTCAAAGACTATTTGATAATTGTATACCCATGTGCAGTATTGAGCTGATCCGTGTTTAATAAAAACATGGAAATGTGTAAAGGTAGCGCTTAACAACTTTACGCAACTCCATCTCCTTAAAAACTAAACAACTAGAAGCAACTACAATTAAAACATCTGGCAACAATAAAAATAAATGGCACTGTGCAGTCACGACATTTACATTTCCCACCCTGTCTAGATTCTGTCCTGGATTGTGGGCAGGGAGCAAGAGATCTCCACCTGGCAAAGCAGGATGCTGCAAAGCTACATCCTTATCTGGCTTGCACCCCGAGGCCAGCTGCTGCACACTGACTTGAAACCAGAATCAATTCTGATGAAGTTGTTAAATCATAACCATCGTTGGTTATGATCGATGAGATGATTCAGACCAATACGAAAGAACAGATGAGGTAAAACAATGGGAATCAATGAACTGTTCTGTCATCTCAGTACAAGACAGACACGGACCTGTTGGAGCGGGTCCAGAGGAGGGCCACCAAAACCATCAGAGGGCTGAAGCACCACTCTTGTGAAGACAGGCTGAGAGAGTTGGGGTTATTCAGCCTGGAGAAGACAAGGCTCTGGGGAGATCTTATTGCAGCCTTTCAGTACTTAAAGGGGGCTTATAAGAAAGATGGGGACAAACTTTTTAGCAGTTGCAATAGGACAACGGGTGGGTAATGGTTTTAAACTAAAAGAAGGTAGATTCAGAATAGATATATGGAAGAATATTTTTTTTTTTTTTTTTTTTTTTTTTTTTTTTAATGAGGAGGGTGGTAAACATTGAACAGGTTGCCCAGAGGTTGTGGATGCCCCATCCCTGAAAACATTCAAGGTCAGGTTGGACAGGGCTCTGAGCAATCTGATCTAGTTGAAAATGTACCAGCTTATTGTAGGGGGATTGGATTAGATGACCCAAACCATTCTATGATTCTATGACCTGACTGATACTGGACTGCTGTATAAGCCTGAACAAATCTGTTACAGTGAAATAAAGAGTTACTTGAATGTATTTTGAACTGTTTTACACAAAATGGCAACATAAGCCAATGTCTGTGTGTGAAAGGTGTCAAGCTATGTAACGAACAGCATTTTAAGAAACTAAAACCAATTGTTGCTCATAGTTCTTTATTCTTTTGAAACAAAAGTCTTGTTTCATTACTGCATAATGCTTCTATAATCGTGAGAATCTCAGATCAGAAGCGAGAAAATCAGCACATCAAGGACTATAAAATAGCAAATAACTGAAAAGGACATGTTGGGTTCTCGTTTGCAGTGAGGAATGACAGTAACTATAAACTGGAACATGTAACTGGTGGTGCAACTTGCTCAGTTCCTCATTCTCTAAGGTTTAATAAAAAATTACAAATAATATAAACTCAAAGAGAAGTTAATTTTCTGTACATTTCCACAGCTCCAGACCAGGCCATCAACCTAGTAAGTGTCCCAGACATCCAGATGCAGGTGAAGGCATGGCCAACTGGAAAGACAGCATGGAAAGCTTTGCTGAGGAATCGAGATAGTGGTCTTATGCCAAAGCAGAACACCGAGAGAACTTTTCTCCATTTGGTAAGAAATATTACAAAGACCGTTAGAGACCTCCTATTAAGCCATGTGAATCTGTTTCAAAGTCATTATGCTTTGCTAAATCTTTCTGCATGGAATGAAGTTCGCTCAAAGAAGTTAGCATTGTTAAACCACTGAGAGAAACACATGCGTTTTGTCAGCTACCCTCAGTATCTGCACAAAGGACTCTTACTATCCTTAAAGGATTCTAGCATACGTAGAGCTTATGACTTGCTCTCAAGTGAAATATGATCTTTAAAATGAGATTTTCTAGATCGTAACAGACAACAGGACCAACTATGCTTAAAACCAAAATCATTAATTGGTTTTATCTTAATAGCAAAATTGAGGCAGTGTCACATACAAGGCTGCCAGAATGAATTAGAAATCAGTTAAAACTTGTCTTACTGGATTAGGGACTTCATTTTCTTCTCAAAAAGAAGCCAACTTCAGCCGTTAGCAAACTGGAATATTATATACAATAGTCTAATTCGTTGAGAAAAAAATACGAATCCAAATTACTTACGTTGGGGTTAATCTTCCAGTTTTGAGGAAAAGAGAAAGCACAAGCACATGCGCATGTATGCGCAAAACAAGTTGACAGTCTATGCTTATCTTTTTGAGGATAAACTCGTTAGCTTTTGTTTCCAGCACAAAGCATGATATTTTCACTTGCCTGCATATTTTTTCACAACCAAAAAAAGAAAATTTTTACAACTTTTGTTTTAAAAAACTGTATTTTACAATTTAAAAAATTCCTATCCAAATGTAGCTCTAATGAATATGGATTCAGGAGTCTACTTTTCTAATCCAGATTTCCTGATTAATGCTAGAAGTCACCAATCCTTGGATTTTATCTCAAAATCCAATTTAATATTTCTTTTTCCTACATGATGCAGGGATGTATTTTTAATGTTTAGACCAAAAAGTTATATACTTTGATACAGCAAGGACCACTTGGTTAATCTTGACATGCAACAGCAATTTTATTGATCTAGAATGTGTGATATTTAATACAGGTGAACAACTATCTGAGATTTGCTGGAGCTTGATAAGAGGTTGTAAGTTAATTACCTCCTTTTGTAGATGGAGTTTGAAGAAACTGTTTGGTTTTGAAGGCAGCACGAGGCAAATTTTTCTGCCTTTGCAGAGCTGTTGAAAAACAAGAAGTGTTATATTTGTCTAAGAAGGTAAGAAAACTAAATTTACTGGGAATTTCAGAATTGCATCCACTTGTGAAACATCAAGGAACAGAGTCACTAAAACACTCAAAAAGCTGTTATGACTCTGGAAGTGATGGGGGGTTTTAAATGGTGCTTGCTCTTAATTGCAAAGAGTTACAGAGGAGCGTGTCAGAAATTTGGCAGTGCAAAACGCGCAGATTCTGTAAGAGTAGAGCTTCTTGCAGGGCAAAAAGCCCAGAAAGGCAAAAAAAATTAATACACCAAAGGGAGAACAAGCCATCTAGCAAACATGCTACAGCAATATGAGTGCAAGATTAGATACAAAGATGAAAATTAAACTGTCATATGTGACCTAGCAAGACTAAAGTTTTCATTTTAAAGGAGTTTTCAATAAAAAATATTCTAACACTATACAAAAGCATAAATTTTGTCTAAATGTGATCGTCATATAAAAAAGTTATATTTTTCAGTTATGCAAACATAAGCCACTGTGAGAGATGTCTGGGGTTTTTTTCCCCTCCAAAGGTACACAAGAGGACTCAAAACAAAGACATAATACTAAGAATTACCAGCTGCCAGCATGTAGACAGCATGACAAAAATTGGTTTTTTATTGCTCCTATGTCCTGCCTTTTTTCTAGTAACATTCAAGGGCTGATACTGCCTTGAAATGACCTCACTACCTACCAGTTACCAAGAGAGAAGCCAATGTTCCAAGAGCTGCAGAATCTTGGCAAGGAGAGAATTACCTATTGCCAGAAGGAACTCATCGACTCAGCGTATTTTCACCACAGCATATTTAAGGGGGAGGAGGAAAGCAGTCAATGAAATAAAGCTTTGCCTACAAAGGCTTCTTAAAATGATAATGTATGAATAAACATCTCTGCTCGCCCCAGTGTATGGAGTTTTATACCAGCATAAAACTGATTGCACTAGCAAGGCTTATTTCCATAGTGAGAAGGAAGAAAGATGGGAGAACAGCTGTGCATAAAGATCCCGACCCTGAGTAAGGAAGCTCAGTAATCCTATCACCAATTGGGGAATATCGCTATAAAGAAGGTAGGGGAAGAGCAACTAGAACCCTAATAATATTAGTTAATCCTTTTCTCAACTTGATAGCATATAATAATTGCTATCACTTTCCCTATGCTTCAGTCAGTGCAAAATTCACAATATTTTGTGAACTATAAAAGAAATTCATCATGTGTTTTACCTTTATGCTGAAAATATGGCTAGGTGGTCTATTAATTTTAGTCTTAAGTAAAACCTGTAATTTTCAACCAACAGCTAAAAGGAATTAATATAAACATAATAAAATGCTGCCTGTGGCTATTAAGAATAAAAAAATCGATTCCTTCTACCAACTATGCAAAAAAGCATGTGGCAATATGCAATTCTTATTCAACTCAGTACACAGTCTTGCTATAAACTTTTTTTAAGGCATATCCAGCCAATTAAGCACAGTAAGATGTTTAAAAATGAGCACAATTCCTAGGAATTTAGTGAGGTAGACCACTGGCCAGAGAGTTTCTGTCCACAAGTATTCCATTATACCATTTTTTACTGAATCAGTGTTTTTGTTATACCACACAAAATCAAGAACAGCTTCTTCCTTCATATTTATGATCTTTAGTTTGCCCTAATTCATTGTTAGATTTAAATGCACTACTGCACACAGCACTAAGTTTCTTCCTCCATCATTATTTACACTACTTGCAACTCAGAGATGTGGAATGATATGGAAAGGATTTAAAATATATGTATCAAATTCCTTCCTTCTCAATGGAGACTCCAGGACATAGAGACTCAATAGCTAAACAATTCTGGGCACTGAATCACTGAAAAGGACTTCAAGGCAGTGCAATTTGAGCAATGCCGAGGAAACATGCAGTTTGAGATAAGCATGGAGTACATGCTTATCCACACTATTTGCTGCTCTTGAAGTGCTCCGTATGCTATTACATTACCTGTCACAAATGGTGCACGCTGAATACACGTAGTGATGTTTACTCTGATCGACCAAATTGGAATACTCTGTTTCCTCAAAACATACACTTTCTTCTTTTACTCTGAACACGTCAAGCAGCTGGATCTTGGCAAGCAGACTAGTTACTTTACTCGTAGTTTGAACTATCTACAGCTTAGCTCTTTGAAAAAGCATTATATTTAACCCTGCTTAAAGATTTAACATTCATGTGCTACTAGTGCCAGGTAAGTACAATAGTATCACACACTGTCAGCTAGAAAGCACGTAGCTCCTATGTGGAAACCACCCCAGAAGTTTGACAGCTTTGCACAATCTATGTGGTGTGGGATGCAAATACAGAGACTTGCCGTCATTCTAACACTTTAAAGTCTACAAGATGCCTATTCCTTGGAGAATACAAGTATTATTGTATCTTCCAGTGTTTTAAGGCGAAATATTTAATAGCTTTCATATAAAAAAGTACTTCCTGCATTACAGCATGGAGAACCAGTAAATGAAGATCTAATAGTTACAACTACTATTTAATTCATTCATTCTCACTCTTTTAAAAAAGAATTTGGATTTTTTCAGCACATTACAGCTAAAACTTAAAATGCCAAATGTTTTCATGTTTTACAGTTGTACCTCTAAACATAAGTATCTTCCCTCTACTCTTTAAGCAAGCATGTACAATTTGCCTATGTAACCACAACAGAAATTGTCTTTTCAGAAACTTACTGGATTCCTAACTCATTTTTGAATGCCAGCAACCATAGCAAGTTCAGTATTGCAGCCACAGCAAATGTGCAAGTAAATTATGAACAGCAGATCTTTAACAAGGAGAAAAGTAGTGACCTCGGGTGGCAAGCCAGCATCCTTGCAAAGGTAAGCTCATGCAACACTAGCAGGTATATGAGGAAGCTTTGAATCCCAAGACCCAGAAGTCATCGCCAAGGGAAAACAAAAAGTTGCTGCAATTTAACAGTGCTTTGTGCAAGGTGACAAAATATAAAACCAATAAAACAAAAGGTATACGATAAAAAGGACACAATTCTGGAAATTTTTATACAATGTACAGTTTTGCAGAAAAATTTTTAATTCAGACTAAGCAAAGATACTTACTCATTGACTTCATACACAAACCGTTTTACGATTGTCAATAGCAAGACTCTGACAAACATCTGTAAGAGCAGGGAAACTGTAAAAGCTAGAAATCTGGGCTTTATTAATGATACTTAACTTACATTTAAATGTAAGTTGGTCTAGAGTGGTTCACATTTGGGGAAAGATTCCCATGAAAGCAAATTCACCTAATAATTTGTGTGATTCACAATCCGTCCACAAGTTGAAAAAAATTATATATGTATAAACATAAGACACACTACTTTGGCTCCTGCAATGAAGTAATTCACTAAATATTGAATATTGAGACTTCTGCTGTCTGATCTTTCCATAAAGTTTCACTGTGAATATACTTTTAATACTGGAAACAGCCTTCTAGCCAACTAAGCTGCCCTCTGTGCTCTTTCCTTCCCAGTTCACTCAATTTTAAAACACCAAATAAAACCTGTACAGATCTTTACTAAAAATATTTTTTTCCTTCATTTTCTTTCAGGTCATTTTGATTATTCTTCCCATTACAAAAATTACACAGTTGGAGAGCTGCTGTCCAACTGCTCTGAGTGCTTTATAGTTTGATAAGCCTGCCTAACAGGAAACAGTCCTGCATTTGAATTACACACATGCCCTTTCAGTTGTAAATCCCACCTTCTGAGTATTTCTGAAGAGTAGAAGAAGGAGGCAAGGTGACAGGATGCAGGGGTAACCAATATGAACAATCACAAGGTCACATTAACTTCTTCAGCTACAGTATCACACACCTGGGACTGACTGTCCACATAACCCTCACATCTGGTCTAAGTCACTACAAAGATGGAAATCTTGTAGTCACTGGCATCGTCTGTATTCCTTATTCTGTACTTAACTGTATTTGGTTGCATTAACACACTGTTTTGACGGGACTAGTTAACAAGGCCAGCTAGGTATGCCAGTATGCCTTTACTGTTCAATGGGTAAAAAGATCAGTTTCACTCACAGATATCATCTTACAGTTCCCATCAACTATTTAGATTACTGATGAACTCTTATCATAGAACTTTTATAGTTCAAAGCTCTACACATAATAATATTCATAACGTGTTCTTCCCTTGAAAATGTCACACAAGGTTATTAATTCTGAAACTTGTTTTAAAATAAAATGGTCAGGAAACATTTAAACAACAGGAACTGTCAATATTGACATATAAAGAAGCAGTGAATATTTAAGTTTCATTTGCTTTGGCTTCTTTAAGGTCACCACTTTTAAGAGACTTGTGAGATTAGCAGTGTTCTCACATCAGCAGTTCACTTTTGGACAAACTAGCAGCCACTAGCCCAGCCATGGGCTAATTTATTTCACTGGACACAGGTTCATCCAAACCTTTTCTGAGACATACTGACAACTTAAAAAAAAAAATGAATAAAATCTGCAACTGAATATATAATTTCCAGGTGACAAAACAAAAGAAGAAAATAAACTGCAAACAAGGGTTAAACTTGCATGAATGATTTCAGATCAGGTTTCACTGTTAAAAAAAAGCAATAAACATCATCTAGGTAAATCTTTTCGTAGCCTAGTAAGTTTCTGTAGTCTGGAAATAAAATTCAATGGTACAAAGCACTATACCTTCTGTAAATCACAGAAAGTAAGTGGTTTCTGAAATGTGTAACACTACTGTATTTATACTATAGTACTTCTACATATGCCGTTAGGAAATTATGAATGATACCTTAATAAGAGATCAGGAATTTTTTTAATATACTCAGTACCAGATTTTGTGTACCAAAAAAAGCAGATATGTCACACAGGTGTGATTAAAAATCAAGATTAGCATCTCCAGTGTGACATGCAATGTTTCTCTTTGCCATGAAACTGGAAGACAGCTGAGTACCACCACTTAATTCTGAAATATACACTGAAGTGTCACTAAAGGTACTTACTGGCTGAGGCTTGAGGTTGAATGCGAGGTATTCCTCCATTTGGCACTTGGAAGTTTGAGTCACTTCTGCTGTTTTTCACAGACTCAGCCTGGATGTTAGATGTCCTGGACAGGTTTGGAAGACTACGCCTTAGTTTTTCTGTGTGAAACAACACAAAGATACTACATGTAGTCTGATGCCAGACAAAGTTCAGGTTATGAACCCATAGTTGAACCCCAAATCTAAGTGACACAAAAAGTTAGCCATATAAAACTACACTGCAATTGAAAAGCATATTTTGTTACATTACAGTTCTACCATTATCTTGAATTAAAGTTCTATATTATTCTCAGATCTATCATATACAAAATATTAATATAAAAAGAGCAAGAATGTACATTTTTCACCTGTGGTGAAAAAAAAAGTCAAGCATAGTGTGTTTTGAAATTGAAACATATCTGGATTATGATTCTCTGGGGTTTTTTTCTACCATTATGGAAATCGAATAGACAAACCTAACTTGCAGTTTTGCACACTTTTTGAAGTCTTTACCTAGAAAGTTATTTACAATATAGAATGCTTGCCTGAAGATTAAAAACGTAGTAATTTTTTGAGTCAATTTTTGGGACTACCCAGTCCCATATCAACACCTTATACAACAAATAACAGCCACCCACTTGGAAAGAAACTCTTCACACACAGCATTCAAAATTATTGAAGTGTCCAGTTATGCTTCATCTTCCACATATGACTTGACTATCTATTCAGCTAATACTGGTTCTTCAAGGGTCTTCTAAAATTTGTACCATTGCTCACAGAATACAAAAAGATGCCATTAAATAGCTCTCAAGTCTAATGACATTCGGTGGATCTCCAACCCATGCAGAGCTGGGTTGATGACATACTTTGGATAGAAGACTGCAGATGCCTTGTCAGGATGACTGGCCAACCTGATTCTGTAGAGGGATGCAGGAAAGTAGTACGCTAACCATGCACAAGCACTGAAGATGAAAACAAAAGTAAGAGTCTTTATAGGCTGAATATTCTTCCTACAAGTGTACTTTCTGCACTTAGTAGTTTGCATTGCAGTTGGTACATTGTTGA
This sequence comes from Phoenicopterus ruber ruber, assembly GCA_009819775.1. Classification (NCBI taxonomy): domain Eukaryota; kingdom Metazoa; phylum Chordata; class Aves; order Phoenicopteriformes; family Phoenicopteridae; genus Phoenicopterus; species Phoenicopterus ruber. The sequence goes on along the minus strand of CM020218.1, from coordinate 29,809,871 downwards.
ACCCTATCAACCAAATTTCCCTCTAACCATCTGAGAGGAAAAAAAAAAATCCCAAACAACTTTTTTTTGACTGCTGAATCAACTCTGAATATCCAAGGAACATTCAACTGCACAAAAACCACTGCAAGAGAATTCCTTGGAAGTGTTTCAGAAACACATGATCGCATGCTCTATTTTGATCCCTCCGGTATGTGGGATACCAGCTTTTGGTACCTTGCCTCTCATGGGATATTTTTGTTGTAACTCATCTAGCATGCATTAAGACTTTCATGAAACCCTAGAAAAGAACAGGAAAGCAATTCTCAGCTAAGTCACAATATAATTGATTAGCTTTCGTGTTGTACATTTTCCTATATACCTAAAACTTCCCCAAACCACTATTACTAGATGAGACTTAAGCTAACCCTTCCAAAGATATTCTTGAATAGCTAATTACATTTGCAGGATCACCTTCCCCAAAAGCTCTAGCCTAGCACACTGATTTTCCTGATTAAAATTCTAAAATTTCTTAGTCAATGAAATTCTGTAAGTGGCACAGACCTCTTTGCTATATTAGGGGGAAAAAAACACCCAGAAAATAAACTGTTTAAAAACGCATTTCTACATCATCTCTACTGCAGACACTTTGCATCCAGCTTACCTGAAAGATGAAAAAATAAGGCAAATTCTTAATACCCAAATGTATATTATTTCTGAATTTAAGATTTTATTTGCTAGATAACAGCTACATTTGTTAAAATGGGAATAAGTTTGTGAAATTTCAGCCCAATTAAAAGGAGTTTCTGCCAGATTGCTGCCAGGAAAAAGTACATTCAAGAAGGAAAATCGTATCAGGATATGATATTTTGTTCTATGCCAATATAGTATAATTGTGTCAAGTTGACTGCAAGCTTTATTTTTTATTTCACAGCAGTTTGCACAGCTTTGAGATATCTGAAGTATCCAAAGTCATGATTTAAGTACTAATATTTTTAAGGCTGTGTTCATGCTCAAAGAGCTGGTGAATGATAGTTGCCCTTGGGCTCTGCTTTATTTTAGTGCATTTGTCTGCCAAAGATAGAACTCTGTCACCACGAAACTCAATTACACCCAGTGACTGGACAACATCTAAAATAAATATAAGCCTATCAACTCATCTGACTGTAAGGGTTCCCCAGCAGAAGTTAAGCTTTGCTTGCTCTGCTTTTTCTTCAACAACTTTGAGATTAAACCATGATGTTACACAGGCATATAGTTTTAGCACTGCACACTGACCAAAACCTTTACAGAAACTATGCAACTACTTGTGTAATGAATTTGAGACAGAGCTTTTTACCTTCGCTTTTGACATTACTAGTCTGCAAATCTGTAGGATGGCCTTGAAGCGAAAGACGAGGTTGCTGTAAACGGCTAATCATAGGTTGGGGCGACACTCTACTGTATTCTATGCTTCGAGCAGGTGATCGGGAGCGAGGTGAATTCCTTGGAGATTGTTTTGGTGAAGGCCAGGGAGAACTGCGAGGTGATGGTGAGAACCTGTTAACAGCAGGGTGCACGGTGTGATGTGTGCCATCTTCTTCATCTTCTAAACTCTGTGCGTCGAGCTCTTGATCGCTGAACGTGCCTCGCCTTGTAGAATTGCAAGAAGAACCAGAACTACGCCGAGAAGCAGTTGCTGCATACTCTTGCCGGAGGCCTGGCAACAATGAGAACACTGTTTACTTGCTTCCAGCCCACAAATGGTTCAAACCAGAGACAGTGCATACAGATATCTACCCAGTACTCAAACTCACATTTGGCTCACCTTAACTCCTTTTATTTGAGGCATTAAGTTAATTCCAGATTAGTACCAAAAAAAATGTTATCTACCAGCTGATAATGTCTTGAAATAAGTAGGTGAGCTCATTCCTTTTCCTACTACAGCAATCATCAGTGTAGGTGTGTTGTGTACTTGTTCATCTCCTCTCCCAGGCTGGATACTAGCAACACAGGCTACACCTTAATTTTGATATCATGTAACATCCTATAATAATTACAGCAGCCACAATGTCTCTTGCAATGTATTAGTAAATGTAACAAAAAAAGCTTTATGATAAGCTACCCTTAGAGAAGGTAGCATCATTAGACCAGTGGTCTCCGAAGCGGGATGCGTGCACCCCAGGGGGGACACAAAACAATCCAATGGAGTGCAGGAAGAAAATTTTGTACTACTAATAAAATAATATTATTAAAATAGCATTTATTTCATCTTAATCTCATCCTTTTTAAATTTCTATTTTTATGTACATTTGGGTCTTTTTGTGTACGCAATATATAAGTAGTACATGTAGAGTAGTACAATTTCTAAAAAAATAAACTTATATTGGGGGTTGGGGTTTTTTTTTCCCACTATAGGGGTACGCAATAAAAAAGTCTGGAGACCACCTAGTTAGACAACTGAAATTACTACCACTTTCTGCAGCCTCAGAGGGACAAAACCACAGACAAAGTCTCAACTAAACCTGTATTAAAAAAGAGACATCTACATAGGCGCTTTTCTTCACTATTCTTTGCCATATCGACTTTACTTTTTGGTGATTTAAATCATGGTTTAAGCACTGCTGTCAACAAGACTGGATTACATGGGGAAGGCACATACCTCCTGAGAAGACTGGTGGCAGGCAGTAGCCCAGTCTAACGACCATCCTTTTAGCATATACTATATGCTACAAATTCATACTCTCTCTAGCATTTCTTTTGTCCGCTGCTCCTAAAGAACACTTCTGCTCAGCAACTTCCTTTCCTTATCCTGGATGCAGAAGTCCTTAGCCAGCCTTCTCAGGAGAACTACATTTGTACATCCATAGTAGGATCTACATCCCTTTTTCATTCCTGCTAAGCAAGTGCTACTGCATTTATTCAGTAAAAAAGATCAACTGCTCCACTTCATTTTCAGGATGGAAAATACTTACTTTCTTCCTGCATTCGTGCTAAAATTTGCACATCTGTAACATCATTTAGCTTGTAATTAGACCCAATAGAGTCTTCATCCATCTCTGATGCACTTAATTCACTGTCCAGAGAGGACTGTGGACTTAGTGGAGGATTTCTATCTGCTGAACTTTTAAGATGACCTATAGAAAGAAAATAAAGTAATAGGAAATGTTAAAAACAACATCAACAAAAAAAAGGGGGCAAAAAAGGCAAACTGTATTTCCTTTCCTAGTAAAAGAGCCACCAATTTGAAAACAGATTACGACTGAGATACTGAGTCTGACAGACCATTTGAAACATTTGATTGCGAATATAGGCTGAAAATACAATTTACACAAGCAGAGCCTAGCTGTTACCTTCTAAAAATGAGCAAACTTATAAAATCATTATTATGGTGGCAAAACAAATTAATGACGTATAATCTGGTCTACCTGTACCAAGTTTCAACTGCTATGGAGTTTGCACAGCTCTTACAGAAAGAGCACCTGCATACCTGTTCCACTTGTGCTTTCATTCTCATCTCTGCACACTACCTTGTAAAACGTAAGTTTGACTATATCTTTCTTGACAATAAGGACTTCCTGATCCAACGAATATTGATTCAGTTTGGAATGGTCAAAATACATCTTATCTGAAAACACTACCTGTTCTATGCACACACCTTTGCTAAACTATAACATACCAGAAAAACTCTTCCTGTTTGCTGCCTTCTGGCTGACACCCCATTGTCGGTTACCTTTCACCTCTCTGTCCTGCAGGCAGATACAGCATTGTAGCACACAATGCAGAGCAGAGCTACATAGATTAAAACAAAACCTGGGTAATGGCTCTGGTGAATATACTGCAGTGCAGGCTTCTCTTTACAAGTCCACAGCAAACTACAGATAGTTGGATTGTCAATGCAATGGTTTTTCATCTTCCTTGCAAACTAAATTGAGCTGAAGTATATATAAGCCAACGTTCTGACTTCATAGTAGAGGTATGTTCCAGGCATCAATTTTTCTGATGCAAAGAAAATGTCTATGATGCAGAATAAAGGCAGAAAACATTGCCAGAAGTTAGTGTTTACATTGATGCCTGCAAAGCCTCAAGGAATGCCTTTAATTACAATGCATGCTTCTTCCTTAGATTAGATTGTTCACATCTCAGAGGTACTGACTGATACATTGCATACAAAATGTTCCAGTTAATAAGTAATAGGGTTGTTACAAAGACTTTACATCTACCAACACCTAACCTTTAAATACCTACTATGCAACTTACATCCCAGTAAATTACAGGGCCAATTCTAGAAGCCACTTACCAATGTTGGGACTCCACAGAACTAACACTACGTGTTCTGGTCTAACTGCTAATATGCATGAGTGATCTTAGGGACACAGACATCCAGAGAAAACATTTTAAATGTACCTCATGCCAGAAAGTCTGTAAAAAAGCCTTTCTTAAAAAGCTTAAATACTGCATGATGCAAACGTCCTACAAAAGACTGACAGGTTTTTGGTGTCCTTCTTACTGTAGGTCAATGCAAATGTAATCTATTTGAGCACATGTTTTTGAAAGGAAGAGGAGGAAGGGAAAGGGGAGAGACCAAACACACACACACACACACTTACCTGAGGTACCAGGAGGTATGAGCTGTTTCACTAAAGCAGATTTCACTGGTGTTGAGGAGGGAGAGTTGAAACCACTGCTGTAGGGGCTACTAGTATTTGGACTATAGGAGCTTGCATAACTGACTGCACTGAAAGGGCTGTTGTACAAACTCTGTCTCTTGAGAGCTGTATGAAAGAGGACAAAAGTGACAAATTATACTGAAGGAAGCAGTGAAAAATGAATACAATACTATATGATATCTTTGGTGTGACTTAATTACTATACCATTCCAGCAGAACATTTCAGTCACTGGGAAGTTTTTGAACTGATTTCTTACTCTCCTAGATACAACTGTACTGTGGAAGGAGTGGGAGAAGAGGGCAAGGCAAGCTAGTGACAAGTATTTTCCTTGTAAAAATCAGATCTAAGATCACTACAACTGATCTCTTCAAGATATTCAATGTAGGCGTTGGGAAGGAGGAGCGAAGCAACTCAAAAGACAGGAGGAGCTAAGCTACAGTAACATACATCCTATGCACAATTACATACAAACCAGAGCACAGCATGAAGTCTAGCTCCCCAGAATTCACAAACCTGTCTAGATCCCACAATATTTCAACAGTAACCCCAAGACCAGCACCACAAAACTAAGCAATACCACCTACAAAATTCCCCAAAGCATACGTTAAAATGAAAAACCATTAAACATGGCAAGTGCTTCTGTTTATATTTCTGGGTACCACGAACCTACTGGGCACAATAAAGCAAACTGACTGTAGGATTATTCCCTTCTGTATTCCTCCTGTTCTAATGCTTTGGGATTTTTATGTCCATGGGCTTCAACCCCATATACAATAAAAGATCTAAAAGTGGGTACTTTCCTCTGCTATTTATTGTAAATATTTCAATGCTAAAGTATTTTCAGATGAATTTTCACCACCAGCAAACATTTTCAGTATGATATTGCAACTCCCCTAGTTGTCAGGTGTATGACTTGTATAGTTACTTAAAAGACTATTTTGTTCAGAAATTTACATTTTATTTTAATATAATAGAAAATGGAACTTCAGTGAGGGAAGTGGGAACCAAAGAGAATCTGGTCACTTCTGGTAAAATCAGTTCCTTCATTGCTGGAAGTATTTTATGCCAAACAGAACTGTATTTTAACAAAGAACAAACTAAATTGCAAAACATTAAACTGAAAGCTAGAGATCCAAACTTTATGATATGCAAACCTAGATTAGATTAAGTTGCATCTCACCTAGCTGCTAGAAACTAAACTCTCCTTAAGGCGTGACAGTATTGAAACTATGTATATATATTATAAACTGACAAGAATAGGTCTGGCAAATGTATGGCAATACATTCAAGCAGTTCTAAAAAAAAAAAAAGGCAGAAATTAAGCTATTCAAAGAATGTTGTGTGACATTTCTGTTACTGAAAAAGGGCTTCAATTAGTGCAGTAATAATTAGACTACTGATAGTAGTGGACAAAAAGAAAAGAAAGGAATTGAACTCTATTTTACTGTGCCAGAAAACTTGGTATTAATTTGTTTACTAAAAAGCCTTTTATTCAGTGTAAGATTTTTTTTTGACATTACAAGAAGCCAGAAGAGACAACAGTTGCATGAAACGCTGCTTTCAGCAGCAAAGTCTGCTTCAGCTCCTCCTCCCACCCCACTTTGCTCTTGGTCACGACCTCCTCAGTTGTTCAGTACAAGCAATGGTGGGGCTGCACTATTATCCAGCCTACTGAAGTCAATTTAGGTTAAAAACATCTGAAGTATTTTAACTGATTGCATCAGCGAATCACTTTTAGTAGCGCCCCAAAAAACATATCATCCAACTAAACGGATGGCAGAATGCAGCACAGAGGCAGAAGCAGGAGAAATTAAAGTTGACTTTGCAGCAGATTCCTTAATTTGCACCTCATGTAAAGATCCTCTCTGGAGTCTAAACCAGTTAATGTCACTAGTGTTTTAATTAGAGTGAAAAGACAGTTATAGATAAAGGATGGAAAGTTTATATTCCAGCTTTCACTGCAAGTCTTAAATGATAGGCACTAATTTCAGCAATTAGTGAATTCAATGAATTCTAGCAAGTATTCTTGAGGTACCTCCAGTTTATTTTCAGAGTGTCAGAAGGGAAATCTCCATTTTATTACAAAGCTCAGTTAACAAAATCAGTAATTACAGCCAGTTGTATTCTGGTTGACTCTGATGAGACAACTCCTTTGATAGCAAGTTCTTCTGGCATTCACATAGGACCCCCAAAGCATCTATTCCAACTGAATCTTTGTTCTCATGCCAAAAAAAAATTTACTTTTCATCTCTTGCTGAAAATGACAGTAAAAAAGTCCTAAATGTAACTCTGCACAACAGCTCTTTATTTTGTACTTATTACACAGGCAAGTATTTTAAAATATTAATCACAAATTAGAAAACAATTGTACTACTGTATAACCTTCAAAACAGGCTCTTTGTACATATCCATAATGATACAAAATATTTGATCACATATGGATTTCTTTAGGTGAAAGAAAGCATACTTTTGTTACATATAAAAACTATGCTCTGGTACATGATGACACTTTATATGGTACAGCAGTTTTCATCCTAGCTAATATGTCAACTTCTACCTTCCTCAGCACTGTATTGTTCCCCAGAAAAAAGCTGGATTCAAACCATTTTTCCGGCCTAGAATTCCAAAAGTTTCTCCAACAGAGATTTCAGTAACTTAGGAAGATACTACTACTTTTACAACAACTAGAAATATTGTCTTCATTAGGAGTGTCAGACAACATTAGTAGGACACGTAACTCATTTTAATATTAAAATGATGCTGTATTAGATGAAACATTAACTTACAAAAGATTACACATTAGCTTTCAAAACACCAGAGGGGAGGGTTAGTGATCAACATTTTTATTTTAATGTAAATTTTCTTTTATAACATTCAGAAACAGTATGCAGCATCTAGTTTATTTTAGTCAACATCTGGTTAAATTGGTCTCGAATCTCTCTTTTGCTCTAGAATATAGGAATAGAAAAGTTTGAGTGCAGAAAACTATGCTTAGGTGGTTCAGAAGATCTATCGTATGAACCACGTCCAATTTTTCCAAATGCGAGACCTGATAATTATTTTTGTCACAATTAAGTGACAAATTTATTCTAGCCGTCCCAGTAGTAATTCAAACCAATCATTAGCAAAGTCTATCACTGAGACCAAAGCTAGCTAAATAACGTCTGGTTTTAAACAAGCTCAATGCTTAACTGAAAAGTCAAACTCACTCACTATGGAAAATATCACAGTTTTTACACATACAGCTACACAGTTCTCCTTCTCCTACCAGCTATGCTGATGATGCATTTGATTTCAAATATTTAAATAAAAACGCTGCCTCAGTAAAAATTGCAATATGACCAAAGTTACTCTTTTCTATTTCTGTGCAACTATGTCTTAAGAAAGCCAGAAATTCTTCTACCTAGTATTTCTCTGTTCCTGCAGCTGCTTTCTTGGTTTTAGACCACCGTGTGGTGGAAGCCATGGTTTCCAGCCAACACAAAATGCGCTCTTGCACTTTTCACCAGGGACTTGAGGCATGGCTAAGAGAGGTCTTTGCACCAGAACGTACCTAAGGTTCCCTCTAGTCTGAACATGCTTCCAACGCTGAGCAGGACTTGCTCTGCAATTGTAAGCCTGAACTAACTAGCAAGAAGGCACTGTGCATCCTGTGTTCTCCGTAACTGCCCACAGTAGCATGGAGCTGAAAGCCACTCTTCCCTCCTTTATCGTCATGCAATGGAAAAGATTACGTTATAAGAAGGAAGAGGAAAATGTGAAATACAAGCGTATTCAAGACTGAGAAACAGTAAAAAGATATTAGATTAAAAAGACATAACAACAGGAACTGACAAAGAGAAAATAGTCAAGGCAAAAGAAACATCAACAAGGAATCAGGAGAGAAAGTAACAGTAATATGAACAGCCTTATCCATAGAGACTGGAACTGAAATCAATAAACTGAACCAGTAACAGCTTAAGTGATGGGTCCATGAGGTACAAGTACTATGTAAAATACGAGTCACAAAATATTCCAGAAGTTGTGGGGTAGGAAATCCCACAACCTGAAGTTGGTGGACTTGGCAGTGATAGGTTAACGGTTGAACTCGGTCTTAAAGGTCTCTTCCAACCTAAACGATTCTATGATTCTAAACACACAAGGTTACAAGCAGCACTACTTGCCTTCACCAGTGGAGCTTCCTGCTACCCTGTATCTGTAAGTAGGCTGGTTGCTCTAAAGGACAATTTTCTGCTACAAATTCATTTTTCCATGCAGTCTTCTCCAACCAGCAGTACTAGCGCCCATCTCTTCTACCACTAATATTTTCCTCTATTCGTGCTAGAGAATAGTTGCGGTATTTTTGCAAGTATCACTGCTGGAGGCAGATTCTCAAGTCTATGGAAAAGAGAGGTAAAGTTGCCTAGACACATCATTTGAATGATCAAACTTTCAAGTTTGTCCATTTCACAAGGGAAGCTTCCTGTCACTCTGCTTCAACTATGACTGAGTTTTTAAGGATACCCTAAGGGTAACAGAATTTGTGGCACTTCTGGAAGATTTCTACTCAGTTCTGAAAAAAAGTTAAACCATGAACAGAATTGTTCATGCTTAACCTAACCGCTATCCAGTTCTACATAATCAGTAGTACTCAAACTCCCAAACTTGCATCATCCTTCATAAATCCCTGTGATGTGGGTACTGTTCATTGTTTACAATTTCAGTCTTTTCCTGTAGCAACTTATGTATCATGATAACTGTCCAGAAAAATTGTTAATAGACATTTGTCAAGGCAGCATACACAAAGCACAAGAAATAGAGAAAGATCAAAGGTGACTCATACTGAAAGTACTTTCACCATTATGCCCACGATTTTTGTAAGAATAAGAAATGGCCTTCTCATGTGATCTAGCAGCAATGTTTTCAAATTTTATTAAGAATGATTTTAATACAAACTAGAATAAAGACTGAATTGCTCCAGAAAAGAATCCAAGGAGGGGAAAAAAAGTTATAGTTAAATAAACTCAGCACAAAGTTTATGTATAACCATGTAACAGAGCTGGTAGTTGGGAACACTCCTGGAACTGTGCATTCAAATATTCTTAGCTCAAGTCCAGCCATTCTGCTAATTCCTGAAGACAACAGTTAAAAAAATAAAAGATCAATCACATGTAGCGCAAAACTGCAAGAAGACGGAAATGCAGGGAGAGAATAGATATTAATAGCAAGAAAGTTATGTCTCAATATAACTTAAAAAAAGGCTCTAACAAAGAAATTAAAATAAAGCAAGAAACCAGACAGACAGAGAATTCTAATCAGACCTTCAGTGTTTTGCTGCTGGTTTGACATCAAAAGGGCTGGGAATAAAAGGGTGGGGAACGTAGACTTTCGCCCTCACAGAGCCAAATGCTCAGTCCTTCTCCAGCTTTGAATATAACCAACTAATTTGTATCAAGGAAGAATCATGAACTCTGGATTTTTTAATGTGACTGTGACGAGATCTTAAGTTACCGGGTACGAGAGGAAAAGAAATCAATACTACCTCCCCAAAGTATTCAAGAACTTCAACTTTCATTTCCTTAGATGAAATAAAATAGCTCATCTAGCAGAAAACTACATTCCATGTTAACATACTGACAAGCACCTAAAAATTATCATAGTTTAATACAGGCTTCTATTTTAAAATAAGACCAGGAAACCTCCAAGTTAAGGACATTGTTTCTTCCTGAAAACTTCTGACCAAATTGTAACTATGCAGGTAGTATAAAACTCCGGTCTAATGCTTCCTTTCATTTTATTCATACAGTCCAGAAAATGAATGGAATGAATTATTGTTTGCAAACCATAATGAAAACAGAAGTAACTGCTGGAGCTTGCCCTCTCCTCTCACAACTATCTATCAGCTAATTCTGACTCTGTTTCAGAACAAATATGTACAACTCAGTGGTGTTAGCGTGCAGGAACTCACCTGACATTGTCTGTTCCAGCCTGTGGATCAGCGACTTTTTAGCACATTCAATGTCAGGACTTGGGTAATCCAATACCTGCCTGCACCAAACTAATGGACTGACACATTTTTGCACTGGAGTCAGTTTCTTCTTTGGGGACATATATAACCTGAAAAGGAGAAAAAAAAAAAATCTATGAAGACAGATAGAGTGAGGATATGGATCAGGCATGTAACAAAATACCACATACTATGCTATTTCTGTTTTTATACTATATCTACACTACAATCCCAAAATATAAAGAAAGCACAAGTTTTACCTTTGAACTAACTATTTTGGATACAGTACAATACTGATAACATGTGGCTATCCAAAGACTTCCAGCAAGAAGTGATGCCTATATTGCTACATGGGGATATGCCAACTGATATGCCGGAAACAAAAATGTCTTCACTTTTCAGACACGTTAGGTATATGCACAATTTCACTACATCACATAAATGTACAAATCAGGATTAATCTTTTCAGATTTAAGTAACATTCACCTGAAAGAAGGAAATGAAGCACTATGCAATATCCAACTGTTGTTTTCCTAAATACAAATATGTAGCAAGTGATAAGGATCTTATTAGCCAAGGAACAGTGCTGAAGAGCACAGAACACATCACTATTTCAGTATCCTTGAACAATAAACATTTTATTTTTTCTTGTAATTTGTATCCTAGCACCTGATCCTTTAGTTTTCCTTTGAACACAGAACAAAGGGATGATCTCTGTCCTAAGGGGTACACAGTCAAGCATTAAAAGCAAAGAACAAGAGATAATGCACATAGAGCAGAGAGAAACAATGAGACCATATTGTTCTTCAGGACATGCTGAGGCCTTTGCCCACCAGCACCTCCATTCATTTATTTTAACGTCAGCATTCCATGACTGGAGAAAGAAGTATTCCAGTTTACAGGTTCTAGAAATTTAGCTGAAAATTTCTCCTCCCTCAACAAACAGATTAAAGGAAAAGTCATAACCAATCACACACTTAAAATAGGGATTGTACCTTATCTTTGGCCTAGAACCAAACTTGGAAATGTGCTTCAGCAAAAGACAACAGTAAACTGCAGAATCTACAGCTCTCACTAGACCTTATGCATATGCAGAAACGGTTAAATGAGTGTTTCTTCTAAGAGTAATGACAGACTTCATACTCCAAGTGAATATGGTTGTATGCTACACAGTAACTCAGGAACAGCCTAATGAGCCATGCTTCCATACAAAACAGAGAGAAAAAAATTCTTGTTTCCTTTATGCCAATGACATCAGCAACACAGAAGTTATTTTCCACAGCCGTATTAAGAGATTATTAGCTGATCCTTCCTCTGTAATTATAGAACTTGAACACAGTTTGTTTTATAAACAGCTTTAAAAGATTTTTTTTTTTTTTTTAATTACTACCCTTAAGGTCACTTCTTACAAAAGCTTCCCAAGAAGTATGCTCATAAAACCACCATGAATATCTCACCCAAAATACTGATCACTTTGTTTAGAGCATTCTCTGAAACACTCTTCCCTCATAAACACTGAAATTAAAAAGCTATGTTTGCAAATGCAGGAGAGGGGATTTTTATTAGCTGCCAGGTTTTCAAACACAAATGAAGCCGTTCGTAACAATGCAAATAGCCAATGCCACTTACTATAGTCCATGTGGCTAATGCTCTGGCCAGTATCATGCCGGTCGTTAAAATTGATTTTGTAGAAATGCTTACAATCTTCACAAGCACTCTGCCCACAAGAAAAGCTAAGAACCCATCACATATTTATAGCCCTGAAGATCATTGGAAAGCACAAGAATCCCTCAATTTTTACAGTTCTATGTAAACAATTACACAAATTGCTGTATTTTCTGCAATTATCTGCATATAGTTAAAAGCAATGTTTAACATTTATTAGCTCTCTAACACTTCGAATTTAATGTCTTCTTAGCATTTATTTGCCTGTACTCTCTTCTGTCCCAAGGTATGTTTACACAACACAAGAGTGTCAAAGGCAACAAAGCCAACTTTTGTGCTGTACAGGCTAGACTCACTCCTAGCTCTCTGGATAGCTGACATGCCTTGCTGTGTTTGAGAAGTTCCATGCACATTTGAAGTGTTTACAGTAAAACCCAGTATAACAGGCAAGAATTAAAGTGTACGTCCTCTTTGAAAGACACAGAAAAGGGATATCTTAAACAAACCTACAAGACTAATCAAAATGGCACCTGATATTTTAAGTTCCAACACATTTTTTTCTGCAGTTTCCAGTTGTTGCTTTTGTTTCACAACTAGTTTACTGAATCAATCCAGGCTCACGCAGTTCCCACTTTTCCACCTCCCTTTCTAACCAAATATATATTGCAGATTCTCCTATCCCTTTCCAGCCAACTGTTTTTCCTTTAACAGCCTTTGTTTCGCATCTTACATTTCAAGAAGAGACAGAACTTTAGAATATACGCATTTCATGCGACTCCACTATCTCATGACAAACACATGTGCATTGATGCAGTACACGACGACACTTTCAGGACAGTTTCTTGCACATCATACAACTATGAAGTCTCAATATTATAAAGCAGTGATCTTAATTCTCCATCTGATAAAGAACAGCCAATCTCAAGTTTTGAATCTGATGTAATTCTGCTTGCTTTGCCCAATTTGGATTAAAAAAATAAGACCAAGGGCAAGGCTAAGGATTGGAGTGATGCTGCTACTATTTCTTCCTCTCTTCCCAACAGGAGGAAGGGAAAAAACAGAAAGGAGATTATGAAGTGTGTAAAAATAACTTCGTACAGCTAAGCGATCTTTGTCAAACTACCTTTGACCCAAAAGATATAAATCCTCCTTAGCTGAAGAGCTTTCCAGAAGAGATTCATTCCCATTTGTACCTGTTAATGCATTCTACAGCAATGCAACAGCACTGACTGGCAGCACAGCAACTTCAGGTCTGAAGATTACCAGTATGACTTCATACATCTTTGAACACTGCTAAATCGCCTTCTCAAAACAGGAAGTTGAAAACGATTGAGGAAGCTGACAGCTTAGTTACCACCCATACTACAAATGTTAACACACCAGAAAACTACACTCCGATTTCTCCACAAGAGAGTAAAGACTCTACAATTCAGTGACACAAGGTCAAGTAAAAAGAAAAATAAGTAAGAAGCAGCCCAGAAGCTTAGATCTGTTTTGAAACATTAAGAAGCCCAGACACTATGATTCTGCTGCACACATATTCCCTTCCTTCAGCTGTCACTAGTCAACTATGCCACAGCAGCACCAATCTGAAGTTTAAAGCAGGCAGGGGCTCTACTGATGAGTTCCAGGAAGACGCAGCACAAAAAGGGCAGAGCTTTTGCAGAAAGACTACTGTCACTACAAGCTCATATGATAATGTCAGCTGAAGGGGGCAAGCTGTAGCGTGTTGCACGAGGACACAGATGAGTCGGAAAAGGCTTTGAAGAAAGAGGACGCGACACTGAGGTAGGAATAGAATATCCGCATAGGGATTACCTCACCTGAGGAACACCTCCCAGTGCATTAAAATACAAGAGGGCTAGTTGCCACAGGCATGAAATCAGAAGCCAAGATTCTAATCAGGAAGAAAGGAGGAGTCTTTTTGTACCAAAATCCTTCTACTGCTCCAGTACAAGAGTGGAAGGAAAAACATGCAGATGAACATGAAGTCACAGATCTGAATTAGAAAGAAGATGGCAAGTGGAAGGAACTTGAGTTAAAGCTCATTTATTTTAGCCACATTCACTTTAAGGGAAAACTGGCAGGTACAATAGAGACAATGAAACAAGAGAGCAGACAAAACGTTGCAGACAAAAGCAGAATTGAGAAAGCAACCTGAAGAGAAGATGTGAAGAAAAAATAGAAATCTAAGGCCAGATCATTAAGAAATTCCCCTAAAATACAGGAGGGAAATCCCACAAGTAAAGGCTACTAAAAATAAATACATCAGAAGGCAATAATACTGGACAGTCTTGGAAATAGACAATTTAGAAAACAGTGTCAATCTAAACTCTTTTAGATCAATCTAAAACTTTTAGGAGATCCTATTTGGAGCAATTTAAATAAGTTAAATTTTAAGATGGATTTTGAATTAACAGCTACAGGTAAATATCTGAAGAGAATCTCTGATTGTAAAGAAAAAATCCAAAACCTAAGTGACATCCCTGCACATATCTGGCCCACAGATTTCCTCTTTCCTCCTCCCCCACCCCTGCAAAGTTCCTATCCTGCAGTTGTAACTGACTGAGACACATTGCTGAGCCTGTAGTCACTAATTTGTTGGTGTACTTAACTTCTCGTTCTGAGACATGCACAAGTTACAGCAAACTCCTGGTCTCTCAAAAATAAGGATATGAATACTACAAAAATGCTCTGACAATCTCATTAAACCTCCATATTAAAGCGGCACATCTAAACTACATGATGCGATTTTCAAGTAGAATTGAGAGTATTCAGAGAGGTTGTAAAGTGCAATTGGGAACACAACTACCTTCCTGTCACCAACAATTAAAGATAGTTAGCTGTGCCATGGCTAGTGGCTGGAAATTATAGCCATTATTCATTTCCTCATCTCAAAAGAACATGTTGCTGTCTGAAAGGGATGTTGTAGAACGGGAAACGAGGCCTTCAGAAGCTTGGAAGGCTCCTCTAACACCATCATGTAGATGGTGTTCTAGATTCCCTAGAACTGTCACACAAACGCTGTACAACTGTCCACTGTTTGAGAAGCTTTTCAGAAGGAGTTTGTTAGAGCATATATGCTCTAATGTGGTACTGTTCATACTTAGATGGAATAGGGAAAAACTGAGAAGTTCTGTGTCCTATTAAATGTGTTCCAAAAGAAAATTCTGCTTAATGACTAGGCTTGAGAGCTCTACCAACACCTACAAGAAGTAGAAATGTGAATCGTACCTAAACAAGACACAGCGATGAAGTAAATTTCAGGAATTCCATTAAGACAATAAAGGAAATTCATATTGAAGCTTTCATTATATCCAAATATCAAGCATGTTTAAAAGCCAAAAATATCACATAAGAAGTTAGAAATGGAAAACAGTTCTTCCTCAGGATTTTTTCTCCAGTCCCCAAACATCTGTTTCACAACAAACATGGATATCTCAAAGACATTAGTCAAATGGAATATTATTTGATGTTGCCAGTTGTTTCACTTGATAAACTAGTAACTTCTGTAATCCTCAGTTCTCCCACCTGCTTCTTTTCACATTATCTTCCTAGTTTGAGGAGACGTTATCTGAATTTGGTTAAACAACAACAACTTTAAATCAGATTGACATTTAATCTGCCACAAAATGAAAAGCATCAATTTCTCTTTTACTTAGGTCACAGGGCAGGAATTGATCAGAACCTGTCCAGTTTCCAAGAGGCCTAAACCACATTAATATAATGAAATTTTAACAGTTGAACAGGAAATGCTGCAATGTAATTTCAGCAATGGGATTTCATTCAGGTGCAGCTCTATCCCAAAACACTCATCCTATACTTTACTAGCTCACTATGGCAAACTTTAGGGTTCCAGAACAACGTTAGTGCTCAAGGGACATCAAGCAATATGAGATGAAAGACAATCATTACAGATGACAATCATGTTTTTATCCTCTGTATCTCAAAACAGCCACTTAGCCGACTAACTAGAATGGATGGCTAGAATGGAAATGTAAACTATTAAAAATAGGTGCCAATTTAATAGAACTGCTGAATGAGAGTGCATATAATAGTAAAAGTACTTGCCTTCCATTTTAACTAAACAGGATACACAACCAGAGGTCTTCAAAAACACTGAAAAATATTACTTTGAACTATTAAGATTAATATAAACAACCCAGCAATGATTCCACTTTAAACACACAGTAACTGCCTTTTGTTTGTAAATGAAGTCAGTCAGATGTTAGCTATTTCAGCTCTACCAAGGAGTCTTTAGATTGCAGTGACGTGAAAACATTGTTAAGTGCTAGGCTAGCTTCTATAGCACTGTCATTTAAAGAGGACGCAACTGTTCTGAAGTTTGCTGAGCAATTATACATACAAAATAGATACACAGTAAGCTCTATACTCCTTTATGTACATACTGCATATAAATTTTGAAGAAAAGTAGTACTGTATGTTGTGCTCACACTTAAAAGAAAGCTTCTCGGATAGCTTAGGTAAGTGACTGCATAACAAGTTACAGCAAAGCAAGTTACAGTGGATTCACAGCATATTAACTAATCTACAGTAATTGCCCACGTGTGCACACTTATCCTGCAATAAACTCGAGACAGCTCACTTTTAAAAAGCAGCATAGCAAGCCACCTTGCATACTGTTACCACGTTGTCTTGAATGTGCTACACATCCACACCCAACCTTACTCAGCAGGTCAGGCAAGGAGTTGTATACCACGTCCCACCTCCCTGAAGATTTCTCCACTCTAGTCCACCTTCCTGCCCTTTTGTCTTTTTAATTAATTAATTAAAAAAGACACATCACAATTGAAATTCGAAAAAATTTAAATTTGATCCAATCTGGTTCAACAACAGCTAAATAGGAACACCCATAGAATGGATTACCAAAGTCCCTGGTAACTTCTTGAGGAAGTAATTAGCAGGCCTAAAGCAAAGTCTCCATGGGACTAGGTACAGCTCAGTACTGTGTGCATGTGCATATGTGCCCATTTGCAACCTTCAGTACCCTATCTGGAAGAAAGTTTCAGCACATTAAACAGGATTCAGAAGCATATGGCCAAGAAACTCAATCTAAATTCACCGAAATATTTTTAGTAATTTACCACATGATTTGAAAATTGTCTCATGTGCTAAACTGTTTAAAACATATCTGGATTTAACTAATCACAGTGAAGAAAAACAAACAAGCAAAAATATAAACAGTCCCAAAGTTCATTAATACTGTAATGCTGTTTTAATAGCTAATGCTGCTATTAAAGCAGCAGTATCAAAGTTCTCTTCCCTTGTTAGTAATTTAGGCTAGTTCTACCTTCTTCTTTCATTTTTCACTTTACACTTCTGTCCTGTGTAGACTTATCCAAAAGCATTTAAAGAATTAAAACCTAAAAATCAGCTGATCAACTCCAAAATGTAGATTTAAAAAAACAACACGTCACATTCCAGGATCAATTTCAGGCACAGTATCAACTGTTCCATCTTAAATTCATAGCCAAACTTCACAGGCACTAATCTCACGTGAGCATTAAATGTAAAACAATGTAATTTTAGCAGTGAAGAAAACTATTTCTTCTGCCATTACAAGGCTACAGACAATTTCATAACGGGGTATATGAATACATGGACTAAAAAAATGCCTCTATTACACAAAGCAGAGATAACCAGCACCCTTCATCTATCATCTCCCACAGCAAGGTCCTTCTGAAATGAAAAGTAAAGACAAATCTAAGCTTCTCTATGTGGACAATCAAAATAGGCAAGATGAATCATTTTTTTATACACAAACTATGATTTAAACTTAGTTTGTTTCCACATAAGGCTTCCTCAGTTGGTAAGTGGTCTTTGATTTCTACAGTGGTATAATCCCACAGTTGAACCAGGATTTTGGGTTAAGCAGTAGTGATCCAAATCCATTTGAACCTGAAAGAGTTCACATAAGGTTTAAATTTCATATAGTACATTCATCCTTTTAGTTGATTCAATTACTTTTTGAGTGACCTTGCATAACTGAGGCCTTAAGAGCAGGATCTTTATGAAACAGTTTAAGAAAAATCCACTTACTCACATCATCCCTCCTATTTTCACAGGCTTGTTTCTTTTTGATTGCTCCACTAGCCCCTCTGAAAATTTCCAACTTCATTTAGAGCAATAACCTCCATTCATCAAACGCACAAATACAAAGTCACCCTGCCTTCATAAAAAAAAAATGGTTTTAGAGTATTTAGTGCCTCAACAGTTGAATTAAATGGTGTTCAGAAATTCCAGGAGTTTGATTTCCATTTTTATAGAGCAATTTGGAAAAAAAAACACAACATCAATCTAGCCAAACCACATTTATCATTAAGTGCATATTAAACTATAGTACGAAAAGACAAAGTTTTTTTTAATTACATAGCCATATTTCTTGATATGTACGACAATAAGTAAGTTTTAACAACTGCTCTTTTCTAGATGTATGCTTTTGTGTCTCAGTCACTGCCCCATGTCTGAGATGGAAAATTAGTATTATAGTTGTTAAAATATTAGGAAAGGAATGAAGACATGTAGCAGACTGCATTTAAGTTTTGTTGTCTTTTGAGGACTAGAACTTGTATAGAAACATGACTGAAGCCACAGTAATAGGCAGCGTAAATAACACGCCAAACACCTGACACCAGCAAGAGGAGTGCTCAGTGAACTATGCTGCCTGTCCATAAGTGTCCAGAACTGCATAAACAAAAACACACAGCATTTATGCTGTCACTGTCACCATGTGCTCTGTTGTGACATTAACTTTCACTGAAGAGATGCATTACATTGCCCAGGATTTAGGATTAATATCTAAAATTATAACATCTATTGTCACTAGAATTCATGACATTCACAAATCTGGCCATCCCACTCCAAACTTACTGTGCAAATTTAGTATATTCTATTTCCCTTGAGTGCTATAAGCAAGAGATTACAAGGCATAAACTGAGAAATAAGAGTAGCTGCCTTGCATAGACTCATCATCTGGAAGTGATGCCTTGTGTTAATTTAGTAAGCTTGTGTTGGATGAGAATAAACTTATGCTCTCATACTTCTCCAGTGGATCAGGCTGGATGTCAGGCAAATGACTTCTCCAAGGAAGTGCATACAGTCTCCTCCCTGAGCAACTAAAACATTGCTCATACATGGAATCATTCCAGCGTTTTTAAAGGTGTTTCTAACTCTGAAAAACCTTTTTGGTTCGTTTTTAAATTTGTCTCCATGTTTGGTCCCAAAAAAGACTTTTGTAGATGAACCTAAAACCAGTTCTGACCCAAGTCAAACTGCTTTTGTTACACTTTTCCTCCCTGTACATGCTTCCCTTGCATTTCTCTGTTGACACTGTGCTCCTCCCCACTATTTCTGCTGCAGCTCTAATGCTGCTTCTCAACTAGTGTCATAGCAAACTCCAAAAAGACAACTGGAGAACAGCATGATGTTAAGAGAGAGCAAACCTTCTTAATTATCAGTAGAAGCTCATTCAAGCATAATAAAGACAAGGTGAGCAGCCACCTGCAGGTGTTTCTGCTGGAGCAGCAGGGTAAACAGTCTACTTAAAAAGAGAGGAACCACCTAAGGTAAACCGTGGCCCTACATTGTTAGCAATAAATGAAAACACCTAAGGACAACACACTTATGAGATGAAGGAGTATGTTACATTTGCTGCCTTCACAGCCGAAAGAAATCAAGGCTTAAAACATGTTTGATACACGTTTGAAGAAGTACAACAGCACCTGTGGGCTAATTCTGCACTACCCCAGAAATTTTCCACAAGTTTCTGAACGCCTCCACACCTTCTGAACTTGTGAAAACACTGACAAGTGATTCTGTGGCAGACCTGGAGCCTGCTCCGGTCTCCAAGTGACCCGATGTAATACTCTCACCGCGGCCGAACAAAAGCAGAGCTGCAGGCCTCCAGGGAGGTGCGATGTGATGTGCAGAAACCAAAACACCCTTCCCCTGCAGGCTTCAGTACATCTTGGAGAGCTAATCCCTTCATCCAGCCCCAGAGGGCGAGGCTGCCTCCCTACACAAAGCCCCGAGACCACCTCCAACGCCAGGCACACGTCTGGCAACGGCCCCTTCCTCCCGGGGGCGGCGGCGTAAGGGGAGAACGGTGCCTTCCCCGCCTCCCGGCGGAGAGGACCCCCCCCCGCCCCCCCATCCCCACCCCGGCCGCCTCCTCACCAGCCGGTCTCGTCCTCCTCGCAGCCAGCCAACCGCTCCAGCTCCTCCGGCCTGAGCAGCGCCGCGTCGTCCAGGAGGCCGTTGCCTTCCTCGCCGGCCGCACCGCCGCCGGGCTCCTCGAGGGGTGGCCGCCGGGCGGCGGCCCTGGGGCTGAGGCAGCGGCCGTCGGGCGGGGAGGCGGCGGGGGGCGACGGGGAGGGCCCGCCGCTCAAGAGGCGCTTGGGGCTGGCGGGGGCGGCGGGCAGGGCGCCGTGGCGGCTGCGGAGCTGCTCGTTCTGCTTCTCCAGCTTCTTCACCAGCTCCTGCAGCTTCCGCACCTCCGCGTCCGCGTTCACGCCCGAGCCGACGTCCTCCATGGCGCCCGCCGGCAGAGGGACGGCTGCGCGGGGAAGGGCGGCCGCGCCGCCCCGTCTACATGGCCGGGCGGCCCGCGGCGGGGGAGGGCTGGGGCGGGGCGGGCCGCGGGCGCTGCTGCCGCCACCTCCTCAGCGGCGCCGGCGGGCGGTGTAGGGGGTGGAGAGCGCATATCCAGCCGCCGCCGCCATCTTACCACCTCCCCCGTCCCGTCCCACCGCCCTGACGTCATGTGCGTAACCCGGAAACGTCACCAGTCGTGCTCGCGTGTCCCTCTGTTGGGGTAGGGTGACGCTGCCGGGGGTGGAGCCCCTTATGGCGGCTGGGGCCGTTGGGGCGGCCGCCGGTCCTGGGGCGCCGCCGCTCGTCGGTTGGCGGCCCTGTCAGGGGATGGCCCTGCCTCACCGCCGCCTGGCGCCGTCCGAGGGGCTCCTCCGGAAGCCTCGCTCCTGAGGGAACGGCCTGGCCTGGCCTCCCGTCGCCTCCCGTCCCGTCACTTGGGGGCCGCAGGTCCCACCCAGCAGTTGTATGCGAAGCCCCGGGATTCCTTCCCAAAATGTTCGAATCTTCTAAAGGATACGAGGTGTGCCCTTGATCCAAGGCCCTGGTGAGGGACTTGGGCCCTCTGTGTGTGACAGGCATGTGAACCGTTCCCTGGATACCACTTGAGCCTTTCATGTTGTATAAATATATATATCTCTCTAAAGTGACGTGAAATTGCCACCTTCAACAAGACTCTTACACCTTTAGGTTTAAGGAAGTAGTGAGGCTTGGGTGTTTGTGTCTCCAAACTTCATCTGCTAGCGTGATGGGGATGCTCTGCCCCCCCTTCCCCATGCCACTGTGAGACAGTGCCCTTAGTGCCATCCCTTCACCATTTTTTTCCTCTTCCCAAGCTCCATCTACTCAACAGCTTCATTTTGGAGCGTGCAGTTGTTGGGGAGGGGAAGAACACCAGCGAGTGGGCTGGAGGAGGACTGGAGTCTGCAGGGAATGACACCACAGATGAGTAGCATTTACCAGGCTCGGGGGGGGGAAGAAGGGAAATGAGACAGGTGCTCAGAGCAGTGGGGTGTGCTGAGGAGGTGCGAAGCTTGGGAGCAGTAAATGCCACACGATCGTGTTTGGGTTGTGTTAGGTATGGTGCATGGCCTGCTGCGGTGTTGAGACTGCCAGACACGAGTCTACAGCAGCCTTACGTATGGGGACAAGGATGGGGTCACTTCCTTGCCTTATGCAATACTCTCCCTTGATATGTTCAAAGATTACATTATCTCTTCATGTACAGCATTGTTTGAGAGTTTATGTTGGGGTGGTTATCCTCGCCAGAATCCAGGCCTTTGGTCCATAAATACAATTTATGTCATTGTTTCCTCCAAACCAATATCACCATAAGTATTTAACTGTATTAAAATACTTCTGGGCTAGTATCTTTTAATAAAGCAATTTAAATTACTTTTATGGTACTCTGTCTTCATTATCCGCTAGCAAAACAAAAACTTTTTATCAGCAACAAACTTTACCACAGATTTTTTATAATTGTCACAACAATAAAACTATTAAACAGTTTTGGCCCATGAGCTGAGACCTTTGGGACTCTGCTCATTGATACCACATTAATAACCATCAATGGCAACCCTTGGAGACTGGCCTGTAAATCAGTTTGTAAATCCAGCTCATTCTCTGATAAGTCTGTATCATTTGGTACCAAGTCAAGTGCCTTAAAGGAATCCAGATACATTCTGTGACCACAGTTACTTTATGAACAGAACTTGCAGTCCTGTGAAAGGCAAGCAAAACAATAAAAAGATTTTTGACAATAAGGATTTTCTGTGACACTGGCACAAATTCAGTGGTTGGTAGGTGTAATAGTGGTCTTAACCTATGCAGGGAAGTTTATTCCAAATTAGAATATTTATAGCAGGACCACACAATGTAGCTTCCTTATTCTTCTTTAACTATCCTCAGTCGAAATGGCAGAGTCACGATAAACCTTCACTCGGTTGCATTAATCATGCTTTTATAATAGCAATAGAAGGAGTTTGGTCCTTTCTATCCTGCAGCTCTGGGGTCAGGATGGGGCTGGTGGCTGGGGCTGGGAGGGGGAGAGTGTGAAGTGGGGCTGTGACGAAGGGCTCTGCCGGGGGACACAGGCAGACAGCGTGGAGAAGGACCGGGACCAGAAAGAGCCCCAGGCTCCTGGGAGCTGCTGAGTCAAACTGCAGCTGTTCGTGGTGATTATGTCATGTTCAGAGGCCTTCTCTGTGATCTAATGGGGCAGCCCTGAGAGCCCTCGAGTAGTCTGTGCGCTGCCTGCATCCTGCCTCTCCTCTTCTTCCTCTTCTGCCTCCCTTCCTCTTCCCCCAGCCCCTTTTATGGTCTGTCTGTCCCCCAGATTCCCTACCCCAACTTTCTGTCCCCTGCTGACACCGTTACTTCGCTGCCAGCAGCGCTAGCAATTATTTCTCCCTACAAGATACACTCCCCGTAGCTCTGTGGATATGGGGGGGGAGGGGGGGGTGAGAAAAAAGTTTGAGAACTGCTGAATCATCTGCTATTTTTACAAACAGTAAAGGCAATTGAGATGAACAAAAAGGGAGTCATTGGTTAACAGTCACCATAGTTTGGGCTTGAATAGCCAGAACCATGATCCTGCTTTCTCATTTATTCTTGTGCTGTGAGCATCTGTCTCATATTTCAGGAACTGAGGAGCAGCAAGGCTTGGACCAGAAGCCTCCCATTAAATATCGGGTCAATAATGGGCTTCCATGAGCTTCTCGATCATCAGATTCCAAGCTTGCACTGGCCAGATGTGAGAGACCACACCCGAGCAGAGGCCCCTGGGTGATTATACACAAATAGCATTAATTGATAGTAATGTCACAAAAATGAAATCTTTCCACTGTGTCACAAGAGCGAGAGAAATTCCTTTGCATGTGAAATTAGACCTGTTGCAGATTTTTTCTGAGCAGCTGCAGTTTGAGCCCGTGGTGTCTTTTCCACGCACATACAGAGGGAAGGGCAAAGCAGCATTTCTGCACCAGTATCTTCCAGATCTCTGTACCTGCATGGGTGCTTCTCTTCTCTGACTCGGGGCAGGTTCTTAACTCACATGATGAGAGGAAATGAGGACCACTTTCCAAAGGAAAAGAAGCCTGGGCAAGGCTCCCATGTCACTCAAATAACTCGGCACACATACTTCTGACAAGTGGTTCCTGAGAAAAAGGCCACCGGGAGCATTGTTTTGATGGCCTTTGAGCTCTCTAGCATGGACAGCCCTGTGGTTAGTCGTAATTCGCTGCATTGTTGTTTTTACATCTGGCAAAACTGTTAGAATCTGACTTTGAAACCTTTATTTCAGTTGTCACCTGGGAGAACAAAAGATCCCTCAGGGGGAAGAATACATGAAGATGAGCAGATGCATGGTGGGAAGTTAACATTTGTAGCAAATATTTAACTTCACTCCTGGAAAATTAGACTGGTTTTTAAGCAGCTTTGTTTAGTCTCCTGCCAGACTTCTCAAAGGAGGTGTTCAGCAGGCCCACACATGTTCTTGTTAGGCAGTGTTTATCTAAACCTTTGACAAAATAGAAAGTATCATTTGTCATTACAATGTATAGTATGTGCAAACATTGCATACACAGTGGAATAAGTACGCCTCTTTCATCATATGTCCCTTTCAGAATTAATTTCAAAACTGTTCAGCTGGTTCTACTGAGAGAACCAACATTGTAACTTCAATTATTTATAAAAGATATCTCTGAGTATATCTGGCCTCATCAGTGGTGAGGCAACCCATTTAGCCCTTTAGATTAGACTTAGGATATTTGGAAACTCAAAAATACAGTCAGTATCTTTGCACACATCTTCAATAACTGTCCTCTAGAAACTGTGAACAGCAGTGAGCTTTGTAAAGGCATCTGGGGGTAAATACACTTCAAAGTCTTCATAAATAATTTTTAAAAGGTATTTACTACTGACACTATCATGGGCGAGAGACCCACATTCAGTACACTGGTCTTCTTACCAAGTTACAAGATTCCAGCTGAGTTCTGCCATTGAAAGTACATCTACCTTTGGGATCATCAAGTGTAAAATATAGCTCTTTGGCATGAATTTACATGCCTCTTCTTTTTCTGCACAGAAAAAAAGATGTTAACAGTTTGACCACAACCATCTTTAAACATGTATTTTATGGTCCAAATTTGGAGCAAGAGCAATTCTAGGATACCGCACAAACAGATTTCTAATAAGGCTGGTATTCACAGCACGCCATGTGGCTAGAAAATGTAAGAACAAATATGTACTTCAATCTGTATAATTTGTATAATTAATTGAGACTGATGACCCTTTTCAAAGATTATCATCACAATTGAGCATTGTAATAAATCTTTCATATCACAGAATCACAGAATGGCTGAGGTTGGAAGGGACCTCTGGAGGTCATCTGGTCCAACTCCCCTGCTCAAGGCGGGCCACCTAGAGCCAGTTGCCCAGGACTGTGTCCAGACAGCTTTTGAATATCTCCAAGGCAGGAGACTCCACCACCTCCCCGGGCAACGTGTGCCAGTGCTGTCAGTTACCCTCACAGTAAAAAAAAGAAAAAAAAGTTTCCTGGTGTTCAGATGGACCCCCCTGTTACAGTTTGTGCCCGTTGCCTCTGGTCCTGTCACTGGGCACTGCTGAAAAGAGCCTGGCTCCATCCTCTTTGCACCCTCCCTTCAGGCATTTACAGACGTTAGTAAGACCCCCTTGAGCCTTCTCTCCCGTAGGCTAAACAGTCGCAGCTCTCTCAGCCTCTCCTCATAGGAGAGAAGCTCCACTCCCTTCATCATCTTTGTGGCCCTTTGCTGGACTATCTCCAGTACGTCCAGGTCTGTCTTGTTCCAGGAACTCAGAACTGGACACAGGACTCCAGGTGTGGCCTCACCAGTGCCAAGTAGAAGGGAAGGATCACCTCCCTCAACCTGCTGGCCATACTTTGCCTAATGCAGCCCAAGATACCATTCACCTTCTTTGTGGCAAGGGTGCATTGCTGGCTCACCTTCAACTTGGTGTCCACCAGGACCCCCAGGTCCTGTTCTGCCAAGCTGCTTTCCAGATGGGTGGCCCCCAGCATATTCTGGTGCATGGGGTTGTTCCTCCCCAGGTGCAGGACTTTGCACTTCTCCTTGTTGAAGTTCCTGAGGTTCCTGTCAGCCCATTTCTCCCATCTGTCAAGGTCCCTCTGGATGGCAGCACGACCCTCTGGCGTATCAGCCACTCCTCCCAGTTTGGTGTCATCGGCAAACTTGCTGAGGGTACACTCTGCCCCATCATCCAGGTCATTAATAAAGATGTTGAACAGGACTGGACCCTGGGGTACAGTGCTAGTCACTGGCCTCCAACTAGACTTTGTGCCACTGACCACCACCTTCTGGGCCCAGACCACTGCAGACACCCCACATAATATTTGAATATTCACACTAGGTTCATCATCATAGTATCTGAGTACCTTCCACAGGTTTAAGATCTTTTGCTTCTTGCATTTTTTGCGTATCTGCATGTACATTTCATTAACAAATGCAAATTCAGTTTTGTCATGGAGTTAGCTACCAGTATTTCATGTTTATTGATCACGTGGAAATAACTTAATTGCTCTTTAGAAACCTGCTGAGCTCAACATACTTAAAATGCTGTGGTGAGACCAAAGTGACTCAGAACACTGGGAAAGGATTTTCTGTTGTCAAGAAGATTCATGATTTATGTTCATTTGCAGACTGCAGTGATTTCATTCACTTGGGTAACACAGAGTGAAACCTTGTATGTCTCCACCCGTATGAAGCAATCTTCTGTTCTAACATTAAAAAAATTTTTCTAAATTTATTGACAACTCCCCTGACACGCCTTTATTAACAAGCCAACGCTGGAAGGAAAAAGATTTCATTGTGCTCAAGAAGTTCTTAAAACAGTTTCCCTATGCACTTTTTTTAGCAGGAAAAAGCACTAAATCTTCTTCAGAATGCAAAATAATTGAAAAGGGATCAATTTTCAAATATGTTGAAAGTTAGAAATGCTGCATTTACATGCATACTGAAAAAGCTAGTATGCTTTAAATATCTACTTGGTTAGATTTTCATGAAAATTCATAACTGAAGGGGGGAGAGAAGGTATAGAGATAGCATAGACCAAACTTTGCAGTTAAATTAGGTTTATGCTCAATTGATTCATTAATGACTTGTATTTAACAAGGCTGTGCTTCTGTCTGAAGACAATATGCTAATACTGACAAAAATAATTAAGATTTACAGTCAAGAAAGGAAGATGTGTGACCAGTTTTAAATGTGGTTGTAGCAATGGAAATACCGTACACGAACAAAAGAATTACCGAAGAAGCCTGAGATTTATCCCCGTACTTGAGCCTGGAGAGAAAACGAGAATATCTTATTTGAGAAATGGCGTACGGCTGTATTATTAAAAACGACAGTGTAATGAAACTTCAACTGTTGCCTCTTTTTTTTTCTTTTCTGTTTTGAGACAGCATTTGGCTGTTTTGCACAGTACAGAAGGTATCGGTCGCCATCTAGTGACACCACGTTGTGCCTGAGTCGGAATCGGGCACCTAAGCTGAGCCTTCCCAGGGAGAAGGTTGTGCGCCAGGGCTCTTGCCAGCCTCTTCCAGAGGACTGGAGGTCAACAGACCTCGGTGACCGCTCTGGTGGCTCAGGGCTCGCTCCTGAGGAGGTGTCCCAGAGATGGTACAAACGTGTGCGGAGAGTTTCTGGTGGGACGGCTCTTGCCTTACCTGTGCTGTGGGGAGGTAGCACAGGTACGTGCGTGCTCTGGCCTCTGCGCTGACAATTCCCTGCCCAGATTTTGGGAGCACTTGGAAAGGAACCCCTGCTCATTCCACGGTGGAAGAAATTCCTTGTATTTGGAGGATGCTATAAAGTAAATCTTACGGTGTAACTGGTCCCAGTACTTACTGATCTTTGTTAGAGAAGAAATTTGATGAACTGTATTCTTCTCTCTGAATAGCCTTGTTTAGCATTAGTGGCCTAGCATTAGCAGGTAAAGTAGCTGAAGCCTTAGGCCACAAGAGCTGACCAAGCATAAACTTTTGATAAAACTAATGCTGCTAACAAAGAACTAGCTGAATTCAGCAGATATGAGCAGGATGAAGAAGATAACGACCAAGGAGACAATTCCAAGAGAATAAAGTAACTTCAGAAGGCAGCCAGCCCAGCAACAGTGAAAACCCATAAGAAATCAAGAGACCACTGACCAGAATTAAGTGACTGGTCTTGGGGTTGGACTTGGGGATCGGGTGATGGGTGGTATGGGTATAACTGAGAGGTGTGAATTGGGGTAGGGGTCCCTTTCCAGAGGCACCCAGCTCGAGCTTTAACCTGAGAAATAATAAAAGACTAATTGGAAACCTTCACTTGGACGTTGCATTCTCAGCGGGATCCTAGGGTCAGACCCTGTTACGGTGGCTGGCACACGTAAATCCGTAACAATCTTCTTCTCTTCAACATCAGTATTACTATTTATCAGAGTGTAATGATTTTTTTTCTTCTGGATTCTTGTATAGTAATTTTTTTTAATCTATCAAATGAAGGCTGATTTTACCCTTTGGTGGTAAAACAACAAATAACACATAGGATTGAGCAAAACATTCCTGCTTACATTGCTGCTTTTCCTAGTGCCATTCACTCTGTGGTCTCCTGCTGCTTAACTAAACTAGCTAGCCATGGAGGAGCGGAGCTAGCCGTGGCGGCCTCTGTCAGCACGGATGAGCAAAAGGAAAGGCCCTGCAGGGAAATCAAGAGAAACTTCATATTCATTTGTTTCCCAGAGCGTGTTTCTCAGTGCCTAATTAAGTGCATACCTTCTTGCTGAAGTCCACAAGAAAAGCCATCATTAGATTTCCCACTGCAATAATATTATAGTGTTTGCGAATGAGAGGCAAATTGGGAAAATATTGTTTAGAAACCACAACGGATTACGAGAGCAGGCCGTGCAGGGAGGGCGGGCAGGAGACCGCTTGGAAGGGGCTGCAGGGTTGCAGGCAAATGGCCCTCTCGTGGTGGCTGCCAGCAAAGCCACAGGAAAATACTCTGGTCTTGAAATGGCAGGTCACTCTCTCTGTAAATCAGTGGGGTTTGATATAGGGATTCGACCCTCCCCCCCACTTGCAGCTGGATCTTGCTGAACAATTTAATGTAAAAAATTTCAGTACAAATTTATTCTATTATTTTCCTATGGAATTATTTGCTTCCCTCCTAATATTATCATGACATTCACCAAGCAGACTGAACAACTGGGATTTTTTCTTTTTAATAATGACTTACTGACAGCAACAGCAAGATGATCCTCCAAATAATACAGTACAAATAATCTTACTTTCCTGTGTTTCTACTTTAGTTTACAGACATTTTAAAGAATACTAAACATTTATAAAATGAAACTGATAAAATGGTCTGTTTCATTACCCATCTTCCTGCTTTGTATTTGCTCTGTTTCTTTAATTATCCCCTTTAGATTTTAAGATCTTTGGTTGGAGCAATCATTGGGCTTTTGTTTACTAAATGCTTCATTTGTTCCTAGTACACCTGATAGTACTAGTCATTGGGAAGCCAAGTTAGGCTGAATATAAGTAGCTGAAATATTAATTTTAAAATGTTGGTGCTACTCAGCTGATTTGAAGTATAAGCACATATTGAGCCAGAATAGTTCAGTCAGATAACTGGGGAAGGCAACTGGAGTTCCTTTAAGCCAGTGCTCCAGAAATTATCTTAAATATGTATCCCATAGGGAAAAATTATAGGGGATAACTCCATTCACAATTAACTGAGAAACCCTTAATATTATGTGTAAAGAGAGAGCCTACGAGGAACAGGAAAAGAAAAAAAGTCTTGACAGACAGAAGGCATATGGGAAAGATGAACATGTCAAAAGTCAAGCTTACTTAGATGCTCCAAACGAAATTCAAGCAAATAGTAAAAGGTACCTTGGCCATATAAACAATAAAAAAAGCAGTGGATATCTTATAAAACATAGATGTCATTGCAATTAAAGATAATCTGGGTACCACCCCAAACCACCTGAGTATTTGGCTCAGCATCAGGAACAATAATGCTGCAGTACACAGAGGCAAACCCAAGGATGTTAATGAGAATGGGTGTGGAAAGAGAAGTTGTCATGTGCAAGGTGAAAGGAAAGTGCAAAGAGCTCAGCTCTCAAGGACGTCCAGTAACTGAGG
Source organism: Phoenicopterus ruber ruber (assembly GCA_009819775.1). Taxonomy (NCBI): domain Eukaryota; kingdom Metazoa; phylum Chordata; class Aves; order Phoenicopteriformes; family Phoenicopteridae; genus Phoenicopterus; species Phoenicopterus ruber. The sequence continues at coordinate 29,779,800 of CM020218.1, read as the reverse complement.
TAATAAACCAGTGGTAACACTTTTTATGGATTCACTAAAACAGATGGCAATACCATATGATTAAAAAAATAAAAAATGAGATAGTGATCTTTAAGGAGAAAAGTGATCCACAAAGGTGTATTAGCATGATCTCAGTTGCCTACAAGGATTCAATATTTTGTGAAAGAAATAGAGATATAAAAGTGCATAAAAATGGGAGAAATAGTTACCAAAGATAGGTTGTGCCAAATAAACTTGTTATTTTTCTTTGCTAAAATACGCGATGTTTTTAGAGAATGGAATCGCAATAAAGCAAATCCATATAGATTTCAGTAAAGTGACTGACACGGTATTATATGGAAGTCAGTGTGATGATGTAGGAAAATCAGAGGGAAGAAATCAGCTGAAGAGCAACAGCAATGGCTGTACTTACAGGATAATGCTCAGGCTATAGGGAGATGGTCTGTGTACCTGTGGATTAGGGGTTGACTACATTCATCATTTCTGTTACTGATTATGTCCAAAGAATAGAAACGATTAATGAAATGCACTGGTGACAGAAAGAAGGTATCTGGCATTCACAGTAGGACAGAACTGCCATAAAGCAAGGGCTCAATTAACAGAAGTCTGATGCAACCAGAGGCAAGGGACTCAGAGACTAGAAAGAATTTCTTCAGTAAGTACAGGTCCATCAGCTGCTGGCAAAAGATGAAGAGGTAGGCCTGGCTGGGTTAGTCAATTGTCTGTCACAGGATGTCTAAAGAGCGCTACTGTGACATCATCATGAAAAATGAAAACACATCTGAAAATCTATAGGTGCTATATTTCAAGGAGGTTAAAGGGAAATATTTATGCAACCATATAAGCTGAGACCTTATGCAGAGTACTAAGAACAACTCTGTCACAGTGAAGAAAGATTAATACAAACTGGGAGAAGTTCAGGAAAGAGGACCTTAAAATGGCCAAGGAAATACTGATACCTTCAGTATAGGCCAGGAAGTGTCTTGTCTAGCTCAATCAGATGTGGTTTCAGAGGGTAACAAGGGTAGACAGCGGGGAGGAAGAACTAGGCAATTCAAAGGATACTACCCTGAGAACAAATGAGTATAAACCAGCTACCACTGAATCTAAACTGATAATAGACTCATCACCACCAGATATAATCTAGAATTGTTCATTACTGAGGGTAGTGAAGGCAAACAGCTGTCTTCCATCTAGAGTTTGCTACCCTTGTTTGTGGCCCATGCTTGTGAGGTTGCTGTGATAACAGGGGTGGGAAGGATTTGAGTTGTGAGTCCCATGTTTTCCAGCTTCCTCCACATTCAAGTTACAGTTCTACACAGTCTGAACATTCCCAATACAAGCAATACATTAACAAGCAATACATTGGTGCACATGCTTAACTTTAAACACAAGATTGGTCCCATCAGGTCTTCAGGTTTCAGGGGAAAACCTGACCATGAGAAAAGAGGGATGTATAATGGAACCTCTCATTTAAATTCAAGCAAGGCAACCCATACAAGCTTAACAGAAGGGAAGATTTTGCTGCATTTTATAAACTAAATTTAACTCACTATAATGTAAATACATCAGTGCATAGAGATGAAAAATATATGTACTATAACCAAAAACTGACCTCAATTTACTCCCTACTAAATCAGTGGGAATTAAAAGCTTGCAGCATCAGGGCCCCTCACATCCTTTTGTAATCCAGGCAAGTTGCAAACTTACAGATTTGGTGTTGGTTTTTGTTAATGCATGTGATAATTACGAGTGTGCCAGTACATACAACATGTTGCAAGTGTCCACTGACATATATCTTTTTATATATATTTTTAAATATACACATATATATGTATTTGACTTCAATCAAAATGCTAAACTGAGGTATTATAATGTGGTAAGTAACACAGCAACAGAACTATTCTACATTGTTGCCAGGTAGAATACCAAATTTATAATCCTTTTAAACAATTATACTTCTGTACCAAAATTAAAATAAAAAAATTGTATCTGAACATGTAGTTACCATCATGGAAAACTCTCCATGATATTGGAAAAGTCACGGCAGTCAGGTGAAGTCCCTGGGGACTGGAAAAAGGGAAGCATTGCACCCATTTTTAAAAAGGGTAGGAAGGAGGACCCTGGGAACTACCGACCTGTCAGCCTCACCTCTGTGCTTGGGAAGATCATGGACCAGATCCTCCTAGAAGCTATACTGAGGCACATGGAGGACAGGGAGGTGACTGGAGACAGCCAGCATGGCTTCACCAAGGGCAAGTTCTTCCTGACCAACCTAGTGGCCTTCTATGATGGAGTGACTCCATCAGTGGACAAGGGAAGAGCAATGGATGTCATCTATTGGGACTTCTGTAAGGCCTTTGACACGGTCCCCCACAACATCCTTCTCTCTAAATTGGACAGATACGGATTTGATGGGTGGACTATTCGGTCGATGAGGAATTGGTTGGATGGTTGCATCCACAGGGTAGTGGTCAACGGCTCCATGTCCAGATGGAGAACAGTGACAAGTGGTATCCCTAAGTGGTCTGTACTGGGACCAGTATTGTTTAATATCTTCATCAATGACATAGACAGTGGGATCGAGTGCACCTTCAGCAAGTTTGAGGATGACACCAAGCTGAGTGGTGCGGTGGACATGCCTGAGGGATGGGATGCCATCCAGAGGGACCTGGACAAGCTCGAGAAGTGGGCCTGGGTGAACCTGATGAGGTTCAAAACAAATGCAAGGTCCTGCACCTGGGTCAGAGCAATCCCCAGTATCAATACAGGCTGAGGGATGTGGGGATTGAGAGCAGCCCTGCCGAGAAGGACTTGGGGGTACTGGTGGATGAAAAGCTGGACATGAGCCAGCAACGTGCACTCGCAGCCCAGAAGGCCAACCATATCCTGGGCTGCATCAAAAGAAGCATGGCCAGCAGGTCGAGGGAGGGGATTCTGCCCCTCTACTCAGCTCTGGTGAGACCCCACCTGGAGTCCTGCGTCCAGCTCTGGAGCCCCCAACACAAGAAGGACATGGACCTGCTGGAGCGGGTCCAGAGGAGGGCCACAAAAATGATCAGAGGGCTGGAGCACCTCTCCTCTGAAGACAGGCTGAGAGAGTTGGGGTTGTTCAGCCTGGAGAAGAGAAGGCTCCAGGGAGACCTTATTGCAGCCTTTCAATACTTAAAGGGGGCTTATAAGAAAGATGGGGAAAAACTTTTTAGCAGGGCCTGCTGTGATAGGACAAGGAGTAATGGTTTTAAACTAAAGAAGGGGAGATTTAGACTAGATAGAAGGAAGAAGTTTTTCACAGTGAGGGTGGTGAAACACTGGAACAGGTTGCCCAGAGAGGTGGTAGATGCCCCATCCCTGGAAACATTCAAGGTGAGGCTGGATGGGGCTCTGAGCAACCTGATCTAGTTGAAGATGTCCCTGCTTATTGCAGGGGGGTTGGACTAGATGACCTTTAAAGGTCCCTTCCAACCCAAACCATTCTATGATTCTATGATAAAACACCTTTATTGAGGGCTTGACAATAACAAGCTCAACATAACATGTACATTTTATTAGGAGTTACTTTCTGCATGAATCCTTCTCTGTAAATATCCCTGGCCCCTTGCAGTATTGTCCTTTGTACACACGCAATTTAACTGATTTTATCATTTGCAGCTTGAAACAATCTTTGGAGCGTGGCAGCGAGTTGTGACCTTTTAAATGCCTTTGTTGCCTGGTGGACAGACTGAGTCACTCATTGTAAGGGATTTGTGGAGGATGCAAAATTAAAAGCATAGATGGGACAAATTCAGCCCAGGTGTAGCTGCAGCCAGTGGTGCTCTAGAGCTAAATATGAACCAAGCTTAGGCTTCCTCCAGGAGAAGGAAGCTGCCTTGGGCTGAGGCAAGCCTGCGGTAACACTGTCTTGCCCCCATCACAACCAAGCCTCCACGTTAGGGCATAGTAGGATGCTGGTGTCTGGTGCAAAAAGACACATTTTGTACTTCCTTTATTAACAGGTCTGAGCCTGTTCCAGTGCTACACAATTCTCTAAGTACAGAAAGCCCTACATAAAAGCTAAGCTATATTCAGACCTCAAAAGATGTGGCAAAATGACAGAAGTCAACCCTTGGTGGAAAGTTCAGAGTAGAGAGACAATTCAAAGGCCTCTTATTTTTAACCAAGAATGTAGCAGTTTGTCTCGATTTCCCAGCTCGAACAATGTGGCAGGCTGGCGAGAGTGAGGTATTTTCTATGGGCTCAGTTCCTACTATTGTTTACAAGCCAAATGTGAGGCTAGATAGTAACGGGTCAGCCCACTCGTAGTCATAGCACAGGCATCTCTTACTAGTGACATGCCTGCGTATTAGAACAAAGAAACACGTGAAGGCAAGGGACTTACAGTCTTCTTCCTTTCTCATAAGCATTTTGGCAGGAAAAATTTGAGAAAAATGTTAGGGTTTCTCCAGAGAGTTTTATTATTATTAAAAAAAATGCTGTAGTGGTCATCACAATTGGTTTTCCTAAGAGTTAAGCATCTAAGCAGTGATAGCTAAATAGTTCTCTGAAGATAATGGATTTATGAAGGAATCCAGTGAAGCATAGGGGGGTACTAATTTGGCAAAAGAGCAGGATTATTGTCTATTGTTCATATTGTCATATTTCTGCAGTTCAAAGTGCTAAGCCAAATCGCATTGTTTTAACTTCTCTTTCAGTGGGTGTATAACAAATTGTGTGTGTGCACATGCGTATGCGTGTGTGTGTGTGTATCTCTGTGTCTGTACACACACGTACATGCACACGTAAATCTATTAAGCAGCATAGTTGCAGACCATGTTGGATCTGAAAAGCTGTTAGAAAGCTGGACTTCAAACAGAGCAAGATTAGGCTTGGTCTTGAATTAAAGGAGGTTGCAAGAAAGCAGGAATGAAGCGTACACTGGAAATGCCCTCTTTCTGTCACTTGAGGCTCCCTAACTACCCCTATATCTCAATTTTAAGAGCTTTTAGGAACAATGAAGTAGCAGATGTAGAACTGTTTTCAGCAAGACTATAGCTGTGGACATGGCATTGCAAAGGATGCAACATTCATCTCCATTCAGCTTTGCTCACAGCAATGAAATTCATGGGGGTTGAATTAGACCAATATATTATATTTTCTGTTCCGACTTTGTAGCCGTATTTAACTGGTAAATATTACTTGAAAAGTGAACATCAGTTAAATAAAACCTTTCAACATGAAATTACTAATTTTTTAATAACAAAACTAATACTACTTGCATCAACTCTTTCAAAAATATCTAACATTAATAGCTGTCAATGAAGACTGGAAAAATGGTTTTTAGGGTGACTGCAGGATGTCAAGTTCACTGTAGAATAAATTCAGGTAGGTAATTTTCACAGTGGATTTACTCTGAATTGTCTAGGGTGCCAAGAACTGGCTTGATAAGGGTAGAAATTAAGGTAATGTGGCAAAATGCTTGGAGTGAAGACTACTGTCATACTACTGATTGCATTCGATGAAGTGGCTTTACAAAGTCAACCAGATGCATGATGTATTTTATTCTCCGGTTTGCAATTGTGTCAGGGAATCCTGAATACACTACAGCTGCATAAGCAAAGCCATAGTCGGACCTACGTGTAAATTCAGAACAATTTCACTGGGAATGTATCTAAAACAATGTTGCTATGATCAGGATCTGAGGTTCTCTTGAGGACTAGGGTTTTGTGTGATAGGCTTCTAATCAAAGCGGTTCAGCTACTTCTTCTAATTAAATCAGTGCAACATGGTTATATAACACAATGACACAAACCTCTTGTGAACGGACCAATATTCCTGCCTCCTGAGGGAGAAAAGTTATATTTACATTTTTGCTTTGTGTTCTAAGCCTACACAGTCTCACATGAGACTTTATGTACAAGCTAGAATTACACCTTGACCACCTACTTTTCAATAGTATATTCTAGCTAAGCAGACCACATCCTGAAACATAATCTCCTTTCAGTGTTTTTGCTATAAATTTGGTGTAACTCCACTAAAATCAGCTGTGAAATTCCAGTTTTGCTGACCTCAGAATCTGTTCACCGTAGCACCCATACCCATTAATTCAATTTTGCCCTGCCACCTGTATCTGAAGAATAAACTTGCTTTTGGATCCTAAGAGTTGCCTCTTCAAGCAGGCTTACTCTGTTTCCTTAGCAGCCGCACATGCGGCTTCTAAACCACACGCGTTGCTATCACGGTGTCTCAGGCTGCCCTGCAGTGTCACTTAGCCACAATTTTTGTTGGGGGCTCCTGGTAGCTGCACGCTGCAGATAGTCTGCCTCCACGCCACTCTTAAGCTGGCAAGGCAGTGGTTTTCAGATCTAAGGATCCTTAGAGACAGGATCCTACGGAATGAAGCGTGACCCTACTTAGTTACTTCCTGTAGGTCCCCTGAGAAGTATCTAGAGGCCCAGGGATCACAAGCTGAAAACCACCAGAGCTGAGCAACCCAACACCCTAGTCCACATCCTTGCCTTTTTTAGGTGGCTATTCTTTGTATCAGTACTAGCAAGGAACTTCAATGTGCTCCCCAGTGCTACTGTGCTGACCCTGTATGTGAGGTAAAATGTGCAAATAAATGAAGATTCTTTATGTTGTCTTCCATTTTACATACACACGTGTTACTTCCTGTCATTGTATTACATTAGCACATCAAGCCACCACTCAAATCAGGCTGCACTGTACTGAAGATAGGGACCTGTTTTTAATAATTAGCTCCCTGGGTTATGGCAAGTTGCACTGCAGCGTTATACAGACGCAGAGAGAAAGAGGAAAGAAAGATTTGGCAAACGTGTGTGGTTATATGATTATAACAATCGTTGTGGTCAAGCAGGTCCACCACTTTATTAAAGAAGTCTAGCAAAGCCTTTTGCAAATATATGGATCCAGTAGCTTTCGAGAGGTGTATGTATGTGTTTTTGACAGCTAATTCAGTCTGATATACGTATGTTTTACTTTTTGATCCTTAAAGCAATAACAGTATTAATGTTTCTTGGAGAGTCCTGTGAATTTTACTCCTAATATGTCAATCACCTGAATGTTTGATAATGTATCTCCCCAGTTTCTTTTTCCTACATGGAGTTAGTATTCATTGCTTTATCACTCCTGCCTAGACGGTGGATATGAAAATCCCAAAATCTCAGGTGGCATAACTCCTCATGCCAAAGGAAAATCTAGCATCAACTGACAACAGTTAACATCAAAAGGATAAAAAGTCATCATGGTGAAAATCATCTGGAATCCGCAGGAAGGTTAGTCCCAGCTGGATCATAGAACCATAAAATAGTTTGGGTTGGAAGGGACCTTTAAAGGTCATGTAGTCCAACCCCCCTGCAATGGGCAGGGACATCCTCAACTAGATCAGGTTGCCCAGAACCCCATCCAGCTTTACCTTGAATGTTTCCAGGGATGGGGCTTCTACCGCCTCTCTGGGCAACCTGTTCCAGTGCTTCACCACCCGCATTGTAAAAAAAATTCTTCCTTATGTCTAGTCTACATCTTCCCTCTTTTAGTTTAAAATGATTCCCCCTTGTCCTATCGCAACAGGCCCCGCTAAAAAGTTTGTCCCCATCTTTCTTATAAGCCCCCTTTAATTTAATGCTATAATATCCTAAGCAGTGCTTAAAATGCCAGATTCCCTGTATTCCAGTGTGCTTTCAAAACTCCTTGGTATTTTGATCATACTCTCCTGTTGTGACTAGAGTATCCTGCAAAGTCTATGAGTTCAGGTCCTTACCCTCCAGAATAAGCTAAGAGAGATCCTGCCGGCATGTTTACGGTCAATACCTTATTGGCATCCTTTGAAGCAGGCTGGATGACCTGTGTTTAGGAGTATCTTTCCTTGGGGTGGCATTTGTCTGTAAAAGCAGTCGCATTTTACCAGACATAACACACGGTTTATAGCACCATGCACCAATGTCCCAGCCTGTTGCTACGATGCTTTTGCTCCTTCACACAGTGCATGTCTCTTCAAAACTGTAGTACAGCCAGGATACATCCTCACATTTACTGCAGCGAAACGCAACGCAGTGGCTGGCATTCAGCTGGCAACAGTGGGATGGAAAGTAGGAAGGAGGTAAAAGCTGCTAAGAATGAGGCCATCAGAGGCTCTCTAAGGATGGCTAAAGGAGACAGGATTTCTTCTTTTCCTGTTTGTATCCTATTTATGTTTGGCTATAGACTGTGAAAATGGACAATATTTAACTAGCAAATGGGTAAGTATCCCTTGAACTGGGCTAATAGCCCACATTTTTATTTACTGTTCTCCTATGGATGCACGTTAATGCTACAGGAATGCTCTTTGTTTCTCAGATCCCTTAAAATTTGTCCCAGAACATGGCCAATGTTTACATTGTCTTTTTCTCTGAGTTACCTGGCACGGGCCATAAAACAGAGAGTCCCTAACCTGCAAGGACTCCAGAGGAAAGAAGCAATAGTGACAGGGGAGCGTGTTCTTCCATGGCTTGGGAGAGACCTATGTTTAACCCGATCTGGCCAGAGCAAAGAAAGGATGCATGTCTGATGATATCCCAATTACCATGTTCTTACCGCAGTAATAAGGGCTGGTCAGACTTATCAGTGTTTTCTCTTCTTCAGTGTCTCTTTTTTTGGTCTTCTAGTGGGGCATGCTGTCCCCAGAGGGCAGTTAAGTGGAGCCTGTCTTTTAGGGCTTCCTCCAGCCAGCAATCTTTCTATGAATTTGCTTGCTTGCATTTTACAGTGTAGAAAAACTCTGATGACAATAGGTACTTCCGTATTTTAAGTGTGTCGTCTGTTCTCAGAAGAAAAAGAGCTCACACGGCTCTCATGCAAAGAAGTCAAATCCACTATGTAGCCCACGATCACTGCCGTCCACTCCAAATGTGCTGGAGAACTTGTTTTTTTGAGTCAGTAGAAGAAGGATAGCCAGACCTGAAGTTGAAAGTAACTTTTGTCGTTACTATAACCTGTTGATAGTGAATTCAGAAGAGAAGGGGTTTTTTTCTCCAGATAAGGATGTCTCTTTTTTTTTAATAAAAGAGGGCAGGGAGTGTCTTCGTGGTCTAGCTACTGTGGCCAGAAAGCTGACTGTTGTTATGGCAGTGGAGGAAATATACCGTCTGCAAAGAGGAACCAGAGGGATAGGGATTGTTCAATCGTTTGAATTGCTTAAGGACTAAAGTAGGTAAAAGTAGATAAAAGTAACATTCAGTAGCAGAAAGCAGTTTGCTTGTCCTCATAGGTAGGCAGGAGATTTCCTAAACACATAGCCGTTATGCAGATGTCTGCCATGTTTGGTGCTGGTGTGCCCAGATCGCTTCATGACCACAGGGTCCTCAGAGCCCAATGAGATTAAACAATTGTGGTTATAACCTAGCCCTGTATTGGAATCATCTGTCCCCTCAAAGAGTAGGCCAGATGACATGTGTCCTTGCAGATCTTTTTGATGATCATGGAGATGGGACTTGCCAATAAAAAATTACAGTGTCTCTTGCATCTCCAGTTTTCACTTCTGGACCAGGCTGGGAATCATATATCCTGAAGCACAGCTACATTGGAGGTGTATGCATGGACTCATTGAAACACAGCAGGCATGAGTTTTTTAGTTGGCACTGCAAATACATGCCTCCCTGTATAGGACAAACCTATTCCCTCAAAGACATGCAGTGCCTCTTAAATGTCACAGCTGAGTAGAGACCTCGGTGGAAGATCCATCTGCTTCTATCTCACTCCCTACTTTTCATGAATCTCAACCTATTGCAGCAGTAAAGGCTTTGGAGGAGCAAAGAAGGTTGATCGCCGTTTGTGGAAAACTGAGAAGTAGGTTATGGGCTGTGCAAGGTGCAGATTAGTTGATGGTGGGAAAGTGCTAGGACGACCTTGTCGAGTTACTGTGATGGCTTCTGGACAGGCAATAAATGTTGCTGCAATAACTCACAGCTCCATTTTAAAAATACATTTATTTGTACCTATGAAAGGTAGGATCCATCCAGCCCAGCATCCTGCGTTCTATGGTGACCGCAGATGGATGACCAGGGAAAAGCAAAAACAGGGCAAGCCTTTATGACACCTTCATACAAGTATTCCTCAAGGCTCTGTCTCAGAAGGCTTCCTGGCTCTGTCGTGTTGCATCTGTTTTAGTGATTCTCAATAGATTCCTCTTCCAAGTGTCTCTCTTGAAACCCATCTGATCTGCTTCATCTATAACATCATTTGAAAAGCAAAACAGTTCCACACATCTTCTGGCTGCTGCATGGTGAACCATCTCCTTTTGTTTGATTTCAGTCTAGCTCTTACCAGCTTCACTGGAGAACCTCTAGCTCTTGAATCAGAAGAGACAGTGAACAGCAGATTCCTATTCACCCTTTCCATCCCATTCAAGATTTCACAGACCTTTATCATATCCCCTTTACACTATCTCTCTTAAAGGCTGGAGATGATCCATTCCACTCATTTGTAGTGATAGATACCACAGAAAATCCCATGAATATATCAAATGTTTCCTCAGTGTAAGCTTCAAAAATGCACAGAAAAAGAAAGCATAGGAGTGCCTGTGAGATATCTAAAGGAAAAGACTGAAGAATCAATCATTTCATAAGTGTTATCCTTCCTGAATGAGGAAGCAGAGGAGTGGAGAAGAAAGCAGAGGAACCAATGTGATTGTGTAACGAAATATTGCATCAGGATGCACATGCACAAGGGTTCTGAAGTAAAATTACAGAGATGGTCTTCATTTTGGTATTTCTGACTTTGAAATGCTAGCATATATGGATTTCCTGGGAGAAAGGGGAGAAGGCATTTGGGAGGCCATAGCCTATTTTCCTCCTCTGTCAGGCACCACCAGGCTGTAATGGCCCTGACTGCCCTCCCAGCTTCCCACAGCCCTGCCCTGCTTGGCCATGGGCCCTGACTCGTGGGCTAACATTGGGTTGACCTTGGGCCTGCCCCATCACCACGGAGCTGCCTGGCAATTGCTGGACCTGTCCTTGACCTGTGGAGTGACTTCCCAGCTTGACCTTGGACCTGTCTCATCCTCACTATTTTACCTGATGATCTGGGCTCTGGTTGAACCTGGCTGCCCCCCAGCCTGCCCTGCTCCATGGCTGGGGTGGTGAGACAGAGCCTGGCTGAGAGGCCCTGTCCTGCTGCCCTCCTGGGGATCCCCCATGGCTCCTGGACCCCAAGGAGCCCACTCCAGCCTGTATCCTGAAACACTTCCCAGTAGCGTGGGTTAGTGCACAGCATGTACTCTGTTGCCTGACGTAGTAGAAACTCTGTGGGTTTATCATTCCCTCGATACACATTGTGGCTGGATTCACTCACCGTTGATATTTTTTCCCCTAACTTAGCTAGGTAGAAAAAGAAGAACAAAGTGTTTATCTCTGTTTCACAGATAGGATCAAATAGAAACAAATTACGTAAAAGGCTGGAAGGCAAATAGTGTTGGTAAAATGCACAGTTAGACCATGGAACACATTACCATGGGCATCAGCAAATTTAACAAGATTAAAAAGGAAGGTTGTTACATGGATAACAAGAATATACGGAGTTTTAACACAGAATCACAGCCAAAACTAAGCTAAAAATATTCTGCAAAGAAATTAAAACTTATGCTTCAGAGCTTAAGGAATTGTCTTGCTGTTAGAGGCTCACATGAGACTTTACCTAGAGCTACAACTCCTCATCCTAGGACCTACCTACATCTCTGGTTTAGGTGCCAAGTGCTAGTCGATATTGGAGACTCTTGCACTAAACCAGTGTGGAAATTTTGGGGGAACTTTGCTATTGGTTTCCCACTAGAAAGCTATAGAAGATACTATCACAATGGGCTGCAGTAAGGAACTCTATGGGTATGCTTAAACTGGAAGGCATGTTAAAAAGAAATTAATCTTCTCTAGTTTCAAAAGTTAACAATGAAGATGCACTAAATACCTGATCTAGTTGTCGTGCCTCTAATGATTAGCTGAGAGAAGGAGAAACCTGCCCATGAGTATTGATCTACACATCATTGTGAATGTGACTGGTGTGCCCAATGTCACCAAGTGTGGCAGGATCAAAAAACCACAGCACGAAGAGGTATCTGACTGAGTTCTGCTCCCCAGCCCCCAGTTAAAATCTCCCTCAAACATGCTCAAAGTGTCTGCCAGCAATTCATAGCTCACCTTGCAAGCTGGTCTGCCAGACAGAGAGCCCATGGCTCCCTGCCTCCTGCTTTCTCTTCTCCTCACCAAGCCTTATTCAAATACTGTCCCTGTGGTTTTCAGTTATTGTGCTGGTCCCTCCATCCACCTTCAAGACAACAATATCGACTGTAAGAAAGAATATTTTAGGGTAGGTCTGTATTACACTCCACTGTTTAGAGTTACTTTTAGTGGTGCAATGGAATTATCATCCCCAAAATCTCTCAAAACTGGAAAAAAGCTCTGGAGAAAGGAAAAGCTGCACATTTGCTGATGTGGAAAACAGACAATGAAGAATAACTGTAATTTTTCTCTCATTCGCAGGGTTCCCTCTTGAGAGTGAGAAAAACTCGTTTGTCATTTCTGCCCACAGCAAGTGAGGGAAGAGAAATAAACTGCTTGGTGACTGAGTTCACAGAAGCCTCTGACAAATGAAGAAGAGCTGAACAGGGTGAAGAGGGTTTGACAGGCACAAAAAGGAGAAAGAGGAAGAGACTCTCTGTGACCAAGGGACTGGCAGAGATGCTTCTCTCTGACCAGAAAGATTGCAGAGAAGGGGCTTTTTGGACTCAAGAGCTCACCCAAAAGAACAACACTGGCTCCAAAGAGAGAACGGACATGGACCATGAGATGATGAAGCATAAATAGGTGAATAACTGCTGGAAAAGATGGTCTATCAAAGTTGTCGTCCAACTTGTACATTTTTCTTTCTCTCTTTGGTACTTTACACCACATGTGAGCCTGAAATTTCATAAGCCTCAGTCTTTCCCAAAGTGGAGACTTCCTCCTAGAGAGGGGCAGTTTGCCACAAGAACTCTTCACCGCTGTTCCTTCCTTTGCAGTAGAGCAAAATCAACCGCTCTGGGAGCTCAGCGCCTTTAATGCAAAATGGAGCAAGATCACTCTGCCATTTTAGTTCACTAAGTCCCCAGGGGCTTACCAAAGAAAACGCCCACACAAGTGCTCCGATCCCCGCGGCCCAGAGGTGGGATTGATGCTATAACACCCCAGTCCACAGGGGTCCTGAACTTCTAAGAGGAAGGAGAGAAAAGATGGAAACAGCAAGTAACACCGAGCTCTTCTGGAAATAGAACCGAATCGCTGAAATGTCCCCTCCTTTCTGCATTCCCCATGTTTGCATAACATTTCTGAATGTGAAATTTTAGGGAAATGAAATAATTTCTGGTTCCAACTTGCTGCGTTTTCTGCAAAGTGGATTTTTTTTTTAATCTTGAAGCCAAAACATTCCCCTGAATGGAAAGCTCAGCCACCTCCTTGCTGTAAAAATTATACAAATCTATAAAAGAAGCTTAATATTTGAAAAGTACTTTTGCTCTTTAAATACATTAAATCAGGACACACTATTAGCCCTGATGATGGGCACTTTTAGATATTTATGAAATACAGAAGGAAAACAAAACCCTCCTTGCAAAACGAAAACTCCTTCCCCCAGTAATTCTGCAAACCCTGGCACTGTGCAGGGATTGGCATGTCTCAAATTGAAACCACATCACTTGCTCTGTTTAACAAGAGTGAAGGCATGCAGACCATGAGAAACCAAAACTGTGCAGCAGAAATCCAAATGCACGGTGCTGCCCTGCTCCCCAAGCCATGAGAACGATGGGCAAAGCTTTCCCAGTCTTTCCCAAAGCTTTCCCAAAGCTTTTGAGAGCATTTGAGCCTTTCCTCAATGCATGTCCTCAGCATGCATTTAAGAGAGAGTTTCTCAAAGGCTGCTCAGCACATCCTCATCCTTCGCTGCCCAGCCTTTGCAGAGCTCTTTTCCATGCTCTCACAGCTGCCGTCCAGCCCAGAGCAGTTATAATTCAAGGCAACCGTGAGGTGGCTGCACAGAGTCTGCCCGCATGTTTACACCAGACATGCCCCATGCACTAGGGATGCAGCCCTGTGACTCCCTGGGCTCAGCAGTAGTCTGACGGGCACGGGAGACACGGCCACAGCGCCAAAAGCATAATTTGGAGGAAATTCCCCAAGTGAAAACAAAGACTCTGTAAGTCATTTCCTCCGAGCTGAACAGAAAGACATCTGTGTTGATCCAGCTATTATGCACGAGTCACAACAAAACAATTCGCTTGCAAGCAGCATAGACCCTGCTTGCTTTCCTCTAGACTGACGCTTAGAAACATGAGAGACATATTTTAACTGAACTTGACAAGCTCTTTTTCTCTCAGTGAGGTTTTGCAGACTGACAGTTTCTATAGGTGAGGTTGGGCTAAGAGAAGGAGGTAAAGAAGAGAGCCTGGGTGACATCTCACTATAGAGCCTGAAGTTCAACACAGACTCCTGACGAGTGCAAAAAGCCACCTTCAGTTATTCTGGCTGTAGATGAGCGTCTGAGCTTTGGGGGTGGCTGGATGCAACTGTTCCACGTGGTTAAGTACAAAGGAAGGCATTGTAACCCTGGGAGCCACCTGAGCACGGGCAATCTTTGATGGCCATTACGCAGGAGCGGCCTCATGGTACACAGCCCACTCAGGACAGAGGAGAGCTGCACCCACCACTTCCCTGCAGCCCTGCGAGTGCTCACACTTCACTGCGGTTTGGAACGAGAAACACCTGAGCCAAACCACCGGTCACACACATTTTGAAGCCAGCTGGTGCCAAGCACATGGGTACACCTAGATTTTGGGGGAGAGTTTGCATCCCGCTCCGAGTTGTATAATTTGCCACACACTCCCCCTTTTTTTTTTTCTTTACTGTGTGGAAATACCACCGACACGTTTCTGGGCAGCTCCTGCAGGGTCTGTTTGATGTGGGCCACCTTCCGACTTCAGCTTCTCGCCGTCCCACACCTGCCCCGAGCGCAGAACGCGCCCAGGACGGCGCGGCCGCCCCGCCGCCGGGGCGGGGAGCGGGCTCTGGGGGGGGGGGCCGCCCCCCCGCTTCCTCCTCCGCCGCCGGCCCGCGGGGAGCCGCGCTCGGCGGAGCGGCGGGAGGAGGAGGAGGTTCCGCGGCCGCCGCCGCCTTCCCGGGCCGGAGCGGGGCAGTGCGGTGCCAGCCTCCCTCCTTCCGCCTCCCTCCGCGCCCCCGGCGCCTGGGCTCCTTCTGCGGCGGCGGCGGCGGCGGCCGGGACACCCAGGTAAGGCAGAGCCGGGGCCGGCGAGCGGCGGGGCTGTCCCCGCAGGGAGACCGAGGGGAGTTTGTTTCACCGCGCTGCCGGCCGGGGCTGCCCCGAGCGCGGGTCGCCGAGTCCGCGCCCCGCGGCAGCGCCGGTGTGCGGCGGCCGGGGGGCGCAGCGGCGCTCGGTGTGCCGCGGCACCCGGCCGGGGCGGTGGCGGCCCGCGGAGCGCGCCCCGCAGCAGCCGCTGTTTGCAGCTGAACACGTAGACGTATTCCTTCCTCGACGTCCGAGTGTCACGCGGGTCTGTAAGCGGGAGCTATGGCAAAAGCTGCATTTTAAACCTTTGCTTAAAATTGCTATAATTTGTGTAATATAAGGCGTTGTAGCCCAGGCTGCCAAATCCATTTTAAAGCTAACAGTTGCTGAGTATTTCCTTGTTTATGTGACTTTCTTCTCTGAGCCTTTCCTTATATCTGTGGGACCGCTGTGCTTTACTAAGACTGTTCTACCTCGTCTCAAGGCACGATTAGCCTTGTGTGCGAGTTCAGTCATCTTAATAATTCTGCCCGCTGTCTGTCCCACAGCGGGGTTATCCTTTCTCGGTGGTTAATGCTCTTATGTAGTCTCATGCTGGGATACTGTGTACCTGCGGCTCCTGCAGTAGGTGACTAGATTTGCGTGATACTTTTCCACAGGCTTCCTTTCTGCGTCCCTGTAAGTCGGAACCAATAATTATTAGAACTGTATACTGAGCTTTTAGTGTCGACGTGGCCGTGAACTCCCTGCTTGGAATGACAGATGCGTACCTTACTACTGTGATAAATGCTAATCTGAAATACTTCGTGTTGTTTAATAAGTCAAATAAGCAAGAGTGTAGCTTTTAAAGATGGAAAAACTGACTGTAGCAGAAATGCAGATAAAAACGTGTTTTGCGAGTACTTGCTTCTGGACTGTTCATTTTCATTGTAGAGTAAATCATGCTGGTGCTTTATCTGGCTGTCTCACGTTTGATATAGCGTGGCTGCAGGGCGAAGCATCGCTGTTCAGTTTCTCTCAGAACTCTCCAGTGACTGGAAGACGGGTTGTTACTTACGGCTCTATATAAGTGTTTAGGGTGTTCTGGGCCATGAGAGAGCAGGGCCCCTACAAATAGGCTCCCAGTTCCACCTGAGGGAGTAGCCAGAGTGATTTTGCACATGCTGCTCTTTGCTCTCAGCACACCAGCCGTGCTGCTCGGATCCCACCATCTGTGCAGAAGGGTCCTGGTCTTGTTTGATGGGCACTGCTCCTCTTGTAGGTGAGGAGGTAGCTCCTGGGCAGGGTGCTACTCATAGCCTTTTGATACTTATGGTTTGTAAGGGGGCTACAGCAGGGAAGAGCCCCTTTGCTATCAGACTCTTCTCTGGCGGTCTTCATATTTCTCCAGGTTTTATTTTACATGTTTTATTTATTGAGAAATTACATCTCATGGTGAAATAATCCATTTGTCTCTGCATTTAGTCCTCAATGAAAGGGCGCTTTACATGCTCTGCTGAATTTCTAAATGACTATTACGACTGTTTTGAACCAAGTGATTTTTACGTGAGCTTGCCTGCTGAAACCACTGAAAACTGAGCAACGGGGTTATATTTGGCACACCATTACTCTCTACTCTTTTTTTTTTTTAAATGAGATAGTCTCATAGGTGTGAAAATCAAAACCAAAGATTTGCAGTTCACGTAGTTAAAACATGCTGCCAGTTAGACCTCCGTTGTGAAATAACTCTAGTTCTCAGCTGCCACACCTGATTTTATTAGCCCTTCAAAATTTATAGGAGTACCACCTCTTCTTTTTGGATGTTAATGTAGAATTTTAAAAATGTTTTAAATCTTTTAAAACCATTGATTGTGAGGCAGCTAGAATTACGTCCTTAGTTATGTTACATTTTAATTCTTAGCTGTGGGCTCAGTATTGTGGATTTGGCATTGCAATGTATCTAGTAACCTGGCTAGCTGCCTACAATGGCTAAAAAGGGAAAAAAATAAAATAGAGCTGATAAAACAATATCAACTCCATATTGTTTCATCTTGCCCTGAAACAACATTGTATTCAGAGATGTTTGATAGTGTGGTATCCTGTAATTAAAGTCGAAATAACTGGGAAGTGGTTAATTTCACAGAATTGCTTGGAAGCATCAAGAAAAGTCTTCCCCTCCACTAAATGTAGGTGCAACCTGTTGTAGATTTCATTCCCTCTGTGTTGTGTTAGCTTATAAACTGGATACACAAGATAAGGTGCAGAATGGTGTAAGTTTCATACAAATATTTATATCTCAAATACACAGAAAATGTTTTGCGTATTAGACAATGGAAGTCTGTGCTTCCTGCTGTCAATGCAAAGATCATGGAAAAAATGTCTTTATCCCTTGTTAACCATTAACCTCTGAGATGTTTTTCTACTTTTGCTTGTTTTGACTTTTTTCGGTAACTTATTACCTTTTCACTGCTGAACTTGGAACTTGTGCTTTAAAAAAAGGCAAGTTTGCGTATGCCAAAGAATCAGTTGCAGCAGTCGGCGATGGCTCTCCTGCAGAAATAGGATAAGAAAATACCAGTATAAAAATCAAAAGATGTGGAAAGCAGTACTTGGGCAAAGTGGAGTAAAGGTTGGCTTGGAGAAGAAGGCCTGAGGTGGTGGGGTTTTTATATTTCAAAGAACATACGTGCAGCTGAAGGACAGCTATCATGTATTTTGGATTTGTGCTACAGGTATTTTTATTACTATGTAGGTGCATCTATTTGTACAGAAGTACCAATACCTTGGCTAAAAAGTGACTGCAGTGGTCAGTCAGTTGTGGCACCGTGGACGTTACAGTGATGATGTTCATTAAATGTCCTGCTGATGCTATAGCTTCCTCCGTTATGCAAAATGCAAGGGAAGGATTCTCCTTGCACTGACTGCAGCCCGACAGACCACCTTCTCACTGCAGAGGGACTAGCCCAATTTACACTAATTCTCCTGGCCCCGGCCTCATGTTAGCACTAGGCATTAGGTATATCACTGATATCATGGGGCACAACCCTCCAGAAACCAGTGAAATTGCACTTGCGTTTTAACAAATGGTCAGTCTAGTCTCAAGAAATGTGTTTTTGTTAACGGAGGGTGTTACTTTTGAAGGCAAATCCCCAGTTTACTCTGCTGGTCCTCAGGAAGAGGAGCACTCTGCTCTCCGGCTTCTGGTCTGGTTTTCTAAGTGTATTTTCTAAAGGAAAAAGCATTAGGAAAGAAAGCAGTGTGTAGGTGAGGGAAGCTGGTGTTCGGGTGGGCATGTATGCATTTTGGCATGGCAGAAGAGGAACTGGGGAGCAGAGGCTTGTGATTGACCACTGCCCCGTGGCCATTACAGCTCCGGCAGTTCTCAGTCATCCTCTGCCCTGGCTCAGCCGCACGGGCCATGATTCAGAGTCAGGGAAAATGCCATGTGAGAATAAAACCTTGAAAACCAGACTTCTTTTACGTGTGAGGAGACAAGTCTCATCATAGGAGATGCTTTGGGAGGAGGGGAGCGTGTTTTTACAATTTCCTAGACGTGGAGGTGGGATGGAATAAGGAGGTCAGTTCCTTGCAAGCACCATGAAGTGGTTGCTGTGTTCAAATGGGGTTATAAAATCTCTGGAAGAGTAGCAGAAGCCTCCTGGGACTAGGTCTGTCCGTCACAAGCAGAGTTTACTTTTCTTAGCACGAATGGCATCACCTGAGAGAAGTCTTTGGTTTCAACAACACCCAAACATTTAGGAGGAAAATCGCATTGCTGAAAAGATGCATCTTGGTTGGATGACTCTGTCCTGTCCTCTGGGCGGTTCAGTACAGCCTGTGCCTAGCTCGGTGTGGTCCAGCCTTGGTAGCGTGGGCAGGAGAGACGGTTTCTGGGAGCCTGCCGCAGAGAGACGAGTTGCTCTGGGAGAGCCTGAGCCTGGCCGACGGCTGATGTATGAGAGCTGTTCCCTGTCCGCTGAGTGCAGCCACAAGACTCGGCTCTTGGTGACGGGAAGGAGAAGTGTTTGGCCACATTTGCAGTTGCAGCCCCACTTCTGAGGCAAAGCAGCAGGCTGCCAACTGGGCCACCCTGTTTCAGCTCTTAAGGTAAAAATCCTATGCGACATTAAACAAACGCAGGAAAAAGGGGAAAGAAAAAAAAAGATTACAGTGTGCTGAGGTATGTGGGACCTGGGCGAACGCTTCCTTGGCACTCCTGCTTTTCCTCATTCACGTTTCTCTTATCAGCAGATGTATGAATGGGTATCACTTTGCCACATGTAGGGTATAAATTCACATATGCTCAAGTAGGTCACAGCTGAGTTTCCTGTCAGGAGGGGTTTTGCTCAGCCCTGTGCCTATTACGAGCTACGATCTGATTAAATCATAAGAATGCTTTAGATCTAGGCCTTGTTTTCACTTGAATGTGGGGCAGAAAAAACTGGCTTTGGGTGGTACAGGAAGAGGGGTTCTTTCTTCTGAACCAGGGTCGGGCAGGATGCCGGGACCCTGTCCCTTCAGAGCGTGCACTGTTCCCCGTCGCGTTAGGCTGGGACCAATTCCTGACCATTTATGCTTATTAAACAAAAAGACCTTCCCCCCCCCCCCCCTCCACAGAATAGCCACATAACTTGCCATCAGACCCAGATGATAACTGCCCTCCAGTTTTAGCTGAACATAGTATCCCTTGTAACTCTGTCCTAGGCAGCCCTGTGCAAAAATCTTTTTGTCAGGTTCCCTGTGCTAGTTTACAGGGTAGGCGAGATAATCGCAATACATCAAATTCTTAATGTATTCAGGGTTGCTGCGTGTCCTGTGAATTACAGGATGTCCTATACCGCAGGCTCAAGCTCCGTATCCTGGCAGAAAGAATAATTGTGCATGTATGCGTTCCTCCCCCCCTTCCCAGTTACAAGCATCTCTTCCCAGCCAGTTGCAAGCTATTACCAGTGCTATGGTGGGAGGAGGAGAGAGGGGGCCTGTCCCACCTTGGGTTGTGTGACCCAGTTCAAGGGATGTGCTCTTAACATGTGAAGTGAGTTGAACTGAATGGACTGCTTTTTCTGTCCCATGGGAGATCCTTTAAACTGGTAATTTTAAATATACTTTGGGATTTCTTGGAAGTAAAGTTGCTACCTAAACTGTATCCAGCAAAGATGCTTAAAAACATTTTCTAGCATGAAGAAATCTAGCACTCAGGTGTTAAGAGTGGCTGTTTCGAAACTGCTAGTGCAACTTCAATTCATCTCGCTTATGCGTAATGCATTACGAGATATGTTTAGTTATGTAGCCACGTGTGGTTTTCTTTTCCCATTAGGCCACTGCTTCATTCAGACCATGGCTGGTCGGGCTGTTTCCGTTTGCTTTGTCATGGTAGACCGTGAGGACCAACTCGTCTTCAGTGCTGAAGGCTGGTGCCAGGCTTGCAGCTTAGGTGACCTCTCGTTCATCCTCAGCGGCACCTGAATGGGGCGGGTTCGGTTCTTGGGAGGTGGCATATTTACAGCTCCGGTGTGTCAGAAGAACTGTGAGGGTCTGTTTTACGGGAGGGGAGTTTGGGAGCATGATATGGTGAAAGGCTGCGGGGTGTGAGAGCAGAGATGGGCCAGAGGGCTGTGGGTCTGCGTCGGGGGCTGCAGGCAGCTCCTCCGCCATCGCAGTGGTTCTCTCTTCCCACCAAGGTGCTCTCTCAAAGCAATCAAGTGAATTACAGCTACCTGATTAAAAAATAAAGTAATGGGCAAGCAGCAAAATTCCTTCAAATTCGTTTAGTTACTTCTCTGGATCTCTTGACCTGAAACTGTGAAAGTCAGTGTGAAGCAGGCACTCCCCATAAAAACCTGAGACCTAGCCGTAAAGGACTATCTTATCTTACCTTTGCACTTAACTTTACTCCTTGTAATTTTGACCTTAATGGGACCGGATTGTGGCAGCCCAACTTCTGGTGATACCCCTTCTGTAATATCCTTATGCTTCACCATAGATAATCAGAGTGGAGTAAGTTACTATCAAGCATTAATGACTGTATTACATGATGTCTCCAAGAGAGTTTAAACTGAATGCTGTTCCTTAAGATGATAAATATCTTGTGACACCTGATAAGTGCACTCATTCTGTGTTTAGCTCACAACAGTTGAAACACCTTGACATCTGAGAACTGACGTCAAGGAGAGCAGAGATAGCAAGCTGCTTAGCTAGAGATGCTCACTGCGTTGCAGGAGAGAGAGGAAAGGGAAAACATGAGACCACAGCACTGCCTCAGTTGTGTTTATTTTCAGATTCAGTGAGAAATTCTTTCCCTGAATTAATACTTATATTTTGACATGAGTGAAAATAAAGTCCTTTGGTCTTCCTTGTTGCTTAGGCTGCGCTGTATGTGAAGAAGAAATTCTTCAAGGTCACAGCCTTGGATTTTCAGTCTTGTATATGGAGACTATTAGTAAGTGGCTGAAGTGCAAGTAAAAGTTTAACAATTTAACAGAACCCTACAAATAACTTTAGGGTAGAACCCTGTGGGATCTGCTTCAGTAGCTTCAGGTAGATAGGTCTCGCTCTTTCAAGTATCTCTCCAGAAAGTACCCAGCAGCGTGGATTCTACTTCAAGAGGTCTTTGTCTGGTTTTTAATTTCTTAATCCCTATCATAACATACACGTGGTTCAAGCACAGAGCAACACAAACTGAAAGGCTTTGTTAGCTGACTAAAGAAAATGAAAGCTGCTGTGAATACAGTCCTTCACGCAACGCATGATAATGTACAATTTGGTCTGGCAGCATTACTTCTACACTTTTGAGTGCAATTGAGTGGTAATTTTTGCACCAAGAGCCATGTTGTCCCATATCAGTGAAGTGAGGGTGCGGTATGATGAGGTGGGAATTCTGATTTTCATTTATGTGACATTTTCCTTGTAACACATCCAACATAACGGGGTAAGAGCCTGGAATCGGAAGATAAGAACGCTGACCTTGCCAATGCCACCGCTTTGGTATGCGTAGCTCTGAATTGCCAGATGTGGGAACAGTAGTACAAGATCTCGGCTGAAATGTAAATGGTCATTCATTTTGGGTTCAATCTCTTGTGCTTGTTTCGTAGCAGAGGGGACGTATCCTGGTGAAAACGATGTGGGGAAAACTTGACAAACAGGAACTTGCAGTATTTCCTGTCCCCCACTTGTTGCCTGGGGTTTTTCCTCATGCACAGAAGGCAGTTTTGACCTGTAACTTCAGATGTATCAGCACTGTCTGTGAGAGAGAGGTTTGGGGCTAGTCAGCTGCTCAGGTGCAAAAAAGCAACAGTTATCAAGTGGCCTTATAACACTACCTCAAAATAAAGACTTTGAGGGGTAATACGCCCATTGGTCAATGTAGACGCCAACACGTGAGTTGTGGTCAGTAGTTCACCATCTGAGTCAACTTCACAGCTTTGTATTCAGCTGAAATTCCCCTGTTTATTATTGAAGTATTTCTTACTGTGTAGCTTCTGCATAGTCTAGCGGGTGCTTGTTTCTGTCTCTATTTAAAACCAGTTATTAATATAAATGTATATATTTTTTTATTAACGGCCCTATTAATGAACGTGTTTAAACATAGTGTAGTTTCTGGTATATTTGGTTTGAATTAAACAGCCATTATAATGGGGGGGAAAGCATGTTATGTAAATTCTTAGTATATATTGCTAGCATCTTACCACATAACCATATGCTATGTGGGCTATGTCTTTTGCATGCCTGATTTTGTTAAAAGCAAGATACTGGTGTACAGATGTTGGAATTGCTCCTGGTGGAGGGTACAGGGCGTGCAGGAGTTGTACTTAGTCTCTTGCTCACAAACCTGTTTAACTCTTGTCTCAGATAACCTACCTAGTCAGTGAAACCTCAATATTGAACTTCAGTATTACAGCTTGCTCTAAGATGCTCTTCATAGACCATCTGAAAAGCAACTAAAAGGCTAACTGAAAAGAGGATGTGATTTTATTAAGCTTATCCTTTTTTTAGAGAGAGAACGGTTGGTTTTGTGCGTACAATGGGGCTGTTAACAGCTGTTCCTATGGAGTAGACATAAACTTGACTCACATTTACTCTACATGAATAACCTAGAAGGGTGGATGCTTGATAAGATATAAAGATCGTGATTTTAGCAATATGGGGAGTAGACTGTGGTCTTCAACAACCCAAGCAAAAGTAACAGCACATCCCTGAAGCTGGTTCAGGGTCATCTCATCTACTTCTGTTAAATTGGTGTTAATATGAAAGAAAAACAATACAGCAGCCATCACTTCTCTCTAACCTAGTGCTTATCCAGAGGTAGGTTTCTCTTCTGCAAGCTGCATGCCTAAGAATCCTCCTAAATTCCCTGAAAGCCAACTACTTTTTTGCAAATTTTCCCTGACTTCGGGACTTCCTTGCAGCTCTTCCCATCCATGGGATGGGACTTTTACAATCACGTGGTCCTTAGCTGGGGGGTAGCCAGTTTATTACTGGTGGGTCTGGACTTGTTTTTCCACAAGCCGTCCCTTTGCACTCAGGCTAAAGAATGCGTGTGTAGCTGTCATTCTGTAGGTACTAAAGCACTGAGTTGGCTTTTATGTTGCAGGTGCTACAAGTCTTTATCCATTTAGGGAGTAATATAGTTTCTATATAGCTGCAAGGAGGTGGGGGGGGAGGGGAGAATATCTTGAGGAGCACTGCAGAAGTGATAAAAGGATTTATACCTGAATTCTGATGAGACAGTTCCATCCGACTAAAGAAAATCTGATGATTGAAATGGTAGAAATAATCTTAGAAGACAAACGGATAAGGAGCTATAGCCTGCTATCAATTTGGGAAATGGTAGTTTCCCTGAAGAAGTAAAAAGTTCCTTTACATTTCTTGTGAATAAAATATAAGTGTAAAACATGGGTGACAGGTTGCTAGGCAAATAGCTTGCTTTCCTAGCAGTAAACAGCTAGGATACATAGTTGATGTTTGCAGGGTGTCTTAAAACCAAATGCTGTTTTGATTCAATTCAATTTTGAGGAACTTCTCCAAATAAACTCATCTCACTAATTGTACTGCTGGCTGGCACATTGCAAGGGTGAATTGCTACCTTTCTGAGTACTGCCAGATCATTATACCTGGTCTAGCAGGGGTCCGATGGTCTGCATAGTCTGAGCTTTTGCAACTAAAGGCTGGCTTTTGAAGATGGATTTCAAAACCTGTGTACCCGTATCGCTGGATTTCCTGCAGGCATTTGAGGAAATTAGAGGTGCTCCGTGACCCACTGTGCTACATATGCAAGGCATATCACATCATTTAAGGGTAGCCTGGGACAGAGTGGTTGAGGTGAAGTCATAATTCATGCCTGCTTCTATTTCGTGTGGGATGTACCTACAGACCACTCCTACATACCTCTTGTGAGACATGGAAAAAATATTTTTAATTCATAAAGCTTTTATCAAACTTACAGCCAAATGGAGTTCAGGTGAGAAAAGCTAGCAACAAGCCGGCTGGGATCACAAGCAGGTGCAGCAGAATCTGCACCCAAATGAGTAATTCTGGAGCAGCAGTGTTTAGTAGTGCAAGTGCAGAGTAGTGCTGGTATTGCTTTTCTGCTGTCAGGAGCCAAGCCAGGATTTCTATGGCTTCACCTGTGCCACGTAGATGTACCAGTGGCACTTTGCCATGGCAATCCTTTGGTGCAGAGAAGAGACAGCCGCTTAGGAGTATTTCAGGTTTGCTTATTGCTGGCAAAATATGTTCAAGCCAGAAAAGCTTTCCTTCAGCCACTGATTGAGATTTCTTGGTAGCTTTTAAGATGATTACAGGTAATGAATGAGAAGGCTGGGTGTTGTTTTTATGCGTTGAAATATTATTGTAGGAGACTGGTTCTAGCTCCAGAATGAACGGGCTTGGGACCAGAGGAGAGATGGTGCCAGATGGTTAATGGGTGGCTTATTTCTACTGTTCTCTACTTCAACAGGTATGTTGGCCCAATGGTGCAAAACAAGATTGATCTTGTTGAAGTTAGTGCAAGGTTGGTTTCATTGTATTGGTATCAGTTGCTTGGCACGTCTGCTGGCAGAGCACAAAGAGTTAACCTCAGTAGTCAGAGAACAAGTAGTTCTCTAACTTTAATAGTTGGAGAACAAGTAGTTGTTTAGGGGAAAAAGTTCATCTCAGTGTTTGGAAAGAGAAGTAACTGAGGAAGTATTAGTCATTCCCTGTGCATAAAGCAAGTCATAATTTGTATGTATTACAGGATTTTAGTTAGACCATGTCAAGAGTGTCTTGAATACTGAAATAAATTGAGCTTACTTGTGGTGTAGTACATCACGTGCTTACCTGAGATTGTATAACATTTGGAAAAACAAATTCAAATTGTGAAGAAAATGAATTAAAATGACTCCTTTACTGTAATTAAAGAGAAGCATAGCCTCCGGCACTGTTGACCTTTTTCTTTTTTTTTTTTTTTTCCCCCTAGATTCGATTTGCTTTGCTTTTCTTAGATTTGCAGCTTTGTGTACAAAAGCAATTGACCTCCTGTTTAATGGTGAGCTTTAGGATTCCTAGACAGAATTAGGTTCAACCTCTGATTTAGCACGACATTTATTTTCCCAGCTCTCTAAATCTCCAGCTTACTGGAGAAGTAGGAAAATCCTTTGCACAAGCATTGCCCGTTTCCTTTGCCAGTTTCATCTTTGCCTGTTTCTTTAGTACATGGGTTTTACTGTTTCTCTTCCTCTCTTATTGGCATATTTTTTTCAGGAAAAAGGCTGAGGCAGCAGTTCTGCTTTGCCGAATGTCCCCTCGGTGCTGCAGGGCCAGTGGGGGGCTGGTGGAGTAGCCTCGGACTATATAGAAGTGAAGTAAATAGACTCTGCTCTGAGCTTCTGTTCCTCCAAATCAATACCGTGCCGATTTGGAGGTAGTTCTTTCCTTTTCCTCTCTAACCTTACTTTGCAAATATTTGCCAGAACAAAGAGGACTGTCGTCTTTTGAAGGTACATACACACACGTAGGAAGGACCAGTATACCACATACCACCTCCCAGTTCAGACCCTGACCTTCTCTTTCTGTTCATGCTTTACCTTTTACCTCTGAGAGCCGGTTATTTTTGTGCAAGTAAAACGAACTAATATTCTTCACCAGACCTTTACGCTGCACAAGTGAAAAAGCAAATCTCCTTACGTTCTGCCTCATCTGGCCAGCTGCAGTCAGACTCCTCACGGCATCTTGAAGTCCTGGTGATGGCACCCCAGCTGATAAGAGCTGCTGTATGTCAACAGAAAATTAAGTTTGCCATTTTCACTGCACTTTGTATGTGGTATTTAGAAATAAAATTAAACCTGAGCACCAAAGCTTGGACCTGGGAAAATCTACTGTGTCCCTTCTAAGGGTTAATATCAAATAGCAGTGCATAAAAATATTAGTGAGGCTTGGCTTTGGTCCTTATGTGAACAGCGTGGACTAGACATCATGGAAATGGCAACAAGTGCCACACCAGGCAGTGTGTATAGTTAATGACGGCATCCTCAGTCAGCTGTTTAAATTCATCACTGTGACAGCACCGCTTCCCTCATTCAAAAATCAGAAATCTACCCTCAGAAGAAGTCTTTAAAAAGAAAGTGAAGGTGGTTTGTTTTTTTTAATTGCCTTTTCTAATTTTAATCTTCCTTTGCTTGAATAAAATGTATGATAGTTCAAATACAGCTAATTTTGCCACGTGATTTTGCTGGCTGTTGCAGGAGGTTTTGTCTGAAGGCCCAGCTGGGGATAAGTTTATCTTGTTCTAAAAGTTTTGGTCTGCCTGTCCGCTAAGGCCACCAAATATGCAAAGCTCTTACCTGGAAGCTGTGTGAATGCAGTAAAGCCTGCTGACAGACAGGATATTTTAGTTTATGTCGGACTGCATATGGCTTTTGGTGAGCCAAACCCACAGATTCTCAGTAGAAGAGATCAGTTCTGCCTGCATAATACTTGACATTGGGTTTCTTCTGCGGGAAGCGCTGTTCGGTTGTGGGAGGCTGCCTCAAAAGCTTTTCATAGTCTACAGCAAAAATAAGGTGGTAACTTTGGATGCTGGAGTGGAATTTAACAATAGTAGCTAATGCTAATGGCATTGTTACGGAAATAATAGCAACAATTAACTGCTGCATGTGAGTTGTGCAGAGGGTGATGCAAAGCCATGTTACGTGTGTGTTTACAGAACTATCTAATTTTCTCAAGTCTAAAAAAACTAGACTGTCAGAATATTTGAGATTCTCTTACTGTTAAACACTTTCTGGGTATGGCTTTGCATACATTTTTAATTACCTTGCCCATGAATATGATGAATTACAGCTACTCTCTATGTATGTATATACATAGAAAGACCTTTTCCCCCCAATAACATAAACTGTCAGCTTTTCATGTCATATTGTTATTACTCTGTGTGAGGAAAAGGAGGTGCATGAAGGTAAGGGTTAAGCTTTAATCTATACAGATGATGGTGAAGAACAACAAAGACTTTTCACAAGCACTGAAAGAGCAGCAAAAAACACAGGCTTGGAGGTGTTACAGCTGTACCAATGACACTGCGCAGGCAATAAATACAGTAGGGGAACAAGTTCAGGTTCAGAAAGATTGGCAGCTCTTGGGCAGTGGGCTTTGCTTACGTTTAGTACAGAAATGAAGATGACTTTTTAGTCTTTGAAATTGCAAGATGAACTCTTACCTTCTGACTAACGAAACAAACGTGGGAAGTTGGGGATAGCCTATAATGCAAGAGCTGAACACCTGCTCTATCGCCAATACTATTTCTTGAGGTAGCGACACATTCAAAAGCTTTTTATCTTTAGAAAGGAGAGATGACTGAGTGTGCAGAAGGTCAGTGAGCTGAGAAGACCTTTGGATTTTGCTACTTTAACTCATGTACCTTGCTCTTCTGTGTCCCAAACTGAGTTTCAGCTTTATTTTCTTCCAGCAAAGAACATTATAAATGCTAAAGAGATTTTTGGTCTGAATAAACTGAAGGCAAAATAGTCAGTGCAAGTTTATAAGTATTGCGGAGCTTTTGTGTGGAAGAAATAAGAAAAGCTACGAATATGCAGCTCTAGAGGAAAGAATAAAAATACAAGAAGTTGCTGAGGATCGTGAAAATTGATCAGTCCGTCTTTTGTATGATATCCCATAGTGTTGCTAACTTTGAGTTAGCAGTAAATAATTTAAATTAAAAAATGCCCATGTCAACATATTTTCTACATCACGGATGGTAATTATGTAATGTTTGTTTCATAAAGCAGAAGTTCCTTTCCTAAATAATTTGTTCGTGAGGGAGTTGAAGAAGGTGCACTGTAAAGCTGTGGAAGGATAACTTAGTCATTGGAGCGTACTGCTTACAGGAGGTCACAATAAAGAGCAATAGCTGAGTTTCCAAATGATTTGGAGACATGTACATGTCATTCTCCTAAATCTGAACTCATCGTTGTGAGGGGAAAGAAACCCTTTTGCTGCTCTTGCCATCTTCCCCAAGCTGTTCTGTGCACTTTGGCTCTACTTCTCTTTTGTGATGGTTGATGGTCTGGTTTGGTGTGATGAACCACCCCGATGCCAGCTGACCCTATCTAAGAGAGACTGTCACTTTTTCAGCGTTGTTTTCTTCACTTTCAAAGGAAACAAAGGCTAGTATTTGGTAAAATGCGGTGAGCCTGTTTATGAGGAATTTTGGAAAACCTGTGCTGGTTGCAGAGAAATACTCCTGCGTGTGTACGTGAGTAGCTTTCAGTTGAACAAAGGATATTTTGCAACTTCACGTGGTTCTCTCAGAGAATCTCCAGTCAAAGAGTTGCCACTGAGTTACCCCTAAGCATGTTTACTTTTTAATCTAAACTTAGTGCAGGCAAATAGGAATTTTATTTTCACGGGGTCTGATTATATATAAAATTAGCCAGTTATTCTTTGGCCAACTTTCAGACAGAGATTAGGATTTTGCAAACCTTTGGGTATAATTTTGAAATCTATTAGAGAGTAGCTCCCCAAAATTGCATTTCTCTCAGTTAAAAAAAAAAAAGCTTGCATATGATAGCAGTGGTTTCCGAGAGTCTGCTGTTTAAAAAAAAAAAAAAAAAGAGGAGGAAAAAACCAAATCCAAGTATTTTTTACTTCTCCTTTTTTCTAGCATATGATACAGTTCAGATATCATTACAGTATTTTTCCCCTCAACTCCAATTTTAAAATTATGACAGATTATGCTAAAGTATATTTTTCTGTATTTGTATTTCTGTGAAATTTCCCATTTGAGCAGGGATTAATAACAGTTGTCTTTTATTTTTTTGGACTTTGAATTTGCAACCTTAGATGTGGGGCAAAAAGACTTTTCTACCATGTGAAGCACAAGAGCAGATTTTGCAATCCTTGCTTACACTGAGTAGTAATTATTCAAATAAGCCTGTGCTGGATACTCGTTCAAGTAACTATTTGCATGTAACTCGGTTTGTAGTTTCATGATAAAGCAACATCAGCTTCAGCAGAAAAACCAGGGTAAGGAGTTCTCCTTTTCTTCTTCCTTCTGCACTGTTCTTACTCTCTACCCAGAGCTGCAGTGTGTTGCCTATTCACTTACCCCACTGCAGCTGTTTGCAGGGACAAATTATTAACTTGATCAGCAAATTGATCTGAATTAATTAAAAAAAAAAAAAAAATATTCTGGAAGAGTTGCAGATTTGAGTCAGAATTACATGGTACCACCTGTACACTTAAAATTGTTTGGGTTTTTTTTTAATTATTGAATATTTTGTCATTTAATTAATGTACTGCACTAGGTGATGTGTTTTCAGTGTTAAATACACAGACCTGGAATTGCTGCCAGTTTGGATTGATGGGCCTAAAATCTGAAAAAGAACAGTTGTGCAGGATACATGGAACCCAAGTCAGAAAGCTGGGGATGCCCATTTCTTAGAGGAGTTATCTGTCTTGGATGGCAGCCCATCAGCTCAGCGTTAAGACTTTGCGTGGGAGAACCCAAACTCCTAGGTAAATGTTACCATCGCTAAGGAGGGGTTGAAACTCGGAGAACAGAATTCCTGCTTGATTTTAATTTTGTTTTCAGGCACAGACAAATGATTTCTGTTGGTGTGTGTTTGATATCGCTATGATAAATGTGTTTTTCAGAATGCCTTTATTCTTCTGATCCACTCCATGACTCTGTGTGATACAAAGCTTTGTGCCATAATAGGTGACGATTACTTAGTGCATTTGGATTGAAGAAGCCCCGGTCAGATTGGGATGCACTTTTTCTTTTCCGCTCACTAGAACTTCCACTGGGACTTTCATCCATTTATTCAACAGTTTGAATATTACATGTGCTTACGGACTGGCTTACGGTGACTAATTGTTTAAATAAACAAAATCCAGGAGCTGGGAATGGGATTCAGGAGATACGTGGGTAGTGTTGCAACTGCTGGGGTTACCTCATCACTTAGTGCCTCAGTTTTCCCTAGTGAAAACCAGGAAAGGTGGCACACATAAGAAGCTCTTCCTACAAACTCCGGGACAAACTGTCACAACAAACTTCTTAGCAGGGCCTGTCGTGATAGGACAAGGGGTAATGGTTTTAAACTAAAAAGGGGGAGATTTAGACTAGATATAAGAAATTTTTCACAACGAGGGTGGTGAAGCACTGGCACAGGTTGCCCAGAGAGGTGGTTGATGCCCCATCCCTGGAAACATTGAAAGTCAGGTTGGATGGGGCTCTGAGCAGCCTGATCTAGTTGAAGATGTCCCTGCTCATTGCAGGGGGGATGGACTAGATGACCTTTAAAGGTCCCTTCCAACCCCAAGGATTCTATGATTCTACAAGTGGAAACTTAATTCAGTATTGGTCAAGATGTACAAAGTAACAGATTTATCTCAATAGTTGTTTTAATTTGTTTTGAGGAAGATGGGTGGTGACTTCATGGCCATACAGGTGAATATTTGTATAATGTGAAGATGGATCAGTGCAAGTTGATGCAGACTTCTTGATACTTCAGGTTGAGAATGTTGGGTTCCCCTGTCCCTCCCTAAAAATGCTGAGCATCTGTAACACTTTCTAACTTCAGTTATGATTCTGAGTACTCAGCATCTCTGCAAATTAGATCATATTTGTTATCATGTAACTAAGGTTGGCAGGGAACAGAGCAAGTCCTTGGCAGGAGATACTGGGAAAGGTTTAGGTGGGTGGCAGCCCGAAACTCCCGCAGCTGTTTTGAAGAAGATAACAATGTGTCATGCAAACAGCTTCATGTCCTGAGGGACGGTCTGGGAACAATGGAATATTTGGGGGAAAAAGTGCAGAGAAGTTCTAAAACTGTACTGAAGAAAAAGAAGTGACGTATGGGTTTGCTAAGAGGTGAAGGTGGCTGTTACAGGTACTTCTCAATGAAGTATTGCAATTCTGGAAAGGAACTGTCAGAATAACAGGTGAGGGTTCAGTTGTCCTGGGCCTTATTTATGGAAACAGAAACATGGCTAGAGCCATTGGCTTGGAAAAAACCCAAACAAAACAAGTTTGTGCGCCCAAATTCAGATTCAAAGGCTGATTTTCTGACCTGGGAAACCGGTTCTCATCTGCAGAGATCTCCATAGCAGCGATAATTCAATGTAGCAACCGGGTGCAGACATTGACCAATTACATTACTGATGGTTTTATTTTCTAACACTGATTTTGTCAAACGGATTATTGTTTTGTTTGTTATATAATGTTAATGTGACCAAAGAGGGCTGGCAGGGAAATGAAATATTTTAGGATTATCAGTATTAAGGTTTGAAATCATAGTTAATTTTGAATCCTTCTTGTGCTCTCTAGTGTAGCACTATGGGGATCTCCAAGATACTGATTTCTAAGACAAAAACTAATGATGTTTTTCTTAAGTGCCAAGGGAGAATTTGTACTATAGAGAACAGAAGGACTGTTTTGAGTGGGAGAGCCTGTGGTGGGAACCCTTACGATTTCATGTGCTTTAAGCTGGTCTGAAGGTTAATCCTGACTTTTAATTCTTTGAACAATGTTTGTATTTTCAGTTCATGTAGTGTCCTTCCTTCTAGAATTACCTTTAAGATTGCCAATTTATTTTTAGAAGGGCAATAAAACAGAATTTGGCAGCTTGAGTAATTAAAGAATGCACTCAAGACAATTATTAAATCTGTCTTTCCAAGAATGCAATGTGACAGATGACCAATAAAATGTATATCTGTATGTGCATCAGAGGAAGAGGAAAAACAAAAAGATTATTCGTTATAATCAACATTTCCAATCCCATTATAGTCTTTTACTTATGCATCCTAACCTGGTCTTATTTTGTAGTTCCATGTAAACCACAGACTAATTATTTTTAGCGTATGCAGATAGACCTTGAAAAGAAAAGGATATTTTAATGCAGTGAACTACTACATCCAGCTGTGTGAAATGGCAGGAGTGTGAGATATGAGAGCTTAGTTGGCCAAAACCGGGAGTGAAACGTGGTATCAGGACTAGACTGGAAGGCGAAGGGTGTCATTTCATGTACTGTTTACATTTAATTTTATTCAAACTTTACTTTTGTAAGGTAACGCTGTGAGGAGGGCTGTGGATTTTTGAGCTTTTCTGCACAATGCTGTGAAATGCACTATTTTGTCCATGCTGAACTTAGGTTGCCTGCAGAGAAAAATGTACATACATTTCCCTGGTGGATTTTGAAATACTCTAAGTAGTAAATAGGTGCCCTGTGAGAAATGAAAAAAAGTTTGGGATTTTTTTTTTTCCCCAGAGGCTGGAGGGAAATTTCCTACTGGTAGGGAGATTGGCAGTGATTATCTAGGGCTTTGGCTTGGGTTATCCCCTCGCCCCCTCCACACATCCACACACTTGAGAAGATATTCGTAGTCCCTGGTGCTTCAGCAGATGCTGCTGTTCCTTCTTCAAGCCGTGGCTTCAGCCTACAGCCGTGCTGCCCTAGCCCGAGCTGCGGTTGAGGTCTGCGCCCGCAGCGTGCCCTGGCTTCGGAGCGCGGCTCGAGGCAGGGGCCAGGCGGTGCAGCGGGGCAGGTCCGGCAGAAAGCTAGCACAGGGAAAGGTAACGGGGGAAACGGTTTCTGGAACACTTTCTCCAACCACCTCTCCCGCACCTTTCATTCCTGTCTCCGTGCCACCTCATGTGTTAAGCCTGTGCAGGCAGCCGACCGTGCTGCACGATGAGATGTCTGGTTGCATCCCTTCCCTAGCCTGCTTCCCAGCCCAGCGGGAGGAATGCTCGCATCCACGTGGGGCCGGGTGGCACGGCAGGGCGGCTGCGAGCAGATGAGGGAGGAGGTCAGCTGTGTTTAAGCTGGCATCATTGCAAAGAACAGAGAGCGCCTGGCAGGACGCTGGAGCCAGACTGGCAAACAAAGTAACTGTGGGTGCATTTGTTTTTACGTACTCCTGAGTCTGTCCTACAGGTAGCAATCATGGTGTAAAACTTTAAAGCAGTTTGATATTACGGAACAACCAGAACTGTCAGAAGTAAATTACGTGGATTGTTGATGGTCAGCATGAAGTCCTTCTCAATAGAAGATGGAGGGCATATACTTAGTACTTTCTGAAAAATAAGCTCTAATTCTCTGTTCTCAAATTGACATCTTCTAAACAACTGTTTGTATCTGAAAATTTTCATTAATATAATTGAGGTGAGTTTTCAAAATGACTTTTGCTGATCCATGTTCAACTTTGTATACTGAACTCTCTTTGCAAATGGCGTTTATATATGCACAGACCTTAGCAATTAAAACTTTAGGACTTTGTGGTGAAGTGTAGTTGTACACTGCTGTTTGCCTTGAGCACATTTCGGACTTCTCACCCACATTTTCTGTGACGTAGGCTGCAGTGTCCCTTATTTCATCCCAGTCAGGTACAGCTTTTGGCTTCTCGGGAATGTGCCAGTGCAGCCTGCAGCTGAGCAAAGCCTGAACTTTATTGTCTAATAATTAACTTCTGTAAACTTCCAAATGCTTAGGGTGAGCTCCAGCTTTCTGTATATTCAGGTAGTTTCATTTATAAGTAGAAGCTCTTTTTACTACAGAAATCTCCAGCTCTGTGATCCTCCAAAGATACCATAATGACTTATTCCTCTTGTTTTCACAGGAACAGATATTCAATGGCTAGAAACAGAGCTGACAAGTGGCTGAAATGAATACGACTACTATCCTTCAGGAGATTTTGATTAAAAGATCACAGCAGAAGAAGAGGACTTCTCCCTTAAACTACAAAGAGAGGCTTTTTGTACTTACAAAGTCTGTGCTAACGTATTACGAAGGTCGAGCGGAGGTAGGAGATAGATTTATACTACAGAGTGCCTTTGTTCCTTTTTGCTTTTGTATATTATTGGCTTTTTTCCTATTGTATATTATACTGTCAGGAGTGGATGGGGGTAATGGCCATGGGTGGCAATGAACATGAGCTGCCATTTCTCGTTTCTCTTATTTATAATGCAGATTGACAGAGGTGTAGATAAGTTATCTGGTAGAACTGGTTCTTAATCGGAACAGTGTTAGATAGCCAGAATACCAGAAATAAGATAAAACTGCTTTTATAGCTGGTCATCAAAGCTGGTTTCTTTCTCTCCAGAGAGATGAAAGATCACTGCTATCACGAAGTGGGGAAAAGGTAGAAAAACTCACAACGGTAGTTGCTTGTGGCCATGTTTACTGTGAAGGCCATTACTTTCACACCCAGGAATTAACTGAATTCAAACAGGAGAAAGAGCATTTGATAGCAGCAGTGCATTGCAGACCAAGGTCACTAGAAATGAGTGACTGAAATGAAGCTGGAAGCAGTTTATCCTTGGCAGCACGAGCAGTTCATCCCTGTTACCGCTGTGT
Organism: Phoenicopterus ruber ruber; assembly: GCA_009819775.1. Lineage (NCBI taxonomy): Eukaryota > Metazoa > Chordata > Aves > Phoenicopteriformes > Phoenicopteridae > Phoenicopterus > Phoenicopterus ruber. The sequence continues at coordinate 29,744,698 of CM020218.1, read as the reverse complement.
AAATTCGGTTACACCAGAAGTCAGTAGTGTAGACTAGGCAAATCCTCAGACCAGCATTTTTTTCAAATGAGCTCCAGACTCAGTTTCATCAAGATCACCTGTCCCCAGAGCGCCCTGTCATATCTTTAGTGCTGGGGTGACATTTTTCCACTTAACTGAGGCTATTTTCCAGATTTGTCACAATGCTGAAGGGGATTAAAAGGGCTGCAGTAGTTAGTGGAGCATGCTCTACACCCTGGGAAGCCATTCGACGAAACTTAATGAAGACAACTCTGCAACCTGTTGTGTTGGCTGTCTTACCTCTGATGAAAGGAGGTGGTACAGGAGAGCTAAGGCTTGCTAAGCACGTTTCTCTGTCAGAGCTTGCACTTGCAGCAGAATTGAGCTCACTTACCATGCTCCAAGACCACAGCAGTCTGTTGTAGCTGCCGTTCCCTGAATATAGCTTGGACACAGTCAAGGATTAAGAACAAGATCACACACTGGCTGAGGTTGGAAGGGACCTCTGGAGGCAGTCCTCATTTGCACTTCTCCTTGTTGAAGTTCATGAGATTCCTGTTAACGCACTTCTCCAGCCTGTTGAGGTCCCTCTGGATGGCAGCACGGTGCTCTGGCATGTCAGCCACTCCTCCCAGTTTGGTGTTAACAGCAAATTTGCTGAGGGTACACTCTGCCCCATCATCCAGGTCATCAATGAAGATGTTGAGCAGGACTGGACCCAATATTGACCCCTGGGGTACACTGCTAGTCGCTGGCCTCCAACTAGACTTTGTGCCACTGACCACCACCTGGGTCCAGCTGTTCAACCATTTTTCAGTCCACCTTGGAATATGAATTTGTGTACTTTTACTGACTGTGGAGTTAAAATATGTACTTATTTTAGAATGCCTTTTTTTTTTTTTTTAGAATGCTTACCCCCCCCCGCCCCGGAATAAGTAAGTGAGGGTCAAGAAGCCCTCTGAAATGTCTTGCATGCCTACCCTGTGTCAGCTTACGTTCAGGTCAAATAGAAATGTAACTAACAGGTTTTGCAGGTCTAGCTGTCACCCTTTAAGAAGTTACCCCTTCCAGCTTTCCCTTCCAGCTTTACCTTTTCCCTGCAGGTTAATGTCCTCCAGCTAAAATACCCTTCCAGGAGACTGAGACCAGGGGATCTGTCTGAGAGAGGGTTTAAACTATCAGTTTTATTTGCAGTGAGATGGAGCAGGGCTGCCCATAGTGCCCTCAGCTGTGGAGGCAGTAACTTCTTAAAATGTTCCAGCCTAAGATAAGGACAGATAAGGGGTGAAGATAAACATTACACCTACGCTAGCCCAGCAGTTTGCTGCTGAAACAGGCAGGTCCATCTCGTGTCTTCTCTGTCCTAGCCTTGCAGGCCTCCCTCATTTGCTTGAATTGGTCCTGGCACTTCTTGAATCCATACTGCTCTGAAAAAAACTCGCTAATTAGCAGAAAGATATTTGATCTGGTTTTACTTCTGCTGCGTTAGCAAGCTGCGTTAGCTCGGTGCAGGATCAAACAAGTGCCAGAGGCGGTGCCAGGTGGTGGAGGAGGACAGGATGCTCTGACTGTTGACATCAGCAGGTTGTTCGACTGGCTCAGCTGTAACACATCGCTTTCCAACCTCAAACCCTTTTCGTTTTCACTGTTCCTCCTACTTTAGATTCTTTTAAACATTAATCAGCATTTTATTTTATTAACAATATTGTGTGAAAATAATAAGCTCTGATCTTACAGGGGCACACTGAATATTTTTGTTGGCAATATTTGGTCTCTATTTGAAAAAAAAAATTACTCTGTGACTAAGATCTCTGACACAGCGGTAGTTATTGCTTTGTGTGACTGGGCAACTGAAATGGAAAAAGTTTGGGGGTTTTATAATTTTTTTAGTTATTGTTTGTTTTTTTAATCCAATGATGGTGGCTGTAAATCTGTATTTACAGTAAGACAGTTGTATATTCTGTCTGAAGTAATTTATATAAAAAGAAAAAAAAATTATTAGAGATTAAAATCATTCTGGCCTGTCTGAATAGTTGGAGGTTTATTGCTGAAATAAATGTGACTGCTGGTTGAATTTAAAAATATGACAGATGAAAAGATAGGTACAGACTGATCTCATTTCAGGCTTGGCAATATTCAAACTCCAGATTGGTAAGATAAGCATGGAAATCCCAAGCCAAGAGGAATCCCACACCCTCATTTTAATCATATAACTGCAGTGGTAGCAGTCTGCCAAGGGTGACTGAGTTCTGCTCCTCTAGGCCAGTATGTGATTCCCAGTGTGGTCGTTGGCCAAACTGAAGTCTTGTTTTTTTTTTCCATTTTAACTTCTATGGGAGTTCAGTAGAGAGAGTTCAAGAAGAACCCAGGGTTTGTGGTCACGTGAATAGTCATACCACTTCTTTTTAAAAACAAGACTAAATTAAATCTTGTTAACCAGATTAGTCAATACTCAAAGTGTGGGCAAGTCAGGATTGTAAATAAGGTGACAGAATTAGATACTTGGTATGTCTGGTGACAGAAGTGGAACATTTATGACAACAGAGAGCAGTCACCCATAGCAAATGTTGTTCTTGTGAATGCTGCTGAGATTTAATTGATCCTGTTGTGTGCAGCCGGTGGTGGGGGATCACTTGCTCTTTGACCGGAAACTGCACGTTATAGAAGCGCTGGTCTCTATTTTTTCTCTCCTATGTCTTGACAAAGTGCCATATAGTTGCTTGGAGCAATAAACGATCATCTCGTAAGCATGACTACTAGCAACAGGGTAAAAATCTTGTTTAAACTTGCCCATAACCTATTTGAATCTTTTTATATGTGCTTTCAAGCAGCTCAGGCACCCTGTCGTGGCACAAAGTGCCTACAGTGAAGCTGGAGCTGCACTGCTGCCATGAGAAGGAGAAATGTAGCTTCTGCACTTAGCAGTATTGCTGGACGGTAGGTCATGGAGGAGATGTGGGAACTACCGATGAAGCCTAACTACAGAATCAGTAAAGAGGCTGAATTTCAAGACTGGTTTCAAAGCACAGAAACCTGAGGAAAGAGAGTCCTGGTTTAGGTCACCTGTGCGAAGCTCTACGATTATGAGTAATGTCATGGGAAACATATTTTGTGCAAGAAGCCAATAGGACCTTGGCTTTTATGGCTTTACTTCTGGGCATTATGCTGTTTGGTAAAACAATGGGAGATGTATCACCTTAAGGTTGGTTAAAAAGATGGACATTAAAAAGCTTGAAAATAAAGATACATCAGGAACTGATTTGCTTTAAACATCGGAGATGAATTTTTAATGTTGTCAGAAAAGAGGAATATTCTGTTTAAGCTGGAGACGGCTTCTGGTTTGGGCTTTTTTTGGCATAAGTTCTGTGAATTAGTAAGTGTAAATGTTGGGGAAATGCCATTATTGCACTATTGTGCAATATTGGGCTAACAATAATTACAAGCATATAAAAGGCTGATTTAATATTCTAAGTTTCGTGAAGCCTTTAACAGTTTATCAGCTGTCATTGTTGGAAAGAGTATTTTCTGTCTTTTTTTTTTCCTTAATGTTGCAACAGTGGCTAATGAGATCTGAATGTGGTGGATTCCATTTGTAATGAAGACAAAAATTCATCGTAGTAAGAAGTAACTGAATCAGCCTTCAAGCACAGAGTACTGATCATGAACATATAAAAACAGGGAAGAAGTAAAATATCTTTCTATTCTAAGTATGGAGATGCACTATAAAACTGAATGTGCTACAGTCACAAACACTTAAGATATGTACCATGTTCTCAAATAGGCATTGTAGACTTACTGAGCCAGCTTTAAATAGATTTACGTAGACAGTAATAACTACGGTGGTTTTGGAAGTGGGAGGTAGTAGGCATTTTTGCACAAACTGGCCCTTGCTCTTGAAGACTCCTGCACTTGCTTACTGGTGTCAGCTGGAGTCATTGATTGCAGTGTAACTTCTCCAGGTAATCTGGTTGTACAGCAAAGGCATGTAGTCTTCTAGTGAGGAAACACTAGCGTGAAATATTTTATTAGGAAATCTCTTTCCAATTTTGTGTGGTTTGAAAGCTCAGCATACTACTTCAGGTATGCTTCCGTTCATTTTCCTGAACGATTTTCTTCTAGGAAATCAAAAAATACTAATCTGTAGGAAGTAAATAAGCAAAGTTAAGCAATTTTGAAATAAATCTGCTTATCTGAAAAGCAAATATTTAATGCAGTAATTAAAAATATATACATATCTCATTTGGAATGGGTTTTTTGTATTTTTGACTGGCGAAAATTTAGCTAAGGTTTTAGTATGACTTTTTCCAAATTGCTAATTTCATCTTGAAGGAAGTGCATGTTTGAAATCCAAGGAGGCATTTGTGGAAATAACTTCAAACATACCTAGGGCCATGGTATGTGGCCATTGTCTGTCAAAAGTGGCCTCATATCTTGTATATGCAACTTAAAATGCTCTAACGTTGGTGATTGGTGTCCCATGGTGCAAGGGACCCACACGCTCCTTTGTAGAGTGGCTTAGCTGCTGCAAGGAACAGCATCTTTTATTCCTCTTGAGTTAGTCAACAGGACGGACCATACAGAAATAGCATTCAAGCTACTGTGTCCACCAGAGTGGTCCACCAAGTACTCTTGGTTTATCCTCTTTCTCCTTGTGTGGCAACACATTTTACTGCTGTGAAATCTTTCTCAATGAATGGTCAGAAGATGTCTCTGAACTGGGAGAAGGTGTTAGGGCAGTCCGATGGCCCTGACTGGAGCGGGCTTACTGCTGCATTACAGAATAGTCATGATAGCAAGTAACATGTACTTCACACAAGTTTTAGTTAGCTCATGCTGACAGGGCAGCTCACTTGAATTAGAAGTACCACCAGACTAGAGGTTTTTGCTCTAGATGGCATTTTAGGTAAGGGAAATTCTTTGAGATGAAGGCAAGATAATAAACGTAGGTGTTAAAGTACTTCTCGTCACTGGAGTAGTTGAAAGGAGCTGGTTTGCGCAAGTGAGATGTCCTGCTGGTTTGTTGATTTGAAAAATTTCACCTTGATGTTTCTCATGTGTGCTGCTTCCACAGCGCTGACACAGATCCAGTCATCGTTTTATAAATTGTTATCTATGTGCAGTAGTATCCTTATATCTGTTGGAGTTGTGGAGTGTTCACTTTCACCGTGGTATTTTTCTCTGTCTCAGCTGGCTCAGCAGTGACACTCTTTAGTTTAAGTGTGCTGGCGTGTGTGGTTTGGTTACTGTCCTCCCACACACGGCACAGCGTGCTCGCATTAACCTTTCCAGCTCACAGCAACTTGCACTGACCTTGAGTATGAAGCTGATGAGTATGAGCTCATGAATGTGTAATTGCTTTAAGCTTTAACATCTTTATCGTTTGCTCGTGTTTGCTGTATGGTTTACCGTTTACAGCAATAAAAGGTTTATATCGGATTTTGCATTTTCAAAAGGTATAGGCTAAATCCTGGTCCCTGTGGTTACCCTGCGTGTGTTTGGGTGAATGGGGGTCTGTGGCATTGAACGGAGGACAAAATGGGGGAGAGTCTGTGCTGCAGTTCCCCTGGTAGCTCTGGAGGGGCTGCACAGAGCATATTGGGGTAGGCACAGCACTTGCCTATTTGTTAGTATACAGAAACCATTTGCTTCTACAGAGAAAGCAAATAAAAGCCCCAGAGGGAAAACGTTTAAGAGTCTTATTTAGAAGGATGCTTCTGTGGAGTCAAGTAGAAGGCGGCTTCCTGATGAGCTGATCACGGGAGCTGCAGAGAGCTCTTCCCTGGCAGTAGTGGTATTTGCCATCAGGATCAGACTTGTGTGAGAAACATCTTGCATAAACAGAAGAACTGTTACAACGAACAAAACCCAACCAGGATTTAAATGAAAAAAGCAGAATAAGAACTTGAATGTTCTTGGGGGGTTGCTAGTTTTGAAAGTCTCTTCCTAAGGAAAAAAGGTTCTTCTGCAAGAGTTGTACTTGGTTCTTGTAATTTGAATAGAGAGGAGACAGAAGCTACTGAAATTACCGTGGTGATATTTTAAGGAAGGAAAAATAACTTTAAAAGCTCTGGGGCCCACTCTAAAGTTGCAGGTTTCAGGGTAAAATTGTGTAGCTTCATTGCAACGCTAGTCTTGTGCAAATACTTCCTTTGGAGCATAACAACATTATCGAGTTCCAAAACCCTAGTTACTTTTCTTTTTTTAACAGAAGGTTAATATGTATGATTCCGCTGTTGTTTATTCCTATAGTGTTTATCCTTTATTTTTAACTTAATTACCCTGATTTGTATGGTTTCCTTAGTCATTGCATAGGTGATTTAATTCTTTACATAAATGAAAGCACAATTCAGTATTAAAATGCTTCTGATCACAGATTACTCTTGTTTTCTCATGTAAGATAAATAGCTTCTGAAATGAGTAGATTGGCAGAGCCTTTTTTAGTTCCAAGTCATAGGTAGTAATGATAGAGCTTTCTTAAAATACTTGCAAGTTTGCACAATAACTTTATTCCAGACAGACCTGGAAGAGGACTCTGAGTTGGCTGCTCATTCCCTTCTAGGGAACAGAAGTGGATATACGCTTCCCTATGGATCACGTAGAAGTCCTTAGCTGTACTTACTGGGGACATACTTTCACAACTAAGAGAGGTCGTGGCTTTAGATGGGTTCAGCTCTTACCGTTTAGCAATTTTTAATGGAATTAACCAGTGTTTTCCCAGCATTGTCAGAAAAAGAATGAATCAAAATTTTTAAAGTGCAGTCAGGATGGATAGATTGTTTAAAACATACACACACATGTGCTTGTATATATTTCTTTAGTTATATTGAAAATTAAGATGTAATGCTTAACTTGTAACAGTGATTTTTCAGCATAAATTATATTGCTGAGCAAGTACAATGATGTATTTAGAAGTTATCCCACCTAGAACGATGCCTGTCACATCCATCTGGATAGAGAATACCGTGTTTGTCTCTCTTACGAAAAACTAAAGACTAAAAATACATGATGGGCTTTTCAAACTTCTTTACGAGATCTATATTTAAATGCTAACTCAGAATGAGTAGCTACCCTTTCTAATTGTATAATACCTCTATAATGACTACAACCATTGCTTCTACAGATTAGCAGCATTAGGAAAATAGTTAAAATTAACTTATTTTCTTTGCACTTGATTACATAGAAATCAAGACAGAGAATTAGCAAGTGACTTGGTGGTAATCTGTAGATGACTGACCAATGGATACTCTTCAGGTTATAGTTTGTCAAGAAAACGTAGAGATATCTTTGCTGATATAGCAATACCTGCATTGTTATTCCTATATATATATATAGATCTCTCTGCTCAGCTAGAGTAATGGGATTGTGACATCTCCATCTCTGATGAAAGAGCAATGTAGGAAGCTGAGTCTTGCTTCCAGTAAATACACAGATGTAAAAATGATATAAGCCATGTTGTATTTATATTGATTTAATTATTTTGTGATGGCTGCTAGTCCTGCACAACAGCACTTAGAGCAAAACCCCAGTCCTTCTGAGGAGCTGCTTATTGAAGCATAAGGTGAGCCAACAAGTGAGTAAAGACATGATGCAAAGCATTGATGAGACGTTAACGGTAACCAGGAAAAGTTTCGCCACAGATTAGTTACCTACACCTCTGTTGTATGATACCCTGGGGAAGAAGAGAGTTGAGCTAGGTCTCTGTAGTTAGCCGCTGCACAGAGCAAATATAGTAAGGAATCAGTTTTCTTTTAGGACGTGAGGTAGATCAAACAGTAGGAATTAATTGTCCAAAATACAGCTCCACTTAAAGTTTGTCAGCATTTTGAGCTATGAAGACCGTGTTCTGCAGCAAAGGCCCCAGGAACCTCATGGGAGGAGCAAAAAGGAGTTGGCAGGAAAGCAGCTAAGAGAATCTGAGACGAAAAATCTCAGAGAGGATCTGGATAGAAAGTCTGCTGGAAAGCAGTAGACATTGGCATTGTGAACCATGAAGCTCCATCCTTCCTGGTTTGTTTGTTCCCGTTCCCCCTCTCCCTCCAGATTCAGGAAAATAAATTTTTTAAGTAAGTTTTTTGCTCATAGGCAGAACTACTGTATTGATGATGATCCAGGAGACGCCAAACATTGGCTGAAAACACAAGAGAAGACAGATAACAGTAGGCACAGCTGGGGAAACTTTAAGCAGGTGCAAGCGAAAGCTACTCAGATCAGAGCAATAGCTTAAAGTTATTCATGTAAATGGTGGCAGCTTAACAGATGCATGGGAATGCTCACTTGAAAAGAGCTAGTCATAAAGAAACTTAAGTTGTAAGAGAAGTTAGTTATGTTGCAGTAATATTCCCTGTTCTCTATAACATCTACCAAAAGAGAAGCCTGATATAAAATGAGGATCTGCAATAATTATCTTTCTAGAAGAATTTTGATGTTTGAGATGGAACAAATTAGATGTAGTTGAAGCTGCAAAGTGTAGGTTGTAGTTGCTGAGGCACTGACAAGGCACAGATAAGAATATTTACCTTCTGACTAGACAGGAGGGAATGAGCCTTGAAGGTGCTAAGAAGGAAGAGCTGGAAGGTAGGTAAGATTTGGAAGGGTAGAGAAGGCCTAATTTTAGAGTGCAGAGGAGAAGCTGAGAAGCTGTCAGGTTTGAAGATAACTTAAATTTCCAGAAAAGTGCTAGAACAAACAGGCTTCTTTAAAGTACCTGGAAGATACCAAAAAGGCACATCAGCCAACAAAGATTTGACAAGAATCAAAAAGTGTCTCTGATTCATCTAAGTTTTCTGCCACGGGGTAACAAGCCTTGTGGGTAGCAGAGGAGCAGCAGATACCCTGTTTTTTCTTTTTAATTTCAGTAATGGTTTTGATATTGCTGTATGAAACATTTTCAGATGTCAGCATTAGAAATGACCTATATAAACCTTTGGTAAGTTTGATTGCAGAATACATGGGAAACTGGTACAGTGTTCAGTAGGCATCAGTGATTTGTTTTTAGATTGAAAGAGTGTCGTGAATGGGATGTCCTGTCTTGCATTTCGGTATTTTCTCTATTGATTTTGTTGCTGAAATACACGCTTATTGAATTCTCAGGTGACATAAAACTTGAAGGAGCTGCAAGAATTTTGGAAAACAAGGCTAGAAGGCAAAGTGGTATATTGGGATTAGGGGTGTGGTGGGTTTGGTTGGTTGTTTGGGCTTTTATTTTGTGGAATGTGATTCAGTATGGACAAGCAACAAGTGTTTAAAGCGGGGAGATGGACTGGTGATAGACAGGAGTCGTATGGACAAGCAACAAGTGTTTAAAGTGGGGAGATGGACTGGTGATAGGACAGGAGTCTTCAAAGACAAAAACCTCCATAGCTCTGTAGTTGTGGGCTCTCCATCACCTGAACCTTGAAAGAGCAGGTAAAGCAGCTGGTGCCTTGGCTAGGTGACCTCTTGGGTCCTGTCCTGGGGCTCTGGTTGCTCACCTGTGATGCCCATGGACTTGAGTTCTCCTCCCTTCTTGGCTCAAGTTTTCAGAGTCTAGTGTTCAGACAGCATGAAGGCTGTTAAAGGGGTGGCTGAATGAAAGGTGTCACTCACCCTATGGACAGAGAAATGGCCCTGTGGTCTGAGAGGGGAGAAAACAGGGCAAAAATGCTAGAACTGGGCAGACCAGACTCAAAGCTCTGTGAGGACTTTACAAAAAAACAGGGAAGAGAAGATTTGTCTGAAAGAACCTGAAGCTACGTGCTAGTTGTTTTGAACGCTGAAAGGTTGTAGGTGATTTAGGGCCTGATATGGATGGAGGCCTGGCTGATTTATTTTGTGTCCTTTGCTCTTATCTATATTGCTGCCTTATGTGATTGCAGCAACGTATGAGAACTGTATTTGTGTACGTTTGACTGACTCGCAATTGCAGGAGAAGAGTAAATTGCAGATAATGCTTTGTAGTAATGGTTAGGAAGTTGCATCAGTGCTACTATGGAGAATTTTTGTGATTTTTGGTCTCTCCAGTGCTGGTGGTTGGCATCTGCTGAGCAGCCAGGCCATGGTAAAGGATTCTGTTTCCTATTTTGCAGGACAGGGTTTAAGACTTTCTCCTTCTCACTTATGTTTGTATTTTTTCTCTTGAAATTCTTCCCAAGAGTCAGATCTTGGATTAGGTCAGACTACATCAGAATAATAATCACCTCTTGCTTTTTATCTTGATTCTAGCCATTTTGGAAAGGTGAACAGAAATACTTGATACTTGCTTTTCTTAGACTAATCGTTAGAAAAATGAATTGAAAGGAGGCAGGGCATTCTTCAACGAATCTGACACACTGGAAAATAAAGGGATGGAAAATGTGGCCATCTAACAGCTAGCCACGGTGATTATATTTGCATAATCAGTAATTGCTTGGGTGAAAATGCCTCTTGAGGGAACTACAGCAGTATCCAGTGCTTATTGCTAAATGGCAAGACTATTAAAGTATGAAAATACCCTTACATTTGGCTTTGGAGCATATTCTACCAGAGAAGTTGTCCACATGGGATGTTGGGTTAGCCAGGCTTTTCTGAGGATTTGTAAAGTTGCAGAGCAGCTCCGTAAGAGGAGGTGTCACTAATGCTGAGACCTTCTATACTTGTGAGAACACAAGTTCCATGGGTTGCATGCTGATGACCTCAGGATTTCCTACATGGGGATAAGCATGAGAGAGAAATAGTATGAACAACAGAGACAGACAGATAGCATGGGTGAGACAGAATGCAGCTATTTCTTGACAGCCAGGTTGTTTTCTGTGTGTTTTGAGTTTTTTCCAAACAGAATGTCCTCTGTACTGTTTAACTCCTCAGCCCCACTTTTCTGAGGGTAAGCAGCAAAATATCTTCATGAGCAAAGAGGAAATACACTGAAGAACCATTTTCTCTAATAGTGGGAATATGGGCTTCTTAACTTGTAAAGCTACTGTATTTAACAGAGGAGTAATTCCAAATGTATAGATGATGAGCTGTTTGATTGTGTACTTATCTAACCCTTAGATATTTCTTGTCTTCCTGTATTCTAAGATTTTTTTTTTGACAGGAACTGTGTAATCATATTTGTACCATATCTGACAATGTAGTTCTAGTTTTATAACTACTTGATATTACTGTTTTATGTGTTAAAACAATAGGAATAGCTTATTTGTTTGCATTGCATGGAGACAAGACTTACTGCCTGGACTGGCCATCCTCATTGTGAGCAAGAAGCAGGGCTTCTGAAACTGTAAATCAATTTTTTGAAGCATCGGCAAATATGAAGTACATACTGCTGTGTTTTGCATTTTGAGCAGCTTTGTATAGTAGTTTCTGTAGAGTCACTTCCCTTTTGTTATTTTCAGCAAGCAGATTTTTATTTTTTAAAAAACCTGAACCCTTTAGTGTGACTTTGAAGCACATATTTTTATCTATTTGTTATCCTTTTTAGGATATAGTATTTTTATACCTTTATTACTGTTCTAAGCATGTTTCCTTCTATAGGCCTCCCTCTAGAGGCATATATCTATCTTCAGAAAAGGGGTGGACCAGCTTTGATAGGTCCCTTGAGTCACTGGCCTGTGATGTTTCCAAATCCTCTGCGAATACTTGTGTCCAAGTTCAGACAGCGTGCATGACTGCGCTGGTGAAATAGTACCATTTCTTCAGTGAATCCAACCTTTTTCTACCGTGTTAGCCATCTTCCACCTCCAAAAACAACCGTGAAAAATACCCCTCTGCCTCCTATGGTTTGGCACTGCATAATTAGCCATTGTACTAATTTTGTCTCTTTTGTAGCAGAGATCACTTGTTGGAAAGAGTGGTTGTGGGTGGATTTCTCGTGGCTGGCTTGTGCCCGCGCCTCTGCTTCCCAACTACGTCAGGGCTTGAGCTCTCCCTTGAGTCTGCATTTCATGTCTGCCGTACGCCTGGGCCTAGAGCAAGCCGTTTGGAATGCAGAATAAATGCAACACAGTAATGCTGTGCAAGATGTCCCATTATAAAGGGAAATTATTGAAGTAGGGAGGGGAGAGGAATTGCAGTGGTCTGCTGAGTGTTTTTCTTGACTCATTCCTTCCTGCTCCTGTGCCCCTTGGTTTAATAGTGAGAAGTGCTGAGCTAAAACACAGCTGCACACCTGACGATTTGAAGCCTGCTGGCCATTAATAGCTGTTGCTTCTGATGCAATCTGAAACATGTCTGGAGCAGTACATTTGTATTTAATTTCACATATGTAAGGGTTTTTTTAATCCATAAAGTAAGAGAAGATTTTTCTGTCTTTGCAGACGTTAGGCTTCATTTGCTGGATTGGGTTGCAAGGTGGGTCAACTTTGAGTTGGCTTAATATAGCATCTCCTGGTGAAGCAAACTGAGCCACCTTAAATCATGAAAGTATGCAAAGGGACGACTTAGGAAGTATGATTACTAGAATGATGTGCTGTGTATCAGGAGGTTTGCTTTATTTTCTTTTCCAAAATGTCAGTTGGTTATCTTGTTGGATTCCTATCCTTTGTCCTCCTGGCAATGTACGCTCCTTTTGAGTGAGCACTGAATGCCAGAATTGGCATGAAAATCTGAGTCTTGGAGAGGGGGGTTCAGAGAAATAATAAAGCCCATTTCTCTAAGGAATTTTTGTCATTCCAGATAAAAAAAAAAAACCCAATGCCTGTCATCTCTCTGTCTGTCTGTCCCACAAGCTCAGTTAACCAGCAGATGAGATCCAAGCAACATGCAAGTACCCCACTGCACACAGAAAGCTGGGCAGATGTGTTAGAGAAGTGGCAAGCGTTTTTTCTTCTCTGTATGTTGTTGTGCAAGAAAAAAAAGATCTGGAGAGGTGTCTTCAAAACAATTATGTGGGGCACTGAATTCTGTGCTTCATGAAAAAGCAGGTCTCGTTTGGATCCCCTGTTCTGCCTTGGCTGATCTGGCAGCTCTGAAGCTGCCAGGCCTGCCACGCAGTGCCAAGGAGAGGGAGAAGCAATACTCATTGTTGTACCACGTGTTGTAGAATTCAGTAACTCAATTTTTGGCATTTCCATGAATGTATGTTTTACTTTAGGCAGTCAAAGTTCAAGTAAGGGGATACCATAAAATAAACAGAAGACTTGAAACAGTTTTTTGATCAAAAAATCCAAGGTTGCATACTTGGTGCAAATTATTTTTCAGCATAACATGATATAGCTTTGTAGTACAGATCAGGATAATGTTTATGATTTGACTTTTTTAAATGGTTCATTAAAATGCCTAATCCCCCCCCCCCCCCCCCCCCCCCCCCCCCCCCCCCCCCGTTCTTTTTCCCCCCAATTTTAAAAAGCCCTCTATGGGGACTTCTTTGGGATTTGTGTGTGTGTGTGTGTTCTGGTGTTAAATAACAACTTCAGCTTTATCTGAACTTAGTTCCTGTCATTCTTCCTGAAGCTGACCGTGACGTGCATGAATTCTTCATGCATATTTTCTCTGCCTGCTTTGTTCATAACAATATACATAAGAGACGGAGCACTAAATGTTTGTTAAATGCTGACGAAACTTCCATGTTTTCCATGGGTAGTAACTATTGTATTTCTAGGATGGTGGAATCGTGACAGCTATATTTGAAGTTGCTCTTTGCTTCTAAGACTGTATTTTCAGTAGCTTATGATTGTGCCAGACTTCTGCTATTTGGGCTGAAGTTTCCATCCTCAGAAGAGGGCAGCCGTGTAAGGATTGGAGTATCTCAAATAATTCAGTAATTACTAATTATTTCCACATTGTGTGAACAGTGTCCTTAAAGTCCACTCGTGTGCAGACTTTGCTGTTGTTACCTATTGGTTTTACATGTAGACACGCTACCTCCAGTCACCGTCTGTTCTTCCACAGAGCTTCCTCTCTAGAGTGTTGAACTAGGCTGTATTTCCATGCATTGTTACTTTGGGTAGCACTGGCTGAGCACTGTGGGGACTCCTACCTTCTTTAAAGTCTTCATCATCATCAATTTAGGCATGACAAACCTTCTCAGATGTCTAGGCTTTTGACCTTGCTTCTTCAGGGCAAAAGAAGTTCCTGGTCAAAGAAGTTTCTTCACAGACCCCACCCTGGCCCAGCGATGGGTTTCACCCCCATGTTCCGCTTCCTGCCTCAGCATGAACTTGTGTTGCCTGAGCAGCATCCCAGTTTCTCTGGAAACTTGGCGAAACACGGTGGTAGCCACAAAATGGTGGGAACGCTTCCGCAACAGAGCAAGGGAGCAGATGAGATGATGCATTGGCACCTATTTCCCTCACTGATTTTAATCATAATTTAAAATCAGCAAGGAGGACGCCTTCCTTTATCTGGACTCAAGTTATCTTTTGTAAAGAAGAGTAGATTAAACCTATGATTACAACTGATTGGAAACTTTCTGTAGAAAGAAGTGGTACTTCTAACTAAGCAATTACACTGCACTCTCTGCACTTTCACCAGTGTAGATCTTTATACCCTCTCTCTCTCTTTTTTCAAATGACTTCTGCAGTTAAAGCAACATCAGTATAGTAAGTGGAAAAGAAAGCAAGAAGTCTCTACTGAAAAAAAAGAGAATTAGATAAATCAGTTATATTTTACATAATGTTTTTTGCTTTTCTCCTATAGAAAAAGTACAGAAAAGGATCTGTGGATATTTCAAGGATTAAATGTGTAGAAGTTGTAAAAAGTGATGGTATTATTCCCTGTCAAAATAAATATCCATTTCAGGTATGTTCCTTTTATATAAAATATATAAATTAGTGTTCTTTTCAACAGCACCAAGCCATTTGGATGCAACTGGCTTGAAACTGCTGTCACTTCTAAATACCGAGCCTGTTCTCTGGCTCTCTGGGGCTGTGTGGGAGGTGGTTCAGGATCAGGGATTAAAAACCATCCCCAGCAAGGTGTGTTCCCCCTGCAGTCCCCTCCCTTGGGAGCTGTGCCTCATACGCTTGGTCTTTTTCCTTTCCCCACCCTTTCTGCTTGGGTTTTGCCTGGAAAGTGCCTTGTCCTAGTCTTCCTCCAAAACAGGTTAGCTGGCAGCCCATTTTCCCTGTCTTCATACTTTCACATTAAATTAAATTTAATTACCATTAAATTATATAAAATAAGAAAATGAAGATAAAACTTGTTGCATTTTTTTCCATTGTGAACTTAATGGTAATAAACACAGAAAACAGTGCTTAGAGGGGAAAAAGAAATGTTGGATGCTGTACCTCCTTACGATAGAAGGAATGGTTGGAGTGAAGGGGGCAGTGAAGAAAAAGAAGGCAGGAATCACCCCAGAGCAGTACAGAATCACAAGGAGTTATGAAATGGCTGGGAACAAAGGATGTCTGATTATGAAATAGCTTTAGCAATTAAATTGAACTGTTTTTAGAAAACACATGGTGAAGAATAAACAAAGCAAAGCACGAAGCAAACATTTTTAAGGAATACTCACAAGATAATGTACCATTACAAGATCCTTTGTTATTCTACTGAAAGCATCATATATGAATAGTAAACCCTAATAACCTTTTCCCAGTTTCTGCATTTTGTGCCTGAGTACACATTTGCCAAAAGTAACAGTCATTTGTCTTGTTCTGTTTCCTGAGGAATAAATAAATAAATGAATATTACCAGGTGAATAATGTATTTTGATTATTTCTTCCCCCCCTCCAGGTTGTATATGATGCTAATACGCTTTATATTTTTGCACCAAGTGCACAAAGCCGGGATCAGTGGGTGAGGAATCTGAAAGAAGGTAATGGAAATTTCTCATACTTAACGCCTGACATACATAGATACCTTTACTGGAGCTGTCTGGCTGGGATGGAGTTAACTTGATGCTGTGTTTTGGATTTGTGGCCAAAATAGTGTTGAAAAAACACGAGTGGTTTAGTTGCTGCTGAGCAGTGCTTGCACAGCATGGAGGCTTTGCCTTTTTCTCCCTCTGCCCCCGCAGCAAGGAGGCTGGGGGGGGTGGGCTGGGGTGGGCAAGAGGCCAGGAGGTGACACAGCCGGCGCAGCGGACCTGAACCGACCACAGGGATCTTCCAGGCCATATAATGTTGTGCGTGGCAATAAAAACTGGCAGAGGAAGACGGGGGTTGAGGTTTTCTGGCTTCTATATTGGCTGTTGCTCAGAGACTGGCTGGGCATTGATCTGCTTTGTGGGAGATGGCGAGCTATTGCCTTTGCATCACTTTTGGTTTTTTCTTTCTTTTGGTTATTAAACTGTCTTTATCTCAAGCCACAAGTTTTCTCCTCTTGCTCTTTCTGTTCTCTCCCCCATCCGGCTGGGTGGAGGGAGTGGGCGAGTGGCTGGGTGGGCACTTAGCTGCTGGCCGGCATCAACCCACAACAAGCTAGAAAAAGAAAATGGTAGAGCTTCTGTTGCATATATACACCGATTTTTATTTTTTTGTTGGGCCAGCTCATTATTTGCATACACAGCGTGTGATAACAGGCACTGGGAGTATCAAACCCAGACTGATTTAACTGGATTTGTGAAGTCCAGCTGCGATCAGAACTTGACTCTATTCTTTTGCACAACGTGTAAATTGTCAAAAAGCTTATCCAAGCTAGTTAATGACATTGCTGAAAAGTTTTTGATTGTAGCTAGGCAACATTGCGGGCCTTAAACTGATGTAAAATGACAAGAGGTGTCTCCGCTGATATGCAATCTGATTAATGCTATCATAGTGAGTAAAGATTCCGTCCGCTTCCCGCCCCCCCCCACCCCCCCCCGAGACTCTTAATACTTTCTGCCACCATCAAATGCTTACGTTAACTGCAGGTGCTCTGTAAAGTAATAAGAAATAATTCCTGGGCTGGGGACCACAGGGCAAGGAATAACCTCTGGAACTCAGCAAGCCCATAGGATGGGGGTAAGGAGCCTTTCAGACCAGACACAGGCATTGTGCCGTGGAATAGAGATAAATGTCAGCTATCTTCCCCTCCAGAGCACTGTTTGTAGAGGAAATTGAGTCACTTGCAGCAGTAATAAAAAGAAAAGGGGCAGGCAGAGCCCCCAGGGCCCTCACAGCTGCCTGACTGGTTCGCAGGGTGCAGGCAGGCGCCTGGGTCTCCTTTTGGGGATGCACCAAGTGCCCACCTCTGCTGGGGTGGCTGGTTTAGGCAGGGAGTATAGCGTTCCCTTATGGAACAAAGTCATGTATTGTCCTAAAAATGTCCCCTACTATCATTTTATCACCCCTTGTAAACTTGCAAGAAGGTCCTGAAGAGAAGCAATGCTAAAGTAAGGACAAGTGAAGATTATGCCTCATGTCAAAGATACTGTAATATTTATTAAAAACGGCTCTCTTGCAGATTTTTTTTTTTTTGTGTCTTTCAATATATGCTCTTTTTCTTCTTGTAGAAATAAAGAACAACAGCAATATAATGGTAAAATATCATCCTAAATTCTGGACAGAGGGAATTTATCAGTGCTGCAGGCAGACAGAAAAATTAGCACCTGGCTGTGAAAAATACAATCTTTTTGAAAACAGTAAGTACATATGTTTTCATATGAAGTTGTTTTGGCATATTTTTCTGCTTTTTTTTGTACGATCATGTCATCACACCTGAATGCCCTAGATATTAGGCAAATTTATAGAGTGAATCATTGATACTGTGCCTAAAGTAAATCAAAATATTTGTTTCATTTCCAAGTATTTTGTAAAAAATATAAAAGGCAGTGAATTGTCCTTCCAAAAAATGTTTAGAAAAAGCTGAAAGGAATCATTGAGGTTGGTGAATTTATTTTTCACTTGGTTTGTTTTTCCCATCTGGAACTTACTTGGCCAAGTATTTACCTCAGACTGAGGATAAAACCTGATGGCAAAAAAGATTCAGCCAGAAGTCCTTGCCAGTTCTTCAGTTTTATTAAATAACTTCTACATACCCATGTAAAAGAAGAATAACCGTGTTGCATTTGGTGTTAGAACACCAGTGTAAAAATGATACAAGAAGGCTTGATGTATTTACAGACACAGGACTGAATTTTCTTAGAGGTTTGTAAACGTCCGTATGCTGAGCCTGGATGAACCATGACGTCTGTAGGCACGTGCATCTTCCAGCATCCAAATCGCAGGTTCCACTTCTTCGGCAGCGGATGCTGTAGTGTGCAAAGATGTGCAAGTGTGACCCTCGCTGCAGTATTGTCCTACATACGGATACAGTAATTATTTAGTCCTTGATTTAAGGAAAATTCCTTAGTAGGAAAAGAAACTGAGGCATTGCTTACCTCCCAGTGACATCAGCAGTGCCTGAATGATTTCCTATGTCAGCACCTTAAGTGGCAATGGTGGGGACCTGTGGATTTAGTTGCATTAGAAGACTTGAAGAATAGACAGTGGCTCGTGGCCAGCCTTGTTCAGCAAGATGTAAAACATGACATATAGCTCAAGCTTTTAAGGGCGAGGGGGAAAAAGCAGCGCAGGAGAAAAAATTCTTTTGGATCTGAGAGAAGTAATAAAAACCACATACAACTTTTATGCATTATTTAGCAAAGCAAGGATCGGGGGAGTATTATTTTTTTTAGAAGAGCAGATGTTAATCGGAATAGGCCTTTAGATTATCATGGTGACAAGAGCACTGCTTCCTTTTGATATACCTTTTTATCTCTATTCCTTTTTTATTTCTCATATTCCTGCATCTGAGGGCTGGTTCAGGGATCTCTGTGTGGCACGCTCTGGTGTGGCACAGACATTGCCACATCTGTGGTGAGCGTAGCCTGCTGGCTCATTTAGGATGTTTTTGCAAAAATATTTAATCAACATTTTCCTAATGCTTAACTGGAGCTGTCTTTGCTTTCTGACTTACTATCCTGAAGGCTAGTTAAGATATTAAAACCTTATCTGAATTTTAAACCTTTTATTCAGTTTCTAAATTTATAGCTAAATGGATAGACATGAATCCTTTCCTGTGCTTGCTTTCTAGGTGTAATGAGATTGCCCTCTCCAATGCCAGAAAAAAGTATGGTAGGTAGAATCTTTAAAATATTGAATAGATAATTGCTGCTTTTTGAGATAGCGTTTAAATTTCTTGAGATTCTTTCTGTATCCTGGAGCAAAGGTCTACTTCTGTATGCATCAGTGGGCATCGCACTCTATCTCAGGGTGGAAAAAGTCCCACTGAAATTTAGCTGCACCTATTAGCTGTATCTGTACCGCTGGTGGGAGAGGCGGTCAAAAAGCAAACGCCAGCTGGTGTTGCCCTTTACTGGCAGCTGCGGGGCTGCAGCACGAGCCAGCCCCACGGGGAGCACCCGGGTGATGGTCTGCCGTGCGCCCCAGCTGCCTCCCCGGGCCACCGCAGCTCGCTCCTGGGGCAAGCCAGAAAAAGCCCAGCTTTGGCCTCCGGGCTGCTTGGCCGGTTTGCACTGGTGTGATGGTTAAGGGTGGGTGGGGTGGAATAATGGAGCAGAGTGGGAGGATGATAATGTTGGGTTGTTTTCAGCGAAGGCCTCCGCCACCTGTTCCTCCAGTTGAAGAAAATGGCAATGAAGAGGAAGAGATAGTGGTAGCAATGTATGACTTTGAGCCTACAGAACATCATGATTTAAGATTAGAGAAAGGTGAAGAATATACGGTGATTGAGAAGAACGACCTTCACTGGTGGAAGGCGAGAGACAAATACGGGTAAACACGAGTTCCTTATTTTTCGTTATAAAGTTCATAAGGCTATTTCCATGTTGTAGTAGTTTGTATTGACTGTGTGTCAACAAATAACTGTATTAGACCCCAGCCCTGAAATCTCATCCATCTCTTTATTCCCACATAGAAACCAATTTTTAAAAGTGCGGTTCTTGATAGATTGTGGGGCCTCAGTGCAAAGCCGGTTGCAGAACTGGAAGCTTTTCCAATTATATTTCCTGTCAAACTTTATGGTTTCCCAATTAAAGCATCAGCCAGCCTGCAAAACCTCGCTAGACGGGTACAGTACTCCCACTTCCCGGGGGAACGGCTCATTAGGGAGCAATATGGTTAACATTCAGCTCAGCAGGCTCCGACTTCCAGACTTGAGTAATCATCATCTTATTTAATAGCTGGATCATTAGGGGCAATCTTTGAATGAGCTGAGAGTGAGTTGCAGTGAGATGTCTCAATGACTACAACTTTACATGCCCTGGATTAAAATTTTCCCTGCGGTTTGAGAGGTGAAAGTTTCCCTACTTCAGTATTTGTCAGGTCCCTGTTGCAGTATGTTAGGGGCAATTGGGAGTTATCAGGCTGTGGCAGGCTCCAAACATGTTTCCAGTGACTGACAGGGACCTCCGAGCACAGAAGTGACAGAGCAGCAGAGGGTTACTCTTCTTCACCCCTTCTGCTGGTTTTCTTGGACACTTTTGCTGCCTGTGTCGCTTCTCTAGGTGCAGTGAAAATTAATGTGGAAATGTTGACGTCGAAAATTAGTTTCTGTATAATCAGCAGTAGAGTGGGTGGGTGAGTAATAAATAAGTCATAGCGAGGGACCTCTGGTAATTAGCATAATGAAACACTGTCTTCTAGGCATGCAATTTTACATGTTTTCACTCAGATTATATATTATATATTTTTTTTAGAAAACAAGGATATATTCCAAGCAACTACGTAACAGGAAAGAAGTCCAACAACCTTGATCAATATGAGTAAGTGAATACTTGAATGAAAATCTGGAACATCATAAAATGAAACCTATGCTTTAAGAATGACGATGTATTTTTTTAAAGTTTTGAAAGCAATTATTTACATACGATAGCATTGATCTCAGAGATGAAACTTAAATATTTGAAATAGGCATATATTTGTTCTAATTCTCCTCATTGATTTTTTGCTGTGATTTATAATGTAGAGTCAAGTCAGTGAGATGGCCATCAGGCATGTAGTTCTTAGGCTATTACTGTTAAAGCAAAAAAACCCCTCCCAATCCTTTGGTAGACAAAAGGAAACTTTGGAGGAAATTTACCCATTATAAGTGTGCTGAATGTTTTTTTTAATATTAAGTGACATGTCTATCCAAAGTCTGTGGCAGTAAGATAGTAGAGTAGAAAACAATGGAAATCATTCAAAGTAAATGTAATAAATCAGAGACTTTGGAAGGCAGCTCTAATTTTCAAGAAAATATATCACTTGATGCATGTTAAATCTCAGTGTATGCATGTAACTTATCAGCTATAAAAGTACAGCTTTTTTTAAAAAAAATACTTTTTCCAGATGATGTTTAATTGTGGAGTACTTATTTAAGAACATCAGGATAAAATTTAACACTGTAGTCTCTAAGCATGTTTTTCTTGATATTCAAATTTCAGTACAGCATGAACTGTTGTGCCTGAGAACTTAAGACATATTTCATGACTTTTAGATAAAATGGAGCTGTAAGGAAATAATAATTAAAACCAGTTTACAAAACCACATTAGATGCTCTAAAACTCAACTCTCAGCCACGTACGGCTGTGTTTTGACAGAAGGTAGAATTTCTTCTGGGATTTTGCCCTCAGCTTTACTGGATGGAATTCCTTGTTCTTTGTTGTTTTCTCATCTTTGAGGCTCTGGTTAAGGGCCCTGCCCTGCTCTGGGCTGGGCTGCGGGGCTGGCAGAAAGGGAAGGAAGGAACTGGGCTGCCTTATCTGGGTCCAGCCACTTTGTGCCGTACCACCTTGGGGCCCTAATTCTGGGTCACCGCGCAGTCCAGGGAGGATTACTCCAGGTTATCTACTAACTGCAAGAAACCACTATCTCTGGAACAGCAGAACTTGATTTAGAGGCTGTCGTGCCACTTCCCTGCTCAGTTACCGCTGTGACGGCATAGCTCAGAACGATTGCACCGTGCCATTTGCGAGCTGCAGCTGGCTGAAATGTCAGTGCTTCTGTGGCTGCTTTAACCGGCCTGTGCAGCACCAAGCTCGAGGATGTGCAACCGTGACATTTAATTCACTTTCAACCTCCTCTTTGGTAGGTGGGTCCTCCCTGGAAAATCAGAGCCGTGAAGTTATTGAATGAAATAGCAGTCTAGCAGCCAGCTTCGCAGGTGGCTGGGCTGGCGCGCAAGGCGGCTGCTTCCCCGGGGCCACCAGCCTGCCCTCGGGCTGCCGTTCTGAGCAACTACTGCCATCAGCCTGCGCGCGTTTGAGGAGCGTTTTGCCTGAAAAATTAGTTCCGTTACCTGAACTTTATTGGCTTCTGTGGGTTCTCACTGGATTTGTTTCAGGGCATTTTCATGGGATAACTGCACAATGTAATAGTTAACGTATAAAAAGCAGCCGCTGAAGTTCAGTTGTTGACCTTTTGTTATCTTAAAATTACTGAATCTGTAGCTTTGTAATACTTTGCTTTAAGTGCCTTATGGAAATCACGCACTTTGGAGAAGTTTTGGTTACTGATGTTGTGTTGCAGGTGGTACAGCAGAAACCTGAACAGAAGCAAGGCAGAGCAGCTCCTCAGAAACGAGGTGAGCACAGCAGCCTTGCAGTATTAACTACGAAATTCGTGTAAAGTAGCTTCTTTTTATTAAAGCAAATGTTTATTTTGGCATGTGCAAATCGCAGAACGAGTAGAAGAGACATGCAGCTTAAAACTGCTTGTACAAAACTATTGATGTGCTTGCATTTTAGGATAAAGAAGGTGGTTTTGTGGTGAGAGACTCGAGTCAGCCTGGCCTGTATACAGTTTCCCTTTATACAAAATTTGGAGGGTGAGTTTCTGCAGCTGCTCTGCACGCCTTGTCTTGTCCGAATCCATTTGAATCCAAATCCATGGGTTAGAGGAAAACCCGGGAGAGAGCTCAATAAAGAAATGAAGGCTGCTGTGATAGAAAAGATGGGTGACTAAAATGAGCTTCTTGACTCCATGGTTAGGTCACGTTTGGTTTACTCCAGTGTAGACCTGAACCTCCACCGAAAGAAGCTGGTCTTCCTCTCCCACCCCCTTCGGTCTTTTCCCTCCTGCCAGCCCAAGTGTTTGTATCGACACGTGGGGTGAGCTGGATCAGGGAGCTTGTGGGGCTGAAAATTAACCTTTTATGGGTTAATCTTCAACTGGGTCTGAGCTGAAGAGATGAAGGCGAGTCACCAGCACTCGGGATCTTTGATATTCACGCTGTTTCTGAATGAAGCATGTGACATTGGACACCTGCACTGGCCCTTTCGGTTTCCTTTTCCTAGTCAATGTGCTCCTCTTAAAAAATTCACAACAAATGACTTTGTATTATTACTAATTGTTATTATTGTTGTTGTTTTTCCAGAGAAGGTTCATCAGGAATAAGACACTACCATATAAAAGAAACAGTGACGTCACCGAAGCAGTACTACCTCGCAGAAAAACATCTCTTTAACTCCATTCCAGAAATAATTGAGTATCATAAACATAATGCAGCAGGTACATGAATTGGATTTTTCCTGTTGCTTAGGGTTGATTTGAAAAGGAGTGTGAGGTGCTTTTAGGGTTTTTTATGAAGGTTTTTAGGTTTTTATAGATCCTTCTTTCTTAGGGAAGTCATGAGACACAGCAGTTTGCATTTTTTCAATATAGGCAACCAACTGAAAAGTTTTATGTAAAAAAAAAAAAAAAAACAAACCATATATATACATATATATAAAAAATATGTTACTGTCCCCAGAGTAACGGAACAAAAGCTGTATCGAGTCAGGAAAAATTGTTCCTTCAGCTCCACATCATGTCTCCTACAGCTGCCTGTAACCCACAGCAGATGGTACTTCCCCAGAGTATTCTCCAGGCACTAGCTAATTTTTACTTGCAGGTCACCCCCACTTAAAATGATCTTACCTTTCCATATAGCAAGCAGATGAGGCGAATAGTAATGTGTTGTTCAGGAAATCCCTAAAGATGAGTCTTTGTAAAGGTTAGACACTTTAGATCTATAGCTGATGGCTGATGCTGGTATGCTCCCACTGTATGGTAGGATGGGGAGAATTTAGGAATCAGATTCAAGGCACAGATAGGTTTGGTTTTTTTTCAAGCCCAGTCTGTGCATAAATTTCCCTTATGAGCTATATTTTCCAGATGTTTATATCAAATTCAGATGACCCAACATTTCCCGATGATATTCTGCAAAAGGCCTTTCAGGAAAATATGCTCTAAAACATAGCCCTGTTTTTCATTTATTATAACTGATTTTACTACTTGTTTTTTAATTGCTTCATTGCTTTTACCTTACAGTGTATGGAGTTCTGACAAGATTTTAGGAGAATATTCAGCTAGCATGCAGCATTTATTTTATATATGTAAAATCCCCTGTGAAACTGGTGGGATTTATATGTGTGAAATAGAAAAAAGTAACATAATCTTTCTGATCTGAAAGGGGTCCTCAGCCTTTATTGGTGCCAGCATAACTGTAAAGCACAAATATGAATGCATATATATATATATCTGTCTCTCACCAGTAAAGAAGCAGCAACAAGTTAGATGCAGTGAGTGCTCCTGTGTACCTCTCATAGCCACTTCCAGTAGTCAAAACAATGCAATAGCAGAAAATATGCTCAAAGCTGTATATAACGATAAGCTTTTTATTAATCAGCGTTGAAGTTTGCCATGAACAAGTGGCTGATTTGCTGCCTGGCGCTATTTCAGAAGTAAACTGTGTCTCTTGAATTATCTTTGAACATCAGGTCTTGTTACCAGGCTGCGTTACCCAGTAACCCCAAAGAAGACGACAGCACCAACAACGGCAGGATTCAGCTATGGTAATTGCATCTTATATTAATCTGCACGTAGCTTTTCTAATGATTTTATATATGTAAGTTGCCGCAATATTTTCTAAAAATTTTTAGAAAAAGACTTAATGTTGTACTGCGATTGCCTATACTAATTAAGTGAGTCCAAGTTGTACCTTGGAGACCCTTGCTCGGGGGATCGGCATGCCAAGGCGTCACGGCTGCTGGTAGGCCTGTGGCGCCCAGGGCAGCAGTGAGGAGAGGCAGAACGTGTCACTGGTGTGCGGCATCTTCCTCCGTGCTTTTGTGGACACCTTGAACTCTGCCCAATTAAAGAGCTGAGCCTTTGGCTCCTTCATAAGCCTCCAGACTTCTGACTCAACCTTAGACCTTCGATCTTTGTGGAGGGGTTGCTTTTTTTTTTTTTTTAAATTTGGAGTAACTTGTTTTAAGCATGGCACATCAGGTGACGTGAGCAGCTGCTACGCATTGGCACAACTTTCTATGATGGCAGCTTGTTGAAATCAAGTCTGATAATACCAGTATGTAATTACTGGTCTCGGGAAAGTTTGAGTTTTTTCTCCTGTGTTGATCAGGAGCTGCTTAAAGGTCATGTCTATCTAAAAGTTTGTTTGTTTTGTGAGATATAAAGTGCTCAATCTTCAAGTTAGTTCTGTGATGTTTTCTCCCTAAATTCCCTAACTTGCTAGTAATCCAATTTCCCTTTTCTCCTCCCTATCATCTACCAGTTCAGTATGTTCCCTAACACAGCAGTCATGCGCTCTCGTTTGTTTTGTTTTACAGAGAAATGGGAAATTAATCCCTCGGAACTGACGTTCATGAGAGAACTGGGGAGCGGTCTGTTTGGCGTAGTGCGCCTTGGGAAATGGAGGGCACAGTATAAAGTGGCCATCAAGGCAATTCGGGAAGGTGCAATGTATGAAGAGGATTTCATTGAAGAAGCTAAAGTAATGATGTGAGTTGTGTGCTTGGCACTTTTATTGCCAGTTCTAGGCCTCCGATGCCCTTTACTGATTATAAATAGACCACTTCAGGCAGGTGGTATTTTTTCAGTTTTGTGGGGTGGAGAGCTAGCACTGGGCGGAGGAAGCAATAACGACGTGATCTCAATCTTTTCAGGAAGCTAACACATCCTAAATTGGTTCAGCTGTATGGCGTGTGCACGCAACAGAGACCTATTTACATCGTGACAGAGTTCATGGAGCATGGCTGCCTTCTCAATTACCTGAGGCAAAAACGAGGAGTTTTGAGTAAAGACGTCCTGCTCACTATGTGCCAAGATGTATGTGAGGGAATGGAGTACCTGGAGAGAAACAGCTTTATCCACAGAGACCTGGTAACGTCCTATTAGGCAATACACTAGTCTTTGAAATTTTTATTTTTGAACATACCTATTCCTTTTTGAAACAGCTTGTTTGTCAAGAACGGCTTTTGTTCTTGTAGAAAATTATGAAGAGTTGAAGTTGGCTCTTTAGGTTCTAATCAAGTCTCTAAAACTGCCCTGTACAGAAAACGATGAGAGGTTTCTCTCTCCTAAGAAAATGCAATAAAATTTCTCTGAAATTTTTATAAAGAGTTAATAGCTATTTGCACTGATATAATAGCAAATTTCTGTTGTGTATTGGTGCCATTTTCACCACTTATGAATCCCTTGAGATGGTAATTTTTTCTGGTGATTTTTTTTTTTTACAAAATGGTTTAGTTGTCAAAACGGTACGAGAGCAAATGCACTTATACCTTTTATACTGGACCGTAATGAGAATACACCACTGAACTTGGTAAATCGGTGAACTTGCTAAGCAACGAGGACAAAGTCCTCATTAGACTGCTGTAATTTGTCTGCAAGCGGCCGCACGTTTTTCATCCAGCTCTAACCATTCCCTTTGCAGGCTGCCAGGAACTGCTTGGTGAGTGACTCAGGAGTGGTCAAAGTGTCGGATTTTGGAATGACAAGGTATGGCTGAGTGTGCAAACACATTTGTAGGAATGTGGGAAAATTCACCTAACCCTTGTACTTAGTCATAAGCCAACACAGGCCCAGCAAAATTATAGGCAAAAGTGATCTCTTTTGACCTCTCTAGGGAACATCCTCTGGTTCATTTTTTTCCAGTGCCTTTGAAGCTTGTTCGTTCTGTGGTCATGTGTTGATTTCCTTATTCTTTTTAATTCTGGAAAATCAAAACTAGGCAGTTTATTCTCTAGAGAAGTAAGCGTGTCTAGCTCTTACCATGAGAGGCCTGGCTCTGAACTGACTCCGTGGTCTGACTGGTCTTCTCTTAGCGACTTTCTGTAACATCTGTGAAAATCTTACAAATTTTAATCTTATAGTGATGCAGGAGGCACATGAGAGTTTGTCTCGGACAGCAGAGCTCACGCTGCAGAGATAACAGTTGTTAATCTGTATTTTGGCAAATAAATGATACAAAGAGGCTGTTCAGTGAGTTTGGGTTCCTTTTGGGGGGTAGATGGTTCAGAATTGCATCTGGCTAGTCGAAATGCTGGGAGGTGCTGAGACCTGGAGAGGGGGTGATTTCCTGCCCTTGTGTAGCACCCGTGGGTGCTACATCAGGTGGGTGATGTGTGGGCAAGGCAGGGGGTGGGGAGCAGCGTTTACAAGGAAGGTGTTAAAGCACCATGGTTTGACCATGCTCGTCCTGGCTTTTGCCACCTTTCTGTGCTACTGAGCTTGCATGTCCTCTGACATCTGATTGCAGACTGGCTGGTGAGAAACAGAGCAAGGAATTTATGCTTTTGCATAGTTTTCTCTCATAATACAGTCGTTTAACTTGCAGGTGGCCTAGACCTGTGTTGTATAGCTAATAATCACAAGAGAAGACCCTGAGGTCGTAAGAAAAATGAACTGGATCTTGACTGAAACCTTAGTACTGCACCAGAGAAGCTATTTTTATTGTGTGACGCGAACAGTCATGGCCATTAGGTGGCAATATGAGCTGCTAATATTCAAATCCAAATCATGTTTTTCTTTCTTTCTTTTTTTTAAGGTATGTCCTTGATGATCAATACACAAGCTCCTCAGGGGCTAAATTTCCTGTGAAATGGTGCCCCCCAGAAGTTTTTAATTATAGCCGATTCAGCAGCAAGTCAGATGTCTGGTCGTTTGGTAAGACATTCATCGTTGAAAGAAAGCACTATTTTTACATTTCATCAATAGCAGTTAAGCTCCAGTTATTGGGAAGGATTCAGACATCTGAGAAGAAGCTCAGAGAATCCATTTGCCACAGTTTTATGCTTGCATAAAGTTCCACAGAGACCTTTAGAACTGTTATTTATTAAAACCCATGCTACTAGAATAAGATGTTTTCAGCGATGACACATGCGAACACTTTCTAGAATACGGATCTCAAACTATTTATCTATCAGAAATCCTGACCCCAGGGCTCAAAATAAACATATATGTTTAAGTAGTTATTTGCTTATTTTCTTAATGTTTATTTTCTGTTTTTTTAGGTGTGTTAATGTGGGAAGTATTTACGGAAGGAAAAATGCCCTTTGAAAAAAGCTCCAACTATGAAGTGGTAACAATGGTTAGCCAAGGACACCGTTTGTATCGGCCCAAACTAGCCTGTAAGCAGGTGTATGAAATCATGATGATGTGCTGGCAGGAGGTATGTACTTTTCTATTTTTTTGTCTTTGAATCGAAGAAAAGGTCAATCTAGCAAAAGGAATTAATCTCTATTGCAGCATTCTGACTGCGTCCAGCTCTCTCAGCTATTCATGCATTTATTGCTAAGACAAAGACCTCCCCCTGGTTTGCAACTGAACTAGAGCTGTGATAAGAAAAACCACCGAGGAAATTTCTATGAAATAAACGGACTGTCAGATTAAGTATGCAAAGGCATTTAGTAACAAAATGAAATAATTGCTAAATCTGTGCTGGTCACGATTATATCTGTGTAGAAATACTGCTAGCAAAAAAAACTCGGTCAGAACAGCCCAGAAGTGGAGAATCTGGTTTTATATTGCCTCAGTTTATTAATCATTACAGAAACATGCCAGAAAGACCAAAAATATTTTTAAAGGAATACTTCATTACTTGATTATAAATTATATAGGAAATATAGGTTAACTTGCAGTTGAATCGAAATACAAATCCCAAGGTTTATAAAGAAAGATAAAAATACACTCTACTATTAATCCTCACAACCCAGAAAGATACTGACTGTGACTGCACAGTTTTCACAGAGGTCAAAGGGGCAGCAACCCCAAATTTAATACTTTATCAACCAAATCAGTATAAAACAATTTTTGTAGTATTAAAGCAGAAAGCCTCTAAGAGAATAGGTGCATTTAATGAGATCTCTCTAATTTTGAGAGAGCAATCAAGGAAACCAAGAACGGAAAGAGCTATATGATTGATTTCTAGCTAGCCTTTGCACAGGTGGTGCTGGGGAAAGACTGCTCTTTTCCAGTAATAAGGATGACATACTGTCTGACGCTTGTCTTGGAGGAGAAGGTGCTGGAACAAAGAGCAATTAGTCATCAAACCAACTGGTGAAGATCTAAAAGTTACAAAGCAATCCGTTTATGCAGCAAAAAATACACTAAAAACAACAGTGCCCTGGACGGCCGTGGAATGACAAATATGTCTGTAGTTCAAAAAAACTTTTTGAATTCTTTGAATATTAATATGTATTTATAGGATTTATATGAGCGTCGATGAATTGATTAAAAATTTATTGATTTCCGCAGGCATTATTAACAATAACATCTAAGCAGTCAACATGTAGGAGAGAATCTTTGCAAATCACAAACGGGACACAAGTAATGGCAACATACTGTCAATCTTTGTCATAAAATATGATTACTGTAGGTACCTCAGTCCTCAATTAATAAATTTAGTAATGATTTGTAGAGGAAAGTGAATACTGAGGCTTCAAAATTCAGCAGGTGATACAAATCTAATTAGGCTGATAAGTGGAGGAAAAGTGCAAGTTACCCGGACATTCAGAAGATGCTAAACGAACTGTGTCAGTAATGTCAGCGAAGAGACTACCTCAGTGTATTGCTGTAAGTAAACAAAACAAACAGGATGTTATGACACATAAGGAACTGTATGGAAAATCAACACAGTAGATGAAGGATGCTGTTGCATAAGTCTATGAGGCAGTCTCATTTCGGACTCCAAAAAATAATGCTGAAGTAAGAGGCTTCAGAGAATGACACTCAAAATTCTTAGGAGCATGAACAACTTGCATAAAGAAAGATTGGAGCAATTCATTGGGGAAGGTGGCGATGGGGAGAAAAATGAAAAAGTGTAGTGCTATGGAAAATAATTAATTATATGAAGAGTGTAGTCCAGCAACACCTATTTATGTTTTTTTCAAAGCACAAAAAAGGTGACACTTACTGAAATTAAGGGATAAATCTAAAACCTACACAAGGAAATATTTTTGCATGTCACATATAATGAAACAGTAAATTCGTTGCCACAATGATATCAAGACCAATAATTTACCAAAATCAACACAACTTTGTTGCTTTCTGATCACAGTTGTGCATGCTTTTATTTTTTTAGAAACCAGAGGGACGCCCGACTTTTGAAGACTTGCTTCACACAATCATTGACATTGCAGAGGGTGAAGATGCTTTCTGAAAAAAAAGACAACAGCAGCACAAGTACAGGAAAGAAGCCACTTGCCAGAGATGTGGCTTCACCATTTCTTTTCAAAGGCTTGATCCTGTAAGCTGCTGGATGCTGCTAAACCGTGTGGGAAACCTGTAACAGCTGATGTGCTTCAACACAAGGAGAGTTTTACATGATGTTGGGAAAGGAGCACAGTATCTTCAGCAATACTAGCAGTCTCTACATTTTCTCTGAAAAGTCAGCGTTGCATAGCTGGCAAGTTGAGCTCTTTATGGAGAAAGAGAGAATGTGGCCAAAGCCCAGGAGCTTCATTTGCATTTACTGGGTTTGGGTTCATGTATATACAGTCCATGTTTCTGAGTTTCTCTTTACACAGGCAGTAGTATTAGTAGTGATTTGCATGCTTAAAAATTGAAGGTATCTATAAATGGCTATTTACTGACATTGAAATGTTTCCAGAGATTCTCCAGAAACATTATTTTTCTTGGTTGATGGGTGGTTTTTATGACACATCGAGAACACAAAACATGCCTCTTTCATTTGCACATAGTAGGTTGTTAACAGCACAGTCTTCAGGTTAGTGTAACACTCAAAGCTTTGCTTTAGAACTGAGCTGTGATATGCCCCAAGCCATTCTAGGCTGTTTGGTCAACCAGAGACCTTCCACGGTTAGTCTTGATGTTACTTGTGAGAAGTCAGTCCAAGATACAGCACAACTGGCTGTCAGTGTACCATAGTACCTTGTTTTGGATTAATTATAAAATAATTTATAATGCTGTATGTATTGTAAATATATAAATTCCATGCATTTATTTATATAAAGCGTGTTTTCCTTTTGAAATTTTCAAGCACAAGTTTGTGCTACCTTCACTTACGTATACAACTTGATCCATGGCATGGTAAATGAAAGTACACTCTCAGGTGTTTAAGGAGGGCTCCTCTTTGTCATCTGTATGTACAGTGATCTAACCTTTCTGTTCTTGACAGAAAATGTCCTATTACATATATGTAAATAAACTGAATGTTAACTATTGTTTGGAACCAACTAATGTGTTGCCAGTAACTTACTGTCAGTGCATCATAAGCCAAACTCATTGTTCATGTGAATATGGTGTTATGATAGTCCACGTATATATCTATCTATCTCTGTGTGTATACACACTTTATACTAAATATATGTATCTATAGTAGTATGAATATATATTTAAATGAATTTGGCCATGATGAAATGTTTGGTGCAGAAATGCCTGAACTCTCTTTAGAAGTTACATGCTCTGTCCCCTCCCTGGAGGCTAATGTCTCCACAGCCTTGCTGAAGCCTGTTTCAATTAACCTGACTTTGCACCAGTGAAGAGTATTTGCGCTTCAGTTTTGCTGTAGCCACCTTCTGAGTAACTCTATTACATGTTTTCTTTTTTTCCTTTTGGTACTTGTGCCCTTGTGCCGTGTGTAATAAAAATAGATTGCACAAAATTATTTAAATTTTTTTTTTTTGCAAATAGGCAGAAAGGAGTATGAAGAAGTTTATTTCCAATCAAGTTATTAAAGGTAACTATAGTTAGCTTAATACATTCCATCATTGCTGCTTTTGAGTATTTCTGTAATCAGTTTTGGAGATGCTTAGATCCCTGCACTGCTTTGTCTAAACCTTTAAGATCAAAAGGAGAAAGCCTTTTGTTTCTTGGAAGAAATGCTTTTCTTTTCTCGTGCTATTTCATTGAAAAGTTACAGGCTGTCAGAAAAGGTTTAAATGGCTATTTCCTTTTTCTTAATGACAAAGTCTCAGAAGATTATCGTAACGATGCAAACCAACCTGTCAAAGTGTTGAGTCCGAACCACTACCCAATCAATACCAACAGCATGTATTGTTAAAGGGGAAAATCTAGGGTCTTCTACCTGTAGCACAAAAAGGAACATGGAAGATCTAAGATAAGCCGAGCTTGTCTTTCCTTCCCTAACTGCTCCTTTGCACCCCAGTTTCTCAGTGGAGACCCTGCAAAGTATGGCATTGCCAACACTTTGGACACTACATCATGAGGAATACTACAGTAATAACTAATGTTTCCCTTAAAACACAAACGAAGCATAGGAAAATCAGGAGATTAATAGTTTCCAATGAACCTTAAGCCTGTTTCTATACAATAATTATATATTTATTGTTAATTTATATGATAAACCACACCCCAACTGCTGACTTCTGGTAGCAGTTTCCTTGTTGAGGTGCGTGCTTTGACTCTGACCCCTTCGTCTGCCTCTTCCCAGTACCCAAGGATAATTCCTGCATGCTTGCCAGTGGGTTTGATGCTTATTTAGGACACTTATTTAGGATGTCAGGAACTGTGAGGCACCTAGTTTTTAGATGAAAGCATTTTTTCAGTTGAATGTAGCCTTAGCTGGTTAATTTTAGAAAGGATCATAACACATCTGGAGGCAACTGTCTTGCTGACTCTCCTGATGTCTTCCAAGACAGGTTGAAATACCACACCATCGTTTCTTCTGGATGAGCTCACTCATCCTTAAGCAACTTCAGTCCTCCTTCCCCTTTTTATTATAACTGACTTTTTTCAAATGCTAGGGCCAAAAATTCGGCTGAACAGAAGCAACTGTTGTGATATACATCTGTATTTTTTTCCCTTTTTTAAAGAAATACTTAGCCCTACTGATTACAGTGTAATATTTTTTCTGTAAAATGTGTGTTTGATAGTAGAAAGCAGACACTTTTTTACTTTTTTTTTTAAATACAGACATGAGACTAGTATCTAGTGTGTTTGGGATGGCTTTTTTTTTTTTTTAAAAAAAGGTAATAGGTGGAGTCAAGCAGTATTTGTGGTTTACTGTGTTTCATATCAGAGCGAAGAGCTTAGCTAGGGCTGTTTTACTGGCACAACTGATGAAGAGAGGTTTGCATTTTCATTTGAATATAAGCGGACAACCAGACATGATTCTTTCTACCTGTAAGTAAACTGGGCTGTGTATTTCGATCTTGCAGCTTTGTTTTGTGCAGCAGTGGTGTACTTAGCGAATGAGCTATTTAAATATTGCCATAGAAATACCAACCAGCTTTCTCTTGCACTGCTCAAGTGATCTCTGTTCAGACTGCTTGTCTTGACTTTCAAAATTACTGCACAAATATGAATCCATTGTATGATGGATTCAGCAAAGCAACTACTTTTACATATAGATAGGGAGATATTCCCACATATGGTCCTTAAAAGCATGTACAGCATAGACATGAATAAAAAGTTTGGCAGAACTAGAGCCATCTTTCCTTCAGAGTGGAATTAACTCACAGGAAAGACAGAAAGCCTCAGCTTGTACGTGAGAAAAGCTGAAAACTTGTCTTTGAAAGTATTTTTAGAAACAAACTGTACTGTGGTTTTCTACTAGATTATTGATTTTTCTAGTACTGTTGAAAACAGATAGACATACTGGATGAGGAGGCATATCATGCGTTACAGTAAAGATTTGGGTTTGATGGGTGAAGCTGAGTTCGTGGTGTTGAACGCAGTTAACCTGCTGCCCCGCTGCAAGAGCAAGAACGGTGCAAAAAATGCTAGAGGAGCGCAAGTCTTAGACGTGGGCTACAGCGCTTTCAAAATTAGTGCTTTGAGAAACTGTGAATCAGAAAAAGAAACTCAAGCCAAGAAACCTATGAAATAATAAAATTATAGGATGCAAATTTGTAAAAATTAACCTCTAACTTGTTGCTTTCATCTTTGATACTACTTCCCCAAGGCTGCAAATCAGAGCGAGTTATAACTGAAGGTAGGAGGAAGATTCCATG
The DNA here is from genome assembly GCA_009819775.1 of Phoenicopterus ruber ruber. Lineage (NCBI taxonomy): Eukaryota > Metazoa > Chordata > Aves > Phoenicopteriformes > Phoenicopteridae > Phoenicopterus > Phoenicopterus ruber. The sequence goes on along the minus strand of CM020218.1, from coordinate 29,710,689 downwards.
TATAAAGGTGTGTGAATCGGCCACCTATACAGACAATGTTACCAACCCAAAGCATACTGCTGGGTGTTGTGGGACTTCATCAGGCCAGTTGTTAGCAGTAATGCACCATCTCAAAGGACTTCTGTGTTTTCACTCTCTCTTCTCTGTTTTTTGGGACTATCTTTTGGCTTCTCAAGCAAACGGCTGTTCCTGACAGTTGACCAAACTTTTTTTTCTTCCTCTAGCATCCCATCTGCTCCATTGTGCACAGATAATTTGTTTTCAGGCCTCTAAGTTGGTTATCAAAATGTCAGCTGCAAATTTTTAGGCTGAGTATTTGTCAGGCTAGCTTCAACACCAGTTTCCTAGTACTGTCACTTCACCTGCATGCTTCTCTTGCCACGGTATCTTTTCTCGTTTCAAAACTGTGCATGCTAAAAGGTCTGATTTGGGGCACCATAATTCGATAGGCTATCATGGCTCTGTGCTACTGTCGGGATTCCTACTTGTTAACCTGTCACCAGGGAGATAATATGACACTTTTAAAAACAAGTGTCTTCCTCCTAATATAGTCATTTCCAGAAAGAAAAAGACATGAGCAGTGAAATGGGCTATGTTTTTTGTTCCTGTGTTAAATTATTTGTAGAATTGGCTGAACTTTGAGGTTACAAGCTTTCATTAGAAATTGGAGAAATTAAATTCCTCACACAATCGAAGAAGGAACATTCAGCAAATTCTAGATTCAACAGCTCAAATACTCGTCTTGTTTGATTTAAACTTAGGTTTTAAGCTACTGGCTTTAATTGCTCCATGATGACTTACCCTGATGATCAAAGCCAAATATGTTTTGGTAGCTTATGTTTTGACAGAACTCAGGGAAATGTGGGCTAAGAGGTCTAGTGGGGCTGTGGATGCTGGAGAAACCTTCCTTCCCGTGGATTTAAAAGAAGCAAGATTTAACCACTTTTTCTGGAAGTTTTGGGTAAATTTTTGGTTAGGTAGGAAACAGAGAAGTGGGACCTGAAAATAATGATAGGTCCATAAGTACTTTATTTTAATAGACTTCAAAAAAAAATTTACTGTTAAAAATTATGGAATAGTTCTTTCTATTAGCCTATATTTCTTTCTTGTATCCTGTCCAAGCAGTCTGTCATTCATAATATGGTAAACCTTATTGGTGTCTCTGTTCTCTTCAAAATACAGAATCCAAAATGTGTTTTCCTTACTGAGTCACGACTCTTACTGATACCATCACTGATTAATTTTTAATTTATGAACTCTTCAAGGTGGTTACTTGAGTTAGGGACTAGGTGGTCAAGGCCTGCTAATACGTACGTGACTGTAACACTCTGACAAATCCAGAGTGTTTTACTTAAAAAAGGGTCCTTGGTCCAAAATTGAAGGAAATCAGATAGAATAGTTCCACTGATTTCAGTGATTTGAGTTAGGGCGTAGCAGAAAGGAAAATCAAGAAGAAATATTTAAAATGATGAGTAAATTCTAAGATTCTATTTTCAGTTTCTTATTTGCATTTTAAAAGATAGCTCTTTTTTTTTTGCATTAAAATGCAGGGGTTTCCAAATTATTATTATTTCCTAGTTTGTCCGATGGCTGTTGAACAGAAGAAAAGAGAAAGGAAGGAAGCGGAGGGGGTGCGTAGCTGTGAGCAGCTTCAGGCAGGAAACGGAGGCTTCCTGTAGCAGCGAGCATTGCTGCGGCACCTGGAGGCAGCCCTCAGCGTGAACATCTTCCGCGGCCGCTAGCAGGAGATCAAGATGCGAGCCAGTGTAATCAAATTATTCATTCGGTGTAGCGAAGCTTTCACCGTTTGCAGTGTTGGCCGAGTCTTTCTAAAACGGCATTGCAGAGCAGCTTTGGGTCTTTCTGTAGCGAGTTAGGAACTCAAAAAATACGATTTTAATCAAGGGGAGAAAAAGTGTTGTGCAAGGAGCTTACCAATGACTAGGGAGAATGTAAAATGCATAGATCAATACACAGGTCTTTGCTTGAGATGCTGAAATTCCAATCCATCAGGTCAAAACTTCCTGACTTAAGTCAATTTAACTAAAGCGGGACTTAGCTCCGCAGAACTGAAGGCCTTTCTCTATGTTCCCTGATAATGTTTCCTGGCAGACTTGACAAATTTCCAAAGAGAAATTAACGGTTTGCCCTGCATTAATTTACGCTTGTATTAATTTCTACTGAATTAATTCCACAAGTGCTCTAGGAGTAATACATGGACAAAAGAATTTCAGAAGCGGTGAGGTGCCTGAGAACAGATGTGTAAAGACAGGTTTGTTTTTAAAGAGCTAGAAATGCTCTTCTTCAGGATGACAAACATCTGCTGGAATTATAGGCCGTGATTTGACACTTGAAATACTCCAATAAGGAGAAGCAAACTTTGCAGAACGGTGCAAAGTTTGTGCTGCTCCTCAGGACCCAGCGATTCAGTTTAGCATGGGTTTATCTGGCCCACGACTTTAGTCTAATCTGAGCCTTAACTTTTAGCCTGCAGAACTTGGTCATATTTTGTGATTTTTAATGGGTTAGACACTCTACCCTTGGAAAAATCGCTCACCAAATGAAGCATGTGTCCCAGGAAGCATCATAATTACAGCTTTAACCTATACCTTTTCTGTGGTTTTATGGACAGGATGAGAGACTAAATATTTAATATTGTGTATGCTTGGGATATTTTTAAAAACATCACATACACTCATTTATTGCTAATTGCTTTTAGCACAGTAGAGGGGGGGTCAAACACAAAAAGCATCCATTAATGGAGCCAGTCTGAAATTCACTGCAGGCAAAAAGCATTCTTGAGCTTACATTGTAAATTTATTCAAATCGCTGGGCTCGTAAAGACCAGCAAGACAGAATTACATGTCCATAACATCGGTCTGAACCCCTTGCTTTCGTGGTAACAGCCAAATCTTTAAAATCTTATTAGAAGATCATTCTAGCATTACACTGAAACTCTGCAGTGCTTTTTCGAAATATTTCTGGTAACTGTTCTATAAACAGACCAAATTATCTAATGAAGAATAATATATTTAATTAGACTAGATGGTTTAATCAGAAGAAGTAGACAAGCTTTCAAATGTCATATTCCTTTTTGCACATCACTAAATATTCTATAAATGTCGATTAATCTTCATGGCACTGGCTGAAGTAAAAGAAACCCAAGAATTTTTTCACCCATGGTGTTCACTGTTTATGAAACAGTTTTAAACAGCTGAGGGACAATTCAGTGTACGCTGGAAAATTAAGCAGCGAATAAATTGCATTGCCCATATCTTTTTGGCCTGGTTTCTTTAAAGAAAATTGTTGGTGTCGGCTGGCTCGAGTATTTGTAGTCGCTGCATTTTGCATAGCCGTCAGTGGAAACTTTTATCAAACAGTTGATAGTGTCTTCTGATTAATGGAGGCTCGCCAGCTTCCTACACGACAGGTTCTTCACAGGATGCAACAGTCTAAGGGAAATTGCCCCACGACTTTCAAGATAAATACTCTAACCAAAACACATATGAAACAGGTCTCTTCTTTCAACTAAGGACTAGTTTCGGTCTTATCTTTCTGACATCTAACATTCTCCCTTCTTTTATTAGTGTAAGGTTTGCCAAATTATGTACCTTTGTAGAGAAAATAATTATATTTTCATCATGTAGTAAGGTTGCTTAATATTTGGAGTGCTAGGATGCGTAATCTCAGCACACTTGACTGAAATGTGGGTAATGGGCACGGGCAGAAAGTCTCACAGGACGCCAGAAGGGACATTCCTATTTATCCCAGGCTGGATTAGGTCATTAGGATCAACAAGTCAAAAACGCTATGAGGGAAACACAAATAAAGTGGAAGGCACTGTGGGACTGTACAAAGAAATATCATGTGAAATATAAAGCAACATAATGCTTGGGAAGCCTATTTCAAATAACTTTCTGAGGCCTCTTTTTATACTATGACCTCTGTGGCAGAGAAAAATAGGACATGTTGGAATGGGATATAAAGTTTATTTTCTGTCAGTGCAGCTGAATATGACTGGAGCCTTGTCTCTGCACGTCTGGCTCTCCTGCTTCCTAAGAGAGCGTACATCGCACCTGAGAGCCTGACCCCGGCCCACTGGTGCTGCTGCCCTCCCACCCGCCCACCGGCGATGCACGACGGTGAGATGGCTCAGGGGGCCGACCCAGCAGAGAACGATTCCCCACGGGTTTAGCATCCCGTCTTGCTCTGTTGGAGATGAGATGAGCAGCGGTGCAGAGGGAGAGGGGACGGGACCATAGCTGCCACAGCCTGGCTTAAACTGCCGTGGGAACACAAGTTGGGGAAAGTAGGTCTCAGCCTGAGTAGAAGTGGACCAGAGCGGATGTCAACCATTCGTTTACCTCACTCAAATCTTCTTAGTGCCTTCCGACCTATTTAATACCATATCCTCTCTGCTGCTCGTACAAGATCTACTAGATGATAGATAGATTTCTCTGTAAATGTATGATGCATGTGATGATGTGTCCAATCTATTTTTCTCAAGATTATCAACCACTTGGCACGTAAGTGTAAAACACGTCTTTGGTAGCATTTAAACCTGGGTTAATGCGTATATTATATTAATGGCTGCAACAGAAACAGGAAAAACAGCATTAATTCGAAGGATAAAATGTAGCATGTCTCCTTTAATAAATCTCACAATAAGAAAAAGCTTGTTGTGCAAGTGTGGTTTTGTATTTGGCTTGAATGATCTAAAAATTATGTCATTGCTGAAGGGGACAGCTCTCCAACTCCTGTCCTTGATGATGTTCTCATCCCCTTCATTGCACTGGTTAGAGCTTGCATGGGGTGGTATGATCAGTCAGATTGGTACTGATCTGGCTGGCAAAGTCTTTTTTTTCTTTCTGATTTAGTGAGCTGATTTAATTCATCACATGGCCTCATAATTGCTAAGACATTGTAAGGGAGACAGTGGGCGCAAATAGATGGGGCGGCAGGAAAGGTCTGCTGTCTTTGGCGGATGCAAATTCAGCCTTAATGACTTGCTAGCCATCTCACAGCACGACAGAGCTAAAAATGGGGTGAAGCACATACAGTAGTCCTTAATTCTGTAAGTTTTGTAAACAAACAAGCAGGAACACTGCAAATATGGAAAATGTTCTTGTTCACAGATCACACCATCCAGTCTGTTTTCTGCTGCTGCTGCTGCTGCTGCACAGTGCAAAAAAGGTATGTGACATGCTTAAGCTTTTCAGCAATTAGGATGATCAGAATATCTGCACATAAAGGACTTTTAAAAATCCCTCTATTTTCAGTAGAACTGCTAATTATACAGAAGCTTAAAGACACTCTACCCTGCATATCCTTAATGAAAGAAGACATATGCATCCATTAACGTTTTAATGCGAATATTTATAGATAGGTATTCACACAAATACTTCATGCTTTTCAAAATCAGAGCAATGAAAACAAGAATGAACCTGGACCCTGATACTAGCCTGGTGACCCAGTACTCAGCCTCACAACCAGACGTTTCCTGTGCATCTACTCGGAAGTGCAGGGTAAGTAACCTTGTGACAGGTGAAAAGAGATAAACGAGGTGGTGTGCCATATGGTGGCTCAGTGCTAGAACAAGCAGAGGAGTAACTAACTCTTGAGCATGTAAGGTTCTTCGTTGCATAAAAATTATAAAGGTATCCAAAGATTCATACTGATGTAAGTACAGGGTCACAGTGAGGTTTCCCAAGCTCTCTGTCATGGACAAGCTGGTTCCTTCTCCCACTTTTGGGTTTGGGTGATCAAGGTGGGAAGAGTGGGACTGCCCCGTCGGGCAGATGCAAGCTCGCCTTGCTCAGCTGGCACGTGAAACGTCGAGCTCAGTTTTACTAGATGGAAGTTGAATTAATCTGAGTTTTCAAAGCATTACTAAGTGCAATGCTAGAACCTAAGCTGATGCAAAAGAAAATGATTATGTTCCTGCCGATTTGCTAAGAAAGTCTGCAGCGCCCTCCGTGTTCATTCTCCAGATAAATGACTGAATTTCCAGATGTTGTAACTTCTTGTGGAGAGTGAGATGCACGTCACTTGCAAGAGAGAAGCAGCAATATACTTCGATATAAAGCAGTGAATTAACAAAGTTCAATGGTAAATGCGACAGTGGTTTAACATGATTCTATGGCAAGGGGTGCTTGATTATTTACTGCATAGAGGACAGGGTCAGACAAAACTGTCAGGGAGACCCTCCCGTTGAGTCACGAGGTTCGGAGGGGACCCCCTTGCATTCTAAACTCCTCCTCAGAGAGAAGTGTAGGTGCAGCTGGATCCAGACTTAGTCCCAGACTTGGTCAACGGTTTATCTCTAAAGGATTATATATGCACAATCCATCCTTTATATCACTTAGCTAAGATTACAAAGTTTTAGCATACTTATTCCCAATTCACTTACCGAGTATCTGATGCGATAAGGATTCTCTCAGCCTCAAGGAGTAACCTTGAGAGGTGTCCCTACTCAAGGGGAGATCCTGGCATGCAGCCCGCTGCCGTGCAGGAGAGCTCAATGGGCCCCGGGCTGTCCGCTATGTATGGAGTAAGATGATTGACTATAGTCATATTTGCATACCAGCAAGATGTTTGGGTCACTGTGCCAGACAACCCTTGGCTACTGCGTTGCCATCCATCTTCCCAAAGTCCAGCTTAAGGTGGATGCAGCCATCATGACCACCACTGGTGGTTATTGCTTAAGTGGGGGGAGCACACCCCAACATAACTACACTGATTTCAATGTTGCTCTGCTTTTACACCAGCTGAGGAGCTGTCCCAGCGTTCATACCATGTAGAAGTCACCCCAGTTACGTAGATGGCTTGTTTATTACTCACTGTACTTTCCATTGTCATTTTGGCTTCTACACCAAACTACTCACATGTAAGTCTTGCTGTTTTACAAGCGATGAGGTGATAGTGCTTTACAAGGGGAAGTAATGACCACGATGAGTTCCTTTCAGTTACTGAGGTGGTATAATAGCAGGGGAATTAAGCAAGAAATAGTAGGGAGAAAAGAGTAATTATTAAAGATACCTTTTTTTTTTCACTAGCATAAGAGGCAATTGCAGTCAAAGAACAAACCATTACCTCCTCTACCTGCCGAGGTCTTGGAAGACTACACAAAAAAACCCAAAGTTATTGCACTCTATGACTTTTTTGCTAGAGGACCTTCAGATTTACCACTCAAGAAGTCAGAAGAATACATTATCCTCGAACAGTATGATCCCCACTGGTGGAAGGCAAGAGACCAACATGGGTAAGAGAGTGGGCGTATATTTCAATCTCCCTACACAGAAAGAAAAGAACCTAAAACAACCCCTGCGAAACCAGGCAGATGGAACGAGACACATGCAGCAATTTAGGGGCAGGTTGCAAAGTGTTCGGCTATATATGAGGCACATGGATTGACTGGGCAGACTTTCAGCAGTGTTTGGGGCTCCAGGAATGAGTAGGGAATCTAGAATCCGTTGGGAATTCAGAGTTAAGTCCTAGACTTACTAATTTCCGGAGCAACATAAGGATGTTTGAGGACCATGTGAATCACTGGGCTATGAGCCATGTGCAAGTCCAGATTTCCATACTTTAGGTGCTTTACAATGCAGTGTATATGTGGAAACACTTCATAAAGACCACAGAGATTATTAGGACATGTGCCTGAAACAAAATCCCTGATCCAAAATTCCTAGACATTTTAGAGCGCTAGATAACTTCAGTTAGGATCCTTTCCACATTTACGTTTGTTTCATGTCGTTCCCCTTTCTCCTTTGCATTTTCTTCAGTGTGTCCTGTACTCTGATGTTGGGAATGGCAATATGTTATAAAATAACTGTCTCCATTTCATTCAGATTTCTCCTTTAAATACTTTAAAATTATTTTTGTCATATTTGCAGCATGAGTACACTGATTATTATTTTGTATATACATGCAAGCATACACTTTATACTACTTCATATAAAAACTTTTTTTAGGCTAGAAATGAAGAGGGTGGCTTCTGATTCAGAAGAAATGTAACTTTTTTTCTAAATTTTCTTTTGATTTGACTTGAAAATTTTCATTAATGTGCTGCTCTCACACTCTATAAATACCTATCCCATCTGACTTTTTCATTTCAGTAGCCATCCACAGCTGTGGGGCCAAAAGATTGTGCTGGGGTGAAAGGACTCAGACTTCTATTCAGTTCTCACCTTGGGATTCAATATCTAACGACATAGCCAATAGTATAAGGAACCTTTGTAATTCAACAGAAGGAAGATGTATATCTTAATGCTATTAATATTTTACATCATACTATAACATTATCCCCAATATGTTGTTTCAGGAATGAAGGTCTAATTCCCAGCAACTATGTTACTGAGAACAAGAAAAGTAACTTAGAAACATATGAGTAAGTACCCTTGAAAATTATAGTTGTGCTTTCTTTTCTAAAAATGGATTGCAGCGATACATTTTAGTGCTTGATCCTTCAATCTTTATTAGACATGAACAGGTGTCTATCGAAAGCTTGCTTTTTTTGTTACAAACATTACTCTTAGAATGAATTAACCATTTTGATTTGGAAGTATTTGCTCAGAGAGCGTACCGTGAAGTTACAAACACTGAGCACTTCAACAACATTCATTTGCATGGATCATGATGTCAGAATCCAGATGTTTCCTCTTTCTGTAGGCTCACTACATAATGTTTCTATATTCTGATCTCTTCCTGTTGTGAACATATATTAATTGACTAGAAGCTAATTCCAATTACATGAATCTAATTTACTGGAAAGAAGAATAAAATTCCGCAAAATTCTAGAGAAGAGGGTCCAGATGCAGCGAGCAGGACTGTAAATTTCATCCCAGTTTGGCATAACTGTTTCCTGGGGTTTCTTTTGTTTCAGCTCATATTTGATCACAGTGAGCGGGGAAAAAAGTTGTCACGTTTACAATGGTCTAATAAAGTAATTCCAAGTTAAGAGATGCTTTTATACAACAACAGTTCCGTTCAGGTTTTTGGACTGGGAATAGTGTAACTATTAAGATGGATTACTTTTGTGAAACAGAGGAAACATTGATTTTTACTGGCTGAAATTAAAGGATAGGTTATCTCCTTGTTGCAGGTGGTACTGCAAACACATAAACAGAAGCCAGGCAGAACTTCTCCTGCGCCAGAAGGTAACTCAGCTTATACAAAGAGCTAACGATATCTAGAAAGATCTATCAGTAGAGGCATCAAGAGCGTTACCGCAGTCAAATCCAAATCTGTTTGGTATGCAGTAAGAGAGAGCACTTTAAAACGAAAAGGCTTTCTGGGGTAAGCGTTCGGTGCAGACTACCCAGACTTCACAGAGTTTTAAGTTGTAGCCCCAGCAAATTCTATGTCGATTTTCCATACTAGATAAATTGAATTACGTGCAGTTTACTGTGCTTGTCTTTCTTTCATATGAAACATTGAAGACTGAAATCTGTGTAGTGAGTAAGTTAGTGAGGTGGCAGAGCTTAACAAAATTCCTATGTTTTCCTTATGTATAGAGCAAACAATCCATATTGCATTGTATCCTCTATCAGTTACCAAAGTGCCTAACTCAGTTAAACTCATTAGGTCTTTGCTCAAGGACTAACACAGGGCTTGAGCAAGACAGACCAGAGAAGAACATCTCAGATGATAGAACTGTTTTACAGTATTTTTTTCTAGTGATTTGTACAATTTAATTTTTTAATGAATCAGAGCATTTTCACTACTTCACACTGAAGAGCGTAAGTAAGTCACCTAAATTATTTAACTTCAAGAAATTGTTGGGCATTTAGTATTTTCCCTTGGTTAATTTTGGTCTGCTATGTACCTGGCTATCAATTCCTGTTCTCCACTGCTTTATCCCTCTCCCAAGCAGTCATAGATGTTCCACAGAACTTGGTAATCAGCTGCAAGTCCTGTCTCAAGGGAGGATTATTCAAGCTCAAAAGCAGAAAATAACTCTACTTGGATTTCTTTTCAGTCCAAAGAAGGTGCATTTGTCGTCAGAGATTCAAGCCACCAGGGACTTCTTACGCTGTCCGTGTATTCGCAGGCTAAAGGGTGAGTTGTCCTGAATGGTTAGGGTTTGAATCAAGAGGTGAAGGAAGAGCTTCCCCAAAACTCCTCGGGCTAAGTGGATGGGTTGGACGTGCAGTACACAGGAGCAGTGAACCACTGGGGTGCTGTTCATGCAGACTTAATTACCCCGTGTGCCGAAAAGACGACGGTGGGCGGTGGATCTGGGAGTCGGGGTGCAAATGTCCTGCCAAGACAAGATTGACTGCACTCGTTGGAATCCTCAAATAATCTTATCTGAAGGGTATACACCCCACTCATGTAACACAAGCAATAAGCATCTCTTGCCTCTCTATGTCAAGTGCCGTGGCTGCCACACCACACCACCACAGCCTTCAGCCACCGCACCAAACTGCTGCCCTTCTCCACAGGCTCCGCATGCCGTAAATTCCTCCCAGACTCCTCTGCTGTCCCAAAACATCTCCTGTTTTCTCCTAAAATCATCTAATCTCCTCACTGAGCAGTCTTACTTCTTTTGCTGGAGGACTGCCACAGGATTTGCTTTTCCCCGCACATCAGGAGCAATCACCTTCAGCGCAGACTTACCCCCTCTTGAGCTGCCTTATACCCCCCTCCCTCAGCCCTCTTACACCCTCCTGCATCAGCAGCGTCTACTTTCTTTCTCTTCAAGGAAGCCAGAGGTGAGAGGAGTCATCGCTGCTACCACCACCCTCTTCCTCCCTCCCTCCCCTCCTCGGAAATGTGGGGCGAGCCCTCCCTGCCACCCCCTGTGCTGGGCACAGCCTCATGTTTGCAGGAGGGTACGAGCCTTCAGCAACCACCTCCAGCCTGAAATGCAAACTTAGCTTCTTCATTTTGAGTCTCACAGAAAGCAGGGGTAGAGGGGCAGCAAAATGTACAGAAAGCAAGACGTCTAGACAGATAGTGTGCAGAAATACAGAAAAGTAAATGTACCAAATAAAAGCTCCAGTGAAGAGTCTTTGGAGAAGCAGAACAGAAAATTTAATCTCACAGTACACATGAATATATTTTAAACTTTTTAGGTATGAAGAGCATTTTCATTTTAAAAGCTTAGATTCAAAGAACTGCTGAATTGGGAGGAACAGCTGTTAAGCCCTACAGCTATGTCTTATCGATGCAATGATACGAGCCTAAATACTTGTACAATAAAAACCACTGTGCGATATCTCCCAAAGTTGGGAGATCCACTCCAGGGGTCTTTTTTTTCCCATTCTGAAAGAGTATCCCAGCCACACACAGCCATTTTAAGTAGAGAATTGTATCCCAAGTTTTCAGATTTTTCTGTACATTCTTTCCAAGTAAAATTCAATCAGATTTATAGTATAAATTATTTTTGCTGAAAATTATAATCCTTTGTTGATTTCAGAAGTCATAGTGGAGACATTCGACATTATCAAATTAAGAAAAACCACTTGGGACAATATTATGTAGCAGAAAAATATCTCTTTTCATCTGTTCCTGAACTCATCGAGTATCATCAACACAATGCTGCAGGTAATGCATGTAAGCTGATAAGGTTTTACAACTGATGATTTGAAGCTCCTCAGGACTTTGAGAGATTGGAAATCACTCTTCCTCTAATACTTTCCTTATAAAAAGAGAAACAAGTTTTTCTATTGCTAATGAATTCAAATATGCCATGATCCTCTCTGCCAAAGTCGCAGCTGCAGTGTGCGTATACCATGGGGGAAGCGAAACTATCAAGCTCATCTACATGAATTAAATGAATTTTACAAAACTAGAAGCTTAATGTATTTACCTGCTCTGTATTCTCTTGCTTCATATTTGACTGAATGTGACTTGTATGAAATTTGATCATAATTCTTTCCTTGCCCACAGTGAGTGACTTGCATGCATGCAATTTAAGAAAAGCAGGAGCTATGCTATGCATCAGTAGGCAACATTTTACTGATTTTGGCAAAAAAAAAAAACACCCCACAAACAATCTCAGACAGAATTAGGGAGTGCAAGGACTCTCTAACACTGATTTGTAGCCTACCAGAGTCAGCCACCTCTAATTGTTGGCTGGCAGCAGCCTTTTATAATTTTTAGCATTAAAAACCTCTTCATCTTGGTTCTGCCCATCATTTTAATACAATATAAAATGTTTTTACCCTGAATGAGTGGAGATGGGAAAACACACAGAGATCCCTCGCACTAGTGAGGCAGGAAGATGGACAGAGCCTTTTGCCTGACAGAGGGGGATTGCAGAAATCCATGAAGTAGAAAAGGACCTGAAAATAACAGTCAGAAGAATGAACGGATGCAGGGAGTCCTTGGTGAGGGATGTACTCACTGGTACTGTTGACTCTTGAATTCAAAGACAATGAATGACAGACACAAAATATTTCTTGCAATGGGAAACAATCCTGAGAAATCATGCTGGAACAGACCGCTTAGGTGGGGGATGTAGTATTGTAGTGCTCATGCAGTATTATTTAAGATCACTAACATCGTACAAACAAGCAAGAGTGTCACTTTTGGTTGTATGAAAGTATACATACTTTTGTACTTATCGGTATGAAGGCGGTGGAAGGAAGGTGGAAGGCCCCTATTGAATAGCTTTCCTCCATTTCTTTTCACTGTAGTTTGATCTGAACAAGCTGTAAGAAAAAGTAACTTCAAGAAATAAGAAATGTAAATCAGATTCCAAATATTTTTGTTTGAGAAGAGGTACAATATAGTGTACTTTAAAATGGAGTTATTGGTCAACAGAATATTGTTGCTTTGCCCCCTACAGGTCTTATCACTCGTCTCCGACATCCAGTTGGATCAACTGGATGTTCTTCACCATCAACAGCAGGATTTAGTTACGGTAATTTTTTTATCTTGTTTTGGTGGAGTATCTGCCTAGGCAAGTACTTAGATCACATTTACTCAGCTAATAATTAAGTTGTATCTGTGAAATTTCTCGGTAACAAGAAACACATAAACAGCCACATATTCACCAGAAACAGACACTCATTTCCTCGTAAGGCGTCAGAACCAAATGAGACATCTGACTCGAGTCCTTCCGCGCAGCAACTGTTGTGCTTCTATTACAACCACCAGTGCATTTCAGAGCTATCTGGACTTCTGTAAGTGGGCCTAAGACTCAAATATACATTTAATAGCTTTTCAAAGGCTATTTGGTTTATTGAAATGCTTAGGAAATAGAAATGAATATTATTTATGGGGAAGATTTTCTTTGTCAGTTCTGCAAGTTTTAGAAATAAGAATGAATCTTATACAGTATTAGAAAACAAGCAATAAATGCCAGTTTTGTGTATCTAGGTCAGGAAGTTAATACTATCTGGCTGATGATAGGAACCTCCAAAATCGTGTGTCTTCCCTGTGTATGTTCCCATAAATCTCAAGGCTTAGTATTTCTGAAGGGCCGAACTATTCTGGTTATTACAACAGAGGCAGCCAGTAACTATTTCTGTAGCTATACTATCTACCTGGAACTTGTCCAGAGTTAAAAACATCACATATGGTAATGCCAAGAAAGTTCTCATATGTAATCAAAACTAAACACTTGCCTTATCGTCAAGCCTCAGACACTCCTACATTAAGCAATTGAAACGCTAATCACATTCTACAAGCTGTAAAATAATATTCACATATAAACATATAGGAGCATGTGGAAATTTTCAGATATTTAAAACTCATGTTATAGCTGATGAACAATTGTGATGTTTCGCTGCATGCATTACCTGCAAATAGCAGGGCATGACTCCTGGAGCACAGTTCAGGAAAGCTGACCTGACTGTTGTAACATATTGGGTTGCTTTTACAGAGGAGTGGGAATTAAACCCATCTGAACTGACGTTCATGAAAGAACTTGGGCGTGGGCAGTTTGGAGTCGTTCAGCTCGGTAAATGGAAAGCAACCATCAAAGTTGCCATCAAAACCATCAATGAAGGTGCAATGTCTGAAGATGATTTCATCGAGGAGGCCAAAGTGATGATGTAAGTACAAAAGCTATTATTGCTGACAGTTGACATTGAGATGACCAAGAAATGAATAGAACTTAATTCCATTTAAAACAAACAGACAAAGCCAGTTTGATGGGAATGGTGGATGTGCAGGACAGAAGATATAAAGGTCTGAATCTGACTGCAGCGGCAGCACCCATTGCCAGAATCTTTCTTTAGAGGGTGCACTGCTTTGCGCTGTGGAGCTTAGTGGGGAGTAAATGTGCTGATAAATAAATGTGCTCCTACAGCTGTTCTTTCATCCATGATTCAGTGCCTTAGGACCACTGGCAGAGGTCATACCTCACTAAAGCTTTTGAGAAACTATCTTAGCATTTCTGCTAATTTTGCAAATTAAGGAAGTATCCAGACCAGGTCTTGGCACAGTCCAGAAGAGAAGAACCCTTGCAGGGTCATGTCACCTGCCTGAAAGCCAGGCATTACTGGACCTTTCCATTTCACATCATCCAAATCAAGCCTTTCCATTCACCGCATTTATATAACTAATGAACTATTATGAATTCAAAGAGTGAACGTTTTGGAGGAAATTGTAGGCAGAAATGTATTAGATAGTGGGATAACTCTGAGGCCAGTTGAATTGAATAATGTTATCAAGTATTAAAAGTATTTTTCAAAACCATCATGAGAATCAAAGGTCTAGTCACCTGCCAAGGACAAATGATAGCCTGTCTAAAATGTGATTTTAAACAGGAAACTCTCCCACCCGAAGCTGGTCCAGCTTTATGGAGTGTGCACACATCACAAGCCTCTCTATGTTGTGACTGAATTCATGGAAAACGGCTGCCTGCTCAATTACCTTCGGCAAAGGCGAGGGAAACTCAGCAGAGACATGCTGCTGAGCATGTGCCAGGACGTGTGTGAAGGCATGGAATACCTGGAAAGAAATAGCTTTATTCACCGTGATTTAGTAAGTGCAAGAGGTTTTCTGAGATTCTTGGTAAATATTGGCAGTATAGAACATGCCACTGCATTTTATGGGACACTAATGTGTCCTGTAAGACTTCAGCCCTGCAGGATCTAATAAGCCAACTGTGTTTTCCTGGCTGTAAAACAAAACTTTTCAGATGTTCTTTTGTCCATGGACAGCTGGAAAATCTACTTGATAATTAGAATCATAGAATCGTTTAGGTTGGAAGAGGCCTTTAAGATCATCGAGTCCAACTGTTAACCTAACACTGCCAAGTCCCCCACTAAACCATGTCCCTAAGCTCTGCATCTACATGTCTTTTAAATACCTCCAGGGATGGTGACTCAACCGCTTCCCTGGGCAGCCTGTTCCAGTGCTTGACAACCCCTTTTGGAGAAGAAATGTTTCCTAATATCCAATCTAAACCTCCCCGGCGCAACTTGAGGCCATTTCCTCTTGTCCTGTCACTTGTTACTTGGGAGAAGAGACCGACGCCCACTTCTCTACAACCTCCTTTCAGGTAGTTGTAGAGAGCAATAAGGTCTCCCCTCAGCCTCCTTTTCTCCAGGCTAAATAACCCCAGTTCCCTCAGCCGCTCCTCATAGGACTTGTGCTCTAGACCCTTCACCAGCTTCGTTGCCCTTCTCTGGACACGCGCCAGCACCTCAATGTCTTTCTTGTAGTGAGGGGCCCAAAACTGAACACAGCACTCGAGGTGCAGCCTCACCAGAGCTGAGTACAGGGGGACAATCACTTCCCTACTCCTGCTGGCCACACTATTTCTGATACAAGCCAGGATGCCGTTGGCCTTCTTGGCCACCTGAGCACACTGCTGGCTCATATTCAGCCGGCCGTCAACCAACACCCCCAGGTCCTTTTCCGCCGGGCAGCTTTCCAGCCACTCCCCCCCAAGCCTGTAGCGTTGCCTGGGGTTGTTGTGACCCAAGTGCAGGACCCGGCACTTGGCCTTGTTGAACCTCATACCATTGGCCTCGGCCCATCGATCCAGCCTGTCCAGGTCCCGCTGTAGCGCCTGCCTGCCCTCTAGCAGATCAACACTCCCTCCCAATTTGGTGTCATCTGCAAACTTACTGAGGGTGCACTCGATCCCCTCATCCAGATCGTTGATAAAGATGTTAAACAGAACTGGCCCCAGTACTGAGCCCTGGGGAACACCACTTGTGACCGGCCGCCAACTGGATTTAACTCCATTCACCACAACTCTTTGGGCCCGGCCATCCAGCCAGTTTCCTACCCAGCGCAGAGTACACCCATCCAAGCCATGAGCAGGCATTTTCTCCAGGAGAATGCTGTGGGAAACGGTGTCAAAGGCTTTGATAAAGTCCAGGTAAACAACATTCACAGTCTTTCCCTCATCCACTAAGCGGGTCACCTGGTCATAGAAGGAGATCAGGTTAGTCAAGCAGGACCTGCCTTTCATAAACCCATGCCGACTGGGCCCAATCACCTGGTTGTCCTGTAACAACTGAGAGAAGTCAGAGAAAACTGAGATATTAGCATGGAGCAGGCTAGTGTTAGGACATCCCAATACAAGAGCATCATGCAGTGATCACAACAGAATCAAAATCACAGCAATATGAAAGGTCAGCAACAATGAGGATTATTTTTTTTTAACAAAATCTTTTTCCATCTACATTTTTTCTACTCCCTACTGCCTTACCGTGATGCTGGGATATCTGGGTGGCTTTTCTGCCCTACCCCTCATAGGCAGGGAACCATAGGAGAGTAGCATACTACAAGCATTTTAGCTGATATATGCTATGTATGTGTAGCTACACAGTAGCGAAATATGTTGAATGACTCAGAGCCAGAACTTCACTTACATTTTTGAGCAAGACACTCATCTCCTTTTCGCATATAAACAGTATGAGCTGAAACAAAAATAATCAACTGTCGTATTTTTCTTAAAATGCTTTAGCACAGATTTCAGATATGTTTCTCTCATTTTCCCCAGGCTGCAAGAAACTGTTTAGTCAACGCTGAGCACATCGTTAAAGTATCCGACTTTGGCATGGCAAGGTAGGAGGCCATTGACGCAGGTTTAGTGGTTACCTATTCTCAGTCAGCGGCAGTATGACCTTGAGTTAACCTCATTGCTTGCTTCGCTGGTTTGGGGAATCCCACTGCGGTCAATTTTCGGATTCTGATGGAAATTACAATGTTGTTTAACTGTTGTACCATGAAATAGATGTTGTGTCCTCCTCTTGCTATTGGTGAGTGAAAAAGTCAGGTTAACGAAGTGGGGGGTAAACTTCAGAAGTAGTTAATGCACAGAAAATGCCCAGCGCACACAGGGCTGCCAGAAGCTTGAAGAAACGAGTTCCCTAACTTTTCTAAGCAGTGGGGAGGGCAGAAAGTCCCCAGGGACAGATCCGGGCGCTGCTGCTGACCTTTAGAGGCGGTGGCGGGTGAGTAGATCGGGCAGGAGACAGGGAGGGCTGGTGGGCAGGAAGTGTGATGTGCGCCGCTCTAGCAGGGAAGTGGTTTTTCTGCTTAATGAGAGGATCAGCCAAACATGGAGAAAGAGAGCAAAATGCACTCTGACAAGCACAGGCCAGAGAAACGTAGTCTGCCCTCGCAGACTTCCCCCAGAGGATGTGCTGTATTTTATAGCTGAGCTGACTGAATGACCGACTGCTACCCAAAGGGGTTGTCTCACTCCTTCCTTCTTTCCCCTTGCAAGCCCAGCACAAAGCTTGCCACTTCTGGGTTTTACTGGCTGTTTTTTTCTGCTGGGTTAGTAGACTGAATCGGCTCACTTTGGAGGCAGACGAGCTTGAAAGGCGGTGCGTGGCTCTGAGCAGGAGGTGCTGGTGACATTTGCCTTGGGGCTGCAGGTCATTAGATCATCGCAGCCGTGCTGCTTACCTTTCCCTTAGGTTTTGCCTTCTATTTCTAACCTAAGGATGACAACACCTCAGCAGTTCATAACTAAATACTTGCCTTTTCAAAAGGCTGTCCTATACCATGGCAATGCCCACTGGTTGCACTGCTCCCTAAAAGGGTAAGGTCAGTATCAGGGGTCTGGACTCACCCAAATGCACCAGAAAACACAGTAAGAGACCAAGGGGCTGTCAGGGTCCAGTCTGAGAATAACGGACCTGGATGGCTCACTGCTGCCAAAAAGTGGAGACCAGTGGTGTGGCTCTAGGACAGGCACTCACTTTCCCAGGGAGACCATGGAGAGGTGACGAGAACACAATCTAATTATTCAGAGCTCACACAATTGCCATTACGGGTTGTTTTGTACTGTTATTTCATAGGTTCCTTACCCAATAATCTCTCATCTTTCTGTGCCTGCACCAAAATAAGAAAGGGAGACAAAGAGATGACTTCTCTTAACGTGACTTCCTTTAAAAGGTGCTTCAAAAGGTGCCTTTGTATTACGCCTTCCATGAGAAAAAATGTTGTGTAGTGCACATCTGTCACCTACTCTGGAACTTTAATACTGGGAAAATGTGCACGGAGTTGTATGTAGGTAGGAATCATTCTAATAGCCTTTTAAAATGTTGCCCTATAAATGCCTGCATCGGGCACATAATTTCATCTTAACTGTGAGCTCAGCTCCTATAAGCTCAGGCAAAGAAAATTACTTTTCCAGTGTACCTGCAAGTGCCGTTGCCTTGTATGCGATGAACATTTCCTTCTGTGTTGCTTCTGTAACAATATGCCAGAAATTACATCTGTGAGGTTGGGCAGTGGATTCCACCCATCAGTTACGAAGTGTAGCCCTCTGCCAGCAGTGTTTGGGTACAAGTGGTTGAAAAGGTGGACTCTTTTAAAAAGAGATAATTATTATTTATTGCTGCGGGTTTTCCTGCCCATGGCATAGGGATCTTTCCTGTCAATATATACCCAGAAGATGACAACAGCAACCATCCTGTCAGTCTTACAAAGCATAGTAAAATGTTTTATTCCCACATACTTCTCACGAACAATTCAAATCATCCATTTAAACAGAAATCTCTTTTAAGTGCATAGCTTCCAGTGTGGGTATCTGTGTGCATTTTATATTAAATTAATGATACCATTTCTTTGTTTCTAAATTGACACTGTATTTTTATGGAATTATAAACCATCTGTGGAAATGTTGCCAGAACTGCTTGCCATTTAACTATCATTAAAATATTTGCTGTTTCCTGTTGTTCTTTAGGTATGTCATTGACGATGAATATATCAGCTCTTCGGGTGCCAAGTTTCCAGTTAAATGGTCATCTCCTGAAGTCTTTCATTTCAAAAAATACAGCAGCAAATCAGATGTCTGGTCATTTGGTGAGTTGATTAGTTGTTTAATGTGCAACATGCTGTGCTTCCCTAAAACTACTGATGTGATTTAAGAAAGTGTAACTTTTTACTGATACTACCTATCTTAAGCTTGAGTTCTTCCCATTTCTCAAATCTTGCCTATATTGGATGAATATGTTTTTTAATAGAAAGGGTCTATGCCTAAATATTAGATTTTGACTGAAATGTGCATTCTTGGTACATCTCCATTAGCCAAATGTATATTCATCTCAGTTTCATGGACCACCATCTTAGCTGACTTAAAAGAGAGAATTTTATCAGTTGAAAATGTTTTTGGTGGTGTCTCTTCATTCAGCTCAGGTTGCCCATATTTTCATGCAATACACAAAAAATCAAGAGTGGGGTTTTTTTTGCTTCTAATGTTAAATAGCTTGTGAGTTTTGGGTTTTTGTTTTGTCCTAAATATTTTCATTCACTTCTAGGTGTACTGATGTGGGAAGTTTTCACAGAAGGCAAAATGCCTTTTGAAAGTAAGTCAAATTCTGAAGTTGTCCGTGAGATTTCTCAGGGTAACCGACTTTATCGACCACATTTGGCATCATGTACTGTCTACAAAATCATGTACAGCTGCTGGCATGAGGTTTGTTGCCCCTTTTTTTTCTTGTGATATTCCTTTAAGGTATTATTCACCTGTAATGTGGATATAAAGGCAATCTTCAAAAATCGAGGCATTAAATCCTTATTTCACATCTGTGGTATCCTCAGTATCTATCACTATGCTTTTACAAATCACATCTAAGTTTACGAGCCTCTGCTTCTTTTGACTGTTGCATCCAATAAATAGAAAGCACATCATCAATACAATAGGTCTAGCCCATCCCTGGTTTTGAATATGCTACTATTGTCTCACTTCTCTGCTGCATCAAATGTAATACCTTTTTCACACCTCCATCATGTGTAGCTTTCTCTAGCTCTGCTCTGAATAATAACCTTAACGCATTCATATACAAAGTGGGTATGCCCACTAAATGTGTATTTTAAACCCTGTTTTTCAGATGTACATCAGTACCTCCGTACATCACTACAGCTCCTAGGCTGGACCCCTCTCACCCTCTCCACTCTGATTTAGTGCTTGATGTTCTTTCTCCATTTCTCTCTATTTCTTTCTATATTGTTATCAAAACATTGATTTCATCAACTTCTCCATCTGAGTAATCCCTTAAAGTCCCGCCTTCTCTAGTGTCTACAGGAAACGAATCTTTAATTTTAGATAAAAATTACTTTCAGAAGAGCTTTGTGTGCAATGCTTTCATGTAAATAGGCAGGCATACACTGAGAGTAGCTGGGGAACCTTGTTGCTGCCATTGTCTCCTTTATCCCACCTCTCCTTTCTTGTCCATCTTTTAACTCTATACGAAATTTTAGACCTTGAGTGAAAAAAGCTTAAGAGACTGAAATGTAAACTGCATCATCTAGCTTGCTTGCTTACTGCAAACACCCATCAGGAAGCCAGCTGCAGAGAGGACAGGGAAGAAGTTCTTTCTTCTCCTGTCTGCCATCACCCAAGACTTTGTTCCATGCTGAGCTGCAATACATTAAATGATACAGCAGTGAAGATCTTTTTTTCAACAGCCCAGGAAACATTCCTGAGTATCATGGTTTCCTGAGAGGTAGTGCTTTCCAGTGACCCGTTGCAGGGGAGAAATCCTATAGGAATTCTGGTCCAAAATTGAAATAAAGAAATTTTAGGAATGCTTGGAAAACTGGCTGTGCTCATGCTGCTGGTGTCATGAAGAACAGATGATTTTTTCCCCTCAAATGATAAACTTGATCTTTTCTTCTGTATTAATAAAATAAAATGTAATTTTTAAGTGGTAGCTCATATGTACTTGTAACCATCTTCTGAAGTCTGGTACTATAATTAATTGACCAATCTGCTAATATAAATTTATCCTCTGCTTTTCTTTTCAGAAACCTGAAGGACGTCCTACTTTTGCAGATTTAATAGAGACCATCACAGAAATAACAGAGATGGGATAATCAGAGATTTTACACCAATATATTTACTGAAAGGTTAGCATTAAGCACGTTGGTAATGTAGCTGATACAGAAATCCTCAGCCTTTTAGAGCAGTCTCTACTTGAATCGCAGTACCAGCATCCTACATATTGAAGCAGCTGTTTGGGCTTGGCCTAATTTTTACTCATTTGAGAAAGATACCTCAAGAGACTGGTTCGGGACTCTCAAGGCTTTGTTTTCATGATTAGGGAGAAAAAATCTCCTGTGTGGAAATAAGCAACCAAGCTTACTCACCTTATAGCCCTTTTTATTTATTCTTTTGGTCAGAGCTACACTAATTCCTGTAACAATATTATTAAATTATTTGGTACTTAATATGACTCATGCGCTGGGGAATACTGATTGGCAGCAGCAAAAATGATGGAAGAACCTCTGATAAAGCTCTAGCTAGATCATGTTTACAGATGCAAAGCATCCAGCACTGAAGAAACGGAGTAGTGTTACAGAAGGGGCAGCAAGCTAACTGACCAACTGCCAGAGCAGCGCCCACGCGTGTTCCCGTACCCACTGCTGCGGATAAAGGCAGGCAAAGGGAGCAGGCATCATTTAGCAGCTCCCACGTCACATCGGAGCAGCTGGAAAGACTGAGCATCCCTGAAGGATTTTAAACCTGCATCACAGGTCAAGGCGCCTTCTCTACCATTTCTGTGTAAAGGAAGGAGAGTAAGGATTATACGATCCAAACCTCTCCCTGAATTTTCCAGTATTGTCTCCCATTCCTCGCCTGCTGCTGCCTACTCAAACGCCCACGCTTGCCTTAGTCATGCTCTTGCAAGTGCTCGGAATGGTTAACGGACGAGTTAAAGCTGGAACCTGACAGCAAACCAAAGTGCTTTGAATTAGTCTAGCTCAGCTGGATCCTGCGATGATACCTGACATGGACAATGTCTGTAACCCTACTTGATATGTTATTATTCACTTCTCATTTTAAATCTTAATTTTGGTCGGTAGAAATATATTATAGAAAAGAGAGCGCAGATGAAGTTAATAATCATTTAATATAAAATAGAGTCAGACCATTACAAATAAATAGTTTTTTAAAAAATGTGATTGCATTGTGAATTATTTATAGGTAAATACATCAGCATATTTAGTTTTATAGCACTTTGTAGACAAAATACTTAAAACCCACTAGCTGAAGAATGATTGAGTTCTGCACAACTTAAGTTTTCCTTTCCAAATTTAAAAAATAACTGCAACAATAAAATGAAATATATCAATCATCCTAAGTTTTGAATTTCCAGAAGATGATGGCATCTTTGGGTCACATCCACTCCTGGCATTAATCACTCACCTTTACTGCAATAGTATTTTGATAGTTATCATCCCTTGGGAAAGGAAGTTCTTAATCCGATTGTTTGAACATTTGGGATTACCTTCAAACACACTTTTAAGGCACTTCTGCTTCAAGTGAAGCATGGTATCTCTATCCTTTCATATAATCTGCTAGAAGAATTGCCATCAACTGATGTCACTGTTCACTTTTATAATCGACATTTATGAGCACTCAATTCCTTATCAGACCTATGACTAAGTACAGATCTATACAACACAGTACTGCACATTGAGCTCACCACAACTTTATGCCCAGGCCACAAAAGTACAGATGATGCGCTACAAATGCGAAATTCAAACTGTCTCTGCAATATAGAAGTATGTGGGGACTTTGAATAATGTATGAGGCATCTTTTTTAATAGCTCTTGTAAAACTGGCTTTGCCACATTTATTACTGCAAGTTAATATGTAATACACTACAGTACCGTGCAATAAAAAGCTCTGGTAGGTTTACGTACTCAAAGCACTCTGCTCATGCTCGTTTCACTGAATTGTCCCATGGTGAATATGCATCCATCCTTGAAACGTTGGTCTAATATACAGAGCCAATAATGCTTGCCTACCAGGCTTCAACTTCTCTATATAATCTTTCTGTAGGCTGCTTTGGGAAATGATGAGTAGGCTGTTATTAACACTCTGACGCAGATAAATTTAACAGCTGCTATCATCAGGCTGACAGTAAATAACTGAAAAAGCACTAGAACATGCTTCAGAGCCAGTGAAACCAGTTGTCGTGGTTTAACCCCAGATGGTAACCCAATATCACGCAGCCGCTCGCTCACTACCCCCCCCCCCCCCAGTGGGGTGAAGAGAATTGGAGAGAAAGGAAAACTCGCAGGTTCAGATAAAAGCAGTTCACCAGGACAGCAAAGGAAAAAAATATAAAAATATATTAATAATGATAATAATAATAATATATAAGGATAATAGAATATATAAAACAAACGATACACAATTTCTCACCACCCGATGACCAATGCAGCCCATCCCCTGCAGCAGTCAGGGAGCAGGGGTATCCCCCCCCAGCTATCCCAGAACAGCAAGTTCCAGAGAGAGCAGGTGAGGGAACAAACAGCCGAATGAACAAACGAAAAGGCCTGAACGAACGGAAAAAAAAGGAAAAACAGGGAAACAAAAAGCAACCAGAAGGGAAGCTTAAGGATTAAGGGAAGTTAAGGCTAGTGGCCCACCAGCCAACCCTCACTTATACTGTGCATGACGTCTCTGGTATGGAATACTCTCTTTGGCCAGTTTGGATCAACTCTTCTGGCTCTACCCCTCCCAAGTTTTTGCACCTGCACATTAGCAAAACCTGGGAAACTGCAAAATGTCCTTGATCGTTTAGCAGCAACCAACAACATCAGTGCACTATCACCATTCTTCACACGCTGAATCCAAAACACAGGAGCTGCTGGAGACAAAACTAGCTCTGGCCTGGCCTAAACCAGGACACCAGTGCTTCATCAGCAACAAGAAAGGTCTACAGGACAAAGGTCAGGTATCTACAGTGTATTTACTTACCAGAAAAGCTACACCCATAAATAAATACTAAGGAGGCCACCTCAGTCCTCACGGTGTCTCTGAGCTTAGCTCAAACTCTAACCATATTCAAACAGGCAAAAATGAAAGTTCTTATGCAAGTGAACAGTGAATGCCACCCATGTCACTGACCATAAAGAGGCACATGTGGGCAAATGGATGTCTGTTAGCTGTTTTTTTTAAATCTTTGTGTGACAAAAGAGAGACCTGGAAGAGCAGTAAAGGTTAGAAGGAGACACTATACCACCCTCATATGGCGAATGTCTAGTCAAAGGCTGTATTCTTGCTCAGCATTTGTAAAAATTCGGCTGATGTTTCCTGATCAAACATCAGAAAACTTGCAGCAAGTCAGCATTACGGAAAAAAAGGCAGAATTCCCAGCCTCTGTGCACCAGTCGCTTAGGATATACCGCTTTCCTATAAAAAAGCTGCACTGTTGACAAACTGGAATGTATTTTCAGAAAATGAAATTACTGCCCTCGTCAAAAGTATTCCTGATGAGCAATTACTTGTCTGTATGAGTCCGGTGACATTTATCTGCAGTGCCATTTGGTTTTCAGACCAACTTTTTTTACCCTTCTATAAAGTTTCCCAAAGAGGGAGGCGCTGCAGACACACTAACGCACACCACCACGTGCCGCTCCTCCCTCACGCACCACCAGCCTGGCTCCCGCTCAGCCCCCCCATCCTGTCCTGAACCTCGGCACCACTTTAAAACCTGCCAGAAAGGAGTCAGCAATGGGAAACCCGCTCTGCTAAAAGAGTATTTACTAACACACTTGCCAGTATTGCTTTGCTGGAATTTAAACTAGCAAAATAGCATTTGATAGGAGTATATAATTCCCCATATAGCTCCAGGACACAACCGTGATGAGTGAAGAGGCTGAAGTTTTGAATCAGTACTCTTTGGGATGAAAATTTTTTATAGCGTGGCTGTTTTAAGCGTGGCTGGGAAGGCAGGTAAAGGAAGATGGTAGAACAGGTTTCTATAGAAACTAACCACCTATGTGCTTCCTTCCAAATTCCCTGCAGATTATTTAACCTATCCAAGTCTTCTTGACCTTCCTACATGTAATCAGTACAGCTATGTAATGAATTTAATTGCCCATTAATTTGTCCTGAGGCACAGTAGTAATAAGTAGCTGCCAAGATTTGTTTTGTATCAGCATTTAAAAGCCATAATTTGGTTAGCAATGTATTGCCTCTGAGGTTTTCTTCTAGTTCTTAACCATTCCCCCTACTTTCCAAAACACTTCGAATTACTTTAGAAAATATCCTTCATTTTGCTGCCTGGAAAACCTGACAACTCACTGAAACACTCTCCATGGAGACTGGCCATGAGAAAGAGACCCCTAACACATCAGCTTTGGGTCTTCTTCCCTAGTTTAGAAGGGAAGGCATTTTCACTTGCCCGTTATTTTTGTCCCTCAAAATCCATGTCTTTTGGCATCAGCATTAAATGTTCCTTGCCAATGCTTTTTACAGAACACTGGGGTAAAAATAACACATCTGGACAAGTTGGGTAATTCCATAAGAGAAGCTAAAACCTCTTGATCTCCCCGTATTTCTCCTTCCAGTTCTATCATAACATTACGGACTTTGCAGCTGAAGATGAATATATACTAGTTTCACACATGGCTTTTCTAGTCCCCTATCAGAAGAACTAGTAAAAGTCAAAGCTACTAAAAGAAGGACATGATCAGGTCAGACGCACACAAACTGCAAGGACATCAGCCAGATCTTCTTCTAGAAACCACTTATGTGTGCATAGGACCACCTGCTAAAACCAAGATTATTCGCTTTGGCTCTATCAGATAGATAGTGTTTAAATGCTTACCAGAAATACGAATTACACTCCTTTTTATCCCCTATTTAAAAACACACAGATCATTTAGAACATAACCCATGAATAATTTATTACAAGAGAAATATTAGCATAATTTCACTAAAAATTAAAATTATTCCAAATTAATTACTAAATATAAACATTTTCAAAAATAACATCTCTTACAGAAAATGTTTTTTATACAAAAAGATTATCAATAATTTACTTCTTAACATGATAGACTTCCTGTACACCATGAAAATAAGCATTAACTTTGGTTTTCTGACATTGTAAGAAAATAACATTCTTTTCCTAGTAGATGTTATTTATGTATGAAAGCAGATACGCAGGTCCAGTAGAAAATACAGAATTTTTGCTTGGTACAAGTTAACCTACTGCCAGGAGTTGGTATAAAAAGAGCCCAGACTTGGTATAAAAAAAGAGTCCAGATCCTTCTCGAAGAAAGTATTACTACATATCTTTAAAAAATTGCCAACACACATCCACTCAAAAATTGGACTGGTTGCTTTTTCAGACAAATAACCCATTTGCTCACACCACAGTGATGACCATATAAGCAAACAGAGCAGCCACCAGCTATGCAAAACTATTTCTTTTTCACTTTTTAGGGTCAATCAATATTTTCTTCATTTATTCTTTAAATTATATGAGTAATGCACAGTGAAAAGTAATGCAAGTTTTTGTTAAAAGGCGAAGTGTAAAGAAACCTCCATCTTTAGTCTTTTTATTATTTCTATTATCTGGTTTTAATGATAAAGATTTTGTAGCTTGAATCTGGCCGAGAAAGCCAAAAAGTATTGTCTGCATTAACTAAGAAGTAATGAAACCATGTTTATGTATTTTCTTCTCTGAAGATTTTAACAGCAAAGAATTGCTGCAAGTCTCATCACTTGGGAAGCTGAAAAATATTCCAAAGCTGTATACATTGTCATTATATTTTCAAGGCAAGTACATTTTTTGTGAAAATGTCTCTTTTGCTGGGGTAACATTGCTGCCATCTCCTGCACTATTGAAGGTACTTCTCAAATTAGGTAATCACAGGTGATAACCTGAATCCCCATTGCCTAATGACATCTTCTGGGCTTCTCTTTACATCGGCAAGATTACCTGCAATATTTTATAAAGTAGTGTGAGCAGAAGAACCGGATACACTTTTCAGTATCACATTTTTCGGATATGCTCTTCATTGTAAAAATGAAGGTTTAGAAATAAGTTGCAAATGATCGATACAATTTCTACCTCTTCCTGTAGGTATGTCAACTACAAACCTACCCAAGTGAAAAAAAAGGTGCTTGTAATTTAGAAATAACTTTAAGCTAGTATTCCTAGTGTTACTTTCTAGTTTTTGATAGCTTCTAAAGCATCATTAAAAATCATTAACAAGTGAGATGTTTCATGAACGTCTTTCAAAAAGGAAGTACTTAAACTTCACACAACACAAACACGTATGAAATACCAGTAGCAACACTTTTGTTCTTACAGCTAAATTATGAGTTTTCTTTCGTGGAACAATTCGCTATCCATCCGAAGTGTCTACTTTTACTACACTCTTTTTGAACGTCAGAGAACGTATAGCCTGCTTCATGAGGAGGTTCTGCCTGGCATATAAATCTCAGCTAATTAAAATAATTTTTTAATTGCTGAAATGCCAGCATACTCTGGTAAATGTTCTGGACTCACACTTAAAAACCCAAGAACTGGAAATACTACCTTTCTGATGAGTTTATCATGACCCACACATCTGATTGCTGAAGCTACTATCTTGCTCACAAAGTGGCAACAAAGGGGATTGTAATGAGTAAACCATGGACTATGCAAGCTCGTTTTGTGAAGATAAAGATCAGCGACCACAACTGAGGAGTATACTGTGGTACAGATACTAATCTTCAAGGCCTATGGTAGATTAATAGCTAAAACATCTAATAGAGGTGAATACTCATTTTTAGAAAAGATGAAAAGGCCAAACTACAGCAAAAGATGTTTTGATGTTTCTCAACCCTTGTTTACAGCCCTTCCTTCACCTAGTATTTTTAGAAATAGTGCATGGATTGGAAAATGGATCTTGCTTTTATAACGGAATATAAAATAACAGCACTGTTTTGCTATTAAGAAGCAATGATACCTTTCTGGAAAATGAGAAAAAATTTTGAAAAGCTTGGATGGGTTTTGATGAATAAATGGCAATATTAGGAAGAAGTATGGAAGTAAGTAAAACCCATTCTTAAGCCTCAAAGTAGTATAAAACAGAGTGGAAATTCTTAATTGCACATTCTGGTTTTCTTCTACCTTTGAATAATTTATTCTTTTATCTTATTTAATTTTTTTTAGCCAACAGCAATTGTGTTCAGGCCTCTAATGAATTTGCTTTTTCTTAAAATGTAACTTCATCATAGTTTTGAAATAAAAAGGTACATGTACATCCAGGGATTCGCAATTCATTCAGGACTCCTGAAGTAGAAAAGCTAAGACTTTGCTGTTAAAAAATGGATTTTGAAGGAGAATGGTCACCAAGAACTGCATTTCATAAATTTTTTTGTGACTTCTATTTGAGGTTCATTGGTAGGTCATCAAAAATGAAAAAAAAACTGCATAAAATTTAATACTAAAAGCTAAAAGAGTTAAACAATATTTTCTTCATACTGTATCTCCAATGAATGTCCTTCAGGTAGACTATCTACAAGTTTGCTTGGCAATGAATTATAAAAATATAAAGAAAGTCTGAAATATTAAGTCCATCACTAAGATAATAGCAGAGTGCTTGTCACTTCTGCAAGGATTATCTTCTACCATGATGGGAAAATTGCACTTTGTAAACATCACTTACAAAGACCATTCTTTTCTGCTAAAATTCTCCAATAGGAGATGCTGCATAAAAAAGGACAAGGTTGTTCATTGCCTGACATATAATCACCATCAGGTTTCTGTCTGTCATGTTAATTATTGAACATTTTCATTCATTACTACCAACCGCTGCTACACAGAGGAGTGGCCCACACTTAACTGGCCTTACGGATGGTTTTCCAGAGGACTGCAGAAAAGAAGAGCATTCTGGTAGACACAGGTGGGCTGAGTCTGCAATTCACGATACTTCAATGATGAACGGTGCTTGAGAGTTTCATTGACTGAATAAAACGTTGTCCTCCTCATATGCCAAAGCTGGGTCTTCCATGCTCTCCAGTAAAGTGTGACAGGTTTCATATTCATGGTGTGGTAATGATGGTTCTCTGGCAACAGTGGACATCAACTGACTCCAGGTGATACTAGTATTTTTGAAAGCGTGCAATAGAAAAATGCCTATGATGATACTGGAGAATCCACTCAGGGTTCCAATGATATCACCCAGGTCCATACTACTCCACTCCTTGAACAGGATGATGGAGCATGTCACAACTGTCGTGGTGAAACAGACGTAATAAATAGGTGTCACGAGAGATGTATTGAACACATCCAATGCTTTGTTGAGATAGTTGATCTGAGTGCTGACTGAGAGCACTAAGATGCCCACCAAAATGTAAACCAATGGATGTCGATAAACTGGCTTCCACTCCAGCATTTGTTTAATGGCAATGCCCAGGCCTTTCACAGATGAGACAGAGAAGGCACCAATGAGCGAGCAAATTAAAATGTAGATCAGTATATTTGTCTGACCTCTCCTTGGAGCCACGATAAAAATCAGCAGGAGGGCAACAACTGTTAGGAGAACAGCAAATGTAACAAACGCTGTAAGAAAGAAGAAAGGGAAGAAGAGTAATGTGCATGAGATAAAATACCAGACTACGTCCAAGTGCATGCTAAAAGTTATTCAGTGTCACAAACACTTCTCTGTTGCACAAGTTCATTGCAATTGCATACAGACCTGGATCTTGCAGCTTTCTTTCCATCTCATCTAGTGAAGTCACCTCCTCCTCCTCAGGGGCGTGAATAACCATGACTGTTGACCCCAAAATGCTCAGTATGCAGCCCAGCTTTCCATGAATATTCAGCTTCTCATTTAAAAAATAGGATGACAATATAGCACTGTTTGGCAAAATATAAATAAAAGGTTCAGCTCCACCAGCCACATGAGACATTCAAAATCTGTCTGTGTAACATGACAGTAATTCAAAACCTCTTTTAAATTTGGATATGTGGGAAACCAGCCTGAAACAATCAAATTTTAAGGAGTTTTGCAAGGGGGTTGGTCAGGACCAAGATGGTCAGGTCACGTTTAGGGGGGGTTAGCAACCCTGATCCCTCCCCTCCAGGTTGTAAAGGGTTGCTCAAGGAACTTCTCATTACTGATTGCCTGGGTCAGGGGTATGCACTCTCACGCACCTGTAGATTGACCACACGAGCTGTTATTTCCTTTCAAAAATGGTTTAAAGCACGTCATTTGCCATCAGAACCAATGCACACAAGTTTTGGAAACTGTTCCTCATCCCCCCCTCTCCGGGGCTCTCCCACCCAGGCACAGTTTCTGGCTGGCTTGCCAGGACTCGCCAAAAAACACAGAGAAGGCCCGTCTCCCCCTTTGAAGAGGACTGACCCCAGGCTCTCCAACGGGTTCAAGATTTAACCTAAGGATAATAACATGGCCCAAATGAGGCCACCTCACGGGGTACACGATTAAGCTGGCTAGAGCACCACCTTAGGCACAGACATAGGCTTAATGGTGTGTTGACACGCTCACAAATAGGTTTTCAACGTGCTGATCAAATTACAGCTATTTTTTTGCACCAGGGTAACGAATTCACTGTCATGAAGTTTTCACAACCTCTGTTTCATGAAAATTGGAAAGATTGCTACCCACATCAAAGGACAGGGCGTTAAAACTCAAGTTGTTTTGTGAAGCAGCAGCCAGGCAGCCAGTTAGTCTTCATCTACCTACCTGATGATCCCAGCGCATTGGTCGGTGACAGAGTTACACTGGTTTTGCTGTGACAGAATGGCTGCATTCTGTCTAGATTACTGATTAGATTACTGCAAGCATCTTTAAAAAAAAGTAAAATACGTGGCCCAGGTTGGTTTTAAACACAATGTTTCATATAGTATACTAAAAGAGTTTTACATTTAAAATACAGTAATTCCATTTTGCTAATAAATTATTTCCCAGAATGTTTGTTGGAAGCATAATCCATGTCTTTTCTGCTTCTGTGATAGCCATATTAATGTATGTGCTTAAGTACTTGGAAATTACTTGTTTCTTCATACACAGGAAAGAGTGAGTGTTTGAAGCGCATTCGTACTTCAAAAGAACCACAAATTTTAACTGTGGATATTAAAAAAGCTAAAATTTTCTTTGCCTTCTTTCCAGAAGGACTTGGAGAAGACCAAAGAAACCCAAAATGCTTACTAAGTGTGGCTTAATATGAAATTATGCTCCTATAAAAAAGAAAAGTTTTTGAAAACATTTTAATGGGAGAATACTGAATTTTCTTTTAAAGTTTTGTCACAACTGAAGAACGGGATAAGACTTTTTAAGAAAGCTTCAGTTCTCAAGGAAGAGATAAATTACAGCCTTCTACCACTGTGCATCAGCAGTATACCTGGTACACGCTGATAAGAAATACTTCATAATATAGGTGGAAGGCTGTTGGGAAAGCATATATTAGTCTTTGGGACAAGACTTATCATTCCCTCTACCCAGAAAATTCAGTTCTAAATAAAAATGGGATCTTTCCACTGAGGAACTAAAAGTAATTTTTGTCCATATATTACTTTTCAGTTTTCTTATTAAAATTCTCTACTTTCAGCCAAAGACAGTATTTTTCCCTCACGCAGTGAAGGGTTCATTTGTCAAGGTTTGCTCCCAGTTTGTACTCACCTTATGAGAACACTCAGTGCACCCAGGGGGGTAACTAAGGTTGCAGGTGCAAAGGCATAGGCAGCAAAGTTTGCAGCTTCTCCTAATCCCACTGCAGAAGAAAGAACATTTGAATCAGGTTGAAGGGGAGGAATAAAAGGCAAACTATTACAAATATTTTGTATGATATCTACAATAGGCAATAGAAACCAAAATCTTTTTTCCTACACTATATATGCAAATTTTCCTTTCAAAATTATCTAACTTCCTCTGGACATAACAAAGGCTGAAGAAAGGTAAATACTTTTCCCCCAAGTACTCTCAGAAGCTGGACAGATTCAATCCCATTGCTTTTGACTGGATATTAAAGAAAAGGTGGTTATTCTGCAAAGAGCTCCGAAGAGCAAACACAGTATTTGAGAGATGGGGTATCAGAATGGCTTCTGTCATAAAGGTGATTGCAAAGACATTTCTTTTAAGTGAAAGGAGTGAAAAATCAGGGAAAAAATCTATTTAAAACAATCTGCTTTATGTAGCATTTGTATATAGGTTGAGAGGAAAGAGGTGACTTACTTGATAGCAATCCAGCCCACCAAAGCCATTCCTTCAAATAAGAATATCCACCCTGTCCTGAAAGCGGAAAAAATAATCTCATCTCAGAAGAAAGACATCACCTTATTATAATAAACAAAACTACAGCTTCACATTTGCATCTAGTCCTACAAAGTACTGAAAGAGCATGTTATCTGGACGCAACATGAAGAATATTTTGTTTGATTTTGACTGATATTTTTATTAATCGCTCTACTGCTTTGTGATTTGGACTTCTGAAAAATTGTATTTGACTAAATATACATGGAGGGAAAATTCCAAGCAAAAGTAGAATGTCCATGAAGACTGTTAAGTGAGCTTAAGAACTGCTTCAAAGTGCTTTCCCAGGTCAGAGCCAATATATTCATACAGTCACCTGCATTTTGACTCTGCTTATACTTTAAATTGAGATAAATGAGAAAGAAAAATGTCACTGTATGCATTGATTTTTTTGACATAAAATGTAAGTATATTGAACATTCAGTAACACATTTTTCCCAAATAAATTATCTGGAACAGTAGATTTCAATAAACACAATAAACAAAAGAAAAACTGCTAATGCTATAAATTTAAATCCATACAAAAGGAATTATGAGATTAGTCCACTGGGTTTTTTAAAAGCTCTGCACATTTTTCCAGCTCTTCATCTGTTGACTTTGATGAAAGAATAGTTGCACTAATTGCAGAAACTCTTGTAATACGTATCCTTTCTACAGCACATTTCACTTCCTTTTTTAAAAAAAGAACTAAACCTACGTACCGTCTTAAAACTTTCCAACTCAAATGAGGAGGGAAAAAGATGGGAAAAAAAAGAGAGAGAAAGGCGTTTTGAAGAGTAAGGCAAATGGAGACCTTTATTTGGCATCTCACTGCTGTCCGGGAGGAAATATCACCAGCTCACTAGATTTAATACCCACCGCTGCCCCCATAGCCCTACGAATTCTGAAATCTCAGTCCCTGTAGCCACACCGTATTTCCATCCCTAGCCAAGACAGGACTTCTGACCACTGTTAGAGTACAATGGTTTTCAACTACGATGGTTTTAAACACGTGATCTGTGATTCGAACCTTGATTTTGCCGAGTTACAACAGAGGCGTTTGGGTCCCCAGCAGGACAAAAGTGGGCACGTCTGCTTACCAGCTCGGGCCACTCCTTTGTCTGCCAGTTTCAAAAGTCCTTTCTTCTTCAGTATGAAACTAGAACCAATAAAGATACTGGAACTGATCGCCAAAGCCAAGCCAACATAGAGCTGGTATTTGCTTCCAGCAGGCATGGAAATGCTCCCATTCGTTTCACTGAAAGTCCCGTCCATAGAGGCGAGGAGAGAAGAGTGGGATTCAGACACGTTGATGATCTGGCACCATGCTTGACAGGAGTCATGGCAAGGAAAAGAGAGCACAGCACCTGGAAGAGAAAAAGGGCCCACGTTGGGCGCCAAAAAGGACTGTCGTGGTTTAACCCCAAATTGTAACCCAATACCACGCAGCCGCTCGCTCACTCCCCCCCTCCCCGCTGGGGTGGGGAGGAGAATCGGAGAGAAAGGAAAACTCGCGGGTTGAGATAAAAACAGCTCACCAGGACAGCAAAGGAAAAATATGAAAATATATTAATAATGGTAATAATGATAATATATACAAGGATAATAGAATATATAAAACAAACGATACACAGTTTCTCACCACCCGACGACCGATACAGCCCGTCCCGAGCAGCAGGCAGGGAGCAGGGGTATCCCCCCCCCAGCTATCCCAGAACAGCAAGTTCCAGGGAAAGCAGGCGAGGGAACAAACAGCTAGACGAGTGAAAAAACAAAAAGGTAAAAATAGGGAAACAAAAAGCAACCCGAAGGGAAGCTTAAGGATTAGGGCAAGTTAAAGGTCTCAAAAGCCTCAAAAGCCCAAAGGACCAAGAAAGATCTAGTAAAAACTAGTGGCCCACCGACCGACCCTCGCTTATATCAAGCATGACGTCTATGGTATGGAATATTCTCTTTGGCCAGTTTGGATCAACTATCCTGTCTCTACCCCTCCCAAGTTTTGCATCTGCACGTTAGCAGAACCTGGAAAACAGCAAAATGTCCTTGGTGGTTCAGCAGCAACCAGCAACATCAGCGTGCTATCACTGTTCTTCTCACACTAAAGCCAAAACACAGGAGCTGCTGAAAACAAAACTAGCTCCATCCTGGCCTAAACCAGGACAGAAGACGAGTGATTCACAAACCAGGCACAGCTCTGAAGGAGCCCGGTCCTCACTCTGCTCGCTCCTTTCCACGTCTTTCCAGAGCAGTTATCATTTCTGACTGTGCAAATAACATACACAAATCCACATAACATACACAATGCTGCCCCAGGTCATTAACCACCCCTGTAATTCACAGGTGCATGCCTTATTTTAGATACCTATTTTGCACTACATTGCCTCAGTCAAGCAATCAGGGCAATACCAAGGAATGCAACAATAAAATACTATCTTTGATGTAAAATTCAACTTGAAATCATAAAAGCTAACCTGAAACCTCAAGACAAAAGGGTTCTTTTGTGTTGTGCAGAGACCACATCCCCAAAAGAGAAACATAAAGCCAAATCCACGATTTCAGACTTTGCCTGCTAGAGTAAGCTTGCTGTTATTCCAGACTTCTGCTTTTACATTTGTAGTTGAGTTTTGGAAACAAAAAACAAAAAAAAAGAGAAGGTAAAAGAATCTATATTAGGGAGCAAACTCTTGCTGCATATGGGCACTAATAGGTTTTATTAAAATTGTTCAGCGACTACTGTGTGAGCCAGATCTTCTTTAACCCATCATAGAATTTTGAGGTGGAAGCCTCATTACACCTCACAGCAATTTTCATCCAACCTCAACAACCCCTAGCTGGAGGAAGACCACAGCCTGCAAGGGACAGTCCCCCTGGCAACACAGCTGCAGAGCCGGGGGATCCTGAGCTAAAACTGAAGCTTCACACTCTCCACC
Source organism: Phoenicopterus ruber ruber (assembly GCA_009819775.1). Classification (NCBI taxonomy): domain Eukaryota; kingdom Metazoa; phylum Chordata; class Aves; order Phoenicopteriformes; family Phoenicopteridae; genus Phoenicopterus; species Phoenicopterus ruber. The sequence continues at coordinate 29,675,341 of CM020218.1, read as the reverse complement.
AGCCAAGCCTCATCAGCATCACTACGATGACAGCCTGTGGGAATGACGTCATTGCCATCAGTCTAGACATGTTTTTTAAAAGAAGAAGAGGTATTGAATTTCCAAGAACGAAAGGAGTCGTCATTTTGCACGGGGAAGCAGGGGACAGGCAGCAATGCTGCAACAGGGCTTACAGTAGTCTAGCCTGATGTTTCAGTTTCTCACGGTAGACTGCACCACGCAAACGGCATGGATCTGAGAATCTAGGCTGGCATAGATTTTAAGGACAACCTTTTTGGAAAGAAAGGTTTTACTGTGAAGACTTGTTAAAATATGAAACAGCTGAGGCAGAAGTACAAAGCTCCGTCCATGGTGATTCATATAAAGCACTGGATGCAACAAATAATTTTGCTTTCCGTGTTTCCCCTGTAATTAAAATGACACATGAAGGATTCATCCTGCTGAGCAGCACTACCAGTAACTCACTCACTTTTTTTTTTCCAACTGAAAAAAACAGTTGGAGACTTGGTAGAAAAAGATGTGCCTCTGGGTCTGTTCATACCTAAGCTCTGGAAATATTAAAGTTCTGTCAAAAGTACTTCACTGCACAATTAACAATAAGCAGCCTTGGATAATTAATCTAATACTGTTTAGGAAGGAATATTTAAAATATCAAAAGTATTAAAAATGGTATGAAATTTGACAGCGTATCTTCATTTGCAGCTGACAATGCTGATACTAACACTGGGAGATACCACCCTTTACACGTAAGGAACTAGAATGAATATCTGCTCCCAGTTGTCCTGTGCCATACTGTACAACAAACATACTACAGGAAGTTAGCATTTGATTTTCGGGCTCTACGATCACATTTCCTTGTTTGCCAAGAGAGTTTCTATACAACGGAGTTGTTTTGTATGGCTAAGCCAGACTTCGTAAAATTGGTCCCACAAGGTAAGTATGTCCATATCCTGCAGCTGAAGACTAAAATCTTACAGCACTTACATCTACATGAAATTACTTTTGCATAGTATGTAGGATAGATAGCATTCTGCCATCTTATCATTACTAGAAGTTGCAATTGGATAATGTAAAAGAAATAGGATTTGCATCTGTATCTGAAAGTATTTTAAAATCTTAAAAGTATTAGCATAGTCTTAAAAGAAGAAAATTTTGCGTAACTTAAGTTTTGACACAATTATTAAAGATTAAATTATAAAAGAAAATTACAGAAAAGTCCTTTAAGCATAAATGTGCCTCTTTTAGCTAACACACACCAGGGCAAGGCAAAAAAGCAGAGAGGTTGCCAGCGAATGAAATCCTTTAGCTCTCAAGGGATACCTTATAATGATGCTAAACCGGACTGGCGACGGACGTACCACCACCACTCGGCTACTACAGGCTTTATGTGAGAAGCAGCAACATTTCTTGCCTTTAATTAAAAGAAAGCATCAAGACAATAGCTCTTGATAAGTATGGTCTTTCAGCTATCTGCAATGGTAAAGGCAGCTTTCTATCAGCACGTTGCGTTTCTAAAGTGAAGAAAATAACACTCTTCTCCCCCTTTTTGTGAATGGTGTACTTTCATTTAGCTGGAGATGAATGGCAGGCTTATTCCCTTCCATATGACACTACTCCTGCATTTTCTACTGATTCTGAAGTTTTCCATTCCCCAGCAGATTTTACAACATCGAATAATGAAAATTTAATCATGCCATCTGTAGTAAGGCACTCAGTGACTGCCACAGGATGTTTCTCTCCTTTCTGAAATACAATCTTTGCTCACATTTACAAAAAGACGTTGGATCATCTGCCAGCTGAGAAGAGTCATTCTGAATACTTGTGATCTCTGTTGTGCTGAGCAGCTTTTTCTAGTTTAAAAAAACGTGTCATTTGTTCCACTTGCATGTAAAGTGGTATGTCACTCCACTGATCAAAGAACCACCTGAGAGCTGGAAAGAGGCGGCTCATCCAGGAATTACTATTACTTTATTGCCCACTGTGAACAGTCTTAAGATTACCTGGAAGGACCGAGGAAGGTGACAAATCTCTGAGGCCGCCTGCCTTGCTCAGCACCCAGTTTCTGTAGCTAAGCTAGTTTCACCTCCCACTTCCAAATGTCAACAAACATGAACCTGTCAGCAGAACCTCTCCTTGCAGAAATCAACTCTCTGAGCTCTGACTCAAGGCTGATAGCAACAGGAAACCAGTCTGAGTTCAGGCGGCCACTGTTCTAACTTCTAAAGTGTTTTTACGATTCAGCTAAATCCAGAAATGTTCTCTCAAACACCTAAATGTTCTCTATCCGAGTCAGGTAGATCAGCCAGCCTGGTACTACATGCTCGGACTAACATACGCTGCAGTTCGTTAGCGACAGCCAACTTGGCTTTTATTCCTGCCACTGAAGATACTGGTCTTAAGTCATCTGGAAAACTATTTGCTTTGATTAGACACGTAATTTGACCATTTTTATTGTGCTCACTAGTCAGCTCACACCTAGCAGGAACATGAAATGCCTTTCTTGGTCACCCTGGAAACATCGAGCCCACTTTTGCCAAGGCCTGGCTACTGGGGCCAAAAGTGGATGCACCGAGAAGCAGCAAGGGATCGTTCCCCAGCACACCCCCATTCGCAAAAATGCACAAAAGAGCCGAAAAGAGGGTTTAGACGCGAGGCAGCCACGGGAGAAGAAGCGCAGGAGCCTCCCCGGCGCCGGCTGCACCACACTCCTCGGAAAACAACTGCGTGACGTCACGGCGAAGCAAAGTCTTACGTATGCAGTAGTCAAGTAGCCGCTCCCGCGCTGCGGGCGCAGGGGCAGCCAGGGGGGCTACAGGAGCGGCGCCCGGCGCCGCGCACATACCGCGCCCGCACCTCCGCCCATTGCCGCGCACCCCCCGCGCACCGTCCGCGCATCACCGCGTCCCCGGCGCGCCCTCCCCCCAGTGCCGTGCCCCCCCCCCCCCCCCCCCCCCCCGGCGCAGCGCAGCGCCGCGCCTCCCGCTCCCGCTCCGCGCCCCCGGCTCCCGCTCCGCGCCCGCGCAGGCACTGACCCGTGCGGCAGGACGGCCGGGCGGGCAGCGCCTCTCGGTGCCCCATGGCTGCGGGACGCCCCCTCCGCGGGCTCCGCAGCGTCGCGGGCGGCGGTGGCGGCTCCGGCTCCGCCCGCCCGGGCGCGGCCCGGCGCACCTGGGCGCGACCCGCTCGCCCGCCCCGCGGCCCCCGACCTGGCAGCTGGCGGTGGAGGTGGCATCCCCGCCGCGCTTGTGGGCGCGTCCTGACGGGGAGCGGGCGCGCAGGACTCCAGGAGTGACCCCGAATGGGTTTTATGTTGTATAAATCGTTATAAAGTCCCGGTTCCCACATGGGGGCTTCTGCGAGCCTGCCCGACCGCTGACTCCAAAGGAAAGAGCTCTCTCCCGGGGAGTGTTTGTGCCTGCTGGAAGTTTCTATAGATTTAGTTTTCCTCCCCTTCACACCTGTGAGAAGAGGTGAGCGGTGTTAACGTGCAACCACGTAAAGTGTGTGACAGGCTGCCTGCCCTCGCCTTGATCGCTGGCTCTGCGGGCAGGCGGGAGGATGCCCCTGGCCAGACTAGCCCAGCTTCGCAGAACTAGGGCAGTGCTGGGTGATGCTTCCCCTGTGATGACTCTCAGTGGTTGAACAGGCTCCAGGGTGTCATAAGAAACAATTATCTTTATTACCCAATCAATAATTTCAAGGTAGAAGTCTAAGCCCTTGTTTTTAACATGGGTAAGTGAAATACATTTACAAAATGGCTTAATAAACCATTACATGCTAACCTAGGGTTGCCCAGCAAACTTCCTGGGATAGTCTGAGGACCTTTAGCATCCACAAGAGCTTCCCAAACTGGAGCCAAACTGCGCTGTGAATTTAACACACCTCCATGGAGCACCCCAGGGACATGCTGGTTTGAGACTAGCAGAGTTATAACCGTGCTTTGGAGCACAGCACCTAAATTAATCCTCTTTGGTTTTGAAAAGTTTGAGCTTTGGTGCAGACTGGTGGAATATGGTGACAGTAAAATAACTCGTTTTCCGCTGCCTTAGGCATCCTTGACTTGGCAGTCCTCGGGAGAGATCAGTTTCAACGTTTTCATCTCATTTTTTATTTCTGTATTTATTTTTTAACACAACCAGTGCTTTGTATGTTAGGCGAAAGGGAGCATTGCATTTGTTTTTGTGCATTTAATTACCTATCCACTTTATCTTTACAACATCTACATTATAGCAACTTCTATGGAAGCTGGCCTAAACTGAGTGCAGGCCGCTTTATAAAAAGATTTTGACTTCTCTGCTTTAACATTTCTAAAACACAGGTTACTGCTACAAAAGAGCAATAATTTTAAATAGTATTTAAAACAGTTAAATTAAAATCTTAAAGCACAATCTGAAAATTTAGGAACAAACTTCCATCTTCTTGTACAAAATAAGCAAGCCCATAGGATAAAACCACGTATATGGACGGATACCTGTCTGCAGTCTGCTCCCAACTCCTATTTTTGTTCTGTGCCCCCTCAGATCTGTCAACCTGGCGTGTTCACACCCTTCTTTCTGTCAAAATGTGTCAATTTTTTCCAGCTTCCTGCAATCTGACTGAAGCACATGAAGTGTCAGTCTTGCAAGTGACTCAGTTGGCAGATCTGCAGAGAAGGGAGGTGGTAACATCTGCAAGGGCCTGCTGAAGCAGCCGAGTGGGTGGGAGAGGGTGACCTGGCAAAGACCACCTCTTCCCCTGGCACCGCTCTGGCTGACCTGCTGGTCAGGGCTTCACGGCAGTGCGGTACCCAGAACAAGAATAGTGAGAAACAATGTGGTTAACACTTCTGCAGATCCGCCTCTCTACAGGCCAACTCCTTTAGCAGACCATTGGCATCAAAGTCTTGTTAATTAACGAACAAAATTAATCTGATATACACTTACCCGTTTCTTGATTGAAGATTTTTATATAGCTCATGCTTCATGTTTTTAAATCTGCAATAAACTGTGAAAACACTATGAAACCCTTTTTTTCTGAGCAAGAAAAATGAAGTCACAAAACACAGCTAACAATCCAAGTCAATGGACAGACGTAAAGAATGTGAACTCTATAATTACAAAGGGAGTGGGTATACTTCACGTGTGTATACTTCATCGATGATTTATAGTACTTTGCATACCCAACTAGTCTCAAAGAACTTTGAGACAATGCCAGGAGGAAAGAAACTACATAAAAGTAATTTGTCAACATTGATATATTTTTCTTTATTTTGGATGACATGCAAAGGTCAAATGGGAAAGCAAATAAAGTCTTGATATACAATCTTATCAGCTGACATAAAGAGGAAAAGATGCTAGCTGACTATTCAAAACGGCACCTATGACCGATTTAGAGCAATGCCTGGATCATCAGCTAATGCGAATCAGCGCAGCTCCCCTTATTTCAGTGGAGCTATGCCAGCTATTGCGAAGCACCGGTCAGCCCTTTTGTGTGTGAAGTAACAGATATGCATGTACCAACAGTCAAAGCAGTTTTGTGGCAGTTCACGTTTCTTCAAAAGAGAAATAAGGATGTCATGAAACGCTGCTATACCTTTCTGGGTTATTGTACTGGTTTTTTTTCCATTAAATGTATGGAAAATGCAAGAGAGAAGCTATGTTAAAATTCTATTACTTATGCAATGAATGAAAGATTTGCTGAAACTGAGTGTTAAGCAAGCACTAGCTTTAATTGCTGGTTTTCAATAAAAATGGAAGCACTGAATATCTAGCCAACTTTATATTTTTACATTTATAAATAAAATACTCATTGGAAACCTCGTTTTTGTGCCTTAATAAAACCCATCTTGCCTCTGTGTTGGCCATGAATGACTTAATTAAACAAAGTTTGTGTGACTTCTTGGTGCTGTCATAAATTCTTTAATTTTGTTGAGCATTTTTTTTCTCATACACATATGCATAGAGTTCCTTATATGTGTTATTATGCAGTATTTAATTACATTATCGTAAATACTGAAGATGATGACAACGGGTTTCACCACAGTGAGAAAAATTGTTCACTGTGCAGCTAGTCCAGGTGCAGGCATGAAGCAAGATCTCTCTCTCTCTCTCTCTCTTTTTTTTTAGGAAACTGCCTATGGCATTTTGAAGTCCTGTCATCATTGCTAGCTTCTCTGTTCTGCAGTACTGTTCTCTGCCTGAAGTCGCTGCTACCCAACAGGGTCCAAACAATACAGTCAATACGGCAGCTGCAGACAGGCTCACTACCTGTCCTGGCACGCAGCTGCCCAAAAATTACCGAGCTAGATTTGGGAGTGAAGCTCTGACCATGGGAACTTCACCTGCCCCAAATGCTGGCAATCTAGTGTAGACTTGCAGGAGCAACATGTAAAGGAATTAACTTCAGCTGAGACAAAAAAGGTTCCTCTAGATTGCAGTTCAACTTGTTGTGAAGAGATTACTCCTAGACATGTTGCCTTAAAAATGCCCAGATAGTGCCGCCTTAGCTACTACTTTACAATGAATGAAAGACAAGCAAGTCTAGAGATATCAAATCTATTTTAACTACAGAGTGTTTTCTACCACTCTTATCAGTGACAATATCATATATTGATGATTTTCTTTGAATAGAATTAATCTCAACGGAATCACCTTTGTCTGAGTAAATATTTTAGCATCACTGTTCTGTGCAACCAGCCTAGATTTCCCATGTTGTTTTAGCTTGAAATAAAACTCTGCTAAGCAGAAATCCTAACTGACCATTCAGAGCTACTGGCACTCCTGCAGGGTCACCACATCTATTCTTTATTCCAATGATATTAGTGAATGAAGTTCTATTTATTTTTTTTCCTGAGGGTTTTCTGCTGGGCCTGCCCCTCTGTTCCTTGCAGGTTCCAGGTTGGGAGGAGAAGAGGCATCTCAAGCCACCTCAACCTGGGTGGCGCAAGGAGAAGCTCATTGCATGTTCTGCTCAGGGCATATAAATAACTCTGCTGGGCATGGCCAGCCACAGTGCTCGTTGTGCCCACGGATATTTCAGAAGTGCTAATCCCTCCTCAGACTAGTCATGCAAAAACTAGGGTCTGGACCTGGAAAATGCTAGTAAAAGGCTTTGACATAATCTTTTAGCATGCTGTGTGATGCTATACTGCATGCCCAATAGCACTCATGTCCACAGAAGGCTTGCAGCCTATCCAGTGCTTTCCTGTTCCAGCCTCATCTGCCTATGGGAATCTAACACACCAACAGACATCTTAAATTGCTTCTACTTCTTCCCTCTCCATCAAGCACCCAATTAATGCTTAAGTAAAAATACAGTACCACCTACTGGTGGAGATACTGTTTGCGCTGATGGTTTTCCAATCACCAAGCCTCGTTTGGGCCGATAGTCCTTCACGGCACTGAGTTCCCCGTAACACCGGTCTACACAAGAGAGTGTTAAATAAGCCAGAAGCCCTGGAGCCTTCTCAGCTACAGCATTTCCGACATGACATTCATTGCTGAAATTGCATCGACATTAGAAAAGACAGAAAAGTACTTGCAAAAAATAAGCCTGCCAAAACTGTAGTCTCAATCCAAACACTCCCGTGTGTGCACAACTACAACACAGTAAGACAAAAGGCAATGTTGTGCCATTAAAACCTACTTATTTATAAATAAATACATATTCATAATATATCTAGTGTTTTGGTTACAGGTGTCTCAAACTAGAGGTAGCTTTAATAGGATTGAGAAGAATTACAGATGATGACAAAGCAAGATACAAAAATAGATTAAAGTTGGCCTACTAAAACAATAATCCATTAGCGCGGTCATTCTCCCATCAATCAAGGTTACTTCACTGCAATACAGAATAACGGGAAAAATATCCGTGAAAAAATATTGTTGCTAAACCAATGTAATTGTCAGTGGAGTCAATGACAACTATGTAATTGGCTTTTAAAGGAAGGCTGAATTGAGACAACTGTGTTGAGCTCACCCAGAACTTGTCCTGCTCCTGCAAACATCTTTGCAGGTAAATGAGGTCCTGGCCACTGTCAGACAAAAACCTGGCCTGGCACTGTAGGACTCATCTTCCTCTGTTTGAGAACTTCTTTGAAAAACTCCACTGTAAAATGGATAAGAAAAATTAAGTTAGACTTGCTTTACAGGACTGCTTATTTTAAAAGAAAACTGACTGTTCTCCACCAGAGTAAAAAGGTGTATCTCCTTTGTAGTTTGTATTGGCTTGAGAGACAAAACATAGCCTTGCCTGGCTTGGTTGGTCATCTACAACCTTTGGACAAAGGTATGCACCAAATGCTGGAGTTTACAATTAGTTTGATGCTTGTGTGATACACAATCAAGGCACATGTCCCAGACACTCAGTGCCACCACATATTCACAAAGTCACTGCTTGGCATTGAACATTGAGATCTTTCGGATTGCAGGCCAGGCAAAAACCCGTGAGAATGACAGGTAGAACTGATCCTGATTCAATGCTAGCTGGATGCGGTGACTTTCCAAGATTCCTTTTGTATCTATGATTTTAGGATAGGAATTGTATTTTAGCCCTTTGAAGACAGCACTGAAACATAGGCCAGAACTTAGAAGATCATTCACATCTTACTCCATTTATTAGGTTGGATACCTTATTGTAGATTTGTGTATCTGGCTTCCACTGGGCATAAAGTTATGCATTTCCTTGTTGCGCATTACTGTTTTATTTAAAACATTTTTTAATCTTTAAATGTTCAATGTGTATTCCCTTTCCTAAAGAAAATGGACTGACTGTCTTCAGGGTTGGAAAGTCATAGCAGCAGATGTGGCTAATTTGTTTCTCTGGTCAGGAGGCTGACCTGTGATACTGACCATCATTTTGGGTTTGTGATTAAATCTACAACATGTCAATCCACTTATGAATGACCACTCAGTCACCTGGGCTGCAAGATTTAAGTTGGTTCATATGAATGCCAGTGGAATTGCTTCCTCCTGCTCTTGGTTAAGGAAACAAATGTGTCTTAATCCTGGGGTCCCAGGGGCTGGGCTGCTTTCCTGGATTCTGCTTGTTGTGAAGCAAAGTTAAAAAGTACTTCAGTAACTTTAGCTATGTCTCAGTTGTGACAAAGATACCATTTCAAATTTGAACATTCACTCTTTTTGCTGCTTAAAAGATTTTCTGCACTGGATTTCATGCTCAGCAATTCCTTTTTCTTCCAAAATGGGCCATGTAAAACATGCCAGATTAAAAAATCAATCACTCAAGCTCCTGAGAACTTAATTTTCCTCATTCTCATGGAACCCAGCAGTGAAACGAGAAAGCTGAGGTATGCAAATACCTCAACATGTTCTCTTTCAAAGTACACTAGGATGCTCTTGGGGCTTTCTTGATTGTGTGGCCACTACAGATGAACCCTTGCACATTTCTAATGGAGGAGGACTGCAGCTACTTTACAAACCATTTTGCAAAGTCAGAATCCATACCAAAATTGAAGATTAGTTCAGTGTCTTAAAACTTCATCATCACAGCATTTTCCACTAAGTACATATTCACAATTCATGGGCTTTTTTAAGCATCAAAATAGGAATGTAAAAATTACGTTACATTAGTTTAGAATTTTCAGTAGTTTAAAATGGTATTTCCTATTATTCAGCAAGATGATAAACACATTAAAATAAACAGGAAATTTCCATTTATGGTGTTTTATCTATTCTACTAAAGACCTGTTACTACAATAAAAAAGCATCTGCAATATTAAGAAAATGGGCCAGCAGACAATACTGAATATACAGTCATGTACAATAACACCTTTTTTAGTTTCAAGACAGAGTACGCTCTAATATTTGTCTCTTCTTCTGCGTGTTGATAGGGCTAGTAAGCTTCTGCTCAGGTGAGGGATAATAGTGACTGCCACTGTCACTTTCATCTCTCTCTAAATCTCAAAATCCATCACTAGGTCAAGGAAACTCTCCTCTAATATCCATGTCCTTCCCTGGGAATAATTCAGAGAACTGCACATGGGACTGACTGGTTGAGAAATTGATCAATAAGGGATTTATGTATGAAATGTTGATTATATTTATCTTTCCATGGTGGCTCTGCTTGTGTAGTAAGGAAGCGTGGCTGATTTAAAGGACTGCAATCGCTATTAGAAGCAGCAGATTACATTCCCAAGGTAAGCATGCACACTGATGAAGCTGCTTATTGCAGAACTGCTAAGGACTTTTTTTTGCATCTTAGAAAAGAGAGATTTTGCTGTAACACACTGTATATTTTAATGTTACTAAAGATTTTTTGCTGCTTTTTGTAAAGAAGGAAGTAGATCTTTATGTGATGACAAATTCTGTTCTGAGATATCCTTACTAGGAGCATTTCTTCTCTGAAAATAATGACTAGAGAAGTGAATATGGTGGGCCAGTAAGAAAGTGAGAAATAGGTAAAATAAAAGAGCAGAAGAGATGGAAGCTGATCTTCCATTCACTACAATCCTGTAAAAGGATAATACTGCCTTCGTTTTCTTGCAACCCTAAAGATTTTGTTGTATAATAATAAATATAATTAGTTTTTAGGTCATAATATTTGAAAACTCAGTTGTTTATCATAATTGTCAAATTTAAAAATCAAAGCTAGTAAAAGCAAACTATTTGTGATGATACAGTAAAAACAATATGGTAAAAATCTAACATACCTCTCAAGCAAGCATTTATCTGTATTACCTTTCAAACTTACTACCTAAATATGATAATGTGAAATTGAGCATTGGACTTTTAAAATAAAATCAGTGTAACAATTCATGACAATGTCTCAGTTTAAGAAAAGCATGTGTGACTACAGAATAGGAAAAATGGTAGTGATACAATTTAGTAAAAACCCTCTGAAATATTTTGTTTGAAAAACTGCTATAATATAATTAAAAATGCATTAAGGTGAGTTCTGGACCCACTGAGTTTAACGGGACGTTTTCTACTCTTCCCAGTGTTGGGGGTTTGTCACACGAATGCTGTAATGAGGTAACCATGGTGCCCAAACCAGGAGAAATCACTGTGTCTGGTCAACTTGCACTGGACACATGCTGCATTAGCATTTCTGTGTCTTAGACTCAAGACTTTCAAAACTCCCCACAATTTACTTTGATGCTAATGGAATTTGAAGATACTCTTGTGCTATATATCCTCAGTGAATGACAAAGGAAACAACCTGGTGCAGCAGTCACCTGAGCCCGACATTCAGATTTGGTATTTGAGAGCACAGAGTAGTAAATACTTCAAATTTCCATGTGCAGATGACTTTGAGGCACACTTAATGCCCACTTAGTGTTTCCAGTGCCACAGTAAGATGAAATCTTCAGTCCTGTCCCAAATGTCAGCTCCTCCTTCCCAGCAAGTCCTACACACGGCTGCCATGGCTCTTTTGGCAGAGTACAAAGCACCCCACAATAGATACTAATGGAGCTGGAGGAATCTGTTTATTTGCAAAAATGCACAGAAAATCCTCTTTCCCTGAAGAAGAGGGGAATGTAGACGACACAGATTTTTCCTCAAGCTCCAGGCTATGTACTCTGGGTGGGTGTGGATTTTTTCTACAGGTCCTATTTTCCCACACTTCTCATCATTGTTAACCTCTAGTACATCTGCAAATCAGTATGTCTGGATAGCACAAAGTCAAAGATGAGGGTTTTTGCTCTTGAAACTAAAGAGGACTCAAAGAGTATACTCAAGATAAACATGAAAAATGAGTTCTATGTAGAAAAGCTGGTATTGGAACTTCTAACGTGATCTGACTGATTTAGAGCCCACTCTGTTGGAGGAATGATTTCCCTTGAGATGAATGCATTTGCATTTGTCTGGTGCTGAGTGATTGGAAGTGGCTGGACACAGCTTTATTTTGCACCATTATTTGTGAGCTGCGTGGACTCCAGTATGGCTCTGTGGAGGATATAGGTTAAATCAGGATGGAATTTTGTGTGCTAGCATTAGCAGAGCTTTCAGAGCAGCCGTAAGCAGACATAAAGCTGCTTAATTCTACCTGGTGTACTTTCAATTGCCACACTTTCAAATACAGTTTATCCTTGGCGTAAGTCAGTGGAAACCCTGTTACAGCTTTTAGGCTCCTGGTGAATCTAACCTAAAGTTTACTATGTCTTAGAAACTATCTTTATATGTGACTTCTTAGACCTGATCCTTGCTTTTAAGCATTTAAAGACCAGCAATGCTGGACTACATTTAGGACTATTCATGGAAGAACACATCTTAATCTTCAATCTTTATCTTTCTGTTTTGTAGAATGTTGTATATTGCTGTATTATTTTTTGCACCATGTGTCACTCATGTCTGATGACTGCTGGAAACATGGGTTTCCTCTCCTATTTTCTGTATAGGAACATTTTTAGTTTCATTGACTAATAAGGAAAGTCAGGTAACTCTGGTAGTAATGAGGCAGCTGTATCATCCTGCTTCTCTTTTGCAGTGTGCTTGACTACTGGAAGTACTTTCTTTAAGATTGATTCATTCTATGGCATTGGATTTCACTTATCAGTGGTACAGCCACTCCTTTGTCACTTCGTGGCTTACAGACATCTCTATACCCTGATTTCACATGCGCAGGGATATTGTTGCTGCAGTGGATAGCATCTGTTTTATAATCCTATCTAAATGGCCTTGCCAAGAGCAGATCACACTTGTAGACACAATTCGTGCCCAAAGAGGTGGCAGTCTCATTGATCACGAGATATAACTCACAAAATTGTAAGAATAGTGGTGAAAAGAGAGAGCAGAAGTTATGTACTCTACAACATTTTCAATTTTCTTAATATTGAGATGAACAAAACAAACATGAACAGCCACTAACATTTCCATTTAGGTATTTATGTCCAACCTGCTATATGAGTAAGGAGACTCTACTACATCAGTCTTTAAGTTCCCAGTTACAGAACCTACTCTTTGCTCTCACCAGAGTATAACTCTCAGATGTCAGACATACTGAAATTTCTTTGGACATCCAACCAATGGATGCTTCCTAGACTGGTTTTCAGGATGTCACCTGTGCATGAATCTATTTATCCATCCTGATAACAGTAAGTTGTGAGCCTTTTGTTCAAAATCAAATGCAACAGTAGACGTTTCAAACACAATTGTCTAAATGTTTTCAAAGTATGTGATTAGGCTCAGGAAAAAGACCTAAATTAATGCTTCCTCTAAGAGAAAGATGTGTTGAAGATTCTCTTTAGCTGCAGTTGCCTGGTCATTCAGCACACTGAAGCACCCACAGTGCCCTTTCTTGTCTGGTGGGAATGTCATGGGAGAGAGGAAACTGGAAATACTGTTGTTGGTTTTGGGAGATGCAAGGATATAAAGGATTCATCTTTAGTAAAAAAAAAAAAAAAAAAAAGCTTGTTACTTCTGCTAGTTGTGAAATGACTTGATTCTTTTTAAAATCAGTCTTCCTCAATTACCCAAGGTAAGACAAACTCGACCATGAAGGTAGGAGTGATTGAGACCCATCACTCCCATACAATTGTTCCCAGCGTGGTAGTGCAAGACACCAGTGAGGACCCTGGACCGATGGACAAAGGGGAAAACAGGTATGTTAAATTTGCCGTTTTGTGTCTGTTTGGTGTTTTTTCTTTGATAATTTGCATGGGATTAACTAAGCACAGATACTTGCCATCATCTAATTTTCTTCATCCTCTATTTTTAAGATTGTGATATATTGCTTATTTTAAATATTTAGGAGATTAAAATCTGTGCTCTTTCAATTTCCTTAGATAACACAGCCCATGATTAAAATGGTGAGAAACAGTCCGTGACAATTTAGATTAAATGTTTTTTTGTATTTCAGCAGATATCATATAACTGTGTTGTTCTGCTGTTCCCTAGGCAACAGTATCTACCCGGTGCATTTGCACGCTACAATATTAACAACAATAGTAATAAAGATGAGTAAGTACCTTTGCCATTTCATAAAATGAGAGTACTGCAATATTGGTTGTTTAAGTAGTAATGAAAAGAATGATATATATCTAACAATTTCTTTATAAACAGTTATGTAATTCAAGTAATCCTAAAAGAGACTGCATGTACATTTGAACTTCATGCACACCAATTATGATGATCTTTCTCAATACCAAAGTTATTGGCATTATATCTATTAATTTAAAATAAAAGTAGTTCTGTGTGAATACAATAAGCAAAACAGTTTTTGAAGGCCAAACACCTAAGTATAATGTTATCCTTACTGAATTCAGATGATCCTAATAAATAAATGTGGAAGCAATGGCTATGTGCATCCCATGAGCCTATCATACTTTTCTTTTCCTTAGAGAGGAGAAGAAAAAGAAAAAAGAAAAGAAGAGGTAAGACAATGAGTAATAATACTACTATTTCTAAGACATTTAATTTCTTTCCAAATATGTTTTAACTTAGTCTGTAACAACTGAAAATGTAAATCTATTTCTTAGCAAGTCGGAAAAAAAAAAAGGATGGAGAAACACAAAAGAACAAGGAAAAAAAGGAGAAAAACAAAAATAAAGATAAGTCCAAGAAGAAAGAAAATAAAGAAGAGTAAGTATATTTCATTTAGGTCCCACTATGTTAGTCTAATAAAATTGCTTTTGATGTAAACCCGAATCCATTCATGGGCATCCTGTAAACAACAAGATGCTTATACTCCAGTGAATGAGTGTACAGACTGCTGTTCTCCCTATAGTAGAGTTGTTCTGATTTAACTTCATATGTGGACAACAGACATATGCATGCGTGGAACTGACCTGAAAAAATTAATCAAGAACAATCTCCTTTGGGTTCTGATTACCCAATATTTTTTGGATAACACCCTGCAGCAAAAGATGTGCCAGTGTAAAGCAATCTCTTCTGCACACAAGGGCACCTAAAAGCAAGTAAACTCTTCTATGATCTAGAAGTTCTTGTTTTACCTCTTGCTTGGTAAATTAATAATTTTCTGGCCAAGGAAGAGAAACTTAAAATAGTGCAGTAGGAACTTGTGTTGTATGACTTCATGTTCTTTGGTTTCTTTATGTAAACTACGCCATCTTTCTCAGAGCTAGACTTTTCCCAGTGAGAAAGGCATGATTTATCTCACTTATTTAAACATTAGCAGTCACATAATAATTTTATTTTTTGAAAGATGATGAAATCAATTATCAGACAAGACAGTTAATTGGGTAGGAAACAAATTAATTTTAAAAGATTGAAATTACATGTGCCACCATAAACTGAAGTGGGACTGCCAAGCTGATTTTTCTCAGCAAAATTTAGATTCTAAAGTTTGTGTCCCGAGTCACAGCTAACAAGCAGCTTCATGTACTCCATGCATTCAAGCAAGGAAGCTTAACTTTAATAAAGACTGTTTATTTTACAATAACAATTTCTGGAATGCTTCATTCCTCAAAAATCGTTACGTGTATTTTAAGTCTCTCATTAAACCTCTTTTTTTTCCTGCCTGTCACTTAGGAAGAAGAAAGATATTTTCATTATAGATCCAGCAGGAAATATGTATTACAACTGGTTGTTTTGCATCACAATGCCTGTCATGTACAACTGGACCATGATTATTGCTAGGTGATGTACTCCTTTAATGACTATACAAAACTTCTGGCAAATTGTAATATCCCTAAATAGATAAAAAAATATTTTCTTCATCACTGATTTCATGCAAGTATTTAATTTTCATTTCATGGTAAATTACTTTTGTCTTTTCCTATTCAGAGCCTGTTTTGATGAGCTTCAGCATGACTACTTAGCGGTATGGTTTATTATTGATTACGTTTCTGATGCCATCTACATTGCTGACATGTTTGTACGGACAAGAACAGGTAAGTATACTCAATGATTAATTATTCCTCTTCATATATTTGTGGCAAGTGGTTTAAAATATTCAGAATACTACTACTCTTACTATCTGGGTACCCTTGATGAGGTGCAATAGTGAAAAAGACATCGAGACACATCTCTGAAAGACTGTAGTCTGTCACCTGTTAGAAAAGGAGAAGCTCTGATGTATTAGTCAAAGAATACATAAAGCCTGAGGTAAGCTAGGCGTGAAGTATGCTAGATACAAGCTGTTCTGCCTGCAGCTGACTCAACAAGACAAAATAAACATGCGATGTGGCCAAGTGAGGATCAGGGGTTCTGAAAAATTAGCATCTAAATCTGGATTTTGTATTTAAGGAGATTCAGGTATTTGCTTGATTTTCAAGACCATTGAGCAAGACATCCAATTAACTTCAGCTGCAACTGTTTCTTTTAAAACCTTACCTTACATCCAGAGCTATTGAGTGGAGTTTTTTTGGGGCGGTGGGTTTTTTTCAGATGTTCATGATAGTGGAAAAGCAGAGGGAAAGAATCACAGCTAGAAATGTTTAATTTTCAAAGCTGTATCGTTTACTTCAAGCTGAACCACATAGCACTAAGTTGAATATTTAGAAATAAGTAATTGCCTATTAAAAAGTAAGAGAAGTTATGTACCATCTGAAACTTGCACCCAAAATATTTTTCAAAGTAGATTTGGATTGACATTAAATGCAACACAGTTGAAGTCATAACATTTATTATTTGCAATTTGATTTTAGGTTACCTGGAGCAAGGTCTTCTGGTGAAAGAAGAACAAAAGCTTCGAGAGAAATATAAGACATCTTTTCAATTCAAATTAGATTTTCTGTCAATCATACCAACTGATCTCTTATACTTTAAGTTAGGACTGAATTACCCAGAATTAAGAATAAACAGACTACTCAGAGTAGCTCGGATGTTTGAATTCTTCCAGCGAACAGAAACGCGGACGAACTACCCAAATATCTTCAGGATCTCTAACCTTGTCATGTACATTGTGATTATTATTCACTGGAACGCCTGTGTGTACTACTCGATCTCGAAAGCCATTGGATTTGGGGCTGACACATGGGTCTACCCCAACACCTCCGATCCTGAATTTGCCCGTCTGATTAGAAAGTATGTCTACAGTCTCTACTGGTCAACACTGACCCTGACTACTATCGGTGAAACACCCCCTCCTGTAAGAGATTCTGAGTATTTCTTTGTGGTCATTGACTTCTTGGTTGGAGTATTGATTTTCGCTACCATTGTTGGTAACGTGGGCTCTATGATCTCCAACATGAATGCTGCCAGGGCAGAGTTTCAAGCAAGGATTGATGCTATCAAGCAGTATATGCACTTTCGGAATGTGAGTAAAGACATGGAAAAAAGAGTTATAAAGTGGTTTGACTACCTGTGGACAAACAAAAAGGCTGTGGATGAAAGGGAGGTCTTGAAGTATCTGCCAGATAAACTAAGAGCAGAGATTGCAATCAATGTTCACCTGGAAACGCTAAAAAAAGTTCGGATTTTTGCAGACTGCGAAGCTGGTCTGTTGGTTGAGCTGGTTTTGAAACTCCAGCCGCAAGTATACAGTCCTGGAGATTATATTTGCAGAAAAGGAGATATTGGACGAGAGATGTACATTATCAAAGAAGGCAAGCTGGCAGTAGTCGCTGATGATGGAATTACCCAATTTGTGGTCCTAAGTGATGGCAGCTATTTTGGAGAAATCAGCATTCTTAATATCAAAGGTAGCAAAGCTGGCAATCGAAGAACAGCCAATATTAGAAGTATTGGATACTCGGACTTGTTTTGTCTGTCTAAAGATGATCTCATGGAGGCTCTAACAGAGTATCCAGATGCAAAGGCTATGCTGGAAGAAAAAGGCAAGCAAATCCTAATGAAAGATGGGTTGCTGGACATTGAAGTTGCAAATTTAGGAAGTGATCCTAAAGATCTGGAAGAGAAGGTCACCTACATGGAAGGAGCTATGGACAGATTGCAAACAAAGTTTGCCAGGTTGTTGGCTGAGTATGAAGCTGCACAACAGAAACTGAAAAAAAGACTTACGCAAATCGAGAAAATATTGAAGCCAGTTATAGAGCAAGAATTTGCAGACTTAGAAGAAGCAGATCCATCCACAGATAAACCTGGAGTGTCAAAAGCAGAATAAAACACTGGAGGTTGCCAATAAGACTTAGGGTCAAATCTTGCATGGGGCTGAATACATTCATTTCTAATCTTTGTAGGACCTGACTATTAATTATGAAAAATTATTTGTTGAGGTAATGTCACTAATTTCCTACAAGCAGCACATATTTGGCAGGTTTCGGAAAGAAAAAGAAGAATCAAGAATGAGGATGGAAGATAACACCTTGCTCTTGCACAAACAGGTGGTATTATCTGCTAATGTGTTATGTACTCTTTATGTAACACCACTCTATAGCAAATGCATCCAGTCTATATACAGTCATATACTGGCAAATACTGAAAGTTTTGCTGACTATTTTAAAATAATTTCTTTGTGTCTACTTATGGAAAGAAGGAAGGGTTTGGTAACAATTATTTGAAGTCAATATAGGCATGAACCATGATATTAAATCTGTGTATAAACAAACACATTTTAATATATATTGATTAACATAAGATTAATTAAGTATGGGATATTATATAAAGAGTTAGGTATATCTACAATGCAGATGCGAGTACTGAAGGCTGTAAGATTTGGAAAATATTATTACTTCATTGGGTCCACTTTGGCTGATTTCTTGAAATATAAGTGGGCAGTTTTAAATGGTCCTTTTTTGGGGATATTACATGCAAAGGCTGGAATAGAGAGGGGGGAAAATACAACTTTTTGCAAGCATCAGTATGACAAATATAGATGGCTCAAAATCTAGCTGTTCTTTCCACAATAATAACAAATACATAATATTGAAGACTGTTCTGCTCCATGTAATCATATGGCTGCTGAACATGGACTATCAAGTTTTTAACACCTGTGCTTAAAAAGTTTTATGTCCCTTATGTAACAGTTGTGGATGCTGGCAGAGTGCAAGGGGCAGACACGGCGGAAAGAGGCCAAACTCTCCCTACAGTGTCTTCTATAGCTGCTGTTGGGGAAAGAATTTAACGACTGAATAGGTTATTTTTTTCATTGATAGGGTATTATTTCTTTCTTCTGTTCATAGCTACTACTAACATAATAAAATCTACTGTTTCATATGTCAGATACGTTTTCACCTGCTTTAAGAAGCATTATCTCCTTGGATTTTTTCGTAATTTATGTCTTTTTTTCATTGGCAAAAATTGGTTTTATTAGTTGTAGTCTCAGCTGGGTATTTTCAGCTGGGTGTTTTCAGTAGTCTTTGATCATAGCCACTTAACGTTGGAAAAGTCTGATAACGGAGTGAAGAAAAGGACTGCAAGGAGAGAATGGATAATTCTGTATTTAGGGCAATTTGATTATCCTGGGTAATTGGACTGCCACTCTTAGAAAATGCATATGTATATATTACTATCACTTGATAATATCTCTATACTTTCATTCTTCTCCTTGATAAGATGGAGATATTATAAATTGGATCTTTTGTAAAGTGCATTCATTTCTGGTTGTTTTAATTTTTGTAATGTTGATATAGGTTTCCAGAATGCCAGAGATCTATAAATTACTCCTGATTTCACTGCAAGGATTAAATGTTATGAAGTAATTAATGAATAGGATATATATGGAACAACAGCGATAAATGTAAATATGAAGCGGCTGTTCATTCACTGTTGATCCTGCGCTTTGAATGACAAATGGCATAATGTGCTGGAGAGGGGAAAGAGTACGCCATCATTTCATCAAAGACTCTACCCGTGCTTAATTCTGGCATTTACTATATTCTGAATGTTGGACTTTGTAATCAGCATTCTTCCAATTCAGGTCAAGAATATAATTAGCGATCTGTATGGCAGCAGCATCCTATAGGGCTGCGTCATATTTCATTAGGCACTTAGGAAGCACTTTTCTCCTTTGTTAAAGAGTTTAGGACTTTGTATTAGAGAAATGTGTGATATGATAATGAGTTTTAATTAATAAAGGCAGAGATCTACTGTTCACATTTTTTCTTTTATTGATCTTTCAGTCTATGACATGAGCTGTAGTCACTAGCTGCCTCTTGAGAATAAAAATTCTTTGATTTAAAACAATTTAAAATAAAACAGAAAACCAGAATTGACCTCCAGTAGTTTACTTACTATTTTCAGACTCTTTATGATTGGAAATCTTGTATTATTGAACCTTTATAAGCATGTATCTGCTGACAAAAAACCCTAAATGCAGAGTTTGCTCCTGGCACAGCAAGACAGAACATGAGGGCTATCAGAAAATGTCAATCAAATTTGAATTATTTCAACTTGCATTTACCTATCAGAACTTTTCAGGATGCACACAGGTTCCTCAATATGTATTTCTGTGGAGTAAAACCTGGATATTACTTCAGCAAAGTTTCCAAACACGCTTTTTAAATCTCTCATACTCTGAAGAAGAGGAGCTGTGAGGAAAACGCACCAACAGCCGCACGCTGCAGAAACGGCTGCCAGAGAAAGAGCCGAAGCCATTGCTTCTGCGGCCGGAGCGGCAGGCAAAAAGAAATTCAAGCATTAAGTGATAAAGAGACCCCAGCCTGGGTACTGCAAACATTTTTCTGATGATCAGGCGCGGAACGGGCCTCCCGCGGACCCTCTCCACAGCCGGCTCCGAGCACCGGCCGGCCGAGGCCGAGCGGCCGCGTGGCCCCCCGGTGCACGCCGGGTGTTGGAGTCCTTCAGGCGCCCCTTCCGCCCCGCCTACGCGGGGAGCGCTGGGAGCTGTAGTTGCGCTGCAGCGGGTGCTCACCGGCGTCCCTGCCACCTCCACCGCCGCTTCCGGACGGAGGGGCCGGGCCGGCCCGGGCGGGAGAGCTCGCCTCGGGACGGCTTCAGCCGGGGTGTGAGGAGGAGTCGGTCTCCTTCCGCCGTCCTTCGCGCACTGGCGGGGGAGAAATGGAGGCGCCCTGGCGCCAGGGCGGCCGGGGCCGGGGCCGGGGTCGCGACAGGCCCGGGGACGGGCTCGCTGCCCGCGCTGGGGCGGCTGCCCGGCCCCCGGCCCCGAGCGCCCGCGGCGGTGCCTGCGTTGCGGCCGCGGGGACCAGTGGCGAGGGGGCCAGCGGTGAGTGTCGTGTCCTTCCTCCTCCCCGGCCTGTCCAGGGGCTGCGGGGTCCTGGGCTGGGCAGCCGGCTGTGGCCCGCAGCCCAGCCGGGCCTTGGGGAGCCCCTACAGATGCCCAACTCGGGGCTCTCCCCGACGTCGTGGGGAAGGGAGGCGGGCGGGCTCGTGTGGCCGGCGGACCCCGGCCCCGCTCCCTCGGTGCTCGGCGGTAGCGAGCCGGTGTTTCGCCATGTGCCGTCTCCTGCCTGCAGGTACCTTCTGGGGGGGAACCGGGGAGGCCTCGGGCAGTGGCTGCGGTCTCGGGGGCCGCGTCCTCCCCAGGGTGCACAGTCAGTGCCCTTCGAGCAGAAGAGTGAAGTCTGAAGTAATGGATGAAGCAGCTGTTTTTCAGTACGATCCGAAAGATTCAGGAGAGTGCTGCCCGCTAGGGACAAGCGTTAGGTACTCTAGTCGGTGTGCCCCATTGCCGGCGCCTGGGCACGGTGCGGGCTTTCCAGAGCACGGGCTCGCTGTGAGTGCAAGTTCATGCTCGTGAAATACTTCGCAGGCAGAGAGGTGCCAAATAGTGAGCTCTTTTAAGTGGCAGCGTAGTTTCTTAAGGAAAGCCTTAAAGCTAAACTTGACCAAACCCCAGAAAATACATAGTCTGATATGGAAAACTAGGAGGTACTTTAAGACCTGTGATCTGTTGAAGGCTTTTATATCTCTGTGGTATGTTCTCATAAAGACACTTTGGTTTGTTATGAACTCAGTGAAGTTACATATTTTGTTTTTTGTCCACGTGAGAATCTTCCTCTATTTCACATGTAATAGCTTTTTAAAAAGCTTATGTTCAAATAACCTGTCGCTTTTAGTGTTGCCAGCTGTAGAAATAGCATGAACCCACTATTGCAATAAAGATGTGTTGGATGGAGGGAGATCAATAAAAGTCATAATTTAAAAAATACCAGATGCTGGGAGAGGTACCTGTAGGGTATCAGCAAATTATAACAATTACTCTTGTCAAGAGTTGCCTGATTTTTTTTTTTTCCTTTCTCATGCTATGGAAGTTGTGTTTGTGCATGGAGTGTGTGTGTGTGGGTTTTTAAAGTATCGTTTTAGTAAAGTTGCATTATAGATGTATATACTCTAGTATATTTGATTGGATTTGTCACCAGTAATTGGCAGATAATAATTTCTGCTGTGAATTTTATGGATAATGCGCAGATAAGAAGAAAACGCAATTTGTATCTTCTTGTTTGGTATTGAAAATGTAGCAACATACTGCCCTAAAAACCGTAAAATCAGCAAGTTCTTTAAAGAAAAGGACAGTTGAAAGTATGTAGAACTGAATGTGGTGTTATGATTAACTGTCATGGTATTAATCATCATTAATCTATTCTCTTAATAGAATTATCTTCCCAGAGGAAATTTGATGAAATTAAGAAGGCTAATCAGGCTGCAGCAAAAAAGCTAGTTGAAGACCAATTTAGTTCCTCGTCTGAAGATGATGATGAAGATGCTGAAGTAAAACAAGGAAAGATTTTGGCCAAAACATTTACCATTTACACTAGCCAAACTGGTAAATTTTTTTTATTTATTGACTTCTATTTCAGTATGAAAGCATAAATAAGGTTGTAGTATTGTCTGTGTATTAAGAGTTTTTCCATAATTGGAGGGAAAGCACTTTATTCTGATGTCTAGTATTAAAAATATTTGTTCCCAGCAATGCACACTGGCAGTACTTCTTGCCGTTTTTTGCAGAATCAATGGTATAGTTTTGAAACTGTCTTAAGTACTTCTAATAATGTAATTTTGTAATAATATATGACTGGTCTTTCTTCAGAGAAAAAAAATACTTTTGCAGCAGTCTCAACATGTACAGAATAACAGATCAAACGTTACTGATTGCTTTAAAAATCTTTATACATTAAAGATGGAGATGCAAGTGAACTGGAACGTACAAGACAGTACATGAATGAAGCTTTTCAGTCAGGGGCTATGACATGTCTGATCTGCATTGCTTCAGTTAAAAGGAACCAAGCTGTAAGTATTTTACAGTAGTCTTTTAGAATAAAGCAAATATAACTGTCTGAACAACTTGTGTTTAATTATATTACTAAGGTAATTCTTGGAATTGATAGTTTTAAAATGAGAGGGTACTAAATGCAACATTCAGCATCTTTGGATTTTTCAAACACTTGAGGAAATAAGTGCTTGTATATACGTAGCTTGTAATCAGAATATGTATTTCTTCTCATACATTTGTTACTGTAATGTAAATAGTTATTTTTAAATTTGAGAGAGTAGCAGATGAAAAAAAGAAGTGCAGGAAGGCCAGTGCTTGCAATGATGTATTCAATACATCTTGGAACTATGTTGTAGCAATCACCAAAGCAAGAAATACTAGGAATTTAGGAAATATTATTGTTAGATTTGTAGTGAGGGAGATAAGATAAACTTTGCTACTACAAATGCTGATCAGGGGAAAGAGAAGGGTGGTATGTCTGAGAAGATTGTCTTATTTCATACAGGTATGTTTTTCATGGGAGAGATTTCAGGACAAATCTTTCTCACTTTTATTGTTATGTATTAACTTCCCTTTGACGTTGACAGGCCCAACGCTGTTTCTGTTACAGTTACTGGAATCAAATACATGTTTGCAACTTAGCTTCTTACGCTGAATGTACATGGACTACAAGTATCCAATGAAACTGTAGCCATTAACTATTTTTTTTAGAAAGAAATGCGATATGTTTTGTATGAATTCTTAACATATTTCATCCATAATTTTTCAAACCTTAACGTATATCTTTAGCTACATTTTAAAGTTCTGTGGCTCTTGATAGAGTTAATCTTATCTCAGCAGAAGTGAGAAGATTTGGCAACTTGGAAGCTGTCTTTTATAACTCAGTGGTTTGTTAGTTATCTTGAATATGTAACATTTCGGTCAAGTGTGTTTGTTTACTTAACATCTCTTGTTTAGCTTTGGTTTTGGGAAGTTAGTTACTGTACTTTTAGACACTTATGTCATTGACTTTGTCCTCTGTAAGTTAATGGGGAAATTCTCCTTGTTTTCACAGTATGATTTTATAACAATGTCATAAGTTACTAAAAAAAGTAAAGAAATTAAAACTTAAATTTTCTGCTGCATTTCTCTTACCAAATTGTTATAGTCATTCTAAGCTGACAATTTAAGACATCAGTGTGTGGAAAGTAACAAAGTCATAAAACTGCATTTCCGTTATTTAAATTGCTTTTCAGCAGCAGGCTGATATTCTAAGCAAAGGATTGTGATTGCACTCCAGAAATGACAAAGAGTAGTACACTGGGAACAAGAACATAAAGGTTTAGTGATGAAGACAGGATACTGGCAAAATCAACTCTCTCTTAAACACGTTTGCTTTTAATTCTGTTCGGTTTTATACCTCTCTTGCTCTTTGAACAAAAGACACTGTTGAAAGCCCCACTTCTAATCACATCTTTTTCTTACTAGCATTGTATGTAAATCCTAAAGTTTGAAAGGGAAAAAAAAAAAAATCTTTTTAGTACTTTTACTGCCAAGATGTCTAGAGACCTAGAGGATGTGACAGGGAGAGAGGTGGAGAGCTGGGCTTGTTTAATCTGGCAGAGAGGAGGCTAAGGGATGCTATGATTGCAGCCTGTCTATTTGGAGTTGTGAAGGTGGCTAAAGCCAAAGTGGTCTTTGTGATGACAGGTGGCATGATAACGGACAGTGGCACAAACTGGAGCTTGGAAGGTGCAGATTGGGTACTAGGAAGGTAGTACAACACTTGGAGCAGGTTTGCCCAGGATGGTTGTAGAGTCTCTATCCTTCAGAGTTTTCCAGCTTTGCTAGATGAAGCTGTGACTGAACTGAGCTAAGCTGGCAATAGTCCTACTTTGGGCACGAGGCTGTGCTACGTGACCTCCAAAGGTGTGTTTAAATCAACGTTTCTATGATTACATGAGTATTTTGGGCTCCATAAGCCTTAGGAACAACTTACCACAGGAGCAAGAAAAAAGATTATAGGTATGAATCTGTAGCAGCAAGACTGTCTGTATTAATCTAACAATAGGTATAATCTATCTTTAGAAACCCATTTTTAAATGGAAAAATAGCAAGCCTGCATTTCTTTAGGTATTAAAGATTTTCATCAATGGACACAGAAAGAAACCTAATATAAAGCAATTGGCACTTATATCTGCTCTTTAGGTCTGGAGCTGTTGTGGATGCTTTTGTATATTTCACCTGGTGTGTATCCAGAAGTGGGCCAAGGACAGCCTTTTCCTTGTGTCTTCTCCTTTGACAGATGATGATTTTGGGAAGAAAGATTATCCCTGGCCATGGTGAGCTCTTGATGGTACATTTACAAAGATACTTTTATTGTGAAACATATGTGAACTGGAGTTACTTTAGAATGGACTGGTACTTGTAAATGACATGCACACCAAAAAAAGAAGTTTAGAAGACTGACTTTTCTATTGCTTTTGTAAATTGTTTTTAAGTTTTCATTAACATAATTCAGGAATATTTCACAGTGATATTAAGAACCTGCTGTATCAAATTTGTTTTAACCTGTGAGAAGGTAACTTATGTATCATGTGTCTCAGTTTCTAATATTTATTTCTAAATGGCTTTATGTATTTGTCTGTCACTTTTAAAATTGGCACCATGAAATAAATTAATAAAAACCAGTTATAAACTAGTAAGAGTTAGGGATTTTTAAATTTTTTTTTTTAGTCTCTGTATAACTCAAGCATTAAAGCCAGTCTTGCAGTTTTACATGAGATTTGCAGTTTTACATGAGATTGTATAAAGAAGAAGGTAATATTGTGGCTGCATGAATAATGAAGCTTGCTTTTTCAGTAGGTTTGTGTCTGAAAGTTCAGTGGAGGTTTCTCTGCATGTTTGTTCTATGCTTTATTTGCCCACTGACTTTTATGTGGGAATTTGTAGTAATATCTTTGAGACACAATCCTCTGTCACATTTGGTTGCAAGTGCCTGGTGGATTCAAAAGCTCTATTCATGTGGGATCTGAGACAGCAGGTTTGCTTAGGAAATAAGGTATAAAATTGTTGGCTGGCGGTGTCTCAAGTTGATAATGCCTGTTCTACTACAAACTAGTTTTGTGTTTAAGCACAGTGTTTATAATGAAAAAATTTCAAGGCAAATGGTATTTTATTTAATGTTTAAACACATGATAAAACTGTGCGGTCACTATGGAGATATGGTTTATGGCCTGTAATGTATTACGTAGGGGGGAATTGACATTTTATTTGATAAAAATGAGTACATAGGTCTTTCAAAGCCTCTATTATTCTCTGAGGAGGTGTTCCTTGTCTGTTGTCTTTTCCCAGCGTAGCCAGAAATGGGAGCTGCTTTGTTTCTCCTTCTTTGTGTTGCCCCCCTCATCCATGGCTTGCATCTGAAAGCCTTCAGGGCCTGCGGCACTAACAAGTTCCAGACCTTTGGTCCCTATCTACCTTTAGGAATAATGTATTTTTTAATATCTGACACCATCAAGGACAACAAATAAAGATGTGCATCTTATAATATCTAAGATGCTTAACTGATACAATCTAAAATCTTTCCGACGAAATTTTAATTATTATGCATAGTTTTAATAGCATCACTAAATCTTGGTTTACATAGCTTATAAATTGCTACTGGTAAAAACCTAATTTTTAACCTCTTTTTTTTGATTGGTTCTGTTTAAATAGGTTAACTCTTTGTTGCATACATTCCTTTGGTATTACTTGACATAAAAATTGTTCTATATGCTTGCTACACTGAATTTTTTTGTATATGTTCTTATAGAAAAAAGATTGCAGTGATAGGACAATTCCTTAGATATGCTAATGAATGTATTGTAAAATCTAACATATAGTAAGACCTTTATTGTATATTATAAATTTAATTATGTTGTTATTGGTTACAGTAGTTGAAAAATGTTAATTGGTAGCCTGGTAAAGACCTTGGGGAACTGAAATGATAAAAATTGCTTCTCTTTTTTTTAAAAAATCTTCAAAAAATTGCTTTTCTTTTCACTCCCTTTTTCCTTTGTTGTAGTCCAAAATGTAGGTTTGAATACAAACGGTCTGAAACTCCCAGTAGGTATTACTGTTACTGTGGAAAAGTGGAGAATCCAGCACTAGACCCGTGGCTGGTACCTCACTCCTGCGGTCAGATATGTGAGAGGGAATTCAAACCTTCTTGTGGTCACAAATGTTTGCTGCTTTGTCATCCAGGTAAATCCATTGTGTCTCTTGGTTCTGTGACCTGTATTTATGTAGCTCTTACATAGTTTTACTTAAAATCTGCTAACTATATTTAAAATTCTCAGAATAAAACAGGTGTAGTCAAGGCTGCATTTGCGGAATGGCCCTTAGTGAGATATTGTTTTTCATGTACTTAGGACCCTGTCCACCTTGCCCAAAGATGGTCACAACAACCTGTCACTGTAAGAAAGCTAAACCAGTGCCCCGAAGGTGCAGTGCCAAGGAATGGTCATGTCGCCTGCCGTGTGGACGAACACTGCTCTGTGGACAACACGCTTGTGAGGATTCCTGTCACGCAGGTAGACCTGCCTTCTTAAACTTCAGAGGAGTAGTTGTTTCTGATTGTTAAGATGCATCATTCTTTTGCGATTCCTACTCTCAACATCGCTTCGCAATTACATACAGGAGATTGTCAGCCTTGTCCACGGGTCAGTAAACAGCGGTGCGTCTGTGGAAGACAGACAGCAGAAAGACTTTGTGCAAGTCCTCAGTGGCAGTGTGATCAGGTATGTTGAAGCTGTCCTTTTTAGCTTATTTCTCATCTTTATAAAATTCGATTACTCAGTGTATTAAGGATTGGAAAAACTAATTCAGTAAGAAAATAATTTTTTTTTTTTATGTTTTGAAAGTACAATCAAAAATGTAAGCAGCAGTGTTTGAGAATGGATCTACTTGGTGGCCCAGTTCATTTCTGACAGAAGTTAAAATGTCACTGTTCTGGAATTGTGCTAGGGTTAAGCTGGCAGTGAATTTGACCTTGTATATTCTGCTTTGTTGTACTTGAGGTTGAAATTTCAGCTGCTGTCTTCAAAAATAAGCATGAAATTGCAGCTTAGTAGATAAGAGTTTCATGCTTATTTACTTCTAGTGATTGTAACAGAATTAAAGCTTTGTGGTTCATTCTTTGAAGTATATTTGCAGCTTATTCTTAGGATCACGGCTATGGATTGACAGACTGTAAAAAATAAAAATAATATAAAAAATTAAGTGGCGGGGGGAGGTTGCATCAGGAGGTACTTGGTCATTACGATCCCAGTAAGAAAGGCACTCAGCCTCTGTAAAGTATCAATTAAAATGCGATTTGTTTCAGCTAACACTATAGAGAAAGGGAGTGTAATATAAATAATAGTATGGCCCTTTAGATGCTGGGAACCCCAAGCTGTGCAGCATTGAATGGGCCTCTGATCCAGTGCAGCGTGCAGTGCAGACCCCGTCTGTAGAAAGAGTTGCCCCATTTTGGTCATTGAAGCTGTTGTAGGATTTTGTTACAAGAAAGCAACTCTGTTCGTTATTTCTACTGTCCAACAGAAAGGATGTTCAGATGAGAACTTCTTGCTGCACTTTTAGATAAAGGCAAGGACGTGCAGGTGGCATAGTCATTGGTACCAAGTGGGAGCTGCCTCCAATCTCCTCTGCTACAATAAGTTTATCCTGTGGCCAAGCGATATGTGCAGCACAACACAGGCCTGAAGGCCAAGCTGTACATGCAGCACAGCACAGGCCTGGGACTACCCAGGTTAACTGCTATGTGAACCACTAACCCCTTATTATACATTGATATTCCTGTCAAGATCACTGCAGGGGTGATCAGTTTTATTTGATGAACTCAGCAAATATAAGATTTGTTAACAAAATTCAGAAAAAAATAAATTCCATCCAGATGTCTTTCACCCCTAGTCTTTCCCCTTGGGTTCCTTTGTCTCTGTATGCAGTTCAGTTACATTGCATTCACTTGGTTTCTCTGCGTTTTCCAGGTGTGTGGGAAACCTTTGCCTTGTGGTAATCACACATGTGAACGAGTTTGTCATGCTGGTCCCTGTGGAGACTGTCCTTATTCTGGGAAAAGGTCCTGTCCATGTGAAAAAACAAGTAAGCTGCCCCCTTTTTATTTTTTTATTATTTTTTAAAAAAATAAGATAAATGAGAAAAAAAAAGTCATCCAGTCTTTGACAGTCAGTAGTTTAGGTTAATTCTGCAGGGCAGAGTCCATAAAAAGTTCTTAGAAACAGTGAACTGTGACAGCTTATACTATTTTTTTTGCTTAATTCTTTCAAAGCTTTATTTAGTACCAGGGGTTTAATTGGCAATGTGAATAATTGAGTAATTTTAGAGAAGCTTTTAAAAAACTGAGAGAAAATTGGTGTTTGAACTCATATTACACAGTGCATTCTTTTCTAAATATTTTGGCTTTTTTTCTAAATGTTTGCTTGTACTTCTCTCTCTTCATCTAGAGTTTACATTGCCCTGTACAGAAGATGTGCCCACCTGTGGTGATAGTTGTGACAAAGTTCTGGAGTGTGGCATCCATAAATGTTCACAGCGCTGCCATCGAGGTCCCTGTGAAATATGCAGACAGGTTAGTCTTACTGTAGCAGGTTCACATTTTGTTAGGATTTTTAAGCACTATATGCCTGGAACAGTGCAAGTCTCCTGAGGAAAATTAAATCCTATCTATCACAAAATCTATGACTTTCTGTTCATTAAAAGCAACGCATTTTTTCCCTATTCCCCCTCCGTCCCAACCCAATTCTGAGTTAGTAGTTGAGCATTATGTATCTGAATTGAGGCATGGATGAGGGTTTTATTGTTTTGGGTTGTTTTTCTTTTGCCTTTTTTTAAATTAATTATGCCCTAAAAGACACTTAATTTTCCCCCAGCTCTTCTAGCTTCCTTGCTTCTTTGTCTTATTATGTTATTTCTTCATTACTGAAATGGAAGACGCTGTAACATAACATTATTTCCTTGTTAGTAGGAAAATAATATTTTGCTCTGCTCTAAATATCTATGGAGCTTCTGTGGTCTGGCCTATAAAGCTGGTGCTGTGTCTGCTCTCAGTTGTCTCTTCCTGAACCAGCTTTGGCTACAAAGTCTATGGTGAAAGTAGTTAGCACATGATAGCTGGGTGAAGGTCAGAGAAACCTGCTCACCTACTTCTTAAATTATCTGTATACAGGATGGATGAATCTACTTTACTATACGGGAGAGATACTTTTCTGTATGAATTTGTTTTGCATTTACACTTGGCATCCTGCACTACACACTTGAGAGGTTCCCTGGAAGTGCTTCCCTCTTGGTGAGACCAAGGCTACAGTGAGGTGCCATTTAGAGCACAGTGTTTGCAATACTAACACAAGGTCCCCGAGCAGTTATTGCACAGATAGGTAATCTGCTCAGAGCACGTGATATACTTCCTGTAGGGCTAAAGCACTGTAATGTTACTTTCCCACGAACTTTTCTTTGTAGCTAGTAGTAGAACGTTTTATTTTCCACATTTTTTTTTTTTTTGTTATTAAAAATACCCTGCTTTTTTCCTTATCTTGCTGCCTAGGAAGTTGAAAAACAGTGTCGCTGTGGAAAGCACACTAAACGCATGCCATGTCATAAGCCATATCTGTGTGAAACAAAGTGTACTAAAATTCGTGATTGTCAAAAACACCAATGTAGGAGAAAGGTATGTGTCCAGAGATAATATTTCTCAAATGTATTGTTTAGATAACATGTCTTTTTTATTTATATATAATATTTTACATTATATATAAATTGCATCAATCTGTTGTTCCACCTCATGTTATTGTATAGAAGGAGGAGTTTTCTTCAGTGTCATTCAAATTAGTTCGCAGTGTACCAGAATTCTCTGAACAGCATGTCATCAAGAAAAACTCAGCGGCCCTAAAAACTGGGAGGGGATTTTGACAACTTTCGAGTTCCAGAAGGCAGTTTTGCTTTCAGATGCTTGAGTAGTTACTGATACTTTATGCATTCTGGAGTAGTTAAGACCATTTATTTCCTTACTTTGTAGGAGGAGCTGGGAATCTCTCATAACTTTGTAAGGGACATACTGTTATTTTTGACAACGCAGCATTCCACCCCACCTTCTAATATGCATCGCTGCAAACAGCAGTGGTCTGACAATTGGGAATGAGTTTTGTTTCCGTTCTGTCCTGGTTGCAGCTGGGACAGGGTTAATGTTCACCATCAATGGGCCCGGGGCTGTTCCATATAGCGGGGGGCGGCTCGCTGCTGGGGAGCGGGCTGGGCGTCGGGCTGCGGCAGGAGCGGCTGTGCTGGGAAGCACCGCTAGGTACGCGCTGGGGTTGGGGTTGTTGGGGGTGGTTGGTTTGTTTTCTTTTCCTTTGCTGTCCGGTTAAACTGTTGTTGCTGTTAACCTACGAGTTTTGCCTTTCTTTTTCCCAATTCTCTCCCCATCCCACTGCAAGGGGGGGAGCAAGCGAGCAGCTGCGTGGTGCTTGGCTGCCGCCTGGGGCTAAACCCTGACACCTTCTCATTTGAAGTCAAAGGAATGATCAATAGCTCAGACATATCTTTTCAGTTTATTGATTCAAGAAGGCCTGAAAGTTGCCTGTTATGTGTGAATTAAGACATTCTGAAAGTTGGACTTCTTACCACAAAGAGGCATGAAAAATACAGTTTTATTCTTAGGTATTTTTGAGTAGTAGTATTATTATTACAGTGAATTTATGTGAAAAGATGACAAAACAAGTAAATGCAATCTTGATGTCTTTAATTTATGCTAAAAAATCCAGCTTTCTCTTCTTAATTGCCATCCTTCCTTGTACAGTTTGGAAGGAGGGTACCTTTCAAGTTAGTAGAAGAGAATGGGGTTCTCTCCTGACCTGGCATCCACCAATGCGGTGGTGGTGGTGTGATGTGTTCTGATTCTTCCACATTACTACTTTATATAAGAACGGAAAGTAGATAACTGATCGTAAAGTTATCTGACCTTTACTACAAAGGTAATATGTGCTTAAAACATTTTTGTGCCAGGGACGATATAGTATAAAAGTGAAAGAAATTGCAGGGTAATGGGACAAACTGTTGGATATCCTATGCATAATCTTCTGAAATTGTTTCGGATTAAAATATTACAAGAGTTTGAACTTTTTAAATGTTCTTCTGCTGTTTGGAAGCCCTCTGCCTTTTTAGTGTGTTGAAATGATGCTTTTTCTTGTGTTTTCTTGTTATTTTATAATTTGAGTTTTTTAAAACAACTTTACAGATGGCCTCCTTTCTATACCTGGCATAATTTGAGGAAATTTGGCTAAATTGCATGAAAATTTTTTTAAGTAGTATTGAAAAAATGAGATAGTAGAAGAGGGCAAATTTATACCAGAAATGTCTTAAGTTTTCAGTTATATAGAGTATATTTTTTTTTAATAGTGCTGTTCTGGAAACTGTCCACCTTGTGATCAAGTCTGTGGGCGGACTTTAGGCTGCAGAAATCACAAATGTCCTTCAGGCTGCCACAGAGGTAAGAATAGGTGAAGGATTCCTGTAGTGATGGAATATTGTTTATTTTTGCCAAACTTCACGCTTGTGCGACTCTGTGTGGCGCTTAATGAATTCTCTCCCTTGTTGCATGTGGGCTTTTTGTGGGGGCAGTGTGTTTGAAAGGTTTTTAGTGCTGATTAGAGCTTAAGGACTTATATAATGACAACCCGAGTTTTCACCTGCTAATTTTGCTTAGCATTGTTCCTCTGAAAATGCCCTGTCCCCTTGCCAGCTGCTTAATTCAAAATCCATAGCTTGACTTTTTTTTTCCCCAAATAATTCTGTTCACTGAATATGCATAACAAAGTCCAACTACATATAGAAATGACTGTGCTGGTTGAGTCTGGATGACTTTTAAAAATCCTAGAATACAACATGTGATACGAGTGGGCTTAAAATAAAAAAAAATTTAAAAAGTTGATGGAATTTGAATGTATATTGGTATCTTACTGATAAAAGAGAAAATAAGGTCTTGTTACTGACTATATGAAGGATAACAAAAAAGTTTGCTTCTGCATCGAGTGACTTGGTTAAGAAGATGCTGAAAATGGCCAAAATTACCTGGCAGCTTTTATCCTGGCCAATTGCTTTGACATTTGCTTGGTAGGGGATTAAATTGGAATGACTGAAAAAGTGGCTGCCCTCTCAGCAATTTTCCCCACAGAAACTGCTGCCCTACTGAAAACAGCAATTGAGTAACCTATGTAATTTCCCTTAGTATTCTGGACTATAAATTGCAACAGCTCAGGGAATAATTCACAATTTGTTCAGCCAGTCTTGCTTTTGAGGCAGTGATTCTTAAGAGGACAGGACAAGTAAATGCGGTAGTTGTCCCAGTTAACCTGCTATTAAGTCTGTCACCACAAACTACTGGTTTGTTTTTTCCCTGTTAACTGTGCCCCTTCTCTGCTTCCCCTTTGTTTCTTCTACCTCCCCCGTGCCCCTCCAAAATCCTAGAAATACATAATATTTTTTTTTGTACTGTCAGAAGAAAACTAGTAACATTGTTTTTCTTCATTAGTTTGGTTGATAACTAAATCATAGAATAAAATTCTGGTTGGAAAACTAAAGAGCTAATGCTGCATTATAGGATAAACCTTTACATTGAATAGCTGTTTATATTTGATACTGCTTGCATCTTACAGCCTGGCTAAAAGTGACAATGATTTCTAATAACTAGCAGCAGCGTAAAAATAATAAAGTGATGCCTATAAGAAAACACAAGTGAACTTTAAGAATGTAAATATCAAATATATACACTTTAAAGTGTATGTAATTTATCAAAACAGTACAATTGTCAATATTTAAGTGCTAACTCTTGCCAAAAGTTGCATCTAATGAAGCTAATAACTATGATGTCAGATGATAAATTTAGAAAAGAAAATAACTGTGCCTTAACAATAACAATCAAGTACCATTTGTAGTATCTCGTCAGAATGTTTGAAAATATTCCTAATAAAGGCAATGATTTTGATTTCAAAATACTTATGTTCATGTGTTTTTCCTTGTACAGCAATATTTTAATAGCTGCTGAAAGTTAATCTTAAACTATTTTATCTTCAGTATGTAATACCAGGTCAGGTTAATTTTGCAATAAGCTGCCAGATCTCTGTGACCACTGATTTTACAGGAAATAGTATGCCTCCTAGAAAATAACTTGCCAGATCAGATCCTTTAAAAGGTACCTGATCTCAGAATTATTAGAGGTTGCGGATAATATCACTTGGCCATTAGCAGGGGTCCCTGAAAAAAGGTAATCTATTCTGTTTGTGGTTTCATTTTTACATATCTCTTTTTCTTAAGTATTTA
The DNA here is from genome assembly GCA_009819775.1 of Phoenicopterus ruber ruber. Classification (NCBI taxonomy): domain Eukaryota; kingdom Metazoa; phylum Chordata; class Aves; order Phoenicopteriformes; family Phoenicopteridae; genus Phoenicopterus; species Phoenicopterus ruber. Next base: position 29,641,000 of record CM020218.1, on the reverse strand, counting down.
ATCATGCTTGCTGAAATTTAGAATGTGTTGCCAGGGAATAGAAATGTTTTGTTTCCTACTGTAGTACATTATAACACTTGATTTGAGAACAATGTGCTCTCACCTTAACTTCAGGCTTATGTGTTATTTCTGCCCTTCCATCTTTTTGAGAATGTAGGCAGTTGTCTTCATTAATAGAACATTTAAGTAAATTGTACGCATATTAGCCACTCTGGGCAGCATAGCTTTAGACCTTCGGTTTATTTTGTAAAAGTAGCTGTTCATGTGTGCTGATAATACAATTTAATGTACTTTGCAATATAAAGACTGTATACTTACATCCTTTTTATTTCAGCAGCCTTTTGTCATTGAGAGGTCTGCTTCTTGAAGTGTTGCTTTTCAGATCCTGCTAACAAGTCAGAACTGCTTAAAAAGTTGTGCTGTCAATAACACTTTCAAAGTATTGCTTTCTTTGAAGTTTCAGAACGCAACATGATTAGTAAGCCAAAATCCCATGTTTAAATTTGCCTTTTTTAGAAGATGCATATTCTTACTGTTAATTACTCAATAATAAAACTTAGCAGTTGGCACTTGATGAAGAAATAGTGTGGGAGACCTACAAATTAAACCAGATATTTTACAGATCTCTTTTTTTAAATTTATCACGTTAGTAGCATGAGTAACTTTGTAAAGGAGGAGGATCTTTTCAAAAAAGCATTAATTATACATAGAGGATAAAAATTTCTTTAATATTGTACAAAATCTGCAAAACTTTATTGTACCAATTTTTCAATGTCTCTATCTTTTGAATATAGATGAAAGATGACATGTCTTCATATGTATGTAAGACTGAAATATAAATAGCAAATATTTAAGTGTTGTGTGATCCAAATGACTGGGAATTAATAATGCTGACTTCTTTTAAAATGTGAGAGAGGGATTGTTTCTAACTTGATACCAGTTAACAACTGTAGAATAATCAAGATTATTACTGTTCTTTAATAACGGTGAAATTGTCTTTCCCAAGAGGGATTTGAAACTAAGAAGAAATAAAAAATTAGAAGCCATCAATTATTTAGATCAAACAGAATAAGACAATTATACCATGTGCATATTCAGAGTTACATTAGTTACCATTTCTTATAATCAGTAGCTTATTCAGATTATCGTATTGTTAATATATTTATTTTTAGGTAGTTGTAATCCATGTCCAGAGACTGTAGATGTGAAATGCAATTGTGGAAAAACTGTCATTAAAGTGCCCTGCGGCAGAGAGCGCACCATCAAACCTCCCAAATGCAAACAGCTGTGCAGGTCAGTATAGAAAGTGTGTGTGTTTCCAGGTCTTCAGTGGAGTTTAAGGTGTCCTTAAAGAAAGTAGTAAAATATAACTTTAAAAGGCAAAAATTATTCCTTTAGTATGATTACAGATATTACTACTTAGTTTTCTGTATTCTTGACTATGCAGATGGAGATAAGCAATAATCCTTCTTATCAGACACCTCTTTGATGCTGTGGTTTCATGAGCGGCTTGCTGCTGTCAAGGGGGAGGTTCTGTCCCACTGAGCAATTCTAATTCTGTAGTCCCACTCCCTTCTTCAAGTCATCTCTGATATGTTTTGATGTACCTCCATGAGGCAATTTACCTAGAAAACTTGATTAGCAAAAGGAAAAAGGAAAATATTTTCTGCTGGGGTGTAGCAAGATTACTTAGCATAGAGTAGAATTAGGATTGAAATAGCTGTTTGAATATGCAAGCTCAACTTTGATTTTAATTGAATTTAGAACTCTGGTATAGTTTTACTGTAATATTAACCTCACTGCTGAAGGTGAGAAGTAAACTTATTTTAAAAAAAAAACCAACTTGTTTGTCTCAATTCTTTGTATTTTGAGCATAATTGTCCAGTGACTGTAACTTCGTATTTCTTGCTGTCATATTGATTCATTTTTGAATTTTACTTCAGTCGACCACCTACCTGTCACCACTCTACCCAGGAGAAACACTATTGTCACTTTGGTCGGTGTCCTCCGTGTCGTCAGTCCTGCCAGAAAACGTTAACGTGTGGTCATTTGTGTCCTGTTTCCTGCCATGATGAAGCACTTGTGAAGCAAACTGGCTTAGTAAGTAAATAGTGAAAAATGGTGTGTTATTTGTGTTCTGAAGAATGAGCAACAGTTGTTTGACCTTAATCTTATGTTGGAGGCTTTTGGAGTTCAGAGTAAATAAATAATCAAGTGCAGAGGTATGCATGCTGCTTCACCGAGAAACTAAGTGGTTCTAGCTCCTTTGTTGCAATCTAATTAATTTTGCAATATATAATTGACTGTGCAGTTTTCTGCAGTTATAATTACTCAAGAAATTATAAGATTTTTGTTAGAGTTGTATTACAAATGTTTAATTTGAAATGTAAGCAATTACTTTTAACATAAGAGCAAAAAATAAATTTTAACTCTGATATTTACTAAACAATAAAAATTTACACAAGTCAGTGAGAAATTGTTTGGCACCTTTAAACATGACACGTGCATGCACTACATGATAATAATTTCATTTGTTTAGTAATTGAAGTATTTTTATATTTTTACCTCTATTAAATGCTTAGAATTGTTTTGCTGATTTTTTGTTTGGCTTTGTGATTGATTTGTAGCAGTAGAGCCCGAGGCTTTCATTTTCCTATCCCTAACCGTGTAAAGGTGAAGTTGTAATTTTTTGTGTGTCGGGGGTGTTGAGATTTCCATTAGTAACAAGTTACTTGTTAGAAAGTGGATTTGTTAGAACTGGGATCTCTTGAGATGATATGTTTATTTGTGGTGAAGCAGATAGTTCTAGTTGTGTTTTGTATTCAACTAGCGTTGTCTTTTGCTCTCAGCATCAGTCTGCAGGTCCCTGGGAACAGCCATCTGAGCCGGCTTTTATTCAGACTGCATTACCATGCCCTCCTTGTGAGGTTCCTATACCAGTGTAAGTATTAAAAAAAGAAAACGAAGAAAAGAAAGTTTTGGTATGGAAAGAGATTTTTTCTTTTTATACTGTTTTTCTTTTTTGTACTGTTCAGAGATGGACATGAAAATAACCATATTTTCCTCTTCAGATGCAATGAGCCTATGTCAACACCATTCTCATAAAATTGGGAGCATTGGTGGTTGTTTAATAGACATTTTTGGAGTATGGGCTCACTGTATGAAAGGACTGATAGTAAAGATTGGTTGTTTCTAATACATGTTGTGCACAATGTCACCTTAAAAGAAAAATAGGAAAATTGCAAAGACAGCCATTGTAATTTGATAATCTTCAGTGACGTACAACTTTTTCCATATGGTTTCTATCTTGTTTAATTTTCTGCATAATGAATTGCTATTTTGTTTCCCCGTTGTTCAGTTATTGTATGCTAATGAATGGCAGGTGGATGGCCTTCATCCCATCTGCTTGTCTCCTTTCTGTTTTTGACTTGTCCAGAAGGTTCTGCTCCTTGAGTAGAGCCAAATCAACTCTCTCTGTGATGATGCTGAGGATATAAGGGAAGATATGATGATGACTTTTTTTTTTTACTGTTCTTTTTCAATTTGATGGAACTTCTGTTTACATTGTGGAATAAGGACTCAGAATTCAACATTTATCTGAAAAAGGAAATACTGTTTTTTTTGGTCTGTTTTTGTGTTGTTGTTTCTTACTGTTTTAAACTCTGCATGCTTCACAGGCATTAATGCCCATTTGTTTTTTAAACGTTCCTCCTCAATGAGGGAGTATTATGTCTTCATTTTATGAAGTGGGAAGTAGACAGAGGAAGATAATAAAAAATATCTGTTTAACTGCCTACGTAGATATGTTTAGAACTTCATTTCTCAAGGATTGTTTTGTGAGAGGTTATATTTTTGTTCAAAACTTTGAGCACTCAATACTTCTGATACTTGGACTCAAAGTTCAAAGCCAGACTCCCAAAAGGTGGAAAATGTGTAGTTATGAACAGTCTGGTTTCTGTGTTTGGGCAGATGCCTGTAGAAACTGTCTCGTGTAGGTATTCAGCAGAGGTCATTGTGTAACATCATGCATTATGTACGACACGTCTCCTAGTTCCTCTGAATTCTAACCTCAAAATCGCCTCCTCTAGTCTGAAGATTCCTCCCCAGAGGAGGTAAGTCTGCTAAGTGAGAAGGAAACCATACTGGAAAAGTTGTGCTTAATTTTCTAACTAGAGGAAGCATAGTTACATTTTATAGTGCTTGGGGCAAATTAAGGTTCTGTTAGCATTAGGTCACATTAATTCTGGAATATCCTGACTCTCTTGATTGATCTTTGCAACTGCAAAAAAAAAAAAAAAAAAGAATATTAATGAAAGTGATATGAGAGAAGTTTCCTGAATTAACAAAATAATAATAGTAAACAAAACCATAGATACAAAATAATGTGATGCTACGAAGCAAAATATTTGATACCTTCTTAGGTCATTAGCAGGGCTTTTAGAATCATTGCTAGAACAGTGGCATTTGAACGAATATGATAATGGAGAATAGTTTAAATAATCCGATTCTGTATGGATGGATGTTAGTGGGGATTCCATCCTTCACTGCTGAGGTTTTGCAATAACTTTTGATGTTTTTTCTAATAATTCGGTATCTTTCAACACAAGCAGTCAGAGATTTGGAATGGAATATATTCAGTGTCTGTTTCTGTATATAGTTAAAAGGGAGTTTCTGGAAAATTATTTGCTCTACTTATTTCACAGAACCATTGAGGCTGGAAGGTACCTTGGAGTGGGGTCATCTAGTCCAGCCTCCTGCTAAAAGCAGATCAACACTGAATTCAGACCGATTTGCTCCAGCTTTGTCCAGCTGGACCTTGAAAACCCCCAAGTACACTGATTCTTCAGCCTCTCTGAACATCCTCTTTCAGTGCTTGATTATACTTATATGGATTTTTTTTTTTTTTTTAATTTTTTTCCTCCACTGTGTATCCAGTCAGAACCTTCTTTCTTTAAGAGTATGATTGTTGTCTCTTGCCTCCCTGCTATGAACCTCAGTAAGGAGCCCACCTTCATCTTCTCGGTAACTTCCTCTTAATGCTGAAAGACTACTATTATATCCCCAGCCCATCAGTCCCCAGCCTGCAGTGTTGCTGGGATTTAGTCAGTCCCAGATGCAGGACTTTCTTTGTCTCTGCATTTCATGAATTTCCTCTCAATCTATTCCTCCAAACTGTCTAGATCCTTCTGAATGGCATCCCTGCCCTCGAATGTATTGACTGCACCGTTCTTTAGCGTTGTCTGCAAAATTGGTGCATTTTGTCTCTTCCAAGTTACTGGGGAAAATAAAGTAAGATAGGTCCCACCCAGGCTGAAGAATTCCACCTGTAACTGGTGTTGAAGTAGGATACAAACAACTAGCCACTACCCTTTGAGCCCAGTGAACCTGCCAGTTTTTCATGCATCTAGTAGTTCATCTGACACCACTACATCTCAACTTGAGTGCAAGGTTGCCGTGGGGAACCTCTCATCTGCATATTTAGTAGTTACATGGCAGAAGGCAGTCAGGTTGGTTAAGCAGTTTCCTCTTGCAGTGGAAAAGCAGCATGCTACAAGGGAATGCAGAGGTCTTAGAAGCCAAATCACAGAATAAGCTGGTTATAGGAAGATGATACTGGGTATAAGATAGTTGAACTGTGTAGAGCGAAGAACAGGCTCCTGTGCTACATCTGCTTCTTACTATGCTAGGTGAAAGACTGATTGCTGCTCTTAATACCTTGCTGTCCTGCAGACCATCTGTAGCTATTGGTAGTTGCTTTGTATTAGAGAAGTTATCAGAGATACTTCTTGTTTTTTTTAAATACTCGTCTAGAAATTCTTAGGAACTCATTTACAGGTACTTTAGCTTGAAAATTAATGATGTTTTCATTACTCTCCCTTATAAGGTTTCAGTAGAGAAATCAAAATACTTGGGAAGGAGATGACAGATATGAAATCAGAAGTAAAAAGAAAAAGATACTTTTCACAACAAATTGAGCAAAAGATTGATTTAATTTGTAGGAGATCAATGTTTGAATGAGTCCTTCACAATTTAATACCTTCACAATTCTGATCAGTGTGCAGTTTTTCTTTCCTAGGGATGGTAGACCATTCTGAAAGGGATAGAATTGTAAACATAAGAGTAGACTAGATAGTTCTCTGAAATAACTGAAAAACATGAAGTGATATATTAGTAGAGCCAAAGGAGAAGATATTTGGAAGCAATTCAGGTAATTTGCTAAATACGTTTTCTAAAATAAAAATGATTAATTTCATATACAACTATAATTAATCTGCACATGTAACACTAATTTGGGGATTGCCGTCATAAAATACAGCAATCCAAACAACTGTTGAAAAAGAGAAGGCATTGATCTGCGTAGGTAGATGTTTTTCTCTTAGTTTGCACTTTCTAAAAATAGATTGCATTATTTTTGTGTGAAAAGCACTGTCACTGTTTTAAGTCCCTTATTAAAGAAATACATGTTTTCTAAATCTCTGATTTTTCTCTCTTTAACAGGGAGTGTCTTGGGCAGCATGAGGTGAGTCATGGAAACTGCCTTTTTAAGTGGAATATGAAGTATATCTCACTTTGTCAGTCTGCAAAAAAAGTATTAAAGAGAAATATTATATGGCTTTTTTATATTTTAAAATCAATGAAGTACCTTATCACAAGGGCTTACATATTAGAAGGTATTTTAGTTTGAAGAATATGTAACTACTTTTTAGAATTCTTGGACAGAAATTTAAACTTCTGATATATGAAGCTATTTGTGTATTCTTGCAGTTGTTTAAATAGTGTTTACATTTTTTTGGAGGTTCTTTTTTTTATTACATACTGCTCTGTTGTTTTTTCTCATTCTATTGTTGTTATTCTCTCCCTGTCACACACTTTCCTCAGTTCTCCTAGAAACTGCTGTGTTTAGTTCAAAAGGATAAGGAACATAGTGTCATACAGGAAAATTCTCATGTGACTTGGATCTAAGCATGCATGGATGAAATCAGACAATCTAGTAGAAATTTCTTTAGTGTTACTTATTAGCTTGTCTTTTTGGTCTGCAGCCTTCTCCAGTTTTGGATGAAGTCATTACTCTTATTGCTATTATAACTTTGTCTACTAGTAAGTCTGGCATAAATTCACTATCAAAGTGCAGCTAACAATACTGTAACAAACCTACTTTCATTTTAAGCTAGTAAAAAATTCTAGAAAACAGCAATCACTTAAAAATATTTAAAGACACTCCCCCTCCTTTTTTTTTTTCTTTGACCTTCTTTAATAATCTTTTGGTATGTATTGTAATGGTGACTTGATTATGTGGTGGCAACATCTACAAATGTTGTTAACAAAGTTTGTATATCCTCAGTCTATTTGTGCAGCACATTTATTAATCCAACCAAGCTGTGAATACAGCTTCCATAGAGCTACTTCGCAGCTTGTTGGTTGCTAAAGAATAATGTGCTGTAAAAATGGGTGAAAAGAACAACTGCGCCTATTTGTTGTTGAAACAGCTGGGTTTTGGTTTTGCTTTCTACAGTAAAACTTGCAGGTGTGTCAACTGATGTTTTATTGAGTCAATGACATGTTTTCTGATAGGACATATCGACTTTCACCCTAACTTTCTGGAATTTATGTATAAACAAAATATAAGCTGTGGTCAATTGACCCAATATATAATTTGCTCTAGACAATGTTACTGGGTTTGGTACTGTTCAGATGTACATGGTTGTGAAGTTTATGTCCCTCCCCATAACAGAGGGCAATATGGCTCTTCTTATTAGAGAAAGTGGTTCCAATTACTACATATTTATAACTCCTTATTTCAGAATAATTAAAAAAAAAAAATCCTTCTCCGTTCCATACTAGTCTTAGCAGAATCAGTCAATGTCTTTAAGTCATGTTTTCTTTATGGGTTGGTATGTAAAATAAGGAAAAATCCCAGGGGGTCTATACCTAACTTCAATTATTTAGATTTATTGATGCTATGATATTCTAGAGTAACCGTTCCTTCTCTCAGCCAGCAGAGCGCAGCACTTCCTTCCTGCTGAAGTTTAGCAGTTTCTGGAGTGGAACGAAGTGTCTTAATCTTTGAGATTTTGATAGCAGTCAAGGAAAAGAATGATTTATTAATGTGTGTGAGGATGTGTTCACAGTGTATTTTATGTGCTTTGTACAATTTTATGTTGTTCTGAGATCTCTAAAAAGAAAAAAAAGACCCGTAATGTCTGTTCAGTGTTTTACAGCCACATTGGCTCTTAACAGGTAATCTCACCTCAAACTAATTTACTTTTGTTAACAAGAGAAAACACGTGTATGTATTTATGAACATTTCCCTCCTATAGTAGTCTCCGGCCCCTGACGGGATTTTTACTGGGAAATGTGAACTTTTCACAGGTGATGACAGTAGCAATTTTCTCAAGCAGAGTTTGCTGTGAAGAGGGGCTCATTGCTGTACTATGTTACTACTTACGTTGGACTGTTGTTACACCTCCTATAATGGAGGAGGAATAAAAGAAACAAACTAGGAATGAAACGAGTTATAAAGACTTCTTGTATTTTACCAGGATGCCTGCGGGCGATGAGTAGAAGAGAGAATGAAAACAAACAGCTTAGGAGTTGTATAATAAGCAAATCTACTCTTTACATTCTTACTTGGACAGTAATTTTAATTTGTGTAGGTATTGGAGTTGGTTGTTTTGTTGGGGTATTTTGTGTTTTGTTTTGTTGTGGCTTTTTAATTTCACTTTGGCATTTAGTTCAAAAAGTATTTTTAAGGCATTGTTTTAGTTCGAGCTCTTACATGTATTTGGGTATTTAGAACAAGCAATTTATCACTTGAAACAACAGACTTAAAGCTACTTTTCAGATGATATAATGGTATAAAACCTGTGTTCAGTGGAAGTATGATTCTACATGATAGGACAAGGGGTAATGGCTTTAAACGGAAAGGGGGTAGATTTAGGTGAGATATAAGGAAGAAATTCTTCACTGTGAGGGTGGTGAGGCACTGGAACAGGTTGCCCAGAGAAGCCATGGATGCCCCATCTCTGGAAGTGTTCAAGGCCAGGTTGGATGGGGCTTTGAGCAACCTGGTCTAGCAGACTGTGTCCCTGCCTATGGCAGGGGCATTGGAACTAGATGATCTCTAAGGTCCCTTCCAACCCAAATCATTCTATGATTCTATGATGTTTAACCTAAAATAAGATTTCTTTTAGCTACAGTGTGGAGCCTTCTTTTAAATAATTTTACTGTGTAAGTTTTGGATGTTTTTACATATATTTAGAAAAATTAATAACTCTTCATTCTTTGATTTGTAGGTGCTTAAAAGTAGCTCTCAATTTTGTTTCAGATTGTAGGTCAGAAAAATCACGTATCATCAACAGTTGCTGCCACCCCAAAATGAAAACGTGATGTTTTACTTTTTCTTTGAATTGCTATAAGCATTGGCATTTCATAGCAGTAGCATACATGTGCTCTTTTAAAATCAAATTATGAGAGCTAATGTTTATATTCAAAATCTGTTTTTATGGGAAAACCTTAATTAAAGCCTGTACAAGGTAAATGAGGACAAACAAGGAAATCTTAACTGGATATGGTATTAATTTATCTGCTGTATTTAATTCTCATGTAGTTGCTTCATTTCACTAAATGTTCTAGGGGAAGGGAAACATTCTGTTTTTGTTTCTGTGATGAGTATTTTGAATATCCTGTAATATCAATCTTGCTGTTCTCAGGCAGATAGAACGCTCTCTCTTCTTTTTTTTTTTGGTGGGTTTTTAATGATTTTTTTTTTTTTTTAGGAATTTAATGCTATGTTTTATTATTCTAAGGTGGTTTTTTTTTTAGTTGTGGTTCATTTATAAGAGGAAGACCATTACTCTGCCTATAGGTAAAATTTTATGTAAAACTTGATGAGATTCATCTTTACGGCTAAATACCTTATGAATATTTCCAAAATTGCCCTGCCCTATTGTACTTGATTTTTATTTTCATATTCCAATTGATATATCTGTTAGTTGCTTTTATGCATTTGGGAGATGTGCTGGAAAGCTTCTGAAAGTTGTCTTGTCCTTTTTTCCTTGCCTTCCTTTCCTTATCCTGTGGAAGACCTGTGGTCTGAAAATGATGCCTCCTTATTTTCTTTCTTTTTCCATTCAGCTTTCATAAAATACTTCTGGTTCTCATCTGCGTTCTTTATTCTTCAGCTCATCAGCCTCCTGCAGTTTGTGGTTTCTTTGTTACTTGTCTTTGTAGCAAGAGTAGCGACCTCCATTTAGCCATTTCAGAAACGCATTCCAACTATAGAAAGTAAAACTTTTCTCTACTTTGTCCTTTGGATTTATTACTAATATCCACAACAGATTGACTTGTCAAGGAATGGAAACAAAATTTGAAAATATGATGTAGATTCAGATTAATTTAAATTCTTTTGGTTTTGGCTACAATGTCAATTGATTCCAGAAGACTCTCTTATCTTTTATTGGACTCAAGACTTTGGAAATTCAATGAGTGGGGCAAGCTGAAGCTATGTTGGATGCAGCCAGAGGGCTGAGATGTTCTCTGCAGTTGGCTGTCTGAAAGCTGCTGCTGTTGTCTACTGGCTTGTCTGCTTCCCTGCCCCTGGCTTCATTCAACATTGCATCTCATCTCGTGTACTTGAGGGATGCTACCAGAAGGGATGCTCCACTTCTGCCTGTGTGCTTCTGCTAGTTCTCTTTAACTGGAGCTAGTGGCTGTGTCCTTGTCTAATGGAAGACTAACCCTCGGTAAAAGAAGTCTCATAAGCATATTGAACTGTGCAGCCAGAGAGCTAGTCTGCTATTACTGCCCTGATCTGCTGTAACTACCTGAGCCGCAGCAGAACCAGTAGTCATAAAAAATTGAGTGGAAATGAGGGAGCAAGGACAAGTAGAGAAGTGGGCAGTGGCAGATCTTAATGTTTAGTACACTTTTTCATTCATTCTTTTACCTTCCAGCATCCTTTGATTACTTATGTTGCTACTGAAAGGAAGCTGTGACTCTCAGGATGGAGGAGGAGGGAGATGGAGGAGGATGAGAAGGGACAGGATAATAGGAACGATAAAAGCTTTGGTAATTGGTGTGTATTCGCTGAGTATAATGCTATTCTCTGCTTCAGACCCTCTTCTTATTAGGCCTATTGCTGGCTTTTGCTCATTTGGTCAGCAGAAACGTAAGCCATCAGAGACTGAGTTGTAGGATATTTGCAGGGGGGAGTATGAAGCAGGCATTCAGACTACTTGCAATGGCTGTATTAGTGCTTTAGCCAGCGTAAAGAGCATCAGCTCTGACATAGCGATGGGAGAGTAGTTGGACATCATAGCCTCAAGGTTTTCTCCTGTGTTTTCCATGCTTGATGTTCAGTCTGCCATGCAGACTCCTGTTTAGTGTCTCTGTGGGTTGAGAAGAGGAGGAATTCAGAAGTCTTGTGAATGAAATTGCATTTTGCAATGACTTGTTGTGGAGTACAGTCTTTTTTTGGGTGAAACCCAGAAAACATTTCTATAGGCAAGTGGATTCAAATCCTACTTTGTATATTTTTGCTTTAGAATTGAGGGGAATCAACATGGACAGTGCTGAAGGGAGAATGTCTCTTGCTCTGCTCTGTGGGGGACCATCCTCTCTTCCCTTGTTTCAGTTCCAGTGCTCACCTGGTTGCATGGCCAATCAACTTGCAAACCTAGCAAAACACAAGGAACTTTTTTCTATTAATTCCTTTTCTTCCATTTTGATTAGTTGAATTGTCTTGTTCTAAAGACAGATGTGTAGTAGGACTTGTTCAAAGTAAGCAGTAGGATGTGCAAGTAGGATTGTAGAGTTGGAAGAGAGGAAAGGAAGGGGTACAGTGCAAAGCTGTTCAGTCAACTTAAGCCGTAACACAAAATCACACCCTTGGTCTAGTCAAAGTGAGTTATGTCACATTAGCCTATTGTGTAATAACATCACAAATAGTTTCTGTTTTTCTCTGTGAAATGATCATGATATTAAGAAGAATACACGATTTTTTTGACAGCGTCACAGAAACTAATTTTTTTCATGTTAATATTATATAATGATTGGAAAATGGGAACGGCAAGTTTCCTCTAATACTTGTGATATGGAGGGACTTGTACTATTCAACTTTAGGAAAGTAACCTAGTTAACCAAGTTAGGAGTTTACACTCCATTTCAGTACCAATGAAGATTAAAGGCTTCTAAATAGATGCTCTGAATAGTACTACAAAACTCTGTTAACTGGAGTGTTAACCTCAAATTAGAAAGTACAAATATATCATAAGACATTAAAATCCTAGTCCTGTCATACAGCCATTTCTTCTTCCCCTTCCTACTTCTGGGAGTTATATTTGATATAGCCAGTATTTTGGTTTTAGAATTTCTGGCTTGCAGGTTGTTTTCTGTTTCTAGAATTATAAAATGGTTTGGGTTTATGATGACCATAACACAATTAGCCCTGTGAAGCAGACTGTAACTGTCTTCTGCAATAACTGTAAAGCAGTTTAGGAACCTTTAATGGAAGGCACGAGTGTAATTCGGAAAGAAGGAATAAATCACACTAAAATACTTGAGAATGTAATAGCCTGTTAAAAAAAGGGAAACTTAGGTTGCAAAAGTTAGACAGCTTGTTTAATTAATAAAGTGTGCTTTTTTACCTGGTATAATCAGTGTAAAACAAATGTGTGTGGTTATGTTGGAATGGGAACCTAAAGTCTGTTAAAAAACAAGGTCAAATAGACATTGCACTGTTTTTCTTCTTTTAACAAAGATACTCAGGAACCAAAATTTCTCTGTAATGATGTTGTCCCTCTGTGTATGTGTACTGTGTGATACATATATATACACACACATGTGCAGTGTGTGTATATATACACTATCTGCATATATATATATAAAATTTATTTATTTTTAACTTTTAGGTTAGTCCATTACCATGTCACTCTGCAAATCCCTACTCCTGTAAAAGATTTTGTGGGCGGCTTCTTGATTGTCAGAATCACACCTGTATGAAAGAATGTCATCACGTTACTAAATTGAACAGTAGTGCAGATGGAAAGAAGGTAGGTTGGTTTCCTTTTTGGTTTTGTGTATTTTATACATTGTCTTCAGTTTTAACTGGAAAATAAAGAATTTGCAGCTGGAAGGCACAGGATCTATTCCAGGTTCCACTAGGGGACTTGCATGTGTTCTATGGCTATTGACGCTGTGACATTTAGCTAATCCATACTTCTTTAGCCTGTAAAACTGAGACAATATTATATAATTTGCGAATGCTACACTTTTTATATTGACATACATTACTTTGTTTTCATCAAAACCTTATTTAACACTGTTGACAAGTCTCTTGTAAAGTCAGTTTTTGTTACTGCCAAGATCAAGTGACCTACTGATAGTCCCTATATACAAATGCACTTGCAACGTACTGGGAGAACTATTTACTGAGGAGAGCTGTAAACGGGTTGAGGCTAGCAAATCTTTAGGATAGAGCACTGGAAATATTGCAGAATAAGTGAAGACTTCTTAAAGCACTGGGTTGATATCTTCATGTTTATCAGTGTCTATTAGAAACTGTCCTTTATGCGATTAAGAAGCCGTAGGTGTTAGTTGCTAAAGATAATATGAAACAAAAATAAAAGTAAGTACAAAGCTGAAAATTGTTCCAATTTTGAGCAGTCAAAAGCCCATAGCTTGTGGTTTGAGAGAGTCATGATTTGGAGGAAAACAGTTTTTTAAGTTTTTAAAGCATTACTTTAGAAATTCTAAAGTTGCAACATGGTCTCTGTGGGCATTTAGAAAACTGAGCAAGCATTCCATTGGGTACAAAACATAAATGTTATATTTTAACTTACTGTTGTATTTTAACTTAAATAGGATGATTTCCCTGGGGATTCCAATCCTCGAAGTGGTGGTGTCATCTAAAAACTGTGTATATTGCAGTTACTGTATTATTCTATTAATGATTGTGGAACTTTTGTCTGAGGAATATGAGCTGTTAGTGCAACTTGTGGAACAGTAACCTGCAGCAATAGAGTGACATCAGTAAATACTGAGAGTGACAATTGTTTAAGCATCTCCAGTTATGACTGTAAGAGGCTATCTGCCTACTCCTTCAGTTAAACCAATTGAAATGTGAATGGGTCAGGATTATTCCTAGCTCCATTTTGAATGAGACAACACATTCTCAGAAAATGAGAGTCTATGTACATGTGAAGAATGGGTAAATCTCTCTTTTGGTTTTGACCTTTAGAGCTTTTGATCTGTTGTTTTAATAGATTAAATTGCAGGTGTAGTCAGAAAAGGGCTGATTAAATTTCTTGCTTATATGTCTGAGCAGTGATTTTTTTTTTTTTTTTTTTTTTTTTCTGTCTGGAATTTAGGTTTGTTCTGCATGTTGTGTTAGAAAATGTTGCAGAAAGGCCAACTGTTTGCTTTTACCTACTGTTAAATTTTATATCACAGTTTTCTAAATGCTTTCAGTTGCTATTGTCTTTTTTAGATGTGAGGTTTTGGGGGTTAGGTTTTGTAAACTATCATTGTACAAAGGTTCCTTTTTAAACTTTAGCAAAAATTGTTCAACTGTAGAAGCAGAAGAAAACGGGACTGGGAGAAAATGGGGGAAAACTATTAAAAACTTAAATTCTTATGCCCTTATTTTGAATGGCTTAAAGTGAAGTGTTGGCATGGAATTAGTCCTTTTGGGGAAGCATTGTGTAGCTTCGTCCTTGGATAAATTTGCTTTACTTTGACTTACATGAAACTGAACATTTGAATGTGATGGTGGGCCTTAAATACTGTGCTGTGTAGGTTCAGTTGATAAATCATGTCAATCTATCTGTGTGTATTTGATTGCAGACTGGGGTTCTGGAGGAGTTATTAAGATAAAAATATGAATAGAAATGGAGCTTAATTTACCGTGCTGATGTTCGTTGCATTGTGCTAATGTTGATTGCATCACCTGGAATGAGAATGACACCACAGCTCTTGTATACTTTGTGTAGTCTACACAAGCAACCCCATAGCAGCTCCCAGCATATGCCTAGGCTAATACTTTTTGGAAGATTATGTGAAATATTGTACACGTATGGAAATGGAATGGCTTAAAGTTTGCTTCTTAAAATCAAGCAAACAAACCTCCCCACCCCTATATTACGGAGCAGTATGTCATGACTAAGTAGTACAATAACGTGGTGGGTGGGAAAAGTTAGTTCTGAATATGAAATTACTTCTAACAGTTTTCCATAGAGAATTAACAGGCTTAATGGCAATTTTCCAAAGCACTAATATTAAGAGGCCCTTTTATGCCCAGAAAGCAAAATAGAGCTCTGTCTCTTTGACTAATAAACACTGGCACTTTTGCTTTTCTTTTAAAAGCATATTTTAATAATTATTTTTGCTTGAGGGATATCTTACTGAATAACTGAAATCCCTTAGCAAAAACACCCCAACTCTTTCTTCTATATAAAAGCATGTTAATGGCATCTAACAAACAAGTGTTTGGCACTTCCTTTAGTACTTTGTTTTTATTTTGTTAGGCAGGTCCAGAATGTTCGCAGTGTGAAGAGGAGTGTACCAAGCCCCGGCCGTCTGGCTGTCCTCACAGATGTGTTTTGCCCTGTCATCCTGGGGATTGCCCATCATGCCTCCAGATGCTTAAAATAAAGTGTCACTGCAAACTATCAGTACTGTATATTGAATGCTTGTAAGTGTCAGAACTGAACCCAACTTTTCATTTGAATGCTACTAACTGGAAACCATTTGAAATGTCTGGGGATGGGAGCTACTCTTACAGCAAGTTTTAAGATTTCTTTTGAAGGTTATAAGTTCTAATATAATGCTTTTTTCCTGTTTAAAATTTGCCAGTGTTTGATTTGGTATTACTGCTAAAATTACTATAAATGCATGGAGTCTTGTGAGCAGAACTGGGTTTTATAATGTTTTTATAATACAGTAATATGTTGGATTATGCAAATATGTAATAATCTACATAATGTTTGATCTATATGTGGTTCTTTTACAGTATGTAAAGAAGACTTTTATAACAAGAATTAGAATTAATGTAGTTAGTGTAAAAGGTCTTTACAACTAATGTTCTTCAAACTCTAGCTGTTTTAATTGGAAAACTTCTTAGTAATCATTTGTACTCCTGTTTAATCATTTGTGTGTGTGTGGATAGAGGGTAAATTAGGCTTTACTAAATGTAAGATGGGACTGTGGATTTCAGCATTATCCTCTGCGTATTGCTCTGAAAACATTCGTCCCATACATGTATGCTCTTCTTTATGCATTTTCTTTAAAGTACCTCAAATCCTCTAAAGTTCTCTGGTTTTGTCCGTAAAATAGTGTAGTTTGTATTAGTCCAACATGATGTGGACAAATGAGCCCACTTTTCCTTACAGTGAGATATACTTAAAATATACCCCCATTTGTATTTACTTGTTTTTAATTTGGAATTTGTCACAAATACATCTTTTCTTTTACAGAAAACTAACATGTGCTGATTTAAAAGAAAAGGAGCTGCTTATTTCCTGCAAAAATCAGTGTCCAAAAGAGGTAAGCCATATTAACAAAGAAATACTTGATTTGATGGATGTGTGGAATTTTGTGGATTTTGCTTTTTTGTAAGGTTTTTGATACAGTTTAATAGGCCAAGCAAACTAGAGAAGCTTAGTCTAAATGAATATGCTAAATGATAGATGCGAAGGTAGTTAGTAAACTGTACTCAGAGGACAGTTATTAATGTCTTGCTGTCAAATTGGAAGGTTATATTGAAGGATCAGAGATTCATCTCCAAGGCATTAGTGACTTGAATGTTTAAGCATGCGGATGAGGTTGAATGTGGAAGAGAATGTCCTCTAACATGGTTAAAAACTGTTCTTGAATTTATTTCTCCAAAATAATGGGATGCTGTTTGATTAGGAAAAATACAGAGACTTGTGGTTGCGATTGTTCTCGTCTAAGTGCAGGTCTAGTAATCCCTATCTGTGCAACAGTTCTGGGGAGGGGAAAGGATTTTATACTTAACAAGTGAGATGAGTGAATAATGCTCTGCTGCGTTAGCGAAATGTATGTTAAGTAGTGTGAAATAGAAGACAAACCAGTTAATCTTTCTATTGTGTCTGGGTATATCTAAAGGGTTGCCGTAAAGAAGAGAAGAATAATATCCTTATTTCATGATGCTTAGACTATGAAACAGTATATATAGGCATCAGTAAGGAAGATTCATGGTAAATACTACTTTTGAGTAGTAAAGCTTGTGGAGCAGGGGAAGAACTGGTTGGAGAAGCTACTGAATTTGCATCAATAACAGCTTAGACATGTATCAGGATTTGTCCAGTTGTGGATAATACTGCTGTAAGATATGAGGGGTAGGCCAAATGACTACTTCTTTGTCCCTCCTAGTGCTGTTGTTAAGTGCCGCTTGTGCGCTTTCAGAAATCCATGCATTACTTATTATTGTATGTTTGTTCTTTAGTTGTCATTAGTTGTGGTGAGAGTGACAGCCCTTTCTTTACTCCATTCGCCACTGTAGGGTTAGAAAATTTATGAACTGGAAAACAGGAATAGTCAGGAATACTTTGGAAAGCGTTTCTACTGCTAAACTCTCCAGGATTTCTGAGAAATTCTCCTTCCCTGCAATAAAAATGCTTGTACTAAAGAAAATATTTTATCCCACAATCACTTACTATTTTGTTGTTCTGGTTTGGCCTCTTACTGCGTAGCTGAGTCTCTTTGTCTCATGCAATATTTAGCTGGCACTCATAAATAATTTGATTCAACCCATTCTCCTTCTCTGATTTCGCTCGGTTCCCTTATGCTGGTTTACCTATGATGTCCTTTAGTCTGAGATTTCTCTTCTTACCTCATCTCTTGTAATTCTGAATTCTGCCTCAACCTAATAAAAGTAGGTTCAAACCTTTTCTTTCGTTTCATTGTTTTCCAGTGTCAGAAGCATCAAATTTGAATCCTTGCCTTTATTAGAAAACTTTTTTTGGTTTTGAGTAAATGCAAAAATTCACAGGGTTCCTGCTTGTTTCCAAACAGTGGCTGTTCCTCTGTTTTTCAGGCAAGATTGTGTTAACCCCAACAAGAAGTCTGTGCTGTGTGCCGGCTTGTGTCTTCTGCTTTTTGCCCTTGTAGATGCCTTTCGGACATCTCTTTTCTGTAAATGAATGTGCCTGTCACAATTTTCTCATCTGGATGTCTGAAAGCTCTCTTCCTGGCGGGGGAACACTTTTGGATATTATTTCATTGTCCATTTACCTCTTAATTTTTGTCCTTTCATTTCCCTCTCTGTTACCTTGGTTTTATTTGCTCCAAGACTTCCTCCTCTTTATTTTCAAGAGTACTTACAATCTCTTAACATGAACTATGTGTTCCTGTACTTCACCTTCTCTTCAAAGATTTTTTTTTTTCAATATCTCATTTTTGACTTTGATTAATGTAACTGTTGTGATTTTTCTGGACATATTCCCAAGACTCTGTCTGGGATTTAAAATCCATCTAGTAGTGGTCCTGAATTCTATCTTGTAGTTCAGAAATGCCCTGTTCCGCAGATGATGTCTTTTTTACGTAATTCAGTGGGATGTGAAAGAAAGCTTAGGACAACAGAGTCCACTTCAGTTTTATAAAGCTGTTATTTAACTCTAAAATTCTCATTCCCATAGATGCCTTGAAAAATACATTTTTATGCAGCTTCTGCTATCCAGAGAATTTTTTTTAGTGTAATTGATGATGTAAAAATACATGCTCTTCCCTTCCTGTGATTCTAGCTCTAGCTTTTACTGGCTTTCATGAAACATCAAAGTATTAGTACATTCCTGCTTCAGGTAGTTCATATCTTTGTGCTACAGTTCATCCTACTTTCCTCAGATCCTATTTTGGTAACTTCATATGTACTGTATGGGTTTTTTACCATTTTTTTGGTCTAAAAAATTTGTTCCCATTTTTCTGAATATTGAACAGTGCTAGGGATATTTTGCCTGTTTTATAAGTATACAATATTTGTCTGCAACTTTGGGAAAATTAGCTAGCTGTATGATAATACAAATTGTACTGATAGTTCTCTTTTAAAGGAATCACTGATTAAACACAATTTGAAGGAGCAGCCTTAACAGACATCACCCTGCCATCACCACCCGCCCCCCTCCCCAGCAAATATAGATCAAGCCCATTGACGGGACCTCATGACAAGAACTTACAAACAACTTGGCCAAAAGATAAGATGGATAAGACTACCGAATTTAGAACATTTAAAGTGTGTGTACAAATCAAATATGTCTGCTCAAAACTAAATTGGAAATGTTTTATGTGTAGTCCTGACAGCCTCAAGTAATCAAATCAGTGTTTTACGAGAGTTTTCTTATTTGATGTCAGAAGCTGACCTTGGGTCATTAGCAGAGCTCAGTGAAGTTGCTGTTTGCTAAAAATCAGTGTGCACTGTAGCTCCACCAAGCTTAGCATAATGCAACTTAGGTTCAATAGAATATAGTGTTTTACTGAAGTCTTAGTTTTGAGAGGCTTTGTGGTTTTGGTTAATGGAAATTGTGGTAGACAGTATACTACCGTATTTGAACTACAGGTAGCATGGTACATTTGGGGATTATGAAAATCAATTATATTGTCCGATGCCTTGAAAAAATACGACAGGAACTTGAAAGTCTTGAAAAGTTTCATGCTTTTGTTTTGGCTATGGCAGTATAAAACTATAAAAATGACTTCCAGTATTATACAGTACAGCTCACATTTCCTTTCTGCTTTAGGGAGAAGCAAAGTCTTTGATATTGCCACAGCTGTGAGATGAGAAGCTTTAATTAAAAAGTTCTTTCTCTTGTTTGGTAGCAATAACAAAATATCCTGTTGAAGGAAATTTAACTTTTTTTTTTTAACCAGGGTGATTAAATTCGTATGATCATGTTTGCAGATGTTTTGGGGCAATTCTTACATGGAAGTTTTAACAGTCTATCAGTTGTCATCATTTATGTATTCATACCAGTATTTGTGGATCTGTGTTTAACACTTTATTCTATGTAATTAGTATTTTTTGACAAAATAACCATACTTTGTACTTTTACTGTCTACTCTGCTACTGTCTTGATGTGAAATATGGGACTCCATTGTGATAAATTTATTTTAACATGATAATGCAGTAGAGACAATGTAATAAATCTTAAGAGTATGCTTTTTTTAAATAAATGAAATAAATTTTATTTCCAGAATGCTTAATTAAATTCTGTAAACACACCTTGAAAATGTATGTGGGTTGTAAAAATTTAATTTTAAAAGGTGAATGCACAGCTTTGGTCCATGAGAGGGTTTACCTCAATGCCTGGCTTAAGCAGTGGAGGTTTTCATAAGATCTCTGGAAGCAGGGCCACCCTTTAAACTGAAGAGTCTGCCCCTTTGTTTGGAAGTGATAAACTTATCTTTTGTACTTAGCTTTTGGAATTGCTGCTCAAAAGTGCTGTTTTCTTTATTAACAGGTTGTTTTCTTTATCATCAGGTGTGTATTAATAAGTTGTGTTGTTTACCTTCTGGTGGAGATCCGTAAATGTTGATGGGTTTTATTATCATCAGACATAATGTTAAGATTTAAATGCATTGCCTATGGGGAAAATATTTGTAGGATTTTTTTGGTTTTGTTTTCAGAGCTGTGGATTAAATCCCTTTCTTTTAAAGGCCTTGCCATGTCAAACACGAAGCCTGTTCATTTTGGCCTTTAGTCCACGAGCTATTGACGAGAGATCTTACATGGCGAACAAGATCTAAAGGGGCACATGCTTTCTATTTTAGCGCCAAGTAGCTCAGCACAGACACTTAAAAACAAGCAAAAAAAAAAAAATCCTTTCCCACTACATTATTTATCCAGCAGAAGCAGCGGTAGGATTGCTTTTGTTTTCTGAGATCATGGGGAAATGTTTTGCCACTCATTTCACTGCTCCTCTTGATTTTTTTATTTTTTTAACGTTGGTTTTGCTTTGGAGGGAGTAAAAAGAAAGTTACACTGCCAGCTTCATTCTTGTCCTGCATCCCTGTGGATGTGAGCTGTGTAGCTCTACGCAGAGAACTGAATGTGTAAATTTGGGTTTCAGTACTGGATTAAATAGATTTCTGTGCTATGCAAATTTTGCTCTAATGGTGTGTAATGTAAGAATTTTATTGCAGTAGCACCTGGAGGTTGAGGTGAGGGCTACTGTCTTGAATTTGCAGCTCTGACGTGTCAGATTGTTTGTTTGGGCTTTAGAATCATAGAATCATAGAATTGTTCTGGTTGGAAGAGACCTCCGAGATCATCGGGTCCAACCATTAACCTATCACTACCAAGTCCCCCACTAAATCATATCCCTTAGGGCCTCATCTAAATGCCTTTTGAATACCCCCAGAGATGGGGACTCCACCACCTCCCTGGGCAGCCTGTTCCAATGCCTGACAACCCTTTCGGTAAAGAAATTTTTACGAATGTCCAATCTAAACCTCCCCTGGCGCAACTTGAGGCCATTTCCTCTCGTTTTGTTGTCTGTTACTAGGGAGAAGAGTCCGACCCCCATCTCTCTACAACCTCCTTTCAGGTAGTTGTAGAGAGCCATAAGGTCTCCCCTCAGCCTCCTTTTCTCCAAGCTAAACAACCCCAGTTCCCTCAGCCGCTCCTCATAGGACTTGTGTTCCAGACCCTTCACCAGCCTCGTTGCCCTTCTCTGGACACGCTCCAGCACTTCTATGTCTTTCTTGTAGTGAGGGGCCCAAAACTGAACACAGTACTCGAGGTGCGGCCTCACCAGGGCCGAGTACAGGGGGACAATCACCTCCCTACTCCTTCTGGCCACACTATTTCTGATACAAGCCAGGATGCTGTTGGCCGCCTTGGCCACCTGGGCACACTGCTGGCTCATATTCAGCCGGCCGTCAACCAACACCCCCAGGTCCTTTTCTGCCGGGCAGCTTTCCAGCCACTCCCCCCCAAGCCTGTAGCGTTGCCTGGGGTTGTTGTGACCCAAGTGCAGGACCTGGCACTTGGCCTTGTTGAACCTCATACAATTGGCCTCGGCCCATCGATCCAGCCTGTCCAGGTCCCGCTGTAGCGCCTGCCTGCCCTCCAGCAGATCAACACTCCCTCCCAATTTGGTGTCATTGACACTATTAATGGAAATGTGCCTAATTAGTATGGAAGAGTAAGGTGGAAGTAATAGTTCTAGCCATGGATTGTTCTGGCCAGCATGGGGTGACTTGCAGGTGAGACTACGTCGTGCTATTGTGTATGATGCTCCTGGGTAGGGAGCCAGGAGAAGGGCCCTCTTACTGCGCAGAGGTCATGCAGTAGCAAATTGGTTTTGCAAAGATTATGGTCGCTAGTGAGCAGACTCAGCTGTTAGACTCCGTGGTCCTGGCTGGTAGTCTGACCTCAATAGCGTACAAGGATTAAAGACAAGGTTCTCCCCTCATCTTTTCAAAATGAGGCAAAATGCAAGATAGATTTGCTGATGATCAGTTGTGCCTGAACAAAGCTTCTTTGGTAAGATGACCAATTTATATATTTTTTTTTTTTTCCCCTCCAGATAAAGCAGATAGATTAGATCTGCTACATAAGGCTTCCCCAGAACAATAGAGTCAATGCCACTTAGTGAATAGCTAGTTCTGATACAGAAGAGGCTTAATACAGGGTTGAAGGTGGGCTAAAGGAAACAGCTGCTTGTATTTTAGTATTTTCTAAAAAAACCCATTCCCCTCCCCCCCAAAAAAAACATCAACAAAACAACAGCAACAAAACTAAATGAAAAGTTGGAGCAAGAGGTGTTAACAATAAGGAAATTTACCCAAGGACTGAATTGACACCTGACCTTCTATTGTTTTCAGTAATGACCTTGGCACCAAAAAAAGTTGGAATTTTCTGATGAAAATTTGTGGAGCGTTGTCAGTACATGACAATTGAGGAAATGCATCTGCAGAACATATGTATTTGGGGCAAGTTATTAGATACAGAAAAAAACGGTAAGACCAGGCATGTCAAGGCTAATAATAAGCTTTCAGGAAACAGCAACAATTTGTATTGTCACAGCATGATTAGCTGGAGAGAAATGCGAATGAGAGCTGAAGATGTATTGGGGAAGATATTCTGTTAAGAATAAGGTGCAATTAAGGCATTGTACAAAGTCCTTCCTGCTGAGATGCCATTTGGAGTATTACATGCTGTTCTGGCTACTGTATTCAAGAAACAACGATTTAAGCTGGTTGAAAGTCAATGAAGGGAATGCTACGGAAATAAAGAGCCTTTTATGAAAGGACAGTAGAGAAATATTTCAATATGAGGATAAGAACTAAGGGGTTTAGACTGGCTAGAATTAATGTAGGAAATTCAAAAAAAGGTCTTGCATATTGTAGTAAGCTCCTGGATCAGCCTCCTTAGCGAAGCAGTAGAAAGGGGGCAGAATGGGGGACTGTCTTCATGGTAAGACTTTGTCCAGTCCTAGAGGGATCATAGGAGATGCCTGCCTTTAGGAGGACTGGACTTCAGGACTGAACATGGTCACTTAGAGGTTCCTTGTAGTCCTGTGTGAGATGTGCTGAAACAGTGACTAAAAACACCTGAGCCTAAACCACAAAGTAGCAGCGTAATTATAATTTGTGACTGGCATGGACATGAAAATATGCATATGTCTGTTCCACAATTTTTAATTGGAAAGTTTTGCATTCTATTTAGCTATGTGTTTCATGATACTAGCTCAGAGGTTGAGCCAGTTCCAATGGGCTTCTGAGAATCCAAATTTACTAATCAACAAGAAGTGTACGCACCTGGGTTTTATAATTCTCTTATGTGGTATTCTCATTCTTGGGGTTGAAGGATGTAGTATGTATACATTTTCAATTTTTAATAAATGTGAAAAAATGTATCTTAAAATTGTACGTCTTACAGCATTTCCCAAGTTGCGTTAATCCCTTGATGGCAGCGAAGAGGTGAAATTTCACTTTAATAAAGAACACTATCCAATGCCATTTTAAATAGTTTGAAGATTTAAAGCTGCCTCTATAAATAAATCGACTGGATGTCTTAAGTGAGATTCCACCTTCAGTTATTAACAGTATTGGGTTATGTAATTGAAAATGAAAAATCGTTATTGTGAAGATTTCTTATGGTTATGTGTATGAGCAAGGTATATTTTCAGTCCAGTTCTGAACAGAAAGTGAAAAAACTTGTTTGCTTTCTTGTCAGTTTTATCTAATATAATGCTGGGAGCACTGCTACATTCCTAACAGTCAGCATATTTAAATTAATATCTCAGTTCTTAACACAGTAATTGAATAATAATATTTTCATTATAAATGTTAAAAATTGCGCTGGCAGTAAAAAAAGTCTCTATCTCACAGATGTCAGAAATGGGATAATCTGCCAAATGCAGAAATTTAGGATTTTGTGAAATTATTTCAGACGTGATAAAAATATTGGTGACCTGCATTTGACTTTTGCATAGTTCAGAAGATTCTTGTATTCAGAATTTTCTTTTGTGGTATTTTTGCTTCTGATTCTCACCTCTTTCTTTTGTTGACTCTGATCTACAAGTTGCTACAGTACACTTAATTTCAGCTTTCGGTTTCCTTTTACCTTATCTACTCATATTCCCCCAAAATATAGATAGCTAGGGTAATCACAGTATAAATTGCTGTCGAGATAACTATTCTTGAAACATTTGAAAGGAGAAATTGGTTTTTAATCAAGCTGTGCCAATAAAAGATAAATTGTTCTACAGGAACTGAAATGCGGGAAATAACAAGCAAACATTTGCCAAAAAAAAAAAAAAAAAAAAAAGGAAAATCAACTATTCCACAAGTGGAAAAGACGATAAGCTGAATGAGTTTTCTGTTAAGCTGCTATGTCTGAAATAAAAATGGTTCATAGATTCTTTGTAATTTCACAGTCATTTATTGGTGTGGGGGTTTTGTTTGTGTTTTTTGTTCTTTATAGTTGCCCTGTGGTCACCGGTGTAAAGAGATTTGCCATTCAGGTAGCTGTCCTCTGAACTGCAGCCAGAAGGTTAAGCTCCGATGTCTCTGTAAGAGACTGAAAAAGGTAAATATCTAAGTTACAATTTTGAGAACGATGTATTTTCTTTGCATGTTCCTAGGCTTGCGATTGTCTCTGATGCAGATTACAGTAGGTCCAGTTACTCTAATAGAGCTGTAACAATTCACATCAGCTGAAGATCTGGGCTGCGATATCAAAAGATTCACTGGAGAATATAAAATCCTGTTAGTTCTAAGATATGTTGGCTGCCTGACTTACAATAGCTTTATCTTCAAGCACACTTGAATTTTTGTAGCTCCGTTGGGAGAATAGTCAAATGACCTGGAGTGATTTGAGAAGAAAAAAATACATTTTTCTGACGATATTGGGAAAGTTTATAATTACAGTTAGAACAAGCACAGATGTTGTGAATCCCTAACTAATGTAATCAGTTACGGTTTTCTGTGAACCTAAAAGCAAGTACAGGCATCAGCATCCTTGGCTTCTAACAAAGATAAGGGACAAAGTAATGTAACAAGTTTATTATAGCCATATAGTGTTATGAGGGGAAGAACAGAAATTGATGTGAAGTCTTGGCAATTAATAATGACTTAATGAAAAAATCATTATCTGGCTTAATTAAAAGGTGCTTACATTATTTTTCTGGACCCAGTTAGCTTCTGAGCCTTCCAAACAGGCTGCAGTTCCCCAGAGTTCTCAGCTTCTCCAAGAAATGTCTTGTGCAACCAGAAGTCTTGCAGGGGAGGTGTTCAGCAGGAGAAAGGATGACATGTACTGAACAAGTGCTTCAAATTGAACAGTCTCTGCTTACAGATAACGGCCTTTTTTTTTTTTTTTTTTCCTCTCTTCAGTATTAGGAGGAGGGGAGGAAGTGTGAGTGAGAACTTTTTTTTTCCTCGTGACCAGACCTTGCCCTGTAATCTCAGCCAGTTAAGAGAACATATATGAAATTACTGAGACTCTGAATGCTAGCTAGCTCTTTCTGCCAGAGTTCAGAAGGTTATGTTACTTTGTCTTAGGCAAACAAATGAGAAAAGAGAAGAGAGGAGAAATTAAACTGGGCTATTTGATTTATTCTTGCTTTCATGTTAGCTTATCAGAAAGAAGGAACAGAGAAAAGGACAATTCAATATAGAATTACAGATTCAAATAACATTTAATCATTAGCTTTATTTTTTGTGTAACCAATGTTTTACTAAATAAGAATGTTTTATGATCATTTTCGTAAATGGGACATTATAACTAAAATTTTATATAGGGAAATGATTATAAAATATTAAAATTATACTTAACAGGAAATACAGTGCAGCAAGATACAAGAAGGCCAAGTTTCACTGGAATGCGATGCATTATGCAAGGAAATGAAACGGAAAGCATCTGAGGTAATGTATCCGTTGTAGCTATAATTTCTTCTCAGTGCTTCAAGAAAAGTAGGAAAAAATGAACACACAATTATTTTTCAAGGCAATACCAGCAAAAAATACAACATAAGTAGATGTGCTATTTAAATAGCAGCTACTTTTTCGGACTTGCATTTGGCTTAGTGGGGAGAATTACAGTGTTTGTAGACAGCGTTAATTAACTCAGTGAAATACTATGTTAAAACAACGTTCTGTTATTTTCCTTTTTTAAAAAAAAAATTGTTAGAACTTGTTCTTTCCTCTTCTGCTGGGAAGAAGTGATGATCAGTGATGGTAAAATCGTCATTGCTGATGATTAGTGCTGTAGGATTAGGGCCAGGTCACTTCACAAGGCATTATTAGATCTGTTCTTTCCTGCGAAAGTTTTGCAGCCGTTGCATGCTCAACTTGTCCAGCATGAAGTGTGTGATCCTGTCACACTGTATTAGTTACCCTGTACCAGAAGAACGGAGAGTTTTCAGCAATGGCAGTATACTGTTTAGCCTGCTGTAAACGTGACTTCTCCCTAGTTCTGCTGTTCTACGAAGTAAAGAGATTGCTGCATGCTGTCACCCAGAGAGACACAATATCAACCTTGCTCTTATAAGCCTTTTATAAAAACATAAACAAAAGGAATTGGTGCATAACTTGCTTGGTTTTTAACAGGTAAGTGTGAGATGTAATAAATGTACAACCCAAAAACTCAATGGGTAAAGCTGACTTTTGGCAGCTTCTGCTCAGACTTTCAGGGTTGATTGGCAGGTTCTAACAAGTACCAGCTAGACCAAATCCTGCAACTTTGCAAGCAGGTCAAATACTAAGACTCTTGGGATATCCCAGCCATCTTAGAAAATCCCAACCATAGCAAACAGTTCCAGTAAGAGTGTGAAGATAAGTTCATAGGACATGGAGTGCACTAAGGCAAGGTCAATTCGCAAGAGGCTGCATGAGCTGGGAAACAGCAGCATGTCTCAGGGTGGCACAGTGCAGTGTCAGATGCTGTTTTACTTGAGCAGATACTAGCTCCTGTTTATCGCCCCGACGCTGTAATCCATGGCGCGGAATGGTCTAATGCAATGAGCAAATGACTGCAAGTTTCCACTATAAGCAATGCCACAGACATACTGCGTGGCATAACCGAGCTATGTGTACCTTCCTCATGGAAGAACATGGATTTATTTGGTTTGGGTTTTTTATATGAAGTTGTAAAGTTCTGTTTAAATTCTTACTAGGCACCTTTTTGTAGCCTGTGTTGACTTGTAAATGGCATACTAGAATGATCTCCTATTATATGCACTTGACCAAGGTAGTTTATTATGTCAATTACTGTTCAATGTGACAAGACTGGGAAAAAGTCTGTTCAAAACTGCAGATGTTTACAAAGATAATTTAGTTTGCACAGTTGCAAAACAACCATCAACTTCCAAAATCAAAATGTGTTAATTCTTAATAAAACTCTTCATGTATAGCAGCTAGTGAGTATGCACTTCTGAGGAATTGAATGCGTCTATTACTGTATGTTTTATTAAAGAAATAGTTCTAGAAACGTTTTTCCATACTGTGATTATAATGGTTAAGCTTCCCTCTACCTATGTATATTGTATCTATGTATCTTACACAAATATGACTGTATTAGTGTAAAAAGAAGCTCTTCTGTTGCTTTCTTCCACGTTTGTGGGTCACTTTTTCTTTCGGAGCTGAAGTTCTGCCGTTAGATGGCAGTGAAATACAGGAGGCTACTTGTGCAGTTTTTTCCACGCCAGACTGCGATTTCAGATGTGCATGGCTGAAAAGGTCTTTTATACGCTTTTCTAAAGAGAGACTCTGCCATTGTGTCTAGATTAATGAAATTCTCAATTATGCTTTTATTTGATATACAGTTTAGCAATTTAAAAAATTGTCTAAAAATCTGCAAATGGGACTGTTCTATTGACCCTGTCCTCAGTGCACACTGTTTGAGCTACACTGTGCTAAAGCATGGGCTGGTGTCCTTTCTCCTTAGTCGTCAAGAGCTCTTGAATTGCAAATTGTTTGGAACAAACTCCACCTGCGCAAACCATATTTAGTAAATTATTATCACTGTTAGTATACAAATCATCCAGTTATTAGGATCAAAACTGTT
This sequence comes from Phoenicopterus ruber ruber, assembly GCA_009819775.1. NCBI lineage: Eukaryota > Metazoa > Chordata > Aves > Phoenicopteriformes > Phoenicopteridae > Phoenicopterus > Phoenicopterus ruber. The sequence goes on along the minus strand of CM020218.1, from coordinate 29,612,478 downwards.
TTTCATTTCAAGTTATTAATCAGATTTTTACATCTAACTTTTCTAAGGTAGTGATTCAGTGGCGACAATGCTAAAGGCCCAAGAAATGTATACAAGAAGGCAGACACATATACTTCCCCAGTATACTCTTCCTGTTACTACTGTTACTGTAGTGACCTCTGACTATGGGAATTTTAGAGATCGAGCTGGTGTCTTTCTGTTTAATGGTCTTTGTTGGATTTGTCTCCTGTTAGCATGCCTAATTGTTTTTCAGTCAACCTAAACTTTTGGCACCTGTAAACATCCTGTAGCACTGTATTTCTAGATTTAGTCAAATACTATGTGGGAGTAGAATACTTCCCTCTGTTATGAACCAGCCTCCTGGTAATTTCATTTTATGCCTTTGCTTTTGTATTATGAAAAAATATTTGGCATCTTCACACTCTTCAGGATTTTGTACCCTGTTAGTCACCTGATGAATCCTAGTTATGCCTCTCTTTAGATGGAAGCCACTCCATCCTGTTGTCTTTTGTATATGTTGAAGCTTTACATTTTTTTGTTATTGCAGGACCAAAACTGAATGCAGAAGCTAAGATTCAAGTGTATTGCGTTTACATATTGACATTTTTTCTGTACCATTCTTTTCTTAATAATTTCTAGCATTTAATTTGCTTTCTTGAACACTACAAAACACTTCTATAGAGCTATCAATTGTAATTCCCATGACTTCTTTTCATACGACTTTCTGATAGTGGAGCATTCTTAATTCCATTTGGGTTGTGTTACACCAAGAGCTTTCAAACAGTTTGGTTATGCATTATCCAATATATGTCGTATTTGGTACAAATATAGATGTTTCCTTTTGCTCTAGTAGTCAGGGAGTATTTAACATACTTGGAATGAAATATGTGTGCGTAAATTATATATGTATATAGGAATTTTCTGTATGTGTAAAGTGTACTGAATTGAGGATAAAGTTGCTGAAAACTTAGAATAACTGTCTTTAGGAATATTCCTGGTTGTTAGTGAACAAACTATTCTTTTTAGGTTTTATATTTGTTGATTGAGCTTGTCAAGTTGAAGTCAGAAGTTCAATTTATAACCTTGTAGCATCCATTATATGTTCCATGTTTTCCAAATGTGAGATGATGCATCTTTTTCCAAGAATATTTTGTAATCTGAATAAGTTAGGAGCTCACTTGATGGAGGTTTTGCTCACTTTTGCCGAGAACCATTCTATAGGAGTAATTATGACTCTATAAGAAAATAGGTTTAGCTGCTGTTTACAACAATTGCTTATCACTTTGTATGTCTGGACAGATAAAAGAGGCAGAAGCCAAAGCTGCTATTGAAGAAGAGAAACGAAGACAACAGGTATCAACATTTCTCCCCTCCCCCCCCTTCTTGTTAGTAAATCATTTAATTTACATGCAACTAAAGAGGTATCATTTGTAATGTGATATGCACAGTCATTCCTGTCAGCTGTTTTCTTCCTCTAAGATGTGTGATGTGAATGATTTACAATGGTTAAGAGCCCACGTTTTCCCAAACAATTTTCATAATTTTATGCAAAATGATAATTCATCAGTTTAATCTTGCATTACTATAAATGTGTATAGTTTATTTTTAATACTAAGTACTCTTGATTTTAATTGAACACTTTATAATGCATAAACCCCACAGAATTGCTGAATAGCCTCCATAGAGATTTAAATATTGGGTGAAGCTTCCCACCTTCCTCCCATCATGAAAGAATGGGGAAGCCTAAATGAGTCTTTGTCCTTCAAGGTCTCGGGGGGGGGGGGGGGGGGGGGGGGGGGGGAATAATGTATTTACTGTAATTGCTGTTTGTTGGTGAGCGTATGTTGTCGGCATTGTAATCCAAGAAGCTTCTGTGCCAGCTGCCTGGAGACACTAACACTAATCTGATTTCGGCAATAACCGTAAGCTTGCTGGCGGTGATGGCTAGGTCAGGCTTGTCAGCTGGAGGCTACAGCCTTAACGCGCTCCTTCCAGCCAGTTCATGCCCATGCCTGAGCATTTGACACCAAATCATACTCTAAGTCCAGTGTGTGCTTTCTGACGCTCCTTTTACTCAGTTATCACAGCAGTTATGTATTAGGTTATACTTGTGTTTTCACCTGCATGTCACACTCCGTTCTTAGCGCAGAGCTCTGGCTCGCACCCTGCTTGAAACGGGGTGCGGAGGCTTACTCACAGACCCGATCCTCTTGTGCCATTGTCCCAATCTCATTAGGATAGACAGTTTCTCGGTGGGTCACAACTTCTGTTATGTATACTTTGATTAATTGCCTAGAGACTTTATTAAAGCGTTATGACTACCAACCAATGCTCTAGCAAGGCCTGCTTTTGTTTTTCAAAGGGGAGTGTGTCTACTCACAGTGCAGGAAAAGCATGCAGTTATGTACCTGTTGTCCAGGGGACCAGGCACTGGTTTGTGATCATCTTGTAATGTTTATTGTTACATTCATGCCTCAACTGTCTACAATATTGATCACATATTCCCTCATACAACTCCTAGACAGTTCATCTCATTCTTCTTGTTCTCTAAGTTGACCTTGGAAATGTTAGTTCTGGGACATAGGTCAGAAAGAGCAGCTTGCATACAGATGTCTGAAACATTTTGTTAGGCAGAGGTAATCTATAACTGATGGTTCTGCAAGCTAAGTGCTGAAGTGTGCTAATGGACATTTACACATGTAAAGAACATGCTTACAATTCTAGAGCTAGAAATTCAAAGTTGCTGGTGTTAGTGTTGCACCAGTTGTGGTTTCATGCATTCCAGAAGGCATCCCAGTTACTAATGATTTCTGCCTCAAAATCGCTTAACTTATAGTCCCTCTAGTAAAGTCTCAGTAATGAAGCTCCTCTGAAACTGTAGCAGATTCACTCCACCAACCTAGTGTGCAACATTATTTTTGTCTTGATTCTTCAGCAGTGGTTGTTTCTCTCTGCGGTCACACCACTGTTGCTTTCTACTTGTACATTCACTGGAGTCTCACAGTTGCAGTCTAACAGTACCCTTGTGCAAGGTACAGCAACTGCTTCTGCGTACAAGTTTTGTGATGGATGCAGCTTCAGGGATAGAAGACTTCACCTATACGTAATCAAGCCTATTAAAAGGTTAATTAAGAGTGGCCAGTTATATAGCACAATAGCAAGCAGTAGGACAACAGTAAAAAAATAAGACAAAACCAATTAAAAAAAAAAAAAAGACAACAGTAATAAATAGGCTCTAGAATTGCACACAAGTACTAACCTCAGCTACTGCAGCCTTTTACCTAAAATTGATTCCCTTCCAATTTGATCTCATAATCTGCCATCTGGTGATGCAAATTGGAGGACATCACTATCGTAGGGTGTTGGGTCACATTAAGAGTATATCCTTATTGAGTATACTTCCTTCTGACAAAAGTTTGTATCTTGTACCACCTTCCTGATCTCATTAGCACATTTTTATATAGACAGTTCATCTGTTAGTCACAGCTTCTTGAGACCTGTTTCGATTAATACTTCATTAAATCCTTTGTATACAAACTAGTTAGTGCTCTGGTAAGCCTGCACATTTATATTTTGGTATTTGCTATATTTGGTAGCAGCTTCTGCTAATATCATTTACAGATGGAATCACTTGTTTCTTAGTGGAAGGGAGACAGCTTGGTTAGGCTTCTTGTCATGGCCCTAGCAGCCAAACATTCCCTCTGTTTCTAATTCAGAGGAACTGTGTGAGGCCAGGGTTTTCACAATTGCTAGAGGTGGAAAAAAGATCAGTGCTTTGATTATTTAACAATTCAGACCAAGCTCTCTCTCTGTCCCACTCTAGCGTAAAAGATTTGGTTAAATTTTCAAGCTAACTGGTAATAGTGGAGTTTCAATACTGAAAGTCAAGGTCTCAACCCTGAATTGTAATTTAATGAGTTGTATGAAAGATTTTGTTTCCTCAGAAAGAAAAATGTTTTAACAGCTCCTTAGAAGTTACAAAAGTGAAGTGCCTCCCCCCTTCCCCGTAAAATACAAGACCTGCAATTTCAGGATATACACTTTGTCTATATAGTCACTGTTATTTGCATTCATTTAGCTGCATTTTCCCATGGGGCTGCTACTCCTTCCAGTGCAGGAAGAATATAGAGAATAATACACGAAGGAGCAAAATCCAGTACCTGAACAACGCTAAACTAGACATTATCCACCATCAAAGTGTTTTGAGTATAGAGTTTAAATAAATGCATTTCGTTTTACTTTTAATATGCCTATACACAAAGAAGTTAGGTTCTTACTTTAAATAAAAAGCTTGAGCTTGTTTAACTTGAAAAATTAAGGTAGTTTGAAGACTGGGCACAACCATTAGTCTATTGTTCAGAGATCATTGAGGTGACACTTTGGGAATGATGACAGTTATATAAAATCTGTAGGTAGCTTTTCAAGGATAGTGATGGCTTCTTTCTCGTATTCTGTGCCCACGAACCTTTTTTCATTCTGTGTTTTGTTTTTTATGATGTATTTATTTTTAGCTGGGTTTTTATAAAGATCACTAGGAAAGCAATTCAGTACCTGTTATATAATTGTTCGAGCCCTATATTTTAATTCAGATTACTGCAATTCATGAAGCACTCTACTTCTGAAACTTACAGAGCGCAAGTATATAATAACTATAGAAGCCCCAAATGTTATTTAGTGTCTGTGTAAAATGAAATACTGCCGTATTATCTATAAAACTTTAAGAACTCTGCACTTGCCTCCAGATTTTGGATTTTGAAAAACTGCTTCATTAAAATACTTTGCTTTTTTGAAGGAGGATTAGCTACTTGAAAGCAAGCTTGTTTCAAATAGCAGGCTGTGGAGCTTCTAACTTTTCTCCCATATCGTCAGAGAAGTGCCAACAATTTCTGCCTTTATTGGTACAAAGGAATAGACAGCAAAATGGGTCCCTTTCTCCTGCTAACAGTGGTATCTGGCACAAGAAGGGAAGTAAGATCCGCTTTGTGAAACTCTGACAAATATTTGCTGTCAGTAGAGGAAGACCAGACATCAGGCAATCTTGAGTTCCAAAGGAAAATTGTATTTACTGGACTACTTCTCTGTCCATTTCCCAAAACAGTCTTATTCTTGTTTCTTTAATGCACCTACCTTATTGTCTTAGTCCCTCTCTTCCTGGCAGCGCTGCAGTAGTAGTCATGTAGATTTATTTCCTCTCGTGGCCAGACTTTGTCTCTGTTCACTGTCCACGTTTCCTTTGCTTCGGCTCAATCTTGCGCTTTTTGCCCAGCCAGTCCCGGCTTGCCGCACTCTGCTGCTCCCATCTCTCTTCTCTTTCAGTTCATCTCCTTGTCCCATGCTTTCTCTAGTAGCTGACAACTCTACCCAAAAATCCAGATAATCGTTTCAACGCTCCTTTAGAGCATCTTTTCTGATTTTCCTAGCAATTAGATGGCTCCTCATTGGAGTCTCATCCCAGTCTTACACTCTTTGTTCCAGGCTGCCTAATTCCATTTTTATTTCAGCGTTGTACCCTAAAATGAGTTTCATCTGTATTCTCTTGATACCCTTTTAAAAGGATGTGGAGGGGGGTGAGGAACAGGGATCAGAGGATCCTACTGTTCATTCCAGGCATCACCCTGAAACTGCTGTTCTGGGTGGAAGTTTGGCATTCTTCTTATTTTTCCAGTTGCTTTGCTTCACTTCTGGGCCTGAGGGCATGTACTTTCTTTTGAAGGATGCCATATACCTACTACAGTCATATATGAGTGACTAAGTGTTAAGTTATAACACTTAACAAATGGAGCCTTTTTGTGCATGTGTAAGATTATAGCTATTAATCTAAAATTTAGCTAAGCATGCAAAATACAAAGAATTGGGGGAAAGATGGTAGATTTTTATTTATTTAAATTTTTATTAATTTATTTTTAGCAGAGAGCACATCCTTATTACGGGGGGGAGGTCTTTGAAGATTTCAGCCTATGCCTTCATATATGTTATTGTAATAGCTTAAATGCTTGAGTGCTTTTCTTTAATAGGAAAAATAATGTATTTTTAACATATTTCATGGAAATAAAAATCTCATTTTGGCTTAACATATTCAGCCTGAGTTAAAAATCTAATGTAAAACTTCAGTTGGTTGCATTTTTGGCAGTTTTTTATAGGAAACTAAACAATGCTTTAATACTTGGAAGCGAAGTGCTTTGTAACCATGGGATATAGTGCTACCATCTCATCTGTAAGAGATGTGTAACTTCCACTGGCTGCCAGTTATTTTTATAAAACGGGTTTTGGGAACGTTATTTAAAAGCTGCACATTTCCTTGTTTTTAATTCTGACACAAATGTCAACTACTTCTGGTTTTCTTCATCTAGGCTGAACTGGAAGCTTTTGAAAACAGATTAAAAGGGCGAAGAAAGAATAAGAGAAGAAAGGATGAAGTAGAAGTTGAACAATCATTATGGCAAAAATACAAGAACCTCATTATGCTGCCAGTGTTCGGAGTTGCTGTTGTGATGGTTGCATGGCTCATGGTCTACAATGACTGAAACAACTCAATATTTAATATACCTCAGTTGGGCTTTAGGTAGCTATTATTCCTAGAATGTTAGTCTGTGTGTAACAGAACTTAATATGCATAGATTATGTATGTATACTATTTGCCAAGAAAAGTGCAGAGGAGGGAAGAAATGTCACCTTTTGTGTTATTACATTCACAGCACAAAACTGAATTCAGACACTGAACGTAATAGTAGATTTTAGTCTACACTGAAGTGCTGATGTAGTTTGTCTGACTGAGATCTGTTAACATCTCTTCTATTAATATATTGTGTTACTTTTCCTTGTCTCCATTTCATATTAAAAATAGCTTAGTATAAAACGCTTAATTGAATATTTGTTTCCTGTAAAATGAATTTAGTGGTTTATTGAAGATTAGTATTCTTATGCTAGTCTTTATGCTGTATCACAATAATTTCTGTGCTTCATGTCAGTTTTAATTGTAACAACTAACAGGGAACTTCAGATCACTTACGCTTGAATATTCTGGGGCCTCGTGTCAGAACTTTGTTCAGAGCAAGGAAATGTGAACTGTCTTTCAAGTCAACTGCATCACAAACAAAAAAATGGGGCCCCTTACAGACTGGGGGGTTTGTTCCCCCCCCGTCCTTGCTTCCTCAAAATCAAACCAATTGAAAACTTCATTTAGTGGCCAGATGCATGTGCTGAACATGGATGTGAAGTAGTTTCAGGATACAGGAGTGTGTTCTCATCGCTGCCCCCATTGCCAACAGCAGAAAAGCAATTCGAAATTGAACTTAGAGCATCACTTGACTATTTCTATAGATAAATGTCACAGTTGGATATTTGCATTGGTGTGCAAAAGCGTAATTGAATAGTGCAACAATACAATTATATGTTGTTCTGAAGCCATCTGGATGGTGCTTGCTAATCACACATAAACTATCTAGCTAATCTTTTAAATGTTTAAATATTTTCTTACTGGCAGTTTAGAATACCTTGCTTTGGATATCAGTGTTGGTTGGTAGAACTGAAAGGTTTACATAGCAAGATTATTAGAGAAGCTACATTGTCTCAGCTGAGGGACTGAAAGGTAAATTTGGGGGCAGGGGAAATGAGAACAATGGATTTTTAACCCTCTGCTGGAAATTTTGTGCTGATACTTGAGCATTGTGGGTAACTGGAAAGTGCTTACGAGATCTTGTGACAGGTGAGGTACAAAGCCAAAGGGCATTAGGTTGCCCTTGTAATTCAGGCGTGTAATTTCATGACAAATCCTGCAAAAGCATTGGGACCATTTTTGTGAATGGGTAGAGAAGATTGCAGTTTGTTTGAAAGTTCTTTCAGCTGATTTTGGCCCACTTGTGAAGGGATCCAGTATTAATTTGAGTATTAATTGTAATTATGGTTCAGCAGCAGAAAAAAAAAATAGAAAAGCTGCAAAAGGCAGTAGCTTTTAGATTGTGTAGATTGACAAAATGGGGAGAAAATCAGTTTCTTTTCAATTTGTCACCTAAGTTTGGTGAAAGAGAAGAGAGGTGAGGAAAACTTGACAATATTTAGCATGGAGTGGTGCTATTTGATAGTATTTTATGTTTATCTTGATTGACTTTTTAGAAATGCATATTACTTCTGTCATGATGTGCCAGGCCATTAGTATGTAAAGCTGTAGAATTAATTGAAATTACATTAGCCAATCACAGTTGCATCTCTGTTGAATTCCCTTATTTTCTAGTATAAGGAATAAACCATTTTCCATATTGTTACTTTAAATCTTTTCTATAATATTAATGCCTGGAAGATAATTCCATGTATAAGTGTTTTTTCTTTAACCAAGTGAGGTGATGCAATTATGCGACTGCTTATGCCAGTAACTCTCCTGTCACTGAGAGGGGGAAAAAAAAAGAGAGAGATTTTTGTTCAGCTGAAGTAAAATGTTGTATTGTCCAAAAATACAAAAAGACACCTTTATAGCTGAAATATGCAGATCAACATGAATGAGACCATTGTGGAAACAGCTTTTGTCTTACATGACTATAATTCATTTTTGTGTTTACTGCTAGCTTTTTCTTTAAAACAAATACAATGGAAAGTTTATCCTTACCTCTACGGCAAAGAGAAGAAATCTTTCTCTACAGAGCTATAAAAATGAACTGCACTTGAGTTATATGTTTGAAGTAGGTCTTAGTGTTCTTTTCTGCGTATTTTGCAGTATTTGTGTGAAATATTGGAGAGGAAAAGACTTGCTTCTCATTGATCATCTTTATTATAATAAGAAAGCACACCGATCTTTAAAAATTCATTCCACTCATACAAATGTGTGTATGAGTAGTCATTCCCTTTCTTAAACGATTTGTATCTCTCCTGAACCTCACATATGCGAGACATACCTATTTTTGAAATTCTATTAAAAATAGTTCTGTATATCTTATCCAGCCATCTGAGTCATTTGCACTCCGTTGGTCTGTCTGCTGAACCAGATATTTGTTTCTTGGCATAAAAAAAGTGTGGGGGTTCAAGCAATCTGCAGTTTAATAAATCACTGGTTTCTATTTGGTTTTTAAAATTATTTTTACAGGGGTTTTTTTTGCCTTTTTTTTTTTTTTGCTTGGAGCTGCATGTTGCAAGCATGACAACCTTTGAAGTAAAAGGTACAGATAAAATCACCTGTTATTCAGTGTACATGAAAGATGGTAATTCTAGAAAGGAAATATTGAACTGAAGGTAGGGGGCTTTTTCAGCAATTTAAATGTAAAGTACTGTTACATAATGTAATGAGTAAATCTTTTGAATGTTAACAGTTTACAAAAAAATGCATATTGATAAGTATACATTAAAACAAATGATATAACCTGACCTGCTGCTGAAGGGAAATTATAGAGAGACGAGTCTGATCGTGAGGATACTTAGCGTGCAGAATATCTAGCTATGTGTAAAATGAAAAAAAAACATTGGGGGGCTTTTCCTGATTCCGAATGTGTTCTGGTGAGCATTCATCTTTCTGCTGAACCAGGTGCTTACAAGTTGTCAATATATTTTGGATTGGAAACTCCTTGGACAAGTTTGTTCCCTGTAACAATAACAAAGCCATTGTGTGTGTTAATTTAATGTAAAAAAACCAAGTCAGACAATAAACGCATCGAAAACAACTTGAAAACTTGTTTGTTCTCGAGGACTAGTGTAGTAAAGCAGCAAACTTCTCCCGGGTAATGATGACTGACATGGTGCAGCGGAAGTTTTAGGCATGCTTTTTGTTCCCTTCTCTGGCAGTGATAGCTCATATTGCTCAGGTTAATACTGGAATTACGTAATCGCGTTCCTTCATGTTACTGCTCTGACAAAATTGCGAGAATGGGTTGGGGAAGTAGATTAAGATGAAACAAATGGGAATGGACTTAGTAGATGATTTTTTTGGCCTCATATGGGGAAATATAGCTGATTTATTAGACATTTGTCCTGACCTTAACTACGAGAGAAGGAAATGTTACTATGCAGATAGCACCAAAATTTGTTCCTAAAAGCTTCTATGCTTGATTGTGGCTTTAAAGCACCGAACTCTGAGTGTATAACCTCAGTAGCTCTGGCTCCAAAGCATACCTGCTATATGCCAGCTTTTCTGAGAGCGATGCGCCTGTGGGTTGTGGGGTTAGTGCACAGAGATGCTTGGTCTGAAGGATGTTCCTGCGCCAGGCAGCGGAAGCTTGACGTGTGTGGTAGCCACTTTCTGGTGCGTGCTTCGGGGTGGAGTACTCGTGTGAGGGGACAGTCCGTGGGTGACTCTGTCCTGTTTCATTTAGTTCAGATACCCCTCTTCTGCTTTGATTTCATCCCATTACCAATTTTTATCTATGGGCATTTAAGTCACTCCCTTTTCTTGCTTCATGAATGTAAATTTGTGTTTGTGTCTGCCCTTATCATTCAACTAAATCAATCAATCGTTCTAAAGAATTATAAAATGAAGATACTGTACTGATCTGTATTTACTAGGAAGGGAAATGTAAGGTAAAAATTAGAGAAAAATCAAATTAAGTCAAATTTAGTTGTAAGATACTGAGATGCTTGCTTTTTCTACTAATGGTTACATGTTAATGAATTATTTGGACTCTGCATTAAAATGTTTATATGCCATGCTACCAGAAAACAAGTTTCTGGTATGGATATTGTATCAGTATGAGCTCTATAATATATTAAAGTCAGTCATAAGGTAGGCTAAATGGCAGCTGTCTAGAAATAAGCCATACTCCGAGGGAACTGTGGTTTAATTCAGCCAAGTATTATTTAATCTAAATCATTGTTTCTTCTGCACTGATTGCCATAAAATTGCCAACAAAACCAGAACTTGGCTTAGGCTTTCTCCGTGTGCTGTACACTGCGGTTCAATCTTGTGAAACTGCAGTTTGAATGGCTCCCCTACTTGAGGAAATTAGCGTGAGGTTAGGAGTCAAGATTGGTTTGGGGTTGGGCGTTCGCAGGACTACTGCTGAAGAGAAGGCATCCTCCATCCGAGGCCAAGCTGGCTCTGCAGTCTGAGCCACGTATTGCGCCTCTTAGATTTCAGCTCTCATTTGTTCTCATGGTAATTTTTGACAGAGCTAACTCATCTCTGTAAAATACTGAAATAAGTAATGAATTATGGTTTGATTCCTGTTTCAACAGCATGAAATAGTTGTTGTTTTACATTAAGCAATTTGAAGATTTTGTATAAATGCTCTTGCTCGTGTCTCTTTCCATGCTTTTCCTGTTACTTGTGCAATTGCTTTAAAAACAAAAACCAAAACCACTGCTTTCCTCCAGAGGGGACTTTGCTTGGCTGGGTAAAAAAAATTGCAGGACTGAAGTACCCTGAGCAGGAGTTACTTATGTATAATGGTGCTCCAGAAGCACAGGGCACCCCGCCCCTGCCCCGTGAAGTTTGCACACAAACAAAAAGTGGCAGGGCCTAAATCCAAAGGTATGGAAATAAAGCTATCTGGAAAAAAGCTAGGAAGAAGTGTTTGTCATAGATATATATAAACAAATTCTATATATGAGGAGCATCGTCCTCACTGATAGCCAAGAGTGGTGACCAGGGACAGAAGCCCTGTTCCTTTTGAGGTGGCTGTTCAGAGCACATTTTTGGGGTGTTTTCCGACTCCCATTTTGCATGATAGCATTTCAGAAGCACTAAAACATGCACAGTAAAAACTGGAAGCCTTTCTGTTTTACAAATGTCATCTCAGAACCCAGTCGTGGTGCCAGCGACAGCTCTCTCTGGCTCCTGGAAGGGTCCTGAACTGCTGTGGTTCTGGTAGCGCCCACTTCTGCCCGTCAACTGCGCTTTTTGTCCTGTTGACGTTATCATTCTTTGATAGTGCTTGCGAACTCCGTTATGTACAGACACACGGGCTTCGGTCAGACTCGACATCTTTGGATGCAGATACAGGGAAGAGGGGACAACGCATCAAAATGCAAGTCTTAAAAGCCGATGTCTCATGGGGGTGGGGCATTTGCTCTGTCATTTGCAGCTTCAGGCGGCACTTATCTCTTGGCATGAGAGCTTTGCCTCAAGCGGTTTGCAACGAACACCACCCCCCTCCAGCTCTCGGGTCGCTGGGGTGGGCCGTGGCCGGGCCGGGCGGGGGGGACAGGTGCAGCGTCCCCGGCCGCCGCTGTTCTCCCACGCAGCGTTTCCTCGCACGGGAGGGACGGGGCACGACAAGCTTGCGTGGCCCCCGGAGGGGCTGGGACCGGAGCCTAGCTGCGGGGAAGGAGCTGGAGAAACCTGTCACCGGCTTCGGGAGAGGTTCCTCCCGCCGGAGCCCCTTCCCCTCCGCTTCTGCTGTGCCGGCGGCAGCGCCCGGCGCCGGTTTCAGCCCTCTTTTTGGAGATAAGGAGGGTCGGTTGGGGAAAGGCAAGCCGCTGCGCTACGGAGGAAAGCGTCGCCGTCCCTGTAGGCGCGAAACTTCCTATCCCTGAGTGAAACGAAAGCCTTTGCATGACCATAACGTAAGATAAAGAGCATCCAGAAGGCAGGCGGGTCCTCCGGCGCCCGGAGGAGTCCTGCACCCGGGAACCGCGGATGGATGGACCCGGGAGTCCGGCCCGGGCTCGCCATCCCCCGCTCTGAACTCCGCGCTCCAACTCGGCGGGCCGGGAGCGCCGGTGGGTCCGCGCCCCGGGGTGTCTTCGGATCGCTTCAGCCGCAAGTGCGCACCCGGGCGGCCCGGGGGCTCGCCGGCAGCCCCGGGGCGCTGCGGGGACAGCCCCGGCGCCTCGCCCGCGGCAGAGCCCCAGCGAGCCAAGGTGAGAGGTGCGAGGGCCGAGCTCCGCGGGTTTCTGCCCCGCACATCGTCCCTGGCTCAGGCTTGTCTTGCCACCTGAAGCCCTTCGCGGCGCGACGAGACGTCCTTTATCGGACGGGTGGGGGGCCAAAGGCTGTGCCCACCTCATCCGCCCTCCCGGGGGGACGGCTTTAGGGCGAAATTAGCAAGTGGGCTGTCTCTCAGCTTGTCCCCACGGGGTAGAGCCTTGTGTGCAAAAGGGGTGGGGATGTGGCGGCTTTCTCGCGGAGGTTTATTATTATTGGGTGGAGGAGGGGGGAGGGGGAGTCTGCCGAGCAGACAAAATGCGGAGCCCCCCCCGCCCCGCAAGTGTGTGTGTGCGGGAGGCGGGCGGCCGCGGCTCGTCGGAGACTGAGGTAGAGAAGGGTGGGGGGACGGCCAAAGTGGAAGGGGTTCGGCAGCAGCCAGAGCATGCTCTCCATGCAACAGTTCCCTGCCCTGCCTGCGGAGGAGGAGCGCTACCGGCAGGTCCTCTCCGCCAACCGGGTAAGGCGAGCCCGAGGGCGCTCCCCTCCGCCCGTGGGGCTGCCTGGGGGCCACGGGGCCGGGGGCTTGCGAAGGCGCCTGGCTCCGCCGCTCGGCGCCCCCCGGGGTGCGGGCGGGGGGCAGCGCGCTCGGGGGGACACCGCTGGCCGCCGCCGGGTGCCCGGGGTGGCGGACGCGAGAGAGGGAGCGCGGCCGCCGGACCGGCGGGGGATCCCCGTGCGCTGCGCGCAGCCTGCGCTGCCGCCGGGGAGCCGAGTGGCAGGTTGCTCGGGCAAGCGGAGAACGGGCGAGCCCTGCTCCGAGCCCCGCGATCTGCCGTAGCGAGAGCGGACCCGTGGCTCGCAGGCAGAGACGGTGCCGTGTCCCCGGGGAGGCGCGGCCTGGGGGCGGCCGGGGGCAAGTGACCGCCCGCGCCCAACCTGCCGCGGCGGAGCCGTCCCAGAGCGCTCCCGTGGCGAAACTTGCGCGGCTGTGCGGAAGAAGCGCGGGGGCCGGCCGAGTTGAGAGGTGCAGGATGTAGGTGAGTCGCAGTTAACGACCGGTCGTTATTAGCGTTTCACGAAGAGCTTAGCGGCGCCCTCTCCCCCGTTCTCTCACAAAGTCAGCAGGGAAGATCAACGGGGCTGATGTGCCTGTTAATTGCTCTGGCGCTGGGAGGAGTTGCGCCGAGCCCGACGGCAACAGGTCCGGCCAGAATTTGCAAGAGCAAAGTTTGGGCTTGACCTCCGGCAGGACGGCCGTGGCAGCTCCACCGGCGACCGGGCTCCCGGGGATCCGACGCACCGTGACCTCGGCCCCGGCGCAGTAGCTGCCTCCCGGCGGCAGCGAGGGCGGGCTTCACCCTCGCGTCGGATGTACCCTGCGGTCGGGTGGAGGGACTCCCTCTCCTCCCCTTCCCCTCCCTCCCACGGCTGTCCGGCGGGATGGTACCGCTGGCCGCCACCACCCACGGGAGGTGGTCATCTTGTGGAGAGTCGCAGAAGGGGGCAGTTAATCCTTGCAGGGAGAAACAGAACACCTGGGTGGTTGCGAGTGCCCGAAGGGGATAGCGCGGGTGTTCCCAGTCTCCCAGCACACCCCCGGGAGGAGGGATGAGGGGGACGGAGGAGCATGCTTTGCCTGCCCTTATGGGAGAGGCTGCACGGGTGGGAGCTTGTACGAGGCGGCTGACGCGCTAGGGCGAGCCTGCAGGGTCAGCCCCCCATGTCTGCCCTTCCCTCCTCTAGCCCGCCGAGCAGGTGTCTCCCCGGTGCGCTGTCAGAAGGGGAGGTGACCCAGGCGGGGCCGCAGGTGAACAGCGGGGCCGGGGGCAGCCGGGGGGCAGCGCTCCCTGCGGCGGTGCCGGCGCGGAGCCCCGCGGCGAGCGGGCGGCAGCGGCCGCCGGGCGGGCGGGCTGGGGCTTCTCTCTCCGCCGGCCGGGCGGGCCGGGGGGGAGGCGCGCAGGAGGCTGCGCTTGGTGCCGCAGCACCGGCAGAGAGGGCGGTGGAGCTTACCGCGCTGTCGCACCGGTCCGTACGCGACGGACACGCACAGCAGCGGGTTTTACAAGTTTGTAAATAGGGCAGTAGACTTTAGTAGCATCGTTGCTCCACTTGATTTAAAATGCAGAATCCTTGGACGCATTTCATGGCAGACGATTAATTAATTAACCTTCATTTTAAATTATTAGCAGTCTGGCTAAGATGGTGAAACTCTTAAGTGAAATCAAATATCTAGAGCTTTTAATGCATTCACGGGGTCTCTTGGGAAGGTTTAGCTTTCAGCAGTAAAAATATGGGAATGGATTTTTCCATATGGCCACTTACACCCTTCCTGCTTTCCTAAAAGATGGACCAGTCAGCAGGACTGAATTGTAATTCTTTAGTTTTGTTTCTGTAATGGATGCCTTAGTTGGAGATCTCTGTTAGAGGCTTCTCAGGTACCGTGACACAGACAGCGTTGGATTAATGTATCACTGAGGTAACCCAAACAGCTATAAAGGAATAATACAAGGAACTATAGAACCACTCTGCTTACGTGTCTCTGTAAAAGCTGGTGACGTCTCCCGAGTGTCTTGGATATCAAAGTTCTGTAGGAAGCTGAGGGCTCCTCCGGGGGAATCCCCAACAATGTCCAAACTTCCTTTAGAAAGGAAATGCGACTTTTTTTCCCTCCTCCATCAGCCATTGATGGGGTACCCCGACAGCCGGGCATGTAATTGTCACTCAGCACGCATTTTTAAGGAAGCCACCAGTACTCATTTTCCTGAGAAGGCTCTCGGGGTGGTGAGCCAGGCAGCGCAGCTCGCTTGCCCAGATCAGAGGAGTCTGCTTGTGCTCTATTAGTATCTGATGGGACCGTCAGGACAAAACATTGTTTTTCCTCAGTATTTTGAAGCTGGGACTATAAAATCCTGAAGAAAGCATTCACTTCCTCTCCAGAAATCTGCTGGCAGTCAACTGTGTGCCTGTGGTAGATAACTTGAGTGTATGGTGAATCAAAAGCATGAGATGGTTTGAAATGTGCCACGATTGGAGGTGTTCTATAAAATGTGCAATGCACACGGGGCAATTTAATATATCTGTATTATTGTTTAGCTGTTAATTATGTATTAGATGGTGTCTGCAGATACAAATGAAAGCCAGGACTGTTAACAGTGCCAGTAATTATTTAAAAATGCAGGCTTACTTCTTGAATGCAGGAGCTTTTTTTTTTTGCCCTTTTTTTTTTTTTTTTCCTTGCTAAGCTGATATACATGTTTAGGTCTTAGCACTCTGCTCCCTCGAGGAACATTACTGTCCTGCCCTTATACTAAGTCCATGTATTGCCAGACACATAATTTCTTGTCATTACTTGCATGGCCAAGCCAGGAGTGTGTGCAGAGGCTGAGGTGGATAAGCACCCAGACAGAAATCTCCTTTAGCAGAAGCGGAACGGTCCTTCCAAGAGAAAGCGGAACAGGCAAGGGAATGTTGGGATGATTACACGCGGCGAAGAAACACGGCGGCTCCTGCTATTCAACTGCTCTAACCAACTGAACTCCAAATAAGCCCTCTGTGCACAAGCGGGAGGACAGTGCTTCCATCCGTGTGGCCTAGTGGCTGTTTGGGCTCTGTGAGTCTTTGCCACACTGAGGCCCAGCAGATTCAGGCCATCCCAGTACAGCAGGCACAATATACGCACTACAGGCCCTTCCTTAAGAGATGGGAGCTGTGGCTTTGACCCCACCTGGACCAGGAGGCCGTGGATACCAGGTCATCTGCTTTCAAGCTGAACAGCACGCGCTGTGAGGCAATCACACACAACGGCACTATCTCCCGGTGTGGTCAGGTTTTAAAAGATGGCGGCTACTGCTACACTGTGTGGGAAGAGTCGAATCCTGTCAGCGTGTCAGGTATCCTCGGCAAGTGCCTACAAGGCCAGATGAATGCCTTGTTTCTGAATGCCAGCCAGGGTTTGGCAGGGGTGGGTGTTGGGCCACTTGCAGCAGGGCAATTCTAGGCTTGCACATGCGGCCTAGGCCCTTCCAAACGTAGCAGCCAGACACCTCCTGATTTTTAAATGCCTTCAGGACGAAGCAGCTAAGCAGCAGGGCTTGAGGGGGGTAGTCTGTCTACAGTTTGAAATACTGATGTTTCTACTCTGTCCCAGTTTGTTTCCCTACCAAAAAGAAACGACCTCATAAATGGCAGGCTGGGTAAGTACAATTCTCCAGCGCCCGGGGAGAAAGGTGGATAACCCCTTGTGAAGTGACGGATTGTCACAGGACAAGGAAAGCTTAAATCCTCCTTGAAAAGGTCTTCACACACAGAACAACCTCTGAAGACAGTGGCCAGGCAGGCTCCAGCTGGACTACCCTCATTGTCTCTGTATTTTTAGTTCCTAGTGACCCTCCACAGTCAATTTTTGTCATGTGAGGGTGCGCAGTTTTGTCTGGAACTGTCCTGAGCCTCAGTCCGGGTGCCCAGGTATAGGAGTCCCTCTCCACTTGATGGGAACTGTAAGTAGGGGAGTTAATATGCGTGCGAGGTGGGTCCTCACTTCCTGAGAGGCTGCGTGAGGAAAAAATGGGGGGAAAAGAGGGAAGGAAGAGCGCTTGGGCCTTGCCTAGGTGGCTTGCCTCCTTGGCTCACCTCGCAGCCTCTGTGTCCTCTGGCCGGCCCGGGCTGCCCCCTCTTCCTGGGCCGTGAGCGCAGGTCAGGCCGGGCGGCGCGGCATGCTACGGCGCTTGGGGTTTCCCCGCCACAGCCGCCTTGCCCGGCTGTGCAGGGGGACGGCGGGGGGGCTCGTTCGTGGGTACCTCTCCCAGTCCACAGCCCCGCCACAGAAGAATATGATGCCGATCGCATCCCTTCCCTCTGCCCCCTGCCCCTCTATAAATAACTCCTGCTGGGCTGACCTGTCAGATTCCCCCGCCAGAGCGGATCCCCTGACCCGGGCCGCCTGCAGTGGAAAGTCTGAATGCAAAAAATACCGTAGTAAAAATAGAGCAGCCGGGTACCCCCTCCGGCAGGTCCTAGCGCCGGGGCCCCGTGGCTTGCCGTGCCGTGCCGTGCCGCGCCGGCCCTGCCGCTGACCAACGGCTCCCCTCGCGCTAACGGCCTCCTGTGCGGCGTTGAGAGCTTCACCCTGCATCCCCCTCGGTGCGCGCTGTAATACCCTAATGGTGATTTCTTTTCTCCCTTTTTAACGGTCAGCTGGAAGCATAATTCATTTCTGCTATTCTGTTGTGGAACAGATAGTTCCCATCCAAGTAGTGTTTTTAATTTCGGCTTGTCTTTCTAATCGGCAAACATGAAAGAAATCGGGATAATGGTTTAATATCCTAAATGTAAAAATAATAATGAGACAACAATCAAGCAAGAGCTTCAAAAAGAGATGAGAATCTTGCTACCCCTGAAGTCCAAATTAGATTTCATCCCGTGCCTACCTTGTGCAGAAGACTGCTCCCCTGAAGGGATAGATTCTCCTCAGCTGTGGTTTCAAGCCACTATAATTTAAAGAAGTGATGCTTGTAATTATTTATTTATGCATATGCTGTTATTTCTGGTTGTTTACCTGCAAAATCTGAATATCTGGAGGTTAAAGGTGCTGATAGATACCAGAAAGTGTTGTCTAATTGCTGCTATGCCTTCTCCTTCTGGTGCATCCATGTTGCAGCTCCTGGCCCTCAGCGCCCACTGGAGCATGGCCTGCTCTGGGTGTGGTGGTGGGGTGGCCTCGGCTCGCAGCCAAGCACCCACACAGCCGCTCGCTGACCCTCCTCCGTCCTGTGGGATGGGGGAGAAAATAGGAAGAATGAGAGTGAAAAAGCATATGGGTCAAGATAAAGGCTGGGAGATCGCCTACCAATTACTGTTGTGGGCAAAATAGACTTGGCTGGAGGAAATGAGTTTATTACTGATTAATATACGTATTTAATTACTGATTCAGGTATTGTGAAACAAAAACAAAAAAAGAAGTAAGGATTAAAACACTTGAGGAAAACACCTCTCCTCCCCTGTTCCCAGGCTCAGTGTTACTCCAGACTCCTCTCCTTCCCCCTCGTTATGGCCACAGGTGGCACTCAGTCCCTTCAGCGAGGCAAGGAGCTGCGCAGGGGAGGACTGTGGTTCTTCTCTGCTGCGCCTTCCTTCTCATTCTTCCTCTGGTCTGGTGTGGATCCTCCATGGGTTGCAGTCCTTTTGGGAATATCTGCTCAGCCATGGAGCACCTACTTCTCCTCTGACCTTGGTGTTTGCATTGCTGCTTCTCACTCTTTTTCCACTTCTCCTCTGCCGGTGTGGTGTTTTTTTTCCCTTTCTTGAACATGTTTTCACAGAGGCACTATCAGGTGGCTGATGGGCTCAGCTGTCTCCTGTGTGCGGAGCCAGCTGGAACTGGCCATGTCGAGCATGGCACAGCCCCTGGTCTCTTCTCATGGAGGCCACCCCTGCAGTCCTCCCACTGCCACCTACACCCAGTACAGATGTCCATGTAATCAGGGGCTGAATTATCTAGAAGTGGTAGCCACCTTATCATAGCATCAACTTGGGAAAGTATGTTTGCTTACAACTGACCAAAGAGGCAGTGTTACCTCCGTGGTTGTCTGCTCTCCTGTCCCTGTTCCCTAATCATGAAGGGATGAAATGAATCCAGCCGTCCTTCAGTTCCTTTTCACCATCTCTGTCATTAGAGTGGAACCCCTGCAGCATCTGCCTCTTTGGGTGCCACAGAGTTTACAATTCTCTATTTCTGTTAGTGTTGTTGCCAGCATAAGGTAGTTTTTAGCACGTTGCCCGGTAGAAAGTGAAAAGAGGCTGAAAATCAGATACTGCCAGAGCTGCTTTGGAATGGTGAAGTTTATGCTTTGATGATTCAAGCCCTGCCCCTTGTTGCAAAGCATGTTTCCCACAACAGTATGCATTCTGTGGGACCCTAGCCTTTGCATATGTGCTAAATCAATACTTTTTTTTTTTCTTTTTTTCAGAGAGGACACAGAAATTGAGGCAGTTTAAAAAACTTTTCCTCATAGAATAATACATGGGGGACAGCTCCTGTAAACCTATGGGAAAGAAGACTGTCAGGTTGCATCATTGCAGGTGCTCCTGTAAGCTTCTGCTCTTCCTGAATTCAAAGGCTCACTTTTTCTTGCAAAAGAAGCATTTTCTATATTGAACATTCAAGTCATCTTCACCCAGTCCTTAGGGGAAAGTAAGTGAAGGTATACATGAGTTTCCTTCTTTGGGACTGCATCAGACTGCATCTATTCCAATTCATGTGTCGTAGTTCAGAGAGGGCTCATGATCAATGCTCAGTGGATGGTGCTTGTGCTTTGGGACTGGCTGGTCAGTGATTGTCAAAGACGGTCTTCCCCTTCTTCTCTTCCTCAAACCTGTAACACTCAGTTCTGCCATGTACAGAACCTAGTCTTTTAAAAACTAATGTGCAAGAGTCTTCCACGTCTGATCTTCTCGATATCAGAGAGATTTAACTTAACAGTGATTTAACAGTAGTAGTAATTGCCCAGAGCAATTGCCATTGCTTGTCACCTCAAAGAGCTCCTAGTTTCAAAATGGCCTATACTGTCACTCCAATTTTACTGAAAGTTACTTGAGAGCATCTCAGACTCAGGAAGCATTTTCTAGGAAAAGAGACTCTCATTTTTACCCCTTGCTG
This sequence comes from Phoenicopterus ruber ruber, assembly GCA_009819775.1. Classification (NCBI taxonomy): domain Eukaryota; kingdom Metazoa; phylum Chordata; class Aves; order Phoenicopteriformes; family Phoenicopteridae; genus Phoenicopterus; species Phoenicopterus ruber. Next base: position 29,592,040 of record CM020218.1, on the reverse strand, counting down.
CCTGTGAATGAAGCAGTAAGAAATCACTTATGTACTCTTTGCATTATTCATCTCATTAGGTTTCAGAAAGCAGTCAGGGCATTCTCTTGGAAATAAAACCACTGGTAGCATTGAGGAGCTTTCCATCCCAGGTCTCTCAGACCTGCAGCTCTGCATTCATGTAATAATACAGCATATATCTGTAATATACACTATGTCTGCTCTGGACTTCCATGGGCCAGTGGTGCGACACGGAGATTTCTTCCATCGCTACTGCTTCCGATGTCAAATCTTTTGCCGGGTGGATTATTTTGCCTATGTTAAAGTTGTCCCAGAACCAGTGGAACCTGGAGATTATAGAAGCAGAACATGCTACAGTTGTCAGGCTTTCCCCAACCTCCTGCATTTTTGCATCTTCAGGAGGAAACACAGATGGCTGAGCCCATCTTGCCTGAACAGCCTGTGCATTTTTGCCATCACAGTGTTGAGGGACAGACATTGCTGAGAGACAGCTTATTGTTTGAAAGATGCTAGTTCTGTGCACATATGAATGTTGTCCAATAGATAATATATCTGAGAGAATATCAGCAACTGTAGAGTAAGTAGCTATTTTTTTTTTCCCTTGCTATTTCATTTGTAGCAATCATGTAACAAAATAATTAAGTAATAATGCCTTTTTTAAGCTTAGGTTTGTCCCTGCTCAGCCATTTTAAAAGTGTAAGTTTAAATAATTTGTGGTGCATGAAGACAAGGCTGGAAAGGAAGTCTGAAATGACAATTGAATGTGTTTAGAAGTTATTAACAATTCTCCTTTTCCCTATAAAGTCAGAGTATGTGGAATAGTGTTGATAGTGGTCTGGAAGGGCTAAGAACCCGAATGGTTTCCATTTGCTTTTTCCTCATCATAGATAGGATTATTATGGAGATTTCCAAAGAAAATGTGAATGGGAAGAAAGCTGGCATCCGTTCCCGGGATGACAATTAAATTGAATAGTCCTAGCCATAAATACAGTAGGATTTTTCTTCTTTGAAAAAATAATTCACCAGATTGTTATTGTTTCAGTGACTCAGATGGAAGCCTTTATCCTACAAATCCTTATGTGATCCATAAAGCTTTGATACTGTATCAAAGTCATTGTCAAACACGTACACCCATGTAAAGTGCCTTGTTAACCCACTTAATCTTGAGTTTTCTGTATCAGCTCGTTGTTTTGTAACTTTGACAATAATGAATAGGTTTAATCTCTAGTCACCTCTTCAGTTATTTCTGTCAAGATGTCCTGGTAGTTTCAAAAAATATCCTTCCCTTTCTTTATTTTCTCCTACTGAAGCAAAATGTTCAAAGATGACATGTTTCTGAACAAAGTGGTATCCTATTGAAAAATGAATGAGTCACCTCTAAATTTTATAGGTAGTAGGTTATCGACCTGTGAGACATTGTGTAAGTCCATTTTCATCTTTGGGAAGAGGACAAATAAATATCCAGCTATGCTGAACAGATGAAGCTTTGCTTTGACTTTAGACCATGTCCTTTCCTTTGATTATTATTGCTGCTGCTCTTATCCTTGGTCCAAGGGTTAGTATCATTTTATTCACAATTCAGAAAAAAGTCAGTAGTGTAAAGTTAACATTACACATTCAAATCCAAAAGTTTAATTTCTTCTAGGCAGATGTTTATAGTGTAAGAATAATCTATACATTTTAGAGAAAAATGAATAAGAAATGCAAGGAACATAAGAAGACAAATGCTTCTAAGAAGATTCCTGCCATTTGTTTAGCTTGTGTTCCAGTTTAGCACCCAATTCATGTCATTGAAAGCTTCTGATTTTAAACAGGTTAAGTAATTGTATAATCAGCAATGCACATGGCACATATATGGTGTACTGGTCACCTTTAAGTTCAGAAGGCTAAGCCTACTGATCAGGCATTAATAGGAAAAAAAAGGTATGTCCAGTTATGAGGTCTAGCTGCCTTGTGCGGGATGGGTCTTCTGGTGGGATTTCTGCACAGGTGGTGATTGATACACTGAATGGGAGCCACAGGGCAGGCAGGATTTCTTTTTGTCCCTTCTAGTTTTCCAGGCTTGAAAGCTTCTTTTAAGAGATTTGCTTTTAACTGTATCCCTGCACTCCCTCAAAATGTTTTTTTCAAAATCTTTTTATTGTCACAAATTAGGTCACTAAGATTTTTTTTTTTTTTTTAAAGTTTTTTTTTATAGTTTCCAATTTTGCTTTCTGGTGCTAATGGCTCTTGTGCAGGCATCTGCTTATGGAATTCGCAGCAAACAGGAACCTGAAGCGAGTCCTGTGTTACTCCCCTGCCTGTTGAACTGTGATTCTCAGCAATGTATAGCCAGAGACTTGCCATCGCTGCTCAACTTGCTTAGCAAACCTCAATGCAGTGAACATCTGGGTAGTCAGGAAGGCATTAGAGTGGTCTCTGGGTGTGTTCAGAAAAACAGCATGGCACTGTTGAAACTTTCATGAGTAATTTTTGTAAGACCTAGAAACTTAAAGAAAACTAGTAACCCCCAAAGCATAAACTCTGCATTAATTAAAGATTAATTTCCCCAAAACACTTTCCCACTGCCTGCTGAGGTAGGCTGAATGGATGTTCATGTTCTGGTATTGAGAAATATCAGATAATGCTAACCATAGTCTAGTTACTAAAATGAATGTCTTCCATAGACACTTCAGTTTTTGAAAAATCTTTGATATCTTCCATATGTTTACTAAATCTTGCTCAGCTTATGAGACATGGCAACATCACACATCTTTGCCACCAGCTGTTAGTAATAAGGAAGAGAGAGCTGAGAATTGTACTAAGTTGGCCATCAGCTGAACTATTTCTTAATATGAATGTTCTTGAAAATTCAACGAAGTTCCATTGTAAATATGGGAAGCATCCATTGTTGTAGTTGCAAGTTTATATCAGTAAAATTATAAATAATTGTAATATAAGTATGTAAACAATTAACATTTATGCCAAAGTGGAATCATTATTCAGCATCACTTCTTTTGAAAAAGGAAGAGATTCAAACATATTGCTGTTGAAGAGGTGATACAACTGTTCTCTAGTAGTGACAAATATCCTTTTTTTCCCCTCTCTTCTAATTCAAATTTTGAAGAGTGATCAGTACTGACCTTATATGATGGCTAAATGGTGTGTCTAATTCTTATTTTAAATGTGGTGGAGAGCAGTTACTGGTATCAGACCAGATACATGGAATCCAGGAAAACCCTTTCTTTTTCACTTCTGCCCCTTTCCATGAGATGTTAGGCATAGATCAACTGTAATGGAGAGCCAAGGTTAATAGTTTGCATGTGAATAATTTTCTGATTTCTAAATCAAATCTTCTCAGGGAGACCAATTATTACATTATTTATTTAGATTTATTTCAGTATCAAATAGATGCTTTTCAAAGTGCCTTTATAATCCACTACATTGCCAAGATAAAACACTGGAGCCTTTCCCAAAAGAACTAGATGAAATCACAGAATCACAGAATGGTAGAGGCTGGAAGGGACCTCTGGAGATCATCTAGTCCAACCCCCCTGCCAGAGCAGGGTCACCCAGAGCAGGCTGCACAGGGCTGCGTCCAGGCGGGTTTTGAATATCTCCAGAGAAGGAGACTCCGCACCCTCCCTGGGCAGCCTGTGCCAGGGCTCTGTCACCCTCACAGGGAAGAAGTTGTTCCTCATGTTCAGATGGAACTTCCCGTGTTCCAGTTTGTGCCCGTTGCCCCTTGTCCTGTCGCTGGGCGCCACTGAAGAGAGTCTGGCCCCATCCTCTTGACACCTGCCCTTGAGATATTGATAAGCATTGATGAGGTCCCCTCTCAGTCTTCTCTTCCTCAGGCTGAACAGCCCCAGCTCCTTCAGCCTTTCCCCAAGGAGAGATGCTCCAGTCCCCTAATCATCTTTGTAGCCCTAATGAGAATAAACATAAATTGAGAATAAACTCCTCAGAGCTCCAAATCTCCTGGCTGTAGTGCTTATGTGTGAGTGACCAATTTATTTCCACCTCCCTCAAGGCCTTCAGAAAGGGAAGAATGAATCATGAAAGAGATGTTGCACCAGGAGCTAGCTCTCTTAAAATGAGCATATGCTGTAAGGTAGTAACTTGGACACTGGTAACACCACTGGCAGCACAGCATTCATCTGTCATCCCGGATAAAAACAGATTTGGAACTCAGTGTGTCAGTGGCTCTGATAGCTGGTCGTTACCTCAACTAGAAAGTTCAAAGCGCGGGCGAGTTGTGTCTGAGGGGTCTGCAGTCACGCTGTTTGGACAGCACTGTAGGCATACTCCAAAGGAGATCTAGCTTGGCAGGCAGCAGTGCAGGGTCTCAAACACACAAATAACTGGAACACCATAGTTGTGTTTGGATTTTGTCTTGGCGAACTTACTGCTTGGTGGCTCTGTCTCAAACTGAACCTGAAGCAGCATCAGAACTGCATTGTCACAGAACTAGATGAGACATACCTGAATGTCACCTTGTCTCTTCTAAGCTTCTCATGCATATCTCCACAATTTCTGAGTTCCAAAGTTGTCTCAGTGTTAAAAGTGTTTCAGGTTTCTGCTTGAGCCAAAAGAATCTGGCTGGACACGACATCTAGCACCAACCAAATATTTCTTTTGGAAAGATGTGCCTAGCTTTATATGACATCTCCCTGGGATACTGTGTATTTCAGATTGGTATGATGACTCAATATGTTCATATTTCAGTGGTCAAAATAGGAGTAAATCAGAGTATTTTATTTCATGGATGGGAAAGGAGGTCTGGTCATCAAAATGAACTTTAAATGAATTATGTCAGCAATTTGCAATTTATCTGAGGATGTGGAGTTTCCTGGGAGAAGTTACAGGATTACAGTGAACTTGAACTATCAGTAAAACTAGTGTATTTCATTGTGCAAATAATAATTCAAGTGATAATAACATGCTTCTCGTGTTTTCTGCCTTGCTGTATGAAATGTTTTGGGGTTTTTTTTTGCTGCCTTGCTGTATGAAAAAGGTTGGGGTTTGGGGTTTTTTTTTGGTGCCTTGCTGTATGAAAAGTTCTTTTCCCTAAATTGCACTATTTCCTTTCAGAATAACTATGGCACTTTTGTTCTTAAATTCATGTACATGGGAATTTGAGTATTACTTGTATTTGCAGACAAAAGCTGCTTAGTATCCAATTTCTTATGCTGCCTTAACATTCATTCTTCCGTTGGTCCATTTCAGTCTGGCTCTCTGATTCCTGTAACACTGAAAGTGAAAGATTACGCAAAACCTTGTTTCCAGTGACTTTTTGCCTGTTCCTGTTTTTAGTGTGTGACTTTGCCTGTACCTTTGGAGGATTTATCTTACACTTTCTACTTGTTACAGTGCCTATTAAAGCATGGTGTTAATATTTTTTGGATGATAAAGTAGTCAAATAGAAGTGCATTGCTGACTCCCAAATTTTCGTGTGAACAGGACAGAACTGATAAAAAATGTAGAACATTTGCAGCTTCTGTTACTCACTCCCAGGCATTTGAATATTGTCAGTCAGTCAAAAGAGGCTGTAAGAATGAGTATATTTAAATTTCTTTATATATGCTGGTGTGTGTTTAAACATTGACACTTCACATGTTCAGTTTTTGCTTTGTAGCCATGAGGACGGGGAACCATCTTCCTTTACAGGGAAAGGAAAGCTGTGATGGCTGGTATGGTCATGTGAATCCAATATCTAGAGCTTTAAGACCAGCATCATGAGAGTTGATAAAATCACAGGAGCTGATAACAGAGCACTGCTTCAACATTAGAAGAGGAACAATATCAAGGATATGGAAAGAACTGCAGATAGTTTTCATAATCTAACATATTTTCCATACATGAACTATTGCTTGGCTTGGGTAGCAGATTCCTCAATGGCATTACAAGGACTTTACAAGGCCACCTGTTTACTGCCCCCTAATGACATTCTTTCTGCATTTCATGGTAGTACTTGTCTGCTTTCCACTTCTTTCCAGCATAAACACTGCATAGTAGTTTGGTGTATGGCTTGCTCAAGGTATTTTGGTGCTTCTGATCCAACAGTTGTCTTCTACGTTTCTTTGTAGATACCCATCATGCATAGAAGATACTGACAGTAGGCTGTTAACCCTAATGATATTTCTTTATTGGGAGAACATCTGTTAGGTTTGTGGTGACAACAGCAGGAGACATTTTTGTCAAGTGCTTATATCATGATTCAGGCTGTTTTATAGACTAGTAACTTAGATACTTTTTGTGTCTAAAAGGAAGATTGCATGCCAGCACAGGCTTTTCACCCATAAATCTTAATGTAATCTGTCATTTCTGTGCTTCAATATGACAGGCATGCTATTGAAATGGCATCCATGAGATCAAATTCTCCCCACATCTTGCAGAAGATAAGCTGTGAATTTTGGTCCAATGAATTTTTAGCCTTTCTATAGTCAGATGGGGCTGTATTTTTTTTTTTAATCTTTCTTTTTTCTGCCTCTGTGGTTTCAGAAAATCAACTGTGAGCAGTCTTGTCCAGCAGTCCTAGATAGGCCTAGGATTTTTTAAAAATCTGCACTGAAATTAGCTCAGAGTTACTTCATGATGTATTTCCTTTATTGCAGTTGTTGCTGAAAGAATGGCACTCAGGTAAGCAGTGGTTAATGACATTTCATTAGGGACAGAATTTTTTAGCTGTCAGAAGAAATTATCTGATGTTTTAAAGCATCCTGTATTCTGACTATATTCTTGTTTACTACAAAACCTGATTGTGTTAAAAGCAAATGACTTGTTGCCTTAAAAACCAAACACTGACATTTCCTAACTATGGTGCACAGAGTATTTAATTCAAAAAAGTCTTTCTTGAATTGAGTTTTCTAACAACAGTGGTAGGAAGGAAACTTGCACCAGTATTCTTCAAATATTGAGAATATGTTTTGGTTCACTGCTGTGCTAAACCTATTTTATGCCAAAATCTCCAGCATTTACGGTTGGTTTCTTTCAGTCTGCCCTCAAGGATTCTGCTTCTAAGTCTTCTTGCCCTTCCCTTGGAAAGGGAGATAAATGTGTAGCTACAAGGTACTTCAGTCTTACAGACTTAGAGAATGATTCAGAGAAACTACTGACTACAGAGAGACTTGAGGGACGCTGGTTTCTTATCCTGGCCACTAACCTGGAAGCTTGAAGTGAGCCAAGTGAATACGCATGTAGCACCCCTGTTTCCTTCTGCAGGCCCATTTTTCTCTGAAGATTCCATTATTTATGCCTCTATTCCATTATTTATTAGAATTGAGAGGACAGAGCATGTCTGAAGTTTATGCAGATACCATTGGCGTACCAGAGCACTTAAAACTGCTGCATGTATTCTTTGTGTATTGCAATATTTGGTGGCAAGAGGAAAAGAAACGGTATCAGGGAATATATAAAGAGTAGGTATAATGCATTTATGTTTCTCTATAGGACACTTTATTAAATTCTCATTGGTGATACAGGAACCATTAGCACTATCTCTAGTTTTATTTCATATTCACCACAGAAATTGATGGAAAAAACTCATGTAGATGTTCAGGTGATGGAAAACTGTCAAAATTGGAAAACTGGAAAAATTAAGTTTATGCTTGCTGAGTCACCGATGATGATTTTAAATAGGTTTAATGTTTTTCATGAGGTCTTTTCCTGTAGAAGGGAAAAATACAACATGCTGTTTAGTTGCCTATAAATATTTACTTTGCTATTACACAAAACTAGCAATTCGTGGTGTTTAGGGAAGCATGTCTTTCACAATCCAACATTCTTTTCTTGAGCAGTCACTGAAAGCAAATTTGGATACAAGATACCTTTTAAAATCTGTGGTAGTAAGTTGTCAATGCAAAGATTGAGGTTTATTGTTGCTTTCAGGAGTTGACAAGAAAGAAAATGTTTGAGGTTCTCCTTTAGTATGAACATTTGCCTGAAGTAGCTAGTATCCACAATGCCAATAGACTTTAGAAAAAATTTCTCACAGAAACAACACAAGAAACTCACTGTTTTCATTGGCACACATTTAATGTTTCTCCTAGGTTAACTCTGAGGCATCTGTACAACAGTGGTGGTAACTCTGCTCTCAGTTATACATTTGTGCTTGGGATGATTAAGATCTCATGTACCTCCAGAATACTCAATATCACTGCCTTCTCACAAGAAGAGTCAAAAAAATTGATGATGAATACTATTTCTGTGTGTTTTCTCAATTCTTTGAGAATACGGTTTTGTTGTTTAGTGATAACGTCAGTTTTTTACTCCTAAGACACACTCTTTGTGGAGTCATGGGTCAGCATTTACCTTGTATTACACTGGGTAGAGTTGGGACTTTTGCCTGGGATTTGCGAGAAGTGCATCTTGATTGGGAGACATTCCTTTAGGAAAACAAGCTGGATCTTATGTTTGTTTGTCTTGAGGAAACTAGGAGTCAGCTCCTGAGTTCCCTGATCACTGGGCTGTGTAGTGATGGTCCTGCTCCCTATTATCTGGCCCAGCAGAACTGTGTTCTTTTTTACAGAATATCGTGACAAGGGATAGTGTGCTCTGATTCAGGAGGAGTCTATGTTCAGGTGGTTGTGATACTCTACTGAGTTGTAGATCTAATTTTTAACTGCTTCAGGCTGAAGAGGGAATTGAACTCAACAGCTCCATTTCCTGCAGGAGCGCTGTAACCACTGCACTGTTAGAAAGGGCAATTTTATGCCTTTTTTTTTTTTTTTTGGCTGTGCTTGCAAAAGTAGTTATGGTAGCTGTGTTTTGGGAGATCTATATTCGTAACAGAGTTGTGTTATTCCACTGTTACCTGCGCTCAGACCTCCCAAGGGGGCCTGATACAGGCTGTGCAAAACAAGGTTATGGAATTCAGGGAAGCCTGCCATGAGTAGCTGCTAAGCTGCTATATTCCAGCATGACCAGAAGCAAAACTTCAGGCAGACTTTGAAGAGTTTAATATGAAAATGTACGCAAGTGTGGACTGCAGGAAGTCACATAGTCAAGCAGGGATTGTCTAAACGTCACTTGGATTTAGGTTCTGAAAAGTCACCAAAATCCTTATCTTTATCTGTGCCTGGATATTTGAGGCATTACTTGTGGGTAAGGGCAGTAATTTAGCTGAGATGATACTCCAAAATCTTGGATTGCAGCATTTGCAACTTCTGAATAAGCTGTTGATTAAGAAAAACACTCCTGACAACCAATCAACTCTCTCCAACGTTCTTTATATTTCTCTTGTTGTGGGAAACGGTGATGATCAGATTACAGACCTTGTCAACTCACCCAGGCTGTACATTTTCAATAGACAGAGCTACCACTCTTCTTATTCTCACCCTGAGCTGGCTGTTTCAGATAACTCCACCATCTTTAAGTTGACCATCAACTTGCATCCTGCTTGCTAAATAAGACCAGTGGTAGGACGGTGTTGAGACTGCATCACTGGAATAGGAAGAAGGTTATCAAGTGAGATGCTGCTAGCACCTCACACCATACTGGTATTGTATGCATTTTCAATGTTACCTGGTCTTTACTTTGAACAGTGGAAGTAGCAAAAAAAGTCATATGGGACAGTGCACTGGATGGGTCTCAAGGAGGTTAGATAACATGTGATGCTTAGCAGTATCAGAAAAGGTACACACAACTGCACAAATGCAGTTTTCTTAATTTCTGCTGTCTGTACAATGTCTAGTAACCAGGAGTATCAGAAATAGACGATAATTCTAATATTATCAGCAAGGAAAGTTTCCTTATAAATAGTCTTTGTGCCATGCTGGAACAAGAGACGTTGCAGAATGATGGAAAATTATGCTGTAAATCCCACTTATGCCTACAGTCTTCTCAGTCAAGGCAGTTAAAATGGGCAGTGAGGTTGAGGGGGTATAAATGTAGTCTCTGCGCAGCAATTCCTTAAGAAATAGTTCAAGTTCCATTTGTGCCAGTCAGTCTGGTAACCTGTTCTTCACAGAAGGGCACTTACAGCAGAGCCAGCCAAAGGGATAACCCACGGAGACTGGCATTTACAAGACGAATAATATATATGTTGTAGACCTCAGTCTGTCGAGGTTCTTTGGGGAGAGGCTGTCAGGGTAATGGAAGCATTTACACTCTTGTGTACTGTCACGACCAACTTCAATGTGATTGATCTTTCTGACAGAGAGGATAAACTATTAGTCATCATTTGGGAAGACATTGTCTGGAATTAATAATCCTATCATCCAATTTCACCTTATCATAGGGAAAATTGTAATTATTTTTAGTCAATTTTGAATAAAGATGTATTAACTTTATAACAACAGTTTCAATCTTGCTATTAAGTATTCATTTGGAATTTTGTTTTTATTTCTGTTTAAAAAGTATGACATTTTTCCAGTATATGAGATCATAGTCTTAATGGAGTTATGTTTTAAAAAATATATATTAAATACATGGTTAGGCTTTTGCAAAGGTTTGAATTTTTGTACTTTGTGCAGCTCAATTGAATTCAGAAAATAATTTTTCTCTATTCCTCTCTATTCCATTTATAGAACAGAAAATATTAGTTGCAAACTCTACAGAATACTGTGATAAGTTATAATTTTGTGAAGTACTTAAAAAATGAGATGGCATTCTTGTGCATAATAAGTGGAACAGTCCTTATCACTTGTATTGTCACTTAAAACAAAGATTATAATAGTTGCTCGATTCCTTAATAAAAGAAACTTAAGAACATGGAGCTTTTGAATAATTAGTATTGGATTATTTGTAATTATAAAATAAGCTGTATTTAGCCTTATGGCTTAAATTTATTATGTATTTCACATTTTTTCAAATGAAATGCCTATGCAACTTCTAGTTCATCAGAAATGTTTAGAAATTTCAATGAAGCTGTAAGTCTGTGGGTATTGGGTGAACTAAACTAAATTATATGGATTACACTAGGCTGTCCACCAAAAAGCAAGATAACATACAACTTTTCATTAAGAATCTAAAAGCCGTTTATAGCATATATTTAAATTGTATAGCTGTTCTGTGCAACGAGGAGGATTGCTATTAAAAACATAGGAGTTACTAATTGACACCAGAATGATAAACCTGTGCTCTTTTGTTTTTCAGGTCTTAGGACCAGATGAGGATAATATGGGGGATGGTTGCTCTCAGAAACTGGCTTCTGCCAAGTTCCTTCGACTTTTGCTCCTAATACTGATTCCATGCATCTGTGCCCTTATCCTTTTGTTGGTGATCCTGCTTACCTTTGTAGGTGAGTGCTAATGGAGTAAATGGACACATTTTTAGTTAAGGAGACTAAAACTGAAACTGCATTCTCAAGTGTTAATGTAATTGTGGACATTAAAGATATATCTTAGCACATGTACCTAACAAACTAATCTACCTAGTGACTTAATAATGTTTGTTGCAGAGAAAGAAATATGCTATTTAGTTTTATATATTTAAAATGTATTTAAGGTACCAAAGAGGAAACCTTTTCTGAATTTCTCCAAGTAGATTTCTGAGGAGCACACTAGCTTGAGCACGTAGTATGTAGATGGTTTTCAGCAGTCATTTTACAAGTACAAAAATATATTTACATTAGAACTTTAGATCACTATCATCAGTGGAATGGAATATTTATCCCTTTATGTCCCACATTGACGTGCAAATTTGATTTTTATTTTCAGGTGAAAGTTAATTTATAAATGGTCACAAATCTTTCTGAACAGCCTACAGAATATTACTGTTTAACAAGGAAAAATATGTTCATTTTTTCTAAATAATAAATATGTATCAATGCAGAACCCCAAGTATGTTTTGTGGAAACTTGTTCCACGTATATTAGATTTCATAATGGCTTAGTCTGTTAACTAACCCTGTGTCTGTTACAGAATTAAAAGGTAATAATTTATTACAAAAATTTTTTTAAAAAGCCTTCCCTTTGTTACCTTTAGAGAAGCTGACATATCTTGTCATTAAATTGCTTCAACTACAACATGAGAAAGACAGTAATGCTAGGTTAAAGCATTACTTTTTCAGGAAAAAAAGTAAAAAAATGATCTGCTCTGCCTTCAGTGCTGACAGTTTCTGGGATTTTTACTTCTTTTTTTTGTTAACAAGAGTATTTTCTACTTGAGTGTCTTTAAGTACTTCAGAAGCACATCTGTAACAAGTGGGGTAATGTGCGAGGTAGAAAAATAGATTTATATCTATATATTTTAAACACCCAACTTCAATACACATCATACAATCAAACAGTTAGCAAGCACGGGAAGAAACTAAACACGTCTCAATAGCACCTTCACCACTGTCAAAATCAAGACAACTTAAATCTGTTTTCTCAATTCGGTCTGCAAAGGATTTGCAACAAGATGTTGTAGGCCTGTTCTTTTCATTTAGTTTAAGTTAGGGAAGTAAAAAGCCCCAAAGCTAGTGAACGTTATGATTGACAAGTAAATCTTGGGATGTATGTTTAAACTAAGAACAGTCTGAAGTGGATTAAGATCAAGTAAGTCTGGCAATTAGGAAATATGATGCCATTCAATTTACTTTCCTTATGTTTAGCATTCCATTTGTATCCTTCATATCCTTTGCCCTAGATTTTCATTCTTTGGTGAGAAAGCAGATGAAAAAGCAGGTGTATTTACGTCAGCTCTACTCCATCTCCTCCTCTGAGGCATGTATCGACATAACACTCATTAAAATGTATGAAATCCTCTGGGGAAATGGGACCTGTTCCCATCCTACTTACGTAGCAAAAATCAGGACTATCTCTTTTTAAGTCAATGTAATTACTGTAGGGTGAAGAATAAGGCTTGGTGATATTTCCCAAGTCTAAAACTGGCAAAGCTCCCTTTAGCATCTTTTGAATTAGCATGATTATAATTTAGCATTCTTCTCTCTCAGTTAGCAGCTTTCATTTTATGTGCATTGAGAGCCTAAAACAAATATATCTGATATAACTGGAATTAAATGAACAAATTCTGTGGGCATCTTTAAAGTGTGTGTAATATAATATAGCCTGTTCTATCTATTGAGAATACACTATATCCAGAATAGTAGTTCATTTCAGATCAATAATAACTGAATTCTGTTACAGTCTAATATTGGTATGATGACTTACAATCTAAGAAATTAGTTGATAGTCCTGACTGGCTAACAAATTATTCGATATATAGGAAATTCTGTTATTATTTTTTCATGAAATTGAGGAGTAAATTCTGTGGTTGTCATTCTAGTATCTTTCACTGGTGCTTAAAACATAGAGAACTCTAGTATATCGTTTATAACCTTATGACCTTTTTTGATTTGACTTTGGTAATGAACTCATCAGAATATTAGGCTTTTTATATTTTGCAAGGAAGTATTTTGTTTCCTGTGGTAAATTTGTAGGTAGTTGTTCTTTTCCTTCTGTAATATTTTTTAATTAAATGAGGCATCTACACATGAAAAAGCATGCACGCACCTTAGAGCTTTCCTATTCACTTTCCTTACATCTGTTTTGTTGCCTGCATTTCATTGCAAGCTCTGATGTTGAAGAAACTGGAAAGTTGGTATGGGTGGAAGGAGACAGGTAAAGCAGTACAGTTGTATTGTAGTAATAGAGAATATCCTACTTGAGTTGTGTCATGGGGGCCTGTTTTCAGAATATGTCATTAATCAACCTTTCAAAAATTATTTACCACCAAAGTATTCAAGATGCAAAGGACTTGAAAAAGTTACTTTGTTAGAACTGTGTAGAAAGAAAGGACAAAGCAAATTATCAGTAGAGATACACATTATTTTGACTAAAGATACAAGAGACTTCTATGGTCCATAGAAGAAAATACCAAGCTGAGTTGTTTAGCTTTGATTTCTCTTAAGTACTTACTTACACTCTGGCTCTGCATACTCTTCTGTCTCTCACCAGGAGTATAGCTTGCTTGTCAACCTGTAGAAGAAAACTTTGTAATGACTGAATGTTGTTTCACTCACTGAAGTAGAGGCAGTACCAGTTGCTATGAAGGAAATCTAGCCTTTAGATCATGACCATAATAATTTGTTGATTGCCTGTGTTACATCAGAGGACAGGAGGGCTTAGGAATGGTGCTTGCTTTAGACTGTTGAAGACCTAACATGCAAGACCTTGACCATGAAGAGCTAACTCAACAATATAAATTTGAAGGGGGCAGAAAAGGCTAGATTATGCGTGACTAAAATTACTCCTATCTTACAATTTCATCTGACTGCTATAGACATCAAGAGCCTTCTAATAAGACTGGTCAATAATTTTTTTTCTGGGGATTATAGGTAGTATAGTATAGTAAATTTCATTACTTTCCAGAAAAACAAACAATAACTGAATCCATGGTTTGAATAGCTAAATTTTTCTTTAAAATGGAGAGATGTTCATCTTCAACTTGTGTTGGAATCTGTAGTCTGTGTCCCATTTTGCTTACACTGAAAAAAAATCCTCAAGTAATGAATAGTATGCAAACATTACAAAGGTGAAAATTAGCATGTTTATAAGAATGAAAAACCTCTAGCATTTTTATTCTTTTCCTTGCAGAAAGGAAGTGTTCTAAACCACTTGAAACATTGTTTTTAAACAATGGTAATTGCTTACCATTGCAGTTACTTGTCTGGGAAAACAAAATGCTTTATACTTACAGTTCCATAAAGGAAAATCAATTATATTTATTTTATAGTGATAAATGCATCCCATGGTAGATGTCCCATTCCTCCCATTCCTTCACATCAGTATCCTCAACTCATACTTACGTGGTCTTCTACCACCTCCTGTTAACAGTCATCCATAACTAATGCTTTGTCTATTGTTTTCTGTAGAATTCAGAACAAGTCTTGTGACACACATAAAGAACATTTTCATGTATGTTGGACTTTTTTACAGTCCAGATGTAATTTTTGGGCATATGATCACACTGCAGGACCATATCAAATAAGGCTGCCTTTTAGGGAAGCACCATACCCTCTTCTCTATGCACAAATGTTAGGCATTCATGCATTTTGCAAAATAATATTTTAAAAATCTGTTAATCCGTCAACACTGGTGGGAACGAGCATTACAATTAAAGTTTCTAAGATGCACTGTTGACTATGGATATGCAAATAACTGAGGCTTTGGTTCTCTCACTGTCCTTACATTATCCACATGCACTGTTTCTATTTTGGATCTGACGTGTATTTTGAGATTAATTTTGGTTCTCAGTGAGAATTATTACAAGTGTTATGTGTGATGGGTTGTATTCAGCATTTTCATCTTACTCTCCTTAAAAACAAAGCTCACTGTAATAGCTACATTTTTATTATCCCTGTATGAAGTATGAACCAGCCTGGGCAGTTCTCAAATCATTCTGTTGTTTGGGAAATCTGTAGCAAGATTCTGTCCACCTGAGAGATGCTGTCAATGTTCTTGCATGTCACTGGTTGAACAATGATCATTACTATTATATTATCTGTGAGACCTGTATTCTCCTTTCCCTTCCCCTCCTCAGAACACAGAAGGAGCTGTGTCTCCTTCACAGAGTAAACGTCAAGAGAAGTACATTATAGCAAAACTGCTAGGCTTAGCTTTGTAGCTGTTGGATCTTTCATATTCATAAGGTAACATGCATATGCCAAGACTCCTACATCAGTTTGGGAACCCAAGTGTACTGGCCCATAAGGAACTTTTTGCCACACAGAGGGAGTTAAAGTTGCAGGGAGTTATAGCCATACTCTAGAGTAAAAGGATGTTGATCCCTGAATCATTTGGAGATGCTGGTAGCTCTCCAAGTGATGTCAAGCCTTGAGGCATATGACACGTCCTCAAAATCTAAACTGACTAGAGCATGGAGATCCAAAAGTTATAATTGTGAAAGCAACATGAAATATACACAATTCCACTGTCAATCATTGGCAATATTTGCTGTAAGGCAGGTGTCTAAATTTAGGAGTTTAACATAAACTTTTTGGTCCTGGGAGTTTTTCTGATGGAAGATGGTAATCATCACCTAAATGCTCTGCCAGTTCTTTAATTTGATCTTGCCAACACAGCTATATTATGGGGAATGTCCAAAGGAGCGTATCCCAGAGCAGCCTGTATTTCACCCATCTGTAAGAACTAATTTAGTCTAGCAAGTCTTCTTTACTGATACACACACGGGGAAAAAAAAAAAAAAAAAAAGATGCTGTGAATACAGCTCCGGTCAGAATGTCTGCTGTGAGACATCACTGAGGTCAGTGGGGAATTGTTCTTGTGATCTAGAGAATAATAATGAAAGTCTGGCAGTCCACCCAACACAGATGGACAGATGGATAGAAGGTCACAGTGACTGAAGCATGGATTCTGGTGTAGCATAATTGATTCCCAAGAAGCCCATGAAGCTTTATTCATTAGTCAGTGCAAAGTGAGTATTTAACACAGGCACAGAGTTCAGGATTGGTTTCTGAATTGCAATAGAGCCATTATGTGTATGTTACATTTAATTTCTTAGGTTGAGAAAAGCTTTATAAATAAAAATTTCTAGTTACATGACACATCTTGCTCAAGAGACAGGAAAAGGAAAGACACCAGATAAGATTTTTTATTAGATCACAGTGTTATGACTGTAACTGGGAACTTTGAGACAACAACAGCTGTTAATATGAAAGGTAGCTACTGTCTTCCCCTCCAGCCCTTTAGTATAGTCCTGATGTTTTGGTGAGACTGTGTTGCCTGAAAGCCAGAAGCTGATGAAAGGGAAAATCTCTGCTTTCTGCACAGGACCTTAGGAGCCCGGCTTTGTTCTGCAGCTTCTTTAAAAGATGTCTTCCACAAAGTCTGCTTCAAGTTCCATTTTATCTGGGAACTGATCCATTATTTGCATGTCACCTGTTAAGTTAAAAAAAAAAAATTTACAACTGACCTCCTTTTTGGCCCCTTGGGCAGCTGGTAAGCAGTTTAAGGTAATGTCTTTACTTGACAGGAGGAGCAGGATAAAGTCTATTACGGCAGCTCAATTGATGTGCAATGGTTTGGGATGCTATGGGACCTCCATATTATCAGTGATGTGCTCATTTCTTCAGAGTGCAGAGTCATAGGGACAGACCCTGCAGCAGCAATCTCACTGGGTACATGCTGGCTAGTTATAGTAGTGAACCAGCATTTTATTCCCTGTGTAACTGCCTCATCCATTACACATACTTTGGTAGGCTGCTTTGCTCTGTTTCATTAGCTTTTTAAACAAACTTGGTCTTTTTGAGATTTCCTGCTGTGAACTGCTAGAAATCACCCACAGTGTACACTGCCAAAATCTCAATTTAATAGCCTGAACAGTGTGACTGTTTCTTAGATCTCATAACTGTCTATTTCAGATCTTTAAATAAAGCATTAATTCCCCAATAGTGAACAGCAACTGGAAAATGATCAGTAAAACTGTTGGCAAAGCACCGCTTTGAACCGAAAGAGCTTGGTGCCAGTTCCTCATTTTTGTACCAAACACAATGAAGGCCAGCATGCTGTATATTTTTGTCGTCTGGACATGTCCAGCTGTAGCTGGAGGCACAAATCCAAAATGGTTACAGCTATTTCTCAACTAATTAACTATCTGGCTTATGATTTACGGTCTACAGCTCTGTATGAACTCATATCTGAAGAATAGTTGGATATAGTGTGCATATGTACATGAATAAAATGCATGTTCTATATGTGTTGTATGGCTGTTAGCAGACATTGATAGAGAGTAATTCAGTTCTCATTACTGAAGTTATTAAAAAAGAATTGATTGTTTTTAAAGCATCACACTGTTTTCTTGGGTATCTTAAAATTTAAATAGTTCCTTCAGGGCTTTTGATGCCATAAAAAACCTCCAGTAAGCTTAATTGAAGATATACAGTAGTATTTTTAGGGGGGGGAAAGGATGAGAATAAAAGCAAATGGGAGCCTAACTCAGAGAGTGGAGTCTATAGCCTGGAATTAAGCGCTTGAATTCCCTACCGTGCATTGGGAAGATGAGAGGATAGGAGGAAAACGTGGGGGGAGAACAAGGTGACTCAGGAAGGTGATCCAAACCCCTCACATACTAAGTGGAAACAGAGTTGTCATCTAGAGCTAGCCAGTGGGGAATGCCAAACAGAGGTCTACGCCTACCTCTCTCAAGGGCATGTGCACCAGAGCCCAGACTCATGTTATTTTGTGGGGGAAAAAAAACTGTTAAAAAGAATTTTAATACCACTCATTGTCAGCTGAGATGATGCAATTGGGAAGGCCTTTTGTGTAGAAGAGGTTCATTGTGTGGTACACCTGTCGAGAAGGGGAGTTGTTATCACTAGGAAACTGTGAAAATAGAACAGTGGGCTGAAGAAGCAAACAAGCATTTGGGGATCTCAGTGAAAGAAGTAAATGACCTTATGGGTAGTGATAGACATAGCTATTATTTGTAGTTCCAGAAAAAGAATGAAATAAGGCTTAGTGAGGAAAGGATAAAATCCAGTGGGTAACTTCAATATTTTCCTTAACAGTATTTATTGGTTCACTGCATTAAACCAAAAGGTTTTTTTAAACTTCTTTCAAGAGTTTACCTGTCCTGTAATGTATTGCCTGCTATTCTGCTGAGTGGTATATGAATAGCTAATAATTTTTACTTTAATTTTAAATCATTATTCTTAGCTCTTTGGGACCAACGTTTTCCAGGCTTTTTCTATTTTTGTGTTGAGTGGAGGAGAAGAGAGGAGCCTAGGGAGGAGGAGAGAGAATGTGAAAAAAATCCCCTCAGCTATTCTTGACTTGTGGAAAAAAATTATGTGCTTTTCCAAAGGAGGAAAAAAAGCTCATTTTAACTTTTTGAAAACTACATAAAAAAGTAAGGAAGTTTGAAACTTGAAACAAAGTAGGCTTCTGAATCATAGAGATTCAAAGCTTTATTTGGAATCAAAGCATCCAAGTAAAGCTACATATGAGTGAGCAGAATTTCTGAGCATGATCAGTCACAATTCCTTGATTTTAGCAAATCGTATTACTACTGATCCCTATTCGTGAAACCAGAGCATATTCATTCTTCCCGTTTGGCCTGACCAGAGGACTCAAGCGAAAAAAAATTGCTGCTGAAATAATTTGCAGGTGGTAGATTTTTAGTTGCTTCTGTAAAATACACGCAGTAAATTCCTCCAAATCCCAATTAATTACAAACATTTGCTGGTGGAAAAACAGAAACCTTAACATGTATATATATAACGTTCCCCTGGGTCCTTCCAGTACAAGTTAGACACAAAGATTTACTCACAGTTAGTGACACTGGAGCCAGAACAACTCAGGCGGGATAAACGAGGATATGGAAAATCTCAAATGGTAACTGTTTCATTGAACTCCATTATATTGCAGGAATCTTACAAGTTTTTCTTGCTGGTTCCAGTTGCTATAGTTAAAGCTTTCTCAATGAAAAAGAAAATGCTAAGATTGCCCCTTCTCAGCTATTCTAGTTCTTTTCTTCTTACCTATAAAGCTTTTCAACCCAAAGTCACTTCAGACTGTAACTAGAAGTTGGGTTTTTTTTCTGGCATTGTTAGATATTTGTAGCTGTGATTAATAAAGATTTCCTCCTACCCAGCCCATGAATTTCAGACCAGTCAACTGATTTAGTCTAGCTGCAGAGTGTGAGAAGAGGGATTCAGTAACAGCAGTGGGAAGGGGCTCAGGATACCCAAGTGGGTACGGGCTGCGTGTGGTGCCTGGAGTTGGCAGAGCAATGAGTTTGGCTAGGGAGAGAGCCTGGCGTGGTGGCAGGTGAACGACGCCTGGCTGAGAGGTGATCATGCAACTAGCCATTTTGGTAAACGCAATAATCAAACTGAAAACACAGTTCAGGAGAGATGGTGGTGGGTGTCGTGTGGACTCAAGAGTGATCTGCACCAAGCAGCTAACAAAGGATCAAATCAATATGAAAGCCTAGGAAAAAACAATTTACACATCAGAGTGGAAAGAAAAATCTGTGTGATTTGCCTTGAGTTCAGAGGGTTTGTAGAGAACCACAGGAGGTGAATTCTTGCTAATGTGCTACAGGTGTGACCATGGTTTTGGCTTGAGGGCCTGTAGTTAGCAGTAAGGATGAGAGAGAAGAAAAGGAGCTGAAAGGATAAGCAGAAAACTCTCTTCTTTCAGCATGGAGCCCAGCTGGAGGAAGCCATGTTTTAGGCCTTTTCTTTGGATTTTGGCTAAGGAAAGGCTGTTGTAGTTCTGTCACATCGTTGAAAGGACAAATATTCTTCACTCCCTTGTTTTTACTTTATTGTCTTGAAAAAATGTGAGAAGAGTGCTTAAATATCACTGTTAGGAGTAGACAAGAAAAGCTGTTAAAAGTATCAATTGTTGCCAGGGTATTTAAAAACAGTTGTGAGATTTTATGTTTTGAGGGATTCCTTTTAATTATTTGTAGTCAAGTCTAGCTGAACTGTGTTTATTATGATTGTTAAACTATTTTACATGACTAGCTAGTGGCAAAAATGTCTTTTATTATGATACAGAGTGGTGCTTCACTTCTAGCATTAAATATGACTCTAATATATTTGGTTAAAAAAATTGAGTTAGTATTCATAGTTTTTATTATAGATAACTAAATTATATGTCCTATATATGTTTGAGATGCCTTCTTTATTATTTGGATTAATTAAATATTTCAGTAATAGTCACAGGTTAAAAATAGATTCTCTTACTATTTAGTTTGAATTCCCTGATGCTTATGGGATGCATCTCCTTAATATTATGCAGCTGTTTTGATTTGTGAACTATAATTATTTGCAACTGTTCAACACATACAACTAAGCAAAGTCTGTGTTTGTCGATGATGTAATAAATGAACAACAAAAAAAATGCAACAAGTGCCTGAAATTTTGGATACAACTGTATATTTAAAATCGAGGATCAGAGAAGAATGACAAAGAACTCAGGGAGCTATATTTAGCAGTGGTAGTTAAATTACATAATCCTATATAGAGAAAACAATACCTCTTTCCATTTTAAAAGCTAGTGGATATAAAATATATTAAAAAAGTATTGGTTCCCTTGAAGCTTCAGAATTAGTTTTCCGAAGATGGTGGCACTATGAAAACAAGAGATGATGCAATTTAAAAAGAGAAAAAAAAAATAGTATTGCCAATCTTGTTAACACTATGATAGAACGAATGCATGTTGGAGCTCCCTGAAATTATGCTCTATAGTTATAAACATGTAAGAGTTCAGTGACCTACTACAAGTCAAATTAAAACATTTTTAGTTCATGGAAGCATTTATTTATTTTATCCTACAGTAGTCATAGCTTTTGTTTTGATGTGCTACTATTATTTTGTTGCTACATGAAATTCTTTAGTTCTCTTTAATTTTAACTTTGAAATAAATATTACTTTTTAAATCTGTGCCATTATATTTATTATTAACCTTCCAAAACAAATTGGTAACACTTGTCCTTCCAGGTGATGGTAATTCTGGTGCTTTTTTTCCTTCCTTCCAGGGGTGTTAGAAAAAACATGCTTTTATTCAAATGGAAGTGAGGTCCTCGCAGCTAATGGTGACATTGAAACATCTGATGTTCTTTTGCCAAATATGGTGGAAAACAGTTCCAAGACTGATCCCACAATGGATCTCAGCACACAGCCTTCTTCCTGGACCACCACGCCTTTATCCCACATTGACCAAATGAACAAGAACTCAAATATATTTAGAGAGACTTTCCAGGAAAATTCATTTGCTCTCTCAACTCAAGCCACAGTGCTCAATCCTCATCCTACATATGATGCTGCTTTGGCAGAGGGCTCTGAAGACAGCACCCAGCTGTTTGCTACTGCAGAAGAGGCAACTTTGCGGTCTACAGATGCATCCTTTAACAACACAGAGAGGATGACCACTCTGCCAGTATTAAGTCCTACTCGTCCATCTGTGTCACAAAAAATGGATTGGGAAAAAAGTAAGTTTACGTTTTATTTGGCTCCATAATTCTGACTCAAAAAGTACAGAACATACTGTTGGCATGCTTCCCAATGTGTTCCCATAAGTTCTGAGGAATGCGTCCCTTTTGATAATTTATTTTGTGGTGCACATTCCATGTTGCGAGCAACTGGTTTCTTATCAGAACATTTGATCGATCCTGTTCAAGAAGATGCAGTAAATTCTTTCAGGTATGAATACTTCTAATACATTCTTCAACTGGTGATAATCACGCATGCTTACCAAGGCTGAAAATGAGTTATTGCAGACGGTATTTAGTTTGTAGATTGAATTTTCTATGTTTCTTTAAAATTACATGTGGCACGTACCTTTCTGAACTTCAGATGTAATTACAGTTAGAACTTTTTCTATGTTAATGGATAAATTCTTCTGTAATTTGAAGCAGTTCCTCTTATGTAGCAATAAAGTTCCAGTGACGTTTCTGAGGACTGTAATCAAAATGCCTAGAGAGAATAATAACAATTAACTGTGATCAGGTGTTTTTTTTGGTTTGACTATGAAAGTAGGTGCATTTCATTATTGCCATGGTAATTTTATTGATTCATCGTGTCAGTGGTAGCGAAAGGTTCCCTGATATGTTTTGCTAACAACTGAAACACTAGGGTAAGGTATTAAAAGGAATTTGTTTCTCTTGAACTGCATATCATTCCTTTGCTCTTGATCCCACCACAGCCCAAAGCAAAACTTATTCCAGGTCATTGAGCGATCTGAAATAGATGACAGGAGATAGTGACCTAAAAGTGGCAGACTCTATTAAATGTATCTTTGAAATTTCTGTAAAATGTAAATGAAGAGATGGTATCTGACAGTGGTGATCACTTCCGAAAGGCTATTGAATTATATGTTATTTTGAGGAGCAGGTCTGTGTGTCATTCCTCTATTGGATTCTGTGCTCAGTTGTAAGACCTGATATTAGTTATCCACAACTTTTTACTCTGCTGTTTTTTTTAAACATTCTTCCTTCAGGAATTTGTCCCCACACCCCCAACATCAAACAGGCAGATAAAAGTTGGGAAACAGCTCTGGTATGTCTTTTTCTTGTTCTTTCTGGAGTGAAGTAAAAGTAGGGAAAACCTTTGAATAAGGCTTTCTTTTTCTAAAACCTGGTGCACAGAAGAGATTCCTTTTGAGGGCATTTCAGTGATAACTTATTTTCTCACTCATAAATTAGCTTTCAAAAATAATAACTTACTGTGAAGCAATGATTTGTCACTATTTTTTTCTGTCCCCTACACTGTAGTGACTCCACAGGCCATTTGAATGGTGCAGGCTTTCCGTGGGTTCTTTTGCTAAATGATTTTTCTTAAACAGATTTATGTCTTATTTTCTGCCCCTGCGCCCCAAACTCAGAACAAATGTATATAAATGCACACTTGTATCCTACTAGTGATTCATTTATTTACCTCTTTTGGTAGTTTGGTTAATTATCACTGCACCAAGGAACAGTGTAGAAGCATAGTGTGCTACACTACAGATACTTCCAACCCATAGGATTTTCAATAATTACTGTAGCAGAGGACACCTCAAAGTTAGTGGCCTGATGATTAATGCTGAGCAAAACTGTAGGGCAGTATACCGCCTGTTTTTCTTAACTAGTTCTTCCTTGATGTGTTGTGGGGTCTAACTGTTCCTTTTCTGGAAGATGGTGTCTTTGCATTGCAGTCTTAGTAACTGGGTAGATACAGTATAGATATATGGTGTAAAATTCTGTGTTTGTATTTGTATTCATCTGCCTACGCGTCATATTTGAGATAGCTGGAATGCCAGGAAATACAGACAAAACAGTGTAAACCTTTTTTCCCTTTTCTTATCATGTTGGAATGAGCTCTTTCAAGATGGATATAATATGCTTGTGTGTGTGTATAGGAGGTGATATCTTTCCCTCCTAGAGTGTTGATGCAGGGACAGTGCTACAGTGGCTCAGGACAACCTTAGGTCTGTATTTCTAAACTTTCGAATATTTGGGGTTTGGTATTATATAGAAAGGCACTTGTAGCCTATGAAGAAATTTGTAAGTATGTATGTGCTCTATTCTAGTAAGTGCAGTTCATTCCAACAGCAGTATGACTGCGTGTATGTTCAGTAGGCATGACTACTTGGGATTCTGCTGTGGGGTGGTTTCTTCTGTGTAAAGAGAAAATGACAAAAAATTCTCAAACACAAATTTTAAATACCACAGGTTTCTTTAAAAAACCAAAACCACCCCATCCCAAACCGAGATACTTCAAATTAGGTTTTTTTCCCCCTATCAGATACATCAGGAGCTAGTGTGTTACTAATCAATAACATCTCAGTCTTTGATTCCACTTTCAGGTGTTTTGCTTATCTGTACTCATGTGGATGTTGCCTTAATTCTGTGTGTAGATACATAAAAAATGTATATATATTTTGGGGATCCAGAAGAATTTGGTCTCAGAATAACAATGTGTTCCCATGGCTGTCAAAGGCATGGAGGACTAGAAAGCAGGGGATTTTGATGAGTACAGAGGGCACCTCACTACCTCACTTGTACTGGCCTTTGCAAATTAACTCCTTACACTTGTCTTGGAGAGAATTCTAGGGTAACAGAGAACATGGTCTGATGTCCACAGGAAGTTCTTATGTATTCTGATGTGGAGGGAGATGGGGAATAACTGGGAGATGAGATAAATAAGTTTTGGAATAGTGAGACTGGAATAGCCTTCTGGAGTAAATAGAATTTTTTGGTACAAGTAAAACTTAATGACCACTTGGGAGAGGTGGTAGTAGATCAAATGAAGTCTCTCTTGCTTAGAGTCTGGATCTAACTGTGACCATTAGCACATGCCTAAAGAAGAATAAACTAGGGCTAGCATACAGAGACACTTCAGCGTTATATGGTAGCAGATTCCAGTGATCTGCAGTGAGTCCTGATGAGCGTTCTTCCATGAATTTATGTAATCACTTTTGAACCCATGTAAAATGGAGGTTTGAGCTTTTTAGGCTTATCTTATATGGAAATTAATCTCCAAATGAAGTGTAAGGCTGATGTTCCGTCATCATAAATGCACGCTAGCAGATCATCCATCAGTACAAGTTTCATCTGGTTCAAATGTGGGCAGGTGAATGCATTTCTGTCGATTTAGTAAGCATGCATAACTTGGAATTTATGCTGGTTTTTATGCAGAGTGTTAAAAGACAAATGATATGTCATACAACATAGAGACCGCCAGTGCAAAACCAACCAGACAAAATTCTCTGAATACATTTGAACTGGCGTTCATATGGCTGTAATGTTTTTGGTCTGGTGTTAGTATCTCTAGCACTGGATTTGCTTTACTGGTGAACCACAGCTTCAATAAAAGACATTAGAACACATTAATAAGAGAAATGATAAACATTGTGACCATATGGTATTCACTCAAGACTTTAAAATAACACAAGTAAGACATTGCTGAGTTACTAACTGGAGAGGAATGAAATTTGGCACATATGACATCAATTATTTAAAAAGTCCTTGAAGCAGAAGGAGGTTTTTTGGGCAGAAATTCTAGTTAAGAATAGATTAGCGAGTAAATGGAAATGCATGATACAATAAGGAAGAGATGAAGAAGTTTATTTTCATTTTACAAGGGGATGCAATGCCTTACAAGTCTATTAGAAAGTTTTTTGAAGGAGTCAGTGAAAGTGCTGGTTAATACTTGGCTTTTCAAAATGCTGTTAACAAGAGTCTTCACTGAGAAGTCTTAAAGAGACTCTTCTCACAGACTAATTGCTCATTAAAAGACAGAAGGAAGAATAAGAATGAATGGTTAGGCTCCACAGTGAGTAAGACTGATGGAGTCTTACAGGGTTTTCTAATTTGGGAAAGCAGTGAACAGTCAAGTAAAACATTTCTGCTAATACAGAATTATCTGTCTAAAACGAATAGCTGGGAATCACATAAAGGTCTCATAGTGGAGAGAGCGACTGATAAAATGTTTAGATGACTTTGTACCAATAAGTGCAAAAGAATGCTGGAGAGTGAGGAACAACCCTAACTCTATGTAATACAATGCTGGACTCTCGGCTAGCTTTGCCGCCAAAAAAAAAAGACCTGATGACAGTTTGCTGCAGACAACATTCTGGTTCCGTGACTGTCAAGAAGGCAAACAGGGTGTTAGGTATCATCATGAAGTCTGCAAAGAACAAAACAGAAAATCTCGTTACATGAGTGTATAAGTTCAGAAAGATGATAGTCAACTGGAAAAGGCAAATATCAGGCAACCAGACCAATAGAGACATGGAATGGCTTAGATGCGAGGAGGCACTAAATAGGAGCAAGGCACTGTTTTCCTCTTGGAAAACAGCTGGCTGAGGGGTAAGTGGTTGTGGTATATATCCATACCATTTAGAGTGTCCTGGAGAAATAGAACAGGGAACAGTTACTCACTGTTTTTCATTATATCAGTAGGTTCCTTTTTTTTTTTATTTTTTTTTTTAATTTGGTTATCAGACAGTAAGTTAAAACAGGAGACGTACATCATGGAACTCATTGCCACAGGATGATGAGAAAACCAGAAAGTATGAAAATGTTTGGAGAACTTCATAAGGAGTTGGCCTGTTGGGGGCTTTTAAACACAATAGTCCAGTTGCAACCTCTGACTTGTGAAGGTTCAAGATTTTAGGTTGCCAGAAGTTGTTGTTATACTCCTAGGTGGTTGTTCCTTTTATATTTGCCCTAAATTTTTAGAATTTTTCTTGAACATATAATGCTAGCCCCTTTCAAAGGCCAGCTCTGAGTTAAATGTATCCTGTGTTACCTCTCTGTTGGAAAGCAAGTGAAGGAATACGTTTTTCCTGTTGAGGGATTTAAGTTTGCGTGAGTTCATGTTTAAATGTTTTCTGAAGACATGGGCCATGGTCCTGAGTCACTAGGATGGTTCATTGGAGAGTTTTCTGATAGCAAAAACATCAGGAAGGGAGTCGTATATGAACCAATAGATTCAGTAGTGTATATTCATGGAATTTAGAAGTATATGCAGTAATATTCTGTTCATCTGTCAATCAATGCTTAACAGAAAAAGAACCATATACTAAATAGTAATTATCTTAAAGAATAAAGGTTGTTTTTCCAAGATAAATATCAGTACAATTGTATTGGTACTTGTTTCTCTTTGAAACAAAAGTAGGCTGCAGTTAGGCGGTAAAGTGGGAGACTGACTAGGAGAGATCTCAAGTGTATGAGATTGAGCGCAATGTTTTCATTTCAAATGAAGCAGACTCCCTGTTTTGTAATACTGCTGATTTGGGGAGACAGGAAGGAGGAGAGCGAGCGAGGGTTGACATTCTTCCTAGAAAAACATCCGGTAAACTAATGGAATATGCACTGAGACAAGAGGTACTAGTATCTGATTTTGCTTCTTCCACTCACTGATGTTTATGCATATGTATATTTAATATCCCTTTTTTTCTGTGCCAAGTCTCTCATACTTCTCTCCTAGTAGACAGTCTAGTAACCCCTCTGCCATTTCACAAAAAAAGTTTCAGTGGAGACCTGCGACAGCGTTCAGGTCCTAAATGTTATCGTGAAAGTTAACATCCTAAATGTACGTGAAAAGTACCATGACCAAGCTTGATCTTCTGCCATTCCTTTCTGCGCTTGGCATCAACCCCCGCCGCAGCAGGCTCAAGACCCACCCGTTCCCCAGCGCAGCCCCTGAGGCCGCCGCAGGTCTCTGTGGTGCCCGAGAGGGTTCCTGCGGCTTGTGATT
The DNA here is from genome assembly GCA_009819775.1 of Phoenicopterus ruber ruber. Classification (NCBI taxonomy): domain Eukaryota; kingdom Metazoa; phylum Chordata; class Aves; order Phoenicopteriformes; family Phoenicopteridae; genus Phoenicopterus; species Phoenicopterus ruber. The sequence continues at coordinate 29,564,422 of CM020218.1, read as the reverse complement.
GCCGCTGGGCAGCAGCAACACCGGCTGCAGCCGCGTTTTCCCAGCCGCTCCGCCGCCGCCCCGGCTGCCGCGCTCCGGCCGCCAGAGGGCGCCGCTGCCGCTGCCGGCGGCCCCGAGCCCCGCGCCCCGGCTCGGGCCTCCTCTGCTCTGAGAGGACGGGAAGTGGCAGCTGCGGAGAAGGAGAGGGAGGTGCCTCCGGGTGTCAGCGGGAGGTGGCGCTGGCGGTAGAAGAGGTGGTCTGTGGAGGCTTTCATCTGAGGAGCGGCATGGCTGTGACACTCCAGGCTGTGCTGGGGAGTCAAGGGGGAGCACTCGGCCTCTAGGCCTTTCGTTAGGAAAAGAACTGAGTAAAGAGCAAGGTGGATAGAAATAAGGGACATCTTTTTTTCCATCTCTGGGTTATTGTGAATGTACTTGACAGAGTGCTAGGAAAAGGCACGCATCCCAAATGAACGTGGATGTGGTTCCAGTTCAGTGCCTCCCTGCACTGGCACAAGTGTGCAGGAGGGTGAAAAAACCCCCACGCACTAAACGGTTGCTTGGAAGGATCGAGTGGAAAAGTGCCTTTGGAAAAGCGAGTCACTGTATCAGAGCACTTGTTAAGCATTTCAAAAAGCGTAGCATTTATGTTTACTTGTTTGCATCTTTTACTCTTTTCCTAAATAACAAATATTCTCATTATGCAGAGGACCCTTGAGTTTTTTCATGTTTCATGCATATCTTTGAGCAATTTAATTTATTTGCAGTCCCCTGCCTCAGCCTAGAGGTTATTCTAATCCTCTCTATTGTCATTTAACTATATTTAATTTACACATGAAATAAATCTCTTTGTCTCTACCCAGCATTTCTTACTTTGTATTTGGTGTTCTGCCACTATTAGAATCTACAGAGAACTAATCTGGCCCAGCTTTCTGTTTGGTAGAAAAGAGCAATATGAGAACCACTGTGGGGATAGCTGGACGGGGTATGTTACATGTGGCACAGAAACAAGAAATTCCCTGCCTCTCCCTGCCTTGTGCTGCTCATAGTAAAGACCTTTTTTTTTTTTTTTCCTTCCCTACTGAAGCTAAGGTATCCAGTAACTGCATCCCAAGTCAGGCCATAGGCTTGGATCTCCCAAATCCCCAGTATCTCAAGCAGTGATCTAATAAATCACTTTGTCTTCTAGCTCAATTTATGTTTAATTACTCATACGAGTTGGAATAGACCAAATTATATAGGGCATAATAGCAGCAATAGACCGACGGTTAGATCTTTAGGGGTATTCTTATTCTCAAAAAAACCCACCAAAACATTGTTAAAACATGATTTTCTCCTGAAGGGAAAATGGGTTTTGGTTTTTCAGACTGGCATAGAAGGACATAAACAGTGGTCTCCTAAATCCCGGGCCAGGAGTTTAGCCACTCAGCTGTGTTTTTTTCATGCAAATGGAAAAAAAGGAAGGTAAAAGGAAGCGTACACCCCTTGATGAACAAGACTGGCAAACTGGTAACAATGAACGAGGAGAAGGCTGAGGTACTCAACAACTGTTTTGCCTCAGTCTTCACAAGCAACCTCTCTTCCCACACCTCTTGAGTGGATGGACCACAAGACAGGGACTGGGGGAGCAAAGTCCCTCCCACTGTAAGAGAAGATCAGGTTTGTGACCACCTGAGGAACCTGAACATACCTAAGTCCATGGGACCTGATGAGATACATCCCAGAGTCTTGAGGGAATTGGCTGATGGAGTTTCCAAGCCACTCTCCATGATATTGGAAAAGTCACGGCAGTCAGGTGAAATCCCTGGGGACTGGAAAAAGGGAAACGTTGCACCCGTTTTTCAAAAGGGTAGAAAGGAGGACCCTGGGAACTACCGACCTGTCAGCCTCACCTCTGTGCCTGGGAAGATCATGGACCAGATCCTCCTAGAAGCTATGCTGAGGCACATGGAGGACAGGGTGGTGACTGGAGACAGCCAGCATGGCTTCACCAAGGGCAAGTCCTGCCTGACCAACCTAGTGGCCTTCTATGATGGAGTGACTCCATCAGTGGACAAGGGAAGAGCAATGGATGTCATCTATCTGGACTTCTGCAAAGCCTTTGACACGGTCCCCCACAACATCCTTCTCTCTAAATTGGAGAGATATGGATTTGATGGGTGGACTGCTCGGTGGATGAGGAATTGGTTGGATGGTTGCATCCAGAGGGTAGTGGTCAATGGCTCAACGTCCAGATGGAGACTGGTGACAAGTGGTGTCCCTCAGGGGTCCGTATTGGGACCAGTACTCTTTAATATCTCCATCAATGACATAGACAGTGGGATCAAGTGCACCCTCAGCAAGTTTGACAACGACACCAAGCTGAGTGTTGCGGTGAACATGCCTGAGGGGATGGGATGCCATCCAGAGGGACCTGGACAAGCCTGGGAGGTGGGCCTGTGTGAACCTCATGAGGTTCAACAAGGCCAAGTGCAAGGTCCTGCACCTGGGTCGGGGCTACCCCTGCTATCAATACAAGTTTGGGGGATGAAGTGATCGAGAGCAGCCCTGCCAAGAAGGACTTGGGGGTACTGGTGGATGAAAAGCTGGACATGAGCCAGCAATGTGCGCTCACAGCCCAGAAGGCCAACCGTATCCTGGGCCGCATCAAAAGAAGCGTGGCCAGCAGGTCGAGGGAGGTGATTCTGCCCCTCTACTCCACACTGGTGAGACCCCATTTAGAGTCCTGCATCCAGCTCTGGAGCCCCCAGCACAAGAAGGACATGGACCTGTTGGAGCGGGTCCAGAGGAGGGCCACAAAAATCATCAGAGAGATGGAACATCTCTCCTCTGAAGACAGGCTGAAAGAGTTGGGGTTGTTCAGCCTGGAGAAGAGAAGGCTCCAGGGAGACCTTATTGTGGCCTTTCAATACATAAAGGGGGCCTATAAGAAAGATGGGAACAAACTTTTTAGCAGGGCCTTTTGTTATAGGACAAGGGGTAATGGTTTTAAACTAAAAGAGGGGAGATTTAGACTAGATAGAAGGAAGAAACTTTTTACGAGGTGGGTGGTGAAACACTGGAACAGGTTGCCCAGAGAGGGTGGTAGATGCCCCATCCCTGGAAACATTCAAGGTCAGGCTGGATGGGGCTCAGAGCAACCTGATCTAGTTGAAGATGTCCCTGCCCATTGCAGGGAGGTTGGACTAGATGACCTTTAAAGGTCCCTTCCAACCCAAACTATTCTATGATTCAAATGCAAGCATGAGTAGACTAATATGGTAACTATTAATTTTGTTGGTGCTTGAGTGAGTTTACTCATGCTTGAGAGTGTTTTCTCTTCCAGCAGTAGCTTCTGTTTCTTTATCTTACCTATACCTACATTTTCTCTCAAAATAAAAGAAACAAAGTGAAAAAAGCTGACCTAAAATTTTGGCAATGATGTCCTCATTAAAAAATCCATTTTTTTACTTGTCAAAATAATCACTAGAACCATTCAGGTTTTTGTTGTCCAACAGAAATTTAAAATTAATTTTGCAGTTGACATGGCAAAATTAGTGACTTACAAGAGAAACACATGGTGAATTTTCACTAAATTTGATAGCAAGAACCTGCTTTTCATCAGTTTGCCTGTTCCACCATTGATGTTTCATATGGGTGCATGGGCATAGCTTGGCAAGGAAACCATTAAATTTCTGAGAATAAAGAAAGGGCCCAGGAAGTTATATATCATGTTCTGCAACATATACTTTGCCAAATGGGCTATCAAATTCAGAAGATCTAGGCTGCAGTATTTCTGGCTAACGCAAACGATCTTTTACAGACAATGACTATCTATGCTGTAATGAAACAAACACATACATGCCTCTGAAAAATATAGTTGTGGGAATTTTCCACAGGGAAAACAATAATTTGTCAGACTGATCCATCTTTAGTTAGCCAGGACTTTAAAGATCAACACCCGGATCTTAAGCTTCACCTGCAAACTGCCAAGCAGGAAACTGCAGTTTGCAAAGCATTGGTTTCATGTACTTGCAGCGTTCTGCTTAGCAAGTGTGGTGCTGTATTCTGCTCTTAGTTTCTGGACAGATTTCGCAGGGAGGGTTTGCTGTGTTAATTTTATCTGAAAGTGAGGTGGGCATAAGTTATCACTGTGAGATACACTTGGATAATCCTAATTTCTTACTGAACGGATCAGAAGAGTAATTTGGCTATTCTAGAAAGGTAATTAACCAGAGACAACTGGGACAGCTCAGGCACAGCCTATTTCTATACTGACCTATGCATAGCCTGTTGAGTATCTCAACTATTGTCTTTTACAAAGCACTGTGGGTTTTTGTTTTGTTTTGAACATAACAGTATTGGTGCATAATTAAATATTGTCAATGAAACCAGCACTAACTTTTACTTCTTGAGACACATTTGTTAAAAACAAAGCAAAACAAAAAACAAACCCCAAAAACTCAACCAAAAACATCTGGAAGTCTGCCTGGGTCCTGTGAAAGCTACCATTTCTTTATCCCTTTTTTTTTTTTTTTTTAACAAAGCCTATCAAGAGTACTAAAGTCATGCACATGTTTCAAAACAATAGCAAAATCCTGTCCAACCTAATATGCCATGGAAAATAGTCTCTAATGATAGATCTAATCCTAAAATTAATTTCATTTTATGCCTTTTGTTTATTTAACGGTAGGTTCTTAGAAATATGTCTCCAATTTCACTAAAGAATCCTGTAATTAGGAAATGACTAATCAAAATACCAGATCTGGAATACAGGCCAGCTGACACCTCATGGGGGGTAGATGTTCAGCCTCAGCTTTGGCTAAGGAGCTTACCTGCTCTCAGCTGTGCCTGCCTGAGGGATTAAAGAGGCAAGCATGTGCCTCAGCCAAGAAGGGCAGCGTCTGGAAGCACCTCGGTAAAAGAAGTGGGGCTCCAAAAAATGAGGTGGCTTGATGAAGAGTCCAGACTTATGCAATATTCTTTGCTCAGGAGAATAACTGAGTTAAAATTTATGACTGCGTTAAGCTCTGAGCAAGAAGTGTCTGGTGCAGACTGGATGTGGTGTTCCACTGTACAGCAGCTGGTACAGATTGCCTTAAAAAATTATGATAACACTTCAACTCTGATCTGAAATATGAGTTGTATTTCCCTCGTGGCTAATCGCCTCTCTGTGACCTGGGAGATAATGAATTGTTTTTCTCTCTACTGCAGGTGGTCAGTAGCCTTATCACCTCTCCCTTTGGTGCCGGTGGAGCACAAGGGGGAGCTGAGAATCACTCATTCCTTTCAAATTGTATAATTCATTAGCTGAACAAAGTTAAATGCAGAGCAATTGTTTTCAGCTAGTCTTGGAGTCTGACTTCTATTTCAGATCCGCAGATGGGGTTTGCTGTTCTAAAGCTTGTTTCCCTCTTCCCCACATAAGCTATTATGAGTCATCTGGGCTTCATTTAGAGGTTAGCGGTGCTGAGAAGCTGTCCCCGTTCCCTTTGCTTAGAGCAATACAGTGCTGTAGGCTGCTGCTTATGCGCTGGTATTTGCTGTCTGCTCGATGAGCTGACTCAGCTCTAACATTGGCTAAGTTAGGTCTTGGCTGGTTTGGCACCAAAATTGTTTTAAAGGAAAAGGTAAGTGCACATGGTTGAGAGGAAGCAGTATTGTGCCATTGCGTCAGCTGGTACATTTTGATACCCACATGTACATATAACAAACTTAATACTACACCTCTTGAGGTTATGTCTTTGTGCTGTATTGAAGCTGTGTAAAGGCACTCCTGTTAAGCCTTTCTTTAGGGATCAAGACATTACATTTCATGTGTAAAGCGCTTCTGATAAAGCATATTTCTCAAAATTTGCAGGATCATTTATGCCCATAATCACCTAAAATAAAAGCTATTAGTGCTTTTACTTAAGTGCTTCTTAATCCTTGTTTCCATTTTGCAGTGTACTGTAGAGGATTACAGTTCTAGAAAAAGAGGAATTTTTATTTTTCACAGATTGAAGGGAAGCTTCTTTTTACATTGTTTTTCATCCCTTTGTCATTTTTTGCATTTGGTACTGGAGATATTACTGTTTTTACACACTTTTTCTTTTGCATTGGCTACAGACATAGTGTTTACCAAAAATTTATTGACTGTGGTAGCAGTCTTGAGACAAAATATTTATCAGCTCCTCAGTGACATTTTGGTCTTGTCAAGAGAGATTGTTAGAAATGGTGACCCTGCTGTTGATGGTTGGTTGTAATACTGTGCTTTTACAACAGATAGTAGAGTTAAGTATTCCCATTGTCTTTTCCTTCACTGCCTGAGTGCTTAATGGATACTTTTAGGTACGAGCTTTCTATTTCTATGGTACAACTAAATAGTTTGTCAGTTGCAAAGGAAATGAGAAGTGTCTTGGAAGTGATGATTCTATCACTGATGAACTTGTTCCTATGCCAGCTGGGAATTAATCCATTTTCATTTTGGCAGTTCTAGAAAGGCAAAAGGTTCCTTTAGATCAAATCAGTGTGGATGTTGTTACAAAATCTATGGCTTTTTTTTTTTTCTCTGAAATTTGGTTTTCAAAATACTTTAGATGAATCAAAGCAAAATATTTTGAATGCCAAACTGGAATTAACCATAGGTTAGTTCTTATAGAAGCAAGCCTACAAAAGATGTGCTGAACAAGCTCATTTACCTTGACTTTGATTTTAATTTTCAGAGGCATCAGAAACTTATAAGTGTTGTGGCATTTTTAATGGAGTCCAGCCCAACACAATTATTTAACAATCCAAACTTACATGCAAATAGGCAAATAGTGTTTTCTTTCAGCAGTTTAAAAAGGAGTTATCTCATTTGGAGCAGAAGATCTTACAAGTCTAGTAGCTTTAAAGACATCTTGAACTGTCCCAGCCTTTGAATGATGTGCATGCGTTCTAAATATAAATAGGATGAACCATCCTGTTCTGTCTTTTTCTGTGCTCTTGTATCATACACATTAAAACTTTGGTACACTTCAGCACAGATATGGAGGATTTACTTACCTACAAGTGACAAAAAAAATCTTCAAAACTAAGTTATCTAGCACTTTCTATTATGTTTACATAGTTTCTGGATAATAATTAGTTTTATATATTAATTCTACTTAACATGGGGTCTCTCATGACGCAAACCCATTTATTCTTAAAGTAGATACTTAAGCTAACTGGACAATATTGTTGTGGATTGACTTTGGCTGGCTGCCAGATGCCCACCCAGCCTCTCTCTCACTTCCCTTCCTCAACAGGTCAGAGGGAGCAAATAAGATGGAAAAGCTCATGGGCTGAGGTGAAGAGAGGGAGGTTGCTTACCAATTACCATTACAGGCAAACCAGACTCAACTTGGGGAAAATTAATTGAATGTATTGCCAATTAAAAATAGAGTTGGATGGTGAGAAACAAAGACAAGAACTAAAACACCTTCCTCTCACCCGTCCTTCTTCCCAGGCTCAACTTCACTCCACTACCAACTCCTCACTGACAAGACCTCATTTCAAAGTATTGGAAGAGTACTCTCTTTTTTTGTGACATCTAACATGTTTTATAGCAAGAACAGTTTGCTAAAATTAAATTTGTGAAATCTTTTGACAAATGTTATAGAAGATAGATGACCTAACCATTTTGCTATGGTGTAAAAGGGACAATTTAGCAATATAGCTACATCAGACTATGGAATGTATGCAGTGTGGGAATAAGTTTGTGGATATTTGAGTTTCAGTGATCTAGTGAATAGTCACAATGGATGGGTCATGAAGCATGATTAAGATTCTAAGCAATCTTGTATGGCTCTAGAATATTTTTCTATCCACAGTCACTTCTGTTGACTTGCTCATTAGAGTGACCAATATAATCACCATAACAACAGAAGACAGGAAGAATCTGTCCCCCTGTCGTGGTTTAATCACGCAGCCGCTCACTTGCTACCCCCTGGTGGGATAGGGGAGAGAATCGGAAGGCTAAAAGTGAGACAACTCATGGATTGAGATAAAGACAGTTTAATAGGTAAAGCAAAAGCTGCGCACGCAGGCAAAGCAAAACAAGGAATTCATTCACTCCTTCCCATTGGCAGGCAGGTGCTCAGCCATCTCCAGGAAAGCAGGGCTCCATCACGTGTAAGGGTTACTTGGGAAGACAAACACAATCACTCCGAACGTCCCCCCTTCCTCCTTCTCCCTCCAGCTTTATATGCTGAGCATGATGTCACATGGTATGGAATATCCCTTTGGTCAGTTGGGGTCAGCTGTCCCAGCTGTGCCCCTCCTAACTTTATGTGCCCCCCCAGCCTTCTCGCTGGTGGGGTGGGGTGAGGAGCAGAAAAGTCCTTGACTCTGTGTAAGCACTGCTCAGCAATAACGAAAACATCCCTGTGTTATCAACACTGTTTCCAGCACAAATCCAAAACGTAGCCCCATAGTAGCTACTGTGCAGAAAATTAACTCTATCCCAGCCCAAACCAGCACACCCTCTTATTTGATTGTGATAGAACAACCCCCTATAGTTTTAGCATTTCATTAATAGAGAGCAGATATAAGTGGGATACAACAACAAACTGAACACTAATCTTGTGACTCCTTCTGGCAAATGACCTGTGTGTTAGTAGTTGGCATCAGGTTAGAGAAAGACAGCTGTAGAATAATTTACTCCTCAGTAAGTCTCCGTCTTTAAAAATTAGAGATTAATTTCAATCTTGAAACTGTAGCTTTTTATGCTACTTTTTTAGAAAGTGACTATATAATGAAGGTATCCTTTAGTCGTATAAGAGGACTTTGATTTTAGTTGTAAGACAATGGAAAATGTCACCTGGTGTACATCAGTGATGAAACCTTTGGGCTATTTGGTAAATAGCTGGGGTGAGATTGTAAAAGCAAACCATTGCAGTGACATAATCCCCCAGTACGTTGTTTTAGCAGGAAAAAAGCAACTGCTGTAACTGCCTGAGGGATGTTATGAAATTGCGATACAGCGTGAGAAATAACAGCTAGGGGGAAAGGAGGTGTGTCTGATAATCCATAAAGATGTGGCCTCTATTATGGAAATGCTTAAGAACTTCTGCTCTAAGAAAGAATTTCTTAACTGTATTTGTATTATTTGTCCTATTATTTACATACTCAGGTTGCTATATACCAGGATGGAAGCACCAAATGCATTGATTACACAGGAGCTGTTAATGAAACTTCTAAAGCCTGAAACTTACAAAATAAATGTTTTTGAACCGTCAGGTTCTTATTTTATAAGCTTCTTATTGACTACAACTTCTTTTTTTTTGCATGGAATCGCTCTTAAAATTACTCCTATCCAGATATCCTAAAATACTTGTTTAATACAGTTGCAGAAGTGAATTGTGTCTATTTTCCCAACAGAAGTTTTGAGCTAATTAAAAGCAGATGACATGTATTATGCACATGATACTCCTTTTAAGGCATCAGTTTGAGTGGAATTTTGAAATATTGTTTTGATTTTGTGCAAATGTACCTCAACAGATATAAAAGGAATACGTGCAACTTAAGAGAATCCTAGCAGGAACCAGAGACAAGTAAATGGCGTTCAGCTGTTCTTCATTCATTGTGTTTCTTTAATTTCTTTCACGCCACTTTCCTTGTCATGAAGAATTTGGAACCTACTTCATTTACAGACGTCTCTTTAGCAAGCTTTTTATTTTTCCAGTATTATGGTGACAATGTGTCTTGGCTCACATTAAATCTTAAGGAGCTACAGAGGTCAAGAGAGTGACACATTTAAAAAGGGAAGGCAATTATTTAGAACAACACTTGAGCATACGCTAAATTCATCCCTATTCAGAAAGCACTTCAGCACATGCTTAAAAGATGCTCTCAGTAGAGAAGCTGTCTAGCCTCAAGATTGAAATTCCAAATACACAAAAGTCAGTGCTTTTCAAAAAGTAGTTGGCGTCTGCCTCCCCCGTCGATTTGAATGGGGTCTGCTGGTGCTCAGTAGTTCTGAAAAAATTGTCCATTTATTCTGTGGCTACCTTTTTATCCCCATGTGCAGGGATATGAAGAGTTTTAAGCAGTTTCTTACTAGGATCTTGAGCACAGCGCTAAACATAGGAATTCCCTTAATTACCCGTGGTCTGCCAGAGAGGTTCTGCAACTTTTCCCAAACCTGTGACCTCTGATTTGAGGCATCCAACTAGTGCTTATTAGAGTAGGTCACCTCTAATTAGATGAAGCTTTAATTTAAGACTTAGTGCATTGTGAATGTTCAATGCCTTTCAGAACTGGATGTCTCATTTTGGGTATCCAATGAACGCGGTTAAATCTTGATATGGCAGTCTCAAATATTCAGTTTTGTGCTCGGAAATATATAGGCAAATAAAGTTAAGAATACTCTTTTTATTTGTAATGTTTTCATTAACATATATAATTTTGAACTGCCTATAAAGCAAATATTATCCTCTCATTTAGATAGATTTAATTTTGGAAGGATGACTAGATACCCTGGTTACAACAACTGTTTAGTACGTTATTTAGATAAAAATGCATCTGCAGTATTTGTATTCTAGGTGTTTCAGCATTCCATGAAGGAAAAAATGGAACTGAGGGGTAAGTGACATAAAAGTGTAATGGTTCTTTAGGCCTAAGGTAACAATGCAAAAAAACCCCCTAGTTACTATAAATTTTAAAGTAGGCACAAATGATTTGTATCTGAATAGCTTACACCCTCATAAGTATTTTTAAAATTCTTGTGTAAACAATTTTTAAAAATCTTATCTAAACCATAAGCCTTTAAGTGCAGAAAAGTTGGATGAAATCCAAGTAGAAGAAAATAATAAAGAAACACAAGCAAGGTGGGATGTGTTGAAAGGTAAATAGCACTCATTATTGAAAGGTAATATGCACTCATTATAGGTAATGATTGTTATGTCTTGGATAGGGGAGAAAGTATATAGATAGGGACATACAAACTCTGTCTGAAAATAAGAGCTGTATTGACAATACAGGATTGTAGAAATTATAGAATGAAGCTGACATTGTAATACAGAAAGTGAAGGGAAGGTAAAGATGGAAAATGAAAGGAAATGTAATTACATGGGAGGTTAAGTCATATAAAGAGTAATTTCCACTGCATCCAGAATAAGAGAGATTCTGGGGAGAAGACAGCAGGGGTCTCCAACAGATGGCAAGAATCATTCAGACACTGAAGAGCTTGACATTGTTGAAGAAATGAAATGCATTCTTTGTCTCACTATTTACAATGGCAAATTTAGGACAGATGTCTGAAAGACAAGCATTTTCAGGAATTTTGAAGGGGAAATATTAAGGGAAAGCAGAAAAAGAAATTAAAAAGAATTGATCTTTAACTGGCTGATTTAAAAACAGAGCCAAGTGAACTGGATCCAACCTGAAAGTATGAAGAAAACTGTAACTTAGTTTGACTGGTATATTTTGAGTAGTATGGCCAAACTGTCTGTGAAGTTTCTTTATTTTCAAACTGTGATTCAAAATATGTCCTGACACAAACCGCTGCAGAACAGCCAACAGAGTACTTCTTGGAAGAACTGAGAATTTTGTACTGAAGGAAACAGTACAAAGCTGCTGATTAGACTTGAAAAGAATTGAAGACTTACGATTTTTTTAAAGCTATTTCCTTCCACAGCTTGATTTTGGTTTTCTATCCATGTTATATCTTCCTCCAGTTTATACTCTTATAATCAATGTAGCCTGACACAGAGACTCATCAGGATTTTATCCCAAAGTGGGAGCTATCCAAAGGACCTAATTCCATTACTGCATCTTTGATGTGTCCCTGTTGTTTCCTTGCTTCTGTCTACCCTTCCATACAGAAAGATGACCTACAGTTTCCCCTTATCTCAGGCTTCCTCTGCCAACTTCACTGAAATTTTTCCATATGACTCTGAGTCCAGTGTCTCTATTTAAGGTCTGCTTGGTTGGCATGGGGTTTATCTTCCCTGTCATGGGCACCTTCATGCAGTGAGAAGCACATAAAAATTATCCAAATCTGACATGGCTAAGTGGGATCTGGGCTAGCTAAAGAAAAGATTTAAAAAGACAGTGCAGCAATGCATGAGTCGAAACTAAATTTCCTTTGCAGAATTGTTTTAGTGTTTTCTATTATTCTTTCATGTTACTTGAATTTGAAAAGAAAGAATATTTTTATTAGACTATGGTGGGTTGCCCTTGGCGGGCTGCCAGACACCCACCCATCTGCTCTCTGACTCCCTCCCCTCAACAGGACAGTGAGGGGAGAAAACAAGATGAAAAATCTCTTGGGTTGAGCGCAAGACAGGGAGATCACTTACCAGTTGCCATCAGGTGCAAAACAGACTCAACTTGGAGAAAATTAATTGAACGTATTGCCAATTAAAAAGAGTTGGATGGTGAGAAGCAAAGACAAGAACTAAAACACCTTCCCCCCACCCCACCGTTCTTCCCAGGCTCAACTTCACTCCTTCATTCCCATCTCCTCTACCTCCTCCCTGCTGTGAGTGGCACAGGGGGATGGGGAATGGGGTTGTGGTCAGTCCATAACAGTTCCTCTTTGCTGCTTCTTCCTCCTCACACTTTTCCCTGCTTCAGTGTTGGGTCCCTGCATAGGCTGCAGTCCTTCCACAACAGCTCCCGTGTGAGTCTTCTCTATGGGCTGCAGTCCCTCAGGATAAGCCTGCTCCAGCATGGGTCCTCCAGGCTTCAGTTCCTTCAGGACATATTGGCCTGCTCTGGTGTGGAGTCCTCCACAGGCTGCAGAGTGGACGCCTGCTCCACCAGGGTCTCTTCCACCGGCTGCAGGGGAATCTCTGCTCTGGCGCCTGAAGCACCTCCTCCCCTCCTTCTTATCTCACCTCAGTGTTCACAGGATTATTTCTCATGCTTCTTTTTTCCTCACTCTCATTCCCCTGTGCAGCATTTTGCCCTTTTTTAAACATGCTTTCCCTGAGGTGCTGCTGTCACGGCTGAGGGGCTCAGCCGTGCCCTGCGGTGGGTTGGTTGGAGCCAGCTGGAACTGGCTGTGTCTGGCATGGGGCAGCCCCAGCCTCTCCTCACAGAGGCCGCCCTGCAGTCTCCCCATTGCCACCTACACCTGGCACTGAGAAAGCTGGGAAAAACAGGCAAGTTTTGTTGGGCATAATCCTCTCACTAAATCATGTAAGAGGAAGCAAAACCCAGGGAAATAAAGTGAGAGAAATTATATCTAAATTTTATTTTAATTACGAGAAGTTAATTATTTCCATGAGAGACAAAACAGTAGTTAAAACAGTGAAAGCTTTTGGCTGGAAGTTGGTGTAATATGTTTTAGCCATTGGTGGAACCATCAAGACCAGAAGACACTTGTAAACCATTATACTCTGTCAGCTGAATTTTCCTTTGACAGAAATGCTAATAATACTTTATCTGTATCAGGTGTTGTAATTAAAAATATCTTTTCCTTCAGACCTTACTTTTCTTGTAGTGTTAAAGCTTATGAGTATGACACCATTACTACTTTGATTTTATTACTCTTTTATCATATAATTAGTTTCTTAAATTTCTTAAGATCGGTTATCCTGCATTTAACTGTACTTTTGCAAGGAGTTAAAAGAGCACCAAACCAGTGCTCTTCCTAGCTGTAGAAATGTTGGTGTTTTTCCTCCAGAATGTGTATGCATCCTTTTTATTTTCTTCAATAGTGTAGTATGACTATGTGCTGTTCCGTAAGGGTTGGCTAGCATTTTCTGTTACAGTATAATGTGTCCTGGAAGAGAACAAATATGCAGCTTTTCTAGGAGTGTGGAAAAAATGCAAGGAAGGGCCTGAGAATGTGTTCAGAAGGGAACAGTCACCCAGCGTACACACTGGGCAGCCACGCTGTCCCTCGTGTCAGGAAACGGAGGCTGCCATGAGTTGTGGAAATTGTGTTTTCAAGCCAGTGTTCATGTGAAAAAATTGCAGCGACTATATTTTTGTTGTGAAATAGCTGATTTTAACTCCTGATACTTGAACTAAGGAGAAAACAGTTTGTAGATTTCCCTGCTGGGCAGATTCCAAAGGATAGATCCTAGTTCCTGGCATCTACTGAAGTGTGTCAGGAGAAAATCACTTATTGGGGCACTTTTCTCAAGTTACAGAGAAAACATCTGAAATGCGGTATCAGATGTTCAGTCCCAAGTGGACTGTACGTGAGAAATTCATAGGTGGAGGGAGGCCAAGAAAATCTGTCCATCTTCTGTTTTAATTGAAATGAAAAATGTACTAAGGTGTCATAGTAAATTAAAAGAGGTATTAAAATTTTTGAAGACAGTAATGAGTTTTGGAAAATGAATTTTCCTGGAAAGACCAGATGCTAGGTGGAATGCCGTGCTCCTTTGATCTGGAACAAAAGTCCACGACAATCCAGATATTCAATAGCAACAGGACAGAGGAGGTAAAAAAGGCATTCTGTAGCTTCATACGTCTCACATATGAGATTATGAAATCAAGCAGAGTCACAAGATCCTTTTCAGGTCAGGAGAACATAGCTACTTGGGATTGGAAAAAAATTGATTTGTTGAAGGTCATTCTCATATCAAGAAATCTGCAAATTGCTGTTGTAGGTAAAAGTTAGACAAGTTTCTAAGTTAGAATGGATGAGTTTGGTTTGATTTTGCTCCTCTTAATGGGATTCCTAGAAATTTTCAAGACATTTGAGGATTGAAGATGAGATTTCATTCCATATCGGTAGAGCTTTTGCTATGAAAGAGCCAGAAGAATTTTGCCATTTTTCCTTGGGTTTACTGAGGCTTTACCAGTGAATTTATGGACTGCAACTGTGCAACTTAGTACTGAGAGTGTACTAAGCTAAGTTCTGTAATGAAGTGGGTGGTGATGGCTGCTGCAAATTGAACACTGTTTCATTTTCCATAAGTTTCTTAAAGATGTTCTATAAAAGTTGCTCTGATTAAAAAGATTATTTTCTAATTGAAATATCAGCAAACTTGACCTGGGATATGAAAATCAGGCTTCATACTTTCCTCTTTAAGCACGCTCATATACCATGTTATGCTTTGCATACCTGAGACAGAGGCTTGTTTTGCAGATCTACTGTGATAATCCTAGTAAACATACACCCTAGCTAGGATCTAGGCCAGTTCACATTAGCTTTAACTGAAGGCATCATTTAACTGCATTATGTTTAAAATGGCTGATGCCAGGAGGAAAGATCCCAGATCTGTTTTTATAGTGCAAGTTAGAAAATGGATGCATTCAGAATGCAGAGTTGCACCAAATTTATTCATCCATTTTTAGAATAAAGATGTTCTTTCATTTCTCATCAAACAGGAATTAACTCTGATGGTTCAATTCAAATATTCCCAACCCTTTCAAAGTGCTTTATGGTGCTGGGCAGAGATGACACATTCTTCAATAGCACTGCTTCAGCTGCTGTGAACAGGCTCTGATCTTACCCACTGGTCCCTGCCACTGCACTGCCCCTTCTCTTGTCCTGGAACAAATGTTTTTGCTGCCAAAAAGCTATTCGACCCAATGATCTGATCCAAGTGAATTAGTTATTTTTTCCCCCTCTGTCTCTCCTCCACCCTGTGCCCACCAAATAATTAAAAAGTGCGGCAGGAGAGGAAAGGGTGTTTTTTTTCAGGCAGGCTAATGTCCAGGGCCATTGCATGGCCTCAAAAACCTCATCCAGAAGCAGCAACCACTGTTGGATAAGGAATCATGACCTTACCATTACAGGGATGGTTGAGCGTTTTAAAACTAAAATGATTAATCAAGCTTAAGCTGCAGTTCTGGTTGCATTTCTTTGGGGCTGCCATAAACATTGCCTTTCGGGAAAGAATGTAGGTGGGTATTTTCAGTCAGCTCAGTTCTCTAGTCCAGTTCAGTTTGTGCAGATGCAGTGCATAGGTAGTGCAATCTGGGAACAATCTGAAGAGGAGAGAGGGAAAGGGAAAATGTGTTGTTTAAATTAGTTTCAGCAGTACTGAATATGAAACTGTAGACTTGCATTGCAATTGTTGGAGTAGAAGGAAGCCCTTTTTTACCAGTTCAGTCCATCTGGCAATAGCTGGTGATAAACAGAAAACTCTTTTAATTTAGATGAATGTCAGAAATGACCCATATAATTAGGAACCATGCTGTTCTGATCAACAGCTTTTTCACATGTTGTTATTCCCATTCACTGCTCTTCCATTCCCCCCCCCCGCCCCCCCGTATTGCCAAAACTAGTTTATGTGCCTTGTATTCCCCATAATTAATGAATCTTTACTGCAGAAAAGAAGTAAATAGGTTGAGGCTTTTCTACGTGTATTCGGCATTTATCATGTTCTCTGGTCTGTTTCCTGCTTGGTTTGTAACATGTTTAGTTCTAGTATGTTATACCATCAGTCAGATTAGCATTCTGGCACTGCAGGGCCACATAGTCTATGAAATGCACTTAGCCTGTACATATGGAGCAGAATTTAACAATTTGGTAGAATAATTATGCATTTTGAGGTTTACTGCATTCTTTTCTTGTATCTGTGGCTGTTTGTCAGTGTAATTATTTGGATTTTCTGTTTATTTGAAAAAAAAAGAATACTGTTATTCTTACTAAAATATATTTTTACCTATCTCTTTAATCTTTTTATTTAAATACCTACTCCTCATTAAATAAGCAGTCCCTTTTGCTTGTATTTTAAATAGCTTTTCTCCTACTGTTAATATCCTTTAAAATAAATTATTCCTTGCTCTGTAGAATGCTGTGTCTATATCACTGTTTGCCTACATAAAGAGCAATTTGGCACTGAGCAGACTTGCCTGTCTGAAAGATATGTTCCATCTATCACAAGCTATTGGGTTTGATGCAAGAATTAATGGACTTGTTTTGTGCAAATGATCAGAATAGAGAATCTTTGAGTTTTCTTCTCGTCTTAGTTTAAGTGAAACAACCTTGCTCTGAAATAATGTGTTACTCATAGTATGACTGATTTATGCAGTTGTGTGGAGCTTGAGAGGTCCCCTGCAAAGCCGTGAGGGTATGTCTGCCTGCTGCTGGGTTAGAGGTCTGTGGGCTAGCTTGGAGAGGGCTGACGCATCTGTGCTCTGCAGCTCCGTGTGGTGTGAGCCAGTGGGGTGCTGTTCCTGAGCTCGTTAGTCCTGTGCAGAACTAAATGTGTATGAAGACAAGGTAGCTTTCCTTATTTTACCAGAGAAGGTTTTTGAGACTGTAGCACTTGTTACTACTGCAGTGAGAATCTGGGATGTATATAACACTGTGATACAACAATTGCTATTACCCTGAAATGATGCTTTTTGACTCAGGGGTGTGGAGGGTATGGGACACTCACCTGTTTCACCCAGCAAGTAAATTACAGTGCATGACAGAACAAAAAAATAAGAGGTGGATTGAGGACTCAGGTTAAAAAGATGGGGTTCTAACCCAGGGACCTGCTTTCCAGAAGAGTGTTCCAGATACAGATGTGCTTGAGATTAATACTGAACTGACGTCATTTTGCAGGAAGGCAAGATTGATGGAACTGAAAATGGATCATGATTCTGTTGCAAGGACAGGTCTGGGGTTAAGTCCCTCCTTCCATCTCTCTTTGTTTTAAAAATTCTTGTATAATTGCTATAAAATGTCATTTTCTTGGCCATGAATGTTGAATTCAGTGCTGTGTTGTCCAGCCACTGAGTACTCCTAAAAGATCAGATAGCTCCAAGGAACTGTAGCGCTTCTCTGTCAGGATTGTATGAATTTTAAAAGGTCTAAAGCAGCCCATGTACATGATCTCAGCTGAAATACCACTGCTTCTGGGCACATGCCACGGCAGGGACTATTTTGTAACTCTGCCTCAGGAGATACATGGTGATTTTGTGAATAATTTTGTTGAAATTCCACTTGTGTAAGCCCTATGTGCCCCTTCTCCCCCCAATTTAGGATAATTTGATTTATTTAAATCACTTCAGTGTGAAATTTTTGTGGGTGGGGGAGACCCAGAATTTTACGTGGGTATGTTATCCTCTTATCACAACAGTTATTGAAAATGTAGTCCCAGCATCAGCAAAAGAATGTAGGCAAGAGATAACTGTGGGGAGATTAGCAGTTTAAATAATTTCTGCTGTAAAAGCTTCAATATTTTTAATCTTTAAATCAGAACTTTTGTGTTTTCTTGTTAAGCTTTCCCAAGCAATAAAAATGTTACTGAAAAAATCTGTGCAGTACAAATAAGTGGCAATGAGTTTGTTCAAGTACAAAATATAATGCAAAAAATGGGGGGAGATTTTACATTTTTATAGCAGGTCAAGATACTGTGCAAAAGTCACAAAGTGAGTAGTCATTAAAGAGATGGCATCTTTCAAAAGAAAACTCTGATTCTGAAGTGAATTTCCTTCCCTTACCTCCACCTTTTTTCCCCTTTCCCCTGGAAAGCTATTTTAGTATCACCAGATTTTGGTCTCACAGCCTAACAGGCAGGTTTGATGATCATCCTGGTGGTATTTTTCAAAAATACCTGTACAACTTCAGAGCAGAAGTTGCACTGAAAATTATTGGCGTGTGATACTAACTCATATACTCACTTTTGAAAAATGCACTCTGCAGTTTTGAAGGTTCTGTTAATTTGGAGGCTCACCATTTTTTTTTTCTGATCTCCCAGCATTTACTTTTAATTCAGAATGGAGAACCTGTCCCTGAATTATATGGAAAAATATGATTCCTGGATGAACAGATCCATTAGTCACTGTACTGTGGGAGTGAAAAGGGATTGTAGCAGAATGGGTGTACACTGGTGCTAAGATTTCTTGTTGGCAGTACTGGGAGCGGTGAGAATCTTAACATGGGAACTTGTGGACATAGTTTTAGCTTGATTAGAATGAGGGGAGAGACTTGCTGTTACTTCAGTGGGGCAAGATTCAATTCCTTAGTTTTTGTTGAGATTTCTGGAGAGGGAGAAGGCAAAGGGGGAAACTTTGAGTATACTCATCAGGCACTGAAAAAACAGGGATTGTTTTTTACCAAGTCTAGACAAAATTTGAAACCCACCTTTTTTGTCCATCCCTTCAAAGACATTGCAACTTGAAAAAGCTCAAATGAATTTTTTCTTCATTATGCTTTGCTTTCTCTACTCTTATGTGAGGTTGTATTAGTCCATAGATACCAGAATTTGCCACTAGTGCATTTAGACAGTGAAGACTGTGCCTAGACTGAAAGGTGAGGAAGAGACAGACTTGCTGAACCCTTAGCGCTGCATCCTGTGTGCTTTATATCCCCAGCTTTATCAAGTCAGGAGGTTGGGTGTAAATGACCCACGCAATTCTTAGAAGAAGCTAGTCCCAAAATGGCTGATGATGGAAAGGATCCTACCCCATTTGGTGCTACCTATGTCCAGTTTGCTCAGATAATGAGAACAGGAGTGCTAAGGCTTGAATGTGCTCAAGAGTTTTCCCCATTCAGAAGGCTGGAGTTGGGATGGTCATTTAGCATGAGTTTTATTTGTTTAGAGCATGATTATTGGCAGAGTCTGGTCTTGAGAATGGGCTGAGGTCTCTGCTTATTGTACAATGTGGATATGCTCTGCGTGTGAAAAAAATGCTGCTGGAGCCTGACTAGATGGCCTAGAAAGGCCTTCATCAAAGTAGGGAGCTGTCATAAATATTAGATTTTGATAGTTTGTTCCTGATGAAAATTCTGAATTTGATGTATGACTTGTTAAGCTTACTCTTAAGAACTTCATGTAGTAAGTTAACTTGCTGATGATGCATAGCTGAGAGAGCCTACTGCATATGACAGGGCGTGAGCAGAGAAAGGTTGCTCTGGCAGGTCGAGAGTGAGACAACAGTTTAGGACAGGGTAGGTGTTCAACCTGTAAAATCAGATAATTCTATGTTGGTAGGGTAGAGAAAAAAGACTGTGGAGGTAAAACCATCACCTTGGGAAAAACAGGTAAAGAAGTTGATGATTTTGGCAGGAAAGTCAGCTGTAAAGTAGAATGGTAGCAAAAAGAAACTTTATGGAAACACCAAAACCAGAGCAGCTTCAGAACCCAATTAGCCTTGTTTTTTTTGTATGTCTTCCGTTCTTAGTTTCAGCCAAAGCTGGCTGTATCCATGCTATTCTTATGGTATGTTCATTCAACCTGTGTCAGAAAGAATTTTGTTTTGTGTTATTTCTAGTCCAGTTTTGTAGAGGGTCAGAGGATTGTGAAAATACCTAAGAGTTTATTTGGTGTTCCAAACTAGGGTACCAAGCTTCTCCAGATTCCTTTTTTTCTTAGATACTTATTTTTTGACAGTATTATGATAGCATTATTGAATATCATCTTATCTGTGAGGTACAGGCATTGCTTATATAATGTATGTATTGACTAGTCAATTCAATATATGCTTTGAACCAACTATTAAATGGTGATACTTTTGTTCTAAATATATTGTTTTGATTTCACAGGTGCCTGCATAAATATCACCAACAGCCAGTGCCAAATGCTGCCATATAACTACACCACTATAACTTCAGTTCTTTCCATTGTCAAAAGTATTGAAATGGAAAAGTTCCTGAAGTTCTTCAGTTATCTCAATCGTCTCAGCTGCTATCAACACATCATGCTGTTTGGCTGTAGTCTTGCTCTTCCTGAATGCATCAGTGACGGTGATGACAGGTATTTGGGAATGAAAATCAGTCAGTGACTAGAGCCAATTGTGGTAAAATACTCTCTGTCTAATCAGACAAGGGAAGATGCAAACTAAGCCTGTGACCTTCTCATTGCAAAACTCTTGTCTGTCAAGGCTATTCACAACATTTCTGCCATGATAAGCCAACTGCAGTAGAGTTCTCTGAGAAAAAATATTGCCACTGTATGGAATAAAACTGTGATATTAGGGTAGTCAGGCTTATTTTCTTAAAAAAGACTGTCCAAAATTCTTGTACCTCATTTCTCCAATCTGGATGAGCCGAAATGGAATGCTTTGTAACAACATAAATGCATTGGATATTTATAGTGTTGACATAAAGTGTGGTGGGTGTTAGTTAAATTAAACTTTTTTTAGCCTTTTCCTTCAGAAAAGTTAATATTTTGAATTTATTTTATGATATTAGATTAGCAGGATGTATTCAGAGTGATGTAAACGGTTTTGGAAGCTTAAGAAGCATGTCTTGTTTTCTGCATTTACATAATTACATAGCATTAGTATCACGTGCATGCACTTTTTTCATTGAGTTTGATTTGAAAAAGGAGCTGCGAGTTTAACAGTGCTAAAATCAAAATACATCACAAAAAGGAAAAAAAGGATTTTTTTTTTAATATGTACGCAATCTCCGATGTTTCTGGAGAGGGACAGAGAGAGGGTAGATTTCTTCTTCCTTATTTTCATTTCTACTTATTTCCAATTTCTCCACCGTGAAATTCAGTGGAAGAGAATATGGCAATTGAATACGTGATTCCATTAACATAACAAGAACCAAGAAGCCAAAAGCTGTGCAGTTTAGAAGGGATAGGATGCTTGTGAAAAAAATTCTGTGAGATGAGGTAACCTGGTCTAAAATATAGTTGCCAATGAAAGGTACAGTCCCACTCCAGGCAATATATGCCTGCCATTTCCATTGCACCAGAGTGATTCCTGGATTGGCCAATGAAGCTCACTGACAAAAAATTAACCTAGGAAAAAAGTGTACAGATGATTGTATGGATAGGATTAGGGTGGAGCTAAGGCAGCATAGGTAACGGTAGAACAAGACTGACCATTAGACTGGCTGAGCTGTTTAATCCAAATACACCTGTGTCCTTATCTTTGTTAGACTACCAAAAACTATTTTCAATTAACCCTATTTATTTCAGTGCATGATTAATTATAGCCCCCGTCCCCCCCCGCTCTGATTCAGTATTACAGTTGTTCCAGTTAAAGAATCTGATAACATACAGCCTTAAGCTACCTGCTGTCTCTAGAAATCATAGAACAAAATATGAAAAGGGGGTTCAGGTAATAAATTGATGCATCTAAACTTTCAACAACAGAAGAGGCCATTTCTCTGTTGCTTCACTTATTCTACCTTGTTTGGAATTTGGCTTTCACAAAACTTTTGAGAGTGAGTGGTGCACATCAACAGTGCAAAGCTCATAAATCAATCAGATAGAGTTGTGGAAGGATAAGATTTTTACCTTTCCTTTTCCATTTTTTTCCTGAAAACATCTTTCTTGCAGGGATTACATTATGACATCTGCCTTGCTAATTTAAAAAGAATAGAAGTTAAACTAATGTTTGGAACATGCAGGTTTTTGCTGTGGTTTTGGGTGGCAAGCAAAATACTTTGAGATTCAAGGGTCAGGGTTTTTTGTGTGTGTGTGTGGTTTTTTTTTTCACAGCAGCAGCATTATCCCATCAATTTTTAATGTCAAATGCAGAACTGGATTTCCATGTCCTGGTTTATGTTCTGGAGGTCACAATGCCTCCCTCTACTCTTATTTTAAAATAATCTTTTTTGTGGAAACTGTTCTGGCCCCTGGCTGATTGGGAAGAAGGTCCAGTGTGAGACTGTAAATGATGCAGTATTACATTAGAATCTGGTTTAACTTTAAGTAATCATAGGTCTCCAGAGTGTGTCATGGGTGACACTGAAAATGTAGGCTGAGTGGCAACCACAGGGTGGACTGACAAAGTGCTGGTTTGTTAAATCTAGTTTGCTAAATCTGAGTTGTCCTAGTTTAACTTCTGCTTTCTTCTTTAAAGAGAATACTTTTTTCTGTAGGCAACTGAGTGGTTTTTGTGATTACTGTTTTTCTTGTAGCACCCAATTATTGCAGGCAAACAGATGTATTTCGAAGCCAAGAATAATGATTTTAAGAAGCATCATATCTGCATAAAGTAGTTATTTAACACCTTCCCTTCCCCTCTCACCCCGGTTCCCTGTTGTTCCCCTCTGTCCCCCCCAACTCCTCTCAGTGAGATCTGGAGAAAGCTCTTTGTTGGTATGAAAAGCTCTTGGTATAACAGGGGGAAGTTATGTTGTATGTGTTGAGTGCAGATATGAAAATGGAAGAGACAGGCCTGTTTTAGGTGGGTTAAATAGGGGAATCCAGGAAGTAGAAACATACTGAAGGAGAAGCAGAAGAGCCACTGTGGAAAGACTCTGGTCTTTTACTCTGGTGAAAAACTGGCTGGATGGTCAGGCCCAAAGAGTTGTGGTGGATGAAGTTAAATCCAGTTGGTGGCCGGTCACAAGTGGTGTTCCCCAGGGTTCACTATTGGGGCCAGTTCTGTTTAATGTCTTTATCAATGATCTGGATGAGGGGATCGAATGCACCCTCGGTAAGTTTGCAGATGACACCGAGTTGGGCGGGAGTGTTGATCTGCTTGAGGGTAGGAAGGCGCCACAGAGGGATCTGGACAGGCTGGATCGATGGGCCGAGGCCAATTGTATGAGGTTGAACAAGGCCAAGTGCCGGGTCTGGCACTTGGGTCCCAACAACCCCAGGCAGTGATACAGGCTTGGGGGGGAGTGGCTGGAAAGCTGCCTGGCAGAAAAGGACCTGGGGGTGTTGGTTGACGGCCGGCTGAATATGAGCCAGCAGTGTGCTCAGGTGGCCAAGAAGGCCAATGGCATCCTGGCTTGTATCAGAAATAGTGTGGCCAGCAGGACTAGGGAAGCGGTCGTCTCCCTGTACTCGGCACTGGTGAGGCCGCACCTCGAATACTGTGTTCAGTTTTGGGCCCCTCACTCCAAGAAAGACATTGAGGTGCTGGAGCGTGTCCAGAGACAGGCAACGAGGCTGGTGAAGGGTCTAGAGCACAAGTCTTAGGAGGAGTGGCTGGGGTTGTTTAGCCTGGAGAAAAGGAGGCTGAGGGAAGACCTTATTGCTCTCTACAACTGCCTGAAAGGAGGTTGTAGTGAGGTGGGTGTCAGTCTCTTCTCCCAAGTAACAAGTGATAGGATGAGAGGAAATAGCCTCAGGTTATGCCAGGGGAGGTTTAGATTGGATATTTGTAAAAATTCCTTCACCAGAATGGTTGTCAGGTATTGGAACAGGCTGTCCAGGGAAGTGGTGGAGTCACCATCCCTGGCGGTATTTAAAAGACATGTAGATGTGGTGCTTAGGGACATGGTTTAGTGGGGGACTTGGCAGTGTTAGGTTTACAGTTGGACTCGATGATCCTTAAAGGTCTCTTCCTACCTAAATGATTCTATGGTTCTATTCTATAATGAATGGGGATATGTCCGTATGCTGTAGCCTTTTTTGGGACTATGATTGTTTTTAACATACAGTATCATAAAACATACACTAGTATGGAGAACAGTTGTTACTGACATTGTCACTAGTTCCTCCGGTCAATTACAGCTGTTTCATTCTAATTGTGAGTGCATCCCTGATCATAATTTTTCATCTATTGATAATTCTTTTTTTTATAGTGCAATTGTTTCAAATTTATGTAAAGCATTAATTTGACAAATGGTACTTACGCAGTAGAGAAGAAAGGAAACTCATGTGATGCTCAGACGTCTATTCTTAGGTATTGTCGAGAGAGTCTGTGTTGGCAGCTGCATCCATGGGAGCAATAATTATAACAATGCGTTACAAGAAGCAACAAGAAGGAAAGTTACAAACACTAATCTTTGGCATGCAGTGTGCTGTCATTACATAGCTTTTCTCTGATATTTAAACTTATGTCTGTTTCACATTTATCTTTCATGTGTTTATAAACATTGTGTTCATTAACACTTGAAGGAGATTAAGTACATTTGAAAGTACAATGAAAATCTATGTGAGAATGGAACATGGAAAGCTGAAGCGCAATAAGACTTTTTGCTTACTTATTACTTGCTTATAATTTGGATAGTAAGAGACTGTTTATTTAAAGGCATTATGAAAATTCTTCCTCCTTGGGTGAATGGATGAGATCTTTCCAATACAGCTTCAAAATCAGACTTAAAAAACCTGTCTTAACACAGTCCAGCAGCACTGCTAAGAGAACATGACTCAATCCTGAAAAGTAACACCAATGATGCAAGAACAACTTAAACTAGTTGATGTGCTCAACTAATGATTTCGAAAACATTCAAGGTAGTAACTTTGTCCTCTTGGGTAGTATTAGTCTGCAGCCTGTTACCACCAAATGCAACACTGGTACTTTATTTGTTGTAAGAAAGATCTGTCCTCAGAGCTGTTGGTCATGATTAATGGTTTAAGCTAGTGAATTCTACTTTAGCATTGGGAGACACTAAGAGTGGGCCAAAGGTCAGTTACTGCAACGTAGTGGATGTTTGTTTATAGCAGCTCCCTTGCACTGGATTCTGCGAGTCCTACAGACTTCAGCTGTTGCATTCAAGACGACCAAAAAAAACCTGAAAAAAGTTAGTGTGCAGTGTTTTCAGATTTTTGAAAGAAAAAAAGGGTGTATTTTAAAGCCAAAATTAATATAAAATTTAAAGATTCAAAATGAATAGAGAAGTTCACAGTGGGTCAGTCTATAACTGTATAATGCAAATAGACTCATTGAATGATGCTTTCTAATATTTCTTGCACTCTGGGAATACTTATGTTTCATCGAAAGACTTGGTAAAATAGGCAAGCTATGTAAGACCCTGAAGGCCTATGTACATGGCTTATTTTGGACTTTTTACGCTGGGAATAAATTTGAAGGTTATGCATTCTCATAATACCTCTTCGTTGTCATGCTGTCTTCTAAAGCAGAAACTAATAGCTTGAGTACTTCCACTAATCCTCTGTGTAGAAGTTTATTCCAGAAAGCTGAGGAAATGCCTTCCATTGATAGATCCCCAGAGTCTCAAATCTTTGGAAGTCAAACTTAAATTAAGCTCTGCCTAGAAAATATAGTATTAGGGCAGTGCAAATTAAAAAGTATAATATGCTCTCAAGGCAAAATTTTAATGCACCTTTCATTTCTGTATCTGTTTACTCACTATGCTTTTTTTCATGTCAGACATCTTTGAAAATGAAGTTGTGAAATGGTTTCCCTTCAGTTAGGGCTCAAAGAGTCCATCTGAGATCATGGGTTTTTATGCTGGATGCTGTACAAACATGCACTGAGGGGCAGCCTCCTGCCTCTGAAAGTTTATAGCCCGGCTGAATAAAACAAGTAAAGGGTAAGAAGAGAAAGTAATACTGTCACATTAATAGCTAGGGAAGCCAAGATTGAACAAGAAATTTGCAGCAGAGCAGAGAACTGAACCTGTAACACTTATAGTCTGTGTCTTTATGTACAACATTATTTTCCCTCTTGATTAAAGTCTGAACGTTCATTTCACTCATTATCATGACTGAAAAAACCTCTCTGCCATAATTTGACTTTTTGCTTTTTTGCCCTTTTTTTTTTTTTTTCTTCTCTCAAGTTCATTCTAAAGGAGAAAATAATGTAATGAAGGGAAAATACTTCCTTTGATTTTCAGGCTCTTTCTTACAAAGGAGTTTGTCATGTCAGTGTCTATATGTAACAAATATTTTTGTTGTGCTGTAATATCCATGCTACACACAACAATAGCCAGATAAAGACTTGTAGAAAGCCAAAAAGGTCAGAGTAGGGCTACATGGTATGTTGGGGGCCAGGGAAATTAACTAATGAAAATCAGGTTAATAGGAAAAAGGTTCTCAGAAGCTGTGGATAGTTTGCATGCAGTCAAATATCCTTTGAAGAGCTGCTTTTTTATGACTCAGTGGCAAATTCAATTTTGTGTTTATTTCTTGTTCATTGTCTTCATCTATTTTCTGTAATTTATAAAAAGGAAGAAAATAAAATGTCTCATTTTCATTATGGACATAAACTAGGATGAAATATTAGGTCCAAAAAACAAATCCAGAAATATACGTGATGTCTTTTATTATAAGCCAACAACAGTTTAAAACAAATTTGGGGTGAGGTACAAGGAAAGAGAGGAAGAAAATTTCTTTCAGGTCCTCTTATAATATGGAAAAGAATCAAACTTCATAGAGTAAGGGATCTGTCTGTCATGTTTTTGTATAACCCATGAATGAGATCAATGACGTGGCTATTTCCCTTTTCTTGCTTTTGTGAACTGCACTCTGAGCTTATCCGTGTTCTTTATTTCTCCCACTTACAGTGAAATTAATTCGTGTTTGATTTTCTTTTATCACAGTGCACATTTAGATTTTTAAAAATAACAAGACATTATATAAAACCTATTTTTTAGACTTAATTGAGGCTTTTGAATCGTTTAGTAGAAAAAGTTGACTGAGTCACATAGATCTTGTTTACATAGCTAACAAGAATTTTTATTTTAAGACTTTGAACAGGAAGCTATCAGCATACATTTAGGTCAATAACTATTATGCAAGGTCCATAATGGGTTTAATTGTGTATGAATGATGCATGAATATGTATGAGTTTGGATAGGCAATCCTCCACTGGCATGTTTCAGTCTTGTTCTAATCTACCTAATGTTGGTAACAAAGGCAGGTGAATATGCCAAGACAAAATAGCAGCTGCTAGGAACTCTGGATAAGCAGTGTGATAGGTAGTCTGTGACATGGCTGCTATGCTATCTTTTTATAATGCATCTGTGTGGAGGTGTCAAATTATAGTTGCACAGACAACTTTGCTGTTCTGCAGCTTTTAAGAAATGTTTAAATTTTACACACTTGTGAAGTTACAGTTTCAGAGTAATTTTTGGAGTAATTGTATTGAGAAACCCTCCTGGAAAGACATTTAGAATCCCCTATCATAATCCTATCTGTGATGGTTTCATTAGAATTGGCACTACCTGATTTAAAAAGTTAAGCTGCAGCATTGGTGAAGGTCACTTCCCAGTCCTCTGAGGAAGAAGACGAGATGATTTTCTCCTACGTCACACTGCCATGTTTTTTTATGTTCTTCTCATGATTCCATCCAGTGTTTTTCTTGCCATGACCCAAGCACATGGGGTGGAGGCCACTTTCAGATGCTTATAAATTGGCTACCAGTTGTTTCCTGAGTTTGCAGTCTGGCTTTTCGCACCCTGTGGGAGTTGCTTCATGCTTTTAATATGCTTTCTTTTTGTTAGCGCCTCTTTAGACTGAGACAGTTAACATGACTCAAAGAGGCTATTCCAGCTTGAGTTTTGGCAATGTTGTCTGTCAAGGAGATCCATCTACTCTATTCATCAGCCTTGAAACAGAAGATTATAAACTTCAACTTTTTAATCATGAATAAAGCAGAGGTGACGTTCAGTGGATGAAGTGCTTTATATCTAGAATGTTTGAAATCACATGTGTTTTGTTTTAAATGTTGCCATGTCTTGGCTTTGAGCCCTTGGGAATCCAACAGACTGATTATGTACAAGAAAACACACTATTGTAAAATCTGTCTTTGAATACATGACGAAGTCATAACGCAGCCTTCAGTTTTTAAATCTAGTTGTGGTTCATGTAAACACAGTTGTGACTTGAACCACATAACATTGGAGATCCAGCTAATGAAAAACATGTATAGTCAAATCCTGTCAAAAGTGAACACAAAAATTAGAGAGGAAGTGTGTGTGATAAAGTTGTGAATGCTTGCCCAATCAAATAGTGCGCTCTACCTGCCACTGTTACTCATTTTTGTGTCTTTCATTCTTGATTTAAAGCATTCTACAAAGGAAATTGATACAATTGTTAGTTTAGCAGAAAAACTGAGGAACACAGAGGGTGTGTGTTACTTGAGAAAGCCCAGACCAGCAGAACAACTGAATACTTTTTTCTTTCATTGTGCCCTTTCTACCAGTCAATATGCCTTCCAATAGCTGTAATTTCACCAATAGTTATAATAATAGTAATTACATGGTCTAATTCTTTCAGAAGTAAACCATTGAGGATAGAGTTGCTAATGGCAGATAGTCAACATGCCATGAGAAACATTTAGTAAAGTGTTTCCTGCACAACGTAAATACTCAGTTTCAGCTCCAGTCTACCCTCAGATTGATAATGCACTAATTCAAGGTGAAATAGAACTGATTTACAGCAACAAGAAAGTGAAGTGGTTGGCAGGTGTAATGCACAGGGTAGAGATTTAAAGTAGCAAAAATGTCTGCTTAAGATATCTGTAAAATAGCACTAAACAATTCCTGTGTACTTTTGGAAATATTTATGTAAAATAACAGATGTCATATGCAAGTTCATGATTGAAACCATGTTTCAGTGAATGTGTTGAACATACCTGAATTCTTTTCCTAAATAAAAGGACAGTGAATCAAATCAGAGATAGTTCAAGCAGAAAATAGAATAAGTAAGAAGTGGATACATATGAACAAAGAAAATCTACAATATGCAGATTCAGAAAGTGACAGAGTATTTGCACGGAGAAAGAAATTAGAAGAAAACAAATCCTCAAACCCCAGCTCCCACTCTGAGGAAAGATAATTTTTCAAGAAGCAAAACTTTTTCTGCTGTCCTATGACTAGAACATGTTCTTCATGAGATACAAGTGGATGTTCGGTTAAGAAACAGCTGGTTTACATCTGACTTCAAAGAAAGGAATGCTCACACGTTTCTGAAAGATTGGCATTGACCATCTTGCCAAGAAACAAATGAAAAAACTTGAAGAAACATCATTCAAGAAGTAACGTTTCTGAAGATATATCTTTCTTCTCAATGCAGCCTGTATTACTCATGAATAATTTAATACTTCATGAGTTATTTTATTAGTACTGTGTAACTGTTACTTATGAGGCACAAAAAATGTGCCAATGAGAAGATTACACTTTGCATTGTCCCTTAGAACTCAGACCTTGAAGTCAACACGTCATGCTCATCACCTTAGGAGCCATTACTACTTGATCCCAAGCTGAGACAGTATAAAGGTGACAAATATAAAGGTTTTTTGCAAGGAGTGCTAGGGAAAGTGTAGGTAATGATGTGGTATTGGCCCAAATGCCTACATTTTAAGTTAATTAACATGTTTTCTTAGAGGATCCTTTCTCCAGATGTGTATAATTTTTTTTGGGGGGGGGGGGGGGGAGGGGGGGCGAAGCACCATTTAAAATTTTTTATACCTCGTATCTGTCCTGGGCAAAAACAGAAATAAAAAAATAGGTTGCTTATGAAAAAGCATTCCTGTAATCACTGAGTTCCTAGTATCTCCAAGTGTTCAAGCAATGGAGCTTGAAATTTGGCAGGGAGGTTGCTCTAACAAGTGGTAAGCTCTTTATCATGGCTGTTGGAAGCTAGGAAGGTGAGGGAAGTAGTAGTAGAAGAAAAAACGTGTTTACTTTAGGGGAACTTCTGTTTATAAAGTTTATGTACCTATGGATATACCTGCTGAAGTTAATCCCCAAATTTTGGCTTACATGTCTCTGAAAAATCATAGTCTCTGAAAGCTTCTCTATTGATGTCATGGCTCAGCTAGTGTGGGTGGGCCTCAGGAAGACTCTCCATGTCACTGACCCTCCCAATAGCTAGGGGTGGCACTGGAGCTAGGTGCAGGCCCTTCCATAAAAGGGCCTGAAATTAAGTCTCTGATGCCAAACTCTTTTACAGTAATGTGCCAGTAGATGGCAGATGCAGTGTAGGGGAAGGACAAACCAGGGACAAAATATAGGGAAAGCAGGGCAGTGAAATTAGATCCTCTCCACTGATCTGATGTATTGACCACGAAAACTTTTCCGAATCACAAAAGAATCTTCTTTCGAAGTGTGTGTGTTGGGGAGAATCATGGATAGACCAGAGTTAAAAGGTTATCAAGCAGAGAAACATTTTTGAGAAGAATCTGGGCATGGGAATGTCCCTTTGAAAACATATTTCACAATGCTGCTCAAGGGAGTTAAAAGAAGGGGAGGAGGCAGAAAAGAAAATCAGGAGGACTGTTTATTTTATGAATGCATATTTTACTGATTGATTGCCTCCAGCCCTGTTGTCATAATGATTTGCTGTGTGTATTATGTATTACAAGCTGTGGTTTCTGGTTTCTAAGTTGGTATGTTAACTAGGGATCACAGGTCATTCTCCTACACATGCAATATATTGTTACTTATAAATAAATACTGATCATTTAAGTAATTGAAATAATTATTTACAACAAATCATAAAATGATCATGACTTTTTGTTCATGTTAGTTTGGCAATTTAAAATATCTGCTAGAAAAACACTTTGTTTTTACAAAATGAGATTTATTTCATTTAATAAATTGCAATAATTGTAGGACAGGAGCTTTCAGTAAAAACTTGCATTTTCAAAAACATTGCAGAGTATTAACACTGATAGTTTCCTCTCAGACTTGTGCACCTGGACTCAAAACCAGAAAGGTATAGATGAGGGAACATTTTGTCTTACTAGACCAAAACTCCTCTAGTAGATATGAGTACAGAGTCTTGTGCAGAAGTTAATAAAGAAAAGGGGTTTGGATTGAACAGTGGTTAAAGGATTCTCCAAGAATTCATATGCTTTTCAGCTCATGTTTAGCCTCTTCTAGTGCCCATCTTATTAACAAATAACTTTTAAACCATCTGCAGTTAAAAAGCAGTGAGAGTTCAGTTAGTGAGACATAGTAACCTTTCCTAAGTTTCTCTCTCCTGTGGGAAGTGATTGTCGCCCTGCTGGAGACCGTAGTGGTAAGCACCGGGCTTACCACTCACAGGCTGAGCTGGCCAGGCAAATTAGAATCACAGGATCACGCAGGTGGGAAGGGACCACTGGAGCCCTTCTAGTCCACTCTGTTGCTCAGATCCGAGCCAACTTTAAAGATGGATGAGATTTCTCAGAGCCATTTCCAATTGAGTTTTGAGTATCTCTAAGGATGGAGATTCCACAACCTCTCTCTGGAGAACATGTTCCAGACCACTGTTTCATAGTAGATTTTAAGTTGATATAATTTGGTAGTGCTGCTGAAAGAATCAGTCTTATCCTATTTCCCTGCTTGTTATTCACCAGCTCAACAGTGCCCTTTCCGTGTCCTGGCAGGAGTGTTTGTTCAGCGCCATGACATATTGGATCAGGAAACTGATCTAAATTAAATTGGGAGTGACTGATCTGATTCATTGTGTAACAGCATGAAGTGTCATTCTGGCACGAAGAGGGAGGGAAGAGAGGTGGGGAGAGGCTCAGAAGCTAGGCTGAGGAGGGGTAGGACAGCTTCTTTCTTTCGATGACATGTGCTCCTGCCAGCTTGAAATGTTTGTGAAACAACTTTAATGTGAGGAAGCAGCATGATAATAGATTAACAATGCATTTCTCCTCAACACTCTAGAGTGTAAATGAGCGATAGGTGTGTCTGTGATTCTTTCAGATTCCTGACAAGATGCAGCTTAAAAAGTTTTAACTTAGGCTGATTCTTGAGGTCTTCCTTTTGACAGTGCTCTGAAGTGCACAGGGAAGCATGAGTTCTGGAAAGCTACGTGAAATTAAGGGTACCTATCACAGTGATCTGTGGAAATGGGAGGCTGTCCTTTAGGCACAATGTTGGTTTGGGTGCCTTTATTATGCTGGTCATACAAATAATTAGAGCAGCTGTGCAGTGTGTGATTTACTCACTGTTATTCCAGAATTTCTGTAGCAATGCTGTGGTTGAAATAGCTTTGTGTGATTCAGAGGACTTCCATTTCACTGTGGCAGCTTGTCTTTGCCAAGTGTGAATTTTGTTTACCGACATCAAAAGATCTTGTAACTTGGATTCTCAGGCATGTTAGGAGCTTCTTTTTTGCAAGAGATGTTTCTATAGAGTAAACTAAATCAACAGTGTGTTCAGCATTTGCATGATAAATATCAGGCGAGAATTTTCAGAAATCTGACTTCATTTAGGAGCGGTTTTGGCAGATGGTACAAGATCATAAAAATAGCTCATAATTGTAGCAACATTCTTAATAATAATTATTTAAACTAATTACTGACTGAACTATAGGTCTAATGAATTTATTTGCTACATCTCTCCCACTTTCCCTGTCATGTTTGAATCATGTGATAGGATCAGTAAGAGAAATCTAGAAGGGCTGGCTGCTTTAGTCAGGACAGATCATCTTAGCTAGTTATGGTCGTCATATAAACCACATTAAATCATTTTGCTAGCTTTTTTGTGGTAATAATTTCAATGCTATATGGCAAAATTTATGTAGCACTTTGCTAAGTATGGTAGAACAGAGGAAGTGGTTCTGCTGTACAGGGTATACATTAAGTGTTTTTGATTGTTACAGTATTGTAAGCTCAGCTGTGACATGTGGTGCTGTCATATCCAGAAAGTGACTGAAGGGTCAGAGTGGATTTCTGAATTTCTGTTTGTTGCTGATTCCAGATAGAAACGACTCCTTATTTTGGTCAAAATAATTTATCTGGGTTTTGTCTACAAAATAAATTATTACACTGACTAAAAATTCTAACCTGCATTGTAGAGACTGTATGTGTCCATCCTTGTGGATATCAGCTGATTTTGGCCGTGTTGTCCCAAGAGTGTTGCTAGGCCTGAAAGAGATGTTAAATTCAACAGCAGCTGATGTAGAACATGTTAAATTCAACAGCAGCTGCTGCCTCCTTTATTCATTTCTGGATGGATAAGAGGAGTCCTTCTAATCTAATGGTATCTTTGGATTTGTTCCCAGTTCCACTTTCACTGGAATCAGGAATTTATATTTCCTTCCTCTGTCTGAACAGTGTTCAGAGTTCTGTGTGAGTTCTTTGTTAAGTATGGTACTCTTGGATATCAGTGATCTGTTCTAAGACTTTTGCAAGTGTAACTCTTTAGCTGTCTCTTTTCTGTTGCCACTAGATGTGGCAGCTATTAAGGAATAGTTAGTTGGACCTATAATTTTTAGAGGAAAAAATGTAAGGCATCTGTATGGACCCACAGAACAGATTCCAGTCCAATTTTTTTCATCTTATTTGGTTCTGAGACTTTCGTGTTCTCATAGCCTATAAACAGATTGCATGCTCTTCCATGCTGCAGGCAATCCATTCAGTATCTCCATCTTTTTCATTCTCATTTTATAAACCAGGCTTTTTTCAATCTCTTGGAAAGGGCATTCCTCTTGTGGCTCATCTGTATATGCCAACTTTGTGACAGCAGATCAAAAATTCATGAGTGAGAACTGGCTTTCTGCACTAGCTGTAAATCCTTATACTCGGTCCCTGCAGGGCAGATGAGTGGGATTTACCAGCAATTCAGCCAATTAATAGTAGGCTTTAATCTCCTGTAAACAGCTGGAGCCATTCTTCAGTCTCCCTCCTTGGGGGAACTGAGTTGCTGCTGCCTTTTGCCAGAATCACTTCTGAGGCCTTTTTTCTCCTTCAAGAAGTTAGGTGTTTCTCAGACTGTGGGCCCTATGTTGTCCTTTTACAGCTTAATTATGCATCTTTGTACTTATACACAGGAACCTGCTTCAAGAAAACAGGACATGCATTTGAGCTAAAAACACGGTGGGAAGTCAGAAGCATATGTGGCAGCTAGCTCTGCATTCAGTACTACAAAGTGTTGCATGGAGTTGAGGCGCCTTCCCTAAATGTTGCTATATGGATTCAATATGATTTTGTCAAGTGAAATAACCACAAAAATCTAAAATAATCTTGCTTTCTTTTCAGATTTTGTTACTATGTAAAGAAGCAAATTTCAAATTTAAACCCATCTCTGTAGACAAAATAGAAAAGAAAATGCAGTATTTCCAAATAACTTGCAAGATAAAGATGAGAACTGAATAATGAAAAACAAAAATACAATATTTTCTTGATTATGTGAAATTGAAACCTTAAACAACCCACTTATTTACAAGTCCACGAATCAAAAAGTAGTATTGAGATTTTTATGAGCTTGCCTCATATAGCTCTATTCAGTGGCTCTGAATATGCTGCTCTGCATGTTGGAGTACTTTGAGAAGACACAGAGAAAGATTTCACAAGAACTATCACTCTAAAAAACTGTAATGCTGGGTGTGGGTGTTTGCTCTACTGTGGAAACTTACTTCTGGGACATTTATATTCCGTGTTAGTCTTTATTGTTAGAAAATCCCCAAAAGTATTAATGACAATTAGAAATAACAATGGCTGGTGTGTCAGCTTGTCACTTCAACTTCTTTGATTTCCGGACTGTAGAAACACAAAGGATAATCAGTTTTCTTCTTCCCATAATTTTTGCATGTTTCCTGGGTTTTTCAGTTTGTCCCTGTGCCCCTCCCTCCACCCCAGCAGTCTCTCACGATTGTATTAGCAGTTTTGTTATTCTGCCTCAGACCTTAGATCTATCATTATTCTTAGCCTATGGGCCTGTGAATGATACAGTGGATAACCATGCAGTGCTCTATAGCAAGGCTGCAGTATGATTAATATTTCCTCTGGTAGCCATGCCAGTTTAAACTTTTCCTTAAATAGATTGGACTGAAAAAAAAATCCAGCAAAATACCTTACAGTTGTTTTTAACTTGGCTCAATACCTGAAAATGGCTTACTATGTGGTCACAGAAACGGTTATCCTGGAACAACTGAAGGGATGGAGTTGGGGAAAGAACAGTAATGAGGACCAGCAGTAGCTGAAAATGTTCACCAGTCTGCCTTCAGTCAGGTTGTCTACTGAACTGCAAATGTGACCTTTAGCCATAGCAGGTGCAGTCAACAGTTGTGTGTTCTAAAAGTGATCTTCGTGCTATATTTTCAGCTCTGGCATACCAGCTTCATTTATAATCTTTTGCAAAAGTCATTTACCCTCTTGTTTTAATCTGTAAAATTGCAATAATGATTTTCTCATAGGGCATGGCTGTGGCAGTGCTTTTACCAGTGGAGATACTAATGTGAAGACACAAGGAAATGCCACAGAAAATAATGAATACTAGATACATTATAGAATTTACCAGGTTGCATGGAGAGTCTCTGCCAGATGGTTAGATGTATATTTTATTTAATGCTTTTGTCAGCTTTAGCAATTTCTACCTCTCCCTCTCCTGACAGATTATTCCTGCTTTGCCTGTATCTCTTCGGAGGGGCCAATTCAGTTGTCAGATGAGAAAAAAGAATACTTTTTTTTTTTGGTCACATTACTTTTCTGCTGAATTGGTTACTTGACCTGGCTTACTGTGCAGCCTACAAACAGCTGTTATTGCGAAACCGAAAGTAGCACAGAAACAGATATAGACGTTTGGGAACAAGAGCTGCATATGCTGCTGCTCCTCCAGAAAAGACATAGCAAGAGCCATGCCCTCAGTGGCTGACGAGTTTGAGAGCCAGACCTTTGAGTTACCTTGAACAATTGTTTCTTAGAAAATCTGTTAAATTCTGCAGCAAGAGGAAAACAGTTGCCTAAAGGATCTTCCCCCTCCTTAATGCTTCTTGTAGCATACTTTGATAATTTCTAGTACTCAGAACAACCACTTAAGTGACTTACAGAGTCTAATGATAAGCCCTGTGCATGGTAATGTGATTCCAAAGAAGAGAAGTCAGTATTACAGAAGGAGTAATTTCTGAAAAGAATTAATCTAAAAATGTAAAACGTCTTTAAGTGAGTGATAAGGATTAGATCCATGTAGGATTATAATCAGGCAATTTGAATTCCAATTTAAGTGAACTCTAGGTGATTGGTGTGAAGAGGAAGTCAGATCATCTGCTCTCAGGCAGTGTGTAGCCTCTTTGGAAGCTTAAAATCAGTTAACATAAGAGTTTTAAAGCATATACTGTATTGTGTATATCTGCTTCAATTAATATTTGATATAAAACTCTTTTGATAAATAGCTTCTCTGAAGATACCTTATGCGAATTAAAAAACCCTTATGTATTCTCTTTACCCGTAATATACGTTTTCATAAACTATGAAGAACATCTTTATTTCTTTTGTTGCCGTACAATTCTTAATGTTGATATTTCTATGCAGCTGAAATAACTGAAGTATGAACTTTTAAGTATGGAGAAACCAACCACAGAGTTAGAAATATGTCACATATCTGTTCTTTCATCAAACTCCATCTTCAGCAAGAGTTTTTTCCATGAATATCCTGAAGAGCAGAATTGCACCCTAATCTGTTCAGCCTGCTTCTGTGCCTCCCACTGGCGCCAAATAAATTATGGTAAGATTGCCATAGACCTGCCAGTTTATTTTTAAAATGATTGGTCTCTAAGTAGCTGTAAATAAGAGTAATTAAGATGGAGATTTTTAATCATCTTTTCATCCTTCAGTAGATTAGGCAGTATGTCCATACTAAACTTGATCATTATCCAGAAATATTTAATTTATGGAGCACACATGACTGAACATTGAAACTGGGCCAAATATTGCAGTAATTGCTGGATAATCATTTGTTTTCTGGTTTGTCAGAGCTTCTCTAGAGACTGTAAATTCTGCTTGAATTATTTAATCACTATACAGTTATCTTTTAGAAGCCTAGTGGTTTCTAAATTATTATTGTGCTGTGTATATATCCAAACATTTACACTGCACTGTAATATTCAAATGGTGGACTGCATAAGCTAAACAAATGAGGTGAACTTTTTATGTTTGTGATTTTTTCATATAGATGTAAATAATTTAATATGCAGATGAATCTTCTGAAAAAAATTACTCATCTAACATTTTTAGAAACTTTTTAACTATTATGTGTAAATATAACTGTGCATATTTATATTTTAATATAACTTTTTACTATTATTTGTAAAATTTCCATTGAAATGAATGATCAGTATGTTGAAAGACCTTGGGAAACAATGAACCATATATTGAACTTTGCTATAGTTACATCTGAAGAAATTAGCATACTCATACTACTATTACCTGATGGTATATGTCAGGCTACAGCTGCAGTGTGGTGCTTTGGAAATTGATGATTTAGGTGTGGGTCGAGGAGAACAGAGATCGTTTTGAATACTTCACACTTGTATAAAACTTCATGTGAGGGTCCTCAAGAACTGTTTGTGGGGTTTTTTTTCAAACAGCAGTCAAATTTCTACAAATCATAAGAGCAGTATAAATTTAGTTAGCTGTGGTAAACCCAAGTACATTTCAGTCATAGACTTGTTAAATTCAAATAATGTCCCTGTTATTGCTTCTTTGGAAAAAAAAAGTCAGCAGAATATACTGCCTTCAAATTACTATTTGTAATCATCAGGTATGCTCCATTGGACCAGTGGGAACCATTTACAGTTAATGAGGTAGAATCATTGCTTACGTTTCTTTTCACTGTAATGTAATTTTGTAGTGTATTGTGTGTTTTCCTAAAAAATAAACAAAAAGTTAACTCTAAGCATATTGATCTGAATAAATTAAATGGCTAGCATCCACAAATAGATCAAATCAATACTCCATTTTAGTTATGTGGCATCGTATTTCTGACAGATATTTTGGAACTAAGCACCTTCCATAGTAAGTAGCGGCTTTTCTTTTGCCATTTTCTGTATTAAGGAGCCTCTGTTGAACCAGTGGGTCTGCTCATGTGAAT
The DNA here is from genome assembly GCA_009819775.1 of Phoenicopterus ruber ruber. Taxonomy (NCBI): domain Eukaryota; kingdom Metazoa; phylum Chordata; class Aves; order Phoenicopteriformes; family Phoenicopteridae; genus Phoenicopterus; species Phoenicopterus ruber. The sequence continues at coordinate 29,526,207 of CM020218.1, read as the reverse complement.
ACCTCTGCCCACATGTGATTATGCTAATATAACTTTTTAGAAGTAGTAGATTAGTTAAAAACAAAAAGCTAAAAACTGTCCAAAACCCTAAATGAAAGTGACTGGAGACAGTCACTTGCCTTGTCAAATCCACTTTAGTTAGGGAGTTTCTCAGGCTCCAGTCAGGAGGCAGTGATGTCTACTGCAGAGCTCTTGCTGTGCCCTTTCTTTCTCTTCATATCAAATAGGTTCTGTAAAAAACAGAAGAGTGTTTTAGAACATCTTTATCTGAAGAGCCATTACAGGTCAGATAGTAACCTTTTAATTTGCCAGTACAATGTGCAGAACTAATAAGTGGCAGCTCTTCCTGTCATCAGGAGGGACCGTTTGTTCTTGGTTTTATACACAGCCAGATATGTGCTTTATGGTGCTGAGATTTTCTGCCTTTCAACACATTTCAATCTGGTGGTGAAAAGTACTATTTTAGAATATATCTGCTTCTTTCCAGGCAATAAGTAAGCTGCCAACTAGGAAGCTGCAAGAGACGATTTTAGAGATATAGGTCCTTGGCTTGTTTCTGAGAGGACGTCAGTACTGCAGCATGTAAAGTGCATTGTGTGAAAGTGGAGAATGTATCTCTAAAGATATCTGTTTTGAAACAGTGGTTCCAACTAGAGTACGTAATGAACTCAGTGACAACACTGGCAGCACATTCCTCTTGTTAGATACTAAGCAGAGAAAGGCAACCATACTGAGTTCAGAATACTTATGCAAGTGAATATTTTGCTTTACACCAATTTCTTCATGTTACCACTAGTAGTGAGGCAGCTCTGGCAGCTTTTTGTTCCTTGCTTGCAGAGTTTGCTGCTGTATCACACAGTTGCTAATACTACTGTGTTTTTCTCAATTACTGTAAAATGAAACACTAAGTGAGGAAACTGTTGGGTACTGTGGACTTTTTCAGTTCAGGCCAATTACTTGTGCCTGAACATGGAGTTCTAGCCATGTTTTTGGGGTGGGCAGGTACAACCAAGAGTCAGACACAGAGAAGGATGATATGATCTAAGTGGGATACTAGGAAAAAGATCTTTTCTATGGCATTATGAATGGTTATGAATGAAGCAAAATTGCATTTGCTAAAGCCCAAAAGATTCTGAAGTAATTTAGCTATAAACTGCAAAAAGTTGTGTTGAAAATGTAATCAATGTAAGGGTATGGGAGAAAACGTCTTGGATATGGTATGTGGGACCTAAATGTGACCTTGATGGGAAGACAGAATGGAGTGCAGGCTGACAATGATCCCCAAAATGCAAACCTGAGTGACAGATTGACTCATTTCTCGAAATAGCCCTTTGTTCCCTCTCAAACTCTAAGGAGACTGTATCCTTACAGTAAAGAATATGATAAGGATTCAGAGTCATGCATTTATATTTTTGCAATAAATTAGCTATTTCAAATATGACAAATTTCATTAATGACTAGACTTACTATAATCTACTTTAAGTAAAATGATATTTAGAAGTGTCTGTGCATGTGTATGTGTGTTTGTGTTTTTATATGTATTTATTTCTGAAACTTCAAACAAAATATCAGAATACTGAATTGTTCTTGCCTAGGCAATTTATTTTCTTTTGGGTAACTACTTCTGTAATAGTTCTTCAAGTTGTTTCCAAATTCCAATAACATCAAGAATTTGCAGTTTGCCCAACATTATGCAAAAAATCAGTATATTCAGTTCAACTTCCTTATTTTATGTTAGTTTGTGATATTTCTTTCAGTTTTGTTCTCATTTTCTATGTGAATTTCCCTCAACAGACCAAATTTAAATAGCTCAAACAGTAAATAATTTCATTTTACCGAAACTGTTCATTGTTATCATGATATTCCTTGTCTCTTCAGTGGAGCAGAGGTACATTGATTATGTGCTCAGGGCTTTATCTAGTTATGTCTTGAAAACATGCAAGGATAGAGACCACACAACCTCTTTGGATAACCTGTTTGACTCCCTAATTTCATGCTGAAAAAGTTCTTTATATCCTGTCTGAACATCTCTTGTTTCAACTTATGTCAGTTGTCTCCCATACTCCCACCATACACCACTGTGAATAGCTAGACTCCATAACGTCGCCATAGGTCCTGAAGGGTGTAGTGGTTGATGTTACCCCCAAGTTGTCTCTTATTCTGGCTGAAGGAGCCCCATTCCCTCAGCCTGTCCCGCAGGTGAGTGTTCTAGCCTCTGACCAGCTTAGTGGCCCTCCCCTGGATTTGCTGCTGTTCATCAGTGTCTTTCCTGTATTGGAACAGCCAAAACTGGACACAGTATTCACATGCAGTCTAGCAAGTGCTGAGCAGAGGGGAACAATCCTTTCCCATTATATACTGACTGTGTGCTCGTGTGATACGGGCCAGGATACTGTTGGCCTGCGTTGCTGCCAGGACACACTGCTGGCTTATGCCCAGCTTGCTATCTACCAAGACCCCCAGGTTGTTTTCAGCGGAGCTGCTCCCCAGTCAGTCAGTGTCTAGCCTGTATCGTTACAGTGAGTTCTTTCTTCCCAAGTGCAGGACTCATCCTTGTTAAATTTCATAAAGTTCCTCTTGGCACATTCTTCCAGCCTGCCTAGGTCCCTCTGAATGGCAGTGCTACCATCAAGTACATTGTCCCCGCGTTGTAGGAACAGTTTGGTGTCACCTGCAAACTTGACAAGAGCACACTTGGTCACCTCTTCCAGGTCCTTGATAAAGATGTCAAACAGGACAGGTCCCAGTACTATGTATCTAGTTATTTTATCGTAACAGGCAATCAGGCTGGTCAGTCATGATTTACCCTTAATAAATCTATGCTGACTGTTCCCGATCATCATCATCTTCCTGTGCCCAGAAATGTGTTCAAGGAGGACTTGCTCTGTGATTTTCCTCGGGACTAAATCAGGCTGACCAGCTTGAAGTTACCCAGCTTGAACTTTCTGGCCTTTTTTCAAAAGATGCGTGCAACATTTGCCTTTTTCTGGTTGTGAGCAACCTCCCCTGATATCCATGACCTTTCAGAGATGACAGAGATGGACCTTGCAAGAGCACTGGACAGTTTGCTCAGCACCCTTAGATGCAGCCTCTTGGGTCCCATGGACTTGGATGGGTGAAGTTCTCTCAAGTGTTTCTGAATGTGTCAGCTGTTTCTGTAAGAGAGCCATATTTAACAATTACATGTATTTCTAGGTCTCTGCACGTGTTGTTCCTTCCATTGAGAGTTGGCTGACATTTTACACTTTAAGCAGTTTTGTTTCCTTTTGAAATATTGTGCCAAATCACCTTCCAGGTCAATGTAATGTTTGTTTAGCTGAAAATCACTTCAATTACATCACTTCCTCTATGGCATCTTTCTGGAATTTAATGGTTGTGATAAGATAATCATGTATGGTAATAGTGGTGGCAGCTCACAATTACGATAAAGGATACAATTGCTGAGGTACAAGTAACTCTCTGATTATCTTTATTTCCAGTGCTGTTGATAATCTCAGCAGATGACTGTGAAGTTATAGACAGTGAAGACAGTGGACTTTCACAACTATATTTCTAAATTAGATAAGAAAAGGAATAAAAAATAAAGCATGCCTTCCCAGTCTTGGTGTTCGCTGTTTAAAGTATATTTTTATATCATAGAATCATAGAATAGTTTCGGTTGGAAGGGACGTTTAAAGGTCATCCCCTGCAATAAGCAGGGACATCCTCAACTAGATCAGGTTGCCCAGAGCCCCATCCAGCCTGACCTTGAATGTTTCCAGGGATGGGGCATCTACCACCCTCTCTGGGCAACCTGTTCCAGTGTTTCACCACCCTCATTGTGAAAAACTTCTTCCATATGTCTAGCCTATATCTCCCCTCCTTTAGTTTAAAACCATTCCCCCTTGTCCTATAACAAAAGGCCCTGCTAAAAAGTTTTTCCCCTTCTTTCTTATAAGCCCCCTTTAAGTATTGAAAGGCTGCAATAAGGTCTCCCTGGAGCCTTCTCTTCTCCAGGCTGAACAAGCCCCGGTCTCTCAGCCTGTCTTCAGAGGAGAGGTGCTCCAGCCCTCTGATCGTTTTTGTGGCCCTCCTCTGGACCCGCTCCAGCAGGTCCATGTCTTTCCTGTGCTGAGGGCTCCAGAGCTGGACACTGGACTCCAGATGGGGTCTCACCAGAGCCGAGTAGAGGGGCAGAATCACCTCCCTCGACCTGCTGGCCACGCTTCTTTTGATGCAGCCCAGGATACGGTTGGCCTTCTGGGCTGTGAGCACACGTTGCTGGCTCATGTCCAGCTTTTCATCCACCAGTACCCCCAAGTCCTTCTCGGCAGGGCTGCTCTCAATCCCTTCATCCCCCAGACTGTATTGATAGCAGGGGTTGCTCTGACGCAGGCGCAGGACCCTGCACTTGGCCTTGTTGAGCCTCTTGAGGTTCACATGGGCCCACCTCTTGAGCTTGTCCAGGTCCCTCTGGATGGCATCCCGTCCCTCAGGCGTGTCCACCGCACCGCTCAGCTTGGTGTCGTCCTCAAACTTGCTGAGGGTGCACTTGATCCCATTATGTCATTGATGAAGATATTAAAGAGTACTGGTCCCAATACGGACCCCTGAGGGACACCACTTGTCGCCGATCTCTGTCTGGACGTTGAGCCATTGACCACTACCCTCTGGATGCGACCATCCAACCAATTCCTCATCCATTGAGCAGTCCACCCATCAAATCCGTATCTCTCCAATTTAGAGAGAAGGATGTTGTCGGGGACTGTGTCAAAGGCCTTACAGAAGTCCACATAGATGACATCCATTGCTCTTCCCTTGTCCACTGATGGAGTCACTCCATCATAGAAGGCCACTAGGTTGGTCAGGCAGGACTTGCCCTTGGTGAAGCCATGCTGGCTGTCTCCAGTCACCACCCTGTCCTTCATGTGCCTTAGCATAGCTTCTGGGAGGATATGTTCCATGATCTTCCCAGGCACAGAGGTGAGGCTGACAGGTCGGTAGTTCCCAGGGTCCTCCTTTCTACCCTTTTGAAAAATGGGTGCAATGTTTCCCTTTTTCCAGTCCCCAGGGACCTTACCTGACTCCCGTGACTTTTCCAATATCATGGAGAGTGGCTTGGCAACTCCATCAGCCAATTCCCTCAGGACCCCTGGATGCATCTTGTCAGGTCCCATAGACTTAACGTATGTTCAGGTTCCTCAGGTGGTCACAAACCTGATCTTCTCTTACAGTGGGAGGGACTTTGCTCCCCCAGTCCCTGTCTTGTGGTCCATCCACTCGAGAGGTGTGGGAAGAGAGGTTGCTTGTGAAGACTGAGGCAAAAAAGTTGTTGAGTACCTCAGCCTTCTTGTCTGTTGATACAAGTTTTCCAGTCTTGCTTATCAGGGGGAGTACACTTTCTTTGACCTGCTCAGGGTGTAGAATATAGTGTAGAATAAAATATTATGTTATAAAGTTAGAAGTATCATTAAGAATATAATAAATACACATTAAATTAACATGGTAATCATATTTTAAACATTGCATATTTTAGAAATTCATCATTCTTTTTTTCCGGAATGACAAAACATTGATTTCAAGCTAAGTAAAAAATTACAATTTATGTCATATTTTGTAATAAAGCAAAGCCAGCAATGCATAATAATGCTTTCAAAAAAATAGCATTTTACTTGCAAGTCAGAGCTAGAGTCAATTTTTTTCATTATATTCTTAGAAATAAGTGCCCCAGTTTTAATTATGCCTGAGAAAACTTGCACTGTTTTAAATGTGAGTGAGATCTTTCCTGCTTAGACTGTGTATGCAACTTCTGCATTTTGGTCATTGATTCATAAGTTATGAATGTAAATTAGTTTCCCAGTCTTCTGCTGGTAAATTTTTATAATATTTTAAGAAATGCTAAAAGCACTGCAGTAAATTTGAGAAAGGAATCACACACTGAAAAAATGTAGTGATGGGGCATTAGGTACTTACATGAGAGATCTTTTTTGCCATTTATATGTCTTCTTTCTGTTACCTCATCCAGAAGGCTGACATAGTCTTCTGGTGAAGACCACTCAGATGTCTTGTCTTTCCTACTGTATATCCAGGCCTCTCTTCTTCCTGATTTTTGATGATTATGACACACTCTCTAGCTCTAGAGGTTATGGAAGGCTATCATGCTGCCAAGTTGGAGTTTCGGTATTCAGTGTGAATGGGTTGGTATTAGTAGATGCCACCATCTAACTGCCTCAGTGCTTCTGCTTTCCAGCAAGAAGAGCTGGGTCTTTTTGACTTACCAGTCATACGGATGAGAAAAGTGTTTGTATAGGCAGGCAGTGTGTCTCATTTGGGCTGTGTTATTTGCTTGTGTGTGTGGACTTTGAGATGCAATTGCACCTGCTTGCTGAGAGGCTTTCCTCCACTGTGCTCCAGTGATTACTTACGTTAGTCTGTTTGACAGCTCGCTGAGGTAACAAAGTGCTCCCACTGATGGTGCCGATCCTTGCTGGGAAAGGCGTTGAGCAGTTCTTCTTTATAGCTGAGACTAATGTTGACTGTGCTAGAGCTTTTCCTCTGCTTCACCAAAATGGTTTTCAGATAAAAGGTTAATGGAAGCTGGCGGTAAAGCAGAGAACTCTATGTGTGGATGTTCAGTTCTTCCTTCCTGCGTGCATTATGCTGCAGTAGTCTATGCTGAATTACAGCTGCCACATATCAACTAACTTGGCTGAGGCTTCTTTTAAATTTCTTGTCTTTTCAAATCTTGACTAACTTGGCTAGCATTGTGTTACCTGTAATCTTGTAACTTTACTTTTTTTATCATTTTCCAGATTCACAGTAAACATGTTCATAGATTTTCTAGATTTTTTGCGTGACTTTGTTGACTCTAATTATATAGACCTGGAGACAGTTCATAGCTATCTATTTTAAATGGTTTTCCTATGTACAGGTAGAAGAATAAAGAAAAAAATACATACACAGGTATACATCTCACAATATGAAATAAACAAGTATGCTTCATTTAAACGTGTTATACTTTTAAAATTGCTAGTTTATAGTGCTTTTCTTAAAAAAAACCAATTCAAGTCATTGATATTTATTGCATTTGATCTGACACTCAGTATGTTCTGACTGCTCAGGGGAGATAGTGTAAGAGCTCATAAATGCTAAAAGGGGGTGATATAGTACTCTTCACTGTGGGTTCCTACAGTTTATGTCTGGTGGTTGTTGGTTCTCTCCATGAGCAGATTCAGCACACTTAAGTTCTTAGAAGGCTTACCCTGTCAAAAGCATGAAAAGTTTTTTTTCAAGTTAATGATTTTTTTATAAGCTCATGAAAGTATTTACCAAAGTCAGAGAGGGGCAGGTCTGCACAATTGTAGGGAAGAAGGAGAGAATGAAGAAGCAAGCTTTCTCCTGTGTGGTGCCACTACACCATTATATTGGTTCAACTGTTGATGAAATCTCAGCTGCAGCTCGCACAGAGTTGAATTTAGAAACTGTTCTGAGCTTGATTTGGGCTTAAATTTAGCCTGAAAGCCAGAGCTGGTGTCACCTTCAATGAATAATGAAGATTTGGCGCCTTTTTGGTGTAGCTCTGTAGAACATAAAATTCTTCAGAAGTGTTTATTATTACTTTTTTGTCTTTTTAAAAGTTTTCACAATCTACTAGAGTAATAATCATTTGTGTTTTTGTTCTCTGTCTCTCTTCTCCAGCCGAGGCCTCTTGCCCTGCAGGACATTCTGTGAGGCAGCAAAAGAAGGCTGTGAACCAGTCCTGGGTATGGTAAATGCTTCTTGGCCAGAATTCCTGAAGTGCTCTCAGTTCCAAAACAAAACTGAAAATGACACCACTACAAGGGTATGCTTCTCACCACACCAAGAAAAAGGAAAGCAATGTATGTTTCCATTCTTAACTGTTACACTATGTTCATGAGTTCCTATTTAATAATGTATTTTTTGTTGTGTAGGAAAAACTTTTTTCTCATTAACCCCATTGCTGGAGTTCTCTTGCTGGCATCTGAGACTTTACTATTGATATGCATCATCCCATGAGCCTAAGTGACAGAGGCTTGTACGGTCCATCTGTGGGTTCTAACTTTGTTAATGACTTCTGGGTGACAATAAACAAGAAGAAACGATATGATGAAAATTGTTTTTCAGTGTTTTTTAAAAGACCTAAGAAGTTATACACTCAAAACTGCCTTAAAAGATCAGTGAGGTTATACAGTGTATCTTTGTTAGTTAATGCTACAATTAAGGTTGTTTGTATATCCTGGGTTATCGCCTTGCATTTTCTGAGTATGCATAATGATATAGCCTTAAATTATTGGACCAAGTCTTTTTACCAGTTGGATTCTCTCCATCTGATAGGGCATATTTTGAGGGATTATAAAGTAAAGGAGGCTGTTGTCCATACCTACCTTCACCTGTGGGAACATTTGTAATGGCTGAGGTGGGGAAATATACAAAGAAGGATTGTGTCTTGTTGAAGGCAGCTGAATGCTTTCCAGGAAAATTGAACACTATCCACAGGTCTTTTGTAGGGTTCCTATGGGATTTTGGGCAAGTTGCTGTAGTGAAAGCCACTGGGAGCTGTGTTTTAACCATATGAAATAAATATATGCTAAATATGCTGAAAAATTAGGTCTAATGGATCTCTTCAAATGGGAACCATAAGCAAGTAATTATAAAACCACATTTTTTTTCCCCCATGCCTCATCTTCCCTTTGTAAAATGGGAATAAAACTGTCCTTTGAGCTCACCTGGATGTTGTAACCATATGTGTGTTGATGCCTTTGGTATCATAGTGATGAACATCATAGGAATTAGGAGTACAATAATTTAGTCTTCATGGCAGGTTCAAATAACAAATAAGGTAAGAGGCTGTAGCGTAAATACATAAGTATGGCAAGGGGTTGTACATTGAACAATGAGAGTAACAATCACGAGCAATGAGCGACTAGCATATCCTTAATTGAGCACACTCATACTGGGCACAGAATGAGGTATAATTCTGAAAAAGCAACAGGATGTTAGAGACCTGGGTTTCATGCATGTGTGGTACACAGGCTGAATACAAGGTGTGATATAAATATGCCTATTAAATTTTGACAAATTATAGCTGGCCGAAGTGTTGAAATGCTCCACCAAATCTAGATAGCTGAACTTTTAGATCAAGCCAGAAGAGATTGCTGACTTCTGAAACTTTCAAGTTTCAGAATATCTTCTGACTAAAATCATATATTTAATACTGCTAGAGAAGAAGTTTGTTAGAATAGTGCCTGGTTGATGATTCTTCCATAATCCGTATGGCAGGATTTGTATCTATCTGGTGGTCAACTGCATAAATTACAGAGAAGTACACAGTGGAAGCTTGCTATTTCTCACTGGGGGAAAGTATCTAGAGCCAGTTGTGAGATTCACTGCCCCTACCTGGCAGACTGTGGAGACCCAGGCTGCTTATTGGCAGTTCTGACATCCTACTGTATAAAACAAAAGACATTTTTAATTTCATTTTTTCATGAACTGTTGTGCATGATGCTTGGACATTCATGTAGAATGATAGACTATAGAGAATATTTTGACTTTTTTTATTTAAAAGAATGGTTCTAATGTGATTACCCTATGACAGAAAAAGGTGAGAGTCTGGGTTCACTAGGCTGTTTCTCCTACAGAAATAAATTATGCTATAGTTGAATATTTCTTTCTGCAATTTGTGTATTTGAAAGAATTTATTTGTCTGAACACAGTAGAACCAAACAGCAGGAGTTGGTTCACTGTTCCAATCCCTTTTTACCTAGTGCTCAGCCCAAAGCACTCTTCATGTTCTTCTCAGGGCTCAGTTCCTGGAAATTCCAAGAGCATGTCTTTGGCATATGGCTGCTTATGTCTCAACTTTGTGGTTTCTTTTGGCAACTAATGCCTCCAGATTATGTGCAGTGAAGCCCTCCCTGCCCACATATGCCTTGCATATAATTTGTGTGATGATGTAATTCTCTTTTGGGGCTTTAGTTATTTCTTGTATTTATCAAAAATAAGGTCTCGCTGCTGTACCTGCTTGTTTTAGCACAGTATCACCCAATCCAAACCAAAATTTTCTCTTGATGGTTTTTGTCTGATTGTGACTAAATACTCTATACCCTCCACATTTTCTGAATTGAAAATTATCACTCCTCCAAAAAATCCTTGATCCTCACATGCCTTTCCAAGCTCTGTTGGAGAATGTATGCTTGACTGATCTTCTAGTTAGAATCCAGAGCATTTATCCTGGGGACAATTACCAGTCTTCCTGAAAAATGTTTATTAGAATTGGGATTATCTAGTGAATATATACTTGTTCATGTGTCACTGCTGATATTTATCTCTTTGTCTAGATTTTTCCTCCACAGGCATTGCAAATTGAGTGCACATTACCACTATGGAGAAACTATTATGACATACATTCCTGATGTGACCGCAGATGTACTGAATGTACTGGAAAATCTGAGCCATGTGCCATTATGGACAGGGACTTTTTACAAGCACATGTAGTGCTAGGACAAGGGGCAATGGCTTTAAACTGAAAGAAGGTAGATTTAGATGACATGTAAGGAAGAAATGTTTCACTCTGAGGGTGGTGAGGCACTGGAACAGGTTGCCCAGAGAAGCTGAGGATGCCCCATCCCTGGAAGTGTTCAAGGCCAGGTTGGATGGGGCTTTGAGCAACCTGGTTTAGCGGAAGGTGTCCCTGCCCATCCAGCTGTTGAGATTTAAGATAGATGGTTGAACTGGTTTCACAGTTCTAATGAGTAGTGAGCATGTAAGGGAGTGAGGGGGAAGCATCATCAGTCATTCATTCCACATGAATCCAATAATGCCTTCTAGGGGGGAGAAATCTCAGAAACATTCCTGGGGGCTGCTATACATATCCCTACTCACAGAAATATTCCAGCTCTGTTTTTCTTTCTTTCAACTGTCACTGTGTTTTTCTGTTATTTTATTTGCTTTGACCAGCCAACATAGCTGATGCTGTTAAAACTGGAGAAAAAACCCACAGTAGCTTGAATGAGAAGTAAAGCAACACAATGAGCTGACTTACATTAGTGTGGAGCTCTCACAAGAGCCCTGAAATTATTTTTTAGTTAATTTGAATGGTAAAATGCTTTCAAAAGCAGCAGTGAATATGATACTTCTGCTCTTTATACAGCGAAACTGTGTAAGCAACAGTACGGAACTGTCAGACAATGCTCACTTTTGTGTTATTACTAAAGAGGCATTATGAATGTCTGTTTCTGTCAAAAAATGATAAACAAGAGGCCTGAACTGCACTTCATAGCCATGAGATTTGTAATAAATAATACTATTTAAGTTATATAAGAGACATAGTACATGAAAATTTAAATATAAAATATAAATTCTATTGTATTGTTATGTTGCATATTATTTATACTGTTAGTTCTTAAAGGTACAAAAAAGTATATGACAAAAATGAATGAGACCTTTTTTCCAGTGAGAAACTCTTTTTAAATAACTATCAGTTGTGCCAAGTTATGAAAATATTATTCATAGTATTTTTTCCAAGAACAAATATTAAGTTTTTTCTTAGGAGATTTTATCTCTCCACAGAATTTTTTGCAATATTTCAAGTAGTGAAAGTTAAATATATGGAAGTACATTTTTTTCAGGTACCTTTTACTGCAAATCCTCCTGTGATCACAATTTCATTCCTATTGGAGTGAATGTTATGGATTTTAGTCCTGACTCAGATTTAATGGAGACATTAACTTACTTTTTTTTCCTTTATGTTAGTTTCTTAAAAAATATTGCTCTTTTCTTTGTTTGGGTTTGTTTTGTTTTGTTTCCCCCCCTGAACAGTATAAAAAAGGGACTTTACATGCTGTAATGGTTTCTGGGTATTCTAATAATTCCTGTATACTGTGAATGTATATGCCTTCTTATTAGTAGTTAAACTTTAAATCTGTAAAAAGGAATGAAAAAAAAGGAATCATGAAAAGGAATGAAAGTAAGTAAGTAAGTATGTGTATAGGCAACACATGACATTGTAAGTAGCATTAAATTATAAGTAACACAGAACTGCGTTCTGTAAGACAAATTTTTGTGAACTTTTTGCTCACTGGTTATTGCAGCAGTTTTTCAGTTGGAGTACAGTCTTTTAATTAATTTTTTCTGGTTAGAAAAGTTATAATAGTTGGTGAGCGGGAAAACCATTGCTGATAACCCAGATAATCTCCCTTCTTGGCAAAAACATAGAAATTAATTATTGTACATGTTGCTAAATGCCCTGCAATGACCAATGGCAGGAAAGGGCTAAACGCGTGAATAACTAGAGTGAGCTCTTTCAGCTGCTTGAAGATGCCACCACAGGAGCTCTTAGCCTGTTTTAAGCTGGATAAGAAGCATTTAATAGGAGCACCACATTAAGAATATTAGCAATAGTCATTAACAGTTAATGTATAACATTTTAAGATACTCTAAAAACAAATAGTTAATAGATGTATTAACGCCACAACTATAGACTTCAGCAGTACTTCTCTTTTATGATAATAGCATTGCCTTTACCCAAGTTTAGCTTTGAGTTTTGCAGTAACTCAGCCGAGCAGTTCAAACTTTCTTCTAGTGGGTGTCATCATATGTTATCTGTCCTGCATAAGCTGCAGTAGTGCAAACAATACAGAAAATAATTTTCTTAACCAAATGTGCTTAACTAATGCAGATCTTGTTTTGTTCCAAGAATCAAGCACCACTAAAAATTGTTCTGATACTCTTTTTTTTGACATGGTGCCCAGTTTATCTTCCAGGGTTTTTCACACTGGTATTAATTTAGAGAATTGTCTTTGAGGAATACATTTGAGCAGAGATTCAAAGGCAGTATCTGGTTACAACCAGGTATTTATTTTTCTGTTGGCAATGTACGCTAATTATATACATCCAATACAGAATTTATTTGAGAAAAAGTTTTTAAAATTGGGAAGACATTATTTTTCTTTTGTGCTCTTGTATTCACTTAATTTGGTGAAAAGAAGAGAGAGATGATCTGTGTATGTGTAACATTGATACTGACCAGCTGCGAAAACAGCAACAGTGGAATAATCTTTTGAGGGAGACAAAATGTTTTTCAGAATTGTGGTGGTGTTTCATGTGAGGAAACATTCATAGTTGAAAAAAGTATTTCTCCCAAGCACTCATTCTTTATTTCTGTTGACTCCGCTTTATGTTTTATGTCCTTTGATTTTATTTTTTCTCCCATTCTGCCTCCCCCACCTTTTATCTCTGCCTGCCTTCCTGTTCTTTGCCTGTTTCTGTTCTAGCTTGTATTTTCCTATGTGGCCTTTTTAGGCCACTTCACTTGAGTGGAAGAGAAAGGTCTTTTGTGTTCTTTCTCCCACTGTGTTTTGCATCGTAAGGAAATAGAGAAATGGACAGTTTCTTGGGGGGAAGGAGTTGCCAACTTTCCTGATTCTGTGATCTTCCTGATTCTGGTTTTGGCCAGGACGGAGCTAGTTTTGTCTTCAGCAGCTCCTGTGTTTTGGATTTAGTGTGTGAAGAATGGTGATAGTGCACTGATGTTGTCGGTTGCTGCTAAACGATCAAGGACATTTTGCAGTTTCACAGGTTTTGCTAATGTGCAGGTGCAAAACCTGGGAGGGGTATAGCCAGAAGAGTTGATCCAAACTGGCCAAAGAGAGTATTCCATACCAGAGACGTCATGCCTGGTATAAGCGAGGGTTGGCCGGTGGGCCACTAGGCTTTTAGACCCTTAACTTGCCTTAATCCTTAAGCTTCCCTTCTGGGTTTTTTTTGTTTCCCTGTGTTTTTCCTTTTTGTTTTTCATTCGTTTGTTCGTCGTCAGGTGGTGAGAAATTGTGTATCGTTTGTTTTATATATTCTATTATCCTTATATATATTATCATTACTATCATTATTAATACATTTTTATATTTTTCCTTTGCTGTCCTGGTGAACTGCTTTTATCTCAACCTGCGAGTTTTCCTTTCTCTCCGACTCTCCTCCCCACCCCACTGGGGAGGGGAGAGAGTGAGCAAGCCGCTGTGTGGTATTGGGTTACAATTTGGGGTTAAACCTCTACATGATCCTAGTATCAGAAGTTTCTAGAATTGACAGCTACAAGATGCATACACTGTACCACAGGGTACATAGTGTATAAGGAGCAGGTTATGAAAATTTGCAGGCAAGAGAATACAGGGATTCCTCTGTGTCCCACTATGCTATTGTGACTGTATAGAGTCAGACAAAAAGTCCATCTATCTTGTAATGCTGACTCCAAAAGCTGCCAAAATCAGATGCCCAGAAAAGAATAGGAGAACAGGGCAAGACTACGTGGCAATACTTTTCCAAAATACTCCTGCATTTTCCATCTGTTTGAGATTCAAGGACTTTTCTGTAATTTGTGACCCATCATAGATTTTTCTTATATTAATTTATCCCTTTGTTTCATGATTCTACGTACGTTTTAGCATCCATAGTATCCTGATGCAAAGTGTTACGGCTTATCTATGCATTGTATGAAGAGTATCACCTTTTGGTTGTTTTAAAGGCAATTTTATTTGATACCTCCTAGTTCTTTCATAGCATTAGACAGTGAACGTTGTCTCCTCTTCACTTTGAAAAAAAATTAGCAGCACTTTTCATGGTCATTTTCACAGATATACAGTGCTTTATCTGTTGCTAGACCTTGAAATGCAACCAGATGTCAATGGTTGAGGATGGTAGAATAATATGTTTATTTCAGTCTGTGCTATCTGCAACTTTCCAGGGACCTGCCTGCATAATCTTCCATAGATGGCATTCCAGTAATCTAGCTGGGAAGTACAGCACATAAATGGTCTTGGCTCCTCAGAAACACTTTTGATAGTGCACCAGATGCAGGTAAAACAAAGCACTGTTTGCCACCAATGGTGTTTAGTCAGGGATTTTGGAAGCTTTTCCAGATTGTAAACGTTTCTGGGGAAGGAACAAGCAAGTTTCTCTATCAGCAAGGATTGCTTCCATTTTCTTTGGGTTCCTTTTACCTAACATTTTTTCTTCTTCAGGAGTTTGGGCGTGTGAATATTTGCATGATTATATTAATAAATATGTGAATTATTGACAGAGGTATCAATAATTAACAATTCTAAGCACATTCCTTTATAGTAACACCTTTACAATTTTTAATAATTTTGGCAAATTTGAGTGGAATGGTCCATAATTTTTTTACTTCAGACATCTATTTCAGGCTTTATTTCTTCTGCTGCTGCTGCTTTCTTTCAAACAGTCCTACCATATCTGAGTATGCAGCTGTTTGCCTGTGTTCAAGAAAGTCTTATAAATGATTGCATATCTACATCCTCTAGGTTTGAGACCAACTACCGAAATTCAACATTCAACAAAAGTGTTTGTTTTACAACATAAGACAAGGCTTTTATAATTTCCGTTAAAATCTGATATTTGGAGATATGATCAGATTGTCAGCCTTCTGGAAACCTCTTTTTGCACAAGCTCGGTAGAAAGCAGAAATTACATTCATTGGAGGTACTGTTCACAGTGAGTGTGCTCTCCTTGCCCTGAACACTGGACTGACTAGACTAAACATATCCCATCATTGCCTGTTAGAAGACTGGAAGAGGTGAGATTAATTTTTCTTAAAATTCCTTCTGATTGCTGCTGGGTGCTAAAACTGAGAGAAGGAAAACTGATTTCATTCTTCCTCTTGTTTGGATATAACATACAAGATAAATAGGAAGATGCTCACTTTAAGTAAGAAGAAATGGAGAAGTGGATTGGGATGGAAATCAGAATAGATGAGAACAGAATAGGATAGAGATGTATGAGGAGAGGAGAGTCAGAATGATTTATAAGTGCTTGAACACACTTTTGTTCACAGCCCAGAAATGAATATGGGACTCCAGAATCTTTGCTCTTCTGATCTGTAGGAAAAATGGTCCGCTAAATATCCTTCCTGTTTTTCACCTTTGTTCTCCCAGGCCAAATTGGCATATTCAAACAGAAGGTAGAAGTCTGTTATTGTTGCTCTCTTCGTACCAGTGAAGATCTGTACTGATGGAGATCTGTAAGCAAATCAAGATGGTTCCTTTAATGGTTCTTTTTGATCTATTTATTCTGTTTTCTTTTTTGAACATGCAGGAAATTTCATAAAAGCCCAAGTTAGAAGAATGTAAGATTTCCAAGTCAGTTAAAGTTGCCCTTCCAACCTGTGCTGGTTTTGGCTGGCGTAAATTTTCTTCATAGTAGCTAGTATGGGGCTATGTTTTGGATTTGTGCTGGAAACAGTGTTGGTAACACAGGGATGTTTTCATTATTGCTGAGCAGTACTTACACAGAGTCAAGGCCTTTTCTGCTTCTCAAAGCACCCCACCAGCGAGTAGGCTGGGGGTGCACAAAAATTTGGGAGGAGACACAGCCGGGACAGCTGACCCCAATGAACCAAAGGGATAATCCACACCATATGACATCATGCTCAGCAGTAAACTAGGGGGAAGTTTGGCCAGGGGGCCGCTGCTCAGGCACTGGCTGAGCATTGGTCGGTTGGTGGTGAGCAATTGTTTTCATTTGCATCACTTGTCTTTCTTGGGTTTTATTTCTCTCTCTTTGTTATTTTCCTTTTCATTACAATTTTTATTATTATTATTTTATTTCAATTATTAAACTCTTCTTATCTCAACTTGCAAGTTTTCTCACTTTTACCCTTCCAATTCTGTTCCCCCATCCTGCTGGGGGCGGCGGAAGGGGGGGGAGTGAGGGAGTGGCTGTGTGGTGCTTAGTTGCCGGCTGGGGTTAAGCCACAACACAACCTCAAACAGCCTTTCTTGTATGATGAATTACAATCTTTTGATTATGTTATCATATTCTATTTTTACCTGACATCATCATCTGTAGCATGAACACTGGTCTACAGGGAACTGGAGCCCATGCTGAGGAAAGCTATTGTTTCTAGGGCCCCCTGTAGGGCTTACTGATTGTAGCAGTTGGAAAGTGCAATGCATAAGGCAGGGAACTGGAGAAACAAAAAGATCAGCTCGTAATAAAGAAAATGTGATGTTATAATATAGAATGTGACTCTTTCCCTGTCACTGTTGGAGAGACCATATGTAACGCTGAGCAAGGCACTGGAATCAAATTTTCTCAACTGTTCTTTGCACATTTCCAATTAACTGGACTCTTCATTTGTATAGCTGGGGTTTATTTGCAACTGGAACATGCTCTTGCAGCTACAAGTAAAGGTAACAGGAGCTATTCTTTGAACATGTAAAATAACATCAGAGTCTTTACTCTCCAGAAAGAAAAAAATCACATACTGACGTGTCTTAGATTGGACAATTGAAGTTATTATTCATTATTTCTTATAACTTTCTCCTTAATATCTCAGTGCCTCACTTTTTTCCCCTATAAAATGAGACTGTCAGTGGTATCTAATCTTATGTTGCTGTTAAGACTATCATATTCTGCAGTTTGTAATACCCTCCCAAAAATGGTAGAATAGAGGTGAGGCTGCAACTCTTCAGTTAGAAGTTAGGAAACATGTCCAATCACACAATGGGTAGTGAGGGAACCTACTGAGGAGCACATTATAAGGGTGTGCGAAGGGATGGTGCTGGTGGTTTTGCCCTACCTTGCTTCTGATTAAGAGGCACAAACATTAAATGGCACAAGCTAGTTGAAAAATTTTGGTTTAAAGTCTCGTACGTATTTTGGGCACCTTTCTGTAAAGTTAGAAACCTTTTTAAAATATATTGGCTAAGTAGCTTTCACTGCAATAACCATGGCCCCGTTACACAACTGGAAAATAATGTTTTTATTGCAAAATCAAGATCATGGGCTGCCCAAGTGGAGAGTGCACCTGTGAATGTAATAGAAAAGATTTTGAAATTATTCACATAAGTTTTTATTACAAACACATTTTTCATACAAGGATGTGTGTGTCAGTTGACTAAGTCTAAGATTGCCCTCTTTCTTGGGGATGATAAAATAATATTTCAGGCTTAGAAAATCGTGTAAATATGTTGAAAAAAAAAATCCCCTGCTGCCAGAAGGAAGGTACTGAGAGTGTGTGTATGTGTATCCATTGCCATAGTGCGATAGAAAGGACTGCTATGCTAGGATCACATATAAAATTAGAAATCTGGGTAATTAATTGCACTTGCAGACAGTGCAAGCTGGAGCTATTTGTCATTTTTGAAAAACACACTTTGCATGTTTAGGCGTGTCCGGTGCTCAGTGGTACATCACAGCATCCACTGTGCACCTAGTGGTTTGGCAAATTGTGAAGAATATCATGTTGCTATACAGAAAGGCTGATGGCGACCAGAAATTGTATTTTCTGTAGACACATTAAAGGCTCCTTCTTTAGTCCCAAGGGCAGATTTAACAGGTGTAATAGACTTTTCATGACTGCCTGTTGAGGTCTTTTAAAATGGGTCATTCACTGATGGCAGTTTTAAATGGCTTTGTTCTACCTATCTCAAAAATTGTATTGTTTTCATAGAGATTTATCTTTCAGGTTTTCTTCTTGACGTTCTTGCGTTCAGTGATGTTCCTCTGAGAGCTATCCTGATGTTTCCCAAAATGGAAATATATTTCAGTCCCTGTGGGAACTCTTAAATATCAATTCATCAGTGTGCAAATAAGTTCATAAGACTCCTGCAGCATTAACTTTGTAGTACTGAGGCTAATGATTTTTCTCCTCAAAGAGCCCAAGAAAACAGAGAAGTTTTTTCATCTTTTTATAGGTATAGAGCTAAGGCACAGATTGCCTGAAATGTCCAACGTGATGCAAAAAGTTTGCAGCAGAGCTGGGAAGAGAACCTTTATCTCTGGAACACATAAAAGATTCCTTATTCCGTAAGAACATCTTGCCTTACCTAGGCTTTTTTATGGTGTTGCTTCATAATGCTTCTAAATTAGCTAATCTTTGACAAATAAGATCACGTATGGATTTTTTGCAAGTAGCTGATTTTTTTTCACTATTAAAAATCAAGTCAAGCTTATGGTATTTAATAAGACAAGGCATGAAATTAAATTTTACTAGAGAAAGTAATGAGTTTTTCAAAGAAATTTTCTATCTGCTCAACCACAAAGTAATGGGGGATGTTTTATAAATCAGAAAATAGAAAAGAAAGAATTTTAGGGAAAAGGATGATGGAGACTTGTACTGTGTAAGGGAATATTAGCTGTATTTGCAGGTAGGATTTTCTTTAAAATGAGGCAGTGGCATTTCCATCAGATTTAAGAGATAGATAATATTTTGAAACTGTGAAAATCACAATATACTCACAACAGAAGGTGATTTTGCACCCTACTGAAAATCTAAATCAGCCCTTCTAGATGTCAAAACATGACTGTTCACTTTCAATGAAGGGAAGAAACCAGTTATTAATATTCTAATGTCTAGGAATTGGGTTATTTGGAGTGTGCTCAGGATAGAGTAGTTTTAAAGAAAGTGAATGCTCACTTTTTGCAAATGATGGCATACCTAATAGACTGCTCAGGGACAATGGGCACACTATTTTCGCAGTGAAAGTTGTCTTCCATGCGTACTGTGAAGTCATGGAAAGGCAGAGGTGGCATCTGGGATAACTGAAAGAATAATGGAGAACTGAGTACAAGGAATACTTGCCTGTCAATATCACATTGTTTTTCTAATATAGTTGGCCAGGGGCATCAAACAGCTGTTGGAACTGTCTTTGAGTGCCAGGTAGCATCAGACTGACAAAAATAAGGCACCACGAGGAGCCAGGCTGAGCAATCAGCCTGCTCTAACCCAACAGCCAAGGACCTGAGGTCACCATCAGGGAGCAGCAGGAGTGGGGCTGCTTGCTCCGGGCAGGCAAGCTGGGAGCTGAGGTCAGGCTGTGCTGGGATGCAAAGCCTGAATGCAGCAGGCAGAGCTGGCCCTAGACATGGCAAAGTGATGAACCACATCCAGGGTCCAATCAGAGAGCCCAGGCAGGAGGCAGGACCAGGGACAGGACTGGTGATAAGGCTCCAATGTGGCTCCAAGCTCACGTAGAAACCAGGGCCAAAGTTAGGGCTGCAGACCAGCTATGGTGTATATACAAGGGATCCATCCAGGAGCTGGAGCTGGATGTAAGGCTGTGCCTACAGCAGCGCTCAGGTGGGGACTGAAGTCCCAGCCCTGAGCTCAGCCTGAGCCCATGGGTGGGGTGTGGGTGGAGGTCCCAGGTGAGGCTGGTCAGGGTCATTCAAGGCCTATTGGTGCACTTATGGCTCTGACAGTCACTATGGGCGGGTTGTCCTGGTGGATTCAAGAACGCAAAAGAATGGCAAAAAGCTGTATTCTAGGCTGCAGATTGTACCTGGTAGCTGCAGATTAGGGACAGCAGTGAAAAGAAAACCAACACAACTGAGGAATAGTACAAAACCATGGGGCTCTCAGGCCTAGGTCTAGAAAGGGTCCTGGTCATCACTGGAAATGCTTCGAGGGAGTGAGAAGAGAGAAAGGTATTAGAGTAACATGAAGACTGACCAACTGTCCCTTGCCAAAGTGAAGGCAACACTCGTCTCCCACCAACAGCCAAAATTCCCAATAAGAGACTGTTGTGAAGACCAGTATGCTTCAAGAAGCAAGAGGCTTACTTTGTCAGAACGGGGAGATAACCTGTTGTGTGGGTTTTTTTGTTTTGTTTTTGTTTGTTTTTTTTTCTAATTTAGGTTTAGATTTTTAGGAATACACTTCTATAAACCACTTCGAATTGTTCACCTGATTCCTTGTTTGTCATTGGACAAATCACTTGGGTCTCCTATCCTTCAGCTTTTCAGATATGGAAAAAAAGAGGCATAACACTTACTACCCTGCGGTCTAAAACACTGTAAGATAAAAGCCATGTGTTTGAGATTTTAAGAAAAAAATTTCCATCAAATTTTCTTTTATGATACACTTATTAAAATCAAAAGATACATCACTAAATAATGAATTCCTGGAATTCTATGAAGCAGTGTGGCTTAACAACCAAGTAAAGCAGATAAATGCAGCAGCAAGGATAGTCAATATTTATTAGTTTGTGTTTCTCATCTCTTTCTACCTTTCATCTTTTATATCCTTAAATTGTATCTGCATACTTTGTGAAACACATCAGCTCCACTTGCTTTCCATTTTGCTTCATTTTTATATTTCTATTCTTCTGAAGACATATAAAATGAGATTACTTGTATGCTCTGAGTTATTTCACGACAGACTGTTTTGTTGGAAGAGATTAAAAAGAACTTTCCCTCCTTTTGTCAGTGAAATGTTGGCTCCAGAAAGAGGAGTTTAAACGGGACATTAGTAGTGTGTGAGCTTGGGACTGATCTTTCACTTAAGCTCAGTTTTTGTTTGCCCAAGAATGTGCTTAATCAAGACATTATTGTGGTTAATTCTTCACTGTTAAGGATAATTCCTTACACTAGGAATTCTACTGAGTGCAGCACCAAGTAAAATGTTGACACAGACATCATCATAGTCATTGATTTATTAATGGCTTAATCTGAAATTTATGTAGTGTGTTACCTGTGTGCTATCACTTGCTGTAGTGCCAAACTGAGGTCATAAAAGCTCGTGCTACTAAAAATTATATAATTAGATATTTGGTTATTTTTCCTTAATTTAATTTGAAACTGTATTCTGCGTGAATGTACTTGTTGGTAGACATGTTATGAGGAATACAAAATTACAATGAGAATACTCAATATGCATTTTTTAGCTTTTGAGTTGTAGATTATAAATATACTTTCCAGACTTTGTTAAGCATCAGGTTCAGAGAATAAAGGGAGAAGGAACAGGAACTGAATTCTCCTATAGAAATAGGAAAAATGCAAATTCAGGCATTTTAAAATGAGAAATATGGAGCTATGTTGTGATCAGGTGCAAAATGACTTTAATGGAGGAAGAGATTCTATAGCTGCTGCTGCTGAAAGTGATGTTTTTTCATACCTGTGATTTGCATTGTGGTATAGTTTGAAAGCTACAATTAGAGATCTTTATTGTTCTTGGTAAATTTGAATACAAAGTTTTAATTACAATGGCATTTCTATGAGTAGAATTTTGAACTTGCTGTTCTCACACATGGATACATTTAATAGGTTTACACTGGCAAAGTGACAGGATTTTTTTCCTCCATCTCTGAAAGCTAATTCTCATTTCGAATATGTATGCTTAAAGTAAAGTAATTGGGTTCTTTTTGCAAATCTTTTACTGGAGGTGAAACTTTCTGTTTTGTTTAGCTTTGTTGAGTAGCCTGACTGTTAACTGTGGCTTTTGAAACAAACAAACAACAAACCAACAACCAGGTTCTGTACTGAATATTTGCTTTTCTACTTGACATCTTCACTTTGCATCCCCATGTAATTTTCACTTGATATCTTTCCCCATCTATATGCTTTACAGGGATTTTTCTCAGCCAATGTTTTTTAAAGCAAAGGCTTGGAAGTTTCATCTCCAGTGCTGGACTAAGGTGTAAACAAACTAATGGTGATCTGCATCTTTATATTTTAACTGCCTTGAAGGACTTGAATGGGAAGGTGTTATGAGTTCCCTGCCTCTGAACATAATGGCCCTGCAAGGTATCTCCAGTGGGATACCTAAAGCTCTAGAGGTTTTTTTTGTCTCTTTAGGTATCTCAATTCCCTGTATATCGAATAGCAATGATGACTGTCTTCTGGTGTTCAGGGAGTTATAAGAATGTTTGAGGAATCCTTCCCCTCTAGAAAGGTGTCCGTGCTATGACACTGTTAAGTCTCAACCTAGTAATCTTTTCCCTGAACACTTAGGCTAGGAAGATCCATCTATTGTAACTTTAGCTGGATATTTAATTCAATGCATCTATTTAATGGGGAAAAAAAGAGTTTGTGTAATCCCATCCTAAGGTCAGTTTTTAACAGTTACTCTGTACAGCTGCTTTTTAGAGGTAATGGTAGATTGAACCTCACTGATTAACTCAATCTTGATACCTATTTTTGAAATAACAAAAGTTAGATGAAAATGCCAGTTTGCACTTGCTTGAGTTTGAGTAATTTGGGGTTTGTTGCTTAAGTGCATCAATTAAGACTCATCGTTCTAACTCTTTCATTTCTGCTTAATTCTTCTTACCCTGAAACGTTTAACATGCATTCTTTCTTTTATTCTCTTTTCCAGCACTGTGTGGAGGAGAGGAGAGTTTCTTGTGTGCCAGTGGGATCTGCATCCCAGGGAAACTGCAGTGTAATGGCTACAATGACTGCGATGATTGGAGTGATGAGGTCCATTGCAGTAAGTTTCCTAAACCTTGCAGTGTTCTGTTGAAGCACTGAATTCATTCAGCAAAACCTAAAAACTAAAGAAGGCTATTGGTACAGAATAGGAGCTTTGCATAGTATTTGCGTATATTGACATTTGGATTCTCTCAGTTGCCATTGAATGTGTTTACCTTTGCTCACTCTGGCCACAGCACGTGTTTTTGATCTATGACTTTTTATGCCTGGAAGCAGATTCTAACATTTCTGCAAGGAGTCATGTGGAAATTAGAAGTATTTGGGAGCTTTTTTTTTTTTAAATGGATCAATAACATGCATCAGAAGAGCACTTCTGATAATAAACTGAAGACTCTTAGTTGTATCTTTTTCCTCGTCCTTGGCATTGATTTTGCAGCAGATGCAAACCCATCTGTTTAGAAAGTTCTCTTGGCCTCAACCCTGGATGTGGTTTATTTAAATAAATCCCAGTATATGGTGCAGTAGAAAAGAAAAATGAATATACATACTTAATATTTTAATTTCTTATTTATTTCTCTGTGGTAGTGTGTCTCTTTAGAGCTCCTATGTGTTTTTCTGTGTTGGCAAAAACATCTTTGGACTACTAACACCTTTAGAAAAGCTGAGCAAATGTACAGTAGGAAAACAAAAGGAAAAAAAAAGAAGGAAAATGTGGAACAATGACTAAATAGGGACTGTAGTAGGACATGATGCCACAAAACAGTGCTGTCCATTCAGATTTTGGAAAATGTCAGACCGGGGGTTGAGTTCCAGACTGTGCAGTTTAGACTCGCCTCAAAATATTTGTTCTTGTTAGTGATTTAAGAGCCTGGGCATTCCAAGACTCACAAAGCTGCTTTTAAGGAAGTTGCTGATAGATTTTATCTGGGATACTCCAAGGAATAAATGATGGCTGCAATTTCCTCCTGGTCTCAATATGAATGAGGCTAGACCTTGCTTTTCCTTTAATAGCGCACAATTTATTTAATGGAGGTTGATATAATTTCTGTTACATAAAAAGTATTGTATGTTTTTATCTTTGAATTTTTCCTGTCAGTGTTAACTTCAGTTTTTAATGTAAGCTAAAAAATTTTAAATTGCCTATGAGACTATGGCACTCAAATTCCATTAGAAATGGGAAAAGAAGAAATTAGTAATATAAGAATAAAAATATTACATGTCTTGAAAAAACAAGACCTTCTTGAATTACACAGCAGAAATAGCGAAACTGAAGGAGGATTTATTTGCCTGAAAGTTTGTCTGATAAAAGATTCTGTGCTTCCTGCAGTCCTTGCCCCTCTCAAATTCTTAAGTCACCTCATAGAATCGTAGAATAGTTTGGGTTGGAAGGGACCTTTAAAGGTCATGTAGTCCAACTCCCCTGCAATGACCAGGGACATCTTCAACTAGATCAGGTTGCCCAGAGTCCCATCCAGCCTGACCTTGAATGTTTCCAGGGATGGGGCATCTACCACCTCTCTGGGCAACCCGTTCCATTGTTTCACCACCTTCACTGTAAAAAATTTCTTCCTTCTATCTAGTCTAAAGCTACCTTCTTTTAGTTTAAAACCATTACCCCTTGTCCTATAACAAAAGACCCTGCTAAAAAGTTTTTCCCCATCTTTCTTATAAGCCCCCTTTAAGTATTGAAAGGCTGCAATAAGGTCTCCCCAGAGCCTTCTCTTCTGCAGGCTGAACACCACCAACTCTTTCAGCCTGTCTTCAGAGGAGAGGTGCTCCAGCCCTCTGATCATTTTTGTGACCCTCCTCTGGACCCGCTCCAGCAGGTCCGTGTCTTTCCTGTGCTGAGGGCTCCAGAGCTGGACACAGGACTCCAGGTGGGGTCTCACCAGAGCCGAGTAGAGGGGCAGAATCACCTCCCTCGACCTGCTGGCCACGCTTCTTTTGATGCAGCCCAGGATACGGTTGGCCTTCTGGGCTGCGAGCACATGTTGCTGGCTCATGTCCAGCTTTTCATACACCAGTACCCCAAAGTCCTCTGCAGGGCTGCTCTCAATCCCTTCATCCCCCAGCTTGTATTGATACTGGTGGTAGCCCCGACCCCGGTGCAGGACCCTGCATTTGGCCTTGTTGAACCTCATGAGGTTCACCCAGGCCCACTTCTTGAGCTTGTCCAGGTCCCTCTGGATGGCATCCCGTCCCTCAGGCTTGTCCACCGCACCACTCAGCTTGGTGTCGTCCTCAAACTTGCTCAGGGTGCTCTCAATGCCACTGTCTATGTCACTGATGAAGATATTAAAGAGTACTGGTCCCAGTACAGACCCCTGAGGGACACCACTTGTCACGGATCTCCACCTGGATGTTGAGCCATTGACCACTACCCTCTGGATGCGACCATCCAACCAATTCCTCATCCACTGAGCAGTCCACACATCAAATCCATATCTCTCCAATTTAGAGAGAAAGATGTTGTGGGGCACCATGTCAAAGGCCTTACAGAAGTCCAGATAGACGACCTCTGTAGCTCTTCCCTTGTCCACTGATGGAGTCACTCCATCGTAGAAGGCCACTAGGTTGGTCAGGCAGGACTTGCCCTTGGTGAAGCCATGCTGGCTGTCTCCAGTCACCACCCTGTCCTTCATGTGCCTCAGCATAGCTTCTAGGAGGATCTGGTCCATGATCTTCCCAGGCACAGAGGTGAGGCTGACAGGTTGGTAGTTCCCAGGGTCCTCCTTCCTACCCTTTTTAAAAATGGGTGCAATGTTTCCCTTTTTCCAGTCCCCAGGGACTTCACCTGACTCCCGTGACTTTTCCAATATCATGGAGAGTGGCTTGGTATCTCCATCAGCCAATTCCCTCAGGACTCTGGGATGCATCTCATCAGGTCCCATAGACTTAACGTATGTTCAGGTTCCTCAGGTGGTCACAAACCTGATCTTCTCTTACAGTGGGAGGGACTTTGCTCCCCCAGTCCCTGTCTTGTGGTCCATCCACTCAAGAGGTGTGGGAAGAGAGATTGCCAGTGAAGACTGAGGCAAAAAAGTCATTGAATATGTCAGCCTTCTCCTAATCCGTTGTTACCAGTTTGCTAGTCTTGCTCATCGGGGGGTATGCTTTCTTTGACCTTCCTTTTCTGCCTGACATACCTGTAGAAGCCCTTCTTATTTTTCTTTGCATCCCTTGCCAAGTTCAGCTCCATCTGCGCCTTGGCCGTCCTGACCCCATCCCTACACAACTGGGCAGCGTCCCTGTACTCTTGCCAGGATACCTGTCCCTGCTTCCACTGCCTGTGCATTTCCTTCTTCCCTTTAGTTTGACCAGCAGGTCTCAACTCAGCCATGCTGGTCTCTTGCTTTCTTTGCCTGATTTCTTACACCTGGGGACCAAGAGCTCTTGCGCTCTATGGAAAGCCTCCTTAAAGATCTGCCAGTTCTGTTCTGCTCCCTTGTCCCTGAGGGCAGTTTCTCAGGGGGTCCTATTGACTAACATTGACTAACTCCTTGAAGAGCTGGAATTTTGCTTTCTGAAAATTCAGGGTCCTGTCTTTACTTTTCGCCTGACCCATATCCCTCAGGACTGTGAACTCCACCAGTGTGTGATCACTGCAGCCCAGGCTGCCTCCAATCTTGACGTCACCGATTAGCTCACTTGCGTTGGTGACCGACAGGTCCAGTATTGCATCCCCTCTGGTAGGGGTGTCTATTGCCTGGCTTAAGAAGTTAGCCTAAATGCATTCCAGGAGTCTCCTGGATTGCCTACAGCTCACTGTGCTACTTTTGCAGCAGACATCAGGGTGGTTGAAGTCCCCCAGCAGGACGAGAGCGTGCGAGCCGCTGTGCCTCCTGTAGCTGGAGCAAGAAGGCTTCGTCAATAGGCTCCCCTTGATTGGGCAGCCTGTAGTAGACTCCAGCTACAAAGTTCCCTTTGTTGGCTCTGTCTCTGATTCTTACCCATAAGCTTTCAACCTGCTCGTGGCTATTCTTCAGAGACAGCTCTTCACAATCTATCCATTTCTTGATGTAGAGGGCAGCCCCTCTGCCCATCCTTCCTCCCCTGTCCCTTCTGAACAGCTTGTAGCCATCAATAGCTGCACTCCAGTATGGGATTCATCCCACCAAGTTTCAGTAATGGCAACTAGGTCGCAGCTTTCTAGCAGCACGGTGGCTTGCAGCTCCTCCTGTTTGTTGCCCATGCTGCACGCACTGGTGTAGAGGCACTTCAGCTGGGCTGTCAGCCATGTCACCTTCTTAGAGGAACACACCTTAATTCCTTTGAGGTATTTCACTGGTGTTGCCCTGTTGGCTCCTGTTACCTCAGTGTCGTGGTTTAACCCCAGTCAGCAACCAAGCACCACACAGCAGCTCACTCACTGCCCCCTCCCCAGTGGGATGGGGGAGAGAATTGGAAAAAAACTCATGGGTTGAGATAAAGACAGTTTAAGACAGCAAAGGAAGAAATAATAATAATAATAAAAGAATATACAAAACAAGTGATGCACAATGCAGTTGCTCAACACCCACTGACTGATGCCCAGCCCCTACCCTAGCAGTGATCCCCCTGGCCAGCTTCACCCAATTTATATACTGAGCGTGATGTCATATGGTGTGGAATATCCCTTTGGCCAGTTTGGGTCAGCTGTCCTGGCTGTGCCCCCTTCCAGCTTCTTGTGCACCTCCAGCCTTCTTGCTGGTAGGGTATGAGAAACCGAAAAGTCCTTGACTTAGTATAAGCACTGCCTAGCAACACCTAAAACATCAGTGTGTTATCAACATTATTCTCATACTGAATCCAAAAGCACTGTACCAGCTACTAGGAAGAGAATTAACTCTATCCTAGCCAAAACCAGGACACTCAGGAGCCCCAGGCTCATCTCCGTAAGACTTCAAGTGTGCTGCAGTGTAGCCAGCACGTCTCAGAGCAACAGGCTGAGGGCCCTTGCAAGCACCCCATCCCTCTAACTTTGGTGTGTCATCCCACAGCTTGTCACGGGCAAGCCTGATATTATCCCCCTCCTCCTTCAAGTCTAGTTTAAAGCTCTGTCAATGAGCCCCATTAGCTTGCAAGCAGAGACCATTTCCCCCTTTGAGAAAAGTGAATCTCATCTGATGCCAGCAAGCCTGGTGCCGTGTAGACCATCCCATTACTGAAAAACGCAGAATTGTGCTGGTGACACCAGCCACAGAGCCATCTATTGACAGACTGGGTCTGTCTGTTTTTTTCAATGTCGCTGCCCGCAACTGGAAGGAGAGAGGAAAAAATTACCTGTGCTCCGGATTCCCTTACCAACCATCCCAAGGCTCTGAAGTCTCTTTTGATTGCCTTTGGACTACACGTTGCAGCTTCATCGCCACCCATATGAAAGAGCAGTAATGGGTAATAGTCCGAGGGCTGTACCAGGCTAGGAAGTTTCCTAGTGATGTCCTTAACCCGGGCCCCAGAGAGGCAGCAGACTTCCCTAAGAGGTGAGTCTGTCCAGCATATTGGACCCTCTGTTACTCTCAGAAGGGAAGTCGCCTACAATTATAACCTGTCTTTTTTGCCTCACGGAGGTAGTCATGATATGGGAAGCAGGCCTTTCTGACTTTGGCAACACCTCTGATGTATATGGACCATCATCCATTGACTGGCCTTCCACATCCAGAGCCTCGTACCTGTTGTACAGAGGCAACTGGGAAGGCGAGGTGGACAAGGAGGTGGGCAACTGTTACCTTGCGCTAGTTATTTTTATTGCCAAGTAATATGACCCTAAAATTATGTTTTTTGCACAGCAGTGTTTTATTCCTGGTTTAAGTAAAACACACTTTCAAGGGTGCATTAGTTTGAGATGTTTGGTTTGATTTTCATTATCTTCCCTCTTCAGAGTGCTACAAAGAGGAGACCTTTGGGCATCCTGACAGTTCATGTCCCCTTTTCTGACAAAGGCCACAGCCATGTATTAGGGCAGCGATGTTATTAATCTCATTGGAATGAAGAGGTTTCTTCTTCTATTGAGAAAAAAGCAAAACTACTAAACTTCCATGAATGAAAAATAAATGGCAAACATTGCTATTAACCCTAAAAATATATTTTCTTCAAGTCCAGCCAATATATGCGAGTTTTAAGTGTATAAGTAGTTTGAAGAGTCTGCCTTATTTCTGTAGGGATCATTATAGATTAGGTTATAATTTTATAATGAATTCATAATTAAATTTATGAAATAATTGAATTTTTAATTTTTAAAACAGTTCTCCTTTGATCAAAGTATATGCTGTCAAATTTAAGTCTTATTGTAGGCTCAATCATAAGGTGTTTCATTTCAGTTTCAAGATAGTTCAGTAGTAACTTTCACAGTGACTAACATTTCCATAATAATGAAAATTTTCAATACTCCCAAAAATTTAGTTGCTATTCACTATTTAATTATTAAATATTTGGCAATATTTAGCAATATTTGAGAAATAAAATAAAAATTTGAATTTTTATGCTTTATTCTATTTTGAATAAACTGAATTCTGACTGCTAGTGCTTACACATAGCTTTCCAGTGTTTAACTGAACCCAGAACAACACACGGAAAAGTTGTTCCCTTCTTATTAAGTCCATACTATATTTGCTTATAGGAAAGTTTTATCTAGCGTGAAATTTATTTTCAAATTTTTGTTGTTAACCTTGATGGTGGAGGGAATGGATTATATGAAACAATAGCAGCAGATTTAGCTTAGAGTAAACAGCACTAATGCATTGAAGAGGATAATTAGGTATAAACACATGGCTCACTTCTAGTCCAATTTCTACTCCATTGAATGCTGGGGAGCTGTTTTATCTGCATGAGAATCGTAAGCAAAGAGTGTGGGCAATATAGATGGAGAAAAAATATTTGTACTTTTTGTTCTAGAAAACAAACTTATGTAGCAGTAGGTTGTTTAGGAGCAAAAATTACACAGAAAGGCAAGTATTTCTACAGCTGAGAAGAGACCACATGAGACTCTTCACAATCCATGAGTCAATCAGAGCTCTGAGGAGAATCTTTTCATTACAGTTACTTCCCAAATGAGATTAAAAGGCTTTTAAACTCAAAATGCCAAGCTTTATTAGAATGTGTCCTGGTTTAGGCCGGGACGGAGCTACTTTTGTTTTCAGCAGCTCCTGTGTTTTGGCTTTAGTGTGAGAAGAACAGTGATAGCACACTGATGTTGCTGGTTGCTGCTGAACGACCAAGGACATCTTGCTGTTTTCCAGGTTCTGCTAACGTGCAGATGCAAAACTTGGGAGGGGTATAGACAGGATAGTTGATCCAAACTGGCCAAAGAGAGTATTCCATACCATAGACGTCATGCCTGATATAAGTGAGGGTCAGTCGGTGGGCCACTAGTCTTTTTAGGCTTTTGAGGCTTTTTGGGCTTTTGAGGCTTTTGAGACCTTTAACTTGCCCTAATCGTTAAGCTTCCCTTCGGGTTGCTTTTTGTTTCCGTATTTTTCCTTTTTGTTTTTCGTTCGTTCGGCTGTTTGTTCCCTCGCCTGCTCTCTCTGGAACTTGCTGTTCTGGGATAGCTGGGGGGGGGATACCCCTGCTCCCTGCCTGCTGCTCGGGACAGGCTGTGTCGGTCGTCGGGTGGTGAGAAATTGTGTATCGTTTGTTTTATATATTCTATTATCCTTGTATATATTATCATTATTATCATTATTAATATATTTTCATATTTTTCCTTTGCTGTCCTGGTGAGCTGTTTTTATCTCAACCCGCGAGTTTTCCTTTCTCTCCAATTCTCCTCCCCACCCCAGCGGGGAGGGGGGGAGTGAGCGAGCGGCTGCGTGGTATTGGGTTACAATTTGGGGTTAAACCACGACAGAATGTAAAAGAAAAAATTAACCCGCTAAAAGAGAAAACTGAAAGAAACTTGATAGAATAGAAATGAAGAGGATTTACAAATGAAACTTCCTTTGCTGACTGTGGCCTTGAAGGTTGGGTCTTTGGGCTTGTTTCAGTCAACTCAGGAACTTTCTTTTTCTCAGCAAATTCTGTTCTGTGTTCTTTTGCCCTTAGGAAGTTTCTTTATCCCAGTGGAGCCCTGTCCATGTGTTTGTTTCCTACTCTTTCCAGCTTTGTTTCAGTCTCTGATGTGCTTTAGGTTTGCTCTTTGTTGAATTCTTGCTCTGCGTCCTCTACTCTGTAAAAGCTGTAACATAACGCAGAACTGCATGCAAACAGATAGGTTTCTCAGGGATGACAATAATGGTGCCAATAATTAATTTTGGGGGGAGAAATAGATTTCTCTCAGCTGTATGCTTTATTGGAATCACAGTAATTAATTTCAGTCTGATATATGTTAATGAGAGGGATTGAAAATTGAGGTGGTTTGAAAACTGGATGAATGGTTGGGCCCAGAGAGTGGCGATCAGAGGCATGAAGTCTGTTTGGAGGCCAGTAACTAGCAATGTACCCCAGGGTCAATACTAGGTCCAAGTGCGTTCAACATCTTCGTTGATGACCTGGATGATGGGGCAGAGTGTACCCTCAGCAAGTTTGCTGATGACACCAAACTAGGAGGAGTCGCTGTCACACCAGAGGGTCATGCTGCCATCCAGAGGGACCTCAACAGGTGGGAGAAATGGGCTGACAGGAACCTCATGAAGTTCAACAAGGAGAAGTGTGGAATCCTGCACTTGGGAAGGAACAACTCCCTGCACCAATACATGGTGGGGCTGCCCAGCTGGAAAGCAACTTGGCAGAAAAAGACCTGGGGTTCCTGATGGACACCTGGTTGAACATGGGTCAGCAATGTGCCCTTGCCGCAAAGAAGGCTAATGGTATCTTGAACTGCGTTAGAAAAAGTATCCTTCCCATCTACTCAGCAGTGGGTGAAACCACACCTGGAGTATCATAGAATCATAGAATGATTTGGGTTGGAAGGGACCTTAAAGATCATCTAGTTCCAACTCCCCTGCCATGGGCAGGGACACCTTCTGCTAGACCAGGTTGCTCAAAGCCCCATCCAGCCTGGCCTTGAACACTTCCAGGGATGGGGCATCCACAACTTCTCTGGGCAACCTGTTCCAGTGCCTCACTGCCCTCATAGTGAAAAATTTCTTCCTTTTATCTGATCTACATCTACCCTCTTTCCATTTAAAGCCATTACCCCTTGTCCCATCACTACATGCCATTGTAAAAAGTCCCTCTCTAGCTTTCTTGTAGGCCCGCTTTAGGTACTGGAAGGCTGCTAGAAGGTCTCCCCAGAGCCTTCTCTTCTCCAAGCTGAACATCCCCAACTCTCTCAGCCTGTCTTCAGAGAAGTGGTGCTCCAGCCCTCTGATCATCTTTGTGGCCCTCCTCTGGACTCGCTCCAACAGGTCCCTGTCCTTCTTGTGTTGGGGGCTCCGGAGCTGGATGCAGTACTCCAAGTGGAGTCTCACCAGAGCGGAGTAGAGGGGCAGAATCACCTCCCTCAACCTGCTGGCCACGCTTCTTTTGATGCAGCCCAGGATATGCTTGGCTTTCTGGGCTGCAATCGCGCATTGCCAGGTCATGTTGAGCTTCTCATCAATCAACACCCCCAAGTCCTTCTCCTCAGGGTTGCTCTGCCCAGCCTGTGTTTGTGGTTGGGATTGCCCCAACCCAGGTACAGGATCTTGCACTTGGCCATGTTGAACTTCATGAGATTTGCACAGGCCCACCTCTCAAGTCTGTCAAGGTCCCTCTGGATGGCATCCCTACCCTCCAGCATGTCGACTGCATCACACAGCTTGGTGTCATCAGCAAACTTGCTGAGGGTGCACTCCATCACACTGTCCATGTTGCCAACAAAGATATTAAACAGTGCCGGTCCCAATACTGATCCAAGAGGAACACCACTCATCACTGATCTCCACTTGGGCATCAAGCTGTTGACTGCAACTCTTTGAGTGCGACCATCCAGCCTTATCCACTGCGTGGTCCATCTGTCAAATCCATGTCTCTCCAATTTAGAGACAAGGATGTTGTGTGGGATAGTGTCAAACGCTTTGCACAAGTCCAAGTAGAAGATGTCAGTTGTTCTTCCGTTATCCACCAACGCTGTACCAGTTCTGGGCTCTTCAGTACCAGAGAGACCTGGCCATAATGGAGAGAGTCCAGCAAAGGGCCACGAAGATGTTTAAGGGACTGGAGCATCTGTTCCATGAGGAAAGGCTGAGAAAGCTGGGACTATTTAGCCTAGAGAAGGCTGAGGGAGCATGTTATCAATGTATATAAATGCCTGAAGGGGAGGGTGTAAAGAAGATGGAGACAGGCTCACTGGTGCCCAATGACAGGACCAGAGGCAGTGGGCACAAACTGAAACGCTGGAGGCTCTTCCTGAACATCAGGAAACTTTATTTTTTTACTATGAGGGTGACCAAGCACTGGCATAGATTGCCCAGAAAGGTGGTAGAGACTCCATCCATGGAGATACTAAAAAACTGCCTGGACACACTCCTGGGTAGCTGGCACTACGTGGCCCTGCTTGAGCAGGGCGGGGTTGGACCAGATGACCTCCAGAGGTCCCTTCCAACTTCAACTATTCTATGATTCTGAGAATGAAATTAGTACTCAGTGTGTCTAGGCAGTGGCATTTAGACCTTCAGAAAGCTAAAAGACAGCATATTTTTTCATCTAGATAGTTAAAGTACTTTATAGAATTTCAAAACAGGATTCTGTAAAGTGTAACTAATTGTATATTTGTAAGGGTATTTGATGGATGTAGATTCAAAAATCCTGAAGCTTGCCAGTGTAATTGGATGCAATAAAAAGAAACGTAGGATTTTTGAAAACAATATCTGGAAGAATGTTTCTAAAGTATGCTTTACAATTTTAATTAAAATATTCTTGTTTGTTTGGATTTGGATTTAAACATTTTTTATTTTGTGACCTAAGCATGACTACTATTAATTTCCTGATACGAGAATGGGGAAGGTGAAACTACTGCTAAATAATTCCAGTAAGATTATGAACTTTACAAATTGTGATGTAATATGTACAACAACCTGGTATAAATAATTTAACTTTATGCTTGTTTGAAAATCAAACCATTCAAATTAATCATTGTTTCTGTAGGAAATTAATGTAACAAAACTTAATGGGTGACCTCATTGAGAAGAAAGGCTGTATGTATCCTAAACAAAACTTATTTCACTCATTTGCACTCAATTTCATTGATTTAATTGTCTCACCCCTAGTGTGTACACAAGTGGTCTGGCCAGAATCACTTGATTTTGACAGTGAAAAATACTGACTTTTGTGTCCTCATAATGTCTTGGTTTCTTTTTGGTTGGCAGTGATGATTTACTCTTCCGACAAGCATTTTAAAGTCTTAGGGACTGAGTATTTTTTGGAAAATATTCCCGAGACATAAATTTTTTTGCTTTCCTTGTGTCTCCAGGGTTGTTCTTGATCTTTGGGATCGAGTGCACTCTCAGTAAGTTTGCAGACGACACCAAGTTGGCCAGGAGTGTTGAGCTATTTGAGGGTAAGGCAGCTCTACAGAGGGATCTGGACAGACTGGTTCGATGGGTATGAGGTTCAACAAGGCTGAGTGCCGGGTCCTGCACTTGGGTCACAACAACCCCAGGCAACGCTACAGGCTTGGGAAGGAGTGGCTGGAAAGCTGCCTGGCGGAAAAGGACCTGGGGGTGTTGGTTGACAGCCGGCTGAATATGAGCCAGCAGTGTGCCCAGGTGGCCAAGGCGGCCAACAGCATCCTGGCTTGTGTCAGAAATAGTGTGGCCAGCAGGAGTAGGGAAGCGGTCGTCCCCCTGTACTCGGCACTGGTGAGGCCGCACCTCGAATACTGTGTTCAGTTTTGGGCCCCTCACTCCAAGAAAGACATTGAGGTGCTGGAGCATGTCCAGAGAAGGGCAACGAAGCTGGTGAAGGGTCTAGAGCACAAGTCCTGTGAGGAGTGGCTGAGGGAACTGGGGTTGTTTAGCCTGGCGTAGAGGAGGCTGAGGGGAGACCTTATGGCTCTCTACAACTACTTGGAAGGAGGTTGTAGAGAGGTGGGTGTCAGTCTCTTCTCCCAAGTAACAAGTGATAGGACAAGAGGAAACAGCCTCAAGTTGCGCCAGGGGAGGTTTAGATTGGATATTAGGAAAAATTCGTTCACCAAAACGGTTGTCAGGTATTGGAACAGGCTGTCCAGGGAAGTGGTTGAGTCACCATCCCTGGCAGTATTTAAAAGATGTGTAAATGTGGCGCTTAGGGATATGGTTAGTGGTGGTCTTGGCAGTGTTAGGTTAGCATCTGGACTGGATGATCTTAAGGATCTTTTCCAACCTAAATGATTCTGTGATTCCATGATTTTTGTTTCCTTATCTTTAGGTTGGGTTGTTATTCATCGTCTTGCTGCCTGATCATTTAAATGAAGTCACGCTTACAGTGCTCTGTAGCAATTACCATATATCCTGCCTTTAAATCTTGTTCTGGTCTTGCTTCTGATGCCTTCATGAACACACATATTTCCTTTCATATTTAATTCATACTAATCTTAGTATTTCTTTTATCCATCTCTACATTTCCTCCCCCATTTTTGTTAAAGAAAAGACAGCTACAATAATAGCAGAGCAGCTCGCTTTTGTGCTGCTCCAGTGCCAATTCCAGTAACCTGGTGTGTGCATTGATTTGTGCTTGTAATGCTGTGATCAGCTCCTTCGATGGCAGGATGGGGTGACAAGAGATGAAGCCCATTCACCTCAATACCTTTGGTCTTGAAGGTACTACTCAGTCAGGTTTGGTTCATAATTCCAGATAAAAAAAATGTAGATGTATCCAGAGGCATTCTCCTGGGATGTCCAGGTTCCTGTTGAAGCTTCCCCTATCTGCAATCCCAAAATACAGGACTTCTTATATTTGTTTTAGAGGCTACCAGTTTAAAGAGATGTCTCTGGTTTTTAGTATGAAGTTACATACATTAGGCAGGGAGTCATCTGTCCCTGTGCAGGTGACTTTATCTGAGCTAAATGTCTAAACTGGCTGTATGAGAATCAACTGAGAGAAACAGACACTTCTGATGCATGATTTGTCTGATTTTAAGCAGATATTTTAAGTGGGCTATGTGCTTTAGAAACTAAATGATGTAGATGTCTAAAGTTACATGAGTGAATGTTACAGCTTTGCCTCCTTAGTTTTATTGTTGAAAATGATATACATTATGAAATGTAGAAATCTCTGGTTTTAATCTTTTTCATATTAATTGTTCTTCCTAGAATCTCTTTTCAGGATTCTGCATCGAGAAATTGATCACATGATGCAATCACTTTTCTATTCCTCGCTCAACATGCATTTTTCTCTTCTTCCCTTTGATGGGCCATAATAAGTATGGAGGCAATAGTTAGGCTTTAGCAGAATCCATCCCTCTTTTTGAAAGTATAGTTTAATTTACTTAGCAGTGTCACTTTTTTACACAACTGCAGCTGAAAACTGGTATTTAGGATTTCATCATGTTTCTTGTACTGTTTACTCTGTGACTTTGTGCAATGGAAGGTACCAGCTGAGGAATTGGAATTCAGCTCAGCCAGCTATCACATAGGAATATGAACAGGAAAGAAGCTGTAACGGTGATCTACAAATACATAAATTGTCAGTGCCAAAACTTGGACTGTCAGCGGATCCTGATGAGCAAGTTTTACATGTAATGTACCAAATGCAACAGGCTGTCTTATATCCTTCTGGTTACACTTACACACAGACTTCCCTAACATGTACACGTGCTTCCTCTTCCTCCTTGTGTGACTTTCTCAGTCATACTTCTCTTTCACAAAGGGTGAAGAAGATGAAGACCATTTTAGTAATAAAATACAAAAGAAAATGTTTACACACATGTGGCACTGCATGCCACACTCCAGAATGGAGCATCTTGTTGAATTAACGTCTTATTTACTCCTAGAAGTGGCAGAATTTGTACATTGAGTTTGCATATATATCTTTAAACATACATCTTTAAAATGTAGGACTCCTAAAGTCACCTCTGAGTGTTGGACTGAGGTGATTCATGGTCAGAAGGACACATGATACAGTAGTGAAGTGCTGAAAACAGGGTATGCATGAACAGAGACAAAGGGTTGCTGAATGCAAAAGATTGACCAGGCTTTATTTGTGTTTAGTGGAGTATAGAATAGGAATTTGTATTTAATTTTATGAAAACTGGGCTTGTCCTATCATTAACAAAATTTAAGTTGAGCCTTTTACAAATGGCAGCTGCAAAGTGCCCATCTTATTCTGATGGAAGTGACCTATACTATATCTTTTTATAGACCCTACACTATATATATTTGCCAATATCTTGAAGAAAATGTATGTTAAGACTGTTATATTTTCATCAAGTGAATCTTATTTCCTTGCAAGGAAGTTTGTACTCTTTTTGTTTACCCTGTTTGTGTGGGCCTGAGAGCTGCCATACCCTAAAGGGCACTGCTGCAGCTACAGAGGTATGAATGTAAACAGGAATGGGGGTATGGATGGAAATTAAACAGTAAACGTATCCAGAGAAAACAACATAGAAGACAACAACTTTGTTTCATTTGCATGAGGAGCAATGGAAGCATAGATACTGCCAGAGTTACAAACTCATCAATAAGGATAAAGGTTGCCAGAGTACTTCACACTGTTGCATACTCAAAACAAGTAATGTTCAGAATTTTACTCTCAGCTGGCTATTGTTCTGCTTACATGAAACTAGAACTTAAGTAATTTCATTTAGTTTGAGGTTATTGGTGTTTACTGTTTCATGCCTTTTGTTCTTTTAAGGCTCAATTAACTATTGACTACAGAGCTCATGGCTCAGCCGTATTATTTCACTTTATGTCCTGAAGCATTGTCTTTCGCATTGTGCTATAAATTCTGTTTGGACTTTATAAGATGATGTGAAACTTGTAGAAAGCAGGAATACTTCTGTGGGGGAAGGGGAAGAAGTGATTCGTGTTCAAGTTCTACAGTTGAGGTTGGTAAAGCCTTGAGAAACTTCACGTTAGAGCGCTCACCTAGGGGGTGGAACACTTGGCTGACATTGATCTGGAGGGATAGAAACCCCACTGCACATTCTGGGAGAGTGCCGCACCTTTCAGTGTATATACTGAAAGGACATAGATATGTATATAGCTAAGAATATATACTTAGATATATACTTTAGAAGTGTATGTATATACTTAGAAGGACACCCTTCTTTCAAAGTGGGACCACTGTGCAATCATGAACACAGGAGTCACACGCCAAGAGGAGAGAAGCAAGTGGTAGCATGATTCTGTTGTTTAGTGGTTGAGGATCGCAGCTGAAGAGAGAAACTTGTGTTCCAGTCCCTGCTCTTGGAGCTCTTCCTGTATGTTGTCCAGGAAAGAGCTCATTTAAAATGCCCACATATCCCACTAAGAAAGGGCACAAAGAACTTCCTTGGTTCCAGTGGCATAGCTTCAACAGGGAGGAGGGATTGTCCACCCAGCTGTTCTATATCCTGGCATTCCCCCTGGAAAAGCCATATGTGAAGAAAAATCCTAGAGGAAGGCAGTAAAACTAGGTCACCCACTTCCCAATTGTGTGTTTGTAATCAAAAGTTATTACTAATGGGACCAGACACCACCAACCCTATTTTCTCTTCTCCTCCATTTCCTAACTACAATGTAGATTCCATGTTTTTATCAAACTTGATATTATTCAAGCATTTTGGATATTTTTAGAGGATATTTATCAGGGCTTTACTGAAGGCCTCAGCAGTAGAAAGAAATGCTAAACCCACTTAGGGCTGACAGTGCTAAGAATTCCTTGATGAAATGGCATCAGGCCAAATTCTGACCTCAAAACTGTGTAAGGCATAAAGCTCATTTGAAACCATTGTAAGATCAAAGGCAGGCTCAAAAGCAGGATGTGGGGATCTTGATTTTGCTGTTAGAAGCTTCAGCTGTACCTAGTAGTCACATAAGGTGCTCAAGACTGTCCCAGTAATCTAGCCGATGAAACCCATAACCTTTCTCGAGAACTTTATGTGTATAAATTAATTAAACATTTTGGTCCATATGTGTAACCAGAGCACTTTGTCCTCATGGTATTGATTCTGAAAGCAATTGGTAGGAACAGAATAAAAATGTCTAAAAATTGCTTTTGATTTTTCTTGTTCTTCCATATTAGATTTTAATAAACTGGTACACATTGAGTATTAATGCAGACCTGTAAATTGTAGGGTATCTTTAGCTAATCTTGTTTTAGTTAATACATTCCAGTGTTCATAGTTTATATGAATGTTCCAACATCATGTTAACATTTTACAAAACTTTGTTTTGTAGACTGCAGTGATGATGTATTTCGTTGCAACACAGGAAAATGCCTAAATTACTCCTTTGTTTGTGATGGATATGATGACTGTGGAGACCTCAGCGATGAACAAAACTGTGGTAAATGAAAGTTTTATGCTTTTCTAAAGTCTTTAAGTTAGCAGTATTGCCTAAGCCAGCAATCTTTTCCCTTAAACTACTAAAAGAGTAATATACCCTGCTGTTATTCTTTTTGGGCAAAGTAAAAACAGCTCACAAATTCTATATGCAATTTGAAAAGGT
Source organism: Phoenicopterus ruber ruber (assembly GCA_009819775.1). Taxonomy (NCBI): domain Eukaryota; kingdom Metazoa; phylum Chordata; class Aves; order Phoenicopteriformes; family Phoenicopteridae; genus Phoenicopterus; species Phoenicopterus ruber. The sequence continues at coordinate 29,486,515 of CM020218.1, read as the reverse complement.
TTAAAGGAGAGTTCTGGGTTAATCCAGATTTTGAAGGTAGTGGTATTTTGAAGAAATGCTCTGATTTGCAATTTGTTTTAAACTAATTCAAGATGTTATGGTTGCTTTCTTGCTAACTTGGCTGAATTTAACTGAGATTAAAGCAAACCATAAGAGGCTACACACTGGTGATGCCAACTGTTTTATAGCTGAACTGTTTTTACATAAGCTTCATAGTGAACTTGTATGTTTTGATGATCAAATTCTGTTTCTTTCAAATTCTATTTTCAGTCAGCTTTGTATGTTCTGCCTCGTTATATTTGTCTTTCTACCTACCCTTAACTTTCATAGGAAAACAATGGAGTTTTGCCATAAAAAAGAATAATCTTCACATGTAAAAACTGGAAAACTTTGAAAGCCTTATTTTTTCGAACTTTTGCTCCTGGTACTACACCTGAGAAAAATTAAGTGCACTAAAATAATTCTTTAAAAGTTAAAATATTATTTCTCACTTTTTTTCTTTTGCTTTTCTAAGGAAAAGCACAGAGAAATGCAAAACTAAAGATCAAGGCACATTTTTTTCTGAGATTTGTTTCATGTTTCTTCTCCAAATTAAATATACTGTAAGATCTTTCACTACTTTTTGTCAGTTTTGGTTGTTTTGTGTTTTTTTTTCATAAACCTTCTTTGATGATGAAACAATTTTCTAAACATTAATCTGACTCCTACCATTCCTATCTCAAGACAGTTTTTTCTGTATAAGATTTAAAGTCTAACTTTTTGTACAGGCTATAAATGAGTTTCATAGAAGATTTGGCAGACTGGACTGTGTCTACGCTCCCTATTTATATTGGTGTAAAGTCAGCCTGCTCAACAGAATGCTTTTATTTGTGGAAGCATTCGTGTAGAAAGAGTAAGATGAAGATTGGAATAGTTTCTTTGCAGATGATAATTCTTATGGAAAATTCTGAGTGTATGCAAAAAACATAATTCCTGAGTAAGTGCCAAATATGGCAGTTGAGAAACATATTTTTTTTTTTTTACTTCTTAGTAAAAAGATAAATGTAGGGAATGATTTTCTCTGATGGCAACTGAAACTGTTGGTTAACTGGAAATTATTCCATGAGATGGGAAGCCAGAAGATCTTTTACTCTGCCTAACAAATCTTAGAAACTTGTTTATTTGCAAATGGAAACAACTGTACACCTGAGAGAAGGAATGATTGCATCACTATCTATATAGGTAATAGAATTCAGAACATATGTAACTACCATCTGCAAAAAAATCTGCAGGCACAGAAAATCTCTTATTGTACTTTTCTAATGCAAAATGGCTCATTAGTAAGAATGATTAGCTTATAGGCATAGAACAATTGATCGATAATATAAATTATACAAATGGTAACTTACCATCCTTTTTTTGGTCCTCAAATTTGCATTTTATTTAGATTGTAATCCAGTGACACATCATCAGTGTGGAGATGGGAGATGTATAACAGCTGATTGGGTATGTGATGGTGACCATGACTGTATAGACAAATCAGATGAAATCAATTGCTGTAAGTTCCCTTAATCTCTAAATTAGTTTTTTCTTTCTTTAAAAATAAAAGAAAAAAATGTAAGATAAGTAGTATACTTACTTATTACTTGTAAAGCAAAACTAAAAGCTTATTTGATTTCAGAAGTTCACACTCGACAAATGTCCCTTCTGGTAGACAGCTGCAGCAAATTAAACATTTGTTGCCATTGTTGAGAAGTACCAGCATTGCCTTGTGTTTCAGCTTCTTATTAATTACAGAATTAGCTTTTTGTTAATTGTAATGTTCCCGTTAAAGAGTAATGAATGAATGTATATAACCTCCTAAACTGTTGGCATTCTGAGTTTGTGACAGCTTTCTGATGTGTCTGTATGTGACCTATCATATCTTGTCAGAGTTTGGACTTCTGTCTGCTCCAATGATGGTGGTGTATATCTGCAAAACAACTATACTAGAATATTGCTGAGGTTGCAAATCAAGTCTTGGGGAACTAGCACATGTTTTAATGTGATTAAGGTTCTCATAAGACATATGCTTATGCTGCTTTGATTCTTGCTGCCATTCAGTGCTTGACCTTGCAACCACTATCCTACAATTTTCCCTGAAATCTAAGAACCTAATATGAATAAAGGAATGTAAGTAAGTGGGCAAAGAAAAGTTGACAAATTTTATGTGAGTAAAAATGATGTGTTTTTTTTCTTGGAAAAGCTGAACCTTCATCTCAGCCTATTTCTAATACCTGACGTAGTTTCAGTCTCTGTAGTTAAAGACCATCATAGCTGTAGGCTATTGAAAATATAGCCTACATATAATGAAAAATGTCTAGTGATCTTCAGTGCTAAGCAGTGTTGTCAGCTCCGCCTAAAATAACTTCAAGATGATGTTCAAAAATAATTAAGACCTTCATTAACCTAAGTTGATCAGAATATCATCTTTTTTTTCTCTCTAGCATGTCATAGTCAGGGTCTGGTGGAGTGCAGAAATGGGCAGTGCATTCCTAGTGCATTCCTGTGTGATGGAGATAATGACTGTAAAGATGGAAGTGATGAAGAAAACTGCAGTGAAAGTAAGGATATCCCTCATTTTGCTCTTTTTACTGAACCTATCATTGACTGCTTTGTTCTGAAGTGCCTTTAGCTAAAGCTGTCTGACAAATTTACTTTCTTTGCCTTTCAAATAACACTTGCTAAGGCTGGTTGGTGTCTGCTTTCACACAGGAAGTTGTAAGCAGAGTTTTATTAGTCTTAAAAAATATTAAAAGTTAAAGAAATGGAGGTGATATTTAGCATAGTATTTGGTTATCTGACATGATCAGCTGTTACTCGAAATAAATTAATACATATTCACATTGTCTGCAGCAATTAGAAGCTACTATCACAGGAACTGGTGGTGTTTGAGGAGGAGTTTTCTCATGAAAATCCTTTTTTCTTCAGAACTTGGGAGTCAGAGAAAGGATGTTTTCATAAGTAAACTAATGGTTTAGTGTGACTAAGGGAAAAAATATGCGAATGTAAGTTTTCACAGCTACTTAATAGCTGTCTCATGATGGATTGTATGAAAGAGAAGGAAACCAGGCAGTTTCTTGAGCCCCAGAACATGGTTTCCCAAAGACTTGTGTCTGTGGTATATTTGGACACTCAGAAACAGATGTTGTCATGTTGTGATGGTTTCAGCATTTGAAGGTATTTTTCACATGTAATTCTCTTGTTTCTGGTAAGGTATAGGTTCGGATTGCAGCCTTTCCTTCAATGCAAGAATTATTAATGTCTTTCTCTTATGAATCTTATTTTTAAGAAATTAAAAGAATTCACTTTATTTAGAAAACTCTAGTGCTGTCAGATGTAGTGGTACTAGGACAACCTATTCAAAAGTTATTAGAGTAGAACAGACCTGTTATCATAAGATAAAGACACAGTATGATTATATAAGCCTCCTTTCTCTAGGAAACCAGTCTAGAAGAAATCCTTTCATAAGCGTATCTACTCAGTCCCTTCTGTTCATATTAAGTTCTCGGGATCTTTCTACTCCAATTTAAACATCTCCATTCCAAAAAATAACTGAGAAGTTGAAACACAGAAATTACCATTATTCTTCTTTGCAATTAATGTTGACGTTGCAAAAAGGTCTTGCATGAAATTTCTTCCAGTTCTGACTGTGGCAATGTAAAAACCAAGGACCAAGTTTTATCCTTAGTTCTGACTGTGCAATCTCACAAAACGCTCAGTTTTTATTCATCTTTCCTGATGTCCGACCTCAGTCTTATTCTATGAATTCCATGATCTTCTGTTTCTCTTGCTGATAATGAAACTATCATTTTTAATATATAAGAGATGAGGCAGGACAATGGGATAAGTAGAAAAGTACAAAAATTATTTAGAGCATTCCATAAGCAATGATTTCAACTTTTAAAATTCACCCAACTTAAGCCTCTTAAATTTGTTTATCACTAGTAAAAGAGAATTTCACTAAAAACATTGATGCATGATCTGGGCTAGAAGTTAGTGATGTGTTTTATTTTCATTGCTTTTGGGCTCCGTGGATGTTGAAGAAATGGTTAAAAATCTTTTTTCGGTAAGATGAACAGATATAGATTCAATGATAATAAATGCAGAGGAGTAGTATGGGGTGATAATTATGTAGTCAGTGATCTCAATGTATGCTAAAGGATTCTTCCACTTAGCATTAAACTGCAAAGCTTTTAAATACAAAAGTTTTCCTTGTTCTTATTATTCATTCTTCAATGTGCAAAGATCTCTGTCTAATATTTTGCAATACTGTGTAGAGCAAAGTTCTTTCTTTATGCAACCATATCCTGTCTGTCCTAAATTTGCATGAGAGCATGTAGGCAGAATCTGGACTTCATTTGGATTATTCCTTTTTAGTTCCTTGCAAAGTTGATGTAAAAGCAAGGCAGAATTCTTCTTTATAACTTTCTTTTGTGTTTCTTGTGTATGTTGTTGATTTCGGCAACTACAGAAAATGTAATAGGGCATATGCTTAGTACAAAGACTTCTCTGCTCTACAAATCAAACAATTTGGATATGTCTAGCAGAGGCAGTGAAGTTAGAGCTGAAGTGATCTGGAATATTGGTTTTGTTACAAACATGGTAAATATGTGAAATCAGCATAGAAATTTAAGGTCAAGATGTAGTGGCTTGCCACTTGCCTATATAAGGACCCAGGGACCTTGTTTAATAGTACAAGTATATACATATAGGGATTACAAATGACCATTGCTTTATCTATATCCAAATGAGAAAAATGGTCTCCTTTGCTACATACCTTAAGGAAATTTAAGGTATGGCATCTATTAACATTACTACTGTCATTCATTTTGTGACAACAGAAATCTAATATAGATGTACTCACAGCTGGTTCTGTTATCCCTTGAAAAGACAGGGTAGAGTGTATTTATAGAAATTCAGCATTGATTGTGCTAGAATCAAAAGAATCTACACTGTAGCACAGGGATTTTTAAAGAGTTGAGAAACTCTTCCACTGTGGGATAAGGAGGAGTTGGAGCAAACTTTAAAAATTAATTTTAATGTAAAGATTTGTGATAGCTTTAGAAGTTAAAAGGTTTTCCCTACCTTTCAAGTTCCATTTTGCAATCAGATGCACCTGTTAAATAAGACAGTAAATTTCTACAGCAAAAGTAAGTACCTCCATTGCTTCAATATATAACACTTCAATATATAACAATATATATGAAGGCAAGTAAACCCACATAATTATGAGTAGATATAACTACATCATTAGTTCTTTGGGACAAGATTGTTGTCAAGGTCATTGAAACAAGACGTTTCTTCAGCATCTTCTGTACACCCAATATAAGGATGCTATGACTGAATGATTAATGTTCATGGGTAGTAGTGCAATACAAACACTAAGCAATAGCTGCAATAAATCATTTTAAACAGGATGAGATGATAAAATCCAAACTGTTCAGTCTCTGCTTACAGAATAGTAAATTAAATGACTGATTTTGCAAAAGTCATCTAGAAGAGAGAATTCAATGGTTTGGAAAGGAGTTATCACCACTATGAGACAGAGAGAAGTCCAGGGATTTGTCAGAGAAACTAACTACCCAGCTCATGTGCTCAGAAACTTTTTGATGAAGTGCTGGTTTTAGTTGTTCTGAATTCCATCTTTAGGACTATAGCCTTTTGGGGTTTCTTTTTGTTGTTGTTGTTGTTGTTTGTTTTTTAACCAGCCAAAGAAGGACAATTAAGCTTCAGCATTGATGACCTTTCTTGAGGATGGCTTTTATTGTCCACCAAAACAATCATAAAATGAGAAGCAGATCAACTGAATGGCACTGAAGAATAATTCCCAGAGGGTATTCTCTTTCAGCTAGGACCTATTGTTCCCTTTGAAATCTGATTTACATGACTTTTCATACTCTGCCAGAGGATCATGGTAAATGGCTTTGAGAGATCCATACCTCTCATTCAGAAACTGGGATATAAGTTCTTATATTAAACACAGGGGTAAAGTAAAGTGACATCTGGACAGTGCTGCACACTTTTCTTCCTTACAACACTTCCTTACTGCACTTGAAATGCTGTAGGATACTTATTCAACTACATTAAGGAAATACGTAATTGTCATGTAAACTCTATTTTCTCATCACTACACTCTAGTCATTTTTATTAGTCTGGTAAATAACTAGAATAGTAAATTTCTATTTTCCTCAGGTCAAACCCTCTGTCAGGAGGGAGACCAGAGATGTACTTCCTGTCCTGATCCATGTGGAACTTCTCTCTGTGAGATGAGAAACAGCCAGACAAACTGCAGTAAGTAGGTCACATGCTTCATACTGTCACTGTTTCAGGGTGTTTTAGAGTATAATGAGGATGCAGGGTAGGACACAGTAAGTAATACTTTAATTTACTATCTAATGCACATGTGTAATGATTAAGTATTGAAAAGGGCAAAGTTGAAACAAAAGTTTCATCATAACTCTTGGTTATTGATGTACTAAGAGATACTCATAACATTTGACATTGAGAGATTTTCCCTTCTGTGAATTTTTGATACGTTCTTAATGGGTGTTTACAGTTGCACTTTTTCTTAACATTTAATGACATTCAGTGTTTACATAAAGTAAACAACATACTGTAAGTGTAAAGCAGAAGCTACTGGTTTATTTTCAAAATACAGGGAAACATGGTACTGTGTTTAGTAGTCTGGAGAACTTTTAGCCCTTTTATGAAGGAATAATTTTGATACTCAAACTGGCAAAACTAGTTATTATTCTGACCAATATATATTGTAGAGGATTGAGGTCTTCAACACTACGTATCTTCATTTCTATGTCCTGTACTATACCACTCCATGCAAGCCTCCTATACTCACTGTACACATGCTTCTGAGTAGCTCTCTTTCTCATTTGTGCAATGCAGCACTGTGAACAGATACTCAAAAGAAGTATATTTGGCTAGATTTTGAAACTGGGGCAGAACTGTATTCAGGATTATTCAGAATTAATTAAAACTTGGTGATGTGTTAATACAGTCACATCAGTTCAGGTCACCTCAGCACATGGGCAGGCTTGCCTTCACTTACATATGAATGTGTAGACATGTCCTATAATTGCTTTGTGCTGAGCAGTTGTCTCTGCAATGTATGGTTTGGTACTAAATGGTCGCTTCTTTGGATAATGTTATTCCATTTAGGTTGGAATAGATATGGGAAGGTCAGCTAGTCCAAACTCCACAGTCTCTCTAAAGTTGTGACTGTCACCCACAAGTGTGTGTTTGAGGCAGGCACCATTCATGCTGAGGCCTTTAGATGCTGCTAAAGTAAAGACATAAGATACTTGGGCTTATATGCTTTACATGTGCTGCTATCAATGCTGCTTCTAACTTTTTGAAAAGGGACAATCATAAGTACTGTGTTTAGCATTAGAAGGAAGTTAGTTCACACCTTTGGTCAACTAGACCAAACTCCTGATCAAAGCAGTGCCAATGAAGTCATGTGGCCCATGACCTTGTGCAGCTGAGTTTTGAGTATTTCCAAGGACAGAGATTCCACGGTCTTTCTGGGAGACCTGTTTGCGTTAGGCCATGCTTATGGTAAAAACCTTTTTGCCATGTATATAACTGGAATTCTGTGTTACAATTTGTGTCTTTTGCCTCTCATCCTATCCCTGTGCACTTCTGAGAGTCTGGCTCTGTCTGCTTTACACCTCCCATTAGGTGTTAACAGCAATAAGATCTCCCCTTAGCCTTCCTTTTTGATGGCTGAACAAACCCTCTTTTCCCAGCTTTTGTAGATCATGTGATCCAGTCCCCTAACCTGTTTGGTGGCCCTCCACTGACCTCATTCCACTATGTCAATGTCTTTCATGAATTGAGGAGCCAAAAACCAGGACACAATACTCCAGATATGCAGCAGTGCTGAGTAAGAGGGAATGACAGCCAGTCATCTTGTCAGACACAGCAATCAGATTAATCAGGCATGATTTTCCCATGATAAATCCATGCTGGCTGTTCCCAGTCACCTTTTTTTCTTCATGTGTGGACATGTCTTCTAGAAGGAACTGGTCAATAATCTTCCTGGGGACTGAGGATAGAGTGACTGGACTGTAGTCCCCTGGATCCTCCTTCTTGCCCTTCCTAAAGATGGATGTGATGTTTGCCTTTTTACAGTCATCAGGTGCCAGGGTTGCCATGATCTTTTGAAGATGATATAAAGCAGCCTTCAATGACATTCCGCAGTGGAAACTGAGGCAGAAAAGACATTGAGTACCTTGGTCTTTCCCATGTCCCTGGTCACTGGTTTCTTTGCCCCAGTGAGCAGCAGACCCACATTTTTCTTATGTTTCTTTTTGCGGCCAGTGTACTTACAAGAGCCCTCCTTCTTGCTCTTTACATTGCTCAGTAGTTTCAACTCTGTCTGAGCTTTGGCTTTTCTAACTCCATTCTTGTATGCTTGGGAAATGTCTCTGCGTTCCATGTAAGTGCTCTATCCCCTCTTCTGTCTTCTGTATATTTCTTTTTTGTGTTTGAGCTCGGTCAGGAGATCCATGTTCAGCCAAGGTGGCCTTATGCCACACTTGCTTGACTTGCTTTGCATTAGAATGGACTCTTCCTGTGCTCTGAGGAGGCTCTCTTTTAAGACCAACTCGCTGTCCTTCAAGTAATATCAGCATGATTAAAACTCTCACAAGTACCAGGGCCTGCAATCATGAGGCATCTTCCAGCTCTCTGAAGAAGGGTTCATCTACCTCTTCTTTTTGCTAAAGTGGTCTGCAGCAGATGCCTACTATGTACATCACCTGTGTAGGTCTGTCCTCTAATCCATAACCAAACTATACAGGAGAGAAGGAGCTTTCTAAGGTGATTGGAGTAGTAGATGGTGGGTTTTTTTACTTGCCTGTTGTCAACCAAACCATCATTGTCCCCCAAGGAATATTTAGCAAGGGTTATGAAATGGGAATAGAAGTATCCATATAACACAAAACTAATAACAATCCACTTCATTTTTAAAAAAACTTTTAATAAAATTTAAATTTTAAAAAGAATTTAAATTTTTTTTGGTTGAAATCTCAGATATCTTCATTGAATTATCTCAGTCATTTTTTCTTTTATGTCTTGCAATTCATGGTCAGATATTATCTCCCGTGAGAGGTTATCCCCCTCCTGGTGAAAAGGAAGCAATATATCTTGGGATACATACATACACTAATCAAGCAGGAATCAAACATGAGATGTCACAACAGGTCAAATTACTTTGGTTGTTGACCACATCTGCAGTTCCTGCTGAAATACCTTGGAACTGTAGGTACCTGGCATCTCCGAAGAAAACAGTTCTTCGAGTAATCTTTTCTTGTCTTTGGTGAGATTTGAAGGTTGTATTTTCCTGATGTTTTAAGGTCAGAATACATGAGTATCCATTGAGATATAATTACTGACTTGAATAACGCCACTCTAGCTAGTCACAAGTTTAAATGTGTATGGTAAGATTGATTCTCTGTGGGACGAAGGCTCATGGGAGTGAAGGATATTCAGTCCCAGGTCTCTCTGCCTGCAGGAGAAGCAGCAACTTTAGCAGTCTGTGCCTCTAAGAACAGGTTTTGCTTCTCAGTTTCTCCATTTGAAGGTTTGGCTTTTTTATTTGAGCATTACTGACTTTGCCAGAGAACTGTGGTTTACCCAGGAATGGGGGCTTCCATATTTCTATCTGCTGTTTCAAAGCTTCTTTACTCATAATGCTTCCAAAACTTAACAGGCGTTACACTAAACCCTGTTTTATTTGTTTAAAACTGTAGCAACTTTACATTTCCTCAGGTTAAAAAAAGACAGTATTTTGTAATTTTATTTGTTTTAAAATACTTACAACTTAAACTACTTAGTAAAGAACACAAAGTGTATCATCTGATATATTGTGACAGGATCAACACTGGTCTCACAGCTGATGGCTGTGTAGTCACCAGTCATGCATAAGATGGGTCCTCTATCTGGCTGGCAAACAAGGCACCAACAGCAGCCTTACCCAACAACTAGGAAAATACATAAATTCCCACAGTAGCCCCTGGTTCTTATATACTCAGGGAGCAGTTCTCTCTTAAGCAAATTACCTTTCATAAACAGTGACTACAGTCCTGTAAAAGGCAACAGTCTTTCAAGCAGTGTGACTGCAATTCAGTCTTTCTCACAGTAAGAGAGAGCTGAAAGTGTACTTTCTTTCTTAGAATCATAGAATGGTTTGGGTTGGAAGGGGCTTTAAAGATCATCTAGTTCTAACTCCCCTGCCATGGGCAGGGACACCTTCTGCTAGACCAGGTTCCTCAAAGCCCCATCCAACCTGGCATTGAACAATTCCAGGGATGGGGCATCCACAACTTCTCTGGGCAACCTGTTCCAGTGCCTCACTGCCCTCACAGTGAAGAATTTCTTCCTTATATCTCATCTACATCTACCCTCTTTCAATTTAAAGCTACTACTAGCACTAGTCCTAGCGCTACATGCCCTTGTAAAAAGTCCCTCTCCAGCTTTCTTCTAGGCCCCCTTTATGTACTTCTTGGACTCATCTTCCTTGTGGATAAATCTGTATGAGACTTACTGTGGTCCAAAGCAGTTTTTCCTATGGTCCAAAATCTTTTCCTGATCAATGCAGATTTTCATATCTCATTGTATGTATGGGCAGCAATTCTGGAAAACATTCAAGTGGCTAGGACTATGTCTCGTGGTTTAACCCCAGCCAGCAGCTAGGCACCACGCAGCTGCTCATTCACTCCCACCTGATGGGATGAGGGAGAGAATCGGAAGGGTAAAAGTGAGAAAACTCGTGGATTGAGATAAAGACAGTTTAATAGGTAAAGCAAAAGCCATGTGCACAAGCAAAGCAAAACAAGGGATTCATTCACTATTTCGCATCAGCAGGCAGGTGTTCAGCCATTTCCAGGAAAGCAGGGCTCCATCACACGTAATGGTTACTTGGGAAGACAAACGCCGTCACTCCGAACGTCCCCTCTTCCTTCTTCTTCCCTCAGCTTTATATGCTGAGCATGATGTCGTATGGTATGGAATATCCCTTTGGCCAGTTTGGGTCAGCTGTCCCAGCTGTGTCCCCTCCCAGTTTCTTGTGCACCCCCAGCCCACTTGCTGGTGGGGTGGGGTGAGAAGCAGAAAAGGCCTTGACTCTGTGTAAGCACTGCTCAGCAATAACTAAAACATCCCTGTGTTATCAACACTGTTTCCAGCACAAATCCAAAACGTAGCCCCATAGTAGCTACTGTGCAGAAGATTAACTCTATCCCAGCCAAAACCAGCTTGTTATGTTACAAGATAGTGAAAAACATTTCATGTGATATTTGAGTTCTAAAACAATGTTCCTATTTCATGTCATTAGAAACCCAAGAGCTTTTTACTGAAGATATTTCCTCATCATATTATGGGCAACAGTCTGTAATTCTCAACAAAAGTAACACATAATCTGAATTAGACTTCTGGATCATCTCTCTCTCTCCCTTTCTGGTCCAGTGAATATTTAATTATTTATACACAATGGAACAGCAAGAGAATTTGGGAGAGATTTTTCTTGTGTGACATCTGGAAGTACTGTTGTCTTTTTTTCATGTTATTTTTTCTGTTCATATTTTGACCAGAGTTATTTCATCTTTGGTAAGAGATGAGAATTCCTGTGGAAAATCTCAGTTTTGACAAAGCAGTATTTTCTAGCCCAAATAACTCTTTGGTTGGAAAATTCCAAAGCATAGGCCACATTTCACAATATTGAATATGATGGGTGTTCTCCATGTGTGATAGCGTCTGATCAGTTTAGACTCTGCATTATAATGCAGTTACAACATATTTAGGATAACAGAACAAATATCTGAAGCGAGAATGTAAAGAAGACAGAGCCAGGCTATTTTGGTGCTCAGTGACAGGACCAGAGGCAATGGGCACAAACTGAAACACTGAAGGTTCCCTCTGAACATAAGGAAACGCTTGTTTTACTGTGAGGGTGAGTGAACGCAGGTTGCCCAGAGAGGTTGTGGAGACTCCATCCTCAGAGACAGTCAAAAGCTGTCTGGGCATGGTTCTGCACAACCTGCTCTAGGTGGCCCTGCTTGAGCAAGGAGGTTGGACCAGATGACCTCCAGAAGTCCCTGCCAACCTCAGCCATTCTGTGATTCTGTGAAATATCCCATTCACTTGTGTTACTATGTTTGGAACTAATTCCTATATAGTAGGTAGAGCAAGTTAATAATAAACACATGATGATATTAAACCCAGGCATAATCTGTTTGTTCTTTTTTTTTTTTTTTATTTAGGATGAAAGATGCAATGAATTTTATTCCTTGTTCCCCACTCATTAGGTTGTACTTACATATACTATAAATAAGGGAGTAGCAAGATCTCTTAAACTGTAGGACAGACATCAGAAGGAAAGATTAACATTTGGGTTACTTAAATTCAGTCAGATGTTCCCCTGGCGTGTATGTTCTGTTTGCTACTGTGCTTGTGGATTGTAGGGAATTGGGTGTGAGAGTCAAAGTTACTCTTTTCAAACCTACGATGACACCTTTGCACATAATGTGATAGAAGCTTTCTAAACACAGTGTGAAAATTGTAATCATATTGAAAACATGTAAAGAGCTATCCAACAGGGGCATTTCAGTGGACTAGATTTTCTTCTAGAATTCACCTAAACCCCTATAGATGTGAGGCATAACAAAAGAGAGAATGATATATGTGCATTTCTACCCTTTAGTCTTGAATAATGTTATGTTGTACAAACACTTAGAACATCGCATGTACTTTTATGTTCATTTACTTGGGTTTCATCGTGAAATACTGATGAATATGTAATATTCCATACACATCAAGAAAAGATGCTTACTGGGGAAAAATCAAAACACAAAACCAAACTGATCTGGGCATTTGGGGCTGAAGTGTGGGAGGACAAGGGAGAGTTCATCATGAAGAAAAGGAAATGGCAGTAATGTGAGGAGGATTGTTGAAGTCTTTGAACCTCATATGCCCCAAAGCTGGGACTAAGTGGTTTGAGACAACAGAAATAGTTCAGCATTGGCAGTATGCAAGGATTTAGCAGAGAGGAAAAGCTGTATATAAAATGAACTTCATGATCCCCAGATTAGAGATAACTACTAAAAGAGGTTATAACAGGGAATGCCAGTCCAAGAAAGACTGGCCAGTTCTGCTGATTAGCTGAATAATCGACTGTTGGATCTTCTTTCAACTTCCTCTCAAACATCCAGCTATAGGATCACACAGTTGCCACACTGTGCTGGCAACTGACACTAGCAACTGGCTGGTGGAGAATATTAATCATATTAAGATATGTTTGCTTCCAGAATAGGCAAATATATGCAGTCTTTTGATTACAAATGACTTTTGAATAGTACGCTTTTTCATGGAAAATTTTCTCATATTGCAAAAGTAAATAAAATTAAATAATTTCACATTCGTCTCAGTGCTAAATAAAAAACTGAATTTCAGTCTGAATTAAAGTGAAATTCTGCCTATTGTTTTCTGTTGCGGTGGAAAATTAGAAAAATAAATTATTTCTGACTACCAATTTGGGAAGAAATACAAAAGCTGTACAATTTTTTTAAATCCAAAATACTTGGTAAGTTCTAGATGTGTTGTGATAAACCCCCTAAAAGCTGGATGATTTTTGTATATAACTATAGTCTGTGTAATCATATGGACTTTTAGCTGCTGCATTTATTTTGCTCTTACTTATCATTCTCTTTATTATTGATTATGTCTCATCTGAATTAAATTATTAGCATGTAGACTGTCTCTTACTCAGTGTTTGTGCAATACGTAACCTAATCGTCCCCATTCTTCCTTCAGATCTTGGAATGCAAAAAATAAAATTAAATTTAAAAAAATCCTACCTTCTGTTTTCTATACAGAAAAATTGTGCAGTCTCTGTCATTAGAGATTTTTCAAGACCCAACTGAATAAAGCCTTGAGAAACCTGATCAGTCCTCAGAGCTGACCAAGCTTTGAGCAGGATGTTGGACTAGAGACCTCCTGAGATCCTTTCCAACACAAAGTATCCTATGATCCCAGTCGTCTTAATTTTGACAATTGCCCTGCCAGTATGAGGTGTGTTATGGTAGCATAGTACCCCAGTAAGAAGTGTGTTGCTGTACGGTACGGGAGATCTTAAAAATCATCAGAAACTTGATTTGAAAAGAATAAATCTGTTTTTAAAGAATGTTTTTTTTGTACCATGTTAAAGTTAAGATGTTACTCAGGAAGTTAATGCATATTGGTAAGGGAATCCAAGTCTCTGCATAGGTTTTTAGGTAGGCAGAGGTCAAACCCACATTTCTTTACTGGTATGAATAGGCTCATATGGGGTCTTGAGCTCTGAAACTTGTAGTTTCTCAAGTCTGAGAGGAAATCCCCTGACTGATAAATTTGTTAAATAAATACTTATGTAATTATTTCTTCTGTATTTCATTTAATCTCACACCATTTGCGTTTCTTTTTTTGTTTTCTTTCTGTGAAAGGTCAGTGTGAACCAATTACTCTGGAACTCTGTATGAACTTGCCTTACAACTATACTTATTACCCAAACTACCTGGGCCACAGGACGCAGAAAGAAGCCTCTATCAGCTGGGAGTCTTCTCTTTTCCCAGCCTTGGTTCAGACCAACTGCTACAAGTACCTTATGTTTTTTGCCTGTACAATCTTAGTACCAAAATGTGACCCCCATACAAATCAGCGGATCCCACCTTGCAGGTACTATACTGTACTTCATTTAGTTATTGACTGACGTTGTCTGTCATATTAGTCTTTCCCAATTTTCTGTTTCCATTGAAAATGCCAGAAATTTTGCTTTGGAATTCCATAGTAAAAGGTAGAGAACCATACTTTATAAGATCATTAAATGCAGTTTATTACATGTATGTGATTAGTATCTGAAGTATTCAAAACAAGGAGAGGAATAGGGGTTCAATAATTTTGAAAATGTGTATATTGAATAGAATAGAATAGACTATTTCAGTTGGAAGGGACCTACAATGATCATCTCGTCCAACTACCTGACCAATTCAGGGCTGACCAAGTTAAAGCATGTTTCCAAATGCCTCTTAAACACTGACAGGCTTGGGGCATCGACCACCTCTCTAGGAAGCCTGTTCCAGTGCTTGACCACCCTCTTGGTAAAGAAGTGCTTCCTAATGTCCAGTCTAAACCTCCCCTGGTGCAGCTTTGAACCATTCCCATGCGTCCTATCACTGGATACCAGGGAGAAGAGCTCAGCACCTCCCTCTCCACTTCCACTCCTCAGGAAGCTGTAGAGAGCAATGAGGTTGCCCCTCAGCCTCCTTTTCTCCAAACTAGACAAGCCCAAAGTCCTCAGCTGCTCCTTATAGGACATTCCTTCCAGCCTAGCCCTTTCACCAGCTTTGTTGCCCTCTAGACACTTTCAAGGAGACCTTCACATCCTTCTTAAATTATGGGGCCCAGAACTGCACACAGTACTCAAGGTGAGGCTGCACCAATGGTGAATACAGCAGGATAATCACCTCTTTTGACCGGCTGGTTATACTGTGTTTGATGCACCCCAGGACGCGGTTTGCCCTCTTGGCTGCCAGGGCACACTACTGACTCCTATTGAGCCTGCTGTCAACCAGCAGCCCCAGATCCCTTCTGCAGGGCTGCTTTCCAGCTATTCCTCTCCCAATTTATACTTGTGCCCAGTGTTACTCTGTCCTAAGTGCAGGATCTGGACTTGTTAAATTTTATCCCATTAATCATAGCCCAATGCTTCAATCTATCTAGATCCCTCTGCAAGGCCTCTTGTCCCTCAAGAGAGTCAACAGCACCTCCCCGGCTTGGTATCATCAGCAAACTTGCTAATGGTGCACCCAGAACATTGATAAATATATTGAACAGAAATGGCCCTAGAATTGAACCCTGAGGAACACCACTGGTGACCAGTTGCCAACCAGATGTAGCACCATTCACTACAACCCTTTGAGCTCTGCCCTTCAGCCATTTCTTCACCCAGCACACCGTGAACCCACTCATCCCACAGCTAGACAACTTGTCCAGAAGGATTCTGTGACGCATTTTCCATTTCTGTGTGTTTGATTAGAATTGCATCACTATAAAGGGTATTTAAACATAGAATCAATTAATTTAATTTGGAACATTAGCATTTGTAATAGTTCCTTGCATTTGTATATCACTTTATCTATGCAAAGTCCTATCCAGATACTATTAACAAAACCTGAGATTTTAATGCATGCTTACCTTTCTGAATTAGAGGAGTGCCACATTATTCTGAATTATAGACTAACTTGGGCTTCCTACTTGTCAGATTAACTTTTCTACCATCCTCATCAATTAACATCACTGTACTCTTCAGGGTTATGCCTGTATCTGTTCAAAAGAGACTATATGTTCTGTAAATCTTATGGCTTTGGTAGCAGCACTTGCTGCAGGTTTGGAGAACTAATAAACCTGATCAGCAGGCAGAACTCTTTGAACTACTGACTGCTAGAGCCTTCTCATACTGTATTTCTGTCTTTTTTATTGGGCCTACCATGACAGTAATGATCAATTAACATCTACTGTACTGAAAGAAAAGTGCATTGAAAATTGCAATACATGTCCTAAGATTTCCTACCACGTGACATTGTTGACAAATAAACAACATTTCTTTGTCTGGTGATGTGCTTCTTAGTGCAAGTTAAGAGTGAGTCACAGGGAAATTTACTAAGATATTGCTTAATTCTCACATAGGGACCTAGCAGAAAAGTTAGAATATTGCATATGGGATAGCTGCGAACTTACAGAGTGGTTTGTGCAAGCTCTGTTTCAGGCTTGCTTGTTTGAAAATCAAGTCTTTTTTTTTTTTTTAATTGGGCTAACATTCTAATGTAGAGGGACAAAAGTTAAATTATAGGCTCTTTGCTTCAGCAGCTACGTACCTAGCTAACAGATTTTAGGAAGTATCACAATACAGTTGAATAATCTTCAAATTTAAGGGATTAAACAGATGAAGAGGAACTCACAGAAACCATAGAATAATTTAGTTTGAAGGGGACCTCTGGAAGTCATCTGGTCCAACTTCCTGCTCAAAGCAGGGTGACATCACATTTAGATCAGATTGAATATACAACATAAAATTTTAAATCCTAGGATTCAAAGGTCTACCTTTATAACTGTTTTCAGGTTTTGCTCTTATGTTAGATCACAAGTAGAGAGTGATTTTATTAGGAAGGAATACCTGGGAGGGTCCCACTGAGATCTGTAGTATTTGCTTTGCAATAACATTTTAGGAAGGATTTCAGACACAGGTATAATGTAAAAACGTGAAAATGTTTTAAAATGAAAACACATATAGCCTCATACCAATAAACTCTTGAGTTAATTGATAAATGTAGGGCAGAAAAAAAAATTAAATACATTTGATGTATCAATATAAATATAAATATATATCTGCTTAACTACAGGTTGAAGCTCCTAGAAGGCAGAATGTAATATTCTGAGCACAGAAACTATATTCTGAGAATCTGGCCTTTGCAAAATAACTGCCCTCTTGTTCAAAGATATCGGTGATTAGTTGAGCTTTACAAGACATACGTATTGCTTTACCTGTCTTTTCCTGTAAATATGAAATGGAGTTCAGCTAATGCAGTTTTTCAGTGTTAAACTTTTCAAGTCAAAGTGCACTTTCCAACCATGAATTGCAAATTCATGTTATAATTCTGCATCTATTATAAAATATACTTCTCAGAGACATATTAGATTTTTTAACACTGGCACACTGGTCTGTTCTTTTCATTTTAGGTTGTATAACTAAAAAATTTTAATTCTACTCCCTCTGTATAAAACATCTGTCCCTGCTTTGCAAGGCTTTTCATTGTCTTTGTGTTATTAGTTTGACTGTTATGCTTTATTTTTTAACTATAATGGTCTTCATGAAGTTTCATTCAAAGTAAGGAACAGAGATGAAGAGGTTTTTTTGAAAGAACTGAACTTGCTGTTATTGAGGCCATTCATTGATCTATCAAGTATGTTTTCAAATTCTGAACAGTATTCTTCATCTCTGATAAGGCATTGGTAATATTAGTCCAGGTCTGGTGAAATAATCTTTGAAGCAAGTGTGTGCTGGGTTCCCATTGAGGTCAAATGGAGTTTCATAGATGAAGAACATATGGAATAAACTCAGAAATTCCTGTTTCCTTATAATTAAAAACTATCTATCTTTGCTATGAATTGATTCTGCAAGGTGCTGAGCAGCTTCTGGAGATTCTGGGTCTCACAATGTTCCAATAAGTCTATCAGTGTCCCTTATTTTGGGACCAGTAAATGCCTTCCTAGTCACGTTAGCCTATAATAACATGGAGATTACACTATCTGTGCATTTAAGTAGTCTCCAGCTGACTTTGGTGTTGTTTCAAAACTGTGGCAGATGTGTATGAAGAATAATCCTGGTCAAATCTCATGCCCCTTATGTGTTGGCACCAATTTAGGCATCCTCTTTTTGGGATTTGAATTGGGAGAGTAAAGAGATATTTTAGTTAACTGCTGAATATGCTTAATGTTCTTTCAGAAGTGCTAGATTGAATTCCATTGCAGAAAATTACACATTTCTATGCTACATCTTTTTTTTTTTTTTACTTTGTATTTCCTTTCTCCTACCAAGTAGGGGGAGATTTATCTGCTTTGTGATGTGTAGTGATGTGATATGTAGTCTTGCTAACTGTTAACTTGTTAGATTGATTCATAGACAGTGCCACAGATGAGATTTGACCGAGAAATAAATAAAAAAGTCTGTTACCAAGGTATTGTGACACCCCAGCTGAGAGACTCGGTATGGGAATGTGGGAAGGATTAAAAAAAAATAAAAGTACCAATTTTCCTAGTAGTATTGCAATAGGCTTCCAGATGCACTGTCATGGGCACTGCTTTGAAGATTATCTACATTTTAATTCTTTCACTACACACTGACAACTAAATGGCTTGCAATAGCTTTTGGAAAGGGTTAGCTTCAACCAAAGATTTGAGTGCGCAGAGAACACAGGACACAAATGGCTTTGATGTCTCAGCTAACAAAATCAAATTTTTAAAATGTATTCATCGTGTTATTGTTGTTGGATTTGTGTTTTTGTCATTGGTAAATAAAAATTCTGGCATTCGGAAATCTGAGGTTATAAAGTGGTGTGAGTCAACCTTTTTGATATTGAGAAGGATCTAAAAGGAAAGAGAGAGTCTGTAACTGTAGCATGGTTAACCAGTGTCAATCCGTTCATCCATTCCTTGCAGCTGCTCAGCTCAATGGTGAATCATTTGGTGCAGAAAAACATCGACTCTTCTTCATGCAATTCCCCAAAACAAAATTAAATTTGAGAAGGTTCATAATGTATTGTTTTCTCAAAAAAGCATAAAATAATTGATCCTAAATGAATCTGTTTGTTTGGTTTTGGTCACTGCATTTCTTGAAGCTTATTGCAGGAAAAAAAATGGTCCGTTGGTCGAAAGATCAAAGGAAAATGAGTGGAATAAAATGCCTTCCACAAAAGGAATATCTGTTCCTAGAAGAAAGATCTGGAAAAAAATAATCAAATTAAATACAAGGCAAGTTGAAAGAGACATGAAGGAAACTGAAAAAAGATAGAAATGGGTGAGATCCTACTGTTGAATATTTTTCAACCTATAAGAACAAAGGAAAATTTTCTTTGAAATGGTAGGAGAAAGTCCAAATGATTATAGGTTTAGAAAATATGATCTAAAAGGTGCAATTAAATGAGTTGTTGAGTCTAGAAACAAGAGAAGACTTGGGGAGACATTGTAGCCTTCAAATAGGTAAAAGTGAGCATCTGTAAATGGGTAAAAGTGAGCATCTGTGAGAAAATAAATAAATTCTTTACCATGTTCATTGAGGTTAAACCAGGAAGCAATGGGTTTAAAGTACACCAGGAGAGCTATAAGCCAGATATAAGGAAAATAATAGATATCTGTGTATGAGAATGAGTGCTAAGGAAGTATATGAAATCTTGCTAACTGAAGAGTTTTTAAGAACACCTTAGACAAATAGCTGTTAAACACAATGCATGTTTCTGTTTGTTTGGAGGAAGAGATGATAAGGATGTTGAGGTTCCTAATCCCATACTACCTCGTTAATATTCCATAAAAATAAAAAAAAAAAGAGGCAGTTGAAACAAACAGGGATTCAAAATACCACAGATACAAGACAAGAATATTGTGTTGAACAGCATGTCAGCTGTGATTCCAGGCAAAAGTAGTTGCTAAATGTTTAAAATAGTGTTTAAAATAATAGGGGATTTTTCTGTTATGCATTTTCTCTTTGTACTTTTGAAGCATTTGACATTGAGTATTTTGAGAGACAGGATATTAATCTAGATGGACTAAACTAATTTTGTGTGGTGAGTCCTGTCTTTCCATGGCTAAAAAAAAAAAAACCAAACAGCAGGAGGACTATATTCGTGCCTTTTTCCAGGTGTGATACAAGCTTCTGTTGCTCTAACTGACAACACCCTCAAGACTATGTTGATCTGTGCTTTGATTTTCCCCAAACATTTAATTTTATTGAATTCCCTGGGGAGTTCTTTGCTCTTTTGTTTGCAGGTTTAAATATTTTGTCCTTCTGAAACCACATAGTTTCTGATGTAGCATCGTCAGAAGAGGTAGCATTTCACTGGTACAAAATGTATTTGGCTTTTTTCCCTGAATGACGGCAGTTAGTGCTTCTTAAAAAAGGTTCTCTGCCATCCCTTACAGAGGAGAGGATGTTTGTAAGTAGTTATATTTGGCTATTATGTTATAACTTAGGTAATAGTCTGCATACAGTAACTTAAAATAGTGTTTCAACAGTAGCAACGTATCTTTTGATATATATTTTTTTTTTCATATAAAGAAATCTGATTAACTGATTTTTCCGTGATCTTCATCTTTAACTTTGGCTAGGATTATTAACTTCCAATAACTGGGAATTTCTGAGACTTTCACTCAGTTACTTTGTGCAATTCCACTTTGTCTCCTCAGGACATTATGTGTGCAGTCTAAGGAACGCTGTGAGTCTGTGCTTGGGATTGTAGGTCTGCAGTGGCCAGAAGATACTGACTGCATTCAGTTTCCAGATGAGAACTCAGACAACCAAACTTGTCTAACACCAGATGAAGATGTAGAAGGTAACTCCTATAAATACATATAACAGGAAATTAAAGATTTTAATTAGGTTCCCAAAGTCACTGATTTTTTTTCCCATACCTCCTCTTTAAATTATAATATTTAAACTGTGGGAATGATTCCAAACTGGGTTTCAGGGAATTTGGATACCTACAGTTTGCAGATAAGAGGAAGTTCTCAAAATAAATCTATTTGGAGGAACGATCAATTACCCTCAATCTGTGAAAGTCAGTGTTTGAGATTTGTTGCTAACACCACACCTACTGCTTGCTTGTGTTTATACTTCAGTTTTTTACCTATTTAGATGGTATAATAATGCTTTTCTAACCAGGAGGCAGACTTCTGGCAATCTTAAAAAAGCTGAGCCCCATGACAGCTCTGATAAAAATATTGTAATGTTAATGTCTTTGCCAGCTATTGTTTGCTCTTGATTTTTGTTTGGGGAAAGTTTTGTAGAGAGTTGTGCCAAACCACCTTCAGTAGTGTTGTGGTTTAACCCCAAGTGGCAACTAAGCACCACACAGCTGCTCTCGTCTATGGACCATCCCTGCAAAAATGTCCATAAAATGTCCACAAATGTCCACAAAATGTCCATTGAGTTAATTTAGTCCATGACCTTGGGCTCCATCTGTTATGGTGGTCACTCAGGACAGGAGAAGTGGTGTGTTGTGTGGAGTTACTGGGCACCAAAGCCAGCTCAGGTTGGGTCACTGCTGCACTTGCGCTGCTTCTTGTAAGGCTTGTCCTCCATTGGTTCAGGTGGTTCCTGCTATAGTAAATCCTATAACATGCAACTCAAATCCTGGGTTACAACAATTTAAAGGTATTTCCATTACAATCTCCACCCCTGGTCCCTTTGGACCAGACCATAGGTTTTAAAATTGCAGTGAAGTCCTCCCCTTGCCCCTGCTCCAGCTTGGATTTATCCACAGACTGCAATCCCTTAGGGGTGTGCCTGCTCCAAGTAGAGCCTTATCTATGAGCCACAGTCTCTCCAGGGGTATACCTGCTGCGGCATAGACTTATCCACAGCCACAATCGCTTTGAGGTGCACCTGTTCCAGTGTGGCCTTCTCCATGGGCCACAATGCCTTCAGAGATATGTCTACTCCAGTGTGGCCACAGCCACAGTCCCTTCAGAAGTAAACCTGCTCCAACCCCTTCCAGGGGTGTACTTGCTCTGTTGTGGACTTATCCGTGGCCACATGCTTTGAGGTGCTCCAGCATGACCTCATGCACAGCCACTGATCTTTCAAGGTGTACCTGCTGTAGCATGGACTTATCCACAGCCACAGATGCTTCGAGGGGTACCTTCTCCAGCATGGACTTATCCTTGGGCCACAATCCTTTCAGAGGTATACCTGCTGCGGCACAGACATAACCACGGCCACAGACGCTTCGAGCTGTCCTGCTCTCGTGTGGACTCATCCACAGGTCACAGTCCCTTTGACTCGAGTTCACACTGGAGTTCCAGCCTGTCCAGTACAGCAGCACAGAAAGAGCAGCGATGCCCTGGCCATCTGCCAGCTCAGGTGCATCACCATTGCTGTTATCAAAATGTTCCCAGGCACAGCAGAGTAAGATGATCAGCAGTGCAGCAGTACGGCAAGCAGCGAAAGCAAAAAGCAGCCACCAACGAGCACTAGACTCTAATAGACAGTAAGGCAAGCAAGCCCCATGGCAAGCACAGGAGCCTGTCAATTGATAGCTAAACAGCAATAACAGCTATAAATTTGATCTAGCACATTCCAATCAAATCTGTTGTTATCTTGAACCCTTTGAGCCCCACATTGGGGGCCAAAAAGGACTGTCGTGGTTTAACCCCAGCTGGCAACTAAGCACCACACAGCCACTCACTCACTCCCCCCCAATGGGATAGGGGAGAGAATCAGAAGAGTAAAAGTGAGAAAACTCGTGGGTTGAGATAAAAACAGTTTAATAAGTAAAGCAAAAGCTGCATGTGCAAGCAAAGTGAATCAAGGAATTCATTCACTACTTCCCATGGGCAGGCAGGTGTTCAGCCATCTCCAGGAAAGCAGGGCTCCATTACGCGTAATGGTTACTTAGAAAGACAAAATGCCATCACTCTGAAAGTCCCCCCATTCCTTCTTCTTCCCCCAGCTTTATATACTGAGCATGATGTCATATAACATGGAATATCTCTTTGGTCAGTTGGGGTCAGCTGTCATAGAAGAGAATCATAGAATCATTTAGGTAGGAAGAGACCCTTAAGATCATCAAGTACAACCATTAACCTAACACTGCCAAGTTCACCACTAAACCATGTCCCTAAGCACCATGTCTACACATCTTTTAAATACCTCCAGGGATGGTGACTCAACCACCTCCCTGGGCAGCCTGTTCTAATGCCCGACAACCCTTTCGGTGAAGAAATTTTTACAAATATCCAATCTAAACCTCCCCTGGCGCAACTTGAGGCCATTTCCTCTTGTTCTGTCACCTGTTACTTGGGGGAAGAGACCGACCCCCATCTCTCTACAACCTCCTTTCAGGTAGTTGTAGAGAGTGATAAGGTCTCCCCTCAGCCTCCTTTTCTCCAAGCTAAATAACTCCAGTTCCCTCAGCCGCTCCTCATAGGACTTGTGCTCTAGACCCTTCACCACCTCTCTTTGGAAACGCTCCGGCACCTCAATGTCTTTCTTGTGGTGAGGGGCAACTTTTTGTGCACGTCCAGCCTACTCGCTGGTGGGGTGGTGTGAGAAGCAGAAAAGGCCTTGACTCTGTGTAAGCACTGCTCAGCAGTAACGGAAACATCCCTGTATTATCAACACTGTTTCTAGCACAAATCCAAAACATAGCCCCGTAGTGGCTACTGTGAAGAAAATTAACTCTATCCCAGCCAAAACCAGCACAAGTAGCAACTGACAAATTTCAGGTTTTCAGTTCAGCCATAATACTAATCATTGTTGGTGTGAACATCGAACAAAAGAATGAAGTTACCTTAAATGCTTCTAGATATTCTTTGTATGTATGAAGAGAGAAGCTGTGCAGCTTTTCCTTCTGCAGTGGTCATCAGATGTGAGGTCTGTGGGGATATGCCTTTTCTTTTTCTTGCCAAAACACTAGTAAAGTAGCTGGGAAAATAGTGAGATGGCGTGTGCTACAGTGCCTGCAATATGCTGATCGTGTTCAGTTCTCACTCTTCTCCTACTCACCTACACGGTGATGATGGTCTTTCCATAGTCTTTCCACAGTCTTGATCTTGCTCAGAGAAAGCAATAGGCGAAAGCTAGTTAGTCTATAGTTCTTTTAGTGAACACTCATTGCTGTGAATATAGTGAAGGAATCATGAAAAAACAGTGAAGCATATATAGCAGTTAGTACTATTTCTTCAAGCAAAGTCCATGTGCACATATATCACTGTGAGGATTTTATAAAGATGTGTAATACCATAGTAATGAAATCCTCTGTCATGGGACTCTTGAGAGACAAGGAGATAATTTCCCTCTATGGCAGTGGGCTGATGGAAAGGAATTATCCATTATTACAGAGCAGTGTGTAGGAAAGGAAAAGTAAGATTTTGGCACAGCAAGGTGAGTTAAAGAAAAATAACATGATTTAATTTTCTGAGGTATCAAATGTCTTTTAACCTTCCTCCCTGTGTTATTAGATCATTTGGCTTTGAAATGTAACATAGAATGGTTGTATTTTAAATATACTGCTGCATACAGGACTAGTGTGTTCCATTTCTAGAGATAAATTCTGTTCACTTATAAAAATTGCCATTTAAAAAAATTCTCTTTTTAATTAGAGGGACCCTGCTTAGTAAGCTGATTCACTGCTTATTGATCATGTTAGCACTGAAATAGATATTCCTGGAAAATCAATGAAAAAGGAGAGGGTTTTAGTATTCTTTTAGAAACAGTGTAACTAATTAAGGGGTCTTATCAGAGTTGTTTTGGGTTTACTTACTGCTAGAATTTTATGTTGATTCAATGTCAGATTTCTACTGACTACCAATGTTGGTTAGAAAGTCTTCCCTGGGAATTTTAAAATCTTATATAAATATTTCTGAAAAAAACACATATAACAAAACACATTAAGCTTCTGAGATCATTTAAAATGTTTATGATTACAAAATATAGGTGATTTTCCAACTGAAGCTATAATTGACAAAGTTATTACAATGTGCTGAATTGCTTAACTTCTCTTCCAGCCAGTGCTGAATCCAAGAATACTGCTGGCCAAGACAGTATGCATTGTAAACTTAGTTATTTTCATAATGAGTTATTCTTAAATGTTGGCAGTATAGTTCACATACCTTTTATCATTAGAATGTTATTTTCTAAGGCTCCTGAGTTTATTGATGATATTTTTCATACAACTGTTTATTGAATCCTAAAATTTACCCAAGGAACTGCATGGTATTAAATATCTGAGAGATTTTGCAGGCAGGGAAAAAAAAAGGCAACGTATGATGGAGGTTGTACATCAAAGTCAGTGACATGTACAGTGTGAAAAAATGGGTGGGTTTTTCAAAACCATCTAAATAAAGCTTTCTCAAAATGGTACTCTGTAAGATGAGGCAGAAGCGATGTAAGGGTTCATTAGTGGACATCTCCCCCTGTACTTGGCCCTGGTGAGGCTGCACCTCGAATACTGTGTTCGGTTTTGGGCCCCTCACTACAAGAAAGACATTGAAGTGCTGGAGCGTGTCCAGAGAAGGGCAACGAAGCTGGTGAAGGGTCTAGAGCACAAGTCTTAGGAGGAGTGGCTGAGGGAACTGGGGATGTTTAGTCTGGAGAAAAGGAGGCTGAGGGGAGACCTTATCACTCTCTACAACTACCTGAAAGGAGGTTGTAGAGAGATGGGGGTCGGTCTCTTCTCCCTAGTAACAGACGACAGAACAAGAGGAAATGGCCTCAAGTTGCGCCAGGGGAGGTTTAGATTGGATATTTGTAAAAATTTCTTCACCGAAAGGGTTGTCGGGCATTGGAACAGGCTGCCCAGGGAGGTGGTGGAGTCCCCATCTCTGGAGGTATTCAAAAGACGTTTAGATGAGGCCCTAAGGGATATGATTTAGTGGTGAACTTGGTAGTGCTAGGTTAATGGTTGGACCCGATGATCTTGGAGGTCTCTTCCAACCAGAACAATTCTATGATTCTATGATTCTATGATTTATAGGTGGTTCTATTAATTCAAATAGCCACACAATTGCCAATATATATATATTTTTTTAATCCTGGGGATGTCTTATACTCATTTCAACACTTTCTACTTCACACAACACCACAATAGTGAGAAAATCCATGCCCACAATCAAAACATTGTATGCCAGTTAATTGGCAAAGCTTTGAAATTTGACAGAGGGTAGCATGTGAGGGAGAGCTCTGGAAGATATTGCTCCATCTCATTCACAGTGCAATTGTTAGGCGTCTTGCCTGCTACATAGTTCCAGTTTAGTATCGCACAAGCTTTCTATTCCTGTCATTTACCCATCCAAAACAGCCACAGTGATAAATAAATAAGTACCCATGTGTCTTGTTTCTCCCTGTTCCTTGTCATTGACAGAATGCTCACCCAGTCATTTCAAGTGCCGGTCTGGGAGGTGTGTCCTGGCATCCAGAAGATGTGACGGTCAAGCTGACTGTGAAGATGATAGTGATGAGGACAGCTGTGGTAAATAAATTCAATGAGTTAGATCTTTGAATGGAGAGTAGTTGACGCATTAGAAAATGAGTTTTGCTTTTCCTTCACTTATTTGAACTGTAGCATGAAAGTTCAGAGGATAAGCCCCTTTTTCTGTAAGAAAAATATGTTTGAAAGTGTTGGGTTTTTTTTAAGACTAGTGGCAGTAAAAATAGTTTAGCAAGCATCCTTCTTGATTAATATCAACACAATTTATGATATTTGATCATTTAGATTCTGCTAACTGTATTTCAGGATGTTTGAGTATTCCTTTAGTAATCAAGATAAAAAATTCTGCAGATGTAATTCTTTTGATATTGCTGGAGGTTCTACTGAGCTAAAATGTGACTTCCTGGCAGTTTAAATCTTGAATTCATAAATACAGTTTTAAATTTATACATGGTAATATTCTCATTATGATGTATTGACAAAAGATCTGTGCTGCTGAAATGGATTCTGTACTGCAAAGGTCAAGAATTACATGTTTTTTCAGATCGGTCAACCTCAAGCTGTAGGTACAAGGATAAAGTGGTAACCACAAAGTTTGTTCTCTAGTATATTTCTGAGTTTACTTACGGTAGAGATGCTCTTGACTTTTAACTTAAGGGGATGTATTGAGCTTGAGAATAACCAACAAATCTCTTGGTCACTATTTATCCTTGTACGTGCTGGCAGGAGAATTTTGAGAAGGAAAAGGGAGTTCATACTGTTTCTTTATGTGACTAAGGTCTAGCCTCCATGGAGTTCTGCATGCTGGCCTGGCATCCCTAGGGGCAAAGAGAATAATTATAAATCACTAAGGATTTAGAGAAGAGGTGTGAATATGAGTAAAGGATTGGAAAACATTCCAGCAGAGTAGAGCTAAGGTGCATAACCTGTTTTTTTTAACAGAAAGCAGGTTAAGATGGAAGCACAGTTTATGTGAGCAACAAAACTGTGGCAATAAAAGACTTTCTACTTAGCTGCACAAAAATAAAATAAGATCCAACACCTGAAAGCTGAAGCTAGGCTAAAACTCAAGCTTGTCAGCTCTATAAAATGCTTCTTTTTTAAGAGCATTTTTTTTAAATGATTGGAGTAGCCAAGGGGTTATTTATTGCTAAGGTGCGATGTATTCTCAATCTCTGGGAGTTTTCGAATCACACTTGTATTCTCTCTCCTCTTTCTGCCCCATTCCCCTTCCCCTGCAAAAAGAAAGCAAAAAGAAAAAAAAGGTACACTCACCGAAACAGGATTTAATACTAGGTCATTCTCTTGTTTGGATTATAAATGAAAGGCAGAGCTGATGATCACAGTGACTCTTTCAGAGTTTGTCATCTCTTTACCTTTGAATCAATTGTCTCAATTGTCCTCCCTGCCAAATATTCTTTGTTGCCACCTGTTCTTAACTCCTTAGAACACTAATTGCTATGCATCTTTTAGGATAATTTTATTCTCCTAGACATTAACATATGAAATATTGCTCTAATATACAACATTCATTTCTCGAGTGGATCTCTCTCTGTCTCTATAGTCTAGACAGAATGTCACTAGCAATCAGCAGAATTCTTATCAGTTTCTATAAATATGGAAGACTGTATCTGCTAGGAAATTACTGCTGTCAGAGTGACATTATACTGACCAGGGGTAATGCTGTTACTGAAAAACAGAAAGTCCTTGTAGAGCTCTAGAAGTAACCATCTCTGACTCATTCATATTCCATGTGTGCAGGATAAAATCAAAACTTGATGATATTTCCACGTGTAAATGGCTAGCTCACGTTTTATTAGATTTATCCTTTGCAGTTGGTTTTATACCATTAAAGAACAGTCAGCATTTAAATTAAAAACCTTGTATTTGAAGTGCCTTAAATGACAGGCATGGAACAACTTCACAGTGCAGGGAGGAGGAAGCTGGAAAAGACTAGCTACAGCTTTTGGATGCTCAAGCTACTCTGGCCAAAAATGTAAGGTAGAACAGTCCAAAGGGACTAAAGTATATTCTGTCCATGCAGAGTAGAGCTGTATTTAGCACCCACTGTCTCCTCCTGTTAGGAATCCCTGTCATACTTTCACATGATCTTTGTGAGAGTAAATCTCACCCATGCAATTGCAGTGAAATCCTAAGACTTTAGTGCCATTTAGACTAGGATTTGGGGAGAAAATTTGACCCAGATTTCTTAATGTGAGACTTTTGAGTGCATTTCAGTAAAGTGTGAGGAAGGCAATTTCTGAAAATTATTATTATGATAGGTGTCAAGAGAGTTTGTGGCATTAAATATGCTTGATTGTAATTGATCATATTAATTTACTGGCTGCTGAACAATGCCTCTGGCAGAGAGCAGAAGAGGGTCCTAGAAGAGTACTAAAGAAATTGAAGACATATAACATTCAAAACCAGTATTGTCCTTCACTATTTTCTGCAATATGAGTTCTGACTGTAGTATTTTAGTTGAGAGAAAAATGTGGTGGTCTTGAGGTTAGTGACTTACCCTTTAAGATTGGTGACATCAAGATTGGAAGTATCCTGGGCTGCAGTGATCACACACTGGTGGAGTTCACCGTCCTGAGGGATATGGGTCAGGTGAAGACTAAGGTCAGGACCCTGAATTTTCAGAAAGCAAACTTATAGCTCTTCAAGGAGTTAGTCAATAGGACCCCCTGGGAAACTGCCCTCGGGGACAAGTGAGCAGAAAAGAGCTAGCAGATCTTTAAGGAGGCTTTCCACAGAGCGCAAGAGCTCTTGGTCCCCAGGTGTAAAAAATTGGGCAAGGAAGGCAAGAGACCAACATGGCTGAGTTGAGACCTGCTGGTCAAACTAAAAGGCAAGAAGGAAATGCACAGGCAGTGGAAGCAGGGACAGGTATCCTGGGAAGAGTACAGGGACGCTGCCCAGTTGTGTAGGGATGGGGTCAGGACGGCCAAGGCACGGATAGAGCTGAACTTGGCAAGGGATGCAAAGAATAATAAGAAGGGCTTCTACAGGTATGTCAGCCAGAAGAGGAAGATCAAAGAAAGTGTACCCCTCCCGATGAGCAGGACTGGCAAATTGGTATCAATGGATGAGGAGAAGGCTGAGGTACTCAACAATGTTTTTGCCTCAGTCTTCACTGGCAATCTCTCTTCCCACACCTCTCAAGTGGATGGACCACATGACAGGGACTGGGGGAGCAAAGTCCCTCCCACTGTAAGAGAAGATCAGGTTTGTGACCACCTGAGGAACCTGAACATACATAAGTCCATGGGACCTGATGAGATGCATCCCAGAGTCTTGAGGGAATTGGCTGATGGAGTTACCAAGCCACTCTCCATGATATTGGAAAAGTCACGGGAGTCAGGTGAAGTCCCTGGGGACTGGAAAAAGGGAAGCATTGCACCCGTTTTTCAAAAGGGTAGGAAGGAGGACCCTGGGAACTACTGACCTGTCAGCCTCACCTCTGTGCCTGGGAAGATCATGGAAAAGATCCTCCTAGAAGCTATGCTGAGGCACATGGAGGACAGGGTGGTGACTGGAGACAGCCAGCATGGCTTCACCAAGGGCGAGTCCTGCCTGACCAACCTAGTGGCCTTCTATGATGGAGTGACTCCATCAGTGGACAAGGGAAGAGCAATGGATGTCATCTATGTGGACTTCTGTAAGGCCTTTGACACGGTCCCCCACAACATCCTTCTCTCTAAATTGGAGAGATATGGATTTGATGGGTGGACTGTTCGGTGGCTGAGGAATTGGTTGGATGGTCGCATCCAGAGGGTAGTGGTCAACGTCTCAGTGTCCAGATGGAGATCCGTGACAAGTGATGTCCCTCAGGGGTCCGTATTAGGACCAGTATTGTTTAATATCTTCATTGATGACATAGTGGGGTCAAGTGCACCCTCAGCAAGTTTGAGAATGACAGCAAGCTGAGTGGTGCGGTGGACACACCTGAGGGATGGGATGCCATCCAGAGGGACCTGGACAAGCTCAAGAGGTGGGCCTGGGCGAACCTCATGAGGTTCAACAAGGCCAAGTGTGGAGTCCTGCACCTGAGTCGGAGCAACCCTCAGTATCAATACAAGCTGGGGGATGAAGGGATTGAGAGCAGTCCTGCCGAGAATGACTTGGGGGTACTGGTGGATGAAAAGCTGAACATGAGCCAGCAACGTGCGCTCGCAGCCCAGAAAGCCAACCGTATCCTGGGCTGCATCAAAAGAAGCGTGGCCAGCAGGTCGAGGGAGGTGATTCTGCCCCTCTACTCGGCTCTGGTGAGACCCCACCTGAAGTACTGCATCCAGCTCTGGAGCCCTCAGCACAGGAAAGACATGGACCTGCTGGAGCGGGTCCAGAGGAGGGCCACAAAAATGATCAGAGGGCTGGAGCACCTCTCCTCTGAAGACAGGCTGAGAGACCGGGGCTTGTTCAGCCTGGAGAAGAGAAGGCTCCGGGGAGACCTTATTGTGGCTTTTCAGTACTTAAAGGGGTCTTATAAGAAAGATGGGGAAAAACTTTTTAGCAGGCCCTGCTGTGATAGGACAAGGGGTAACGGCTTTAAACTAAAAGAGGGGAGATTTAGACTAGATAGAAGGAAGAACTTTTTTACAAGGAGGGTGGTGAAGCAGTGGAACAGGTTGCCCAGAGAGGTGGTAGAAGCTCCATCCCTGGAAACATTCAAGGTCAGGCTGGATGGGGCTCTGAGCAACATGATCTAGTTGAAGATGTCCCTGGTCATTTCAGGGGGGTTGGACTAGATGACCTTTAAAGGTCCCTTCCAACGCAAACTATTCCATGATTCTATGACTTAATAATAATTGCATGCACACATATATGTGTGAATAACAAATGATAACTTGCTTCATATTTTGAAGAAGAATGAAGGTAAGATCGTATGTGAATCCCTCTCTCTTGCCAAAACACATGTTTGAGATAGGGGTAGTGTAAATATGGGCAAGTTTTCCTACCTCCATTTTCACTTCCATTTCATTGTCATTAGATTAAAAATATATGTCACAAAAATATTTAGAGAAGAAATATAAATACACCAAATGGTAGATGGCTTCTACCAACAAAACAGTGTATTTGAAGACTGAATTCAGTAAGTAGTTAATTTTTCCTAGAGAATCGTCTCTATATTTGTCAATGTTGTACTCGAAGATAAATTTTGGAGAGTCATGGAACACTTCACAGTGTAACACTATAATGTGTGATGAAGGGGAAAAGCAAACATGTATTTAATTAATTGTAAACACTGCTAAAAAATTGCAAGGTTCATAAATTATATTTTTTTAAGCTTTTTAATTTTATTTTCATATCAAGTTCCTAACATGACTGACATTCTTTGTTCTTTATTAGAGTAAAGGTTTTGTTTGGTTTCAATTAATTTTTCATTAATAGTTATCACAAATATTGTCAAGAAGGAGACCTGGAAAATGGTGATACCCAAGAAAGTTCTTTGATTGTGTGGAGTTAGTTTCACAGGTTCAAAGCTATTTATTTCTCTATGCTGTAACATTTATTTACATGACTTTTTCAATCTAAGCAAAATCAAGCACTCCACACATCCAGTTACAGTTAAAATGTGAGTAGATTTTTCCAGTAATCATGTGAGCTAGTAGTGATTCTCTGGTTCATGTCTGTGAAATACTCACTTCTGAAGTAACACTTCTTGGAAACAACATATCTGCTTAGTAACTTACTGCTGATAACGCTGCTGTAGTTCCAGGTCCAGGCAAACAGAGCTCCTGCTTCAAATGCAGTTTGTGAGCTTATACCTCAGCTATTTGCATGTGGGGACACCAGGGCTGTCACCTGAATTTGTGCTTGGATTCAAATGAAAAGTAGTATTATCATCTATAGAACAGGCCAAACAAGGCAATCAAACCATCTGTTTTAGTCAGGAGAACACATTGTTTTTATGGCTTCCTATAAAACCAGAATGTCAGATGTGCAGGACATTAGTATGTTAAAGTATTTAAACTGGTATCACAATGAAGTGCTTTATTAGTTGATGGAAATAAATAGTGATATAAAACAAGAGAAAACACTTTTCTGAAATGTACCTTGGGCCATTCTTAACTTCCTCTAGCTGACTAACAGGGATTTTACTGTCAAAGCACTTTGACACAGTTTTATAAGTATTCCTCTTGAAATCAGAGGCGCTGGTTAGCAGGACTTTGAAGAGACAATAATGCAGTGTGTTCCCTGCATAATAATGAACCCTCTTGAATATTTATACAGCCATTGGGTCTTTCTAATCTTTTCAGACTGGTTTGGTCTCAGGTTATGGAACCAGGAGAACTGTTGTGGTCAATACTTACAGCATCTCTCTGCCTTTCATTGTGATCTGCATTAGATTCTGTATCAGCACTGCCAGAAGAAATTACATATTTCTCATTATTATTTAAAAAGCACTGAAGTATTATGAAGTGTTATATATTTTATCCCCATTTATCAAGTGTGCACTGTTACAATCTTACTTCCATTTCTTCATTAGTGACTATTCTTGGTACCTTTTAAAATTTATATTGCAAGTGAAAATATTTTGGGTGTTTCAGGATTATTGAGGAAGAAGAAAACAGTTGATTTGATATTGCATGCAAGTGTTTCAAAACTGTCCTTCTCTGCCTCCAGGTTGTAGAGAAAGGGGTCTTTGGGAGTGTCCTTTGAAGAAGCTGTGCATCAAACACGCTATGATCTGTGATGGTTTCCCAGACTGCCCTGACATGATGGATGAAAAGAACTGCTGTAAGGGCTTATGCAGTTTGTTAGTCCCATAAAGGGCTGATCGCATTTTTGGGATCTTGAGGTGCAAAATAAATGAAAGTAAAAAGGGTTTCTACAGACAGAAAGGCTTAGTCATTCCCTCAGTTTCCTTTTCAATTTTTGCTATGGCACCAATTTATCTCTTTCCTCATCTTGTGTCCTCTGTTGTTCACATACTTGGATCCTTGCTGTCTCCTTGGTCACTCCACTCCTCTCTCTTTTTTTCCTCTCTCTTCCTCCTCCTTCTTGTGTCTTTGTGCTTCTTTTCTTTATTCCTTGTAGCTTCTTGACTCCTTTTCCCAACTTTTCTCAACTTCATTCCATATAGATATAGCTGCTCACTGCTCTTTTTTTCTTGATTTCCACTTGATTTTCCTTCTGATCTGTTCTTCAGTAAATTTCATATGTGTCCCTGCTTTATTTGATTTCTCTTCTGCTTGACATTTCTTAGGTTCTGTCTCCCCAGTTTGCTCCACAGGCTGCTTCTACAATCCAAACTGTGATAAGTGTCAGAGATACAAAACGTAGTATGGTACACTGATGGTATGGGCATACTGTCCATGCACACAGCGTAAGTCGGCTCAAAGTGCTGACAGTGTGCAGTAGGCCCCCTGGTCCCCTGCAGGAGCTGCCCTGTGTTCTCTTTCCACTACGAAGCTGACTAGTGAGATGGGAAGAGGTGGAAGACCTGCAAACAGCAGCTGCTTTGCAGGCTCCCACCCTGCATGCAAAGCTGGGAGTGGGTGCCGTGAGATGTTAGCTTCACTTCCGTGAATATATTGGTGGTACTCTGAACTCTCTTCTTTTGAGAAAACCTGGTGTGTGGGCATGTCCCGAAGACAAGGAACTTGAAGAGACATATAGGGTGGCACTCAGCCTGCACAAGAAAGAAGAGATGCTTGGTTGAAAGCTGAAATTTTAGTTCTCTGGGAAATCCTGGTATTTCAGCATTTTTTGCTGGGACTGTAAGGTATAATTTTACAATTTAAAAAAAGTTGCACCTGAGTCTCTGGAGTTCTGTTGGTAGGGACAGGATGGGAGGCACGTTTTATGTGCTATGTGGAGCATATGAATATATTTGCCAAAATGATTGGCGGCTTGCATATATCACTAGATCTAAGTTTGTTTCTTTTGGGGAAGAGGCAGCTCACAGAACATTTCTTAATCTGCTTTTCATTGTGAATATTATACCATTTGACTTCCAAGTGGTCTGTGTGCTGTAATCTGAAAACAGGAAAGTGGTATTAAAGTGATTTGCTCATGATCACACATTAAGATTGTGGCAGAAAAAAAAAGATTCTCTGAGCGCTTAGGTTAAGCTAGTCTATAATTGTCAGACTGTATTTCCTCTCTGCTTTTGTGTTGGGGGCTGAATATTCCAAAATGGCAGCAAAGTTTCCCCAGCTGAGGGCTTCCAGCTTTTGAAATATGCTCTCTCTGGAAGGCACAGTTAGAGAGCTTTTTCTAGTTTTGCACACTTTATTCCAGAGTCAGAAAGATCACTTATGTCAGAGTAGGCAGCACTGCCTGCTCTATCTGTTTGGTTTTCACTGTGGAGTACATTTTTTGCACTAGTGTTGCAAATAAATGCTTGGTTTGTATGGCAGTATAGATGTTATACAACAGCCAGACATAAGCACAACTGAATGCAGCTTCCTTCCATACATTGTCTCCCTCTCCACCCTCCCCCAGCTCACAAAGTTCCCTAATGCTGGGGTTTATAGAAGCTGGAAGAGAAGTGTGTTAGTGAGGAGGATACTGTAATGCTACACACCTGCCTTTTGGGAGGGAGTTTGTTATGGTTGGGGGAAAGCTAAAAGTCACTTGCAAATGGGAGCTCTTGTGGTTCCTGCACTGGACAGAGATTCAGGAACTCCCTGTCTAATACTGCCACCTGGCAACCAACTGTGAACTGGAGCATGTCTATCTGTACATCCATTCCCCATCTCTAAAGTGGAGTTAAAATAATTCCATGATTTTAAATAGCAAAGGAGGATCCAAAAGTGAATATAAATTGCTGTGGATGAAAGGAAATACATATGTATTACAGTAAAATATTATTGTCAAAGAATGTGAAGAAATAAACAGATTTAGAGCAGTCTCCTAAAAAGTATGGAACACAGTATTTTCACTTAAAGCTTGTGAGGCGCTTAGACAGGTTTCACATCACAAGACCACCAATGATACTAAGTAATCACAGATCTTGCCATTTCCAGACACCCTTCCCTCCCTTTGAGTTGCGATGCCCTCTGCAACTGTGTGCCAGCAACCATCTTCTGCCTCAGAGATGCCCACCCTGGATTTTGTTGCGAATCTGTCTCACTTTCTTGCTCCATAAATCTGATCTGTGCCTGCCTTCACCCTCCTCCTCATTTTTTCAGTCTCAACGTGAACATCACAGCGATCATTTCTTTCTCAGAGAAACATGTTTTTGTCCTTGCAGCATTTTGTGAAGAGAGTGAACTTGAATGTGCCAACCATCAGTGTGTGCCACGTGAGCTCTGGTGTGATGGGCAAGCAGACTGCAGCGACAGCTCAGATGAATGGGACTGTGGTAAGTTTCCGCCGTGGTGCACTCTGCCTGGAAGGGATGTTTGGGTGATGGTAGTAATCACTAGTGATTTGATTTAGAATACAATTGCAGTGGTGCAGAGATGCTCCCTTTATTATGAAAGGGAGACTGGGTTGAGGCTGGGAAAGCATGCAAGAAAGTGGGCAAAAGAGAAAGGAAAGGCTCAGTGTGAAGTGTCACAGTGCAAAGATCTGAGAAAAGTGACATGGCAGGGAACTTCAAAAATGTGTAGATGGTGTGTAAAATCTGGAAAGTGTTGTGGACAGAACAGAGAGTAGGAAGATGTTCAGATGTAGAATTCATTTGGGCAAACCTTCTAAGGCCTGATTCCGTACTTGTGAAAATCAATGTGAAATTCCTACTGACTGCAATGGTGCAGGTTCAGAGCTTATGAGAAGAGAGTCCTACTAGGTCCTCTTTGCACTGGCTAAAGACCTGCAGAATGATGTAACCTGCTATAGCTATCTATATTCGGATTAGGCCTTATGCTTTTATGTGTAATAAAAGTAGAACTCTCCAATTATTATTCTTTAAATAAAAATTAAGGTGGGTTTCAAAAAAATTGCACTGAAAACCAGCAGGTTGAAAAGTGGTAGTATGTCCTCTGAGATTAACTGAGTTAACATTAGTTTATATTATTAAGTCTTAAGATGCTTTGTATGTAATTTTAAATACAGAAAAAAGGTGTACCATGGCTTACAGAAACAAATATTTTGTATTCATATTGAAGTAGATTGTATAAGTATTTTAAAACATTTAACACTGTATGAACATTAGTAAACAACAGCATTTAATAAAACCTATGCAATAGAGAAGAACTGTTCTGGAAATGCATATTTGAAAAGGAGTAATCTAGGATTAATACATACCTTTCTCATGGGGAGAGAAGCAAAAGCACCTTCAGCATATAGGAAAAATGCGTAATGACTGGCTATGTTAAGATTAGTAGTACCAAAGCAAAAGTCAGAGGAACAGTTTAACTAAAACCAGTATGTATTTGGGGAAGAAATGCACACAACCCAACATCTTTTAAGGGATACTAGAAAGGGAGGGATGTAAATTTCCATTTTGGGCCATTTTGAGAAGCTTTTTGTGTGTGATAAAAGCAGTTCACACACTTTTATACATGGATTAAGAGAGAAGCAATGGTCATGATCTTTCTTGTAAACAGTAGTTGTTTTTTTTTCTCTAATTACACCCACATATTGTTATGACAGGAACAGTGCGTATTACCGAGAATCAAATGATGGTATCACTCTTATGTCAGGCAGCATTCATCCCACAAATTACTTTAGTGATTTCAGTTGGACTATTTGTGGGGTAAAACATGATTTAACAAGATTAAGGCTATCAGAAACCTGTGTGAACCTGTGCTGGTGAGTCAAGAGTATTCTGGTTTATTCTAATCCTCAAGATGCCGTTGTTGTTTAGTGTCTCATGCTGTTCGATGTTAGCAAGGTTCTGATAGCCATGGTTGCCTTGGTTTTAAATTACATAGCTATTGAGCATATAAAATAAGTAGAAGTGCCAGCATCTTGGAAAACTCTTTTGAATGTAGTTGTATGTTTTCAGTATGCCATTTATAAAACTAACTATGTGAAATAATAGTGAAGTTGTTGTTCTTTTTCTTTGCAGTTACCCTGTCTAAAAACATGAATTCCTTGATGTTTCTGACCATTCACAGGTCAGCTGCTGATAACCATGTTTGTGCTGATGAGTGGCAAGAAAATTTAAGCCAACTGGCCTGCAATCAGATGGGTTTAGGGTAAGGTCAGTAGTTTGTAGCATTGATGAATTTCTTAGGACAATTGGAGTGCTGGAGTTACATGTGAATGATCATTGATCACTGCAATGTTAGACCTAGTGTGGAAATGGTTCATAGAGAAAAGAGGTAATGAAATTTTGTGAACTATGGCACTAACGAAACCTCACTAAAATCTAGGCACTTTCACCACTTTATAAACATTACATGATTGTTATTAAAGAGTGTGTTGAAAAGATAATGATGTCTTGCCAATCCTCAATATTTGAACTTGCAGCTATTGCTGAGGCTCAGGATTGTTTGGCAATCTGTGACTGGTGATATTCTGTGTCTTCCTAAAGAATTAAAGCAGACTTAGGAAACACAGGCAAATTTCTCTGCATTCATTTGCATTCTGCAATAAGTACAGTGAGCTAGGCAACCAGGTATATTTAACTTCAGTATCTCTGAACAATGAATTGTTAAAGATAGAGATTTCTGTGTGGAACTTGGGGGAAAAAAAATAGCTCTGTGCATCTTTCGTATTGCACGCACACTAAAGTAATAGCTGCTTTGTGGAATAGTTGATACAAAATATAACTGTTGGATAAAAACCAAGTTCATCTGCTCTGATATCCAAAGCTGTCTTCTACTAGGAAAACTCAAGCCTGATGGTATAGAAGGATATCTTTTGTCAGTGTCTGATCCCCAAACTGGATTAAGAAGTGTCTTTTCTGTCTGCCTTTTACCACTAGATACACTGACATGCAATCTCGTTCTTTGTACCTTTCTCAAAAAACATGGGAGGATAAAGACCGTGGGTTACAGTGTTTGCACTTAACCTACTGTGTATTGCCTTGCACTGCATGGATGCTTGACATCAGTTCTAACAGATGCCCTGAATCCAAGACCACCTCTACTGAATGGACTGCCTGCCATTCTAACACACAACAATTCTGTACTCCTCTAGCTAGTTTAGTATATCTAAATAATATTGACATTATCTTTATGCTTTAACTTTATATAACATCTTAATAAGCTTAAACTCCTTTGATACCTTCAAAAATAGTTATTGCTTTTACAACTACTTTGTTGTCTAAGAACAAACCAATGGTCTTAAGATTAATAATGATTTTCTTCTTAATATTTCAGTCTCATAGTTCTAACATAAAATTTGCTTAACTTTCCTATGATACGTGCTGCTAGGAAAATCAAAAAGGTATTAAGTGATCACAAGACCTCTGATTTCTTCCTTTTTTGCAGAGGTCTGCCTAGGCTGAAATTAGCATGGGTAGAAACTTATACCTTCCTGCTTCTTCACTGAGGCTTGCTAACAGATGTTATCAATGCTATCACTTTTAAGAAATGTATGAGACACAAAGAATTCTTAAATCTCACAAATCCATTTTCCACAGGGGAAGATATCCTACAAATCAATTTTTCTACAAATTCTTTTTTGTAGTGACAGGTGATTGTGTGAAGGGCAGTGGGAAATTCCAGTTCAAATCTGAAGTCTACAACTTCACTCTGACTCTAATACTAATTTCTAATTCTTCCTGGCAGTACTTCAGAAAACCAAAGCAGTGTTTGTCTTTCCCTTTCTTAATGCCTGATTTTGTCAATCACCTGAAGCTTGTTTTTCTTAGCTATTCTCCAAGACTTTGTGAAGTGGCACTGCCAAAAATACAGTAAATTAGCTTTGGAGAAGATCTGTAAGAAAAACAATGATATTATAATGCAGTCACCAGAACTAATTTCAAAAAGGAGTAATATGAGTTCATAGAATTATTTAATTCTTCTGTTAACATTGCATGGGGATTCAGTGAAAATGTCACAAAGGGTAACATCTTCTGCATGGTGAAGTGGAAGACTGAATGATAAATTGGAGTTTCATGCCACTGTGAAATCTGATCTAAAGCCATAAACTTCATCTGTGGGCCATTATGTCCTGCATACATTATTTATTTGACTTACGATAACAAGAAAGTCTGAATGTGAGGTTGATAACATTGGTGTATTTAATAAGCTATTTCCAGTCACCATTGAGGGTACAGGTAAATTAGACTGTATATTGCATAGAGCTCAAATAATGATAAAAAAAATTCCTTTTTTTCCTTTTTTTTTCTTTGTAATAAATATATTCTAAGCAGTGCTTTTCTTCAGGTATTCCCAATGGGAAAGACTTCATTTTACTCCTTCAGAAAATTAAAGCTCTGAATATAGAAATTCTGTCCGTATTAGAGCACACTGCAGAAACCCCCAGTTTTGTGGCTATGCAGATTTCTTATAATAACGACCTTTGATAATACTTGATGTTGATTTAATAGTTCTCTTGTTTATTCTTAGAGAAAAATAGTACACATGAGATATCAAAGTTGAGACTTCTTAATACCTTAGACCAGGAATTACAATGAATGGTAGCATATGGTATTTTTATTTTCTGTAAAGCTCTGCAAACTATTTTCATAACTGCGTCTGGTGCTTTCCCAAATGACAACTCCCAAGTGCTATGTAATGTGGTAATGTTTAAAATACAAAAGCAATGTCTTTCTAGCAGCTTTTAGATATTTGTACTTCTGCATCCTAAATTAATCTGAAAAAAAAAGAGAATTAAATGACAGTGGTTAAAGTTAGGTTAATTTAGCTGATGGTGGTAACACATTTTACAGAATATCAGTCTGTCTATTTGGGAGGTATAAGCATTGTGTCTGAAGAAACTTCAAAGGTAATTCTGTTCTGCCTATTGCACAAAATTTGAGCTATTTTCCTGGCTGTTGGCCAATTCTAATTCCACAGATGATCTGTTTCTTGAGTTTTTCACAGCACAACACATGCAATGTGTTGTGTGATGCATGATGCAACATCACAGAAAACTGTGCAAGTTCCAAGCATTGTCTGAAAGGCTTTGGACTAATGGTGGCTGTTGCTCGAGTTATGCAATGTGTGTTCTTAGCAGTTCTTACGTTTTCCTCTAGTGCAAAAAAAAAGTTAGATATGAAGTAAACTTTTGTTTATAATGCCAAGAGCCTAATGGGAACTGTTTGTTCAAGTCTTAGGTTTCATAGTTTACAGCCAGAGGGGAAAATCAGATCACCTGATTTGACTGCCTGTTCATCTCAGGACAGATAATGTTGTTCAGAGACCTCTGACTGAGTCCCAAATTTAAATACAGTAAAGCATGACTCTGGCAATTAGGTTTCCTGCTAATACAGGTAGAGAATGGAACAGCAATCGCCCTCAGTGTCTCAGATCAAGGATTAGCTATATCCTGGTGTGTGCTGCAGAGGCTATGCTGCTGAAGATGGGTGTACTGTGCAGGTTCAGAACATTATGTTAGAAGACTGTAGATTTGTCTTGATGTTTAGTTGAAGAAAACCATTTTCATATACTCTGAAGTCCACATTGTTTGTTGATGGAGTGACAATCATAAACCCATGGTCTGCTCAGATCTGAAATTTGACAAAACCAGAAGTTAGTGGAGTTGTTCTGTTACTCTACGGCAACGTAGTGGAATAGTTTGTCTTTCTTTCCTGCACTAGGATGAGATAACAAATGTAAGAATGATAAACTTCAGGAGCTTGTACCCAGCAGAATACAGGGGAATTTTAGCTGATCTGCTTGTTCTGGTCTAGCAGTATCAGCATAAAATCACAGCTGTTTACCAAGTTACTTGTTTATCTACAGTAAGCTGTAGACTGTAGGCATTTTGAAACCTGGAAATATCACAGTGATTACTTACTTTCCATCAAAAACTTTAAGAACTATTTAATCATACATGTTTTAGTTTTCTGTCAATGCTGTGAATCTGAGTTATGGACAAAGATGAAATGATACGAGACGACTGTTGATGATTCATTGTCAAAGCATAAAGATGTATCAGTGGAGGGCTAGACACATCCCAGTGTGTCTGGGGTGATATTCAGTGTTGTCGTGAGTCATTCAGATGATGGAGTGGAGAGCACGCGTAATAATTTCTCATTCAGCATTAAGCTGGGAGGATCTGAAAGCATTTTGGAGGACAGGATTAGAATTCAAAAATTTTTTGACAGACTGGAGAGATGGCCTGAATTAACCACGAGTGTTTATGTGTAATCCCTCTGGTGTATTCAGCTTGTGTTAGATTTTGACTAGATGGGGAGAGTTCAGAATAGGTCAGCAGGAATGACCAGAGACCTAGAAAGCACGGTCTGTGAAGAAAGGTTGAAAACTCTCAGTGGTCAAGTCAGGGGGAGGGAGGTATAGGAGCCTTCAAATGTGTAAAAAGCTGCTGCAAAGAGGCAAGGAATAAACTGTTCTCCATTACCAGTAGAAATACGACAGAAGTGATGAGCTTAAATGACAGGTAGGAAGATTTAGAACAAACATTAGAAAAAAATTACTAACTGTAAATCCTGGAATATATTGCCTGGAAATGCTGAGGATTCTCTATCATTAGAGATTTTTACAAACAGGACAGACAATAATCTGTCAGAGAGAATTTAGATATAGTTGATCTTATTTTGGATTAGGGGAATGGATCAGATGACCTCATAAGATTCCTTTTGGCTGAATTTTCTGATAGTTAACTGTTTAGTGAAAGAAAGCCTCACGGAAGGGTTTTTTTTCATAGGTCCTAATCCCATTGCATTCTTGAAAGCAGTGCAGGGGACCTAATGAAAATCTAGGTGAAATATGTACTGTCTTTTACCACTAAGCTTGGTATTTCTATCACTTTAAATGTAGAGGGGAAAAAAATCATAAAACATTGCTGTTTGTTGTGCATCTATTGTAAATTTACTTAACTGTGGCACTTTTTATATGATCTCGGAGAAGTCCATAGACTGAGACTACAGGCACCTAAAGTGTATTCATTGAAAGTTAAGTTTGAGTGGTTTGAGCTCAGAAGCTTTAGCATAGTTCTTTTGGATATAAAGATTTACTGCAGGTATTTAATATGAGACACATGAGATGATAGTTATATTTTTGTGGTCTATTCAGTAATAGATTTTTAGAACCCCATGGGTTTTAAAATAATATTTCAGTACTCAAATGGTTCCATCCAAATAGCACCATGAGATGTTATAAAGTCATGTGGATTTAGGTAGGATTTGTAAGTTATCTTGAAAGCCTGGTGGAGGATCTGGTCCAAAGATCACCGTTCAAAAGGCCTGCATTATTGTTACCATGGTATGAATGTCTTATGTTTGCAGATATCACTAACAAACTTACTTAAGTGATGTAGATATTTCAGTGACTGTACTGTAATGTTAAAAGATGCTTTTATGTGTAAAAAATCTGTTCTAGTAACTGTTAGCCTTTTTTAAGATTAAGCTCTTCAGCGCAGGTACTTGTCACTACAGTGTGTTTGTACTGTGCAACAGAATCATAAAATCCCCATTGTAACAGACATCTGGAGAACATCTAGTCCATCTCCCGCTTGAAGCAGGACTGTCGCCAAAACGAGATCAGCTCAATCACTGCTCTGTTTAGCCAAGTCTTGAAAACCTTGATGGATTGAGATTCCACAGTCTCTCTGTTCCAGGGCTGCTCCACCTTCCTAGTGAAAAAGTGTTTCCTTTCATTCACTCTGAATCTCCAAAGCTGCAACTCTAGGCCATTTCCCCTTGTTTTACCGTGCAGCACTATTAAGAAAAGTTTGATTTCATCACCTTTTAACTCCTCTTCAAGTAGTTGCAGGTTGCTATTGAATTGTCGCTTAGCTTCCTCTTCATGAGAGTAAACAAGTCCAGTGCCCTCAACCTCTCCTTGTGCATCACTGCCATAGGTCCCTAGAAAATTTGAAAGCCATCTGCACGACCCTCTCCAGTTTCTGAATATCCTCTTAAACTGAGTGGCCTCAAAACTGCATATTGTGTCCAGGTATATATGGTTTCAGTCAACAAATATGGTTTCAGTTTTGCTTATTGTTGCAATACAGGTAATTATTAAAAGCATTAGTCTAAAATCAACACCAAATTTCTGAACAAAGCTGTTCTGTTACATGCAAACCAAAGGGGGAAAATAAAAAGAAGAAAACTGCAAAGACGTGAAAGAGCCTTCTGAAAGTGTTTCTTAAGATTCTTTATTTGGCTTGCCTGAAATCTTGAAAGATATTACATATGGCCACCCACATGACTTTTGTGCAGATTGACTTAATTTAGGTCAACTCCAGTAGGCCACTAAAAGAAAAAAATTGGCAAGAGAGCTAATTTCGCACTTGAAGTTGTAGATTGATGTCTTAAAGTAATTAGCAGCTATAGCCTTGTTGCTGGAGTCTGTAAGAAACTCAGTAAAGCAAAATATTCTTATGAAGAAATTGTACACCATGAGTTGATGTGGCTCTGTCCATTGAAAGATGCTTCTTCCCTTTCCTTTAGAGTGTGTCCTCAGAAGAAATTGTGTGCTACAGCTCCCAGAGGGGCCGAGTAGAACCTGCTGCCTGCTGTGTTTCTGGAGCACAGGATGGGTCTGGCTAAAATGAGTCCCCATTGCTCTACCTCTCTCCTTTTCTCTGCGTGCTTTACGGTCCCTGGTGTAATGTATGCTCCTGGCATAGCAGCCTCTCCCTGGATGCTGAACGTCTCAGACCCAGAAGCTCGCGCTAGCCCAAGTCCTTGCTCCTCCTCTAACATTTTTAGCTTGTGTTCTCTCATTCTCTGGCAATTCCCAGTATGCTCTGCTCTCTACACGAATGCTAACCATTGTCTCCAGCTTTCTTTAGCTAGAAATGAGGCTCTTAGGTCCCCTTTATTCTATTTATAATTAAAATAGATGAAAGGAAAGAAGTGGTGGCCCTTCCCTATCTGAAAGAAAACCTTGTGTAAACATCATCAAGGGGGGAACGCTCTATAAATGTTTATAGAAGGCATTCTAAAGACATAAATTAGGGCATACTGGTTTTGAGTGTATTGTATCAAGCTGTGACCACCAAGGAAAAAAGGCATAGCCATAATTTTACTTTTACTAAGTATAATACCTTGTATTAATAATTACAAAATTTCACACAAGCTTAAG
Source organism: Phoenicopterus ruber ruber (assembly GCA_009819775.1). Lineage (NCBI taxonomy): Eukaryota > Metazoa > Chordata > Aves > Phoenicopteriformes > Phoenicopteridae > Phoenicopterus > Phoenicopterus ruber. The sequence goes on along the minus strand of CM020218.1, from coordinate 29,441,676 downwards.
TGTCTTGTAGGTTGTTGCCCTGGTTTAGAAGTACATAGCTGCTTAATAATGATTATAGCATCACAAGCTATAATTCAGAACTGCAGGTTTCAGCAAAATAATCTGGTATTTGGGATAACATAGATTTAGATCCATCAGATTGGCATGATATTTGCCCATTTTTGCACATTTTTGAGTTACATATTTTATAGATCAGACACTGTTTACAGCTACATAAAATATCACTGTACACAGTTATAAAGTGGTGAACATAATTGTTCACAGAAGATCATAAGGCAGAATGTCATCTTATGAAAAAAAGGTTTGTGTGTGTTTGATGGGAAAAAGAGTGGGAAATAAGCAAATGATGGAAATGAAGAGAGGAGAGTTTTATGTGTTTGCTGTAAGCAGACACTGAGGAAGAAAGCTCTTTTTGCAGTAAACAACTTTCTCAAAATGAGGAAAAACCACAGCCTTTGAAAGTGCTTATTATTGTCTGCCTGCACATTCTGGGCAGTAGATCATGGAATGGTATTTGCTTAATATGCCCAGAGAAGGTTCTGAAAAATAAGTCATGTAACAGGCGGGATCCAGGGCCGTGACCTCAGAGCCTAGTTAATTCTGCCAGCCCTGTTGAAAACATTTCCATATGGTTGCACTGACAGCTTTACCATAAAACAGCATTCTTTGACCCTTGTTAATTTGTGCAATGAAATGGGTAAAGGATGATGCGCTTTTGTAAATATTTAAAAAGAAACATACTTAATACTGAAAATTGGACTTAAAGACAAACTAATAACCTGGCTGGCATTACTAGGTACTGCCATGCGAGACTGGGTTCAGAGGCAAGTTTTAGGACACGTCACAGTTTTTCTGAACTTTTCTCATTCTCTTTTCCATGAACTAGGATTTAGAATTTGGCTTTTGACTGGTGTTCAGGACAGCAGCCCTTGAAAGTCCTTCTCATTGACAGGGATTGATGGCTAATCATGGATGGTTCTGTGCTGGAAAGTTGCATGACTTGTAAAGCCATTTAAAAAGTATGCTCTTTTTTCCATTTAGCAATTGAGATTTACTAAAACAGCAATTTCTTCAGTGGCTTGAGTCTATCAGGCTATAACTAACCTGAGGAAGTGGATATGCTCTGGCAGGAGGGGTTGGACTAGATGATCTCCAGAGGTCCCTTACAACCCCTACCATTCTGTGATTCTGTGATATGAAGATATCTCCTGGTGGACCATTCTAACTTACTTTCATATTCCTGTTTGCTGCAGAAGCACAGGTTTGACATTGTCACACGTGATTTGTTCTGTTTTGCAAAGCAGACTACTTGGACTTAGAGATACTGTCAAGTATTATTAACAGGACCCAGACTGCTCTTTACTGTTAAATTTTAATGGATTTCCAAAGATCGGAATGTAAGAAAATATTTTTTCTTTTACCTCTTCTACATCTGAAGATCTATTCTTTGTATTTTTGGAGGCAAGAAACTGTAGAAACAGTATGTTAATGTCTGCACTACAGTAAACGCCACCAGAAGGCTCTTGCTGTTCTGGATTCCAATTCTGGTTCTTGTCAGAAAACACAACGTGAGTGACAGTAATATGTTAGCTGGCCTGGCTTCTTGGGGTGATTTCATTCCCCTAACTATGATTCTGCCACACATAGCTTTGACATAACTTTCAGCTGTATGTCTTTGGAGTAAACAGGAGGCATTAGGGCCTCTTCACCTTCATAATTGTAACATAGAAACCAACTGGAAGGTCTATGAATGTCTTTCATTTGTTTCAGCGGACCATCCAAAACAGAAATTGTAACAGAGGATGAGGGAATGCAGCATCAAAAATGGCTGAATCTGCACTCAGACTGGAAAAATAGAAATGCATCCACTTTACACGCACTTCTAGTGAACGGGTAAGTAGCAGGTAAATGAGATTTATTTCACTGCAGTGGGTAGTCACTTATCAATGGAGGATGACAAACTCCCTTTGGTAAGCTCTTTTTCCAAGGTATCTATGTATAAATCCCAGCACATCCCATGAGTTGTTAAGATACAGTTATAACTATTTTAGTGTCTACTACAACTGTAGTCTCTTTTGAGTCCACCTTGTGAATCCTCAGGGGCCCATTCTGCTAGACTAACAGCATTTGAGTGACATAGAGATGATGCCCTTGAAGCACCCAGACCAGACAGCTTCATTAAATCCCTGCTGACCAAGAAAGTCCAGTAAGTACTATATAGCAAAACCTGCAGCAACATCTTACCATCCTCTGCAGCCCATGTAGTTTGGATTCATAAATTCGGAGTGACCACAGCTGCTTCAGCAGAAGCTCTGTCCATTTAAAGTAGGTTACCTTTAAAGTAGGTTTCCTTAGCAGCTCCTCTGGCTTCAGATGGTGGTACATTCCTTTTAATTACCAACAGATAATCAGTAATGAGAAGCCAAGATCTTGTGGTTGAGACATTCAAAGTGTGACTATGAGACTGAAGAGCCAATGAACTTAAACATCCAGGACAAAACTGGGACAGCCACCTAATCCCCATCTGCAGCTGCATTCTTCAAAAAGCAGATTCATTGTTTCCCTGTTCTCTTTCAAATGTCAAGGAGATTTCAGAACATCCTTCTTCCACAGAAAATCCTTCTGTTTCACAAGGAAAGGCTGTCTTGGCTAAATGCAGAGGTACAACATGTATGAAGACACAAATCTGAGGAATACAACTACTTTTCTTTTGCTTGGCTCCCTTGTTTTCTGTAGTGAAACTTTCTGTAATGGCAGAATACTAAAAAGATTGTGTCTGCAAGTGCCTACTTTTGCTTTCCCACATTTCAGCTTTGTACTAGTTCTGGTTTACATTAGTATTTTCCCCATTCATTTAAGTTCATTTTTATTTCTTCCTCTAGAAGAAGGGCCATTACAGGATGGTGCCTGATACTTGACAATTTTCTTTTTAACTCTTTTATTTTCCTTTCTCACTGTCTCCTTCCTCTAGCCTAATGGTATCTGAATGCTTTTCTCCAGATTAATACAACAATAAATGCCTTGGGTTGTGACCAGATGCAAAGGCAGGTCCACAATCATATTCTATTCAGTCACTGAAGTGTAAAGCAGAAATTTCAAGGTACTTTGCCGTGTTTGAAAGTGGTCTGCTAGGACGTATGTGTGAAGGGATGGATTTGGAGCCTCTGGGTTACAAGATCTAGCAGCAAAAGATCTAGTTTCACCCAAAGTACATGTTAAAGGAGGGAAAACATCAGCAATGAGGGTTATTGATAAAGCTATTACAGAGATGAAAGTAATATGTAGGAACAGATGTTCCAGTCTCCCCAAATCCAGAAAATGGGTAAGAAGAAGCAGCGAGAAGCTAATGCCTTGCATGAAGAGTGAGGCTGGTTTTGTTTTGGCTGCGCCAGGCATCCTGTCTAGATGGCTCTCACCGGCTGCGCATGCGCTGCAGATCAGGCGCACCCCATACTGATCTCCGTCTTCCCACGGGAGGACCTGCAGGTCTGCCTCACTTCTCATGTGCCTGGCTTGCTTTCTAGTATAAAGCAAATTGCACAGGGGACAGTATGTGTTTAGTCTCTTCCCAACATGAAGCCAAGGCAAGCCCAGGAGCTGGGAAGTGCTTCTGAGACCTGCAGTCTAGGTGTATTCATCTGGATCAACTTCAGCACGCAAAATGTCTGTGCTGTGAAGTATGCTGTATGTTTAAAGGAGCGGTATGTTTAAAGTAAGCTCCTGGACTACTGTGAACTTGGGCAAGAACTAACAAATGCACCACTAGTTTCATAAAGTTTTGATAAGAGGGAATGGCACAGTGCAGGCTATGCACGCATAAAAGCTTAAAGTTTTCTCTTTTAGAGCTGGCTATTTGATAAGTCAAAGAAGCAAACATGAAACATGAGTGTGGCTGGTCTCAGTTATATTCTGTGTATTTTTTTTATGGAGTGCAAATGCCCCTCAAAATTGTGCACAGAATTTTCTTTCCTGAAATTGGTCATCTATCTCTAGAAACTGTGTTTTCAGGAACAGAAAGTAGACTGATTTGCGCAGTATACGAATGGGGCATCTGCAATGTAAGGGACAGAGGTCTGGTCAAATCACAGATCCAGGCCTGGGCCTTTCAAGCTAACCTGGTGAGGTTGCTGGCACTCTGTTGTTGTGCCCACATTAGTAGCTATGACTTAAAATCAAATGCAGCCTTTTTTTAGGTGGTTACAATTTTAAAGATACTGCCTACCTACTGAGATTACAGTCTTCAAAGAATTACCTGGGCAACAGCTAATCTGTGTATCCTGTCTAATTTAGCTCTGCACCTGCCTCAGAAAAGCCCATATACGGTAGGAGCGAAAAAGTGGCAGAAATAAAAAGGCAGTCAGCTAGTTGAGCAACAATGCTCTTTGTTTTAACAAGGATCTCCCTTCCTTTGACAAAGAATCACTTCTTTCCTCTCTCATCTGAAAATCTTCAACAGAAATGATAATTTTTTGTTGTTTTAGTACTTACTTGTTGTTTTATTACTTACTTTTGCAAATTTCCTGGATTTTTTCAAAACACACAAACTTTTAAGGCATGAAAGATCATCTGTTATCAAAGGTATTTCAAAGAAAATTCTATCCTTCAGCTGTAAGGAAGAGGAGAATGGCAATCTCTGTGCTTTCAGGTGCCATAAATTAAGACTTGACAGACTGTACATCCCAGCTGACCTCAGAGCTGGATCAGTGCCCAGAGACCGAGGTAGTCTGCAAAATACATAGCACCCACTCACGAAATGCATTGTAAAGCTGAACTAATATTTTGAATTCTCTCCAGGCAGACGCTGGAAACCATGGATGATCTGCCGTAAGAAGCTCCTTGTGTTTCTTTTTACAGTTTGGGGGAATTTTTAACAGCTGGTTCACAACAACGAGTACAATACCTGTGCTGATTTGCAAATTACCAAAAATTACATCAATTAATTGAGATTTCCACCATGTTCTTGTTTCAATATTTAGACAGATGTGTCGAAGCAGAAGCAAAGTGGCTCTCTTTTGCACTAAAGAAGGTAAGAGAGAAGTGCATATAAAACAAAGATGTTTTTCAAGATGTGTTAAATTACTTTAACAAATGCAGATGTTTAGCCCAGATTCATTCTGAAATTTGACTAGACTTCTGGAATATCCAGTTTTGCATGGTTTGTTTGGTTTTTTTTCCCCTACTCTATTCAGTTTCATCAGCTTTTCTTATTTTTTGACTACAAGGCTGTGTATTGCAGTAGCCCAGTCATACTCCCACAAAATGAATTTTGTCAGCAGTCAGGTTCCAAAAATGAATTTGGTAAAATTTCCTGCTGAAAATATCCTTTACTACCAGAGTGGTTCGCAGGCTATCTGCCTGCGAGTTGAAGCTGTGATCTGTTTAGTTGTGAAGCTTAAGGGGACAGAAGAACCTGAAGTAGAAAGGTACAGACCAAGTCTGTAGGCACAGCAGATTGTGCAAGTTTAAATGGTTGGAGAATGAGAATGCAGAAATTCTTCATCTTCAGTGAAATCATGTTCTACAGACAAGGAGGGCTTTGCTGAAGAACACTTAAATTATGAATTAGCTTGACACAGGGAAAATTAATCACAAAGCATGACCTAAATTTGGGAAACTAATCAAAACATTTACTACACTTACCAGGAAAAAAAAAAAAATAGCTCATAGGAGCCTCTCAAAGGTGTTTGCTTCCAACATATGTTGCTGCAAGTACACTTAAAACCCCTTAACCCTGAAGTTAAGTGAACACAGTAAGAATTACAAGTTACAAATAACCATGGCTCCAATTTATTTCTTCACCACTAAATTCCCGCAGATATATGCGATGGCAGTATATCCTTCCTTGGGAGGCTAATTGCAGAAACTGGCGGTGTTCTTTTGTTCTCTAAATCAGACTGCGTATAAATAGGATAAATAATAAGGCTGCCATCTTACAAATCCAGAATATAAAGTGAAACAAAAGTGAAGGGCTAACTATTTCAGAAAAGTAACTGTCTGGCAGATGGGAACCTCGTACAATTTCCAGTGAAAGTGACTTATAAAGTAGAACAGACAGAGTACTGGAATGTCTTGAAATCTTCAAGTAGTCTCCCTTAGTAATTTCCACAGGCAAAGCAAGCTTGGTGCCCTGTAGCTGAGTAAACAGTGTGACATTTGCCTCACACCTGGCTTAAGAAAAGCCTTATTATCACTGAGCAGATTTTCCAGAAGCAGTTCTTAGGGATACTACAAAGTAGCCCAACCACATCGTTAGCTGACAGAAAGACAAGGACATAAACCCGGGCAGCCTGGTACCTCCTGAGAGAAAGGAAGCGAGGATCCCAAACTTAGCTTGGTTAATATTTTGGGCTGAGCTGGTCAAAATTAATGTCAGGAGAGCAAATCCTTTGATATAAAGGAAGGGTGAAAATGGCTCAATCTGGTATTATTGTGTGGTTGTTGATGGCTTCATTTACTGTATTGTTCAGTGTAATTAATTTAATGACCTTGTTAATACTGTTCTGTGCCCAGGTTTCGTGCAGAAGGTCTTGCATGTGCTGCCTTTGTGGTAACAACTCCCTTCTGCATCTGTTCCTCACTAGACTGTGGCCGTCGCCCAGCTGCTCGCATGAACAAGAGGATCCTTGGGGGTAGGACCAGCCGCCCAGGCCGATGGCCGTGGCAGTGCTCCCTGCAGAGCGAGCCAAGTGGACACATATGTGGCTGTGTTTTGATTGCAAAGAGATGGGTCTTGACAGTAGCACACTGCTTTGAAGGGTGAGAGGGCTCAGGCAGTTTTACTCTTCATATAAACTCGCGCTTGTGAATTACGCGTTCCTCCCTCTTCTACCAAACACACTGGGGGTAGGTGATGACCTTTGCAGAACGGCAGATCACAGAGGCCTGGTTGTAAGAGACTAAAAAAGAAAGTAAATGGTATAAACCAGCATCAGCTTAGGTTTTCACATGCTTTATTACTCATCGCTGGTGTCTCCACTGATGAAAGCTAAATGAAGATGCCCTGACTTTCAGCAGGAAATAGGAAAAGGAAGAAGACCAAAACACTAATCCTATAGCTCTCATACAACTGCCATAGATTAAAAAAATCATTCTGGGCACCAGCACAGAAATGACCCTGGAAAAATGCTGTGGCCATTAGCAAAAACAAAAACTGACTATTTACTCACAGTGCACCTGACATATTGAAGTCACTGCCTGTTCTAATTATAAAGACTCCACAATCCATTAGGATTGCAATCATTAGAAAGTCAGTATTAGCCACTGCTTGATGCCTCCTGGCATCTGGGGCCCTGTGGTGGACGGACAGTCTGGAGTGCAGAGGAGGTTTACGTGTCTTAGGAACTGGTTTGGTCATTGTCAGCTTTTTGGTGCTAACCAACATTTCTTTCTAATGAACCACAGATTTTGGAGGGAAGTTTATCATCTCATTTCTTTTGTCATGTGCCAACGTTTTTAAATTGAGTTTCTAAAGACGTCTTTTTTATTTCTGAAACGCTGAGTTCTTTGGTATTTGTTGGTTTCTATATAATATCTATGTGAGCCCAGAGTATTACGTGTAAAAGGTCTCTTTCACATTTGTATTCTAAAGGCCTTAAAGTACTAAGATATTTTGTTTTAATAATTCATTGAGGAGTTACGTGAATTTTTTCTCTTCTGCCTTTCTGAATAGATTTGAGGGTATGTTCCCAGTGGCCTGAAATCTTTAAATTCTTCGTTTGTATAGCTTGATACAGTAACAGCAAGATCATTCTTGATGCCATGAAGCTTTCTTGATATAAAATAATTAAAAATTTACCAAACCAACCAGATAAGCCAACAATTAAAATAGATTTTAAAGTGCTCTGGTGCTTTAGACAAAATGCTCCATTTTGTGAAGTACTTTATGAAGTTCATGTGAAGTTTGGGATACAAAACATAAGGACCAATAATGCAGCAGAAAGTATTAATGCAAATAGTCATGAATACTCTTAGAGGGCATAAATGGAAAGAGCTACATGAAACATTGTGTCCTTTGCTAGTTTTATTAGTACAGTCCCCAGAGTTTTGTCAAGATTGTTTTGAAATGCATTACACCAAAGCATCCAAGACATTAAAGTTTTTTTCTTGAGTGTAGGACAATACATTCTGGCTGTGACTGCTCATTGCTCTAAGCAATGGTTTTTTTTACAATGTTCATGAAGACAAGAGCATATGAATATTCTTAGCACTTCATCTTGTAACTTTATGGAAAAACTCACAAACTGGTCATGATGGTAAAATTATCATTATAGTCTGACATATCAGAGTTTTCATGCAGCTCTTAAGATAAAAGTAGCCTTTATTTAGCAACCGAATCTCTTTACAAAATATAGAAATTACAATCCTGTTCAGTACTGTGAAAAAGCCGAAATTCTGCATGCTTTCATTTACACTGCTTTGATTAAGCTTCAGTCTTGTCAAACGTGCTTAGTTACATGGAACTGTCCGTCATCGGTTGTGAAAAATGCTGACTTTTTTGAGGGTTTTTAGAATCATGGACTAATTAGGAACCTGTCACTTACCCTGTGACCAGTTACAATCAAGAGATTACACTCTCAAAGCCTTTCATGAAGTCTATGTTTTTCTCATGTGTCTCAACAGATGCTAGTTCAGTCTTCCCACTTGTATCGTATGCATCATTTTTTTGTGATCTTGGGTATTTACCAAAAGAGTCTTAAACAATTGTAAAAGTCAAAGTAACCTTTGATGTTAGGCATAGGGAGTATGCTTGGCACAGACTGAATGCCCAATAAACAAGGGACTTTTCCCATGGCTATCATAAAGGATTTAATTTCCGTAATAGAATTGCTTCTTTGAGACTCCTTTGGGATTTCAGCTGGACTTAGCGCTGTCAGCAGCGTACTACTGAGCAAGGTTGTCACCCCAGAGAAATTTGTACACGCCCACCAGTGAGCATGTGAGCACCTAAGACTTGGACAGGATCCAAGAGATGATTTTGAGAGCCTTTGGCATTTAATACAGCAACTAATAGGTGGTTACATATCTTCTGAAGGTGTGAGCTGTAATTTATTTGGTAACAGGCAGGAAGGAAATGGAAAGCATTGTCTTTTGTTGCTCAGATCTTAGCTGTAAGTAATGATGCCTAAGTATTTGTTTCTTCTCGTAGCATCTGTATGTGCAATGCTTTGCAAAGTGCAATGTGCAGAAAGTCAGGGAGAAAAAACTCTCGGGTATTTTAGCTTAAAGGAACGCTCTTGATATTGACATTTCCCATTTTTCCTTTTTTACAAAGGAGAGAAAATGCAGCTGTTTGGAAAGTAGTGTTTGGGATTAGCAATCTTGATCATCCATCAGGCTTCATGCAGACCCGACTAGTGAAGACCATTATCCTCCATCCACGCTACAACAGAGCCGTCGTAGACTATGATATCAGCATCGTGGAACTGGACGAGGATATCAACGAGACAAGCTATGTAAGACCTGTCTGCTTGCCCAGCAAGGACCAGTTGGTTCGGCCAGATACCTACTGCTACATCACAGGCTGGGGACACATGGGCAACAAAAGTAAGATGAACGCTTCTGGGACTCTTGGAAAAACACGTTAACCTGCTACTGAGTTAATCAAATAAGTGATCGCATTACAAAGCTTTATCCATTTTTGCTATTACTGGACCTTATTAAATACTAGGGAACCGTAACTACTCACGAAGGGATCTAGCTGTGACTGGAGCCTAGCTTTTTCAAATCAGCAGCCTGAATTTATGCTCCTTAATCCTTATTTAGACAAGTGGGTTGATTTTCAAAAATGTCGAGGATCTAGAAACTCCTATCAAGCAAGTCACCTGAATTGGGTATCATTTTACTGGGTTAGGTTGTATTCAGAACTGTATTGATGTCACTGCAGGGGGCGGGGGGGGCAACATTCTTAGTTCAGTGAAAGCAGAAGGCGCTGAAGGCATTGGCATACAGGCTGAAGGAACATTTTCTTGAATCGATGCTCTGTGTCACACTTTGGACTTGTGACATGATTTATTCCATCCAGGCATAATCACCAGTGTTTTTGTCTCTCTGAACAGAACATTAGCATGTTTTCTTGTTTTGTGGCCACTGCAATCCTTGGGTTGCGTGACAAGAACGGTTGTGTTATGTAAATCTTTGTTTAGACAAAACGATTCTGCATGCACCATATGCAAATTATCCTGGCCCCAACCTTGTTAATGCTCTAGCCATTGTGTTTCTCCCTTCGCTATTATAGTAATTAGGGAAGGCTGTCGTTCTGTACAGTGGAGAAGGAAATTTTCCTTTCAGTATTGCTTCAGGTGAGACTTCACCTCTAGTCGCCAGGTGAGACGTGTGGCAAAACCTAAATTGCACACGTGAGGGATAGGCTGTTTACTAGCAGCTCTACCCACCTAAAAATATCTTTTATGTAATGGCAGGAAAAAACCCTACAGAATGCTTTTGCACCACTGGTAAGTGGAAGAAGGTTCTTTGTTCTCTAATGTGGTCAGTGTTGCTTTTAAAGGTTTTATGTTACGAAGCATCAAAAACCATCATGGCTACACAGCATTTAGTACTTCATGCCCTGGGTTGAACAACTTTCCTTAGAATTTGAGCTCAGTCAGCCGTTTAGATTAGGAGGAAGTCCTTTATTGTCTCCTGAATGTGCTAAAATAATTTCAGTAACCTGTGAATTCCAATTCCCCGATACACTCTCTAAGTCAAATTTACCCAAACATAAGTCAAAATGGCTGTGACTATACCAAGCTTTACCATGAGAGACACCGAGAAACAGGGAGATCCTGCCATGGAACACTGAGTCAGCCTCTCCTCCACCTCCTCACGTTACAGTTTTCCAGCCAATGCTGCCCCCATCTTAAAAAGTCCCACACCATATCACGTAAAGGTGCGCTCCCTCCTCAGTCTGTCAGCGCGAATGCACGATCAAAGATGAGTGTCACACCAGTCCCCGTGTGCTTGGTCCTTCTCCAGAATGCAACGCATACACTCCTGGCTCTGGAACATGACGGTCTCGAATCCTGCGATGCAGCAGCGCAAAAAATTACCTGCTTTCACCTTCGCTTTGTGCTAAAAGGGGATTCTTCTCTCCTTACATTTAATATAAAAAAAGTAATAATCTATCCTAATGGAAATATTTATCGTGTCTCAAGGAGCCATCATAGCTAGGTATTTGTATGTTTGTGTGTATAGTTTAATGCTTAATTCTGTTTTTCAGTGCCTTTCAAGCTTCAAGAAGGAGAGGTTCGCATCATTTCCTTAGAACAATGCCAGTCGTACTTTGACATGAAAACCATCACCAGCAGGATGCTGTGTGCTGGCTACGAGTCTGGCACTGTGGACTCTTGCATGGTAGGCTTCTCTCGAAGGAGAAACTCACAGCCAAAATTGCTTTCAGAAATCAAAGTACTGTGACATTTATTACATATAGCGTACTTTATCTACTATAGGAATGACAACAGTCTATTTACATATTTTAACCCAACTTTTATTACTATTGGTGTAATCAGCTTCAATTTATGATAATGAAAAGCTGCTTGAAGACTCTAAGGTTTATCTGTATTAGTTAACTATTAGACTATTTTTTTTTAATTTGTATGAGCCTTTTGCAGGTAATTTTTTGTACACATATAACAGGGAATAAACACTGGTAACGCCATGTGCTGCTACATAGTTCAGCAGAGCAGCCAGTTTTTACAGCTGAGTTACTTTTAAAGGGAACTCACTCTAGGACCTGAGACATAGCTTTAACCATATGACTGCTGGCCACGTGTAGCCCCTTTCGACTGTTTTTCTTTCCTGTTGCAGGGTGACAGTGGAGGACCCCTTGTGTGTGAGCAACCTGCGGGGCGCTGGACTTTGTTTGGTTTAACGTCTTGGGGCTCTGTCTGCTTTTCCAAGGTTTTGGGACCTGGAGTTTACAGTAATGTGTCACATTTTATTGAGTGGATTGAAAGACAAATATACATCCACACCTTTCTGCTAAACTAACTCCAGATGGTAATCATTGTGCTGACAGACAAAAAAAAAGAAGGAATCAGCACTTCAACACTGAAGATTTTGCAGTCCAGAAACTCTATGAAAGGGAGCTTCAAGCTCTCTCTATTCTTGTTGTGGAGCTATGGAATATGCAGTGTATGTTAACGGTAAACCCTCTACTGGTGAATATACTTTGGGGCAGAATTAATAATCCTTTTGACTTTTCTTTTAACTGTGTTGGGGTGCTATTCCAAACACAGCAAAAAGCTTAAAAGAAAAGAATCAGCCACTTTCTGCCTTTCAGCTATTCAAACTAAGCAGTAGCACAGACTAGAAAAACCTTTTTAAATAACCTGTTTTAATACTGTTCAATTAGTAGCACATGCATTTTCACTCACTTGTTGTCACGAGGCATGAACTCGGTGCATTCAGATGGCACCGACAGGATGTTTATTCACAAGGGCAACACCAGGCATGGCCGCACGACATGCTGGAGGGTGTGGAAGAGATCGAGTTTGTCCGTCCATGTGGCACAGGGCACATCAAAGTACACGTGCAGGTCTTCAAAGGTGCGTAGCCACGTGCTCCTGGTGTGCCTGAGCTAGTGCATCCTGTCCCTCAGGGTGCCTAACTCGTGTGGGCACAACCCTCTACCATCCTGACTCCACACCTTCCGTCCCCAGAGCCAGCTTGGGTGTCTCTGCGGGGTGATGGAGGGACCAGTAGGCCAACAGACCCGTAACTACCACTTGAGGCACCCGAGACCAGAACTTGGTTGTTCAGACTCTTTGGACAGTTTCTACCACTTAATTTGCTGAAGCTTCCAATGTCTTAATGTGTCCAGGAAACACCCATGTCTTGACAGCCCTACACCGATTAGCACATTTATCAAACCTATGCCCCACCGGCTTTTTTCCCCATTTTGTGTGGTGTGTTCAGCCTATAGTGCGTGCGTTGAACACCTCCAGCCCTCTAAAAACGTAACAGGGTTGGCAATGCCACCGCAATGGTTTCCTCTCCTAGAGTCGGCTAGTTTGAACATCTGGTGAGATAGGGAAAACGCAGATTTAAAGTGCAAAAGCAGCAGTGTGAGCTGTATCCCAAATACTGGGAAACTGGCTATTTTTTGATAGATCTCTTCTAGTATCTTGCATTGAAAGTTTCATTTTGCTTGGCAAGATTAAACAATTGGGAGAAAGAAAAAGGCAGGAAGAAATCTGCATGATAGAAGATGACTTGGATTGCAGCTTCTGTTCAAATGAATGTTAGAAATACATTAAGCAAAGTACGACAACTTCATCAGCAAAGGCTCCACGAGCCCTGCTCCAGCGCTCGGCAGCCAGGTGGCGGAGCGCTCTGTGCAGCAGGTAAGAGGCTAAGCCTTGACTCCAGGAGAGCCTGGTTGAAAAAAATATAAAACGGAGCTTGGCACCTCTTTATGGTGCTAGAGGGGAAGTGTGTCCTGTCAGCTGCTGCAGGTGACGCCCTGCGCAGCTCACAGCTTTTGGGAGGCCAGAGTAGGAGGAGTCAGGAACCTGAGGATTACAGGATGCATTTCACCGGGGAGCAATGCATTTAAAATGTGCGTGTTTTCAGTGCTGTGCCTGGTCCCCTGTGAATCCAGCCTGAGGCATATAATCACCCTCTCTGCTACCTCTGGTGTGCCCCCATGACAACATGGTGGGGCCTTGTCAATACCATCACTGCCGTACGTGGAAACATGCATTAAAAAAGCTAACTAATGGACATTTCGGGTACTATTAATCATGTTACAACTAATCTACATAGATCTGACTATTGCTTTAGTGAAGGTTTACCTCTTATTTCCGTATCTCCTCCTTTAACATGCCTAACGTTAGACGTACTGGACAGTGCTCTAGACAGCATTATTAATAAATATTCAATATTTATGTTATGGATTCTGAAACTCTATTTAAGTGACTATTGTATCACTGTTTCACGCTCAGACAGAAAACCCTTCTAGGCTTTGTGAGGTTTGGGGTTTTTTTATATTAAGGATTTTGTTTTTACTATAACATATAAATGCTCTTCTTCCCCCAGCTACAAATGAGAGAAAAGAAGCTGTGAACATGTTTTTCCAGTGCAAGTAGGTTACAGATGAAGCAGGTTATTGATGCCCTTGCTGCAAGGATATGGAAGCTGCGGCTCTCAGCCCCGCTCTGTAGCTTTCCTCTGGGGCCAGGATCTCTGCAGCTGTAGGGCAGCACCGTTCCAAGTCCCGGAGCTGGTTACCCAGAGTTAGGGAGCAGGCGGCCCAGGGGCTGCCAGAGCCGGCCCGCCCCGGCGCGTCTGGCGACAGGCAGGGTTTCAGCGAGGTCGGTTTTCCAGAAGGGAAAACAAAGAGGTGCTGTTGTGAAACGAACAGCCCAGCCTGACATCTCTCCACTAGATGAAGCCGTTAGCAGCTTTGCATTTTGTAAAGCACTGGAGTACGTATAATCATTTCATACAGATATTAGCACTACCAAATGATAATATGTAATTGCACATTTTAATTAACCGGGTTTGGCCTGCCACCAGTTTCCAAGCAGTCCCTCCCAGGAAACGAGGGAGAGTCCTGCTTGAACACATGGTCCAGCCCCCTCCGGTATGGGATCAGTCTGACGTTGCTACCGGCTGAGCCCCATCCCAAATGGCTTTAGGAGGGAGCAGTTGGGTCTTTTCCTTCCCCACAACTGTCTGACACAACATTCCATGTAAAGAGGAAATTTGTAATTTTATAAATGTATTTTTATACTGCTTTTTTCTATGTATGCACATGAAATAGACAAACATACTCCTCCTTCCACTGTATCAAGCCTTTCCCTGTGTGCTGACATAGCGGCTATGATCACAATTACGCTGTTTCTCTTACAAGTGTAGCCTCACTGTAAGGTAACAATTGTTGGTTTTACTTCTGCCATAGCTGTAGCTCCAAATGGAAGCCATGTCACACAGTCAAGCAGATGTGTTTCTTTCTAGCTGTACTAATAAAAATTTACAGTCATTTTCCAAGTAACTCCTCTGTTGAAAATGTGTTTCAATCTTTACAGAGAGAGACTCAACGACAATATGGAGGTGTGAAGTTATAACTTTAGCAATAATGCCTAAAAATAGCCTTAAAAAGGTATTTGCATACCCTTATCTAGCTTTTTTAAGCAGCCCTGACAGCCCTGTTAGCACTACAACACTTGCGGAGGTTCTGCCTCTACCACCACCGTACAACGTTTCATTTCTCCTGCATGTATGCTTCCAATACAGAGTATTACCAAGAATACCGCTGCCAACGACTACTCTGCATTGAAAAAAATCTGAAAAAATAAAGCTGAAATCAAATCAGTCTGAACACATTTTGTTATATGGCTTTCCTCAGGAGTACAGTCAGTTTGAAATAACCATCTCCTTTTAACTGGTATGCAGCATTTCAACAGCATGGACACATGCTGAAATCAAAATAACCAGCATGCAGAAACTTAAAATAGTTAAAATTTGCCTTTTAACTGCAGTCAACAGTAAAGTATCCAGGACCACGAGAGCAAGAGTAACATAACCAGAGTAAAACAGGAACAAGTAATACAAAAACCGTAGTGAAATTCAGCTACGAGAACGTTCTTAACACAGTCACCTTCAGACCTTGTCCACTGGCCTCCAGGGAGAGCCAGGCCTGGCCCGAGGAGCAGCAGCAGAGCCAGGGCTGGCGGGAGCGGAGGGCGCTCCGCCTTAGCTGCTGCTGCAGCCCCCGGGGCTGGGGGACAAACCGCAGCCGGGGCTAAACATTCAACTCAAACCGCGCCCCAGGTACAGACCAAAAAAGCGTATTTTTTTCTGTAAATCAAATATTGCACATCGAAAAGTGAGTTAAAGCTGCTCTAGGTGTAGCTACAAAGTTTGGGGGGGGTTGAAGGTTGTTGTTTTGGTTTGTTTTAAACTGACAATCAAAAGCTAAATGCTGTGCTTTCCTTCACGACATCTGGAAGGCACCTGTGAGATCATCTTAAAAAGCTTGTTTTCACAATGGAAAAGTCAGGTCATGCTGTGCCTAAGTGCAGGAGTGCAGAAGCAAGCAGGAAATCTCAACATCTCCAGCGCTAAAAAAAATAAAGGAAACATTCAACTGCTGAGAAGCAAAGGGAGAGCGATTCGCTTGCGCCCTTCGTTTGGCACCACTTCAGACAGAGCCAATTAACATTTTGAGTCTTTAGTAAAAGACTCACTACCCTCATCTCCCCTTCAGTAAAAAATAGCAAGTGATCACAGCAGACAGCCCGTAGCTATGTCTGCTGTTTATCCACAAAATTAAAAAAAAAAGAAAAAAGCCAAAGATCAGGTGTTACACAACGGATAATTTTATCACTTAGACTGCTCATCCAAGGCATCTGAAAGAACACAACCTATAGTGAGTAATTTTAAGCAACATGCACCATCAGTGAAACAACACGCCAAGAAGAAATAAAACGTGTGCGTGTGTTACTTCGCACTATTTAAAGTGGTACAAAAGTACTTACTATCAGTGGTATCATCAGCACAGAGGAACTTTGAAAAGGACCTAAACTTTCAAGGCAACCCACAGGGTCCGGCACTTCTGAGACCCAGATGAAATCATCCTTCACCCAATTTAAGAATCCACTCCGAAAGCCTCACCGCACTAAGCAGTGAGTAGTGGGGTGACTGGGCTTGTAAAAAGCCACATAACAGCGATCTCCGTGTCCCAGAGGCATCGTGCAGCCGACCCCAGGTCTCACAGGTGACTGCCACTCGCGTTTCTTGGCGTAGTTATTCCGATGCCACAGCTTACAGTCGCAGAGGATGTTGGAAGATCTCGCTCTGAATGCTTACAGCTTTTGTATGATACACCGCGAGCTCCTGAGACTAAATGGTCATCTGCCTGCCAAACCCGCTGGCAGGTTCTGCTCCGGCGGCAGAGGCAACAAGAGGGCAGGTCACAGCCAGCGCTGTCCCCCAAACTCCTTTTCACAGCGCCAGGAAGGGGAGAGCTGTGCCCCGCGCTCCCTCAGGTCACTGCAGCAAGTCCCAGAGCTCCTCCATGAGAGCTCAAGGTACCTCAGTCACAGAGCCACAGAACAGAATAATCTGTTCCCGGTGGCCACAAGTGAAGAGAGGCAACAGATTTAAGGTGCAAAAGAAACATTCAGGTGAGACAATAGAAACAAAACCAGTATTTTGACTTTGAGGGCAGGAAAGCACTGGCCGGGGCTGCTTCTCTGGAGCTCTCTACAACAGGAGAACACCTGCTAGGAAGGGTAAGGGTAGAGCCGAGCCTGCCTCGGGCTGCGGAGCAGAGCAGGTGACTTCACTGAGTCCCAGCAAGTCTGTTCCTGTACGACCCTGCCCTTGTACCAGCTCATCTCCCTGCACAACCTGCTGGCCCTTTTGCATCTTCTTGGACGCTTCGCAGCTCCTGTGGCTTGTAGAGAAAGCTGAGATGTTTCACTCAGGACACCTGGAGTCCACTCCTGGCGAGGTGCCCACTGCAGCAAGAAGGATGCTACAGACAAACATCTGAAAATCGTAACTGCAAACCAATGTGCTCGACATGATCTCTTAGAATTTGAATGTCTGCCATCACTTCAAAGGTCCCCACTAACCTTATGTTAGAACTTACCAAAAATATTTTGTCGTATGTTGAACCAAATGAAAAAAAAAAAAAAAAAATTGCAGAAATGGCTGTCATCACTGCCTCCTTCCACTGTTTTTCTTCTACAGGCTAAGCAAAAAGGATATTTTTCTCCTCACTAACACTAGGGATGGAGTCAGCTCTAATCACACTCTACCTTTCGAAAACAGAACCGTTTTAAACTTTTGGTAACATGTGGTGACTTGCATTTGAATGAACTTAGCATGCCCTCAATATCTGCCCTGCGTAGCAGCAGCTGTCTCAGACCTCACAGCATTTGTTTAAATTCTTTCAGAGATCTTAAAAGATGTGGAGTATGTAATGTTGATCATTGACATGGAAAGCTCATGGTTCAATTAAAAAGCAGAGCCCTTGCCCCAAACACGGTGCCTAAAAATAAACACACAAATCTTGGCAATTTGAAAGCAGAAAGTTTTTCAAAGAAACAGAACAAAAAAAATGGGCTCAATACTAATAATTCATTAGCAGCTGCAGTTTGAGGAAACTGTTTATTTCAACAGGTGCTAGTGGATACAAACGATTTCTTAAGTTCCTCCATAAATTTGCCATGTAACTTTTTGGGGAGGGAATTAAAAAGGAGGCAGTATTTTAGACAGTCTGGAATCCAGAAGTAGCCACACGCACCTCAGCCAGCTTTTCTGCAGTGCGCAGAGCAGTGGGAAACTGGCAGAGGCAGGACAGCTCCAAGACAGGTGAGCAAGAGAGCTCAAATCTGGGACCTGCAAAGGGCTATACCTTCTTTTGAGCAGCCTTTACAGATACTTCAGCTGTTTATTATAAAAGTCTGGAGGAATGTAAAAACACCTGAGAGTAAAGAGGAGTAATGTCATCAGCTAGAAGCTGCTATTTGTAAGAGAAGACCTGAAGACAGACTGGAGCTACCTGCTCCCACTGGCAGACAATTCTGCAGTGCAGGCATGAGGAAGAGCTTAGAGGAAAGTCAGGCAGCCAACATCTGAGTTGGGTGAGGAGGAAAAGAAGTCCAGTCTGTCGTGAACAACATGAAATGGAAGATGGAGACAAAGAGAAGGGATGTAGCAGGAGAATGAACTATCACGGAGAACAAAAGGCTGCAGTAGGATTTGCTTTTTGTGGAAGAGAAAGGTGAGGGAGATGTGTGACACGTACGTCTCATCTGGGCCGCTCTTCTGAGGGTTAAACTTGTGCTTGGCCAGCACTGAGATGGCCCATGCAACAGCCTGGTGAACAAACTGGACCACAACAGTTAAAACAATTCCTGCATACACATACTGGAGGAGTCTTGCAACAAGCCAACCAGTAACATTACATCCCAGCCCTTCTGCTTACTTCATACTTCAGCAAGTGGTGAATCCCGGGGAACGCTAGGATTTTGGGATAGCAGTGCAAGGGAGCAGGCTGGCTTACCTGAACTGGATCCTGCAAATCCGTATTCAGGCAATGTTCTGTCCATAACACCATGAGGCGTTACACCATGTTGCATACAAGAAATAAGCAGTATGCAAAGTCTACTGTGTGAAAAAATATAAAAAACAACCCAGCCATTTAGATCTTGAACGTCTTAATAAATTATTGAAAAGCTTTATAAACAAAAAAGCTTTTAAGGAAATGTGCTCATCATCTACCTTGGCTGAAGAAAACAAAACCACAACGTAGCATAAATCAGCAGTTATTACTCTTGGGGTTTAAACAGTTAGCATTCCAACTTTGTAAAATACATTAAAGCATCTTCTTCGCACAAACCAGAATTCAAACCTGCTTTGTGTGCTACAGAAACAGCACTGCTGCCCTCTTCAGAAGCGCACACAGAGACTCTGGCACACGAGTTATTACTGCCAAATGTGTCTGAATTAGTTTCTTTTGATGAATTCAGAAATACGGTCTTTTCAGAGTTCAAGCCATCTGTATTCCCAGAGTCATCCTGAATGTCTGGTAAGGAGGCGTCCTCTACTAACCCATCTCTTGAACAGGCCTGAAAAGGTGTTTGAGATGTCGGCAAAACACTGGCAATGCTTTCTTCCTCTGACACAGCACCTGCGGCTGAGCTGGGCGACCCAGCAGTAGCCTGGAACTCCGCGCTACAGTTTACAATGCAGTCGTCTTTCCATCTCTTAATTGCTTCCCTCTGCTCCTCGGGGGTCAGTCGTTCAAGGTGCTTGGCTCTCAACACCGGAGATGGAAACAATGTTCCTTGGAGAACTCTCAGCAAATATCTACAAAATAAACACAGTTTCAAATAAGCTGTTTAGAAGCAGACTCAAAGCTGTTTCCAGCAACACTAGAGGAAACCAAACACCATTCAAGTAACCCTGAGGCTGCAGCAACCTCTGAAACACAGTTTTTGCAGGTGGCGTTTTGTGAACATAAACTATCAGGCCAGCAACTGCACCAGAACATGTTTTAAAACTGGCATTTTCAAAGACAGATACTGATCTCAGGTGCTTCCATTTTTTGTCCGGGACACAGTTCTCCTACAGGCTAGTTACTGCAGCAACGTGCACTTGCAGCTTCAGTGAAGGGCCAGGGTTCCAACTACACTGAAAGTGGAGCTTTCTGTGTGTAACGTCAGGGCCCAGAAAAAAGGCATCAAAATCAGTGCTCAATTTCGACTTTTCCCTAGCACTTCAGTGCAGATATAAGGAGTTAAGAGCTACTGTTGAAAAAATCAGTCCTAGAAAAATTCATGCTTCCAACTCAGAAGCTGTTTATCGCTGCTGTTTTGCACTGATAATATAGCGCTAATATAGCCCTGGAAAGCTGGGAAGAGTAGGCAGAGCATCATTCTAAAATTCTTAACTTTTCCAGGAGCCAGAGACCTCAGCAGAAGCAAGAGCGAACAAGAAAGCGAAGGCCAAAGAAACAAAGCATCACAGGCAGTATGAAGCATATGGAGTACAAGCGATGTTCCAGAATGAAACTCTAGGAGTAACTCATATTAGAACTGACTTAACTGGCGACTTAGGTTGGGCAAAGGTTTTAATCATAGATTTTTGCAGTGAATTTTCAGTCAGCAGGGCATCCAACATCTGTCCCTCTGTAGGAGAACTGCTGATTAAAAACTCCAGCGAAAGCCCCCATCTCACTCCCTCAGGCTAGAAAGCGTAGAGCACCCTTTAGCTTCACAGTCCCCGCTGAGTGGTGGCTTTTCAGCACCTTACAAAGGAGTACATCAGAAATAAGCAAGGAAAGAAACGTATGTGTGGCACCAGCGGTTCCAAAATAGGCACTTCTGCTTCAAATCACTGAAGTAGAAAAGCTTGAATTAGCCACAACACGTACAAATCTTCTGAGGTATCGGCACAGGGAGAGTGTAAGTGACTCAAAGAATTTCACTGGTAAGTCTAAATACTTTGCATTTAATTCACCACGAAAAACACGATCTTCTTCAAAATTGAGCACCTGTACATTGGAAGCAGTCACCAAGCTGCAAGCTTTCTCCTCCCTAGGCTCTCTACAGCCCTACCAAAAGGTCCCAGAACAGCATTTATCTATTTCTTGGTTGTGTAAGGGAGATTTACCGTGTGTGCAAGAAAGGGCTCCACTGTCACCACCTGAAGCCAAGCGGAGAGAGCAGGGATGGGGAGGGAAGAACATACATGTTTCTTGCACCTCATGGTTTGTCCTTCTGCTGAACTGAAGTGTGAACCAAAGCTATCAGTCGTGATCTCCGGTGAGTGCAGCAAAACCCTGGCTGACATGCTTAAGACACAGGTGGGGACATGTTCAAAGGGGACTCAAATACTTGGTGGCTATTGCAGGCACCCACAGCCACAGCTCTGCCAGCTCTCCTGCCGGCAGCACTGGCAACTCATGCGGCCTGTACTGCAGCACTTGATCCAGGAAAGTGTGCTCAAGCTGCGCCTAACGATATAAAGTGACGTCAGGTGAGAAGGAAACGGCAGTTCTTCTCCCCTACGCTTCTCTCAGTATCTGTCTGTGCAATCAGTTTCAAG
This sequence comes from Phoenicopterus ruber ruber, assembly GCA_009819775.1. Lineage (NCBI taxonomy): Eukaryota > Metazoa > Chordata > Aves > Phoenicopteriformes > Phoenicopteridae > Phoenicopterus > Phoenicopterus ruber. The sequence goes on along the minus strand of CM020218.1, from coordinate 29,420,112 downwards.
TCCCACTCTTTCTGAAATGATATATGAGAGGGAGAGAAAGAGACGTAATACAGAAGAATGAATAAATTAGCACTGGAGGCGCTTCGCTAATAGGCTGCAGAGTTGAGTTCATGTTCAGCCAGTGAAAGGAAGATGGCTGTGGCTACTAAACACAGCTAGACCGAGGGTTTGAGGAAGTCTCTTCCACTGGTTTTCACACACTTTGTTTTTCTCTGTTGGCTCGCTCAGGTGTCTCCCTGCTCAGCGTGCTGGTCTCCAGGACCTCCACCCAACGCTCCTGCCTTTCCAGGGTGAATGAGTTACTGAACTTGGAGTTACAACTTCTTCAGTGAGGCAAAACACTTAAACATTAGGCACGATAAAAACACAACTCAGGACCCCTTGTGAATCTAGTCAGCGTGTTTCCACTCCACAAAGAAGCCTGTACATGCATTCTTCATTCTAAATATTCTTATATATGTTCATGACATAAATTTCAAACAGAAAATGGTTTCACAAATAAGCACAGTACTTCTATGTATAGTACATCTTCAACTTTGATCACTAACTTAACTGATTTGTATATAAATTATAAACTCTGTGGTTACAGAGATGACTGTTTTTTCCCTCCAAAGACAATATTTAATATAATATAAATAAATTAATATAATATAAATCACAAAATAATTTTTTTATTTACTGGAATTTACTTTGAGAACATGTCACTAAAGAGCTGTCCTCACATGGCCTGGTCTGGTAGAGTTATGAAATTTTCTTTACTTGGGCGGGGGGGAAGGAAGACCTCTAGCCAGAGAGATTCACTGCACCACTGACTCAAAGAAAACTAAATTTTGTTAACAACAGCAATCTGCAATTATAAAACAGAAACGCACCTGGGTAGCAGAGCAACACAAGTAGTCAAGAGGCAAACTAAGTAAAATACTGGGTCTGTCATGTGCTTTTCCATGATCCAGTAAGGATTTGATGGCGGGTTGTGGGTTTTGCAGGTTGCCCCAAAAGCCAGAGCGAAGACAAAGTAAAACAGGATGCTGCCCACTATAACTACTGCATGTATCCAAGTCTGCAATTCAGAAAAGGAAACACATCGGATTTAAGCTGTAAACAGGAAGACCTGTAACACCTGTATGCGTGTGTACACAGGCATGCAGGAACATGCACACACTCTTCCTCCAAGGACAGCTGCTTAACGTAACAGAAGATAGATCTGTTCAGACAATATTCCTAATTTTATACAAAACATTCGAGGAAAAATGGAGCCTTCTTCCTACAGTTCACAGGTAACCCAGCCATTTATTTTTTTTTAATTCTACTAAATGCATAGCTTTTGATTCCTTTGTGAAAGACATTTTTTGTGCCATTTGCCTTAGATGACCACCTCATCCACTGGCACCAGAGAAAGCCTTCTCAAGCAAATGGAGGCGAGATCTTCACACGACACCATCCTTACGTATCTTGCTTGAGATATTGATTAACTGTTCCACATTGCAATTTTCTGTAATTTTATACTGAAACAGCTGTAATAGTTACTATGGAAACAACACTGCCATTGGTCTGACAGCTTGCCGACATTCAAAAATGCCAAATAAAACCCATTTAAGTAATGTTTTCCTATTCAGAGCATGGATACACTCATGCTACCCATATATGCTCAATAAAGACGTTTTTATCACTGCTGCCATGCTCCCAAAAGAACAATGAAAAGGCTGAATCACAACTTGAAATTTCATCCATTATGAAACAATCCTAAAATATATTTTAAAAAAAAATGACAGAGAAAAAATAAAACCCATTAATCTGTGTCCTTCTACTGTAAATATTATTGTACTTTCTTTAAAATTATGCAAACTAGCCAAGCCTTACCCTTGTAAGGGCTGTACATTTATCTAAGCTGATGCAGATGCTTTAGCTTGCGCAGACTTAATTAAAAACTGGACTAGCATTGCTGTAGCATATCGGTTCTCTAGTTCTGGCACCAAAATATACCTCTGAATTGTTTATCCTGGCCACAGAGCAGATCATCAGTTCCAAGCCTTCAAAATCAACGGTTCACTTTGTTGTCTTTGCGATGCAAGCTTTGGGAACTAATGAAGGCTCAGTACATCGCTGGTTGGTTTTACCATTTGCTAAACTAAACTGACATCCCCCAAACCACCACACCCTAACGAGGCAGGATCCTTTCACTATTTACAAATAATTCTGAGGACAAATTTTGTTAATTTGAGTCGTACAAGTAATTCTATTGGCTCCAGTGACAGGTGCATTAGGAGACCTCACATGGTCGCATAAACAAAATATTTAGATTTTGGCCCTTTTATACTTACTCTGTTTTGTATAAGAAGCTTTTTCTTCCACTTAATTTTAATGAAAGCTGTACGCACATACTCCGTTAGGAATATACTCTTTTGGAAACAGAGTACTCACCACAGACTTGCACTCAATGAGAAGGTGAAACAGTATTATGAAGAGCGCTGCTGTGTTTATAGGGTTTCCAAAAGAAAAAACGTCTATGTCTGAGCCATAGTAAGTCTGTAAAGGAAGACAGTGGTCAGCAGAATGTATCCTTTATGTATAGTCCTAATACACAAAGTGGCATGAATAGTTTCAATACCATACATATTTGCATGCACACAGTTCAGCTCAGTTCCAGTGATGATCCTGTTAGTACACATTTATATATGAAGAAGTAAAATCAAACACTTCATTTTATTCTCTAATTTGTCTGGGGTTTTAGTATGTTAAAATGTATAAATGTATTTCATATCCAGCACTTACAAAGTAAGGCACAAAAAAGCAAACGAGGCTTTGGTAAAAAGCATCCAGCAAGGTTATCCAGAAAGCTGAAGGCAAGTAAGCCTGTAAGAAAAAAAGATAATGGCATTGAAACACATTGGACAAATTGCAGCACCCTTAATTAGCATTAATTTGGATTTGGGGAAAGATTATCTGCAGAAGAATTCTAGCTAGTTTCCCAATGAAGAGGCATCTTTTGTGTTACGATAGTAAGAATGAAGAGCTCGCTCCACACATGTAGCTAACTGGTAGCATTTAAATCAGCAGCCAGCTCTGGGAACTCTGACCTTCCAGCTGTTTCTGCCAGAACAGACCTACCAGAGCCTTACCTGAGCACTAAGGAAGGGAGAGGGCTACGGGACAGCGCGTTACCCTAGCAGCTTACCATGACTGAATGCCAAGTCCCACTTTCTTCTATCTCCACCCCCTTCTCTGTGGTACATGTGCTTCTGCCTCTTAATTTGTGCTGGCTGACTCCTCTGTGCGGACCGGACTCCTCTGTGAGCTAACTTAACTCACTGGAATGTGAGAAATCAATTCACTTTTCTGCTGGAATAACATGTTGCTGTTTTAGTGAGTTAGATCAGCTCCTGGAAGAATCTGATGGGACAACTGAGCTGGCACAAGTAAGATAGTTTAACTATGTGGGTGAAAACAGGGAATAGGAAGAAAAGAAGGGAGAAGAGGAGAAGGAACGAGCTTTTCCTCGCTCAGTGGCAGCAAACTGCTGTGACAGCTCAACTGCTTACGAAACCACAGCTGCATGTGCCCTGGCTCAGATACATCCCATTCCTTCAGGCGCTCAATTGAGACACATAGGCGAGCAGTCTAGTCACCCAGGACTTCCTCTACAATTAGGGGAGAGAGATGGGTTTCTCCAAAAAGCCATTCAGCCCTTTCAAGAACTGAACTGCTCTCTGGAGGTGGTGTGGGAAACTTATCTTCTTATTTGCCTGTCAGGGAAGAGCTTTAAATTACTGAAGATGAATCCAAGTTACTGTCCATTTTTATAGCTTGTACAGAGCTCTGCACTTGTGATGTCATGGTGCAATATTGTGATACTACATCTTTTAAAGCATTTCTCTTTCTTCTATACTGCACTTAATTCAAAGCAATTCTTTCACTGTGCTTCCATGCAAGAAAGGAAATGATATACTACTTAACAACGCCAACCACAGAGCAAGGCAATGCTGTGCTGGACAAAAGAGAAAAACTCTGATAAAAATTAAGGGGAAAAAAAAACGGGAAAGAGAAAAACTATTGTGTAATGCAGTAATTCTGATCATGTTGCCTCAAAACTTTCATCTCAGCTCAGATCACCGTACATATCCTGAAGATCAAAACAAAGGGCCAAATCCTGAGGCCTTGTAACATTTACTTAGTCAAAACTCTCTGTGACTGACAAAGCACAGACCTCCTCCAGACAGTCTACAGAGGCTCGGATCGGCACCAAAAGAGTACTTAGTTTTGCAAAAATATTGTAAAGCAAGCAACATAAAATATTTAAGGGTATGTAAAAAGAAATGTGAAAGTCCACAAACAAACAAAACAAACTGTCCCCTCACTGTATATCCTTCTTTCCCTTCTAAATCACACCTAGACTTCTGCCAGGTTGTACAGATGAGACTGCACAACTAGTACACAACATGTTGTAGCTCATTTATTTTAATAGTATTTGTTAGAATAGAACAGGATAGAATAGAACAGAACAGACTATTTCAGTTGGAAGGGACCTACAACGATCATCTAGTCCAACTGCCTGACCACTTCAGGGCTGACCAAAAGTTAAAGCCTATTATTAAAGGCATTGTCCAAATGCCTCTTAAACACCGACAGGCTTGGGGCATCAACCACCTCTCTAGGAAGCCTGTTCCAGTGTTTGACCACCCTCTCGGTCAAGAAATGCTTCCTAATGTCCAGCCTGTTATTGAAAGGGTACGATCATACAGAAAACGGTGACTTTTAGGTGAATCATATGCTCAATGTTTCCTCTCAGTAGGCTATTAGCATCTATTCTGTCTCAGGCTCAGTATGTCACTGCCTTCAATTGTTATAACAAAAATACCATTTTAATTGTTAAATTTTAAAAAAAGTATAAAAGTTAAAATTATGCTAGAATTCATGCTAATCAAAGCAGAAACCAGGAAAAAGCTTACTGATTTATATAATTTTGATTTAGAAACTACCCCCCCACTCCCTGTGTTTTTCTGTGCTAAATGTTTGGACAGAATTTACCTATAGAGCAAGTATGATGTCTAGTGTTTTCAGATGGGAGAAAAGTGCCACCAGCAAATTCCAGAACATACCCATAAGGGGAAAAGAACCCTGAATGACAGAACTTTCTTGAGGATTATTTGAAAGGCATCTGCTGTGGTTCTTATCCGTTCCTCATTACTTCGGCAGTTGAGACCCTTATATGACAGTGAAACAACAGTATCTAGTGCCCTTATCTTTAAAAGTAAGCCCAGATGCTCAAAAGAAGCCCATTTTGAGGAAGCATGTTGACAGCTGAGGCAGTGAATGAAGTGAACATGCTGGTAATGATGTTTATCTATTACACTGCTTCACCTGAAGTGCTAAATTTCTCTTATCATCCAAATGTCTGATAAGATTGGATGTATGGCTGAAAAGAGCCTACAAAAAACTTTTGAAAAAACAGCTTTTATTTGTGCACATACATTTGTGCACAGGCCTAGATGTTTTTCTGATAGAGAAAGTGGTTTTAAACTTCACGTTTGCCTGATATGAACGATGAAGGAAAGACAGACAGAAACGGCTCAAATGCTGACCATTTCAATTTGCTTCAGGCCAAGCATTCTTTAACCTACCACAGATTTCTGGCTCATCATGTACAGCTGTGGGAGCTGCAGGAGTATCTCCGCAGACACATCTTTGTCCAAGACACCATAAATGATGGGTGGCACCGATGTAAAAAGGAGATTGAAAAGAATCAAGATCCAATAGTCAGTCATTGATGTGCCTGAAAACCCGCAGAAGAACTGGTACCAGAACAGGAGGTTCACGTAGGCCTGAAAAGTCAAAGATGACATAATAAAATGTTACCTGTAGACAACTGTTTTAAAAGCCAGGAGGAAAACAGGCAGGTCTTAGGTCTGGTTACAGTAGTCTGTGGAAAATTAACTATAAATGCTGTGGAGTTCATGCCAATCCCACGCTTTGAAATTGACTAGCACACAACTTTACATTTCAAAATTGGACACGACTTGTTTAAATAGTCATGCTGCCACCACATTAGTAATGCCTGTTACCCACGGTTTAATCAAATCAGGCAATGGCTTTGAGTGGGAAATTCAATCCAAGGAGTAAGAGTCTCTGGTCTCTGCAGGCATAAATGGGAAACCGAATTGTTTGACATATGCTTTTTGTGTCTTTTTGAATCCATTCACAATAGAAACTAAAAAAGAATATAAAGCCCCACTAAACCCTTCAGTGCTCTCAAATACGCAAACTGTGATTTCCCTGGGACGGGACAGCTACATACCACATTTTTGTAGAAGAAGTAAAGCACCATGTTGGTAAGTCTGGTATAACACCAGTGACCGTGGACAAGCAGCAGCTTCCTGAGGTGTCTAAACTGAGAGATTGCAAAGTCACTTGCCATCACAGCCTGCAATGCACATCAAGGAAAAGATATGTTACATCTAAACTGTTAAAGATAAGCTTCAGATACTGCCAAGCGAGCAACTTACCTACTGTTGGAAATTCTTATTTTATGATTTCTTATACATAGTGCTTATGGTCTTACCCTTGCTCAGATCTGAGTCCCTCCATACAACATTTCACACTAACACACACAGCTCAGCCCAACACAACACAGGCCGGAACATGGCTGTCTTTGTTATTACCGCACAACTGCACAGAAATCACCGATGCTTAGGCTGCTTGTTTCCTGGCAGGACATGAGCAATAGGGAGCTCGGTGACAGGCAGCAAGCTCTGTTCTTTGGAGTTTGAACCCTTGCAGCATTCAGCTTCTGAGCGCTCCTGGAAGAGTGCTGAGGCTCGGGTGTGAGCTCAGGCTGCAAACTCTTGCCTGTGTATGGTAATGGACTGTGGAGCCACTGGGCCTCCAGGGTAAACTCTGAACCGCTTTAAAATGGAACCTGATGTCATTTGCAGCTGTCTTTGTATACACTACCTGCATGCCTTCTTGGCCCGATATTCCCACACCAGTGTTAGCCACCTGGATCATACTGACATCATTGGCACCATCACCTACAGAAAAAAGAAAAGAGGAAAAATCAAAACTAACCTCTCTTACTTGGCGTGCAACCTGGAGGCAGCTTTGCTGGCTATCACATCACCATGGAGGTGGCAGGAAAAGACAAATATACAAGAACACCACAGAGTTCAGAGAAAAACATTTTTATGGCCAACAGTGCAGCCTATGGAAAACCCTACAGAAAGCAGGATTAGTAAGTGGAAGGCCTGACTGAACTGAGCTATATTCTCCAAATGGACGTTAGCTGTTCCTTTTGTCAGAATTTAGCTGGTATGCTGGAACAGAAAATATGGGTGTTTTAAATCACAGCCAGTCATCTCCCCTCTCCCTCCCTATTTTGGGGGGTTGTGATGGAGAATGACAAGGAAAATCCTCTTACTTGCTCCTTTGGACATGTTAGATAACACTGTGCTTGACAGCTGCTGTTCTTGTTGCTTTAGATTACCATGAGTAAGTCTATGGACTAAATTTGCTAGTTCAGAAGACTAACATCATCTTATGCCAGAGACAACTACCATTCAAAGGATTATCTTCCTTGTAAAGTAAATTTTGTGACAGACATTAACAAATATATAGGAGAGAAGAAACTGGATTCCACTTCTTTTCAGAGAAAAGAAGATAACCACAGGACTCACCCACAGCTAATGTCATTGCCTTTAGCTTATTTCGCACCAGTCTGACCAGGACGCTCTTCTGCAGTGGTGTGGCTTGGCAGCAGACTACAGCCCGACATTTTTCTGTGAGTTCCAAGAAAATATCCTGTAGGCTGTCATGAAGGACATGCTCTAATGTCCTTCCATCAATAACCAGGCCTGCACTGAAACCTGGAGCTTGGGTGGAGGGACTTGCAGAGACATTGCTAAGTTTCTGACTGGTTTTTTTTTTGGCAGAAGTATTCTTCTGGATGTCTTCTAAAATTTTGCTCATCACCAAGGCACAGGCATCCTAATTAAAGACAAGAGGAAGGCAATTTATTAAATATTGTTCGTGTTCTGGCTCCCTTTTCAATGCATAAAATACATATGGAGAAAACGTCAAATGCTGCCCTTGTGTAGCATTTCACTTGAATCCAGAAAGGCTCAGACATGAGGCTGAATAACGCTTTAAAATCACAAAGGATGCAGTCTGTTGCTAATAAAACGGCCCGTGATTTAACTTTGCTTAAGTAGATTGGCTTGGGTATTGTACTCGGAGAAGGGAAAAAAATGAAGCAAATCAGAAAATGTCCACAGACTAGCAGAAAAAACAACCATTAAGGATTCTGTAATATAAATACAGCTTTGATAGAAGACTTTTGCTCTCTACATTTCGTCTGGCATGCAGTGCCAAAAGTGCATTTCAAATCAGATTATAGGTTAGCTGCAATGAATTACTGAAGAACTGGCCTTGTGGAATTTTTTACCTTGTCAGAATCAATATAAGACGCCCTAAAGATTCTTGATATATATGTAATGCGCATGCCGTATAGAACAAAATACATATTCTTAAATCTTCTCATTACTTTACTTTGAAATGCAACAGTATCAAATCCTGTCTATTTTTTATTTCAAAGCCCAGTTAAAGGGAGGATGAGCACTTCTGCAAAAGGGGCTCAGTTCTCACTGTTAAGTAAGACACTCGTTCCCCAGTAGGAAAAAAGGAAGAAAAAAGTGTTAGCAAAAATCAAACCCCAAGCTTTCCTCAATCACAGCTGGACTAAAAATCCTTTCTGTTTCACTTTATTTTCGCCACAGGTACCGCTTGCCACACAATCTTTTATGGCAGATACAAACTGAATTTCTAAAGTAACATATAAGCAGAGAAAAAAAAGAAAAACAAAAGGTCTTAGAAAAATCCTCCAGTCCTTTAGAGAAGTCTCAGATTTCATGTCTCTGCTCTGAGAAGAGACATTTCATACATTGGCTTTACCAGTTACAGTTAGCAATTTCTCTCTCTTAAGAAACCCAAAATTAATAAAAATCAAGATTTGAAAAACAGCTGGTTGTAAGCATCCACAAGAGGACATAACGATCAAGTAGGATTAAACCTGCCACCCAAAACAGCAGCATTTTTAACCACTCTATCATATGACTCAGTTACTGGGTGGTAGGAAGAAGGTGGCTTTTTCTCTGATAAAATTGTTGGCAGATTAGTTTTCTTGAATAGTGTGCAATGTACTTTAATGAGACAATTTTTTGTACATTTATGCAAGACAAGCAGGGCTGAGGGAATATATTACACAAAGCAGCACAAAACTTAGTTCAATGAATTTGCATGACAAAAATTCTTACATTGCTAATACGCTGTAACTCACAGCCGTTTGAAATCTCTAATAACATGTGAAGCATGTCAACACTCTAACTTACCACAAAGAAAAATTAAGCAGTCTATTCAATTGAAATAATTAATCATCATTTAGGGACTGTATATAAAGAAACAGATGTTACATACATATAAAGGATTTCATATTTTACCCACAAGGAAGCAAACTGTCATTTTTCCAGTATTTTCATCTTCCAAGAAATCATGCTGTCTTCAGTTGGTTGGGAAAGCAGAGAACATTTTATTTTTCTGTATTGCCCTGTGATATATCCTGGCTGAATTTTTCAGCAGAGAAAAAAAAATAAATTTGAAGAAAAGTCTAATTTTCCACTCACCCTACTCTGTGATTTGAGAGTGAAGATTCTGTCATCTGGTTCCAGGAGTTTACAAGCATAGGCAATGTTGACAGCTGTCTCTCTCTTGTCACCTGTCAGCATCCATATTTTTATTCCCGCTTTCCGTAATGCCTGTATTGTGTCTGGAACACCCTCTTGCAGGCGATCTTCAATGCCAGTGGCACCTTAATTTAGACAAGCAGAAGGATTAGTGCTGCTGTATTTCCAAAACCAAAACGCTGCAAGAGTGACAGGACAAGATGGTCCTCTGTGTGTATCCATACCCCAAACCAGACAGCCTACTGGGACATGCTTGGGAATTCCTTCCTTCCACATCTTTCTGTCCCAGAGCCCATCACATGTGAGATTGTTGACACATACCCTCGCTACAGCCTCAGGGGCCTCCAACTCTTCACAAAACCCTTTTAAGCCAACTTTTCTCATTCTCACGGTTGTTTCATCCCATAGTGGCTGTAGGACACAGACTCCCAGGTTTCTCATGACAAATATACTCCATTATTCCCACACCCTCCTACCTCAAATGACCCCAAACCTTCTTTCATGTATTACCTCGATCCTTTCTATCTCAAGGCTCACTTATCTTCCTTATTCTCAACTCTGCTCCAGGCTGAATTCTCTGTACCTCTTGTCCCAAGCCCTCACCTTTTCCACACTAAAATCCCCTCTTCTTATCTTGTATTTTTGCACACTGCTGCAAAGACCTACCATTCATCACCAGGTTTCTCAACCACTCATCGCTGCAGTACCTCCTGTCCCAGGCCCTTTCAATTCATAACACTAAACTCGGTGTTTTGGCCTTCCTCCTGCCCATACTGCCAACCTTGACATATTCACAGAATCACACAGAATCACAGAATGGTCGGGGTTGGAAGGGACCTCTGGAGATCAACTAGTCCAACCCCCCTGCCAGAGCAGGGTCACCTACAGCAGGTTGCACAGAACCGCGTACAGGCGGGTTTTGAGTATCTCCAGAGAAGGAGACTCCACAGCCTCCCTGGGCAGCCTGTGCCAGGGCTCTGTCACCCTCACAGTAAAGAAGTTTTTCCTCCTGTTCAGACGGAACTTCCTGTGTTCCAGTTTGTGCCCATTGCCCCTTGTCCTGTCGCTGAGCACCACTGAAAAGAGTCTGGCCCCATCCTCTTGACACCCGCCACAGGGAGGTGTCACACCGCCACTTGCTTTAACGTACACCCCTTAGTGGTTATAGAAAGACTTTCAACAAAAAAATACAGAGACTTTAACAGAGGTATCCTCTTTTCTGGTGTGCACAGCAGGTAAACCTGTGTCCCTAAAACCAGCTTACAAAATCTTCTGTTCTGGTAACAATGAGGTAACACAACAACAGCATAAAGCAGAACCATCTCTGAAAAGCTGCCATGCCAGTGATTTACTATGGTACAGGACATTTTTGTGGCTTTTTCATAATACAAATGGTACTAAATCATAATGAGGAAGCATGGTTTGGCTTGTGGGATTCTCAGGCTAAGAGAGTTAGTTTCTCAGAAAGAAACTTCAGCCAGTTGCAGCTAGGTTCATTCTGAAAGGCAAACAACAAAAAAATTCAAAGCAAAGTTTTCCCTCCTAGTATGTTTGTAGTGTGGGACTCCAGCCAGCAATTTGTATATAAAGCACTGTCGTATGGGGATGGACAAGAGCCCAAAAGTCAGGCAAATTTCTGATGCTACAGCAATTTCTTCATTAAGTAGCTGCCAACAGGGCACAGAGCTCATGGCCCCTGGTCACCAGGAAGACGAAAACCTCCAGGTCCTTGCTCTGCACTCTGCCTGCATTTTGATGCAAGTCAACAAAAGAGGCAGGAAGGAAGATGCTGGGATCTATTTGATGCAAGCTTCTTTGAAAGACACTGCCAGGCATCGCGGGAAGAGAAAAATGTTGTTTCAACTTGGGCACTCTACAGACTTAACACTCTCCTTCTGAGATACTTCATCACTTTCTAATCCAACAGAAGCCAGTTTCAGTACGTATACTGATGAGATCCAGATCTGTGCTTAGTTAAGTACTGCACATTAGGACTATTCTTTCCAGAAATAGATTTCCATTCAAATAAAGGCCTGAGGCTTTATATATAGCCTATGGATTTCGTACCTGCCTACGCAGTGGACTACAAACCACTGCTGTCCTCCATGATCCTGGCAATACTGAGATGATTTGAATTTTTGCTTGCTGTTCTTTGAGGACAAAGTCTTCACTTCTCAGTCCTAAGAGGACAGTCAGAGTTACAGCTAGCTACACCAGGTAATGTTTATTAAGAAAGCAAAGGAAGGCTCAGAGAAACATAATGAGTGCTGTGAGTAGTTCTACTCTGCAGATCACAATGTACATATGACCCAGGCAGGGGTACCTAAGCTAGCAGAGGTACTGAAAGCAAGCACCTTGGCAGTCTGAAGCCATTTACTCTCCTTATTCTCACTCCCATTTAATGTCAGGGGTAACCCATATTGCTTACTGTCCCACCAGAGACACAAGACAAAAAATGCCTCGGCCTGCAGGACAGCAGGTCTCCACAGCAACTAGACTTCCCTCTGCTGACTTTAGTGCAAAAGGGTACCTGTATAGCACATCATCCCTTAAAACTACAGCAGCTAGCAGCACTGCTCTGGCTTCTCTCCAGAAACTGAAGCCAGTAATCCTGGAATTCCTTTTAGTATCAAGGTTTATGGCATTTGCCCTGAGCAGATGTGGCACAAAATAAGGGAAGTAACACCTTTCCACACAACAGGATCTGTCTCTCTTCAGCTTCTAGCATGAGCTGCTTTTACCACCACAGTTAAATCTTTGCACTTTGTTTTCCCAGTGTTATTTCCTGGGCAGTCTTCCAGAGCCTTTATCCCATACTGCCTGCAGTTTACCTTTTACACATCTACACCAAATGTTTTTCATTTTGTTTTGGCCTTGCCATTTCTGCACAGCTGAATGACCATCAGAGGAATGGTTCCTGCAGAAGCATGCCTGACTTCTTATCTCCATGTTATTACAGGAGGACACAGGACAAGCATACTTTCTGTGCCACAAATGGAACAGTGATGAAAACCATGCCCAGAACTGGGATCCCTGTGAATGTTTGCCCAGGAAGGCCCGTGATTTGTTATTATCATTTCACATGCTTATTATGATGACACTTAAAAACTCTAGCGAGTAGAAAAAAGAAACCCAATTAAAAAAAAAAAAAAATCAGTAAAACTTTACCCTTTACAAACAACAGAAGAGCACCAGCTGTCTTCAGTGTGTTTTACAACTAGTACAAACTTACCAGCAAGATTTATGAAAATTCAGGAGTGACAATAAATTCTAGGTCTGTTGAAAGCTATGTGTTACACAAATTCAGGTTAGCACAGCTCTCTGCAGGTAAATTTCAATTATTAACATCATAAGCAGTTTCCTGGGAGTTACAGCATTTTCTACCTACCGAGCAAAGTTAGTTCGGTCTCAAGCCTGATGGCAGATTCAAGCAGCAGTGCCTCCCTATTGTCAATACTGGTTTCCGCTAAAAAATGATGATTTAACCACTCTGCATATTCTGTATCGCTCATCACCTACAGAGGGAGAGAAAACATACGGCATGTATCTATATTGTGTTTTCAAAGGTGCCTCAAAAGTGTCCTCACTGTTACTTCTGCTGTCCACGTAGTGAACCTGGAAGCGCAGCCCCTGGTAGCGCATTACTTAAATGCTCCAACATGTCCATGGATTTAGTACAATGTTCATAGTGTTAGATTACTTTGCCAGGCTTCAAGCCAGGTTACTCACCAGCACCCTGCATGTTCCTGGAGCTGCCTGACAGATTTCCATTCAGATGGAAGGTAGGCAGGCCAGTGAGCACAGTATACTCTCCCTACCGCTCTTTAATTGCAGCACTGACACAGCCACAGAATCATTGCACAGCTGTGTACAGCTTGATGACTGTACAGCTACACAGCCTGTACTTTCACTTTGCATAAGGTTTTGTAAAGAGGTTTCTTGCCTGTTTCGATCCCTATGGAATTTTACTTCTGAGTAGCTTTGAATTTAAAATGGAATCTCAAAACATCACTTAAGTTTTGCATCCAGAGCTTGTAACACTGTAAACTGTTTGTGAAACCCAATAAAACAGGTCTGACTTCATTTGTTTTCTGTGTCTGGAATTCCAATCAGGGTAAGTTTCACACAAGGAGACCTGCTCAGGACTCTTGAAGAAAAATCAGGCTGACAACCCCTGTTTTAGAATTAGGCTATTAAGCTGCTTGGCATCCTAAACTGACAACAACTATGGCAATCTAATGGAAGTCAGGAATTTATTTGGGTCAACTTACAAATTCCTCCTGAAAGAACATAAAGATAAACAAAATGTAGCAATGGAAGCATCTGTTTAGAAGTGGTGATGTCTACTCCGTTGGTGATACCACTCAGGTGGTCACAGACTGTAAAACATTCTTAAAAATATGTATTAAAAGAAATACCTTCTTAGCAATACACAGAGTGCGCAGTCCTCTTCTGGCATAGTAATCCAAGTGCTTCTGAGTTCTCTCTTTAATCTTCTTTTGTTCTATTTCTGAATTATTAGTACCTACTATCACACAAAAAGCAAAGAAAGCAAATTAAATATGCATTCTTAGGCTAAATTTAGTGGAAAATTTTGAAGGTCTAAATACGTTTTAAAAATACCAAAATGTTAACAGGTTTTATTTCAACTATGAATGTATCTTCATGTTTGCACAATGTACTACAGCTGTACCTATAGTAAGCATGCAGTGTGCCAGTCTGCACAAGCAGTGAGGGGGAACCCATTTGGTACCGATACATCTTTGGAGGCCACTAGTATATCAAAATGTTTTTCTAAAATAAAATGATTTTCTAAAATGAACTGGGCCACAGACACCCAAGCAGCTTTACTGTCACTGGTCTAGTGGGAGGGAGCTAAAAGGGCAGTCGCAGAAAAGCTTTTTTAAAACATAACTGTTAAGGGGTGGACTATTTGGACAGGCATTCAACTCACCTAACTTTGAACATGTAGAAGTTAGGTTCCAAGTCCACCTTGAGAACCAAAGTAAGAAGAGGCACTTCCAGACCTGAAATTATCCCCCTAGTAAGACAATACATTTTGGAGGTACTGTTCCTGCCCCATAGTCTACAGAGGCTCTTTGTCTAGACTTTAAATGGCTAATGTTGGGTGAGTTAAAATCCACCCTTGGAATTGGAAATACTCCTCTTTCTCACTGAGATCAATCAGCCACGGAACATACAAACCAAACTCCCTTTTGCAGAAAGCAAGCCTTTAAAAATAATTCCTTTATATTACTTTCCAAACCATTAAAAAAAAACCCTTGGAACATCTCCTGATATATATTGAGGTATTTATTTCTAACACACACAGATAATACTTTCTCTTTACTGTCTTTAGTTAAAAATCAATGACTGTTCACTACAGTGCAGGAATAAATCAGTTAGTGCTTAAACAACATGGTGCATCTCTCCTGGGGAAGATTCAAAAAACCTTTACCCCTGAACAACAGGGCTCAGCAGGAGGCACCACACAACTTTACAGATATTATTATTATACCTAGAAACACAGAAATAGTCAGTAGTCAAGGGAAAACAACTCTAAAAGCACTGATAGGTGACATCTGCTACCGATACCTCTCTCCAACAGCTCAGAAACACTAACATAGCTAGGAAGTATCTCATTCTAATAAACACATCCCACTGTGTGGCAGAAGCCAACTATTCAAGCAGATGACCTTACTTTATAACTGGAAATACTTCAGGTGGCTCCAAAGGGTCTGCTTAGACACCACTAAATCCTTTGAGCAACAGCTGTTTCTCTCTTCTCAGTTTCCACACCAGCACACAGCACAGTCATATCTAGGTGACAAGCAATACTACCTTTCTGGGTTCCCTACAAGGAACTATTCACAGATAATAGTTCTGCCTGGTTACTTGTCTCTTCTCATGAATGAGGCCATCTGTTCAACTGTACTGAAGAATGACAAAGGTGACTAAAGAATTAGAAGTTCTATAGATACCTTCAGATGCAGTTCTCAACAAATCCATCATGACCGAGTCTGCACCTTTTGTGTACACCACCACTTTGTTGGAGACTGGATGCCGAACCACCACTGACATCCTTTTCCGCACTGAATCAAAAGGCAGGATATGCAAAAGCTGAAACGTTAAAGATCCCAGACCTGCGAAGTCCACAGTTACTTGATCTGGAGTCCTAGACTGTAAAATACATTTATACGCCCTAGCAGCATGAACCAAGGCAGCTTCATCTGGACTCTCAGCTTCATAACATCGTTTAGGTAAGGGAGATAATTCAGTAGATGGCGCAGCACTGTTGTGTTCACAGCCAGCAGCTACATTCACCACATCTAGTTCTTGAGGCACTTGGGAATTTTCTGGGCTGTCAGTATTGTGAGGCTCAGCAGCCCTTTGAGCAGCTCCATCCAAAGCAGGTGAAGCCACTTTCATTCTGAAAATAGACAGTTTGCTTACAAAACTGTTGGGGCTTTCCGATGATGACTCTTTTACACTTGGAAGTGGGGAGGAACTTAGCTTTCGGACTGACAACCTCTGGAACATCTGCCTGATTTCCTCAAGCGATTTAATAGGCATCCTACCCAGTGAAGAAAGTCTCATCTGGAACAGAACAGTTAGGGAAGGCATTTGTGTTAAATTCTTCATAACTTATTACATTAAAGAAGGACAGCTTACAAACAATGTATGTTTCTTAATGAATGTAGTATTTTAAAATTTACCATGAGTTTGCTTATATAAAAGATAGCCAGCTCAATTAAACATACAACCATATGAATACACTAAACAGCTTCTGTAAGAGCTTCATTATTCAAACCAAAAGAATTGTAAAAATACTTCAAATCTGAAAACCGTATGCATTCCAAGTTTGATTCATGACTCCATGTAATACTCCTCTTTAGAACTGTTTCAGTAATGAAACAGTATGACATTATAACTTTTAAAAGTTGTGGCAAATGGAACTAAACACTTTAATTCTTGTTCTGAATTAGCAAGATACTTGTGAAGAATAAACCAACTCCATACCCCTCACAGTAACTAGGTACAAGTACTGTTAAAAATACAGTACCTTGTCAATACTTTTTTGATGTCTGAATTTAAAACAAAAGACAGTTCCCCTCTCACCAATGTTACAAAATACTTGGCTTACTGTTATTCAGAACAGTTAGGCAGCTAATAGCTTACAAACAAGGAACAAGGCACGCAAGGCTGACGTTCATTTCACACCACTGGTGAAAAGTTAGGAATGAGTTATCATGTTCTCCTTTGCCACTGAAAAGCATAAAGTAAGGACAGACTCTGGCTTCAGTTCTACCGCAATTGCACGCAAGTTGTAGTGTGTCTCCATTCAGCATCACGGAAACAGAGACCAGGAACATCCTTTCATCACCTCTCCCTAAGGCAACACTGAAACCTTCCGTTGCCTTGAGCTCTTTCATGTCATTCCCTAATTGTGAACTCAGAAATCTCATGCCACATTGCCCCTCCCAGCCTACCTACTAGCGGCCTGGAGATCTTCTCCCCTGCTTAGAAAGTCATCCAGAGGTACTGTTCTCAAAAAATCTAGAATCTCGCCTGTATATTTTTCTACATCACCTTTAAGGAATGGCTGATTAGTAACTATGAACACAGCTGCCCCATCCACACATGGACCTGTAGGCTGCCTACTACGCTTTCTGGGAATGCCTGGAAGCACACTAGAATACTAGGCTTATTTATACATTGGAGGTACTTTATAGTCCACAGGATACCTTTTGGGAATGTCTCCAGCCATGGTTGTAGGTTCACTGCCTAGATAGACACTGAAATCTAGTCCTGCACATCACAAACATTTTTTTCAAAAGACAAAGTCAACAAATGGTAATCACCAGGGGATGGGGGGAAGGAAATCAGAGCTGAACTTGGGAATTATCCTGCAACACAGTCAAAACTGATAAAAAATGGGGTTATGAAAATCCCACCCTGGAAAAAAAAAAGATTTGAAAAAGATATCTTTAAATAAATGTTAGGTTGTGTGCTCTGAAAACAAGAAGTGGTCTCGGGAAGACTTAAACGCACTCCAGACCATTGAACCAGGACAGTCTAGCAAATGCACTGTATATTCAAGATGAGACCACTTTATGCCATACTGCAAAGCATTTTTCTTCAGATTATTACATGTATGAAACTTGATCTTCCATACTTTTGCTGAAACTCTATTGGAATAGTCAGGGAACAGGTAAGAGCATTCTCAGTTCCAATATTCTGGGAGTCTTCTGAAATTATTCTTCTCTTTCAGTCAACAATAACCTATTTGTAAAGGTAACCTGAGTGTTAGGATATTCTTAAAAGATAACTAGAATATATAACTGGAAAAAGATAACTAGAATATAGAAAAAATCACAATTGCAATTTAATCTCAAAATTTGTCTTGTAAAAGTTACAAACAGTCTATACACAGAAGCAAAAATATTGAAGCCAAGTTTTTCTGCATCAGAAAAACATGACCAGCACTATATTACACATTAACTCATTGCACTCTGTGGGATTACAATCATTCCCTTCTTTCTAACAGGACAAATCAACAGAGGAGAAAAGGATCATTTTAAAATGTCAGTTAATTGTTTTTTCCTTTTGTAATCAAACCAAAGGGAGCTTATTTATTTATGAATATGGCCAAATAGCCAAAAACAAGGCGTTCTTACCTTCTGACGTGGCTGATTGGGGACTGAAACTACAACAGTATTACAGATTGCCAGAGCAAGAAAGAAATCAGCGATGTACATTGTCTCCAAAGATAACTTGCTGCTGGCTGCTTCTGATTGTTGATAGGAATGAGAAGAAATTTGACTGAACTTCTCCAGCAGTTGTGTGTCTGGTACAACATCCGTTTCCTATTGATGAAATGAACAAAACTGTCCATTAGGATATAAGATTAATCTCAGTCTCTGAAGGTTAAATCAGTTACAGATGAATGAGGTGTAGAAGCTCATACAACTGCCTTCCTGTCGGATGCCGAGTTGGTTATACTACGAAATAGAGGAACACTCTGGTGTCTTCACTGCCTTGTGCTAGCCCATTGAAAATTGCAAACTTCATGCCCAGACAGGTAAACAGTAGAGCCTTAGTTCACAGACACTTCAACAGAGATTAAATATGATGAATGCTATTTAGACGCCTTCAGGTACAGAAGCAGAGTTTTTACCTCTTGTAACCTCCAATAAATGTTGGTCATCTAGATATTTCCTAGTAAAAATAGAAGAAAAATCCTAGAAACCACTTAAAACAAAAGAACAAACTGTTATTAAGATGAAGCTGGTCATTTTAGCTGGAGCGATCATGGACTCACAGCAGCAAGAACCAAAGCACACACCTTCGTGACCTAACGAACATCTCCAATGTCAGCTGCAAATAGGGTGCAGCCAAGCGATCATGGGAGGCTCTGGTTTTGATGGAAGAGAGAAAGGATTTCTTAAATGACAAGCACTCTGATCAAACGGGGGTAAAAAGATATTCCTTCGTGAGTTACTTCAGAAATTTAGCATCAAACCCAACAGCTTTTACTTACAATGGGGCTGCTGAAAGCAACGTGTCCTGAGCGGGGAACATCACTTGCTCCATCTTCCCTTCCTAATGCAGCGTAACTACCAGACAACTGATTCAAAGGCTTTCTGTTCAAAGGTTCATTCACAGCTCTGCAGCTGTGCCCCCGCCATTTTGACATTTGGGTCGAAGAGCCACACTGATGATCAGCTGAATCCTCATCCTCTGAATCCATCTCTTGATAGGATTTCAACCTCTTTGCTATGGAAAGGGAAACAAAATTTTAAAGTAAGGAATTTAGTGTACAGTTAAGAATAATCCACCATTTATGAAAAATAAAACCCATAACAAGCCATCACACTGACTTCCTGTTTAGGACACTGCACTTCAAGAGCAACACTCCAGTGGAGTGAATCCAGAAGAGGGAGCAAGAATGATCAGGGTTTCTAGACAACATGAGCCGCATGGAAACAGTAAAATAAGCCGGAGCTACACAGCTTCCAGAAGGGCACATTGATAGGAGCCAAATAATAGTCTTGAAGTACATGAAGGGCAATTGCATAGAGAAAGGAAATAGCCTGTTTTCTATGCACACTGCAGGTAACAGAAGACAGATGCAGGCTAGGTACCAGCAAAACTTTGTCAGAGAAGATGTGACATACTAGAACAGAATGCCTGCGAAAGTAGTGAATTGGACATCACTGGAGGTCCCAAAGAAAATATTCATAAAGAATGACAGCAACAACTCTGCCTTAGGCCAAAGAAAGAGGACCAGATCACCTCCTGATACGTTTTCTAGCCTAATTATTTTATGAAGGATCAGGATTGTATGCCAGTGGTTTGACAAGTACAGCTTCTAGCAGGAACTCATTGAAAACTGTGTTTCTTATCATTTCTGTATTGGATATGCCCTCACACACACAAACATATTTTCTGTGTATTTAACTGAAAAGCAGGTTTCAATAATAAAACTTTGTATTGACATATCTAACACCTTTGCACCAAAAATATAAATGCAGTTCTGTGCCCCACAAATCTAGCTAGGAAGATCAGTGGTGTAAAGAACCCCTGTAGCAAATGGAAACATGTCTATGCTATCATGTGCTTGTTAAGAACGTACCCAAGTGTTTGCACTGGAGTTCTGGGACAGTGTTTGACCACATGCAAGAGGTTAAAATCTCAATCTAGACAGCACTGGATCACTGTACACTATTGCGCTTTCAAGTTTTTACCTGTCACTGTGAAAATAGCATGCAATGAGCACACACTAGCAGTTCAATGTCTGCATCCACAGACAGCATGGAAAAACTGTTCTGAAAGCTGTGCATTGCCTATTTATTTCATTGAAGTGTGAATACAAACAATGGCATCCTAGGAAAAAAAACAATATTAACATACAGACATCTCCTGCAACACCACTAATTCCCTATTTTTTTCTTATTTAAAGTGGCAGCTACTGTACAGGAAAGAAGAAAAAAGTGGGGTATTACTCTGTTTTATGTGAATGGGAAACCTATCCACAGTTCAGAGTCCCCAGCTCTGGTGCTCAAAATGAGATGGAAATAGGTTTGTTGTGTCCCTTGTGAGTCCTCTTCCTCCTAGCCAAAGCGCAGGAGCTTAGCTATGTTCAGGAAATGAGCTACCGAATTTGCCAGCCTGTTAAGTTATCCTTACTTCCTGTTGTCTTCTCTTTCTGGAACATAAATGAAAGCCTCCTGTCCCTCATCCTGTCATTCTGATGAGTCCAAAGAAAGCAGGGAGACAAGAGCTTACAACTTCCTCGGCAGGCCATCTCCCTGATGTCAACATCAATTTAATAAAATAGTTCTTTTTTTTAAAAAAAAAAAGGTAGTTGGGAATGTAACAAACTCTGGCTCTCCACAACTACCAAATACAATATCCCACGTGGTATTGATACCTTTTACCAGAAAGCAGCAAGTGACTTAGTACGTGTTTGCAGAGGCAGGTTTGGACAACACGTGGCCATTCCGCTACGCTTCCAGGCTGTTGAAAAGCCTGCATGCTCTGTCTGAAGTAACACGTGGCACCTCTTACAACACCGCACTGCTGTGCTGCCATGGTCCAAGAGGCGCGCGTTACTTTAGACAGAACACTGTGTGGGAGCACCTACATGGAGGATTATACTGAATCACAGTCACTGCTGTTGTGTGCTTCCCTCATGTGCATCCCTTTACCCTGGGCAATACAGATACAAATACAGAAATATATGTACAGACAAAGTGGCTTGTATGCAAAAGACTACTGTCTTGCACTGCAACTGTTACTATAAGTAGCAGGAGCCTTGCAAATACGAGCTCTGTGCAACTGAACTAATGTAAAAGAGGACTAAAACACAGGACCTCCATTATTTTTCAAACTGATTTTCAGGGCTCACATAATTTCTAGATTTATTAGGAAGAAGCACATGCTTACCCTCCAGGTAAAGGACAGGGCACAGCAGGAAACAATTATGAACATAATTAACACACTAATATTTTTGGAAGATAACTCTAAGTGAACTACTAGCAGAAATAAGTGGTAGACATTCGCTGGCACAATGAGACCTGGATCAGCCCCAGCTACATCATTCGCTCTACTCTTTGGTTCATCTCTTCCAAAATACTTTTCTTTCCTTTATGAAATGCTCTGAAAATATATTCTATTTTTTATTTGTTGTTCATTCACCAAGATCAAAACTTAAAAATATTTCTTCTCGCTTTGCTGTTGTCATCCTTCCCAGCATAATTATGCAAAGCTAAAGAAGCATCTGGACACTCGCACCATAACATTTTCAAAATATGTGCAGAAATTACTGTAAAAATGGTTTGTAACTATCGACTCCAACAAAAGAAGGGCTGAACTGATTCATTACTGTGGCCAGCAGGGTGTGCCTTTTGCTCGCAGTTGCGAGCAGTTCTGTCTGGCAGCAAAACCACCAAAACCACAAAGGGGGGTTTAATACACAGCTGTGCTTCAGGTATCCACCTGTCAGCACCTCACCTTTGATCTCATATGGAATACTTGCATTGCCCACCAGCAAAATAGCAATGTCTGCAGCCACTAGTACTTACATACACTAACGGTAATAAGAACTTTGTGGTTTTATCTCATTAATAAAGTAGTTAATTGAATCAAAGACTTCATGTCGCTCTGCCCGGTTTTCTCTTCTGTCTGGAGTTGTATCTTCTCCTGGCTCCCAGAAGGCTTCAAGTAGGGTCTCATGAAATGTATATTGAAAGATGCTACACTATTAAACAACAAGGCAGCAACTATTCAGTAACGTTGTTTGTTGACTTTCTGGCTAACAATAAATAGGTGCGTAAGATATAAATAAGAATACAACAATCACTATTTTTTATGGAGGTATTTATCTTTGCAGCCTTAACACACACATGTACACACACCTGCTTGACTTGTACCTTAACATTACTGTTAAAGCTCTGACTTCCGCATGGATTTTATTTGGGTTACTGCATTCTCAAGGGAACAGTACGTCGAATTGGAGCCTTAAGATACACTACATAAAGGTGGTACACTGCTACGGCAGTCAACAGGATGTTTGAACTCTAAAATGCTAGGTAAGCATTGGCACTCTAGTTGGGGAAAAAAAAAAAAGAGAGAAAAGACTAGATGGGCAATTTTCCAATGCTCTGGGTTCTGAACATTGCAAGAAGAGAAGCAAAACACAGTAGGCATGACTTCCTCCAGAGTAAGTAAAGAATTGTTTGTGGTATCAAACATGTTGGAACTTAACTAGCTGCAAAGCAGCGCCTTACATGCAGCCTTCAAGCCTCTTAACACGCTATATATGAAGGGATCCAAATAATGGGGAAAGATGCACGGCTATTAGCAGGATCAATCTGAATTCATACCTTCTGTGAGTGTGTATTGCCACACAATTCCACTGGACTCCTATCAAAACTTTCAGCTTCTCTGAGAAGAGAAAAATGACCCATTGTGAACACAGGTTTAGTGTCTTACCATTTTCCTCGTGGCAATACTCCTGTCCTGCAATGCTGCATCTCCGAAAAACCATCTTATTTTCAGTGAGGGTTCCAGTCTTGTCAGAGAAGATATACTGAATCTGGCCAAGGTCTTCAGCAATGTTCAGTGCTCGACACTGAATTGTTGAGTCTGTTTTCTCATGGTAAAAATCAGTGTCATTCTGTATTAAATAAATTTGTCCCAATTTGACAATTTCAATTGAAACATAGAGAGAAACTGGGATCAAGACCTACCAAAATAAAACATAGGGATTAAATAAAACCAAACTGTGGCCAGTTACAAACATGAAGTAGCTCTATTGAAGCTGAAGAGTTACTTCAAGGATATAAATGAGATCAGAATATGACTCATGTTCAAAGCAGACCAAAGTTACCTGTAATAAAATGATCATCGTCCAGAACATATTGAACCCTGCTAATGTTGGAGCAATCAATTTCCCATCTGGCTCAGGGATGTTAAAAAAAGGTATTTCCGAATACCTACTTAACCAAATTCCATGGCCTTGAAAACAAGAACAAGATAAAGTGAGTCAGTTGTATGTAAGCTGTATCACAGTTCAGGGTCATGGTGTTAGCTGTTATACTCTGCAGTTCTTTCTAAGCTTTTAAACTACCATTTTCTCTCTTGAGTTTTTCCTCAACAGGAACCCCATTAAAATTAATTATCAATGCACACATAAATAAATACTTTACATGCATTTCTATCAACAGCATATCTCAGTACTAAAGGAATACTAACTACACTTGATAAACACTTTTTTTTTTCCCCAGAAACACCTCTGGCAATTAATTTTATTACCCTTGCTTGTCCAGATTTTAGTTAACCTGTGAACACCATGTCATCATTATTAACTGTAGTCTGAAGAAGTTTTTTTAAACGTTTTAAACACCTTTTTGATTTGTCATAAAAGTTAGTCTATTTAGGTTTACTCAAGCTCACTATTTAATCAATCCCTAAAATATCAAGTCCTTATAACTCTAGTCACACTAGGCCTCTCCCCACAATCCTGTACATGCATCTCACGTTACCTGAAAAATCCAAAGAGAAAGTAGGGGTTTTGTGGAGCAATTAGTGAAAGAAAATAGAAATGAATCGGAGAAACAGGTTCCAGACCTAAGAACTCGCACCAGGAATATACTTTCTGACCACACTCCAGATTAAACATGACAACATGAAATAAAACCTGGCAGCATCCCCAAGTGCTAGGGAATTACACATGGATAAAGGCAGTTTCCGAGATATGCTGTTAAAATGAATCAGCCCCAAATTAAAACATTAAGCATTGTAGGCTGAGAGAGGAAAACAGGAGTCTGCCGATTCTCACTTACCTATTGCACCAGTTAAACACATCAAAATTAGAAGCAGAACACACCAAAGAATATCAGTGTTCACTTTTCTTTCCAATTTACTGCGCTTGTAATGAGGGCCACTGTTATTCAGCATGGCTTTGGTTTCATGACCTGTAACCACAACAGAGGTTGAAATTCTCCAATGCAGGTATCAGAACCACAAGTGCTTTGTATTTCTGAAGCTCTGGGAAATGGGACATTTCTGTTAACTAATATTTGAACAGAGATTATAAACATGAGCAAACCAACTGCTCCTACAATATATGAATTCTGTCCTAAAGAAAACTGAACAAGCTAAACCAAAATCTGTCATGTATACATTAACTTTTATACTGTTGATAATATTCCTTCCTATAGAAACAATCTTATTCTTGATGTTTTCTATACTATTTCTAATATTTTCCACAAAATCTTGCACCTTCATTACAACTATCTGGCTGGATACATCATACTGATTAGTTTAAAAACCTCTGCCCTTTGATACAGAACACTGAAGAACAGCACTAGCTTCAGTTTTGGACCAGAAAAAAACCCTAAGCAAGCCGCGCACCTCCATGTCCATTTCAAAACCTGGGTTTACCATTGCAACTAACAGTTGAGGACAAGAACCTGTTCACACAGAACAGAGCTGGCCTCCCATGAATAATCAGTCATACCAGTTCTTTACATTGTTAAAATAAACACGAACTTAATCCAGACATGCATTCTTAACATTTCTAGCTACAGCTGCCTTCTGCTGGATTCAAGCTTTTACTCTCCTATTTCCTCTTTGTACAATACTGTTTCTTAGGGCACATAACTCTGTCTTGTTTGCAAGGCAATCTGTGAAAGCCAGGGTGGTTCACTAACCTGCATATACCACTATGCCTACAACAGCTTCTGTGTTTCTCACTGTGCATCCTCGGAGCAGTAAGTTCTCCTTGCTGAGGCCCACTCGATCCTTATTTGAATGCTCACTGAAAAAAAAGCACATTAATTCAGCTGTAGGACTCCATCAATTACCAGTCAGGCTTTGCAAAACCACTAGGGAGTAGATTTCCCAAAGAAGCTGCTAGCCGCTGACTGCCATTCTGACATTTCCGATTGGACTTTTCAAAACAATGGGGTAACATGCATGCAAGATCACCTTTGAAAATCCGGGCATGTAGGCACTGCATTAAAATTTTATTGTGTTTACAAGCCTAGCATTTGCCAGCTGGCATATGAGAAGTAGGCAACACTACTGAAAAGAGCCCAAGACAAACACTGGAAGTCTGAAAGCCTATGACTTCTACTTGGGCTGCCAACATCAGAAAAAATTCAAACAAAATTTAAAATCCTATTTTAAATATATTGTGAGCATTGTTACTCCTGTGGCATACTCTCAGTGCAGGCAGGCCCACTGTTTGTCAAGGTGTTTCCTCAGAGACTAAGGTTTATATATATTTATGTTTCTTTTCATATTTCTAATGTGTCAGTGCCCACAGGGAAGCATGTAGACATTATAACTCTCAAAAACTGAAAATCTGTCACTTCATGAAACAGTGTTTTGTTTTCCAACTGTCTATAGAAAATCATAAACCCGTAAGAAGAAAAGACTGAACAATGAACATTGTCCAATTCTGAACAATGCAGCTTGTCCAATCAGGCCATGGTTCAGACCAAATGCTGTAGATATCACTTGTTATTAGTAGCAGATTTGAAACAGCTATTTCAAATATGGACTATACATACTGCAAAACAGCCTGAACTAAGATGTTGAAAATATTCAATACAAAATAAAAAGCACTAGTGGGCTTTCCCAGTTCACAATCTGCTGCACAGAAAGCCCTTCTGGAGCTCTATCTGCTGGGCTACGCTCAGAAATGTAGTGGTGCAAACTGACTTCTATACATATTGTCATTATTTTTTAAAGCAAACGTTACAAGCTCTCTGAAAATTAGTAAGAGCACCAAAGCAAATGACAATAGTTTAGCCTACTTACACAAAGCCTCGGAAGCAACTGAGGTCGTTGTTAGGACTTTCACACTCTATTCTACTGGAAAATTTTTCTGGATCAATTTCAGAGACCTAAAGCCATAGGAAAAAAACAAACAAAACCAAACAAAACAGAGAACTCAGACAAAATGCGATGGAACTTAAAAACATCATAAATTCATAGGTTCAGATATTACTATCTAAAAATTCCGCTTCAAAACTGTAAGTTGCTGGTGGTGGTGATGATCTGCTACCCAGCGTAAATCAGACTTAGGTAGCATGGAAGGACTTCCTAGTAAATATCAAACCCTGGCAAGTATCAGTTGAATTGCTGATATTTTGAGAACACTGGAGAGGAGAAAATGGGTGGGAGAGTGAGGAAGAAGAAAAAAAATACAGTAAGAACATCTGAAAAGCAGAGATTTCCCATAATTTTTCTTTCATGATAAGGAAAAAAAAAAAGAGGCATCGCCTTCTCCGCAAGCAGAATTTCTTCCAAACAGCCGTTGTTTCCGATACCATGACCAGGATGCTATCTGTGCTAAAGCAAAGAAAGCAGGTAGAACTTTTTAATGATGTTTGAGCCTTACCAGTACCTAAGAAAGGGCTGTTATGAAAGACTAGAAGTACATGTTGTAAATAAAAAGCAGGTGAGCTCTTCAGAGAAGAGAAAAGCCAAGTGAAAAAAATATCCTTTATTAATAAAGAATCATAGAGTAGTTTGGGTTGGAAGGGACCTTTAAAAGTCATCTAGTCCAAACCCCCTGCAACAAGAAACATCTTCAACTAGATCAGGTTGCTCAGAGCCCCATCCAGCCTGACCTTGAATGTTGCCAGGGATGGGGCATCTACCGCCTCTCCGGGAAACCTGTTCCACTGCTTCACCACCCTCCTTGTAAAAAAGTTCTTCCTTCTATCTAGTCTAAATCTTCCCTCTTTTAGTTTAAAGCCGTTACCCCTTGTCCTATCACAGCAGGGCCTGCTAAAAAGTTTTTCCCCATCTTTCCTATAAGCCCCCTTTAAGTACTGGAAGGCGGCCGGCTGTCCCCAGAGCCTTCTCTTCTCCAGGCTGAACAAGCCCAACTCTCTCAGCCTGTCTTCAGAGGAGAGGTGCTCCAGCCCTCTGATCATTTTTGTGGCCCTCCTCTAGCAGGTCCATGTCTTTCCTGTGCTGAGGGCCCCAGAGCTGGATGCAGGACTCCAGGTGGGGTCTCACCAGAGTGGAGTAGAGGGGCAGAATCACCTCCCTCGACCTGCTGGCCATACTTCTTTTGATGCAGCCCAGGATACGGTTGGCCTTCTGGGCTGTGAGCGCACATTGCCGACTCATGTCCAGCTTTTCATCCACCAGTACCCCCAAGTCATTCTTGGCAGGGCTGCTCGCAATCCCTTCATCACCCAGCCTGTATTGACACCAGAGGTTGCTCTGACACAGGTGCAGGACCCTGCACTCGGCCTTGTTAAACCTCATCAGGTTCACATGGGCCCAGTTCTTGAGCATGTCCAGGTCCCTCTGCATGGCATCCCATCCCTCAGGCGTGTCCACTGCACCAACCAGCTTGCTGTCATCTGCAAACTTGCTGAGGGTGCACTCGATCCCACTGTCTATGTCACTGATGAAGATATTAAAGAGTACTGGTCCCAATACGGACCCCTGAGGGACACCACTTGCCACTGATCTCCATCTGGACACTGAGCTGTTGACCACTACCCTCTGGATGCAACCATCCAACCAATTCCTCATCCACTGAGCAGTCCACCCATCAAATCCATATCTCTCCAATTTAGAGAGAAGGATGTTGTGGGGGACCGTGTCAAAGGCCTTACAGAAGTCCACATAGATGACATCCATCGCTCTTCCCTTGTCCACTGATGGAGTCACTCCATCATAGAAGGCCACTAGGTTGGTCAGGCAGGACTTGCCCTTGGTGAAGCCATGCTGGCTGTCTCCAGTCACCACCCTGTCCTCCATGTGCCTCAGCATAGCTTCTAGGAGGATCTGCTTCATGATCTTCCCAGGCACAGAGGTGAGGCTGACAGGCCCGTAGTTCCCAAGGTCCTCCTTCCTACCCTTTTTAAAAATGGGTGCACTGTTTCCCTTTTTCCAGTCCCTAGGGACTTCACCTGACTCCTGTGACTTTTCCAATATCATGGAGAGTGGCTTGGAAACTCCATCAGCCAATTCCCTCAAGACTCTGGGATGTATCTCATCAGGTCCCATGGACTTATGTATGTTCAGGTTCCTCAGGTGGTCACAAACCTGATCTTCTCTTACAGTGGGAGGGACTTTGCTCCCCCAGTCCCTGTCTTGCAGTCCATCCACTCAAGAGGTGTGGGAAGAGAGATTGCCGGTGAAGACTGAGGCAAAAAAGTCATTGAATACGTCAGCCTTCTCCTCATCCGTTGTTACCAGTTTGCCAGTCTTGCTCATACGCTTTATCTGACCTTCCTTTTCTGGCTGACATACCTGTAGAAGCTCTTATTATTCTTTCCATCCCTTGCTAAGTTCAGCTCCATCCACGCTGTGGCCTTCCTGATCCCATCCCTACACAACCGGGCAGCACCCTTAATACTCTTCCCAGGATACCTGTTCCCTGCTCCTACTGCCTATGCATTTCCTTCTTGCCCTTTAGTTTGACCAGCAGGTCTTGACTCAGCCATGCTGGTCTCTTGCCTTCCTTGCCTGATTTCTTACACCTGGGGATTGAGAGCTCTTGCGTTCTAAGGAAAGTGTCCTTAAAGATCTGCCAGCTCTGTTCTGCTCCCTTGTCCCTGAGGGCAGTTTCCCAGGGGGTCCTGTTGACTCACTCCTAACAAGAAGTAAGAGAAAAACCAAAAGGCCTTATCTTTGGAATTACCTGCAATTGCACTTGCAAATTAATTTCAATTAATGGCACATGAGTATGCCTCTAGCCTCTGGTATAACAGAGCCACTTCCAAGCTGAGTACCTTCCACTAAGTCTTTGGAAAGTCATTTGTTCTGCTCTTTAGAAAAAAATAATGACCAGTTTAAGGTTTCAAACTCCAAGGATAAATCTGTAATTCACAGGTGTAATTGAATACATCTTCTATGCAGTAACAGGTCTCTGAGAAGGCTGCACTCCCACAATAGGGTGACTTCACACTGGCAAAATCATAGCAACTGTGAGGTTAAAACACAATCCTGTAAGTAGAATTTGAAACTCAGAAGACATCACATTATTAACACATGTTTTCTTGGCTTGATTAACAAAAAAGTTTTTGCTATGTTTTGCTGTATTGATTTGTTGCACTGTAGTCAATATGAACACAGCCTTTGACAGACAGATACCTTCAGTCTCTTTGTAAATTTAATTAACTATGGAAGACCTCTCTCTCCACTGACCTTTCTCATGTTTATTTGTACAGGAAGTACAAAATTTCTGTAAAATGTTAGACAGTATAACTGATTCAAGCTTTTCAAGCATTTCACATTGTACAATGATTACACAAAAAAGAGCACAAAGAGAATAAGAACTAGCCCCAAAAGGAAGTAAAATAGCCAAAGCAGTCAATTCTTTTCTTCTACACCCTGGAAATTGTCTCCAGATATGTATTTCTGGTGAAAGCATCTTATTTTTGATGGACAACTAAACCATTTGACTTGGTCAAAAAAATTGTAATAGCAGTGAAGCTGTTAGGAGGAGCTTCTTACAATATACCTTGAAATAGCAACCACAGAAACTCAGGGTGTAACCTATAGTGGGCACAGAAGTTATGTCTACACTCTGCCAGTATAAAACAGAGGTGACAGAAACTATGTCCAAAAGCAGGTGTCTTGATATGGGCACTCAGATCTTCCTGGACTATAAGTTTATGGTCTATATTTCTTCATTATAATCTTAACTTTGACAAAGCAAATATTTAGAGTAGAAGATTTCGCACCTTAATTCTTGAGATGCTTTCCTATGTTTCCTGGCACAAAAGAGAAGATTTTCTATGGCAGAATTAAAATTACTTGGATTTTGTGTAAAAGTCCATAAAGAAGGGGGACAATAAAGATGGGAACTGAGTAAGGTAGCTGGGAGTGATAGTGCCCACATCAGACTCTCTCACTGGAATGGGGAGAGAAGCAGCTTCCCAAGGCTATGCCTACTGCTTTGGCTGTGCTGTGTTCCCGACAAACTATATGGTTTGACAATATAGCATGGAAATGGAGTAGGTGAATAGCCAACGTGGAGGAAGAGAGCTGGCAAATCCTTTCATCAGCTTGGATTTTAGGCTGCCTGGACGAAAATGACAGCACTTTCCTCTCCACTAGGTTTGAGGATGCCGCAGCTAGGACTGGATTCAGTCACTGACTATGTAGGCTGAGAAGGAACTGACCAGTGCAGTCCTGTGGCCTCTCTTCTAACATTAACAGGAAACATTCACTGCTCACAGTGACTTAGTGCTAATGGTATATTAGCTCCTCCACCTCAGTGAACCTGTGCTTGGTTCAGCTAATCATATGAGGTGAGGAAGGAAAAGGAGATTAATCCCTTCTTAATGGGAAGCAATATTTGAGTGTCTTGAAAGCAGCAGAGCAATATCAGTTTGTTCACTAAATAGCTCATTACCGTCAGGGAGCAGGTCCTCAGCTGTTTTGTGTGTTTCTCTATGAATGCCAAGATGGTTGGAGACAGTGTGTTCTGTGCCTCATTACCTGCTGTTACCTAAGAAGCCATGAGTTACTTTCCCAATTTCTTTCCTGTTGTCATTTAAGCATTAAAAAAAGAAAAAAAAAAAAAATTATGCTATTCCAAGTTGCCAAAAAATAAATTTTACTACAAGAGTTTCAGCTTCTGGTTCATGCTTTAATGTTGCCTTGCCTTCTCTTAAAGGAAGCCCAAGGGCAAGAACAACTACCTCACTGATAACCTTTTTCATTGTTTCTACTTGCTCTGTCACAAAGAAGCAGGACATAACACCCTGGCAAATAGGTTAAGTCTTTTTAGTCCTCGTCTTCAGATATTGTTTAATTTGATGTAGTTTATTCCTATGCTTCTGAGCTTAAGAAATGGAGAGGTGAGGCAGTCAGCCTTTTACACAGCACTGCCAGTCTTATTCAGCCTGAGTTTGTAAGGACAAAGCCTCTGGCTGAAACTCAGCCAGCGGGGCACTAGAGATCTGCGAAGCTGACCATGGCTCTGCATTCAGAAACCATGCAGTCCTGACAAGAAGACCCTACAATGACTTTTTTGTTTGTTTGTTTTCTTTTGCATTTGAGGACAACAATTAAAAGTCTTGAATGGTGAAGGAATTGTCACTTTTTTTGGACAGTATGACTCTTGCTAGCATTTTGGTGCAAGTTTTCTGGAAACAGAGAAAACAGCCTCTTTCTTGAGTGAGACTGAAATCAGACCTTGGTAGCAGGAGCTGGTATGAGATCAGGGCCAGCTCAGTATGATGTAAGCCTATAGAATCATTTGAATTTTGCCTTGCATAATGATACGTATATACAGAAAGATCAAACAGTCCTTTCTGCCTTATTTTTTTTAAGATTAAATCAAGAAAGAAAAGAAAAAAAGAAAGAATGCATGTCACTGTAAGGGGCTAAGAAACAGCTTTGTTCATGGATATCACATCATGCCTTTGGTATCACCATACTCACTAAGTAACAGGGGAGTCTTAATGCACAACAAGGTACTCCTCCTCACTTACTCACCACTGCTGACAATTCAGAGGCAAGTTCAGGTCACTTTATCTCCAGAGACTGTTTACTAAAAACAGTCTGACAGCACAGTCTCCCTGTTGTTGTTTTCAGCATGGTATTTCAGCAGCAGAACTCAGCACCAGGTGTGCTGAAGACGGCAGATATGCTAGGATTCTTTGTTCTTTTGATATCACCTTCTTTGTGCCAGCCTCCAGCATTTTGTCTGCTAGGTATAATACTAAATAAAGTTTATCTGTCTGGTATTAAAACAAATGGCAGTCATCTCTTCAGTATCTGAAAAGGCCTTTATGAATTACGTATAAAGCCTTAACCATGTGACTTCCATGGTTGAAATGCATAGATCCACCAATTTCCCACCACCACTTGGAACGTGTAAACCCTCTGAGACGCAGTGATGCTCAGTCTTGAAAGGGAGAGATGACTCAGTTAATGCTGTTTACAGTAGGCTTGTAGCAGAAAAATTCTAAGAGTTCCAAAGGTTTTATAAATCCTTGAAGGACTAGAATTGGAGCTAAAAATACATCTGCAATATGAAAAAAACAGTGAGAGAGAAGATAATATCTGCTCCTCTCTCTAGGTCTTTATACAGCACAGAACTCCCTTCTGAAAAATTCCGATTTCTCACCCATGACATGATATGATCCATAAATGACTTCTTGACATTTACCTGAATAATTATTTTTACTGGCTTGCATTACTTGAAATAGATCTCTCTTTCTCTGGGTTAAGCGAACACACAAAGATTTGCTCCAAAATAACTCAAGCAACAAATTAGAACTATGTTACCTGGTTATTTTGTTTGCAGATGGGGAATGCTGAGCTATCAAGAATTAGACAATCTAGAGGGCTGGGTTGTTTGGGTTTTTTTAGTTGACCATTTGTCATGTCAACTTTCTTACACCACTAGAAATGCACAATTATCACCTGCTCTGAATATCCTCTCACCACCTGCCTCTGCTTTAGATTGGTTTCTCCGTCAAGGCCTGCTGTTTCAATGTAACAGATCCCATCCAGGTCACTAGAATATAACAGCACCATGTCAGCAGGAATGATTTCATTACGTGAAAGCCGGATGAAGTCCCCAACATTGACATTTTTCCAGCATTCATCTATGTATTTCTTCTCCTTCCTGAAATATAGATAAAAACAGTAATTTTTTTACAAATGCATAAACTGAAAGCTTAGAGAAACACACTGTAACTAGAAAGTTACTCTAACAGTTAATTTATGCTTCCAAGTCACTAAAAAAGAACTCTGATGAGATACTCTATTAGCTCAAGGTGAATATAATTACAAAGAGTCAGCTCTGGGGTCCAAGCCAGGCACCCTCCCACCTACATTCCAGGCACCCTCCCAGAATTACTTTAGCTCTATTTAAAATTCAGCCCACTTGCTTCCTGTATTGTCTTTATTCCAAGAAAGCAAACAGTGTTTTCAGGATTTCTCTTTGGGTCACCACTTTTTCTTGCAATTATGCAACCAAGAACAGCAAATCTTTTTCCCTTCTGATATGGCCTTTCAAAAATGTTCATCATCTTGGGAGACAGACATCTACCAGTAAGCAAAGAATATTCAGCAACCCCTTCACTGATGCTCTGAATATAAATACTTGTATTTACAGGCTTTTAAAATATCTTTTCCATTAATTTTGAACGTAAGGTACCAAGACTCTCTAATATTCAGGGAAGTCAATAAAAGCTCAGGTCCATCAGCATTGAGTTGATATTCTTTATTAATATGAAATATCTGGGCATGACATACATAAGTTTGAACTGTCTTCAACTTTCCATTTATAGCTGCTGTTCTGTCCTCAGCTGAGATGAAGAATCTTCCTTTTATGTAGTTACAGCAGTTTATTGCAAACACAATCAGGTTTGGAGTGGTGAATAGGATGCAAGGTAACAAGCAACAAGGAGTGCTTGATGAGCTACCTGGAGGCACACAGTAGCAGGCTACTGCAACATGGGTGATGAAACACACCTACAGTTGCTGTTACAAACACTGCACAGGTCTGAATGCAGTATGTTTTTGTACAAACTGCCCTTGGTGACTGCCTGGCTTTTCTGCTGTATTGGGTTTGCATGGCCAGGTTTTGGTAGCAGGGAGCTACAGGGGTGGCTTCTGTAAGAAGCTGCTAGAAGCTACCCCCATGTCCGATAGAGCCAATGCCAGCTGGCTCCAAGATGGACCCACCGCTGGCCAAGGCCGAGCCCATCAGTGACAGTGGTAGTGCCTCTGGGGTAATGTAGTTAAGAAGGGGGGAAAAAAAAAACCTGCTGGGGATACAGCAGCAGAGAAAGGAGTGAGATGTGAGAGCAATAGGTCTGCAGACACCAAGGTCAGTGAAGAAGGAGGGTGAGGAGGTGCTCCAGGTGCCAGAGCAGAGATTCCCCTGCAGCCTGTGGTGAAGACCACGGTGAGGCAGGCTGTCCCCCTGCAGCCCATGGAAGTCCACAGTGGCACAGACATCCACCTGCAGTCCGTGGAGGACCCCACGCCAGAGCAGGGGGATGCCTGAAGGAGGCTGTGACCCTGTGGGAAGCCCGTGCTGGAGCAGGCTGCCAGCAGGACCTGTGGCCCCATGGAGAGAGGAGCCCACGCTGGAGCAGG
Organism: Phoenicopterus ruber ruber; assembly: GCA_009819775.1. Lineage (NCBI taxonomy): Eukaryota > Metazoa > Chordata > Aves > Phoenicopteriformes > Phoenicopteridae > Phoenicopterus > Phoenicopterus ruber. The sequence goes on along the minus strand of CM020218.1, from coordinate 29,385,274 downwards.
TTTGCTGGCAGGACTTGTGACCCTGCGGGGGACCCACGCTGGAGCACTCTGTTCCTGAAGGACTGCACCCCATGGAAGGGACCCACGCTGGAGCAGTTCGTGAAGAACTGTAGCCCGTGGGAGGGACCCCACACTGGAGCAGGGGAAGAGTGTGAGGAGTCCTCCTGAAGAGGAAGGAGCGGCAGAGACATGTGATGAACTGACCGCAACCCCTGTTCCCTTGTGCTGCTGGGGGCGGGGAGGAGGTAGAGAAAATCGGGAGTAAAGTTAAACCTGTGAAGAAGGGAGGGGTGGGGGAAATTTAAGATTTAGTTTTTATTTCTCATTATCCTACTCTGATTTGATTGGTAGTAAGTTAAACTAATTTCCCCAAGTTGAGTCTGTTTTGCCCATGATGGTAATTGGTGAGTGATCTCTCCCTGCCCTTATCTCGACCCACGAGCCCTTGGTTGTATTTTCTCTCCCCTGTCCAGTCAAGGAAGGGAGTGACAGAGCGGCTTTGGGGGGTATCTGGCATCCAGCCAGGGTCGACCCACCACATCTGCGTTGCACAGACTAACCCCAGAGCTATGTTTAAAGAGACGAGCATCTACTTTCCACAGTCTTGGTTCCTCAGTCATCCAGACTGGAGTATAGTCTGGGCTGTGCTAGGGCTGTCTTCCATGTTTTGCTTCCTCCCCTGCATCTCATTCCAAGCTGGCCAAGAAGCACACTCACACAGGGGACCTGGGAAGCGCACCTAGCTTCTACAGTGCAGACATAAGCTAACAAGCTTCGCAACACGGCCGTTGTGTGTAGACTGGCACTTATCTACTAGCTTTAATCAAAGTGCTAGCTATGTAAAATGCTTCTGATAAATAGTGAAATAGAAACAGACGCTTCTAATGACAATGAAAATAACAGAAAAATATTCCCTGTATCAAGCTTTGCACCCATACCTTTCAGACCTGCATTATCTGACAGTACCCTTTTGAAAATGCTTGTCTACAAACCAGAGGAACAAAGGCCGCACAATTAATCAGTGTACTGATGACAATTTCTCTCGTGGAGATAAGGTGGAGGTGGTTATATTGCTTTCAAAGTGCAAACAAAGCAAAACCAGGAAGCAACAAAAGCTGACAAAATTAAACTGATATAAGCCACATCTGTTTTCTCCTTAAGATGCTCGTCACTAGTTTTCTACCCAGATGGAAAAATGGCACAATGGAAAGCATGTAAAACTTAATTACAGCTACAGCCATGCCTATCACAACACTGCAGGAATTAACTTTTCATACCAATACATTTCCTTGAAAATAAAGAAGGGGAAAAAAAAAAGAAGAGTTGAAGACAAAATAATTTCGAAAGTAAATTAACAAAAACCAACCTAATAATAGAATAATAGAGGTAAACAGGAAAAGGAAAGGAAGATCTGCTGAAACAGGATGTGACTCTCAGTTAGTGAAGCTATGACTTAAGCTTTCATAGCTGCAAAGGTGCAGACAAAGTAAATCTATTCAGGAGACTGTGCAAGCTAAAAACTAGTGGGTTTTTTGTTTGTTTGTTTGGGGGTTTTTTGTTGTTTAGAACTGCCCCTCAGGTATTGAAAACTACATCACCATAACTTTTTGTGTAGGCCAATCTACCCCGCTATGAAGGTCAAGTGAGTCCAATTAGGGTACAACACCATCTGCAGCAGAATGCCCACAACAGCACCCTTTTACCTCACCCTCCAAACAGGATGGAAAGAATTTGAGAACCAAGGAGGGCGGTGGGAGAAAACTACTTCCACGGCCAGCTTGTATCTAGAAGAGTTAGAGAAAGGATAGAAACGGAAAGGTAAGCAAGACAAAATAAGCTCAAAGAAAGCAATAGCATCACTAATGTAGTAAGATAAAAATACCAGGTGAAAAGTTGTCAATTCCTGCCACTGACTTCTAAAGGAATTTTTCAAAGTGAATTGGAAGTTGCAAAACCACAATAATATTTGGAAATTAAAGATTCTGTGACAATGCAACCCTTTGATTTATCCTTGAAGTAATTATTTACTAGAGATTTAAAAAAAAAAGGAGAAAAACGCTGGTACTCTTGCATCCCTGTATTTTTTCTAACTACAATATATTTCACGAAAAACTACAAAAACCTATTTGTCTGTGCTGCCAGTGTTGAGATTAGCTCTTAGGAGATGGCAAATATCATAGAATCATTTGGGTTGGAAAGGACCTTTAAGATCACTGAGTCTAACTGTTAACCTAACACTGCCAAGTCCACCATGTCCCCAAGCACCACATCTACACATCTTTTAAAACCTCCAGGGATGGTGACTCCACCACTTCCCTGGGCAGCCTGTTCCAGTGCTTGGCAACCCTTTTGGTGAATAAATTTTTCCTAATATCCAATCTAAACCTCCCCTGGCACAACTTGAGGCCATTTCTTCTTGTCCTATCACTTGTTACTTGGGGGAAGAGACTGACACCCACCTCGCCACAACCTCCTTTCAGGTAGTTGTAGAGAGACATAAGGTCTCCCCTCAGCCTCCTCTACGCCAGGCTAAACAACCCCAGTTCCCTCAGCCACTCCTCACAGGACTTATGCTCTAGACCCTTCACCAGCTTTGCTGCCCTTCTCTGGACATGCTCCAGCACCTCAATGTCTTTCTTGGAGTGAGGGGCCCAAAACTGAACACAGTACTCGAGGTGCAGCCTCACCAGGGCCGAGTACAGGGGGACGATTGCTTCCCTACTCCTGCTGGCCACACTATTTCTGATACAAGCCAGGATGCTGTTGGCCACCTTGGCCACCTGGGCACACTGCTGGCTGTCTACCAACACCCCGAGGTCCTTTCCTGCCAGGCAGCTTTCCAGCCACTCCCCCCAAAGCCTGTAGCGTTGCCTGGGGTTGTTGTGACCCAAGTGCAGGACCTGGCACTTGGCCTTGTTGAACCTCATACCATTGGCTTCAGCCCATCGATCCAGCCTGTTCAGATCCATCTGTAGAGCCTTCCTACCCTCAAGCAGATCAACACTCCTTCCCAACTTGATGTCATCTGCAAACTACTGAGGGTGCACTTGATCCCCTCGTCCAGATAGTTGATAAAGATGTTAAACAGAACTGGCCCCAATACTGAGCCCTGGGGAACACCACTTGTGACCAGCTGCCAGTGGGATTTAACTCCATTCACCACAACTCTTTGGGCCCGGCCATCCAGCCAGTTTTCTTCCCAGCGAAGAGTATGCCCATCCAAGCCATATTTGTCTTTTAAATCACTACCTATTTAATAAACGCGGGACTGAAAGTATATGATGCTTCTTTTTACTTGATACACCCAGACAAGTCCCACTTTCTTTTTGCCAGGCTGGAGTCTAGGAGAGGAAAGAAAAGCTAAAGGTAAAGAAGAATCTTGTAGAAAGGATATGTTTTATTACTGCCCAAGCGAAAGATGAGACAGGAAAAAAAAAAAACCCAAAGCAACCAACAAAAACCAACATTTTAAGCAACATTCTCTTATTTTAGCACATTTTCAAGACAGAAATAAGCTTTCCTGGAAAAATCAGCTTCAGGCTCTGTGTATTTAAGGCCAAATATAATTATTCTGATCTATCAAATGGATAAATTCCAGAACTCCAAAAAGTAGCAGGTTGAAAACTCTGAAACTATGGATGTCAGACATCTGCTATAAGCAAAAGCAAATAAGGGGCAGGGGGGGCGGAAATCAGATTTGTCAAAAAAAGCACAAACTAGCATCTAGTTGCTCAGATTTATCAAGGCACTGAGACTGGCACATTTTGTCATGGACATCAAAGCACAGTGAAACTAGTTTCTATTATGAACACTTAATTTTGTATAAAAGCAAGCCTCACAAGAGTTCAAGAAGCGAGGATCCCTGGTCTTCCTGAAAATGCCTCATGCAAATTATCTTCAAATATAAACAGGCAGCCTACCAGCTTTCAAGCATGACAACTATTGGGTAGTTATGTTGAGATAGCAAGAAGAGCCATTATATTGGGCACTTGTCTCAGTAGCCAAGTAGGTATCAATATCTAATGTCTAAGCAAAATTATACAGACAGCACGTACAACGTATACAACTTCTCCAGATGAAGAAATGCACAGTAAGAAAATAACTGGAAATTGTATTCAACATCAGCTAGTTCTTCATCATGTTTACAATTGATATGACTATGCTTGATTAAATGCATGCACTGGAAGAGTCATTACAATTTCTAAAGGATTCTTGTTAAACAAGTTAAGAAATTCTGAATCCAAATATGAGATTAATAGAAGTTTGAGATAAATCAGCTCACACGTAGTGAACAATCATTTTTGTACCAATAAGATTCAATTCTCCTGAACCATGCCTCCAAGCTTATTTTTAAAACCAGATTATAAAATCATAATTCATGATAGAGAAACTAAGGAGAAAAAAGAGTTACAAAAACTAAATACTTATAGGCATAAGAAGGAATTTTTACAGGTGACTAATATACCTACTGATTATTACACATTTTTTGTAACAGGGAAGGAATCAAGCCAGAAAAGATGATCAGAAATTAATTCTGCTTCATTGACATTGGTATGAGATTGCAAGTAACACAGTTTTCAGGAATATGGATATTGAATGCTTCAGCTTTCTGGCAATGAATTCTTTCAGGGTACATGACAATTTATAGCAGAAATAATCCAGCTTCTCCCTTAAGCCTTCTCTGCAGACATGAAAAAGAAAAAAACACCTTTATCTTCCCTGATAGCCCAATTACTTGTTTCAAGCTCAAATTTTTATAGGTTGAATAGAATGTTTCTGGGAAAGCTGCTGTATACATACATTCGTGTTTGCAGAACAAAAAGCTGTTTGTTTTTCCTTTGATGATACAAAATGATAGTCCAGACTTTTGCTATGGTTATGAGCTAGCTCTTAAAATACCAAGAGTATGGCAAATGCCAGAAAGCTGGAGATTCCATCTTCTGAGTAGTATCACAATATATTTAATGGTTATGCAGTACCAGACTGCAAACCTGCTACGTGGGCCTATTAAGGTCATGTCTACAGTACAGAGTTTAGGGTTTGGCATAACCAGGTAGCACATTAAGATTTTAGAAAAGTTTTTCAGTGTATTGCCTTCACTAGGAAAAGGTGTGTCCTTAATGAAAAGAGGGAGCTTTAAATGGGGTTTGGCACTACAGCAACTACTGTATGTTACTGCTCAGACCTTACTGAATTTGTTAAAGTGTCTAACTGCCAATCAATCCTCGCCTACAGATGCTATTAGTGATGGCTACTACAACACATGAAAAGTGACGTTTTTCAAAATACTTGTTTCCCTGCATGACCACAGAGCATGTGAGAAAGAAAAAGGGTCCACTATACTTCCTTTATCTTTGTATTTTACAGGCTGTGAATGAGTCTCAGAATATCCTTTTATGACAGGTATAAAAGAAAAACAATGATGTGGGCAGCACTGACGTGCACTAAAAGATGATTTTTGCCAGTTAATTTAGAATATGATCAGTTTGTGTTCCTGTCTTTTTATTATCCATGCATAATAACTGCCTGTCAGCAAACCTCTCACCACCAGCATGCTCCACTCCTGACCTGCACCTACAGTCTGTAATACTGCAGTCCTGCACGGTGGAACAGATGCTAACATTTGTACCAAACTATGCGATGCACTCAAATAGAAAATGATCTCATTCTGTTTGGGGAAATATTATTACATTATGAGTACATCCTGATACCATTAATGACCTTTACCAATATAGCGATAAATTAGCAACCCTTGAATTTCCATGATGCATACAGCGATTTTAGAGGAATTAAAAATATACCTTTCAAAACAAATGCTATGTACAACAATGCTTGACTAGTCAAATTACCTTGGTTAATACAGTACAAACTCATGCATGAACAACTCTTGCCTCAACCAAAGAATAATTTTTTTCAGCAAATTTTACACTAATTTGATATCCATTTAGCAAAACTGTTGATCAAGACCCGATTAGACTAGTCCCTGAGCAACCTGATCTAATTAGACCTGCTTTGAGCAGGAGGTTGGACTAGATGACCTCCAGAGACCCCTTCCAACCTTAAATTCTCTTATGATTCTACGAGTATCCAGAAAGTAAACCAAAAGATTTATCAACAACTTTTAACATATACTCATAATCAAATAATAACAATAAACCAGTAAGGACTGTTGTCGCCTACCTGCTATATACTTTGGTTAGTAAGTTGTTTATCTGTTTATCCATTTTGTACTTTGAGTAATCTTCCAGACCATCTTTCACTGCAATAATTGTCAGAACCGCTACTAGAGGTAGCATTGTAATTTCTTTTTGGAAGGCTTCCACCAGAGGAACCCAATTTAGGACAACAAGAAATAGGAAATACAAATTGGCAACTCTGAAACAAAGAGAAAACATAGGAGTTAGCTGTGCTAGCAGGCAGTCATCCTTATTCCCCCACTCCATGCTATATAGACACTTAAGTTAGCAGTAACTTATCTCTTCTCCACCCCAACTGCAACATAAGAACTAAGTATCCAGAACTCTGTTTTCACTCTCCAGTCAATAGATTACTCAGCTGCACAGTTGCTTAATACGCATGATTGGAAGATGCAGAAATCAAGAATTTTCCTGTATTTTCAAACCTGTCCTCCAGGCATATGTCTTCTAGTAAGGCTTTGGTAAACTTGCACTCTTTCAAATTTCCAAGTCTTTTGAACTTAATTTTACCATCTCCTGGGCGAGATGACATGTTTTTAAAAGGGAGTCATCCTACAACCACCCTACAAGTCAGCAGTCCTCCAAGCAGAAGGAGGATGAAAAAAATTGGCAACAGAGAAAGACACGAGGGAAGGGGAGAAATACATTTGCAGGAAATGAGCTGAAAATCCTACTGCAGATTGCCGTGTGGCAGTGCTCCAAGAGTAAGGAATATTTCAATAATCTGAAGAACAGAATTAGTGGAGATTACATAAGGTATGGAGAAAAGGACTGATGATACTCAAGAGACTTCAGCCAAATAACACAGATCTTTTCAGAAGTGATAGGCAGTTCAGGAGGAAGAATAATTTTTGAACACCCGTCTATATAGTAACACATACATTTAAATAAAAGGATTCCACTTCAGAAGAATTACTACCATCAAAAAAAGAGTCCATTACCTGTGAAATTGTTCAAATAAATTCCGTGGTAAAAAATTCAATAAAGTATACTTAGTAGTCCGTATTTTGTTGTTCATGTACAGTTTTGATACTTTTTCATACTCTTCCTTAAAATGTCCCAAACAGGGTATCACTATCCTGTGTTTGCCAACAGTTTTTGATGACTGATAGCGCTTGTTACTTGAATTGCTGCTGCTGCTACCTTCTCCGCCCTCTGTAGATATCAGTCGCTGCCAACGATATCGGGCCCAGCGGATGGGATCTGCCATTGCGCCTGAAACACTTTATAATTCAAGGAGCATCCCCTATCTAGAAAAATGTTAAAATACAGCAAGTTAATTAATAATTCTGTAAAGGCTTTTCAACTAAAAAGTCACAGTTACAGTTTTGAATAAGCCTAGGAAATAAAGTCATTTCCATGTTTTGATTAAAAAAAAAAACAAACCCCAGACAGTTAATAGGTTATGCGAGGTCAGGAACCTCTGCTTCAAAGGTTGAGTTTATCTGAATTTCATCCACCCTTTCAGGATCCTAGAGTTTGATTACTCTGCTTAAAATGCACAATATTTTTGTAATAGTACCTCATGTAAGCAGCCCGCCCACCAGTTTCTCGTGCTGTAGTACGGTGTAGCAGACAAGCTGCTAATTCTGCAGAGAACAGCGTTTTGAAAGGAATCCTTATCTCAGACACTGCAGTCCTTGCTGATGGTTACCAACCTTTATTAAACTTAGGAGTTAACAATATAGCAATAGGCATCTGAGTACAGCCTTAGACCTGAAGTGAGGAATTGCCAGTGAAAGGCACTAAGTAGCTATCATGAACAAAAAACCTCTTCCTATTGAATTAGAAACAGGTTTGAGAATCTTTAGCAGCTGAAGAGGATGAATAAACTTCATGCCAATACTTCTTTAATCACCTTAGCTAAGCTCTAGCAATCTAGCCAGGAATTTGTTTTCCTAAAGAAAACCAAAGTTCATAGGTACAGGCGATACTCACTTTATCAAACCACCCAATGCAGTCAGAAAATGACTTTTACAGACACAAACCATGCTTTAATAGAAGCTCAACATTTGTTTTTTACAATGAGTTCTTTTACGATTTACGAGTTTTTACAATTAACAGTTGCTACATTTCTTGTACTACTTCTTCCATAGAACAGTTCATCTTGTATTTGTTTAAAACTGTAACTTACGTGAGCCCCAAATCATCAGTACAGCTACTTCTTGCTGCAGATTACTTTCCTTCCATTTGATATCTTACTATCTGCATATATTATAACAAAATTTTGACTAAATCCTCTTCCTAAATTCCCACACAAAATCTGCCTCTAAAACTTGCTGGGTCTTTCTAAATGAAACCCCTTTACTACAGACTACCCTAGGCAGTCAAACTAATCCTGATTTTGGCTTCAGTCAACTCGGCCTTCTATTCATGTGGTATCTCCTTCTCTGCCACTGACAAATGCCACTCTGTGCTGCTCAGATTCCTCCAAAATGTTGCTGTAAAACATAATTTTCCAAACTATCAATTTGACACCATCATATCTTCTCTTACATATCTTCCTTGATTTTTATACTTTCTTCTATTACAATTGCAGAAATCTTGAAACATGGGCACAGTGTCCTCAGCAGGTCCTCTAGCAATGAGGTAGTATTAATATCTCTACATCAACCCATTCTGTTATTAAAAAGAAGATTCAGCAAACTTCCTAAAAAGCCTGGTCCACTACGTCACTACCCTTCAGGTATAAAGCTCTCCCCTAATGTCTAAGTGGTCTCTTCCTCTCATCAAATTAAGACAGTACATTTTTCATCATCATTAGATGTGGACAGTTATTGACTGTTACAATCTTAATGTCTTAGAAGACTGTTACCACATACATGAAACTCATGTTCCTCTTTAGAAACCATGACCTCCATGTGAACGAAGAGGAACAAGGAGAGGAAACCAAACCTCTACATAGCATCTCCTCTCGGCATCCCCCAGCAGTTCCCCCATGAATTACTGTTCTCCCAAGGCCCTTCTGTAGTGCTTCCCCAGGCAACGTAAAGGACCAGTCTGAGAAAAAGAGACTTTCCTTTTTTCTCAGTGCTAAACATTGTGGTCCCAGTCACTATCAGACTACCAAAGGCAAGCAACTGCTGCACAGGAAGGCAACTGTGTCCGGGACTTCTCAGAGAAACAAGAAGGAGGTTGTGAAGATTTTCCAAAATATACAGCATCCTCTTATTTTCACAGAATGTGGCATCTTCATATCCTTGGTCCCTGTAATCCTACTGCCTGCAGGACAGTCCCCACAGTGACTGCCCTCTGCATAGAGGATACTATCCCATTGTGGTCAGGGTCAGTCTTTCCTCCAGAGATGGAAACTCTGACATCTAGAAGCAGCTACTTCACAGCAATGAACTACTTTTAAGGTATGGCTAACATACAGCATTTGAATATTGATCAATATTCATATAGCATATGAATATTGATCTGTACACATGTGAAAGAGATGCTTCAATTCATTGGCACTGAGTCTGAGAACAAGTCTAAAGTTTGGAAGGTAGACAGGTCTTAAAAAATGTTTAGGGACTGCAGAACGTGCTGCTAGTAGAGTCCATACTTGGCTATGCAGAGCTCTTCAATACACCTAGAGCTCCTAAAAACCAAATGAACACCAACCCACCTACACGAGTCAGGACTGAAGCAAAGAACAAAGTACTGAAAATTAAAGAATTTTAAAAGCTGACTGGCTGAAAAGAGATACTTTCCTCTTTTGCAATCACAAATTTTGGCAGTTCAGCCCTTAAAAAAACCCCAAACTTCTAGATTTTGGATGGCATCCTCAAGGCTTTGCCATTTTGAGGAAACAACGCTCCTCCTTAACTGTCTCTGCTGTGACAAATCAGTAATATCACAAACAGATCTTATGCAATGAGGGGCCTTTTTAAAGAAATGTTTGCTTTAATTAACAATGTTCTGGATTATCAGGGAGAGCTTTAATATGATTTCTTCTTTGTCCTGTTAAATTTTTAAGTCTCTTTCAAGCTTCCATCTTTAGCATGAATCATACAGGGTGTGTCAATTAACCACACTTTTGCTTGAAACTATAATTCTTTGCCCGAGTGCAGTAATCTGACATATCTCTACAAACTGTTACAATGTGCAATATTCTTGTAGAAAACTTAAGTAAGTAAACACCATGAAATTTTTCAAGATGCCATATGAGCCAGGTATTTGAGAGCAAGTTAGATTTGTAGAGAAAATCATGCTTGTTTTCATAAAACCATCAAACAAACATCTGATACTGGTGATTTCTGTGACCAGAAGCAGCAGCAGAAGTAAAGAAACTCTTTCTCAAAGGAAACTCCCAGGGCTAATGGGAATGCAAAGGCTTTAAATGGCAGATCCTGTTCACTCAGTGAAAATTATACAGGCAAAATAACCTACACAGCTAAATCAACTTCAAAAGCTTAAGAATTACATTATCAGTAACATGCAAAAAAAGGAGGGGAGGGGGGCACCGGAAAGAATACTGGACATTTTAACGCGACAGCATGTTAAGACAGAATTCCTCACCACTGGATCTGGAGCCAAAGGTTTAAACCGCATACGCAGTGCTTCTGAACAGCAGTCACTCCTCAACGCATACGCATCCCTGACTCCTGACACAGCTTCAAAAACCTCTGCCCCACCCTTCCTCATCCTCCTTCAGAGAAGCAGAACGTAAAAAGGAACAGGAAACATCAGATTCAGTTGTGTGCACTGCATATTTCTGTCAGTATCCCCAGCATTTTATTCTAACAACTTTTAAGAAAACTCTGAAGAAGATTGTATGGATAGGAAATAACTAACACAAAACCATCGCAACCACACCACATTGGAAACACTGTATGAAAAGCAACAAGTAATCTCCTGTGGTCAAAAAGGTGAATCAGAGAATTAACCAGCACCTTGGGAAAAAAGTATCTGGATCTCATTCTCTGCCACAATGCCCTCTGACTCACCTGGGATTTGACTGAGCTACTATTTGCAAATGATTTTTTCTTTTAAATCATTTGCATTTCCATTTTAAAATAGGATTTATGAGGCTTCAAACTTCAGAAATCTCTTTTGCATTTTTTTCCTCTTTTGAGTATTTTTCTTCTTTTTCCTCATTAAATTTGAATGATAAAGTAATGAGCATCTTTTCCTTGGTTAGCTAGAAAGAGGTGAAAAGGAGATTCATCAGCTTCATGTTAGATATTGTAAAGGATTAAGTTGCCAAAGATCAAATAAAAGCTGTTTTAAACGTTTTTTCTAAGAAATCCCTTCTCTTAAGACATTATTTGACTCTCTTGTCATGTCTTTTTTCATAGTAAATTCTTGAGTTCTCCAGCTAATGTGAATTCAAAGTAGCAATACAAAACGACAGATGTTTCTTTAAACACTGGCAAAAGACCCACAAGATGAGTTACTTTGAAGCGGTATTTTTAAAGGTTTACTTTTAAAAAATAAGTTTATGTTTAAAAAAAACCAAGAATAATGCTCACGTATTTGAAAACAGGAAGCCCAAATGATCATATTCTAAGTTTTGAGGACAGCGTCACACAAGCTAGACTGTTCTCATTTTCACGCTATACACTCCAGTGAACACTACTTGATCTTGCTAAATGGCAATAGCTGATAAAGAGACAATACAGGTATCTTAGATGCAAAAAGGAAAGTTTCTGTAGCAAGCTCACTAATGTCACATGATCATGATGAAATGTGGAAGGGAATTATCTGACACCGGACATATTATCTGCTTTCTCTCTACCTCAGTTCCCCAACGTACTCTGATACTTTCCTCTTCTTATAAAGTGCTTTGAGATATGGAAAACTGGAAGTACTAGATATGGTTAACATGCAATAGCTGGTTGTCAAATCTTTGTAAAAGCAAGGCATATCAGTGTCATTTTTACCACAGGACAGATCAACACTATACAATATCCATGTTTGACCATCCTGTATCACAATAAAAAAGCCTTTGGTAACTCTCTGCTAGAGGTAATGCTGAGAAAAACCCTATTTTTAAATGGTCTGTACCCTGAAAGAAAGGCCTTTCATCATAAAGCCCAGTATAAGCATCATCTTGTGTGTATATTTCATGTCCAAAAGTTGCTTTCTTTTCTCATCACTTGCCTTTCATTGTCTCTTGTAAACTCTGTCAGCTTCCAATTCTGTGAAGGATCACCTTCATATCTGCATGCAAGCCTTCGCTGCTAGCTTTACTGCAGGGAGACAGAGCTGAGACTAAGAATTCCTTAGTTCCAGTTATATTATTCAGTAGCCTTTGGCAAATCACTTGGCAATCACTGACCTCTCCCATACCAGATTCTTTCTCGAGATCGTCTGCAAAACAGACGTGTAGATAATTTAGCCAATGTTTATACTGCTCTGGAACTGCACCTTACTATTATGTTGTGGTCATTTGCTCTCATGTCACGTGAAGTGCTCTACCATTTACCCCGGCTTCTCTTGACCACTTCCTCCCTTCTGACAACATCCTTCTGTTTTGCTGTGATCTCCAAATAGTTAGTCCTCATTCTTATTTCAGAAAATTCTTTGTTAAATACACTTGGTAAATGACATATTTCCCAAGAACGTTCCTCAGACCTTTGGCACATGCATGCGTATGGTGCGTGTTTCTATTCTGTTCCTGCTCAGGCACAGCCTTTGGACACAAGGTACCATAGGCCTTCTGTGTCATCTGGGCCTGTTTCCAGTAGTAAGTAATAAATCAATTCTTGGCAAAAAGAAATGCAGAGGTCCCTTCCAACCCCTACCATTCTGCGATTATCTTACCTGAAAAACGTCTACAGCACCTAAAAGGGAAGCAATTCAGACAATGCATCTCTCCAGCAGCACCCCTTTTCTTAGCTCCCTACCTGAATACTTCAGGATGTTCTGCAGGTCTGAGGTTCTGGAGCGACCAGGGAAGACAAAAAGTGCTAACCCAGATGGAGGTCACACTACACAAAGCTATGGAAGAGTGGATCATCCCTGATCCACACAAAGTCCCACTTAAATCTCTTAGCAAGTGTTAACTGCACAGGCTCACTAGCACTTGTGTCACTACATTACAACTGGAGCACATTGTCAGAACTATACAGGCTAAATGTTAAAAACACCTCCTGATCATTGTTGAAAACTCAGAAGCTATTAAACAACGGAGAAGCTTAAGGGAGCCATGGCCTCAACATTAAGTCTAAGCCTTGGCACTTCCTGGTTTTTAATGCCAAGGCCCTGACACAAGGTCAATTGCAAGATAATTTAATAGTAAACCATACATGCATTTTACTGATTAAAGTGTTAGAGTGTGGGAGCAATACATAAAGCAGAAAATCTGCACCTTGGGTAAAGTTATTTACGATGCCAATCAGATCTTGTACCTACAGACACAACTGAACCATACACTACTAAATTTTAGGTTTAAAAACACAGATGAATAATGTATTTCTGCTACAAGTAACCAGTTCAAACTAAAACCAAAGACTGCTGGAGAGCTGTGATTTGTGCAAACGTTTTACATCCTCTTCTCCATTCACCAGAAAAGTTCTGCTTTATGCCCTGTTCTCATGCACCACATCAGTCTCTCAAAACTGTAACACGAAACCCTCCAGGTTAAGTCTTACTCTTTTATGACCATCTTTTCTCACAAATATATCTTTAGCTTATGGTCATGCAGCATTTAATCACTGCAGATACTCTGACATGCATGAAATTCACATTAATTTCACAGTAAGACTAAGGTGTGGGTCATGTTAAAAAAATTTATACTGGTGTTCATATGATGCAAAAGGATGTGATTTTTTTGTAGTCAGTGTACACTCCCTAGGGTACAGTAAACAGTTTTAAAGGAAATGAATCCATATCGGCAGTATCGCTGTTTTTAAACTATGCTGATTTCTTTAAAGGGCCAAAACTCTGTTGTGTAGACAAGGTCTAGGTTATTCATTGAAATTTATACTGAAAGTACCTGTTACAGCAAGAAACTGTACTTGACTTCCCAAAATCCTAGGTTATGTCTTTGACTAGTCCTATTCTTCTGGTTTTCTAAGACACCTACATTATAAACTCTTCAAGAGTTCCAGAAACTCCCAGGGCACCCAGGTTTAATGCTCTAGGGTTCTTCAAAGGATCTGGGAAAGGAGGTTATACGTAAGGTTACAAAAAGAGCACAACTCCAAATCCAAAAAAATCCTCCACAGCTCACCTTAAAATCAAATCTAGTACATTCATCTATCTTAAAGACCGTCTGGTTTTAAACAGAATTCTTCTGGAAGCCAGAAGTGTGGATGCTACATGTGTGGGCATAACCCAAGCTACTTAATAGCTAGGTAACTAACAGCAGTTAAGCCACAAAAGTACAGCTTTCCATGAAGGTCTTCAAGTACTTAGACTTCAAGTACTTAGACGGCCCATGTCAAGGCCTGCAGCAGTGCAGCCTCACTGGTTTGTAGCCAAACAGATTAAAGCTACCTTAAGCATACTGCAATCATATCTACCAAAAGTGTATCTTAAATATGAACAATGTATATACAGCCTTCTGATTTTTAAGAAGCTGAAACAACGGCTACAACAGATGCGAGATACCTGCATATTTCAAAGGGATGATAATGCTACAGCTGATGGCACCTTAATTGTCAATGCTGTTGTGTTGATCCAGTGTGTTTGTGTTGTAGCTTCAGCACAGCTCCTACTTTCTACCAGTAAAGCATCTTCCGCACATACAGTCCAGCTGCAAATGACAGAGCTGTTTTAGAACATAAGCTACGCAAGGCATTTTTTCCTTGGCATTTTAAGATTTTCAATGGGAGCTCCCTTCAGAGAGGCAGTTCTGAGGGTCAGACTCGAACTACACAGCTGTCTAGTTTTCATTTCAGCCTCATGAAATCCTTTGTGGCACTTCTACTTGCTTTAGTATTGCTGCTTCTGTCCTTGACTTTCTTACTCATCTCCACACCCATTACGTTTTTACTTCCCTTCCAGTACTGTTTATTATATTTGGGTCTAAAATTTGGCTCAGATCTTGAAGGCTTCACTTCATGACACTGATTTCAACTATTAGCTGTCCAGGAATTGTTCATTGTCCCTATACTTGGAACACATAAATGCATTTTCATTTCATTAATGTGACAGCAGAAATTATGCCAGTATTTATATCCATTTTAAAAAGCATATCAGTATATATTGATGGTTTCTGGCTTTATATGGACAAGACTGGGTTTTTAAAAGTCATTACAGAAACCACGATTAGGTGTGATACAGGTGGTCATCAGCCACAACACTGTTCAACAGAATACAAGACAGCAGTGAACACAATTTTCCAACACCGTAGTGAATTTTTGACAAAATTGACTCTTCTATAACCTCAGGAATACAATCAGATATTCGCAATGGAACAATAAAACCTGTCTACTGCTTGGGGATATTTTGACAGGAATAACCTGTGAATCCACTTTAACCACGAGAGAGTTTCTGCAACACTACAAAACATGCCTCTTGAGAGGATATTTCAGGCCTGAAAGAGGAAAGTGTCCTACAGCAATTCAGGGCTCAACTACGAATGTGTATCTTTAAAAGTTTTATTATTAAAAATGAAGCCAAAATATACAGAGGCCTACAAAAAAATGCAGAGGGTTAAGAATGCTCAAATTCTGACCCTAGTAACCCCAAAACTATTTAAGACACTAAAACAGCAGCGCTGTGAGTAGCAGAACTGATTTAAAAGCTAACCCTGAAAGGAGTTGCTCTTGCTTCTCCTGCCTCCTGCTCCTGGCTTTGTCCCCTCCTTCATAACTGATCAGGTACTTCCTGAACCTGGTTCAACTCACTGATCTGCAAGACCTTTTACTAACTCAAAACCAATAACATTATTGGATTTCCCAATCCAGTTTATAGCTATGAAAGTACTCATGTCAGCACAGGGAGCTGGGACAGGAATGTCAGATTAGAGTGAGTGTCTTTGAGTACTTACATAGGGCACTCAGTCCTGATTTTGGTCTACTTTTCATTAGAAATATGTATCAGCTGTGGCTATTGCCTTTGAAATCCAGATCATCCACAGTAGTGGCAACTAACAAAAGAATGTGATCCTTGTCTGTCAGTCCTAGCTTTTGCTCCTGTAAACAGTAGCTGCCCGGAGACTAACTATAAGGATTCATTCTAAAATGATGGCTTCGGACCAGCTTTTGGGGCACACAAAGGAGTTAAGAGAATTAAAGTCCACTCTGATCTTGAGGAAAGCATTTAGTGTCCCTCTGCCGCAATCCATCGCTTATGAAAACAGGGATAATGACAATTCTGTTATCTCTTGGTGATGATATGAAGATAAATATGTTTTTAAATATGAAGTTTCTCAATACTATGGTCATTGGTGAGACACGAATACCCTATAAGTATTATTTGAGTATGAAAATAATAGTAATTTTGATAGTAACAGTACATTTTTCTTCAGTAGCTGTACTTCGGACAGAACAATAATTTCCTCTTACAAACTCTGATTTTTCTTTCCCATCCTTGTAAACATTTTTTCATTACTAAGCCTGGTAATTAATTATTGTGGCTTAATCCTGTAACTGACCGCGTGCACCATGCACCCCTCCGTACTTTCCTGAAGCTTCAGGGATTTTCCTGTGATCTATATGGACCTAAGTCTACCTCCTAGCCATAAATCTGGAAAGTACGTAAAAGCTTACACCCTTTCCCTCAACACCGCCGTGAACTATTAAACAAAGTCTTTTGTTTCTGAAGTCAAGGTCTTAATTACCTTTTCCTTCTGGTCTGCTTCCAGAGCAGCTCAGCTGATGAGATAAACATACGCAGGGGTGGCCTCGTGGCCCAGGGGACATTTAATAACATGAAAGCACAAACCGCCCTTTTCCACTGCCCGCGACGGCCGCGGTACCAGAGCTTCAGCCGCCGAAGGGACGTGAAGCCGCCGCCGGGTTTTGCAGGGGGGCGTTTCGGCCCGGCCCGGACCCCTGACGCCTTCAAAATGTCACCCGCGGTTAGGAAGAGGGCACCTCCCTCCACATCCGAGTCCCACTGGGAGGTGAGAACGGACAGGTCGGTTGTGACGACCTTGCCTTTTCACGCCGAGAACCGACCACTTCACGCTCCCCTGAGGCTGAGGGGCGGCACCGGCCCGACAAAACTTCCCCCGCCGCCAGCGGGACTGAGGCACCTCGCGCAGGGCCCGGAGGGCGGCGCCCCCCCGCAGGGCAGCAGCCTCGCCTCGTCTCCGCCCCAGGCGGCGGGGGGCACCCGGCTGCCGGCGGCTGCCCGTGGAGTCGAGGCCGGCTGCGAGGCCCGAAGGCCGGCGGCCGCGACCTTCGCGCCAAGCCGGCAGCCCCAGGCAGCCCCGTTTTCCTGCCGGTTCTTTTGTCCCCACGGCCGTACGTCGACGCGGGTGGCTCCGCCACAGCCTCCTCGCGATTAGCGCGGGTTCCTCCACGACCGCGTGTTCCTCCACGACCGCTGCTTCCACGCTTCCCTCCCATCAGGTCTCGGCCCAGGAGCCCGGCACCGGTGTCCTCCCACCCCACCAGGCGCGCACCCGGCCCCGCAGGCAGGCTGCCCGCCCGCCCACCCACCCGGACCAGCGGGCTTACCGGTGGCACCACGCACATCCCAGTGTACCGGCCGCGATCCCACGCCCGCCGCTCTTGCTCCGTCTCCGCGGCCGCCCCGCCCCGCCGGTGCTGCCCGGCCCCCCGCGGCTGCGCTGCGCCGCGCCCCTCCGTCACCCCGGCCCGCCTCCGCTTCCTCCGCCCGGCGCCACTCTCCGTCTTCCGCACCTCAACCTGCCCGTACCGGCCTTTTGCCGCTCTTTTGTTCTCGCCTCTTTCCCGCTCTGGTCTTTCTCCCCTGGGGAGTAACTGAGGCAGGACCCGCCGGGACGGGCTGCGGCGGGGGACCCTTCCAAAAGCGGCTCCGCCGCACGCCCCGCGACCCCGGGTGAGGGCGAGGAAGCTTTGCTCGTTGCTGTAGGGGCCGGGCCTTTGGTTGCCGCTTCTGGAGGCGAGGTTAGGTACTGCCAAGCAAGCCCTTTCCCCCAGCCGGTGGCCAACCCAGTCCCAAACAGCAGGACGGACTGCGTGCAGGCAACGGGCCGCGATGCCCTGGCATCAGCAGTTGTGTGCCCGGTTTTCTCCTGCCGTGCTCGGGAGCTGAGTTTTCAAAGCGAAAACCAAACAGCTGCTTTTACAGTCTCCGTTGACCGCAGCACTTGCCCATCCAAAGGTTAGTTATCGTTCAAAGGCTTTTTTTTTTCCTTGAGGCCTCAGCAGATGGAGGCTGTGGCAGGAGTGCGGCTGTGACAGAACCTGACGCCCTTGACAGCTTGTCAGGGAAATTGATGTTCTTGATCTTTTGCCAGGACAGTCTGGCACTGAAGGCAGCTTGGCCTGTCTAAACATCAAGTTTTCTAGCCACTGGGCTAATCAAGGTTAGCAAACACTCTCTCTTGTTTTCTAGGAAGGAAGCCTCTGGCTATTGAGAAACTGCCCAAATTACCTTAAACAAATCACTGCCATCAGGAACCTCAGAGAGTTGTTTCATCAATAGCCCTTTTGAAGCCCCACAGTCTTTTTCGCTTTTATTGCCTTCCAGAGCACTCTTGAAGGCTCCCCCTTACAATGAAATCACACAGCCTTTTACATGAAAGTGAGAGGATTCCTACTCCAAGACCATCTTCTGCTGAAAACAGAAAAAAAAAAAAACCAGAAAAAAGTTATTTGCAGACCCCTTGGTCCCTATTGAAATGGACTGGAGTTACCAGTACTTGTCCAGTATCAACTATGAATTCCTAACAGAGCTGGGAGGGCTGTGCTGAGCAGTGGTAGTTGGTTGTGCTCTCCTTCCCATGTGTGTGGCATCGTTTTCCTCTGTTGTCCTGCATTTTAGCGTGCCCCGCACCCCTGACCACACACTGAAAACACTTGGGTTATGTTTCAGTGAACAGCAGCTGATGGTCTGTTCTTTGAAGTGCCCATATGGCTAGCAGGAATTTCAAAACATACTGGCGTGTCAGATGGAATAAAAATACATCTACATGAAGGAAGTCCATAACTGCTGCCTTGAAATTATGCAGGTTTATTCTTCTGGGCAGGAAAAGATACGGAGTTCTTCTGTTTCCTTGCAGGATCCACCACCTTTGCTGGCTCAGGTGCTGTAGGAAAGAGGATGCAACTCTGGGGAGCGCAGAGCGAGCTGCTGCAAGACACAAGGTGCTAGTAGGCCTGCCAGAAAACAGTTACTTGAATGTTGTTTAATTGGTTATATTGATTTATTGGAACTTTCAGGTTAGCATAGGTGTTTGAGAAAGAAGAGAACATCACACAGCTTTTAACAAAATAGCCACCTCTTCTGTAATCACATCGGAGCTGTAAATAGTTCATACACAGAGTCCCACATTTCCCATTCATCTTTTTTCATGCATGTCAGTCCATTCTGTAAGCTTACAACTACAAAAGGCATCATTTTGTTTCCCTTGTTTGCCCAGCAATTAACAATTGCCTTGATTAGGCCTGCACATCGGTGCGCTGCAAAAATACCTGACCAAACCATAAATAAGCTAGCTTGGCTGCCAGAAGGAGCATAGCTGCCTTAGTGCAGCACTCTGTGCAGTTTAATTAGCTGTGTTGAAGCAGGGTACGTGAGCTGTTCGGAGAGGCAGGTCTGATTGGGTGGGTGGGAGGCTTTACTGGCGCCTGACTTGGCCATTACACATACATGATTTCACTTTTATCCTTTTGTACTACTGTCCAGTAGTACAAATGGTCTTGATCCCAAGCATGCAAAGCAACCATCCAGTACGTCTGAAGTGTAATTAAACTGTCTTCTCCCAAGTATCCTGTGGAAGAGTAACTACAGAGGAGATAGTCACCAGAGATAATGCTTGACTGAGAAATCTCACTGATAGCTTTTCTGTGTGGAGGTAATAACACTGAATGTCATCCACACAGATATATCCCTTTTTTTCCCAGAGAGGTCTGCAGCTGTCTTTCATATTAACTCCTGAACTGCCACATGAAAGGGGAAAACTATGGGCACGTGAGAGCTATTGATGACTCCAGCACAGCTGGAGAGCTCTTTGGCCTTCTGTGTTCGTCAAACCTATCTGTTCATGGCTGCAGTAACTCTGCAAGTACAAGCATGAACAGCTCATCCAGCTGTGCTTATATTGGCACTGGTTGGGATACATGAAAGAGAGGAACTTACCTCATAGGAACTGTCAACTAAACATGTTGTCAGACTGAAAACTTTCCCATGAAGACCTGGAAGGAAGAGGGAAATTTCTGATAGCATGCCATCAAACATTTCCCGGAGTACCGCAAATTAATGAAATGCTAAGAACCTGGGTATGATTCCCCAGACATTCCAGTGCCAAATCCACATAAATAGCAGTGCCAGTGGGGATTTGGTTTGTAGACATAGATGGTTATCATTACTGCAGTGTGGATGCTCCTGGATCAGTTTAGCAAGTACAAGGTGCGTTCATATCAGGTCAGTGGATGTACCTGACAGATCTGGTGTGTATTTACAGAATAAATAGTGACATACTATGATATACACTCTGCTTTAAATATCTTTGAAGACGTGGTAGCGTATTAATCATAATTTATAGCCAGAAAGGGACTTGATTATGACCCAGTAATTTGATCATCCTTTTCCTCTTTAGCTCTGCAGTAAACCCCAAAAATTTAACTGTAGCAGAGATTTCACCAAAAAACTTAGATTTTAAATTACATTGAATTATTGTTTACAAGATCATTGGCTAAATAATGTATTTAGACTCCTAACCAATGTCAGATGTGAAAACCCAATATTTTGCCAGTGCAAATTAAAGCTGTCTGTTGTGCATATGGACTAAGGTAGTCTCTTACTACAAGATCCTCAGATCTATTTCCTGACAGGATCCCAGTCTGACTCAGTTTACAGGATAATAGATGCACAGTGAATGAGACAGCTGTTTATCTGTTCTAGTCTCTGTGTGGCTATAACCTTTATTTACCATATACCGTCTAAATCTATATGGGTTGTTAATTTCCTTGTGAGGAGATTGTGTTCATCACTGGAGCAAGCCTTTTATAAATATTCATGATTTTTTCTTGACAGCTCCCTGTGTGACAAGAAGGTATTACTACTTCCATGTTACAAATCAAAAATTGAAACAAGGAAGAATAAACACCACAACGTGAAAGTGTTTGCGAGTGATCCTGAGACTACATGCTCAGGTTGAAAGATCTAACATTTGTTTTTATATTTTTACAGTGCAAGGTATATTCTGTGTATATTATATACATTTTGCAAATCTCGAGAGAGGTAGAGTAGGTATGTAAATATTGTCATGGGAACTTTCCTGAAAGGCACCTTCTGGGTCATTGAATCTATTCCCTGGTTATTGCAAGCATACCATGTAATCTGATTCATAAACTGACTGAGCTTTATCTTAAAAGTAATTAGGTGTTTTGCTCATATTACTGTCTTAGAAAACTGTTACAAGAGTATGGTTGCTGTGCGGGGTTAAGAATTATCTTCTAGCTTCTAAACTCAATCTCATACCAGTTTGCTCTTATACTAGCAGTGACCACTGTTTTAATGGTTTAAATAGTTCTTTTTGTTCCTGGTGTTTATCCAGCCACCTTTGTTTTGCTACAGTAAACCAGATAAGAATGAATTATATCAAACTGACTGAAGGCTAACTAAATTCTGAATAAAAGTGTCCAGCCAAAGGTGTAATGCAGTTTAACAAATCCATTCAGACCTTAGTTAATGTTGGATAAATTGCCATGATGTAGCTTGTGTAGACAAGTTTTACGGGAGTAACTGACTGTAGTGTTCACTCATGCAATCCTCATGCTTTGCCTGTGGTTTATACCATTATGTTTAGCCAATTGCAGAACGCCAGGAATCAGGAAGCTTGCGTTATATCCCAGTTCTGGAGGGCAGTTATTAGCAGTCAGTAGCAGTTACTATTATTGACATAGCATTTACTGATATACCACTCACTGTGGTTTGGCCATCACGTATATTAGGAACTTCTATCCTGAAAGTCACTAAAATGATGAGACTTTTTGTTCTAGGGATTTTTATTGACTTTTTGTTCTAGGGATTTTTATTCTGTGCCTGTTCTGCAGAAAGTAACTATCAACTGGAATTTAACAAGGAATCTGAGTCTTTCACTTTTAAGGGGCTCTGAATTACCAGGACAAGCAGAAAATCGTCTTAAATGATATATCATCATCTTACTGCAGCTCCTAATGCAGCAGGAATTTACTTCTTATCTTGGCATTAGTACTTTCTACAATAGGGAAGCTGAATTCGTAATCTAATCTAATTGAAAGTGAAATGCAGCTTCTAACAATCTAGGTTCACTACTCTGCTGAGCTAACACGGGCCCATTGAATAAGACGACACAAAACTGTAACACTAAAGAGAAGGAACACCATCTAATGCTGCTACTTCTGGGCTGATCGGAAAAGTGTGTATGGTTGGAAAGTAGTACTAGCTAAGTGGAATTTCACACAGATGGCTTTATCCCTTCTTTTTCTGTTTACTGTGGTGTGGCAATTTCCCATGGCTAATATTCAGCCTTATCTTATCTACATCTGTAAAGTTGTTATTAGCTTGTTTACACTGCTACAGTTTTATTGTGCATCAGAACACTTCTGATATGCACTTACGTACTTATGTGCCTTCCTTTTCATTGTACATATAAGCAAGTTATTTGACTTGTTGATTTTATCTGGTCCACAAAATAACCTTAATTCTGCATCTTCTTTTTATCAAACCACTCTATCGCCTAATAAAATGAGCTGAGTCAGTGATATCAAATGAACTATTTAGTAAATGTTGCTTGTTATTGCAGTTATTGTCTGGGTTATAATTTTTCTCAAGCTTTTTTTTTTTCTATTCACTTTTTTTACAGTTTTTTTACCTCATAATTTCTGCTGAACAGATGACTTCAACTTGGTAAACAAAATTGTTTACTATTTTAACGTAGTTACTTTTGTCACAACTACTATATCCATTTCTTGAACAACTAAAAATAATCCAGCAGATGGCTATGAAGATGCCACTTGGACTTTTGATTCTCTCAGGTGTTTTCCACAAGGGAAAATCCAAGGCTGTTTTTTCATAAGATGGTTAATGTAATTTTGGGAAACCTAGTATCAGATCAAAAGGGTCCACAAGATACTACACTGATAAAAACTAATTTTTATGATTCACATGTATTTAAACATTTTTGAAGGTTGAAACTTTGTCCCAGTAGACTTTATATCTGGTCATCTCACCTTCTAGAGACAGTGTAAACCAAGATGAAGATAAAGTATAGACCAAGATAAAGTATATACCAAGACCAAGGCAAAGCACAAGTACAGCTTTAGCTAACCTGGAAGAAATGTTACCACATGCGTATTTCTGATCCACTTGGATAGTGCAGTACATCACAGATCCAAGATTAATTAATGAAAAGCCATGGCCATAGTAAAGACAAGAGAGATTTATACCTTCCCAGGTATCTGTAGGTCAAGTTCAAACTTGGAAGGAAGCCTAGGGTTTACTTTTAACTGGTACTATATGCGACAATATTAGAACAACTGCTCTTTGCTAGGATTTAATGTCATATAATGAACTGTAATTAACATATGGAAAAAACATATCCTGTCTTCAAATGAATAATTTATATTTTCTCCTTATTTTCCTCCTATAGGAGGAACTATTTAAGGAAAACTAGGAAAATTAATATAATTGTAAATTTTCTATCTTAAGTCACTCGGGATTTCTCCTGAAATAGTCTCCAAACTGTGAAAGGAAAATTTCTTACTGCATTCCTTACAGTAGCTTGTGGAA
Source organism: Phoenicopterus ruber ruber (assembly GCA_009819775.1). Taxonomy (NCBI): domain Eukaryota; kingdom Metazoa; phylum Chordata; class Aves; order Phoenicopteriformes; family Phoenicopteridae; genus Phoenicopterus; species Phoenicopterus ruber. The sequence continues at coordinate 29,361,266 of CM020218.1, read as the reverse complement.
GAACGAGTAGACCATGTCTTCACAGTGCAAAGAGAAATTATCTGGAGAGCTCTTCTCCAGAATTTGCTCCAGAGTAACTCTAAATAAAAACAAATGTCATCTCAGCTAGTTCACTGAAAAGTAAGAATATCTTTACTGATGCAATAACATTAAACCATTTCAAATCTGGTGTGAGCAGAATACTAATCAAAGGTATTGTCACCTGCATAATGAGATTCATTATTTCATTATAGCAAACCCCATTTACAAAAACGTGCATTTTCCTGCCTTATACAAGTCTTGCACTTGTGCATGAGGCAGAGGGTTTTCAGACTTTTTCAGATGGCTGGTAATGCTTTTAGGTAAATTAGAAAGTTTTTTTGTACCCAGAAAGAGAGATTATACATAGGCAAGCTGAGATACAATAGTTTTATTGGCATGACTCTCTTAGTCATCAGTGACTAAGCCATGAGAAAATTGTTTGCCATTGCAAAGAAGTATGCAGTGTTCCTCTCTTCTTTTTGTATCTTTGTTAATTTGAGACACTCTCATGCTAAAGAAGAAGTGGAATTACAGTAATATGATTCAAAGCAGAATTTGTCCCAGGAGTCTCGGAGGTTATGGGTCATGGAGCTTATACAACTGCAGCAACAGTGTGACAGTTAGCAAGGTTTGAAAAGTTGGTAACTATAAAGAAGTTGTCCAGGACTCTTACAACTGCTTCCCAAAATCTACTTTTCAAATTAATACATGAATATTTAGTTAGCTTTGTGAGAAGATGTCACTTTCAAATTATTTTTTTCTGGCCTCCTCCTCCTCTGCAATGTATTTCTTTGTATTCCTCATGAGCACTACATTTGCTGTGTTTGATACCGTATTGCCATGTGTTTCCTAAGAAAAAAGAATTTCTATCATTCAGGACACACACCTGGCTTGCTGCCATGGTCATACTTTTCCCAAAATACAGAAGAACTGCTGATTCTTATCAGATATTATTTAAAGTTAATAAACATGATGGTGTAAAGCCACAAACTTAATGGGTTCCTACACCACCTGTAGGAACAGTCAGATATTACTATCTTAATTCTGCAGGCGGGGAAACTCAGATGCAAGAAGATGAAGTGGGTAGGAAATAGTACAGTGGCAAAGTTGGAATTTTTTCTTTATCCTAGTTCTGTGCTAAGTATGGTAGTCACACAGTCTGTCTCAGAAAAGACAAAATGGGAACAGATGTTAAATACCCTTCAAGAAAAATTATGTGTGTAAAGTATACTAACTGACTCCACTTTCCTGAGCAGGCATGGATAGATGGGATTTGTTGTTTAATAGGAGTCTAGGAACGTCTTCAGTGAAGTCTATTCAATTGTTATTTCCCATGGAAAAGAGAAGGGCAGAAGTAGGAGGTAGATGTGAAAAGCTGCCCTTGATATATTATTTACAGACCCCAAAGAAGCCCAGTCATTCTGGCCAGCATGATGTGCTGCCAAACTGGACACAGACTGACAAGACTGAAAAGACTTGTAAATCCCAAGGCCATTTGCCTTGGGAGCAAGTTGGCTGTATTTACCCTGGAAGGGATTTAGTGGTAAAAAAGCACTGCTGTGCTGTACTGGTAAAAGCACTCTTAACATGAAAGTAGCTGTATCAACAAACTGTGCTCTTTCTTAGTCTGTTAAAATTATCTTCTCTTTCTATGCTCTTGGTTGAAACAACCTCTGTCAGCAAAAACAGAGTTTTGACAGTGTAACTATTTGACCAATACCTGTTTTCATTACCTTAAAATACTATGTGGTAAAAATAAAAATCTATAGTAGCTATCATAGTAGCTCTCAACTCAGAGTCATATAATAAATACAGTTCATGAATTCCTTGTATGGATGAGGGGAGATGTACCTAGTAGTGTGTTTATTATTTTAGGAATACTTTCTCCCTGCTGCTATTATGATGTGTTGGTGCAACTTGCTGTGCAGCATATTCCCGTGTCTACTAATTGTTGTTTACTAATAGGGCTAAGAGTCATCATAATCTACCCACAGGGCATTTTCTTTTATCTTTCATGATGCCCAAAGAATTTTGAAAAGCACCAACACACTATTACCATTCATTATTAATATTAAAATCTTAGGGTTAGGCTTAGCGAAGGGGAGGAATATTTGGCTTCTAGTTTTACTGCATCTGCCCTAAAAGTGATCATTAATTTTCTGTTGTTGTTGTCTTTTTGCATTCCAGCCATTACAATCATTAGACCTGCACATGGTGAGTAAAATTCCAGCCCAGACTCATACCTGGTATTCAGTTCACCTAGAACTCTTAGGCATGAAAAGGGGGATGTAGAAGAATAGAAATGATAACAATAGATTTTTCCTTAAAAAAATGGTGTCAATAAATCAGATGAAAATAAACTCTTCTGCATGTTCCCTGAATGCGGGATAAGAAATAATGGTCCTGAATTGCAGGAAAAGAGAGTTAGGAGAATATTCATAGAGACTCCAGTTGGGTGGGAGATGAAGGCTCCTCCCTCTCCTGTCAAAGAAGCTTGTGCAAAGAAGTGTGTCTTGGGGACAGGAGAGGAAAGGCAAGGCATCCAGGTCCCAGAATAAGTCTGTGCCTGCCCAGCTGTGGACAGAAAATGGTGACCAGTGGGACTTGTGAGTGTACAGCCTCAGTTACTGACTCCAGTTTGTGTTGAGCTATGAGTTGTTACATTAGTGGGTATATGGCTCAAGGCAACTACAGGCTCCTTGGCCTGTCGAGTAGGTCACTCTTCTAGTCTAAACTATTCCCCTGCCTCTATCCTACCAAATAGTGGGTGTGATACCAGCTCCTGGTCCTTCCACTACCTCAGGCAGGCAGGTGTTGAGATGTATACAGTACAGGTATTTAAAAAACCTATGATAATAACTTGTTCAATTTAGAATAATATGTACAAGACTTTTCCCATCTGGTACTTCAAAGTATGCTCGGAGAATCCGGCAATAGCAGTTCGCCTCTGAAAATCTTGCAGTGTAGCAGAGCTGTTTTGAATGATCTCTTTAGTATGTTCTTGTCTGTGAAAGGTGGTACAGAGTTCAGTATACAAATTGTGTGTCTCTGAGGTGATGTTGAACCATGAGAACGTCCCTCACAGATATTGCTAGATCTTCAGTGCAATCTGTTGGAAGGACAGAACTGCTACAGAAACCAGCAAGAGGATTTTGAAATTTCAGAGTGAGAAATGAAATCAAGAACTTTTGAGGAAGTCCCTCTAGTTACATCTCTTCACTGGAAAAAGCTAGAGAAGATAGAGACAAGTGTAGAGCTATGGACATAGACTGTATCCACTATGCATGATGTACTGTACTCTTGTCTCATAGCGTGAATGCACAAGTAGTATGTTTACAGAATGGGGCGGAGGGGGGAGGAAGAGAACCAAAACTTGTCATGATTTTATGTGCTTAAATTTTACAAGTAAAATAATTTAAGAAACTGATTTCTTATTCAGGAGAAATTATGATTATAGATTATGAAGAGCAAATAGCTGATAAAGAATGTTCTGCACGTCAGTGTCACATTGTTTATCCAGCCTCACTTATTATGAACTTCAGTGGCTGGTCAGAGTGTAAAAATTAAACAGAGATACATTATTTTCAATCTCTTTCAGCTGTAGCCTATCACTATGAGCATGTTTATACGTAAGCTTCTACAAAAGCTTTCAAGATTCCCGGTTTAATAATTAAAGTGGTTCACTGATTGATATTCATGTGTCAAGCTGTAGTTTCAGGACCGATTTCATCTGATCTAAGTGTGGGCTGCCAGAAGGGGTAGTTTTGTCTTCCCCCTTGGTCCCAACAACAAAGTTCTCCTCTGTCCAAAGTGGTGCTCTGTTCCAACATGGCTGAAATGTAACCCATGAAAAAAAAGAAATCAGTGCAAAAATAACAATTCGTTTTCAGCCCTATCAGTTGCAATTTCATCCTGCAGCCACAGGCACCCTAATGCTGGCAGAAGGGATGAGGAAAGGAAGCAGAGCTGGAAACAGGGGCTGGGGGACCTCCCTTTTCCATGGCAACCTACATTTAGCTCAGCTTAATCTGAACTGCAACATCATGTTTCCTCTGCATTTAAAAATCCCATTTACTGGTCCCTCTGTGTTGGTAAAATGCAGAATTACCTATTTATTTCTATTGCCATACCAATTTAATAGTTCCTTGTGAGTCAGAGTTATACCGGTGCTCAGATGCTCTCCCCAACTGGATATACTTAGAGCAATGTAAAACACCTTTATGCTACTATAGTATTAAGAACCTCCGATTATTAAATTATTTCCCAATGTTTTAATTATTGCCATTCCTCCAAAAACAAGGGCAACAAAAGGATTAATTTTAAAATATGTTTAATTACTGCAGTTTGTGGGTTATCTGTAAAAGTAAACAAAACCCTCTATAAGTCAGCAGCAACGTGGATAATATAATATGAAGTTCACGATGCATTTCTCTCTCATAAAGCTGCTGCTCCAGGCTGTCCTGGAGTCTCTTGCCTACCTACTCACTGTTCTACAAATTTCCCTCCCTGTCTCTGATTTTGTGGTTGACAGCTTACATTCAGTGGTGTGTGTGGTTTATTGCTGCTGTGGTACAGAAGCATGAAAAGCTGGTATTTTTAAAGCCTAAGACCTGATGGCAGATCCAGATAATGCAAGTCCAAACAAACTCCGAACTGCCAAAGGCCGGCTTTGTATGCCCTACTGCTTTGTAGTTGTACGTGGGCTCGGAAACATGGATTTAGCTAACCCAGCTCTGGTTTCCTTGCGCAGTCTGACTTTGCTCCTCATATATCAGTAGGCTGAATCCACAATATTATTTTAAACTACAGATCTATGAAAAGTGAAACTCTCTATTCTTCAGACCTGCAAAAAATAAGCTGCTTTGAAGGTGTTCACTGCGATTGTGCCAGACAGAATGGTGGTTCCCTGTCCTCTTTTATGTGTTCCTGTCTTTCATACATCTTTTCTCTCTTGCATTTGTCACTTGTTTGATCCCTTTCAACTGAGCGGGACACTCATCACCTTTCTTCTTATTCCCCCTAACTAACTTCTCTGCAAGTTTGGATCCCCTTCATAGTTCTCCCGTGCCGTCTCTGGGTCTCTTTTGTTTGGAGCAGAAGCTCCCCCTGCTGCTCTATTTTGTAGCGTGCAAGATTGGACAGGCAAAAGAAATCGGTTTCCATTCTCTAACAAAAGCAAATTCTAGGGGAATAAAGGAAATTATTATTGAAAATTAGAGAAAATAATTTTTTTATTTGTCATTTCAGGTATTCCTGAATTTAACAGCAACTTCAAGTAATTTCTCCATAATAAAACTGAATACATTTTCCAGAAGCCTTTGTTGAAAATCTAATCTACTAGCTGCAGCAAACCCTGAGAGAAACTGGGTGGATCTTAAAGGTTACAGTCAGCAAAACATGAAATCAGTTCTTCCCCATCTATTTCTTCTCCAGAACTCCCACACACCGCACTGTTCCTACAAGGCCACGTACCTGTCTTTGGAGAAGACGCGCTGTGAACTGACTTAACCAGCCTCGGGTTTTCCACAGACCTTATATCCACCAGTACAGACTTGTAGCTGCTGTCATATTCTTACGGCCCAGCATTATACTTACATACGCATAATTGTTTGCCTGTGAATTAGCCTAATGATTTCAGTGAAATAGCATCTGCCTACAGGTATATCAGTTTCTGTGCAGTTTTGTGTTTTGCTGGGACTTGAATTCATACAAGTTTTCTCAAACAAGTGGTCGGGGCATTTTTTGCTTCTTCACATTCACATTCAAATCAACTTAAGGCATGGAAAGATCATTACTAATGTTAAAACCTGTTCCGTAAACCTCCTCCACTGTCTTGTTAGCATTCGACTCCCAGTTTGGCAAAGCAGAGACAAGAAATGAGTTGTTCATGGTAAACACTGTACCAGCAGCATGGACTTAGTACTTCTGTACTTAGTACTTCTGTACTTAGTACTTCCCCTTACTTCCTCAATTTCATTTAATAGCAGAGACGTGAAGCCTGGAACTTCCCCCCCGCCATCAGCTGGAAGGTTAGCCTGTGAAGGGTGAAAAAGCAAAGCTGCAAAACAGGCAGAATGTAAAAACAGCTGAAGTGTTATTGCATATAAAAGCTCGTAACATTTTAGAGGTTCCGACTTCATTCGCCGCCTGACTGAAAGCTGCACAGAGCGAAAGTTTTCCCTCCACACCCGCTCAGCGAAACCCCACGGACGAGCGGCAGCGACAACGGCCCGGGGCCGGGACTCGAACCTCTGACCTGGGGCGGGCTTGCCCGTGCGCATGCGCATCGCCGCCGGAGAGGAGGGGGAAGCGCGTGCTCGCGGGGCGGCCGGGCGGTCACGTGGCCGGGGGGGGGGGGGGGGGGGAAGGGCCGGGAAATGCTGCGGCTGTTGGAGAAGCTCCCGCCGGGACGGGCCCTCGAGGTGGGCTCCCCGCGCCCCCGGGCGGGCGGCAATGGGGCCCCGGCGCCTCCGAGGCAGGCGGAGCCGCGGCCGCCGTGCCGGTCAGCAGCCCGCCTTCCTCCCTGCCCGAGAGGGCGGCTGCTTTCCGTTCAGTCGGGGCCTCAGGGCCGCTGCTGCCCTGAAGCGAACTTGGGAGGGTGGGGGCGCGGCGGGAGCAGGCGCGTGCCCCCCGGTCCCGGTCGGGCGGTGTCCGTTAGTGGCCCTCGGGGCTGGGAGGGCGGTGTTCGCCGCGGGGAGGCTGAGGTGCCGCTCTCCGGCACCTGTGAGGGAGGCCGGGCCCGTCGTCCGCCGGCCGCGCGGGGCTGCGGGGCGGTGCTGCTCCCCTCGCCGGCCTCTCGGGGCTGTCCGCCGCACGGCCCTCCTTCGCCGGGCTCTCCGGGCCTCTCCGAAGCGAAACCAAAAGTACGAGCTCAAAACACGCTGGGGCGTGTTTCTGCGCTCGCTTTGCTGTTAGGTTATTGGAAATGTCCTTGCTGTCCGAGGGCTCAGCGCCGTAAGCTGGTACTGAGGGGGATGGCCTGTGTGCGGGAGCTCTCGGCTGCTCCCAGAGAGGCTCCCTCGATTTCCAGTCGGTGAAGTAGTGGACTGGCTGGATTTGCCTCACTACGGTGCTCAAAGAAAAACTACTACAGCAGGCCAAGAAGCCAGGCATATAGAAGAGCCTCAGTGCTAGAGGGCAGTGGTTTGGGAGACTAGAGAGATCTACAGGCACAGGCATGGAGATCAGCACTTTGAGTTGTGCTTTGCATCCTGACAATCCCAGTGCAGAGATGGCTGAGGTGCCCTTTGGTGTGGAAGCTCTGCTGCTCAGCAGTACCTCATAGTCATGTACAAAACTATTAAGTCCGAATGTAAGTCCAAGGTGAATCTGAATCACATTGTGATTTCTGTGGCCAAGCCTTGTGAATTGACTTTGGGGGAGAGAGGAGGACAGTTCATTTTCAGGGACTACCTCTTTATGACCTTTTAGAATGGTGCATGGGCTGCACTCAGAGGAAGTATTGAGACGGTACCTGGTGAAGGGAGGGGTGATAACTGAATTGCCTGATCAGTCTCATATCTGGTGTAGGTTAACTGTGGCAGAATCATGTTCTTAAGTTATGTATCACATTGTTTCAGTTCCTTCATAAAATAGTTGATGGCATATGTGGCCGTGCATATCCTCGATACCAGGATTATGGCAGTATTTGGAGCTTGTCAGAGTGGATGGAGGTTTTAGAAGAAACAACGACATATTTCAAAACTGCAGTTGGCAAAAACTTATCTGATGAAGAGGTAAGGGTTCTTCACTGTTTGGGCTTGACTTTGAGAGGTCATACTGGAGTGATTAGTCTTGTAGTTTATTTAGTCCTAAAGTATTTTTATAGTGTAGCATTTGAATAGTAGCAGACTAAGCCTAAATAGGTAGGTGAGCAGCATTTAGAGACACACTGCGAAGACTTTTAAAAGAAAAAGTGAAATTGACACTGATTTTTTTTTTTTAAAAATAGCACTGGATAATACTTACTTGTTAAAATACTGTTCTAGTCACTTAAATTGATATCTTAAGTACCACCAAATTATATCTGTTTTCCTTGAAATACATAACCTGTCATTACTGTTCATTAGCAATAAAAAACAACTTGTGCTCTTGTTTGGCTTTCTTTGTTCATTACTACTGCATTGAAGTGTTTTAAAATATTGACTGTATGTAAATCCAAAAAAAATACCTAGACTGTGAATGGAGGACCATGTGGGACAGACACTGTAATTCAGGGCATTCCAATATGTATAAACTTTGCAAAAACTTGTTCCATTATCAGAAATCTTAATTGTCATCTTCTGCCCGTTGCTCGTATTTTGACTGCCTGCTAGTAGCTAGATCAAAGAAAGATACTTGTGTAGCCATAGGAACGTCCATACATCAGTATAGCTTAGCTGAAACAGACAATGTATTTTGTCTCCATTCTGATGTTTCAGAATTAAACCTGTGTTGTTTGTGTATGTGATTTTGTTTTGGTTTTAGGATGGCGTCTAAGAAGGCCGATAAAGCCTCCATTCTCTGCTCTCTTTTAATTTAAATGACAGGAAAATTATTTTTTTCTTTATACATTGCTGTGGTAAATACTGACTCTAACTATCAAACAGAGAGAGCAGCCACTGAGGGCAGTATCAGAAAAATGAGGCTATGGAGTCTGGTATAACAGCTATCTGGGTAGAAGCTCTTTATGGTAGAGCACAGCTGTTTGTGGGTGGTACATGTTATTTCTGTGGTTCATAGTTTAAGCGATCACAATTTTTATTTTTGTTTTTGTAGGCTACTCAGCAGATAAATGAGTTAAATTCAAACTATCAAGAAGCAATTACAAAATGTCTAAAAGGCAGAAAGGAAGAAATCAGGAATGCGCTCGTGGAAAAAGTAAATGCAATCTCTTCTGCCCAGCTGCAGGATTTTGACTGGCAATTAAAGGTGAGAGTGTTGCCTTGATGTTGTTTGAAGGAAGTGTTCCTCAACACAGAAGCAACTACTGATACAGTCCCCTTAGGCCTGCTCATTCTGGAGCATAGTTCTATTTTTATAGGTATCAGAAGCACATTCATGATAACACATTGAAGACTTGCCAGAAATTTGTATAAACTGTAAAAGTAAAATTCTCGGCGGCCCCCCCCCCCCCCCCCCCCCCCCCCTTCTTTTAAAGTTACAATACCTATCACTTTCCTAAAAACAGATTGGGTGTTATTCAGGAACAACTGGAAGTTTCATATGCTGTTATGATTTTGAGGCCTGAATAGACACTATTTTTACTCGAAGAAAGAAATATTTACTTAATTTTAAGAGTAGTACACTGATTCAGGATGTGTTTCCCTGACTTTTTCAAGTTTTTAGATTCCTGCAATAAACAATTATTTAATAATTAATTTGAAATAATTTAGACTTATTTTGATAACAAGCCACTGCTAACTGTGTTGCCTAAAGCTGGATGGTGTTTTGGGGTTATGAAGACACAGCTGCTTTAAATTAACTTCTATCAAAGACTTAAAATACAAACAGTATAAGTAATGTTTTTTAGTTAGTCCGTGGGAGCTGTTAAACAGATTTGTAGAGCTGTTAAATAGTTTTCCATTTCAACAAGAGTGTTAAATAATCTGTGCAGCAAACGGCTTTGGAAATCAAAGAGCAATGCCTGCAATAGACAAGATTTTGCAAGAGCAAATATGGCATCATAATGTGCTTCAGATGAACTGTTACTAGGGATTGATGTCTCTCCTCTACTGTACCATATCCAGCTCTCTAAATAAAGAAGATAGGTGTGTACAATACTGACCTATGGTATTATCAACTGATCTTTGATTTTAATATATTTTAAAAGCCTTATTTATACTAGAGTGAGTATAAACAAAAAAAGCTCAATTGGTATGTAATCCTCTTCATCAGTGTTTGTCAAATAGGATATCTGACAAACAGTATTTGATCAGCTGTAGAGAGAGTTGAAAATTGCACAAAGGTGTCCTCTTTCTCCCAACTGGCCCTTCTGTAAGACCCTTCCTACTTGTTGTTTACCAGAACTATTTGAATACAGTGACTTCAGAATTCATACACTTTTAAAGAGCCATGATCAGATCTATCCTTTCTTTTCACCTAGAATACAAAAATGTAGCAGCCCAGTAATTTTAACAAATTGTTTTGACAAATGTATTGCTGTGAGGGGTTTTAGTATTTCAGTATATTGTTGGTATTAAGAAACAAACAAAAATCCCAACAACAGGAAAAAAAAAATGGCAAACCCAAAAACTGCAGAGATGACTTGTGAGAAGTTAGTTTCGTCATGTTTATGTTTGTTGTGGTAGTACACGTTTACTATAAAGCGCAGATGTGATGCTATGAAAGACTAAAAACTTAATGGCTCCACCTTACGCTTTGTTGTTGTTGTTTCATCAATCTGCATAGCTTGCTCTCTCCAGTGATAAGATCTCCACACTGCAAATGCCACTTCTCAATCTTGATTTGGATGTGAGAGAAAATGGTGAAATTAAACCAATTTCTATAGAGATGAATAAAGAAGAGTTGCAGAACCTAATAAATGCACTGGAAGCCGCTAATAAGGTAGCTTTTGCTGATACTATCCTTTGTTCCTGACTTCTCATGTACTGGGTTTATTTTAACTGAAATTGTTTGTTCTGGGTATCTTGCTGAAAACCCAAAGTAAGTAATTCATTGGCAAAATGACTATGGAGTTACAGAAAGCCTTACATAAGGCAGACTGTCTTGGATAAACTTTAGGGTTTTTTTTTTTTCAGCGCAGTTAATTCTAGAATTTTTTTAAAATGTAATTAAAATCCTGATAATAAATAGTCTGTTCAGACCACCATTAAAAAGTCTTGTGAAAACAGGAGAAGCAAATGAAATGACAAAGTGTCAGATTGATTTTGAAAGACTAGAGAGAACTCCAGTGTTCCCCCAGCTTCACAAAATGTCAGTGGCTGGGAATGCACATGGGAGAGTTGTTTGGTTCAAATTAAGTGCTTTAATTTCCATGGCATAGTAAATCAGGAAGAACGTTACAAAGATTCCAATACAGTAACGCAAGAAGAAAACTTCACTTGAAACTTTATTGGGAGTGTTTCAGATCTCTCAATAGAAAAGAGTAAGGGGAGTGAGGATTAGAAGAAAAATTGTTAGGGGAAGAAGTGTCATCTGACTTGCACCCTCATGATAACTGCAAACTGTGGAATCCCTCCTTGTTCAGTTACCTTTTGGGGTTAATTCTGGCTCTGTTATAAAGGAAAGTGTTGTGGTGTTTGTGGGGTTTTTGGGGTTTTTTTGTTGTTTTTTTTTTTAATTTGAAAATGTCTTCAAATATTTATTAATTCTGTTATCTGGGAGATGGAGCTCTCTGACATCTTGCAGGATGGATATGAAAGTGTTGTATCAACATGTTTTAGAAGTTAGCAGCTTCTAGTTGCTTCATAACATTCAGCAAGTAAGGAGTTTCTTTAGATGTTTTATGTAATGCTATGATGCTATAGCTGGAATCTTTAGATGAACATTTAGAAAAAATCTTCATCAGTATGTAACAACTGAAAATAATAGATTTATAGCTCATAGTTAAATACTAAGTTCTAGTAGTGCTGTTAATGTCTTTTTTAATTCAGAATACTAAGATTATGCCTACCAGTTGCTTTAATGAGAGTGTGAGACCTCTGAATAACTACATGGTTCCCAGTGAGAAAAATGCATTAGTCCAGATACAGGTGGTGGTGTCATGAAATGAGAGCCCTTAACAGCTTGCTTTCCCCTGGATTTTTCCCTCCAAAACGAAACAAAAATAGTAACTCATCATTAGCTTGACACTATGCAAACAAGGATTTTTCCAGGACAGACTCCAGCAGTCTCTGTGCTCCTTTTGTTCTGCTTGAAGGTCTGTATGGAAGCTGTGGGATGTTGTCATCTCCTTACTTAGTTTCATGTGCGCGCAAGGAAGAATTCACTCTAGAAATGGTGCCTCCGTTCCGCTTTGTGTGGAAGGAATCTTGCTGGACCTGGAAATTAGCATTCTGCTTTTTGATTATAGGAAGCTGAGGAATGGTTTGCGTGCAGTAAGTGCTTAAAGAAAGTTAGTCGTGTGAGGCTGTAAAGAGAGCTGACAGAGGGATGGTGTGTTTTCCAGAGGAAAGACATGTTTATACAGTTGCATATTATACTGTAACAGAAAGCAAAAAGCTGTATTTCTTAGACTGCTTAAGTTTTGGTCTCATCCAAATTTAATCTCATTCCTTTTCTCCTTTTTGAAGGTTGTCTTGCAACTGAAATGATGGAATTCAGATCATCAACAATATCGGCTGGCAATGGCTCCCCAATTGACTTAGAGGGGAAAAAAAAAAAAAAGAGTTCTCTGCAAAGTCAAAAGTTGTTGATGCTGTGAAATACTGAAATGAGAAGACCGTTATGACTTGTGACCAAATAAACTATTAATCCTTTGATGAAGCTAATAAAATCTTATATCTGTTTGACCAAAAATCTAAAAATCCAATGTACAGTTGCTTTTAATACTAAAGATTTCTAGAACTATGAAAAAGTATCACTTATGATGTGTGCCATATTTGTTTTGGTTACACTTTGGCAATGACTGCACAGGTGCCTAGTAAAACTAAGGCGTCTTACTTGCATGATATGTTATCCTTACCTAAGGTGCCATGGTAATGCCGAACATGACAGAGTACTTCTAGCATTGATGTATTTATACTTGTAAATAGTAAATAAACACTTGATTTTGTGTGTGAATAACTGCAGTAAGTTGTTTCTTGATCTATTCATCGCTGAACTTGGAATCTTTTTAGATGCTGGGAAAAAGCAGCTTTACAAACAAAAGCAGAATAGAATCACAGAATGTGGAGGCTGGAAGGGACCTCTGAAGGTCCTCTTATCCGCCCCCCCCCCCCCCCGCTCAAGCAGGGCCACCTGGCGCAGGCTGCACAGGACCATGTCCACATGGCTTTTGAATGTCTCCCAAGGATGTTGGCAACCTGTTCCGTGCTCAGAAGTTGCAGAAAAAGCCCTGGGGCTTTACTCAGTGTAAAGTTGGGGTTTTAGCTTTGGTTTTGTATCTTAGCTGATAGCTGATGACTCTTCACTTACATATAATTGTGTTTTCAAAAGGAGGTGCAGTGCTGGAGAGGAGCTGACCTAAGTAGACCGTGAAAAGGCTATTCCCAGCTAATGTGTACTCCTCCGTGCATGTGTATATGCATGTTTTGTATATGTAAAACCATAAAAAGGCAAAGTGTTGATGACTTACCATCTTCATAGTTTCAAAATCGGGGGTCCTGGGTTTCTTCTGATATATTTTGTTGTGCCATAGGTTTTTCATATAAGCAAAATGTAAAATAATACATCTGCACAAAAAATTGGACTTCAGAACACTGGTCAGAGAAGAGGAGGAAGAGGACATGATGCTCTCTTGTAGAAAGGCCTCTGTGAAAAGGATTTTAGTAGGCTTCATAGATAGTAACTGAAATCTATGTTTCTAATGCTAAAGCTAGCACAGAAGTTTTGTGGGTCAGAGAATATTTTTTAAAAAGTATGTGTGTCTATAAAATGTAGTCTGTTTCCCTTTTATTTGGTACTGATACCTTTAGTCAGATGTGCATGTAGTTCAGTGTCAGCAGTTCAAGAAAGATCAGAAGAAGTGGAGAAGGGGATTAGGAATCATAAGCATGAAAGACTGGAAAATATATCTTACAATGAAAAGACTGCCATCTCTCTAATAATATGGCTTGATCAGAGTCTTGAGTATTTGTAAGCAACAGAAATTTGATAATGGATCAGATAACAGATAAAGCCCTTGCATCAGTGGTACCAAATCCAAGCTAAAAAATTCAGGTTGGAGTTGATATTTGTTTAGCTTTATAAAAAAATCTGGAGGGAGTTACTGCAGGTTGTCCAGTAGTTGGGTTAGGAGCATGCTCTTTTTAAATCACAAGCATACTGAATAAATTGCTCAAGTCTATTTATTTTATTCCTAGGTGTATTTCTCTTGTCTCCACTGTTCCCCTTCCTCTAGGTCTAGTCGCTTTATAGAAGCAAATGCACTGCTTTGGTATGGCCTTACGTGTTTAAAGGCTTCATGGATTGTATGAGGCATGCTGAAGGTGTAACTCTGCTCTAGCTTGCATTATGCTGAGATAGCATATGTTGCTAAAGGCTTTTGTAGAGAAGAGAGGCTTAATTTTTGGTAACTGGTTTTTATTGGATTTTATTGTTGGCGTGCTGTTTTTATCCTTTAGGACAAAAGGACTGAAAACTATTCCTTCTATTTACTGTAGCAGAATTAATGAACAGCTAGCGATTTATTTCATACGCGTGTACACTATCAATTTGGGGATGTCATTTGGATAGAAGATACTGGTCTACTGATCCATTTTTACAATTTATAAAAGTGCTGTGGACACATTTAAGAAAGCAGATACCTAGAAGCTCTGTACTTCAAAGAATATAAAAGTGGATATTTAAAACTTATTTTGCAGTATGTTGCTGAAGAGAACTTTATGTTGCTACCTCTTAGTTTTCAAAGATCAAATGTTCAAAAATATGTTCTTCAAAATAAAAAAGTTATGTGTTTTCTCAACAATAAAAGGTCACAAATGATAATTTCCATTTTTACATTGAACCTATGAAACTTCTGTTGCAAAATCTGCCACGTACCTAGCTGATAGCAATTTTTTAAAAATGTAGATGCTATTTTAAAATATTTCTGACTTTGTCTTAGTAGTAGAGACTTAAAGTTTATATAGTTTCATTTTACATTTTATAGTAAGTTATGTAAAAATGGATTTATAATTACTCTAAGGGTATGTGGTGGTGTTTCATCTTTAGTATTGTCTTGTATTTGTCCTGTCCTTTACTGCAGCACTGAACAGGAAAGGCTGAAGAATAATTTTTCAATGATTTTTTTTTTTAAAAAGACAGTTTCTGTTATGATGTGACAGTAATAAATATGCAATGAGCTGCTTTTTCATGGGTGTTAGACTTTATTGAAAATCTGAGGATTGTTTATATAACCATGAAAATGATGTTTTTGACGGGGGGCATAACAACAGCCATGTGAATGGGTAGAGAGGGAGAGGAGCACCAGTCGACAAGCAGTTGAGAACTAGCAGCTAAAATGGGGTTGTCATGGAATTGCATTTGAAATGTGCATTCTGCCTTCTCTACAGAGAAACAAACCGTCCTCGTAAGGCACATAATGGCCTCCAGTAGATGGAAAGGAAAAGGACCAAACAGAATGAAGGAGAGAGCTTGCTGCTCTGTACTTTGTACCATCTATCAGAAATGGTTTCATTCTGTCTCTGCTCCGAGAAGTAGGTACTTTGGGAGCAAGCGAGGTCTTCAGTTGTGACAGATAAGGCATTTGTGGAGACCGTACCAGGCCAAATCGATGCGAAAAGCTAGAGATTTCACAAAACTCATTATACTGCTGTCAGCTTCAACATACACTTTGATGAATGCAGGTAGACATGAAAAGGTAGTGAATAGGAAAAATGTATGCGTAACGTAAATATCTAAAACAAGCTCGCGTGGCCAGGAGCACGTTTGTCGAGTGTGCCCAGCAATGCTGCCTTCCGGGCTGAAGAAGGGGGGGTTAGGTAAGGAGCTGGCATTACGTTTCTACGCAGAGGTTTTCAGGCAGCGCAGAGCACTGCAGTGCATGTCACAGCCCCTGGCGGAGCTGTACGCTGGGACCAGAGTAATACACAAGAACTGCACCAGTAACAAAAGCCGTGGAGGGGCTGTGATGTGAGGACAGTCACTCACGAAGCCACTTGAGTCTGTAACTGAGGGAGAATCAGGGAAATCTTCTGAAGGCATGGGAATGAGACCGAAGGTGCAGGAGTTTAAAGAGACTCAATTAACATTAAATAACTTTTAATTTTGTCCTTGCCTGTATCTGCTCACTTTGCCCATATCCTTATTTTTCTGTGTTCTTCCAGGCCTGAGCTCTTTCTAATCAGCTGGTTATGGTTAGTTGAATGGCTTTGATGTTTGCGCATCCCGCCACACTAACTTGTAACGGTTGTTCCCAGGTGATGCTCCCTCTTTTGTCCTGTTTCAGGGGCATGCGTTCGTATTCTCCTAGTGTTTGTGCCCGCAGAGCAAGCTGGTTGTGGGTCCTGCGGTCGTGTGGGCAAAAAAAGGGAAAACAACCATCATAAATATATTGGTGAAACCTCTGTGGTTTTGCATGTACTGTGTACAGACCTCTTAAGCATATAATTAAGACGAGAAACAAAATTTTGTACAGTAGACTCTTTGAACCAAAAGTCCTAATGAAAATAGTACATATAAAGGACACACTGTATGAAGTTTTCATTTCGACATGTAAAAAGCACCTGCAGCAATTCACATTGCATAAACAGGCCTGCAATTTGAATCAGAAAATGCAGCATATCTTGATACAAAATATAAAAGTGAATTATAAAAATAATGTTACTTGCCCTCCGTTGGCATTCATTGCACTTCTCTCTGTTTCATAGAAATCTTCCCTTGATTTCAGAAAAATCGTGTTTTTCTTGATCAATCATTTCAGCTTTGATCTTGGCACACTAAAGTGAATCAGAATTGGATCTGACCAGCGAACTGTTGGTATGGAAGTGACTACTGTAATAAAACCGCTTTTCCAACAAAGCAATTGTGTATGTCAAGAAGCTGTGTTTTTAAAAGATCTGTATACGCCCGTAGAACATTTCTGAGTTCTGGAGCAAGCCTTTCTGATAACAAACATGCTGAAACATGATTATGCTTTTATCTGAAAGGGGGTTTTAAGAACCAGTAGAACCTTGTCCTGAAGTGTGCACACTTTGCTATCACTTTGAGTTGTGAATTAATATTTATAATGAAGTATCAGAAATACAGGGATTTTTACTTCTCTGGTACCAGACAATGCTTTCATAAGTGTGTAAAGATAGTCTATAAAGTTTTTTACTTCTTTAAATCCACTTTAATTACATTTGGCAATATCCTATGCTTCCCTCTGTAAATTTATAGTTTATACGTACTTCAAGACCGCTCCAGAAAGACCAAAAGAGCACTGCCAAAAGGTAGAAAAGGGGGCAAATCTCGCAAAGATTCATCCTTTGGACTGTTACAAGCCTGTGTGGTTCACATCATCAGGCTGCTCTGTGGAGAGGTCATCGCAGGAGCAGAGCCCGGTGTTTTAAGCTGGTTTGTGGAGGATACGCTGGATGTTCAACCCTTCACGTTGTCTATGGCTGGGAATTTTACTCAAAGGTACTCTTCATATGTGCTAGCACCAGCGGGAGTCCTACATAGCTGCGGCTGTTTTTTCACATTAGATTAGTCAGCTAATTTAGCTAACACAATAATGAAAGGCACTGGAAGGTGTGGAGGCTTTTCTAACTGGAAACTACTTCTGCAGGTCCACAGGGACTGCTTTGGTGGTGGACTATTTGGGGAGAAAGATTCCTAGCATCATGTAGATTGAATCACGGGTTTTGATGGCTACAGTAAAAGAAGAAATTTTGTTTCTCGGTAATGCAGAGAATGTTTCAGATTTCCCATACTTCTGTTGATACTGATTTAGATGGTAGCCAGAGTGAGCATTGAATGATCTGACGAGAGAACTGCTATTAACTGCCTTTGTAAAACCCAATCCTGAATTCTTTACCTGTGCCAAAGACTTATTCAGATCTTTCTTGAAATGATGATTTGCCAGCTTTTCGTTGTAAAGCTGCTGTTTGCTGCAGCACACAATATTCCAAGTTAGTTGCCTCTGAAAATCTAAAAAAATCAGGTAATATGTTGCTAGCTAGATCAAACCAGCAAATGACGTTTCAGAGATGGGAACAAGGAAACTTCTATGGTCACAGATGCAAACAAGGTTGCTGATGCTGTCACTGAAAAGCATAATCTGCCAAAGGAAAACATCTTTATGAACATTTTTGGCAGGGTGATTGATATTTTATACTTTTCTCTAAGACTGTGCAGATACAGATAGGCGCTGATGAGTTAAAAGACATTCTTGATCAGAGATCATCTCTAGAGAGATGACATGCTTCTGCTGCCATGTCTTAGCTCCTCGTTGGTAATGATACTCAAATGCAATTGGATTTTGCCAAGAATAGAAGTGTAAAAGAATGACTACCATGCCATTTCTTAGACTGGCACCAGCACAAGACGAGAGCTGATGTTTTCATAACACCTGGAGACTCAAAATGACTTATAAAATAATTGAGAAACAAACATGCCAAGGAACAGACAACATAATTAGAGTTCACTCTGCACTCCAAGACAGCAAATAGACCCAAATCACCTGATCTTCCTTTAAAAAATGCCAGATTTCTCATTTGTTTCTTAATTCTTCCACCCTGCGCATATACAGTTCGGTATCATCACATGCTGAAATTCAGTATTCTGTGATCTCCTGCCTTCTTTGGGCTGCAGGGTGGATGCCTATGGGGGTACGAAGAAACACATTATACAATCACAGATGTGGGGTTTTATGCTTTTCAATGCAGAAACCATTTAAAAACATTTTTGTATGCAACAGGTATAACACAGCCCTCTTTTGACTAATACTCCCAAGGCAGTGTTAGCCATGCGTCCTCAGTACGTGGGAATTCACGAGAAGGGGCAGAAGTTCGTCGGTGATGGGAAACAGAAGCAGCTGGTGGAACATTGCCCCCAGCCCTGGATGACATTCCTCATGATTTATCTCAAGAAATCCTCCACTTGCAGTACAAGGGGATGGAACATTTTCTATAGAGGTGAACAAGGTGACCCAGCGGGTAACTCTGAAACAGCAACTTCTGTGCTGCTCAGTGGTAGCATAAAGTGCAGGAATGTTGTCAGAAATATTCCTGTGATATTGAAAATGTTTGGGGTTTTTTTTGTGTGTGTTTTAAGACCTTTTCTACCACTATTGCTGTTTTGAATTGTGTGGGAATAAAAATGAAGTGGAAGGATTTAGGTTTATCCTTCGGAGTGACTGCAGCTGCCTCTTACACCCCGTTTTGGGCTGATCCCAGCTCTCATGCCTGCCATCACAACAACAAGGCTCTTGTAAACCAGTGGTTTTGCTCAGCCAAGGAGGGTTCCGAGGCTGGCTACCCAGCCGGGCTGGTATTAGAGAGATGGGCAAAATCACTGCAGTCTCCTGGCTGACTCCATCCCAGTTTGAAGCCCTGGACAAGCACAGAGGAGCTATTTATTTAATTCTGCTCTCAACGCGCTCCAAACATGTTGCCGATTTAGCCACTGACCATTTCATTCATAATTAAGTGGGATACTGCTGAAGAGAAGTAAGATTAGAATGAGATTAAAAGATCACTGTAAGTGTGAAATAAATAGTTTCAAGAGCATGAAAACGAATGAACCGTGTTTTCGCCGTGGATCTGGGTATTGCATTGCCCTCTGTGTGGATTCTCTGATGATTAATAAGGCTGGGTTTCATGGAGTGTCTTTCTCCCAGAGAAGAGGGATGGATTAACAGGAGCTTTGTCCTCTGCTCAGCTACTCGCTTTGTTGAAACTTGTAAGAATGTGTTATCTCACAGATCCTTACTGTTCTGTTATCTTTTGGTTGAAATTGCCAATGGATTCAAATATTTCTGGGAGACTCCCAAAGAGGCAAATACACACACACACAGGGACAGTAGAAGCCCATATCTTTGGGAAACCTAGCTAAAAAGGACTTCCAGTACAAGTTTCTTTAAATAATCTATTCGAACTCACAAATTGCATGAAACAGCTGCACAAATTGTATGAAACAGCTGCACAAATTGTAAGGGGGTTTACCCGAAACCTAATTAGCAATAGGACCTTATCTATGCTGAGCTTGAAGTCTGGTTCCTACGGGCAGGCAAACTAACTACTAAAATACAACAGTGATGGCGCTTGGCATTACAGCGTTATTCACCTTTATCGCTTAAAGCCAGCCAAATGACTCCAACCTATTGATGGGAAGAGGTTGTGTTTCTTTTGTATTCACTAATTCCTAGCTCCGGAAGGCAATGTACATGGGTAACCCATAAATAGCCACATTTTTCCATACTGTGCCTCTAATAACCACTGCCTTTTGCTTGCTGCCAAGCTATTGCTCTCAAGTGAGAAATAGTTTCTTCTGCTTTTTTTCCTAAAAGAAGTGGAAACAGGGAAAATGTGCTGGTTATGGTTATACATCCTGTTCCCAAGTTTTGGTTTTAATTCTCTTTTGAGGCTTTTAAAGAAGTTTTAGTTTAAATCCAATGTGCCTTGCAAGCTTGTATGCCAAATTCTATTTTCTTTACCAGAGTTAGTGGTTAAATGTGCAGATAGGAGCTCAGTGGGAGGCAGGAGATGCTGGCTCTGGGCTAAGATACTGCCAACCTGCAGTAAGTGGCTCCTGCCTCGGTATGTGGTGCGGTGATTAGCCCCTGCTGCAAAACTTTGTGCCGAGACCTGGCAGCTGTTTCCTCACTCAAGATCGCGGCTTCCAGCTCTCGCCGCAGCCCGGCCTTGGTGTGTGCTGTTCAAAACTGGCAGCAGGGCTGGGGTTTGTATCAGAGAAAAGTGTTGAAAGAACATGCCGTTCTGAAGGAGTTTTGTGTTTGCACTGCTGTTGGTTTGTTAATGGCCCTTCCTCAGCTCCGTACCCTTTTTTTTTGCTTGGAACTGTGCAGTGTAACTGCTTTTAGCCCATGTGCCAAACATCTGTGCACGAACTAGCTGGACAATCCATAAGCTAGAAACTATGTGTATGCAGATGCTAGGAGTCTACAAGAAAAAATGCTGAAGACCAGTACAGCTGATCTTTGCTCTTGTAATAGAAGGCAAGAGATCCTTTTCTATTACCTAAATTCTTGTTTCAGTATCACATTGGATGTTGGCTCTTTCTAAAAGTCCACTGTAGCTGTAAGGAGGGGTTGTAATGTCTCCGCACCACTGGAACAGCTGGGTTAAATTACTGACCTGTGGTCTGTCTGTGAATATCTTTGGGAAATCAGGTAATGTAAAAACATGGGGCACTGACAGTTGTTTTTCACAGAGTATTTTACACTACAAATCTGCAGAATGTTTTGCTTTCTTTGAATTCATTTCTGTGTATCACCACAAAGCTGGCAAGTTCACTGGCTCATGGACTTATTCTCTCTGTTTGTAAAGTCCGGTGCCAGTTCATTGAATTCAAAACCGTTTAATGGGGTGTGTGTTTGGAATGGATAACACATATGGCCCTACTGCTGTCTCCCTCCTGGGGCTATTTTTTGCAGTTATGGAAAGTTCAGTTTGCTTAGCATGCATGACTTCCACATGTTCTGTGTATTGTTTATTTTATGATACCAAAATATTAGCCTCAGCTATGCTGAGGCACATGGAGGACAGGGAGGTGACTGGAGACAGCCAGCATGGCTTCACCAAGGGCAAATCCTGCCTGACCAACCTAGTGGCCTTCTATGATGGAGTAACGACATCAGTGGACAAGGGAAGAGCAATGGATGTCATCTATCAGGACTTCTGTAAGGCCTTTGACACGGTCCCCCACAACATCCTTCTCTCTCAATTGGAGAGATACGGATTTGATGGGTGGACTGGTTGGTGGCTGAGGAATTGGTTGGATGGTCATATCCAAAGAGTAGTGGTCAATGGCTCAAAGTCCAGATGGAGATCAGTGACAAGTGGTGTCCCTCAGGGGTTCGTATTGGGACCAGTACTCTTTAATATCTTCATCAATGACATTGACAGTTGGATTGAGTGTACCCTCAGCAGGTTTGCAGATGACACCAAGCTGAGTGGTGCGGTGGACATGCCTGAGGGACGGGATGCCATCCAGAGGGACCTGGACAAGCTCGAGAAGTGGGCCTGGGTGAACCCCATGAGGTTTAACAAGGACAAATGCAAGGTCCTGCACCTGGGTCAGAGCAACCCCTGGTATCAATACAGGCTGGGGGACGTAGAGATCGAGAGCAGCCCTGCCGAGAAGGACTTGAGGGTACTGGTGTATGAAAAGCTGGACATCAGCCGGCAATGTGCGCTCACAGCCCAGAAAGCCAACCGTATCCTGGGCTGCATCAAAAGAAGCAAGGCCAGTAGGTCGAGGGAGGTGATTCTGCCCCTCTACTCTGCTCTGGTGAGACCCCACCTGCAGTCCTGCATCCAGCTCTGGGGCCCTCAGCACAGGAAAGACATGGACCTGCTGGAGCGGGTCCAGAGGAGGGCCACAAAAATGATCAGAGGGCTGGAGCACCTCTCCTCTGCAGACAGGCTGGGAGAGTTGGGGTTGTTCAGCCTGGAGAAGAGAATACTCCGGGGAGACCTTATTGCGGCCTTTCAGTACTTAAAGGGGGCTTATAGGAAAGATGGGGAAAAACTTTTTAGCAGGCCCTGCTGTGATAGGACAAGGGGGAATGGTTTTAATCTAAAAGAGGGAAGATTTAGACTAGATATAAGGAAGAAGTTTTTCACAATGAGGGTGGTGAAGCACTGGAACAGGTTGCCCAGAGAGGTGGTATAAGCCCCATCCCTGGAAACATTCAAGGTCAGGCTGGATGGGGCTCTGGGCAACCTGATCTAGTTGAGGATGTCCCTACTTATTGCAGGGGGTTTGGACTAGATGGCCTTTAAAGGTCCTTTCCAACTCAAACTCTTCTATGATTCTATGATTCTTGTTAGTTGCCACTAAAATATTCTTGATCTAAACATTGTTTAAATTTGACTAAAAAATTAATCAAAATGTCCCATGTGTGATGATGTGTGTCAGTTCTTATTTTGGTTGCCAATATGGTGCAAATGTTGAAAAATTATTTGGAGTTCTTCTAGGGTGGGGATAGGCATACAAGTTGTAGCCTATTCAGAAGAGCCATTTGACTGAATTAACATTTGTCCTGAATCACTTCAAGTTGTACCCAGTGGCTGATTAATCTGGTAAAATCATGCAAGTCTTTACTAGACTGGATGTTAAAGGCTGTAGCAGAGAGAAGACAGCTGAGGAGACCACCTTTATGCTCCATTGAACTTGGGATGAGACCGGGACTTTGGAACCCACAGAAAAACTGATAGTCTCAAGGACCCCTCTAAGATTAGCAATGTCAAATGCCTGTTTTGCAGCCTTATATTTTTTGTAATGAGTAAATTAAACCTATTCTCTTTCTTGTTTGGTGATTTATCATTTCAGACTGTTTCTGCAGAGGCCTCCTGCATGAAAAAAAAAGGAAGGACCAGCAGGTCCTGATCTGTTAGGAGGTCCAGGTCTTGCAGAATGTGACAAACATTAACATGTAGGCGTGTTTCATTTATTATTATGTTCTGATTAAAAAGTTGTAATGTCAGCTGGAGATAAGGTCATCAGTTGACGTTACTACCACGCAATGAGGAACTGGTGAAGCAGCTTTCCACATGACTCGTTTCTATTCCCTACTAACTCCTGACTGTGGGTATTGCTGCCTACTGTCCCGATCAGTGTTTCTTTCTGTACCAGCCGGCATTGATAACAATCACCTCAGGACCTACATAGACTCTATCGCCTTATGTATCTTGACTCTGCTAAAAGTATGAAATGCTTTCAATACAAAATAAAATTTAACTGATAATAGTTCTGTTTCAATAAAATGCTATGTTAGGCAACGTAGTGTAAACACTGTTAGGAAAAAACTGGCAATAGAGAAGGGAAATGGATTTGATACAGGTAGATGACTGACCTACTGCTTCTCAGTTGCCTGGACCTTGCTAGCAGTTCGCCTGCAGCTCCTTGGCTGGAGTCGTGTCAGGCGATACGCAGCCGGGTGGGGAGAGGCAACTCCTCCGGAGCAGTGTGCCCAGCATCACCAGTGTGCCGTAAGACTCAGCCGTGCCTCCTGTGCCTCAGTGGAGTAAGGAAATCTGTAGGAAATTGTGTGCAGAACTCTTCTCAGATCTGTTTCCAGACATCTGCCAGCTTTGGGAGAATGTGTTGCAATTACCAGCCACAGGAAACCTGGGAGTCAAGAAAAGTGGCCACTCTCGGGCTGGGGTATCCCTTGGTAGTTGCTTCCAGGAATGAACACGTGTTTGTTTTCTACTTTTTAATACAAAATTACAGATGACACAATTGTTCTCATTAATTGCAACTTTGCTACTTTGTGAAAACAACAAAAATTCCAGTTAGATCCAATCAGATGATTCCTTAGTTGGAAACTCAGTGGGATTTGTCTCTGCTACCCTTTCTTTCTTTTGAAGATCCCCGCCTCTCTGAAAATGTGAATTGACTTCTCCTTGAGTGATACTTCTCACATACATACACTATGGAAATACTTCCCAGTATAACTATTAACTTTGAAATGATATGTGATGTTATAATAGTTATAATCCTTCAAACAGTTATTTCTTCAAATTTCTCTGCGCTATAAATGCTGAAAGACTGTGAGATAACTACTACTTTGAGTTGTTTTACTGTCTTGTTTGGAAGCATGCTGCTGTGGGCTGCCAATATGTGGTAAGAAATACAGTAGGACTAATTTTTATTCCACTTAAATAAAAGATAAAAGCAGGTACAGAAAAGTCATGGGTGATGCACAAACTCTTTGTAAAAATTGAAGTATAGCACTTCTGCTGAAGATGCTCTTTAAGAGCAGATCTGTACTATTCTGATCTGAATGTGGTCAGGCTGGATTTGGATTGTTTTTTTTTTTCTTTTTTGAAAGCTTAAATCTAGAAGTATTCAATGGCTGGGTATCTTACCTTGAACATGTAACGTTATGGCTACTGCAGTTCTTCAGAGTTAACAAAATTGAGAAGGAAAAGAAACAAGTCTAATTATGTTAGTCTATGGTAACGTTATTGCATAAATTAGTGGACATAATACAGCCAGTAAACAACATTGAAAAGAATAAACGTGATGGGAAAGACCATTCTGGACCACTTGTCTATCGAGTTAACATCAGTCAAATCAGGGATTTTGACTTTAATCTGGGATGCCCGTCTTCGTAAGCGTCCTTTTTTATGAAGCCTGTGCCTGTCCAGAGCACTCCTGCTGTAGAGGTCTCTGCTGGAAGTGGCTCTTCTGTACTGCAGGTTGGCACTGTCGTACGTGTACGTGGTGGCTCGGGGGTCACGGAGGCTCGTGAACAGGTCTGAGCTGCTGACGTCATTTCTTATTTCAAGTGGGCTAAGAAGCATGTTTCCATGGGGATCAACCTGTGTCAAGGAAGGAATGCGAATTAGACAAGTTCCTCAGCCAGCCCAAGGTGTTTTCCAGATGGACGGGTACCTTCTGGCTCTACTGCCAAGGCGCTCCTGGGGCTGCAGTGACAGTCATGTCTTGTACAGCCTTGACAAAAGTGAAAAGATACTGAATACTCTTTCCTCACTAGTGTGAAACTACCTGTTAAGCATCTAAGTACCTTCCATCCTGACCTGGCTCCTTGGTCTGGGACCTTTTAATTCAGTTGGTTATCTCATCCCCTGTAAAGTAAGACTTCGCTAATTTTATCTTTAACTTAGATCATAGTCTTCATGAAATACTGATTTTTAATGTCTGGTGACCTGACAGCTGAAGCTTTCACGTACTCAAGGTAAAAATAAAATGTTGCTGTCTCTGCCCATTTTATACAGTTTTAGTGCTGTAGGTTAGTTTCAAAACCAGTTTTGTAACAATGGTTCATCATATGAAGAGCATGTAGGTACATGTGCGTTTTATCAGTTATTGTAAAATGCTTGTGATGAGAATTAATTTTGGAGAATTACTATATTGCAGAGATGGAAATCCCTGCTTCCCACAGCATACCATTAACTTGCTAATGTGCAGATAGAATAATCCATTTTACTCAATGAAACCTTACATTCAGTTGCATTTTTATATGTTGGTACCAGAAGCAGTTGTTTCAAGTATAGTTATCACTTACTTTATTTGTGCTGTTAGTTAGTCAGGGCACTGTTTTAAGTACCTAAGCAAAGAACTGGAAACTGCAACCGGTATGTACATGTCTGGCACAGACAATTATATGTATGTATATATAAAATATTTTAATATAATTTCCTTTTTTATGTATTAATGTAATTAACCATGAATGGCTGTATTACTACAAAGTTTGTAGTACAATGTTTGTAGTAAATACATGTTTGTAGTAAAACCTCTTTTAGGAAAAGTTTTTTGGTGTTTCTAGGATGACTCCTGACTTCTCCATAAAGACTTCCTAGATGTTTCAAATTCCCAGATATTTAAACATCCACTGTAGCTCATATGAAGAAAATAATACACATCAGGACACAGACCTCTTAAATGAAAATTCAAAGACTTCACCTTGAGGCTTGAGTATTAAAATTTTTTTTTGTAAACTGTGGCATTGGACTTACACCAAAAATATTACAGTCTTGTACCATGGCTGTCTGAGGATGCCTTTATACCAAGGAAAAAAATAATTACTTATTGGCAATATCTAGTCTTGTGAAGCACCAGCGATATGCAATGCTTTGTTTGCATTCTGAGCTTTACATTTTTAGCAAGACATACCAGAGCTAGGAAATCGTATAATAATCTACAGCAGGTTTGAAGTATGTTCAAGAAAAAACTCCAAGCAGAGCACACGGGGAAATCCAGTCTCTGGGGGTTGCCACAGCGGAAAGCTGGAAGCCAGAGAATGCCTCGGTTCCACCTGGCAGCGTGGAAGATGTTCCTTCCCATCGCTGGAAGGAGAACACGTTGCGTGATGACTACTGGCGTATCTACACCGTGCCAGACTAAGCACTTTTACTAACTGAACACAAAGAAGTGAAGGGGCTATTTGTACAAAAGCCACCCAGGAGAGCTGTGGGGAAAAAAGTCCTCTAAATGGAGTAATAAGTCACCACAGATGATAGAAAATGCTGTAGTCAGGTTTAGCTACTGATTCTGTACACGCTGAAATGAGCATTCAGTGGGAACACCCCAGTTCCCACCGCTGTTTTGGTGGGAAAAGCTCATATATTCTGGGTTAGAGAGGCCAGCTGGTCACAAACCAGTAATCTTTGCTTCCGATATGGGCTACCCAGTTTATACTTTTTAGGTCAAGTCTTCAAATTTAAGCAGAAGGAAGATCTAAGATAGGGTTTTCTCCTCTCCAGAGGACTGCCATAACTATAGGACTATTCATTTCTCCTAATTCTGACATTTTCTGTGGAAGCAATGATCTCAGAGTTGTCTCCATGTAAAACAGATTTTTTTTTTAATTCTCAAAAGTTTTGATAGGTCAACCTTTTCTTCCCAGATTTATGAAATAGCTCTTTGAGCTGTCTTTGATTGCATAATCTAATGTTTAAGCTAATTGAATTTAGTGTTATAATAGTAGTAACAGTAGTGCAAGCATCATTAAGCAGTTATTTTTTGTGAAGACAACTTGTAAGTGCCTACAATCTAAAGTGATTCATAGGGATGCTTCTTAAACTAATATGCACTGGCAGTTTATTATAAGCCAAGCAGCGTATGAATTCCCACTCTAAGTGTTATGAATTAACCTGTTATATTTTAAAATGAGTTTTATTTAAACCATTTTAGGCGGGATGATTTGTATACATCATGAAGCAATTCAGTTTTTGAACTGCATTCTTTGCAATTCAGAGCAAAGGGCCTTACACTGATCTTGACTAAATTAGCTCAGAGAAGTATAAAAGCTCTTCTTATGTACCTGGGTCAAATTCTCTGCTTGTGCGACATGAAGCTGGACTAATAGTTAATTTCCCACATTGTTAAAAACCCTTTCAGAATGTATTGAAGGTCACTCCAAAATATTCTTAAAACTTGTACAGCTGGGGTGCTGTTACTGAAGCATAGGAATCCTACAAATTCCCATAGGAATCTGGAAAACGTACAAATTGTTAAGGGATCCCCGAAAGAGACTTGTTATTACTTTTGTTTATGTTAATGGGAGAATGAATTAACAACAAATATGCGCACAGTAAAAGCTGTAAATTTCCTGTCTCAAAATCTTTTCTCCCTTACTTAATACGAGGTTACCTGGGGCTTGCTGTTGGTCCTGTGCTGGAGGAAGCCTGTGCATCAGAAACAGCCAGCAGGCTTTAACTCATTCCACCCCATGCCTCAGTGATGAGGCTCTTTCCCCACATCAGGTATGTACTGTAGTTGTACACAGTCTTTGACACATTTGCATCGGATGGCTTGACAAAAAATGGGGATGGAAGAGACAGGACTCTGTCTACTCAGTTTTCTGCCCCACCAGCTGGCTGCCTGCTTAGGAGCAGAGTATCTCAGTCCCCTCCTTAGGTAGGAAAGATGAGCCGTATCAAGCCCAGAGTAGTTCTTCCTTGCTCGGATGTAACGCATTTATTCTTTCAAATACCAGCTTGTTGTTCTTTAGCTGGAATGCCCTAAATTTTATTACATAAACTGACCATTGCTCAGATGAAAACAGGATTTCTTGCTTAACAGATATTCTGAGCCTAAATGTGTGTTTGCATGAACATATATACTTTGCCTTGTTTGTACAATGCATAAAATTTGCCTAAAGTTGTAGGAAGAATTGGTTGGGTTTTTTTTTTGTCTTTTGAACATGAAGAATGTGTGAGGAGAATGTCAAAGCATCTAAAGCTGACATTGTGATAGTCATCTGGTATAATTATCAAAGTTTAAATATTCTTCAGATGCATGTATGTGGTGACACTTCTTGTAATGACATTTGTATCTATATTGAGTGTGTATCTGTATTGAATTTATAGATTTTTAATTCTTCGTTTGCACTGGAACTACCTAAAGCCTAAATCAGCACAGGTACATATCTATGAATCTTCATCAGTGATGGAAAAGCCTTGATGTGTGGTCAGGAAACGTCATAAAAAGAAATAATAATCTGGCTTGTATGTTTACTTAGAAAATGAGTTTCCTGCTTAGGAACATCAAATGATATTGTAAGTGTAGAACAGTTAAAGTAATAAAAAACCCCCCAAAACAACAGTCCTGTGTTGACCACATAAAAAGTAGTCAGTCAGCTCTAGGGGAAGAGCATGTTGGCATTCCTTGACAGCAGATGGGTCTCAAATGCTTAGTGCTGTCTGGAATGTTTTTTTACCTACCTACTTTTTTAATGTTAACTGTTGGGAGATAAAAGGTAAGAACTTTTGTTTTGTCTCGATACAAAAACATCTTTTCTTTCTCTTAAGATGAAAGATTCAGGGCCATGTTACTCATACAAGCTGTCTTGTTGGAACAAATGCAGTAGTGTTATCACAATCTGATCTGCAAAGAAACAGGTTATGCTCAGCAGGGACAGACTTATTCAGATGTGGATTTACTTGAAGGTTGAGCTAGTTGTGTGCTCAGCTTCCTTTTTTCTCCTTCCAGTAGCCACTGTACTGGAAAATTGTATGTTTTCCTTGGAGTCTCTGGCTTTCCATCTTGGGTGTTTTATGGTTCACAGAAGGTTTGAAAGGAAGGTGTGATGCTGTGCAGAACTGAGGAGCAAAGAGACTATCTATCGTCGGCCTTGTGTTGCCATTTATAAGTCCCTTGATGACTCAGCCCCTTTCCCACTCACATTATGATTGCATCCTACCTCTTTCTCATGCTTAAGAGACATCTTCTGTGTAATGATTATTCACATTATAATTGTCTGGGGAAACAGAAGCAGTTGCATGCATGGACTATCTAAATATTTTCTTGCTGGGTGGTTTGTCCTATTTATCCATAATTATGCTGGTTTCCTCAGTGACATGTGGCTTTGACAAAGGGACAAGGAGATATAAACAGTCTTTATGCTTTATTCAGAGAAACAGAAAGCTTATTTACTACAAATTAATATTTTTTTGTGTATTAAAAATTAAAATAGCATAAATTGTGACACTGAAGAGGCTTTATTTCCACTTTCTTCAGTCTGCAGAGCAAGGAACGGCTGCATATGAAACAGCAGTATGGTTTCATTTTCCATCTGGTCTTCTCTATACTGTGTTAATATCGTGGTCAGTTTGCTGAGTGTTGCTCACACGTCTAAACGCTTTTGTTATCTGGTGAAGGAATTTGAACTCTTTTAGTTGTGGGAGTTGTATGTCAGATGGGAATGAGCAATATCTTCACCTGGCACAAAGAGAGGAAGCACTGTTACATATCTTCTATTGGTTATAGGTCCCTGTATGGATAAGTGGTACGGGTCAAGAGTAAAATGAATGCTCACAAGGTCCCACATCAATATATCTCCAGTGGGACAAGAAAATCCATTGATATCCATTCACATGTGTGTGTCTATGTGTATGTGTACATACATGCTTATTGCAGGGGGGTTGGACTAGATGACCTTTAATGGCCCCTTCCAACCCAAACTATTCTATGATTCTATGTGTATGTGGGTATGTATGTATGTATGTAAAATCACAAACTTGCACTGTACAGGCAGAAAGCAGTCTGTTCACTTAAAGCATTCTCAGTCTCAGAATGGAATTGCAGTCTAAAGTGTGAACATTTACAAATCCAGGTACAAAGAGCATATGCCTTCCATCTTCTGTCAGAAAAATGCTGGTGTGTGCATGTGGTGCTCTGAAAAGTTCAAGGGTGGTTGTAAATACTTTCCATCCCATTCTGAGTACTGGTCTCAGCGTAATCTTTGCCAGCGTAACATTTAGACAAAAGCTTTTAGTCATGAGTTAGGGCTTTTTGTTAGTTAAACAAACTCTCCAAATATATTGGAAAAAGAGCTTACCTGCACTCTTATCCTTTACACTTTCTCATCCTTTACTCAGCTCAGTGCACTGGGGCCCATGTAGCCAAGGCTGACCTCTGAAGAAGTGTTGCTTCCCTCTTCATCATGAACCCTTGCTGTGCCTCTTCTCACCTAGGCTCAGTTATCTCAGGAGCTGTTGAGGTGGCTGGTCAGAGTTTGTAGGGTTTGTTGTTTTTTCCCCTTCCTTATCTTCCATAGAAATGGATAGACAGTGTCTGCGCACAACAATCCGCAATGGGGTGGCTTATTTCCTCTGCTCTGTGGAGGACAATACTTTGTGGGACCTCGGAGACTGCTGCAAGCCTGAACTGAATTTGTGCACCCACTGTAATAAAGCATCTCCTATGCGTTGGGACAGGAGGCAAATGTGGGTCAGGACTTTTGATGGGCTCGTGAGTTCACTGGGACTGAGAGCATGACGACGCTGTTAATGATGCTTAGCTGTAGTGGTGTGGCTGCTGGGACACAAGACACACAACTCTAGAACTAATAAAATACCACAGAGTTTCTGAAATGCGCTTCCTGAAATGTATGTGAAATTGCAACCATCCATCAAGCTAAAGTCTCACCTGTTAGAGTTTTGTGTGTCGGTCTCATTCTTCAAGCTGAACAGAGGACTCAAATATAGTTTTGTACAAATGTTATCACCTCAGGCCATAACAGTACAGAAGTTTATAGGACAGCCTGGGTAAGATCTCATTAATACTTGGATGTAATATATTGTAAGAAAAGCAGAGAACAGAAGAAAAATTTTGGCTCATTAGGATATGTATTTTCCTCTGAGTCAGACTGGGCCAAATACACCTGAGGGAAGTCTTTATTTCTGAAAAACTGGGGAAAAACAGAATAGATTTATAGAAGTTTGCAAGTGCTCAGTGATGTACTGCTAAATTAAACTTTTTCCTGTTAAAAAAATGTCCATAGTACTACTTCCCGGAGTTTGTCTGGTGTGTTTTTTAAGAGGGGTTAGCTGTGGTCTGCTTGAATTTAGCCAGAGGGAAAAATCCTGACATCTGTGAAAGCTGTGATAACCTAGAAGCATCCTCCTTGTGTTCCTGAAGGCTCAGTGGTGGAGGCTTCATTTAAGACTCACTGAAGCAACAGTGTCTGCTTTCTATTTTTGGTGAGGTTTCTGTGTGTAAAGAGGAACTATATAATAAACTTTTATTGTATACCCCCTTCTATAGCAAAGCCCATCTTTACAGTTGAAATGTTAAATATTTAACTTCCTTGCATGTCTTCTGTGCTGCAAAGAAATGCTTGTTCTGAATATTCATTGGCATTTTCTGTAATTTCTTACTCTGTTTTCAGTTGAAGATGAAACAAACCGTATGTTGCTCTAATCTCCTTAAAATATTATTTTCTTTAGACAATCTTAAATGCTTTTGCATCTGTGTTCAAACTGCATTTCTCTCTGTCATCATATATATCAACATTGTCGGAGCGGAAGTAATGTTTGGAAAGTTAGCTTGAACATTTTACCTGGACTCTATTTGTTTCCAGTCTGCTCTTCTCGCCTGTAGCATGTCCTGCCCTGCCTGCTGCCTTTTTTTGACGTTGGGGTCCTTTCCCAAAGAATATGTAGTTTACAAAGGCGTATTCCAGCAAGGCCAGGAACACAAACACAAAGCACCCCATCAGGTAAATATCTATTGCCTTGACGTAGGGAATCTTTGGCAAAGTCTCCCTGAGGTGGGTGCTGATGGTGGTCATGGTCAGCACAGTTGTGATTCCTGCGAAAGGAAGAAAAAGACATTGACTAACAAGACAGGGAAGGAGATTTGAGCATGAAAGGTGTAATGGCAGCATTGCCCACCTACCATGCACTTCTCATGCAGATGGCTTAATTATGTGATCAGATTCTTAACAGCCAAGGCAATGCGTTTTGCAGGACTGGAAAGGAAGATGTCCTTGCAGGCCTGCTGATAGCACCTTCCTTGCCTTTCCATGCAACAGAGGGTGAATGAAATAGCCTTCAAAAATTCTGGCTATCTTGGTACATCTTCCCTTAATTTTTACAATAACTCTGCTAGGGAAGGTATTGTTAGCTGACCTGGATAGCAAAGAGTTGATCACTGTTCTTTCTCTGTGAGGAAATGCTTCTCAATTTGTTTGCAGCAGTAGCCCTGCTTGACACCATAGGGTGACCTGCATCGCCCTGGAGAACTGGAATAAGTATCTAGCTTTTGACTGAAAACAGAGGATTGAAAGGTGCAAGGGGAGCTTCATGAGAAAGTGATGGCCTTTGATAAAGAGAAGGTGATATACTTGTGCCAAACAGGCTTTTCCTGTTAACGAGGTGCTTGGAAGTAAAGCGTTTCCATCTCATCATGTTACACATCACTGCAGGATTCTTTCTTTTTTTTTTTTTTGTTTTAGCTCAATGAAATTATTTTTTAGTCTGCTTTAATCACAGGTCATTAATGTATCTAGATAATAGCTCTAGGCACAGATATGATGAGTTGAATTTACAGAGACGTGGGACAAAATAAAAGTGGGACAAAATGGCTTTCTGTCATTCGAAAAGCATATCTGCCTTAAAGTGCAGATGGTGGCAGAAGGTCTTGGTTCTTATGGTAAGTTGTAGGAAAGAACATGGTATGGGAAATAAGCAACTATATAGGTAAAACAGGCTTATTTGGTATAAGCTGGTATATCTCCACTGATGCCAGTAGGATCTTGTATATTCATTCCAGCCACAAGTCTGGCCTAAGAGGATGCTTTTTAACATCAACAAAATGTTGATGCAGCACAATGTAGAAACCCTTAGATACCTGAATTTGACCTTTACGCTTCAGTTTGGAAGCAAGATACTTCTGGCCTGATGCAAAGACCATTATGGCAACTGGAAGTCAGTCAGGATCCCAGCCTAACTGCAGAGTAAGAGCTTCAGATATAGGCACGGTGACACCTGCCTGCCTTCCTGACTGTGAAGACCCTACGCTGCATGTGTAAGATCACAATTAATGCTGGTGCAATCAGCTGTATGGATTTGGTGCTACTGTATTCAAAGGCAACGAGTATCTATGTAGTTCAGTGATTTTGAAAAGAAGTTACCTAGAGCAACTCTGGCTGCAGAGGCATCATAATTGATCCAAAAAGATACCCACGACAGAATTGTGATCAGCGTGGAAGGCATATAGGTTTGCAAAATGAAGTATCCGATATTTCTTTTAAGCCGGAAGCTAAGTGATAATCGAGGATATGCTCCTGAAAGAAAGAAGTCATATAAGACTAATGCCTAACAAAAGTTAGACACTGATATTTCTGGATTGGGGAAGGTGGGGGGAGCTTTTTTAACTAGCCAGTGCTTACCTGTCGTAAATTCCACTCTCTTTGATACCATCTTGTAATCAACAATAGAAAATTGTGGGAGCTCGATGTTATTAACTCCCGTTACTGCCGACTCTCCTCCATTCCAGTAAAATTCAATATCATCAGTGGTGTATCCATCTGAAACAGAGGCACAATTTGATTATTGATTTTTCTTTTTGTTTTATTACTTGGCTTAAATAGTTGAGGTTAAAGTGGAAGGAGCTGCCGTTAATCAGGAATTCAGCCTTCTGTTGTGTGACACTTCTGTTACACAGAAGCCATGTAGCCTCCTCTGTACCCAGGGGAAGCTTCTAGGTATGGAAAGGGAGAAGACAGAAAACAAGGACAGAATTTAAGATTAAAGATCAATTTTTAGCTGCCTCTACTACTACTACTACTACTACTACTACTACTACTACTACTACTACTACTACTTTTCATTCAGGCTTGAGTTGCTCAGTTTACCAACAGACTGATATACCATCAGCAAAACTTTTAAACTCTTTAGGAGGAGCTCTGACAGTAAAACCAGGTTCAGTTCCCAGCTTTGCTTTTGATTTCCTATGCAGGCTGTGACAAAATACAGAGCTCAGAGCCAGTGGAGGCAAAGATGATTCTAGAAGAATTCAGATGCCTGTACATGACAGGCATGACAATGTCTGTCAGAGCTGTAGGTATCCCTTTGATATTCATGCAGCATTTTATATTTTAATTAGATCATGCCATCTTTGATCTTCTGATATCACAGAACTATTTCCTGTCGATTCCAAAACTGGCACGTTTCTTCTCTTTCCTTTTAACAGTGACGTTGATTATTTATCATTTAATTAAAAATTAATTTGCCATTCTACCACCGGGAATGTTAACATTATTGTTACTATTTTCAAAAACATTTCGATTAAACTCAAAAGTGACTGAGTTTCAAAAAAGTCTCACAATTGATGACATTTTTGAACTAATATTTAAACTAGTTCCAATTGATTGCATTTTACTACTTTCTCCAGATACCCAAAGGAGAGAACAACATCTCATCTATTTTTAGACTTTTCCTTCAGGTGTTAGATTTAATCAGGTTTAAACCATATAACACAGATCAAATAAAAATATACGTTTGAACTCAAAGCTTTAGAAAACTTGACAGTAGTTTTGCCAGCTGAGCCAACCGTAGCTTCAGAAGCCTCTACAGAGTTAGGAACTTATCCTTTCATATGCGCCAGTAACGCAACTTCTAGATAGGAAAATTAGCCTTGAGATGTCTTTTCCTATGATAGTGCCTGGTAGGAGCCTTATCTCTGGAAGGCTGACCACATGCAGAACAGGTCTGTAGTTTCCCTGGTGACAATCACAGAAGCTCTCACTACTTGCTGCCAGGCTCAAGGGACTGCTTGGAAAGCCTGCGATTATTGAACAGATATCTTTCGATGCAAATGTACAGCGATGGGCTGAACTAAGTGTTCACATATCTGATTTGTGAACTGCTCAGTGCCGTGGTTTGCTAACTATCTGAATTGCTCCCCAAACCGTACTAACCTGTGTAATATGGATCGCTGCTGTTTGCCTAAAACTTCTGTGCTTCCCATTACTTATGCTAATTTTTTTGAAATGAACCATCCCAGGGCGGTCACTCACGCAGGGCTCTCTGCATGGCTGGTTTTCATTCCTTCCAGGTAGAAGCCAAAAGCTTTCCACTGCAAAAGGTCAAGGTAGCTGCTTGGTAATGGGACTTCAGTAGCTGCTTTAAAGGCATTGCACACAATCCACAGGGCCAACATGAGCCACATGTAGGGTGTAATACAGAATGACTGAAGGAGGGAATGAAGACTGCTAAGTCTGTTTAAAAGGCCAAGACTAAGATTGTCAAGGAAGTGTTAACTTTATTTTCTTGCAAATCTGTATTATAAAAAAAATCTCTCTTGAATGTTTTCCCTTTTTAAAAAAGATGCAGCAAAACAGAGGAAATGGTAAACTGTCACCTCATACTGAAAGGGTATTGATTATGTGTAGACTTGACACGACACAGACTTCCTGTGCATGAGGTAGCAGCCATAGCTATTTCTTTGTCTTTAGGGGCTAGAATTAGAAGGAAGAAGGGTGCAGCACTACCCAGGAGTTTCACCGGTACTTGCTGCATAGTCACAGGTGAAGGTTTAGCTGTGAGAAACCTGGATTCTGCTTCAGAGTTTGGAAGAAAATAGTGAACCTGATTCTTCTGTTCTGTGCCATCAGCTGGGGCCCTTTTTACACCCGTCCCTCCAGTTCTGCTCCATTTGTGCTGCTTCCTCGGCCAGTGCTTGCGGGGACCCAGAGCAGCGAGAGGAGCCGTCTCCAGTGCTCAGCAAGTCCTGACTTTATTTGCTGTCTCCTTCGGCAGCCTCTGCCAGCATCCCTGCTGTTCCTCTGCCTTCTTGACAAAAGAGGGAATAGTTTGGGCACCTTATTGCAGATAAAATTCCCTTCCCCAAAGGTGAATTATTGTAGATTTAGTTGCTAAAACCATAATGGTACCAAATAAACACCTGGGATATCACAGGGCAGATTTCAAAAAGAAAACAGGCACATCTTCCTACAAGAGGATTGCACCATGTTATTGGTGCAGCGTGTGGTGATTCTGGACCTTCGCAAAAACAGATTATGGGAGTTTCATAATGTAGGCAAACTAGTTTTTCACTAGTCTTGGAAAGGTTTCTGTGACTTTGGCTACTAAATGAAAAGTAGACCTACAAGATTATAAAATCAACTGACCAAAAGCATGGAAGATTTCAGCTGATGACAAGCCATCACTGCTGGCAGGCCACGTCTTTAACTTCTACAAACTTAAAAAAGACTTCCAAATACTACAAAAAAATGGATCTAGTGTGAGCTACCACTGTTTCTAATATGCTGATTTTTTCCTTGAATTTACTCTCGTTAAAGCTGAGGGAAATGATGAGAAAGAGATAGTGATGTTTTTCAGTCAGGAGCATTCACATTTTTTAGCTCTCTTTTTAGAAGAGTAATTGAGCAGGAACATCTTCCTGTGGTTTTGCATAGAGAGAAGCTCAATACAATCGTGATTTCCTTGACAGTCATTGTAATAACTCTGTTAGACACTAACAAGGTGTAATCTCTCCTCAGGCAGTCCATTCCCTGACATGATATGATTTTTGTTGTGTGATGCCCTTCATTATGTGCTTCACACATTGTTCTAGGTGTGTGAGAGGCATTGCTTTCGTGACTGACGATGACTCACAGATGCAGGGCTTGGAGGCCCTCATGTTCCACAGGCGTCGACATTGCTTTTTGCTTTCCAAACTAGCAAACTCGAGAGGAACACAGTTGGCTGCGGTTTAAAGGCTGGAACTGATCTCATCTCTGAGCAGAGTTAGCAGAGGACAGATCACTCCTTCTTTTTGAAGTGCATGGTGCCTTCAAGTGAGGAGCCGTAGCAATGTAAATTAAGAAACATTCAGTGTGGAGCAGCACTAGCTTCTGGCTAGCAGGCAATGATAAACCCTCGTTTCTGGCAGCATATGCCTTTGACATTTACAATGGAAGAAAAGCTATTTCAATGCTAGAAAAAGTGGGTCTAGCCTGTGCAGTGGCCAGCTCTAACACGCTGATTTGTTCACTGAACTTATCTGTACTGCCCAGGTATTCCCTTGGCAGCTTTTTTTTTCCATGTGATCTTTTTCTTTCTGCGTACGTATCCATGTCACTGCTTTAAAGGGATGCCTCTGCTTTTGTGACAGAGAGCACAGTACTTACAACTGGACGGTGATGTCTGAACACAAATGTCACAGAAGTCAAATATTGGGAACCCGAAATATTTCAGTTATGTTCATAATAGTTGTTAAGAGTGGTTGCAACTTTAACTGCAGAAGTCCAAAATTACCTCCCCGTATATAAAAGACCATGGCATTAATAAGGCCAGCAGGTCGAGGGAGGTGATTCTGCCCCTCTACTCCGCTCTGGTGAGACCCCACCTGCAGTCCTGCGTCCAGCTCTGGAGCCCTCAGCACAGGAAAGACATGGACCTGCTGGAGCGGGTCCAGAGGAGGCCACAAAGATGATCAGAGGGCTGGAGCACCTCTCCTCTGAAGACAGGCTGAGAGAGTTGGGCTTGTTCAGCCTGGAGAAGAGAAGGCTCTGGGGAGATCTTATTGTGGCTTTTCAATACTTAAAGGGGGCCTGTAAGAAAGAAGGGGAAAGACTTTTTAGCAGGGCCTGCTGGGATAGGACAAGGGGTAATGGTTTTAAACTAAAAGAGGGGAGATATAGACTAGACATAAGGAAGAAATTTTTTACAAGGAGAGTGGTGAAACACTGGCACAGGTTGCCCAGAGAGGTGGTAGATGCCCCATCCCTGGAAACATTCCAGGTCAGGCTGGATGGGGCTCTGGGCAATCTGATCTAGTTGAGGATGTCTCTGCTTATTGCAGGGGGTTTGGACTAGATGACCTTTAAAGGTCCCTTCCAACCCAAGCTATTCTATGATTAATAACATTTAACTGATTTAATAACATGAGTTAATCTAATGCAGTTATGCCCATTCCCTAAAAATCAGAATCGGCTTCTCCGCGTGGGAGCCGCCTGCGGCCGAGCTCCAGCGTGGCTCTGAAGCCACACGCGGGCGGCTCCGGAGGGCCCAGGGGAAGCGTTTGGCTCCCCGGCCCCGCGTGTCCCCCACCGCGGCGCGGCGCGGCCGAGAGGCCACGGGG
Source organism: Phoenicopterus ruber ruber (assembly GCA_009819775.1). Lineage (NCBI taxonomy): Eukaryota > Metazoa > Chordata > Aves > Phoenicopteriformes > Phoenicopteridae > Phoenicopterus > Phoenicopterus ruber. Next base: position 29,322,629 of record CM020218.1, on the reverse strand, counting down.
GGGCGCCCGCGCTCCGCGGCGCGGCGGGGCCTGCGCGCTGCCAGCCGCCCCCAGCCCGCTGCCGCCGCCGGCCGCCCTCCTTCGCGCCTCGGCCCGCGGCGGCCTGGCTCGCCGGGCCCGAAACCTGCGGTCCCCAGGGGGGTAACGCCAGTGCCGAACTCGGCCGGGACAGCGATCAGCGTACGTGAGAGGAGGGCCGGGTTTTGGGATGGTGTCAGCCTGGTGTCAGCGGCTGCGTCTCGCGGCTGGGCTTCACGCAGAGGATGCGGTGGGAGTGAAACACTTGAGCTCGGTACTTCTGGAGCAAACGTGGCCTGGTTTCTGGGCTGACATCCTTAGCAGTCTAGCCCACTTCATCAAACAAATTCCCGAGGATTTCTGTGTGTGCTTTTGTTGACCTAAATAATAAGTGATTGCTAACATCTTTTTTTTTATTAATAAAGCTCCCATGAAAATTATTTGATCTATTTAAGCCTTTGTTTGCTTGCTAGATTCTTTTCCAGCTTCAAAACCATTAAAATACGTTTAATTGCCCAGCTCAAGATATTAAACTTCTGCTTCCTAGAAAATAATGTCTAGAAATGATAATACAGTCCTTGATGTGCCAACACTTCTTTTTTTTTTTTTTTTCTTCTAGACCAGCAGCTAAAAGTTTAAGTGAGAACACTTAGGCAGAAGTACCACAGATCTAAAAAATAACCAGATTCAAGCATGGCAAGAAACAGGTTATGTATAAAACTTGCAGTTCAGCGAAAAAATATAGTTTAGAAAAGTTGCTGACATTGTGATACAGCCAAGGTTAATAGTATATTAGATGTTGATGTCACCAAGCTGTTTTATTTTCCACCAGAGCCCTTACCATCTCAAATACCTCTGGGATAAATAAAGATCTGTTTTACATTAACTTAACAAATGAAGTCATGGTTCTACTATTATTACCAATTCCACGGAGGTGTCCAAATGGAGCACCATTTTTCTGTCTGGTTCTCCAGGGTAGGCAGCTCCGAAACACCCGGTAACAGGGTCTCTGCCTTAGGGATCTGAGTCTAAATAGGACATTTCAAAAGAATATTTCCACTCTGTGTGCCCGAAATCATTTGGCCTTGTGTAAGGACGTGAGGCTGGAACCCAACCCTCTTCTATCACTACTGGATCATCCCCTTCCTAACAACTTAGCATTCATTGCTGAATGTATTCTAACAGTATCATTTTTCTTGTTTCACACAGTTGTTATTCCTATGACTGTACTCAAACAGGAAGATAAAGCATTTCTTCCACACACCACTGAGGTGGTCCATACACTGGTAAAATTATTGTACTACTTCAGCTTAAACCCAACATGTGAACAGGGCACCGTGGATCTGAAGATGTGTTTTGGAAAGCAATCTCACTAGTTAACATTAAGGTGATAGAACTACTTGAAAAGGCTCCCTGCCACCTGTGTTAGAGTGGGTGTTTGTATCTATAAGTGACTTTTTTTTTTTTCCCCCTGAGAAATACTTTCTATAGGCAGATGGCAGATTGTAACTGGGGATATGAGTCAGAATTTAGCCTAAGCAATACTGACCCAAATGAAAACTTGGTTAGACTGCTGGAGTACTACAAATTGTCAGTTATTTAAGAAGGTTTCTCAAATAAAAATAAATTTAACATATGGGGCAATCTGTTCCATCCCAGTTGGAGACATCACTTCCTATCCATTAGAAGCAGAAAACAAATGTTATTACAGCATAAAGTCACTCTTGCAACATCCTAATGTAGTTCAGAGAGTGAATTATAACCATGCCTCACTGTGCAAACACCTTTAATAGTGGTTCATTGTTACTCGTTATAATTTTTTACCCCTCTAACTTTTAAAGTCTCATTTGCCAGTGAGACTTGATACAAGGTTGAAAGTCCTTTGGGAGAGGAATTGTTTGGTTTTGCTTAATATCTCTTTAATGGCTAACACAGCAGGACTTCTCAGTGTCACCGTAGTCTCCATAGATGGAAACATTGAAGGTCTCTGGATAAGTAGTCAGACTTGTACCGAAAATACCTTACCAGTTTATTTGTCTCCTTCTACTGGTTGATGCCAGTGATGTCAAAGGACCTACTGAGCCGAAAATAAATATAATGCAGTGCACAATCAGAAATACAGATTAGTATGTTTCATCTAGTGTGGCTTTCATGTGCAAGAGTACCTCTTATAAGGCATACTGGTATTTTTATTTTTTTTCCTGTTCACTAGTAAGAGTTTCCTTCTCATTAGCTATAACCAAACAAACCAAGGAATTATTAGGAAAGGAAAGGAGAGAAAATGCAAAATGTTTGCATTTTCATATGCTTTCAAATTCATGTTGTGCTATATCTTGACTATTATATGCAGTTTTCTTTCTTTCTCAAAAATAGCTGTACTAAGTTGTCTACAAAAAGGGCCACTGAGATGATCAAGGATAGACTTGCTTCCATTGAAGGAAGGACTGACTGGGTCATGATTCTTCAGCCTGGAGCTAAGGTGGCTGAGGGAATGTTAGAACAAAAGTCTGTAAGATCCTAAGTTAGCACGGTGAGCTTGAAGAGGACATGGTTATTCACAATCCCTCACACTTCCAGACCAAGAAAGCAACAAATCGTATTGTCTAGTGGCTAGTTTGAAAGAAATAAAGGGAAACACAACGTACAGATGAACTGCAGAACTCATTGCACAAGGTGACGTGAGTGTCAAAAGTTTGCGCTTGTTCAGAAGATATCATATATTCACAGAATAGAAATCTATCCAGGTTACTAAACACAATGATACTATTTCTGACTTGAGGTAGCAAAGTGCAGAACACTTAGTGGAGGAGTTTACTGGGGAAATACCAGCATGTATACCCTATGCTCTGTTCTAGCTTCACAGATGTGTACTGCTGGCCACTGTCAGAGACAAGATGATGGGTGAGATAGACGTTTAATCTGAGACAGTACAACAGTTAAGGGTCCGACATGTTCCACTGCAGCCTCATTTGCCCGTCTCATGTCTTTCACCTTCACAACTCACATTTTTACTTCATCACTGGAGTGATGATTTTTAGCCTGGTGTTGAGAGCCTCTGACTCTACACATCTTTGTGTAATTCATGTAAATTGAATTGCAATTAGAAAACCTTGTTCATGCCCATGCATTCAGTGCAGTAATAAGTAAGCTGTCCATAGTAGCTCAGTGGCCAAAATGTCACTGAAAACTCAGAGGTCTCTCATATGCAAATGTTTAGCCAGCAGTGCCAGTGATTTAATTTTGGACTTGAGACATTTTGATGATCTGTTGTCTCAAAATTAGCAGCAATGATGTTGCTTTTTAAACTTTTTTAACAAAGCAAGTGTGCAGCATGTGCTCCTGATGAGTGTGTGCTTGTGCAGACTAGATGTTTGCGTAACTGTACATTTAATGTACAGATTTATGGATCAGCCCTGAGAAGTACAGCCATCATACATCAGTTTCTATAGACCTTTAGCTACTTTTGCAGCTTATAATCTAGTCTGAGTGGGTCTGAAGCGTGGAGTTTTAAAATGGTACTTTGGTTCCTTTGGTAGTTACAACTGCTGAGGATCTGTTTGTTCAACTGCTTCCACGTTTCTCGCTTCTTTGCCTGAATCCTCTTCTCCTGTGGGATTGAAACCAGCAGAGTTCTGAAGTCACACTGTCATGTTGTCTAAAGGCTAGTCAACAGCGTCCAGGGCAGAAGCTATGCATGAGGAGATTAACCCCAACAGTTTCCTTGCCTTGTATCCAGGTTCACTTGCTGCTGGTACAAGACTGTCCTTGAGAGGTCGGAGCTGGGAAGAGAGGGGTTGTTTCTTTCCAGTAGCAAGTGTCAGAAATCCCAGTCGTCTTCTCTTGCTTTTGTTCTGCGATCCCTTTTTCCTGAATCTGTTTTGAGCTTTCTTCTTCTCCTTTTGAATGGACACTTATACTGGATACCAGCTATGTCTCAATCTGCAGAAAGCTGAACTAAAGCTCCTGGCCTCTTCTGGTGAGGTTTGCTTGCTTTTGTTTTCCTCTTTCTTTTTATCTTCTACCCTTCATTCCCCCCTGGTTTGATGAGGAGGGAAAAAAATCAATTTTCAAGAGCAGCAAAATGCAGACCACAAATTGTTTCTACTCCGATCCTGGCAGCACAGGCTGAGAGTGCCTGACTCGGGATGAGAGACCTTGGCGTGTCGAGAGAGACCTGACCTCTCCTGGAAGCCCCGTGTTGCAGTCCCTCACCTCTTTTGCTAACTCAAAGGACTTCCACACTTTCACACGAACCAGACTAAGGTAACTTGCTTGCAGTGCTGCCAGGAGCACATTTTATGTAGAATTTGTAAGTCTGATGCAAATTACCTTTTTTACCCTTCAGTATCCTCCTCTTTCTTTCCCATCTGGAGCGGCTGTACAATACATGGCTCTCCTAGTCTGAGCTATGATCCTGGAAGTTTTTTCTGACTTGTGTAGCTTTACAAAGTTAAAAAGAGAACAACACTATTTATAAGCACATTATGTAAACATTAGCAACAGAGGTCCAGCTGCTTAGCATTCAATTATTTTAGTTCAGTCAATATTGCATGGTACATAGTTTTGTCTGCTCGTATTGTAAACACATCTTGCCCTTGAGCACTTATTTTATTTGACTAATTAAGATCTACTTCTAAGTGCTCCCATTTTGTTGCCAGGCAGACTCCCCCAATTTTAGATACAGCTGTTGTGCTCGGTGAAAAAGGCATTTGAAATCCAGGTCCATCTGGTTTGTGCTCCATCGTGTCAGGCCAAAACCTGCTCTTCTTTAAGGCGGTAGAGCCTTTGTTTTCAACAGGACCCAGATGGACTGTAGATGAATAAGGACACAGCATGTTTCTTACTTCCACCAGCATGGTTTATGCACCTTATATTTCTATGCAATATCATGTTCTCCTATCCGAGATAGTGAAAATCCTTTTAAAATTTTAATTACTTAATTCAGGTGCTTAAATTTTTCAGAGAGGTAAATACTGAGGCAAGGGCAAGGCTTGTGTACTTGGGCTTTTTAGATAAATGATGAGAATGAAGTTTTGATGGCAGTCTCACTCACTGTCCTGACTATGTAAGTAGCTGAATTTTCAATTCATGAACAATTGTAGAAAGATTTAAAGTTACACTGAGCTACATTAAATTTTTCATTCAGCCAAGATTAAGAATAATTAAGTGAAAAAGTGCTTTCCTAAACAATTAATTTCAGATAGAAATTTCAACTATTTTGAATTTTGAAAATGAAATGTTGACTTTTCTTCAGAAAATATATTTCACAATGCATATGTATTGTGCATGTATTACACTTTTTCTGCATCCATATTTTGGCAAATACATTACTAAATTGATACACTTCACTGGGGAAAAAGCCTTGCCTGAAAAATACCATGCTTTTCTTTATGATATTGTTACAAGACCACAAAATGAAACATAGATCTATTTGACTGTTGTTTTAAAACTTTGTCACCAATCCACTTGACTTCTGTAACCATAGGTAAATACTAATTCTGTAACTGCCAAAAAATAGGAGCAAGAAAGTCCTACAAAGAAACAAAACTTAAGGAAAAGTACATCCAGATCTGTACTTGGTAATAGATTTATAGCTGTAATGGGAAAAAAAGAGCTTCAGACTGAATTCTGGTCTTGGTTCTATAGAAATGACTCCCATAGCTTATGAAGCTGGGATGGCATTGCCTTCTCTGAGGAAATTTACCTCCGCTAAGGCACTGAGATAAGCCGCCATCATTTTAAACACCTTGACACATACTGCAGCTCACAGCTGGGCTAAGCAGTGTAAGCTACCAGCGGTTTTCAGGCTGCCTGCGTTGCTGACACTGAATTTGTGCTAGCAATGATTTGGAACAAACCAGCCAAACTATGGTAGAAAATAGCAAAATTCTGTTACTACTAGGAAAATATACACCCCTTTTCATCCACAGACTTTAATACTATACAAAATCAATCCATCTCCTTTTTTGTAGGGAGACTTGAAATGCATAAAGGGGAAGTATAGAAGGAATATAGCATACTTTACAGACATGTTGCCTTATTAATTTCACCCTGGCAAATCAATGATAAGCCGAAGGCAGGGCTATGTAGAGAAATGTTAGGCCTTATTAGTCTGATATGACTGTACAGCCTGGGCTGGAAATCAGAATTAAAAAGTTGCATGTTCCCTTGGGCAATGAACAGACTGGGTTCAGGAGTGGAGTACAGTCCTGCACCAAGGGGATGAACGGCTGCTTGGACACCAAGCTCTCCGTGATACTGCTATGGCTGCCATTTTTCTTTAAGCACTAAAGAATGAGTAGGGGATTTCTGTGTCTAAAAGCGTAGGCTAAAGCCAAGGAACAGGATTTTTAGGTGGTTGCTGTTCAAAGTCTGCTTAGTATCTGCAGTTTTGTGTGGAGGCAGACATGTGGCACACACTCAGTGGACTAATACGAGGTGTTAATGGAGAGGCAGGCGCTCCATAGAGGGAGAACTTCCAAGGTCTTACAGTCAAAGGATGCTGAATATTTTTCTGTGTGCCTGATCTTGTTGATAGCAATTCCTGCCCACAGTAAGTGTGTGAAATATTTGAATTACAGGTTGTGTTGCTTTGACCCTAAATGTGAATTCAGATAAGGCAGTCATGCTCTGTGTGGTTTGGATTAGAAATGGTAATATGTTAAATAACCATGTGTTTTCTCAGGAAGAACTCTCTGTAGGTAATTTAGTGTTCATAGGCACTTACAGAACGTAAATGAATGAGAATGGATATAGATTGCTGAGGAGATTAGCCATATATTCTCAGTTAAAAGTAAGTCATTGAGGGTATTAGCCAAAATTGCACTTCACCAGCAGGAACAGATATACTGGATAAGAATCTAGCAACCGTTAGGTGCTGCTTCATTAGCTCAGATCTGTACTTAGAGTAACTGTGCAGCCTTTCCATTTTCCCTGGCCATCAGTACTCTGGCTATGCAGCCCCAATCCTGGTGTCCAGGGTCTCATATGCAATGGATCATTGTCTAATTCAGTTTCCATCTACATGCTGATGGACAGTTGTCCCTTGTACAGAACAGGCTTGCACTCCAACGGTAACAGGTATTCGAAAGCCTGAGGGACACAAACATGCACCTCTCTACACAGATGGTTCCTGCACGGCCGGGGAGATCTGGGCTGTCAGCCTGGGAAACTTGGTGTTGCTATTTCCATGAAAGCCTGATGAATTGAGGGCTGCCAATCACCAGAAAAGATTAATTCAGTGAAAAAAATCATATTAGTATGAATGAACTCTTCAAACACAACTGAAATGCTCGATGTTTTCTTCTTGAAGTTTCCCACACACTGTGGTTTGGTCACAGTGACCGATGTTTCTTTGTACAGGCTTCTCTTGCACGTAATTTTCTTGCTTTAAGTTTATGCATAAGATGAATCTGTACCAAATAAAGCTGTTAGAAGTGGTAGCAGAAAGCTAATGCAGGAAGTATTATGATTTTTTTCTGATGCACTCAGTTCTGTTCTCAGTTCTGCAGAGTGGATTCCTGAGGGCTGGAGGACTCGTATGTAAGTATGCTGCCCACTTAATAAAACTACTTCATGCTAGTGTTGTGCCAGGTCAGGTAAGCAGTCTTTCCACATAGAGACTTGAGTCATTGTGGTTTGCTTATTTGTATTATTGCAGTGTCAAGGAGCTGTAGGTATAGATCAAAACACAGAGTGCATAGGCACTGAACAGAAAATTTCTCAAGATTTATAATATCTGTAAACTCGGATGCATTTGCGGCAAGGCTGCATTCTCACAAATTGAAGTGAATCCATGAGTTCCAGGATCTTCCAATTTGTTCTGGGTTTTGTTTGTTTTATATGGCAATTCACACCTTGGCAGAAGACAAGTAAATACATAAACTGTACTTATGGCTGTAACATCCTAGGACAACTGCATTATCTCAAAGCACAATATGCCAGCTCTTCCAAAAATGTGATATGACCAGGTGCAGAGATTATTTTTCCTGCTGCTCTGACTGCAGAAATACAGACTCATTTAAGAGCACAGCTGTTTCCAGAGAAATCAGCCCCTCCTCTAAATGAACCCTTTTTTTTGAAAAGCAAGCCCAGCTTTTCCTTTTGCTGTTCCCCTGGCCTGGGGGCTGTCAGAGGCTGAAGACAGACCTGGAGAGTCGGCATTCCTCTGTGTGCAACAGAAGAGTGCTTAAGATGATATACCAGATAGGTGACTTGGCTAATTTCATGTGCTTACGCACTGAAATCGTTGAGTGTCAAGTATTTGCTATTAAAATCTATGCATCCATATAGAGACAAGCTATCCATCTTTTTGAAAATAAAAAGGGAAAGTCATATAGACTATACTATCAGCATCTGAGTAACTTCTAAATTTGTGTGCAGTGTAAAAATACATTGTGAAAGTAAAAAAAAACCAACCTGATTTATAGTCCTCCGGGAAAAGAAATCTTTCCAAAGTGTGGAAACAGAGCAGTTGCTGTGGCTTAACACTAGTGTACTGTGAAGAATGAATTATTCTGGCTTAGTGACTGACTTAAAAGATGAGCGGTAAGGAATGACTTAAACTGAGGCAAAAATACATTTTAAATTTTGGTGTGAGAAAAATGAAACATACAGTCCTATTTGGCTGATTTCTCAGTTTCAATATCAGCAAGCTATTTGTGAATCTGCCTCTCAGAGTATCTGAAAAACAACTTGCTCTGCTCCACAGCTCTGTGCTAGTCTCCCTGTCCCCATGATTTTTAAATCTGCTGCTGTTGATGCTCATGCTGTAACTTTAAAACCACTCCTGTTTTGCTGCCAGCATGTTCTCTGCAGCTCTGAAGGATGGCATTTCAGCTGTGTCAGAAGTTAATGTGGATCTACAGACTGCTGTGTGCGTGTGGAGTCTCCATGGGTGATCCTTCTGAGAGTGAATTTACAGCGATACAAGCTCAGTGGGTGTATTCTGCATAGGGTATACGGAGTGACCTAGAGTGTATTATCTGAATGTCTTTAGAAATGATTAAAGCGTGTTTCAAATTGCAAAATATGTTGCGCAGAGAGTAGTATGGGCAGTATATGGGATCACACCAGCAGCCTGTGTGTGCCGATTTCCACTCCTGCTCTTCCTGGGATGTTTCCTATGGTACCGTCTTGCTTGTCTTGTGAGTGTGCTGTGATAAATTGTGCTTTTCTGTTTTTCTGGTGTGAACTGTTTTTTTTTGCTAGGGTTTGTGGGAGCTAGTTGCTTGAATATGGCATTTGATCCATGGCAGAGCCCTTGTGAAATAAGGCATTTTGTGCATGTCATAGCGCAGGCAGCAATGAGAATACAGAAGAAGGCGTGGATGGAGACCCACCTACACACTGGTGAATTGTGAATGCTGTGAATTGGATGAAATGCTGAGAACCTCGTAGCACTTATAGCTGGCAGATTAAGTCAAGATGGGCAGGCAGGAACTCTTCTGCCTTTTGCATTCAGGTAGTGAATGTCAGAAAGATCCCACTGTTTGAGTGATCTGAGTTTTGGAACAGATACCTTGCTCTCTCTTCATAGTCCACCAAATTTGAAAGACATTTAAAGCTGCATATGTATTTTAGAGCAGTTAAAGGAATTGGGCAGGAGCAGAAGAGAGCTCTTATTCCCAGCGCTATGCTGTAGTAACCAGAGACAAGTCAAAAAGTGGAGAAAACGAGTTTTTTTCCCCAGGGTTTGCAGGGCCTGTGGGAAGTGACACATGCTGGGACACGGGTTTATGGCTGACATGTCTCATGGGGGAGCAGAAGGCGTCTGACAGGCGGATGAGTGAGAGAAGCTCTTCATTTACAGATGTGGCAGAACCTAAGAAACTGTGAGAGCTGGGAGCTGCCCTCATTAGAAACATCAGAAAGATCGAATCTCTTAAAAAAGACATAGAGTTGAGCATCCTTCCAGCCTTTGTTTTTAACTGGGAAGGGGCCTTGTAACTGGTTTTCAGAATACTCTGAGCAACGAGCTCCTTTGGGAGGGGAGAAGTTGTGCCTTCTGTGGAAGTGATTTGATATGCTCGGTGAGAAGCAGCAGGATGAGACCAGATGCCCTCTTAGGGGTTTTGGATACTTTAGGGAAAAGACGTGAGTGGATCCAGCTCAAAGCTCCTACTGCCTCAGGTACCAGCACACTCATATTCATTAGTGAATTTTTATTGCCAAGCATGAATAAATTACTAGATATCTGGTGCCTGCAGACAGGCAAAGGGAAAGCTGTCTGGGAAAGCTTGGATTTAAGACAGGTTTTTCATCTTTAATAAAAATAGCCTTTTTTGTTTGAGGTGTAGGTTCTTACATCCTCAGTAGTTCAAATGCAATCATACCCTGGATCAATGCAATCTTGTCTCAAGCAGGGAGCTGTGATAAATCTGTTCAAATCTCGTTCTGTCAGACCACTCTGTGCCAACAGAGGTGATAATGAATGTTTAGGTATGAACACAGTTGTTGTTTTTTCTGGCAACAAGCCATGTAGAGATTGAAGTGGAATATTTCATCGATTCACTGCAATATCACTTTAAGTTGGTTGCACTTTCATCAAAGCATTACATATATTTAGTGTTAGGTCTATTTCTATATGAAGCAGGAACAGCCATAAAAACAATGGAGTCAAGGCAGAACTGCCATTTTCTATACTGTGGCTGACTAAATAAATCTTCCTCTTTTCCCCAGCTCACTCTGTTCAGGTTTCTGTGGGCTTGTTCAGTTCTCCCACACAAGTGAAGTGGTTTCTAAGAGTGGTGCTGACGGGGCTAACGCATGGTTCAGTGTTGCAGTGTTGATCCCTGAATCACGCTGCAGCATCACAGTTGTCATAGAGACACAGATTTTTGAGACCAAAGGGACAGTTCTGCTAATCTGCTCCGACCTGTTGTAAAACACATAGTAGCTTGCCAATAAGTAAGTAACTTTGCCAAATTGGAGCGCAGCCTGACCCTCCCTCTCCCGTGACAGTGAAACACATTTCACTTAAGTTTGGGGGATGCTGGAAGAAAAACCCCAAATGGGTATTTAATTTATTGTCAGAGTGGTGCTGTCAGCACATCATTTTTTTTCTGCTGAGTGAAAGCCAGGTGCAAGCTTAGTCCACAAGGTCACACTGTGATTGTGATACTGGCGACTTCAAAGGAACAAAGAATATTAAAGTAATAGCAATATCCCGTCTTATCTTCTAGGTGGTGCGATGAGGTCAGCACTTGTATTTGTAATGAGGGATGATAGAGTGGGGCAGCTATATGCAGTCAGAAGTCTCTGACAGACAAGCGCTGGGTGACTTAGCTACAGCAGTTTGATGTTACTGTCCCTGATTGTCTGCCCCCTCCTTCTGTCTGCTCCTTTATCAGCCAAGATGTGTGTCTGCATCTCACCCGTGCCTGTCTGGAGCTTGCCGCAGCCACTGCCAGGGATGGTGGGTTTGTGCCAAGGCACTGGGTTGTGAACTGCCGTAGTGGTTGTAGCCCTTGCCAGAGGCTACCTGGTACAGCAGAATTAACAGCTGGGGGATTTAACACCTTATATTGCCAAGCTGACTTCCATCAGAGCTCACGTGAGAGTGCCAAGGAGTCTGGGTAACCTCCAACCAAGTATTAAAAGTCTCCTCTGTCCCAGTGTATGCTAATCTATGAGAAATGGATTGTTACAGATCCCAGCTCTGCTGATGAAGCAGTCCCAGTTATAAAATCCCTTGATTTTGTACACAGAAGTTTCCAGTGGCCACCATGGTATTAGACACTGAAACAGGTGTAAAGCCTCTGATATGGTCTCCCCATCTGGCTCTGCAGAATTTGGAATAAGGTGAACTGCTTGAGCAAAGCCATGAAAATTTGTGTGAAGGAACATGTGCAGCCAAAGTGCTCTCCTCCTCCTAAATGTATACATTTCTCTGGTTGTCAGCTATGCAGACATAACTTCTGCAGTCCTGTAAGATAGCTTCAGGAAAGCTGGAAATGTAATTTTTTAATGAAAATAACCTGCTGGCTCAATATAAGCATGTGTTATCCCTGCATTGGCTGCTCTGCTGGAGGGGTTCGATAATAGGGCAGCATTTGATTCTTTTCCCATTCCTGTGTAGCACAGTTGTTTTGCTTCTGTTTGCAGTGCCTGAAATTACTCACTGGTACGTATTATTAAGGAATACTTCTTAGCACTTTAGATTTTCAGGGATTGTCTTTGGCTGATTTCCACAGCATCCCTGTGAGGTGTACTGACTCACTGGCTTTCTGTTAACAAATAGTGCTATGCTCATCTATTCTTTGAGTGGCTTAAGAGCAGTTCATCTGTGGGACTGCCTGGTTCCTGTGGAGCATGCTCCTTCTGCAGTAGGGGTAAGTCTCCCTTAAAAACACAGGGGAACTCAAGAGAGGGCCAGGTTGCGTGTGCTACAGTATTGGTGTGCTCTGGCACTGCTACAGAGCTGCGCAGCTGGTGTGGATGCACTGGCGAGCACTGAGCTTTTGGAGAGCCAAATGGGTCTCCAGCATAGTTTAGAGGTGGGGAAGCACCCTGGGACAGGGAAAGGACTCACCCAGATGCCACTTTCGTACCAGCCTTTAGGGACGAAGGAGACCCTCCAGGTCTCACGTTGAGGGGGAGCCAGGGAGGGAGAGGGGACAGTGTTTGCAGCAGCTGTCTGACCTCGTATCCATGCATGGTCCAGCCACAGGCTGACCCTGGGTAAATAAGCGAGACTGAGTTGAGGAAGCAGACAGGACTTCAAACACAAGGAGACAGGATGGTGCAGCGTGTAACACTTGTGAACCTGAGTGTAAAATCTGTTTACCCACCTGCTTTCCAAAGGATGCTGTTCAGGGCGCTACTCGGCAGCCCTAGTGGCCTTGTACATGGGATTAGAAGAACAGATAATTCTGATTTGATCATAAAGTTCAGGTTTTTTTAAGGAGTGTTTAACAATGATGTGAAGAACACAGGATCCATCCTGGCCATTGTCTAGTGTCTTGGCATTGGTTTATCTCTTAGGCTTTTGCTTGCTGTTTCTATTGCATGGTCATATTGCTTGTGATTGCACCTGCAAGTATGCACCTCCATGCAAGCCATGCATTTACATCTGCAGGAAAGTGGAGATAGGTTTAATAACTACTCCTGTTTAAATGCAGGATAGATATTTCACATGTCCATACAGACCTTTGGTTTGGTTTATTATTCAGCCTTTGTCTTTTTGCTTAAATTCCAAATTGTCATGTGCATTTTCTACAGGCATTGAACTCTCCTTATACACATATATCTTAATTTCTGAGTTAATTTACAGTGTTTCTGCTGATCAGATCTAATTTAAAGGGTAGGGCTGAGGAAAGGGCCATCCACTTGGAACAAACATTTGAAACAACAATTAAAAAAGCAGATAGAGAAGATTCTCAGTGTGAATTGCGATGGTTTAATTGACAAAAATGGAGCCATGCCAGTTTTCACCAGCTGAAGATCAGACATGTTACTCCTATGTCAGATTACGTGCTGCTGAGAGCTATGAGATTTAGGGCTATTAGTATTGCATAGATTTACACATCCATATAGGTCTTTTTGCTGTCTATGCGTTTAGTTTCATTTATTGTTTTCTTTCTGCATGCATCAAGCTTGCGTGATTACTGGCAGCACCAAGGATAAAAATGCTGTTAAGAAACAAAGTTAAGATTAAAAGGAGGTCAGTGTTACTGTTATTACATTCCTGCTGAAGCCAAGAAGACTGTAGGCAGCAGCAGCAGAAAGTCAGTGGCAGTGGCAACTTAGAGCACATCTCCTCAAAGCAGTGATTATCGTTCAGTGATGGTTTCCTCAAATGGTATTGCTCTGGAAGCTGGTGCCATGTGGGTTAAACTGTATAACTGTACGCAGTATAAAACTGAACAAAACCACTTTCCAGTGCTTTGAAAATGGTCTGACAGTGCACGTAGTGCACAGTATCTATCTAGCAGTGAGAGATGCTGCTTGCTGTTACGCAGACAGTTCCAGGATTGCTTAGTGATTACAGCACCACCTTCCCTGGTCTTTTTATTTAAGGAACAGTTCTGCCCTGGGGTTTATTTAATTCCTGTCTCTCCCAAAATTGAGGTGGATAACCCTTTCTTTCAAAGGTATATTTTTTTAACCGAGAAAATGTTAACAATTTGATTTTCATCCTAGCTCTGTGAAGATCTGCATACTGGCACAGCAGAAAGCCGAGTAGCTGAAGTGCGATGCAAGAGCTGGAAGGAGAGGTTGAGGGTGGGAATCTCATAAACTGGTTCTGTCATGGAAGAAACCGTGACATGCCTGGTGTGTGTGGCACTAACAGAGAGGCAGTGGTCACAGTTATCACCTCTTCACGTCTTTATTCACCCTCTCCACTCTGCCCCCTGGTAGCTTTCAAGGGGATTAATGAGTACTAGGAAGTGCTGAGTACTCAGGACAACTGGCTTGCTTGTACTCAAATGCCTAAGAGACAACTAGGCAGCCTGGCCTTCAGAACTGTGTTCTTCTCCCATGTACATGAACAATAACTTTCAACAGTTTTAGACACGCAGAGGAGAAAAGCTGTGGTGCATTAGAAGGTGTATTTTAGGTGGAGAATTGTCAAAGATGGCAGTGCTCCTGACACATCTACTGCCTGTGGGCTTTCAGTAGCAGCTAAGCATGCTTGTGCTTTTGGAAAGCCACGCAGTTGTTAGGAGAACTGATCTAAAGACTCATGAGAAGTAATGCACTCTGCCAATTTTGGCCTGTTGGCAAATTGTGAATAAAGATTTTGTTGATTTCTTTGGATCGGCTCAACAAGTATTAACTTACCAACATATATATCTTTGGAGACATGAATTATTTATAGCTAGTGTTCAAAAGGTCTGAAAAGCAATTTTCTTTTGGGGATGTGTGACTGGCCACATGAGTGACATGGTATTCTCTCATCCCTGATTGTGTTAGCATTTTAATTGCTTATTTCATCTGATACTAATTTTGATTCTTGATGAGGTCTCAGCGGTAGTATCTAAGTCCATTCTCACTGAGCATTCATCCCCACAACGCTTTGTTTATGTGGAAGCTTGGGAATAAAGAGGTATGAGCCAGCCAAGTGTCAGTCCGGTTTCATTATTTGGGCTGCTAGCTGATAAATGCTCATGTACTTTGATCAGCTTTAGTCATGATTGGGCTGGAGACTTCACATCAACTATCTCCCAGCAAATAAATTCCTGTATGAATTCAGTACGAAGGCAACTTCAGTATGAAGTCACCCATTTTGTTTGCTGTGGTACTGTATATATATATCAATTTCCTCTGCTGACCAGATAGAAAGGTTACTGAAGATGTGTGTCATGCACTTTATTTTGAAAATTAAGAAACGACTCGTTCTCCAAATGCATCCATTCCATGCCCTGTTAAGTTTAAGCCGGAAGATGAGCCAAGCAACAGCAAGCAACATCAAGAAAACTGTTTTGTGCCCAAAAAGGCAGGGAACTGCAAAGCCCAAGGATGAGTATGACAACGCTGCAGCTTAATGAGCAGCTCTGTAGGTCCTGTAAGGTGGTGGATTATGAGACTTGGTCAGAGTTTTGCACTAGCAGCAAGTAGCTGGGGAGATCAGTAGGGTGATGGGCAGCACTGGAAAGGGAAGTTACAACTGCCTACTGCCTCTGCTTCTCGGGAATGGGAAGAAAATGGCTGTATATGTGTTCGTATACAGGGGCATGGCTTTGCGGTGCTTCTGTGAACTTAGAGCAATGTAGATATGGATGGGGCTAACTGAAAGCAGATGTACAGGGAAAGTTAATGCATATTGGTCTAACACAAGTATTCATTACATGCACATCGACTTGGCCCAGCTTGCCACGCTACTGCGTCTGTTGTGGGGTGTTTACTATGGTGCTTAACCAGTATGTCCTTCCAGAGCAGAGACTTCCTTGTACGTGTTGAACGATGAACAGAGACTAAGCTATTGTGGTGGCTCGGGACTGCAGCTGTTGAGGTGCTTCACGGGGAACCTTGACAACACTGGCTCCCTGCTTCGCTTTCCGAGATGTTTGCCTGCAGTGCCAAAACACTAGGGTCTTAAGAATAAAAACCACCAGTTTTGAATCTCTAAAGAAATAAACGAGCAGGTTCTGTTCAAACAATGCTCTCTAGTAAAAATAATTTTCACTAAGCATACTGTGAATGTTTACTTGATGAAATCTTTTGCTGGTGGAATAAAAGGTTTGTTGTTCTTTTAACCTGGCAGAGAATTTCTAAAATCTCTATAAAATGACATTCCAGGAAAAGGAGCAAAAGCAAATAATTCTTGGGGAAACATTTCGAGTTTCTTACCAAACAATTTAAAATTGAAATGAAAAACTGCACCTCCACTGATTTATATTAAGGGTGATATTGATGATGTACTTACAAAACCCAAAAGACTTCATTATAGAGAGTAATTTTGAAGGTATGTGCCCATTTCAATGCTTTACATAAGACGTATTTCTGGTGGCATCAAGTAGAAATTATAAACAAGTATAAACATTGGGCTGAGAGCCTGTCTTGTCTCCCATCAGTGCTCTAGATTGACAGTAGGCTTTTTTCAGTGCCTGACAATTGCCACCTGACAGATCTGTTGCGATATATTACATTTACGTATACTCAACTGATGGAAACCTCTGCAGTTCAGAATAAACTGGAGTCTTTCCCAGTAACATCTTCTAAGCCTCAAAGTGATTTTGTCTTCTTCGGTTTAGACTTATTTATTTTATATTTGTGTTACAATACTATTAAACTTTTTATACATGAATATTACATTGTTTTGGCTCTATGAAAACATTTTTATTTGTCAAATCTAAACAACTGAAGACTAATAGAATCCTTTTGAAAATTGATGCTGTGAACTTTTGGGGAATTTAACTCCTTTTCAGTCCAGAGCAAAATCTTATGAAAACTACTTCCTGGACTTCTGATAACCTTGGCTGGGAGGTGCTACAAACAATGAAAACATTGCTTTTGATGATGACATAGGTGTTAGGAAATGATTTTGGTAAGTAAGGAAGAACCCTTAGTCCTGGATCAGCTTGTTTCTCTGTTTATTTAATACTTCAAACTATCCATCAAAATGGAAGTTCAAATTCTAAAACTGTTCTTTCTCTTCAGTAAGCTGAACCAAAATACTGGATTTGGGGAAATCTGTTAATCCTTTCCAGAACTTGAGAGAGAAGTGTTATTATAATAAAAAATAATTTAAGTCTAACAGTGCAACAGTTGTAATGTGACAAGTGGAAGTTCTTAGAAAATTGCTGCATTATTTTGCCTTGGAGTCTACGTAGCCTTAACTAGTTTGTTTAGACAGATTGCTCTGTGGTGAGTGGCAGCAGCTGGTTTGACCAACAACAGAATGGAAATGCTTTTCAAAAACCTTGATAGGCATTTCTTTAAAGGCTAGCATCATAAAAGATATAAAAGTTAGTTAATGACAAAAATTTGCAACTGCACACCTTGATCCTATGCTTGTGGAAGACAATGGCAAAGCTCTCATTAACCTTGGTGCTGAAGGATCAAGTTGTTTCCTTTTATAACCTCCACGTGTTTTGGTAAGAGTAATTGATCAATCCTCCCACCACCATGTGGGGCAGATGTTAGTCTTGTTGTTAAAGTTGAATGCACTGAGGTGAAGTAATTTATTAAGGTTCTGCAGTGATTAGGCACTGCAGATGGACAGTGCTTGGTTGCTGTCCTCTGATCTAATCATCAAGAAATACCTTTATCCCTTCCTTGACAAGAGATCTCGAAAGACATCTTACAAGCTTAGATCAACCAAATAGTGCGAATTAAACATATTTTGGCTTATGTATTTTAGAAATATATTGGGTATGTTCAGTGTGCAAGCTCACTGGACACACAGTATTTGAACAACTTGCTCCTGTTTTACCTAATCTGCGAATGTCTTTCCATCCACAGCTGTCATTTGGCCAACCCTCTCCCTCCAGTAACTTACAACTTTCAATTTCTAGTGTGCAATTTTGTTCATCCAGAGGATATCTGCGCAGATCCATCATGCAAGCAGCTGTCGTTGTGATCCTGTAAGAGGAGGGTGAAAAAAATAATGAGATTTGAAACCACGTTTTACCTGCTTCAGAAGGCAAGATTTTCTATAGTGGTTTTTCTGCATGTTTAAATACAGAATAGTTATGCACATGGATTCCTGGCATACAGGCTTTACATAGTTTGTAAAGCATGATTAAATAATTTATACAGCACAATATAAAGCATCAGAGCATATGCTGAATATTGTAGAGCAGGATTTTGACTGAAAACTTTACGTGCAAAAGTGTACAGTGTTTTGAAGAACATTTACTGAGATTTCTACTTGGACATCTTATTTTCAATACGTTCTCAATTCAGACATCTTCAAATTGTTTTGCAAATTGTTTTATTTATAACTCATACCGCTGATAGCTTTCTTTTTTCATTTTCTTGTCACCTACTGCTGTTTTAATTTTGTCTGATATGTATGTGCATTTTCATCCATGCTGTGGAAATATTAGTAAAATCCGAGTCATTATTTTTATGATTTCATAATCAGTTTATCATTAGCTACGATAATTGAACATCGCCTCTTAAAAATGGCATGAGGCAATCAAAAACTTTTGAAATGTGACATTGTCTGGTGGTTACTTAATGAACATTGAGAGTAGCTACAATTTAGGCTGGATCTCCCAGATCCTTACTCCTTCTAGAGGGCATATGAGTTGACATTCAGTCCCTGAAGGTATTCTCCATAGCCTAAGCTTATTTGCAAGGCAGTTCCTCTCCTTTTGTTAGACATAAATCACAGAGCATCTAAGCAAATGCTTGCTGATAAGCCTGTGACGCTTGGGAGGAAGGTTAAGCGACTGTGTGAGGATAGGGGTCAAATTATAGCTTCTTTTCAAGATCTCTTTGAGAAAGATACTCATAGCGGTGCTTTCAAACTCACAGAAGTGAGTGAGCTCCTGCATTTGCCTTTTTCATGATAGATGGGTTTTTAAATGCTTATAAAACTTCTGAACTTGTGAATGGTCAAACTTGGCTTGTAATTTTATTGGTCTCTCTCCAACAATTCCTACCTGAGAAAGGCAGATAACCTTTTTTCTTGATCTGGATTTGATCCTGTTGTTCCAGTTCCATGTTAATTAATGCACAGGAACACATCTGGAGATTTTACTTTTGATGTGCTGAAAGTCAAGCACACTTACATGCTGTACTGGGGTGATAATTCTTGCTGTCACAGAATGACAGAATTAAAAGAAAAAAAATTCATTACTGTGACATGCTTCAAATTATCCAAAGTCTACAAAATCCTTCTGTTTACCTGCGTATAAGGATCATCTAGCAAGTGCTATTATGAGAACCAGTCCATGAAACTACTCTAGAATACTGTGCAAAGTACCATGGAAATGGTATATTTATGCTTTTCCTCAGGCTGATTTTTGTCACATTAAATTGAATTGCATGTGTCTTAATGGGTTTTGCATTTGTCATAGAAAAGGTTGAGGACTTCAGCAGAGGTAGGATCTCACTTAGTCTAGCCATGTACCAAATATACGTTACTGAGAGGCATTGAGAAGACATGCAGTAATCATTTGTCAGACTGCTACTTAATAATGCTGAAGATCATACATTACAACATACTAGCATTAGTCACAGTTAAATGCTTTTTAATGAAGGTTTCATAGGGTAATGTTTTGTTCCCAATTAATAAATCAGCCTTTATGGTAATTTAGTTCACCTATATCAACCAGATTTATTTAAGTGTGTACAGAAGTAGAAGTTGACACAGAGTTTCCTAGACCACAGAGTTAGAGCGGCCAGCTGTTTCCCAATGGCCAGTGCATCTGTACTGCTGACTTCTGCGGTTTTGCATACCCTACATAAGCAGCAGCAATTTGTTATTCTTTATAACACCAATACAAATTAATTGTGCAGTAGTAAATAATGCAATTGTTGTATAGCTGAGATTTAAATATTCCCCATAATATTTTTTTTTCCTGGCGTTGTAATTCTGATTAGTCTTTGCTTTGTGTCTTCTCACAATTTGTGCACAGTTTTTGGCGCGCTGATTGGTTAAATGGGTCTGATCACTACTGTAATCCGAGAACAAAAGTAAATGTATGTCTTACTAAGACACTGCAGTGCTAATTGCAGGTGGGATCTGGAAGTAAATACTTGGATTATGCAGAAGAAAGGTAATAAACTCTTAATACTGGTTTCTAGCAGCAGTAAGTAATCCAAATCTGCCTTGCCTATCTATTGGTAATTTCTCATCCTTCATCCTTGTTAAATCACTCCTTGTCTTTATGCTACAAGGAAAGGTAAAACAGAAGCACTTAAGCTATGATGTTCTCTGCTTCCCTCAGCTCTGTTTTGCATTCCCTATAGGGCCTGTAAGGCAGTCTCCATACTTTGGGGAAAGTCTCCCAGAGCAGCCAAAGGTGGTGGTGAGGAGCAGCTCTGCCCTGCGTGACTCGTAACCCCTTAGCGGCAGCGCTCAGTGCTGCTGCGGCTCCCCAGCGCGATGGCAAGCAGCTGCTTCCAGGGGAGAGGGGAGTGACAGGGGTTTTGCTGAAGCTTGCAGAGACGAGAGCTGCACAAGAGGAAGGACAACTGGACGCTACTGTCAAGCAGGTAGTGGAGGGTGGCTGTCAAGATGGGGAAAACTTGAAGTTTGTGGCTTCCAGCAGCAGGAGGGAGGATCCTGCTTCATCTGTAGACTCGCAGCTTTGGAAGTGGTACGGTGCCCTGGGCAGGGGGGATGATGAGCAGTATCTGCCCCAGGATTTGTGGGAGCCAGCCGAGCCTGAACTGCACGCCCGTGTGAACGGGAAAAGGCAGGCGGCAGCTGCTGGAGCCTCCTCCCTGAAGGGGAGGGAGGCACCACCAACCTGCCAACACAATGTGGTATTTCCTAAAACTGGAGGTGCTTAAACTTTATTGGGAATCTTGGGCTTCCTTGAAAATAGCTACTTGTAATTGCAGTAGGAGTGCCTTGGGATGCAGCAACAGCCATTACCTGTAGTTCATAAATCTACCTTTCAAGCATTTCTTTCTCCCTCATGATAGAGCTCAGCTGTGTAAAATTTTTAATGGCATTATGCTCCCGATAACCACAAAACTTGTTTAAGGAGATAAATGAAACCCAGGTGCAATCATAGTAATTGCTGTCTCCATTAAAAAAAAAAAAATCAAATCTTTTATTATAAATAGAGTAAAATCCCAAACCTATTACTAGCTGCACTCTCTCAGTGGAGAGAGTAACTGATGGCTTGCACATGCACCAGAAGCTTAAAAATGAAGATATTCAAATACAGAATACAAGGGTGTAATGGCAGGAAGGGGAATGCAATAGTCTGAAGATAGGGTAGAGCTGCAATAAATCTCTGTTCAAGAGGATTAGCCCTGAAAATCCCTGGGCACAAGCAGTTTGTGGCAATGGTGGAATATCATGAGGCTCTGTAAAAGTTTAAGTGGAAGACTAATCCTACACTTGAAGCAGAGCTATTTATATCTCAGAGTAGGATATATTACTTCTAGGCTTTCCATTCTTAAAATATGTTTTAAGTTACGTATTTTGCTGGTGTTGGGGCTAATTTATTTTGTTTGTACAGTGTCTTTTGCCCTACTATCCTTGCATTCTTTAGATTCTTTTGAATACAAATGGTAAAAATGGGATTATGCAAAGAAGATAAGCAGTTAGGTGGAGATATATCATTATGCTACTTAATTTCATTCATGTCAGTACTCAGACATTCTGGGATGGAATGAAGTCTGAATTGCTAACAGGCAAGATGAATAACATTTGCAAAAAAGCAAAATTAACTGTTTTTTCTTTTTTTTTAATTGTGGCTTGGGGTTCAAGTTATCTGATCCACTGTTTAGCTTTTATTTGATGTCTGACTCTCTGAATACCATATTCTTACTACATAATAAGTTATTTTTTGCCAAAAATAAAATTGTATGAAAGAAAATATTGATGTCCAGTATTTGCAGAACTGACTTCCTTAAGTAATACTGTCAGAGGTTTCCCTGCAGGGCAGCAGGTCTTGTGGAAAAAAACGGTAAAGCTTAATATTTTGGATTAAGTCATCAGTGAGTGGTTAAAGTAAGTTCAGAATGAGCGCGGGAAGTGGAGTTATGGTTCAGTACTTAGAGCATTTCATCAAAATGCTGTCAAAAAGCTGTTCCTCAATTCTTGAAGAAGAAATAGAAGCAATATTTAAGACAGCAATGACAACTAAATGTGGGGATGATCAGAGCTAAACAATGCAAATTCTGTCGTGAAATGTTTCCTCTGGAGGATAGGTATCAAATTTTAATATGTTCATTCTTTTTCTCTCAGTCAACAGAGCATAAATTATAAATGTATGTGAAGATATGAACTGGGATGGACTCATTTTTTTCCTTATAAGCAAAATAAAACCTTCAACTCAAATAAAGAATAACCATGCTTCTCTTAACCACTGCAGAGCTGGGGCTCTAGTACATACTGGAAGTAGACTTTCATATCCCTGGTAAAACATTGCTTTTATTAAATCAGTGTTAGTTTAACTTCAGTGGTATCAGGGAACTTAATCCCATAGCAACTGTTCGACATCAGAACCCAGTCCCATATCCCTGGTGTAATTGGCTTAATTTTTCCGGAACCTGGAAGAATCTTGATGTTTAAGATTTAATGGGAAGTCTTATAGACAGAGTTATTGAAGGAATAGAGGAAGGCAGAAAAACTGTACATTTAATCTGCATTTTTTTTCTCTGTCCATGCCATGTACAAGGTTTACAGCTGTCATGCCTGCTGACACCGTAAATTTCCAAGCAAAGCCTGAGTGCTTCACCCTGGGAGAAAATGTCAGCTCTGAACCTGCAAACATGCCCAACTTCTAGTGCTTGGAAGAGCCTACTTACAGGATGTACATTTGAGCATTAGCGTTATTTGGGCTGGTACCATGTATTTTATATAATGTAGTGTGTACTTGGGAAATCTGTGTTCAACAGTCAGTGTATGGCTTGTCTGGTCAAATTCTATTAAAAAAGAAGTTCCATGTGTTAGTAAGATTGGGAAGGGCCAATAGGTGATTAAATAATAACGCTTTCACAGATCTCATTAGAAGTTGAGAGAAAATGGGAATATTGGGTCCTGAGCCAGATGCAGTAAAAGATTTAGATACTTATATATGAGTACATTAGCATGTGGAAACCAAATTTTTTAGATTGGAAAATTATTAGAATTTGGCTATTTTTTTTTCCTTTTTGTGTTGTGGTCGTGCCCCCCCCCCCCAAAATCAGTAGGAAATATATCTTTGACTCTTGGGAGACAAGCTGTCAACTGCTAGGTCACTGCTGTAGACTACATACTTTGAGATAACACTCAAGTTTATATGGAAAGCTTTTGTATGGATTTAGGTTAGCAAGTACAACACACATTTCCTTTTAATCTTGCTCAGAGAAACAGCAGAGTTGCATAAACATGAAAAAATAAAAAGCATCTTGAGGAAGACATGTACAGAGAAACATGCAGCTCAAAGACTTAAAGCTGTAAGCAGCTGAGAACAGGGTCTGGCATGAGAAGGGCCCAACAACCTTTATTATATTGAGTAAAAAGTGACCTGTTCTACTTAAGTCACACAAAGATGAGGCCAGGAAAAATGTGTCAGACTAGGGGCTTTCTACTGTGTTTTATTGATACCCTGAACTGGTAAGTGTTTGCTTGATTTGCCTCTCCTTCATCTTTGTTTTTTGTTGAGAAAAAAATTCAAAAAATGGATTAAAATTCACAAAGAAGTGAAACTGGTTTTTAAATGTGGAAATCCTGTAGTATGCCTTTCTGAAAAAGGTGTATATTTATATATGCATGTATGCGTATGTATGTAAACAAAGATACTATTTATATTTTGGATTAAGCAGAGGGATGTGGATTTAACACGCTGCAGATAAATAAACATCAGGTCAATTCTTTCTCCCAAGATTGTATTAGAACTTTGTTGTAATTATTTTAGGCAGAGCTGCCCAGCCAGCCCGTGGTGCTACAGCGATCGGTGCCCATAACCTACAGTGCAGCCAGCTTCTGGCCGCGCAGCAGCTGACTGGTTTTCAATGCAGTAACCAAGCTTGTCTCCATCCCTTCCACCACTTGTGGACAGTGGTGGTGTGGAAAGGCGTCTCAGGGATAGACTGCATGTTCTGGCTATGGCTCTTGCTGGCCCGAAATGCTATTGCTCCCTCCTCCCCTGCCACCACGTCCCTTTCCTCCGCATCTGCCCCTTTAGTTGCCCACATCATTGAATCTGGAATGAAATGCAAGCAGCTCAGCAGTAAGGTTGGTAACCTGAGGTATCAAGGTGATGAGCAACTGGGGCAATAATATCTTGAGCTAGAAAAGGACACATGATCAAATTCTGCAATGCCTTTCAAGGGCTGAAACATTGTTTTTAAGATGAAAAGAGCTGCAGTGGTCAGGAAAAAAAAAATACTACTGAAAAAATCCAGAGAAGAATTAACTATAATAGTACCGCTGGCTGGTGCTGAAGTACAGTAATGGACCGGGATTCATGCTGAGACCTGGAGGAGTCATTCTGAGTTCATTGTCTACCCCTGTGTACCCAGTAACATTCCTGAGAGTGAATACACTTGTCAAGCGTAGAGGAGGAATAGTCAGTTTTCTGTGAGGTATAAATACAAATGCTTGTTCCCAAGCAAAAGACAGACATGAAAAGTGTCAAATCAATCAACTGCATTGGCTTGAAATAAGAATGTCAACCCCCCCTCCCTCAATAAAACCATTACTGTCCCTACTACTTTTTCCATTCATGTATATTCTTCTCCCCAGAAGCTGCTGAGCTGCCTGCTTGGGCTGCCGTGCTCTCCTGTAGCTCCCCTGTGATGCTCCTTATCCCACTCCCTTTTCCTCTCAGTCATACCAATGTAACAGCTGCCCACGCAAATAGGGCAGAATTTGCCCGAGTTGATTATTGTTCTTGTTAGGTTGGTTTAACGTGGATCAATTCATCAGTTGGGCTCACTGCTGGGCCCCAAAGATGGTTAAATGGCACCATCTCTGAAGAGAGTATTGATGATGAAGAACTGATGAAGGCAGGGCTGGCACACAACAAATTTTGTCAAGTTTTTCCGTTGTCAATGTTATGCACCAGCAAATTGCCAAGGTCAGCCCATTACTGGTAAGCTGCTTGAGTTTTGTCTCAGACAGAAGTCCTGGAAGAGTCAAAATGCAATTCTTAAATAACCTTTCCTCTCTCAGCCGCAGAGCCTAATCCTGAGGGATACATTCAATATGTCTTAGGCAGGGGCAAGCCACTGATTTAATGCACAGTGTGACATCCATCTAAGAGAGGAAGGATGGTTTGTGAGTGTCTTTATATGCCCAAACGGTTACCAGGACTGATGCAGGAGATGTTGGTTTGCAGTAAGCATGTGCCTAGTCTTGCTGTTGCGGTCATTTCAGTTTGCTCCAATTAATATTCTTTAACATAACCCAGGCACTAGTTTCTTACATTGGTTTTGTGACTACAAAGCTATGTAGTAATTGGTGTCTTTTTCACTTAATAAAAACCATGAATTCTCTCTGAGAATACCTGTTAGCTTGGTGGTGAGGGGAAGGTAATGCAAGAAATCAGAAATCATCTTAACCTCTTCCCAAGGCATCCACCATTAGTGGATGGGGGGACAAGATAATGGAGTAGGTGGACCTTTGGTCTGGCCTTTTTTCATATTTTTTAACGTTCTTACCTTTGACCAAGTTAACAACTAAAGCGGAGGCCTATCCCTCACCACTTTGTAGTCCATCTCAGGCTATCTTTCATTCCGCAGATCCCTCCTTTCTGAGTCCAACTTGCCCAGCATGTTTATATGGATAGCCTGCATGTGCAATGAGTGAGTTTGGGGTAGTGCTTCTCCGGGAAGCAAGGACTGACTTCTTTCACAGGATCTAATACACACTAGGAGATGGGTGGAAATAGTCCAGCCTTCTACAGGAAGTAGTACAGGTAGTACAAAGTGAGATTGATTAAAAAAGGGGAACATGTATCCATATTTCAATCCTGTATGCCCAGGAAACGTTTTCTATTCCCAAATATTTGATCTAGTCTCTCGCACCTGTGCACTAGTGGTGGCACTGCTTGGTGTTTAAAGCTGTAGTTATATGAGTCTCCTGCTGAGTTACTCATGGGACCTGAAATTTTGTCAGCAGAGATTGTGGTAGGCAAGTAGAAGTGGGTGCAGTGCATTGTAACATCTTTAGTGCGTATGGTAATATACATTTTTAAAAGCCTGAATCACGAGATCATGTAGACAGAGAGATGAGATGTGGATATTGCTACAAAATATCTGAAAAAATTTCCCAACTCCTTCATTCTTTTTTATATATACACAGTGGCAAGACGTGCAAAATTAAAAAGGAGAGCTCTTGGACTTGCGTATCGTAGATTCATTTATGCCTTTGTACGCGAGCCTACGATGCTGTCAAACTGAGTCACTGGCATTTTGTGCTGAGTTGTAGCAGGTGTAAATAACTAATGCGTGCTACAAAGCAGAGGAGCTGCAGGGCTGTATCTTTATCTCTGGCAATTCCAGCCATTCAGGGTGAGCAAACTATTAAAGACTACAGTATGAGAATCAGCTTTGTGCTACCATCTATTCAAGTGTAAATACTCTTCTGCTAGACTGAACTGACTGTGAATTTGAAACCTGTTATCTATCTGCTGTTTATTCTCTTTTTTTCCCTCTTACAGGTTGCATTTACTTTCTTTGCTATTTTGTTTCCTTCCTGCCACCTCTTTTTTTTTTTTTTAAAAAAAAAAAAAAAAAAGACGACGAAGGGCTGTTTGCTGGAAAAGGTTACTGCTGGTCTTCCTTTAAGGATCCTAGGTTCAGAAATTACTTGAAGCACTTTGAAGCTTACGGGTTTTCTGATGAGGGCTTGCAGCTGTAGTGCCTTGCAAACATGGTGCACTGTGTGCTGCCTAAGAACTGCCTGTGACGAGCAGGTGACCTGGATACTACCAATGCCACCTTGAGCACTGGGCTGCTGCGTGCTGGCCCCTCCACTCTGTTGGCAGAGGTACCTGTGGGACAGTGGCGTCACCCGAAACGCTGAGATATTCAGGGCTAAATATTCACTCTTCCATAAGGAAATGTTATTTTTAATCCGCAGGAGTCTCCTGATCCTGTTCACAGCACGTCTCTCTGAGCAGCCATGCTGCAGAGTCCAAGGGGTGGCACGCTGCAGGCAGAGGGGGCCAGCAAGCGGCCACCTCCTGGCCAGCAGGATCTCCTTTAGCTGGCCCTGCTGCTGACGCCCTCCTCCCCAGCTCATGAACCTACAGTCTCAAGTACCATTCCCCCTTAACAACAGGTCTCTTATTAAGCTCTGTAAATCCAGAGTGAGAGCTGCTCGTTAGTAACAAGTGTGCGGGTGGGCCAGACTATGGCATGTCAAGGTGAGAACCTGATGGGAAGGATTCATTACGCTCCTTTACTGCCTGCATCACGTTCTCTTCAGGTTTATTCAGCGATCCCCATTGAAATCTAGCACTACACTGTCATGCTCAGCATATTTTAAAGTTTGATTTGGGCTAGCAGCTGGTTGTTTTGAAGGTAAGTTTTGGAGTCAGTGAAGAAAGTCAAGTATATTATAAACACTAGCTCAACAGGTGTTCACCCCTGAACTCATCCTTACACTGAAATCGATCCTTGAATGTAGAGACCTGCAAAGTGCCTAATGCTATAAAGCATAACCTAACACAGTAACATCCACATGAGGAGGTGTTCAGCCCTTTCAAGGTGTGTGATTCCTGGGGACAAATAGGTGAGCCGGAGGCTCCAGGGCAGCGGTGGGAGTAGGAGACAGCGGGGAAGGGAGAGCTTTGATTTGGAGGAGTAGGGGGAGAGAGGTAGTAGGAAAAAAGGTCTGTAAGAAAATATTTTTCTTTGACTGAGTTAGAAACTTCTAAAATCAAAACCTTAAGCCAGATGCATACTTTTTATAGGTAATGTAAGGTCTTTTTCTGTTCAATACAGTGTATCAGAAATAATTCAGAGTAGAGTGAAGATGAATGACTTGATTGCAAAGATCTAGAAATATCAAAATCACTAAAATTTTACAAGGTAACTTTTTAAATATTAGCAAAAAGCTCTCTTTCTTTGATGCTTGAAAGCCAAATTTCAGTGCAATGAGGATTTTTACTGCACAGCTATAAACTCATGAAAATAAATTTTATAATATAAATCCCAAGAGAACTATAACTATACCAGGGCAAACAAGATACTTCAATAAAAAGTGCCTGAGAGTTGGAGCTGAAATTTACTGCAAAAAGTAATTTAGTTTGACAGCACAAGTATGCTGCAAGCCAAAAAGTAAAAGAGAGTGAGCCAGATGGGAAGTGCTTAGCATAAAGGTCCAAGAGGGAAGTAAAGTCACGTAACTTGTTTTAAATCTGGTTTTAATAACAAAAATGGTGCTAAATCACTTAACCTTTTCAATATCTCAATAGAAACCTTTTAAAAGTAACTAAATGCCAGAAGAGTGATGTTACTACTGGAATTCCTACTTGCAGATAATATCCACAGACTGCAATATCCTGCTTGGGAGGGAAGAGAGGTCTGCTAGACGGCAGCAGTGGTGTTAGTGCTATTTGGTATCTTCATCTTCTGGGTTGTTTGTTTTGGTTTTGTTGTTGTTTATTCCAAAATAATACCAA
Source organism: Phoenicopterus ruber ruber (assembly GCA_009819775.1). NCBI lineage: Eukaryota > Metazoa > Chordata > Aves > Phoenicopteriformes > Phoenicopteridae > Phoenicopterus > Phoenicopterus ruber. The sequence goes on along the minus strand of CM020218.1, from coordinate 29,293,917 downwards.
ACCAGACACCGAGATATGTATTGTGTGTATGTAAAAGGAAGACATACACACGTTCAGATGCCTCCACTTCTTTGGCAGAAGAGGAATCTAGGCAACGTGTTCCACATCCAGCCTGGTTTGTAATTGGAAGGCTTCAGTATGTGCTTGGTCAAAATGACTGGCAAAAACCAGTTTGTTTCTGGGATCAGACACAGTTCATATTGACCCATCGCTACCTATCTTCCTCGTAACCAAGGAAGATCTTCCTGGATTTTGGAAGCAGGGCTGGGGCTGGAAGAGAGTGCTGTCATTTCCCTATAGGTGCTGTGCAACTCTTTAGGAACTCCTCTGTGAGTCCTCTGTAGCTTCTACGTGCCAACTTCACCCATACCAGTGCATCTCAAACAGAAACCTGCAGTCAGACGGAGAAACGCAGAGCAAATGTGCAGAAACAAGGATCAAAACAATTTCTTCTTTTCATATTTCTTGCTTTCTTCTGATGCCTGTCCCATTGGCTTTTCCAAGATGGAGGAGTCTGCTCCTTTTCCAGTGGTTGTAGTTTACCTATTCACTGGAAAAATGGGCCAAAACAGTGCCTTCAGTACTAAACAATGACTGAGAGACATAGAGATCTGGTGGTTTTAAATAAAGAGAAATGAGATGTTATAAGCTTTCATAGGTGGCATGGAAACTCTTTGATAGTTGAGAAGCTTAATCATTTCTTGATCTTGCCAAACACAAGTGAGAAACGGAATGATTTTGAATGCGGCGTGGCCTCTGACTCTCTGTTATGCAGTTACTATTACTAAAAATACAGGTTGTCAGCCCTTACTGTTGGTTCACAACACCTGTGTGGGCCAGCAGAAAGGGCAGGGCTTGGAGAGAGTAACTGGGAGCACCTGGGGAGGTACCTGCCTCCTCTTCTTGGTTGCGCCTGGCTTGGTGTTTAGCTTCTTCTAGAACCATGAGCTGAGTGGGGAGCTGCCTTGGGAAAAAATGGTAGAAAATACAAGTAAGTGCTAAATTTCTGTGTTGTTTGTGGCAACAGGTGCCTAACCAGGCTGAGTGTCTGTTTAAGATGTGAAATGCTAGGCTTTTTGCTGACGGTAGGTAAGCCCTGCTTCTTTTTTTTAGCTGTAAGAAAGAGGAAACTAGTAACTAATTAATTGCAGAGAAATTTGACTTGCTATTTTTAGGAATTCATTGTCCAATATTGTTTGAAACTGCAGTCCCTGCTCCTAGGAGAGTGCAACAGAGAGGGAAGGCAACATTTTCTATAGGGGTCTTGTGGAGAGGAACCCTGATGCAAAGGAAAAGAGGCTTCCACTTGAATCTGTGGTTAGTTTTACGGCCACGTTTCTTTATAATGAGCTCACCTATGAAATCTATTAATGACACCTAGGAGAGAGTGCAATAGCAGTAATAAATGGCTCCTTACAGTATGATATTGTACTGCTTTATGTTTGTGACTGCAAGACCTAATACTCATTAAAATATGCTTTTACCACTTATAGAGAAGATCTTAAATTATCAAGCCTTTACAGACCGCTCCAGTGACTTTTAATATAAAGTGTGATTGATTTCTGAAGGTTTTTCTTAGGTCTTTGGTATTCACTGTTTTCCCATGTTCTCTCATCCTGACCAGACAGTAAGCACACCTCATTTGTTCCACATAGGTAGCTGAATGTGAAAACTAATAATTTCAGTCAGTGAGGCTGGCAGCGTAATTATATCTTGATACATATGTTGTGAGGAAACTTGAGTGCGTCTTGAAGAAGCTGAGCTGCCGCAGTTAATCTACCATGTGTGGTGACTAATTTCATCGGAGAACTGAAAGTAAAATGAAAATCATGCACTAGGACCTTAATGAGAGGATCTTTGCTTTTGCCAAAATATTGACCCTGCCAGCAGTGTAAAGCATGAACAAAGAAGTTGGATTGCTTTTTTGCACACCCCTGACAGGGGAGGAACGCTGATGTGATTTTTGTGTAGAAAACTGACTGATGATCATGCCCTGTCAATGGATCTTGATTGGAACACAAGATAAATCAGAGAAGAAATGAATGTTTTCATTGCATGTGGCCCAAGACTGATTCTGTAATAGTGAATCAGTTTAAGACATGTATCACTTCAAAGAGATTTCTAGTTACAACAGCTTATTAATTCTCATAACTTTTTGAATGAGCATAAATTAATTATAATCAAATAAACTTGGGACAGCAGGGTGTTTCTGTTATTTTAGTACAGCTTTTCTGTAGTTATGCCTTAGTTTTCTCTGTGAATTGTGCTGTTGAGTCAGTTAAACATAGGAATAAAAATTGTACCCTGCCGTTCATTTTAATTGGAAAACAAGATTTTTCGCGCACTGGGAAGGGAAGGATCTTTGGCTCATTGTTCATACTACTGCAAGCACCACCTCATGATATTTCTCTCATAAGCCGATCCACATGTAGGAAGTTTTTTGGGAACCGTGTTTTTCTGATAGCTAGCCCTCTAATTTTGAGCCTGAATTTATTTATGGCTGGCGTGTACCCCTTTGTCTTTGGGACAGTATTGTCCTGTGACTTACACAGGGCTTTTTCTTAATGTTGTTTTTCCCCTTTCTGGACAACAAGCACATCTCCTGTCGGTAATTCTTTTGCTCTGTCCTTATTAAGCAGACATATGTCCTTTCCCAGCTGCGGCAGCACTAGATGAAGGGGTTACCATTTCCTAATTTATCCCCCTTCCCTGGAAGTTAATATCTGTTGTTATCTTCCAGCAGAGCTGCTGATGTGAAAACACCTTGAATAGTCTTTGTGAATCTGTTTTTGTTGACTGGTAGTTAAATTGGGTAAGGTAGTAACTAGCTCATAGTGACTGAAATAGATTAGGAAGTGTTCACCAAAGCAACCGCAGTTAGCATCTGTAAGAGAGCTGTAATCTGTAGCAGAGAAATGGTGACGGGTAACTTGGAGTAGACTGGGAGGGATCTTCTTAAACCAGCACAGTGTGGATTAGGAGAGAATATAACATATGTGGGCTCCTCTGTGTGAATGTTTTATCTGAGCTTGTCCTTTTCACCCAGTTCTTCAGCTGAGCTTGCATAAGATGGAGCAGGTTAACAAGCCCCAGAGAGTGAGTAGCTTAGTTATACCTGGAGCATTTAGTTTCTCCTGACTGCCAACGCTGCTGAGTCGTATGCAGATTTCATCTGAGTGGGTCACATCTTTGAAAAGAAAATTGGGTTTGTGCCAATGAGATATTTTTATCCTAAAAGGCCTGTTAACTAAACCCAATATTGATAACTTTGAACTGGTAGGAGGTGGATATTTTGTATTTGAATGTGTTGAGGGGGGAATATTTTCACTGTTTTTGTCTTTCAGTAGTGGTAGTTGTTTTATAAGGTGGGTAGCAGTTGTGTATAACAAAAACGTCTTATGAGGAAGAAGAGGGTACAAAAATTGTAAGCAGTTCTAGAGCAGAATATATATATTTATTTGTTTAACTTTACTTATATTTTAATAGAGGTGAGAACAACTTGTTCCAATGTTGAAGCTTTGTCCTGTTTTATTTGGTTTTAGACTTCCTTTCTATTAAAAATGCACTTTCTTTTTACTTTTAAGCAATGATACTTAGTGCTGTCTTAGAGTCACTGAATGCTATGTGCACCAGTGATCCAGCAGACTGATATGTAGTTGTGTAGCATCTTGAATGCACAACATCTGTTGCTGCTCCTCTGTAAACTGAACATCCCTTATAAACAGAGCACGTGGGCTTGTTATAAACAGTGTTATTTCAAGAACTAAATAGATATTTCATAATTTAAAGAAGTGTGTATGTCCTATAGATAATATACTTGTAAATGCTCTCCCCATGACAGGAAGACTTTATTTTGTCTCTTTGCTTTTTTTCTTTTTTTTTTTAATTTTAAAATTTTATTTTTTATCCCAAAACATACACATTACTTTTAAAAGGTTCATAAGAAGATCACCTGGTCATCCAAGTTAGGTATTTAAAATCCACTAGCTATTCTAATTTCTCCTTGGCACAGAACATTTGAAAAATGGATGGAATACAGGACAGCCAGAGAGGTGGACCTGTTCAAGTACGAGAGTAAGAGGTCCGACTAAGTATTTCAAGTTCAGGTTGTGTGCTCCATGCCTCATCATGCAGTATAGACATATGTTTTGATACTTCGCTTTTTTTAGGGCTGGCCGGTTGTAATTAAAACTGTGCCAATTTGTATCTGGAATCCAAGAAGAGGTATGAACGGAATCTCATGGTACCTTTTTACATATTCATTTTGACTGTAGAGCTGCGTTTAGGGTACTTGCATAGAAAGGCTGGCTAGAGAACGCTTGATTTTTTTCACTAAAATCGTGAAGGTTAGCTACGTTCTGAATGGTGGTGCGAATACGTTTGGCAAGATCGCGTGCACTTGTGAAATGTGAGGAAGCTGGCTGTTATGTGAATGTGGGGATGTATTAGCTACTGGCTCTTCCAGCAGAGAGAATCAAAGCCTTGATGAAAGAAACAAAATGGGCACGTTTTATGAACCAAAGCCAAGAGCTGAATGAGAGCAAGACTTGTCTTTCTCAGCTCCTTAAACATCAGGGCAGATAATATTCATGTGCTTTTGAGAGTTTCGTGGCTCAGGCTCTGGTGTTGACCTATATCGGGCTTTCTTGTCACCTTTTTTCCTCATGCCTCGAGAAAGCTTTAATATTCTGGAAGCTCGGACTCTGCAGGCTTTTGTTCTCTCCTAGCAACACATCTGCATTTGATTTCTACAAATAGTTGACAGATAATTCCTCACAGTCAGTATCTGTTGTTGTGCCTATTTCTTCCATCTTTAGTTTTAAGAGCATAGTATGATAGACTGTGTTTAATGCTACTGTGCCTTTATTCGTGCAATGTTCATGAGGACAGAAGAAGCAAAAATCTCCTTAGATGATAGAGACGCTCTTTACCATAATGGTAATATACTGAATTAAAACTGAAGCTTATTACAAGCAGATGAATTTCTTTTCCGCTCAAGTTGTCTGACGCGTTAAGAAGAATTTTCAGATAAAATCAGGTTGTTTATGGTGTTTAATTCTCACTTTGCGTGGTTTTGTCACAACCTTGCTGTGTTGCATGGCCCCAAGAGGTGGCTGGGTAATTTTACTTGTGTTTTATCCCGGGACAAGAGAGAAATACAGTAAGACACTGCTGCCTGACTACAGTGTTGTATTTTCTTCTGGATTTCATAGTTCGGAAGTTTTTCCCTGAAGTGTTTTAATGATGGAAGCCATAATAAATTACATGGGCATTCTTTCAGCAAGATAGCTGATGAAGATTGTAGGAAAGTATGAAACACATTGTGCCAACCTGTATTGTTTTGAAACTCTCATCCTTCCACTTTCCATCCTGTATAAAATTTTTGCTATTATTCTCATGTTCATTAGCTAAATAACATGTTATTGCTACGGCTCAGTGTTCAGGTAAGCCTAAGGAAAAGGTGCTCTAATAATCTAAAGCCTTGATGACTGTTCAGTGGATCATCATGAACTCTATAGATTTTCAAAGAGCAAGATGGCTTACTTCAGAGATAAGCAAACAGTTCCTCTCTTACCCCCAGCAGATCGAGATGCAAAAGGAATATGTAATTTATAGGGAACGATTTACACTCTGGGTTTAGTCCTTTTTTTGCTGTTTCAAAATTGTCTGAGAGAGCACAAGTTTCTCTGGTGAATAGGCTTAATATTGCTTGCCATTTTTTTTGCCTTCTCTTGTGGGCTGCAAATGGTTCACTATAAGGAGATGTCACACTGTGTTCAAATTCCATAGCGGTTACCCAGTGGTTTCACAGAATGATTTCTTTTCCTTGAATGGACACCTTATTTTTGTATTGAAGGAAGGAGTTGGGAACCTTTCCAGGAGAGGGATCCAAAAATGGGTTTGGAAATGTTATATTTTAAACTTTATATATTGCAGCTTCTACTAGTTTAATATATTCTTCCTGGGTCTAATTTAAGGCTTCTTTGGAAGGAGGAATATTTACATATCAATTTTATTTCTTGTTACATTTACACAAAATAAGCGCATGCCTGGCATAGTGGGAAGAACTCTGATAAGTTTTTTCCTTTGATCTTTTAACTCCTCTTGCTATGGCCAGAGCTGTCTCTTTGAGTATGCTAATAGCTCGTCAATTTGGCTAATAATAAGTCGCTTATACTGATAAAGTTTCCTGCAGGTGACTGAGTATGGCAGAAGATTGAGTTATTCCCCATGTGAGTAAAAATTTGTGGACGGCACTGTGCAGTATTCAGGCAGCTTTACTTATAATCTTGTGGGCATGCAGGCCTTTGAATTTTTTCAAGAAAAGGCTTTGATATTTTCACTGGCATCTTAAAAATAAGCCTGACATTTTGCCATTAAGAAATAATAGGAAAAAGGAATTAGAAATGGAATAAAAGATCACCAGTGGATGAAAGCTCATATATATATCTCTCTCAATATATATATCAAACAGCCATCAGCTCAGTGCTCATAAAAGACAGAAACTCCCATTGCCATTAAGAAAACTTTTCCAATGGAGCAGGCACTCCATCATTGATGTCTCAAGATTGAGCTTATAGGGAGACCTACAAAACATCCTCAAAGATGAATCTGGAAGCAGCTTTATGGCTGTACTGTACATAACCAGAAGAGTGAAATGATATCGGTACAAAATACTTGTGGAAAAAGCTGCTGCTTATAACCCCGGGTACAAAGGGCTATGAAGATGATTAAGGGACTGGAGCATCTCTCCTGTGGGGACAGGCTGAGGGAGCTGGGGCTGTTCAGCCTGGGGAAGAGAAGACTGAGAGGGGACCTCATCAATGCTTATCAATATCTCAAGGGCGGGTGTCAAGAGGATGGGGCCAGACGCTTTTCAGTGGTGCCCAATGACAGGACAAGGGGCAACGGGCACAAACTGGAACACGGGAAGTTCCGCCTGAACATGAGGAACAACTTCTTCACTGTGAGGGTGACAGAGCCCTGGCACAGGCTGCCCAGGGAGGGTGTGGAGTCTCCTTCTTTGGAGATATTCAAAACCCGCCTGGACGCAGTCCTGTGCAGCCTGCTCTGGGTGACCCTGTTCTGGCAGGGGGGTTGGACTAGTTGATCTCCAGAGGTCCCTTCCAACCCCCACCATTCTGTGATTCTGTAGGTTAATTGCACAGCGCTCTGCACGGCCGTACTTGGTGGGAGGTACGGAGGAGGTAGCGACTGCAGTATGGGTTGAAATATTTTTATGTGAGTTTTGTCAGGAAAGAAAATACTGATGGATCTGTGAGTTCAGAGCAATTGTTCTAACCTGTACTTAACCTGAAATTTGTTGCTTTGGTTTGACCTAAAGTGGAGCTTGTGTGCCTGAAAACTTTCCTGAAAACTTGTTTATTTTTTTGCAGTTAAATCAGGTGGTGCAATAAAAATACTATTCTTCCATAAAAGACAAAGATGAATTTTGGCATTTTTCTCTTCCTGCAGTCCTAAAAGTGTTTTAGTAGTTGTTTTTGTTCTAGCTGGGCTGTTGTTGCTTGTTGGTTTGTGGGATTTTTTTTATTTTGTTTTGTTAATCAAACTGAATAAACCTAATTCTGTTTATGGCATCTTTAATGATAGCCACATAGATCATCTGCCAGTTTGGATCCATTATATCTAGCACACAGGCTGTCCATTTGAATCTTCATGCATTTCCCGGAATTAGGAATATTTTAAAATATATTTAAAATATTTAACTAACACCAAGCAAATGCATTTGTTATGTAGAGCAAAATTATTTATTTTTCTCCTGGGTAGTGATTTGCTTATGAGAAACTAAGCATTCGGTGACTCTAAGGTTGATAATATACCATATGTAGAGTAATTAAATATTATTGAAACATCTCTGACACACCTTTAAAACAAAACTCTTCTCTTTGCTTGTTTTCTAAAGGCAGAGTCCCAGCAGGGGGCTCCCAGGTAGCACTGAGAAATCTTCAGTAGTCTTAATGCACACTAGTTGCCCACACTTGGATGATAGCTGTGTATTTTAAAACTTCCTAGAATTTGAGTTAAATTACCATTTATAGTCTTTATTATTTTTTAAAGTATTTCATTTAAGAAGGTTTTTTTTTTTGCTAAACTCTTCTGGCTTATGTTAAAGTGTTTCAGTGAAAATTGCTGTTCCTTGGATCCAAAGGTAGACGATGAAAACCTGACATTTTTGCCTTAGGTCTTTTAAAAATCTGGCTGACACAGGTCTTGTGCCAATTTAGGCTTAACACCATCTAATATCCCAGAGAGAGCTTTGAATTCTTACGCATTTTAGTAATTTTCTGCAAATCGGTTAAGTGTATACCCTGTATATCAAGAAGAGGCAGCATTAATTGTATTATCGTATTATCAGTCTCATGTAAAGAAATATTTAAAAAAATGAATAATTGATATACCATCCTAGAATTCTGCCAAAACAAACAAAAAAAGCACTAATTTTATAGCGTTTCATTTTTGTCTTTCAGTGAAAGACTGAACAATTGGAGACCTTGTAACAAGACGAGTAGGCCAGTAGCCAACTGTGTTTCAGATGATGCCAGCTGGGGTCAATGGAATAATTCTTAGGAAATAACTTGTCAAGTTTTTCTTCTCTCCCCTCCATTTGCAAAATGTCTGACTAGAGAGTCATCAAAAGTATTTCCTCAGAAACATTTCTTCAGGTATTGAAATATCTCTTGTAGAATAGTTTATGAGCTAATAAAATAGAAATTGAGATTTTTTTTGGTTTTTTTTGGTTTTTTTTTTTTTTTGACTGGACTCCAAAGGTGCGTTCCACAGATGCATTCTGACGGAAGAAAATAATGGGGAATGGGTTAAGACATTATCTGAAGTAAATCCTTAACAATAAAATAAATCTGTGCAACTTTTTTCTTTCTGTCCCTTGATCAGTGAGAATGTACTAAAACTAATAAATACAGCATTGGGGACATATAGGTGATTTACTTGGATAACTATTAGGCCTTTTAAAAACTCTTAAATATTACCTCCCATTTTACCAAAAAATAGATAGCTTTAAGAGATATGGCCTTTCCTTTGTAAAAAGGTTTATCATCAAACCTGAGAACAAGTTTAAAACATCCCACATCAGCTAATAAAACCAAAAATATTAAGATCTTTACACCAGATTTACTTGCCAGGTTCTTCATTTACACAAATATATTAGGAATAGGACTGGAAGTAGATTTATGCGTCCAATATAACCACTTGATCACACTGTCTTACATAGTTTACAGATCCATCTATCTAAAGATTATGAAAAATGCTGCATTTGCAGTCTCTTGTGACCATATTCTCAGAGGTGGTTAGGGTGGCTCTGCTAAAAAAGACATCAGCAGCATGCATCGGAGCATCAGGTAATTAAATTTCCCAGGCCTGAGAAGTGCCGAGGGGTCTAAACTTCCCCAATTTTCTTCTGCCTGTGCCATGATGCATGGGAGATGTCAGCCTACCCCTTGTACGAAGCTTCTCAGATGATGAACTTCTCTCTCTGATCTACAGAAATGATGGTAGTAGAAGAGGGCTCATATATATCTTTTTGGAAGATGATCAGCATCTTGTTAGACCAAGCCTATCGTTATGTACGTTGTTTTGAAAAATTGGTCTTTGGCATTTTTTCATGAACGTGAAGAACTGGACACTTTTCATGTATGGAAAATACACAATTTTGCAAAAAGTAAGCACGGATAATTTGTACTTGTTTTGATTTCTTTTTAGCTGTTCTTTCCAAAGAGAAGCTAAGTGTATACTCTTACTGACCTGACTCTAGGAAGGACCTGTGTGTGTTTTTTTGTTTGTGCGTATGTGCTTTGTTTAGTTGTTTTGGGTTTTATTTTTTTTGGAGGGGAGGGAGTGTTTTGTGGTTGTGTTGGTGTTTTTAGGAGTCTTGTTTGGGTTTTTTAATGGAATTTCAAGAACTGGAGCCAATGCCTCTGTGAGTGGGACATGTTGTTGGTACTGAAGTCGGAGGCTGTGACTGCTGTGTTTCTCTGCCTTGTGAGCAGGTACCTCAGCTAAGGTGAAACCAGCCACGCTGGGTGCGGACAACGCTGTACCTGGGCTGGGGGACCCGAGGCTGATGTTGCTGCCTGATGATTTAGCCTGAGATCAAGAAATAGTTTGCAGTCAGCTCAGACTCCCGTGTAGGTCACTCCCGTATAAATCTACCTACTGTAGGTTTAACTGCTCAGTGAGTTTCCAGTCGCTTTTTCCATGCTGTCGACTCTTGCTTTAGGCTGCTAGTAGCTCTGGTACTTCTAATACTTCTAGATTCTTCCCTGAAAGATGATGCCTAACTATATTTGTAATCCAATCAAATATATCATCCAAAACATCACAAATTATATTTGAAGTGCCTACCTCCTCATGACTGCTCAGGTTGACTTCTCAAACACAAAGAGGTCAGACTTACAGTTTAAGGTGGGACTGTATTGCCAATGTTATAGCAACACTTGGTCATCTCACTTTATTAATGGCTTTATAAATTAAAACATTCTAGTTGTCACACATTTTGCCTCTTAAAATGAGGTCATTTTGGCCTGGCAGTTATGAGACTGTGTGTGTTGATAATACAGCAAAAGTGCCGAAGAGAGGAATGTACTATTGTATTTTATAGAGTAATTCATTTTACATTTTATTCTACTCAAGGGCTTGGCTATTTTCTAGATTGTAAATTCTCTTGCAGCTGCTTCTAAATTAGGCCAATGGTATTTGAGAAGAAAGGCTAATCCTCTTTTTCTTTTAAGTGGAGATATTTGCAGAAGAGTGAGGGTTAAGGAGAAAATACGTTGCCTGAAAACATATTTTTTCTTTATGCATGATTATTTGCATCTCAGCATTGTACTCAAAAAAACCCCGGTTCTTAATCTGTGTTAAAATTACTTAAAAACACTGTGTTTGATTGCCTTAGTGAATTAATCAACGCAGGGTTGCTCTTGATGCCGATACCCTTAGACGCTTGATACGGTAGGAGCCAACCTTCGGCGTGGCGCGGCACGGAGCAGGTACGGCCTGATGGCTGTGAGCTTTGTGAGCACAGGGGGTGTCCCTGAGAAGCAGCAGCCCCCACAACCTGGCACCTTTTATTAATTTTCCATTTTCACCTTGTGTGTCATTAGTGAATGGGCCGTCCCAGCATTTGTTCAGGATTTCAGCAACTTCAGGGTGGTGTTAGGACAGTTCTGATCTCTTAGAGAGAATACCTAAACTAAGGCTCCTCCCTCTTATGGATCTAGGTGCATTTATCAATCTGGTGCAAGTTTGGTAAAATATTTGCTGCCTCCTCTAGGACCTTAATTTACTTGCCTGATACCTTTATTGTATAGAAAAGGTACAGATTTTCCCCCCACCCCCTGCCCCTCTGATTTTGGTTGACCGGGTATTTCACTGATGTCACTGATCAACATCAATATAAATGAAATGAGAGTGAGGTTGGTTTTGAGCAGCTAAGAACTTACATTTTCTCCCTCAACAATAATTGTTCTCAGCATGCTCGAAATTAATAGCGTGCAAATTGGAAATCTGCAGCAAAGTACAACTTTAATTACTGTCCCTTTTAAATTTTTATTATTATTAGAGGGAAATGGGTTTGCTTTTATTAAATGTCTTTTTAATGAACTTCAAGACCTGGAAAACACGCATACTGTAGTATGTACCGATTCTATGTTGATATGAAATGTACTACTTAAAGTATGTTAGCATTCAGCAGAAATCTCTATTGTTATGTACCTGTGTATAGCATCATATAAAAACATATACTGAATAATCTGTACTGCTAACAATACATACCAGCTCTATAAGTTAAATTGCAGTGGTTTTTAGAAAAGCTTTTGCCTTTTCCTTTCAAAAATACAAGTAATTGTTGTAACTGTATGTGGCCATTTGATGTTCCTTGCGAAGTATAAGCAGGAAGAAATGTGTTCAAAATCTAGTATTTCAGGGGAAAAAGCAAATATTATAGAATTATGCAAACTTAAGCACTAACTTCTAAGGTACGAAGACGAAATATGTGCTACCGCAGCGGTATGTGTGCAACTGGCCACACCGATACAGTAAGAGTTACATAGCTCACTTATGAAAAGCTGGTGGGGATTTTTTTCTGGTTTGTCTAACCTGTTTTTTCTAACAGGTTATCAGGCGTGAGCTTTTTACGGTTTGTGAGAGGAGAAAGCTGAGGTGGTAAATACACAAAAGCTCCTTTCTCACCTGATACCTACCCCCTAAAAGAAAGTAAAGAAAGAAATACTCATAAAAAAATTGCCTATGCTATTATTGGATGAAGGGATTCTTGGAGTGTATATAAATTTATTTGACATTCTTCTTGATCAAAGGTACTTCCGTGTTAATCTGTGCCATTAAATTTATTTTTACTTAATTTCTGTCTCAATGTGTTTGAGGGAATTATAAATAACAACATTACTTATACACAACAGAGACGAGCTTTGGTGTGAATGGAGTTCTTTTAAAAATAAATAAATAGTAAAAAAATTAAAAGACCATTTTATTTAGAAGTGCAATTTTGATGCAGACTGGGTTGACAGTTGCAGAGTAATAATTCCAAAGTACTGGAAGACATTTGCACTTCTGATATGAGAGAAAGGGAGGACTTGCTCAGATTTAGTAGGCAGAACATAGTGTCTAAAACAGCGGATGGGAAAATCATCCAAAACCAATTTATACCAAGACAGCAGGAAATGGTGTGCTGCATAGAAAATATGTGATACATACTTTGCAGTGTCCTTTGGCTTTAAAATTAAACATTTGTTAAATGTTGTCTAATTATTTTTTTTTATTATTCTTTGGGTAGTGTTAATGTGGTTAAATAGTATTTTAACAATATTAATATATTTAAATAGGTGACGTAATTTCGGTAATCTGAGTTTGATCTAGAATTTGCTTGAATTAAGCAGCCTGTGAATAAAGTCTAGCGGGCTTTCCTCTACAAAATGCTTATGGTTCAGTTCTTCAAAGTGCTGTACTCGATAGCCACAATCAATTACAGCATCTAAAGCTGGTGTTCAAATTCACACCAGTGAAGCCGGTTGGTGTGACTCCACCAGACTGCTTATGTACTTAGCTACTGATTACAGGAGCCACCGCTCACATAGTTAAAGCTGAGTCCATGTGAAGTACTTGCGCGTTTTTGTTGTTTCTTTGTTTTTTAACACACTTTCTACAGGACTCATTCAACCCGAAGTGTTTCCCCACCTTCCTCAGGTTATTTTCACATTAAAAAATGCTACGTGAAAATGGAATAAAAATTAAGTTGGCTGAAACTGGAGGAAAAAGTTCCAAATCAAATACAGGGAATTATTTGACAGTTCAGTAGGAGTTTATGAATAGTTGCTCCCCGCAGAGCTGCGTGTTTCTGCCACATCTGCTGTTTACTGGGGGTAAGGGGGAGGAGATTTCCCCCGCGCGCTGCTGGAGGGATTTCAGTTTGCGTGCCGTCCGTGGTGAGGAGAGCACTTCTTCTTGGGATGGGGCAGCTGGTGGCTTCCCCCTGGCTGTTTGTGAGGCTGTTCGCGCTAAAGGAAGACAGCAAGGCTGTCTCTGAGCTGCGCCTGGGACCTCTTACCCTGCCTAGGCCCCTAGCTTGCTTCCTTTTTCTTACAGTTTTCAGTCTCCCATTGCCATTTGTGCTATTTACTAACTGCCAATTTACCGCTTGATTTTACCAAGCCTGCGGGCTCCATTTTGTGCTTAGCACTGAATAAAACCTCGGTGTTTTGGAAGCAGTATTTTTGCTTTGCACAAAGAAGCCCATATGCAGTAACAGGTTTTCTGGTTTACCTGCACTAGTAAAGGTCTACATAAATCACGCCCTGTAAGTTTTAAGGGCTGTACTCACTTTTGTCTTAAATTTTCTCAGTTTTGGCTGTGTGCTTTCAGTTATAAATTACTACAGTGACCTCAGTCTCGGGTATTCTTCATCAAACGATGCTAAAGAAATGATAAAACCCTGTGTTGATTGATATGTTATATTATGTATAACAACTATGTAAGTAAAGTAGTGGTGAGATCACATTTCACTATATATACAGCATTACATGGACATAGCATAAAGGTTACAAATCCAACCACTCCAGAGCGAGGAGGTGCCTGAACTGAGGTTGTCTCTTTGATTTCCAGCCGTGGCGTTAAGCAGTGAAGCACAGCAGCCCCTGGGGACGGGTACAGGGCAACACAGTACATAGCGTTTCCTACCAGTGCCCAACGAAATACTGGGGAAGTAAAACAATGATGAATTGAGCTTCATACAATGAATGGACTAAATGTGCTGGTCCTCCCCGGATTTATCATCCTTATCCTGTAGCGCTCTGTCCTTTCCAATCTTTGTACATTAAGTAGGGGAATAAGAAACTGCAGGCTGGGCATGAAGAGTACGGGGAGCAGCTGGAGGAGGCAGGTTTGGGGAGAAGTGGTCATGCCTGGAGAAGAGAGTGCAGCTAAGCTGGCGGGGGGTGTAACTGCGGGTTTCAGTGTCTATGCTAGAGAAAAGTCTGGCTGGACCTGAAAAAATGTGTCTGAAATGCAATAGGCCCAGTGGGGAAGTAGAGCTTTGTGCTGCTACTGCCGTGTTGCCTGCTGCGAGCAAGTCGGCTGCAGGGGACACCCAGCCTGCGGAGGAGAAAACCCATAAAAAACCATAATCAAAAAGTACTTTTTATTTGAACTAGAGTAATGCAGTGGTGGTTCATCATGAGCTTAGGAGTGCCTAGGTTACAGTTCCTTTATTCTTGCTGTTTTTGTTTGGTGTCTGAATATAATTACATCTCTTTTTGTGTCTGAAAAACAAAGCAAGCAAATACAATTTCTGCAGGATTCTCTTATTCTGTTCCACATTTTTCCCCTCAACTAGAGCATATAACTGTTCTTCAGTTAGATTTGCTCACTCATTCACTAAAAATGAATGATGCTGAGAGTGTCTCATTCCCTGGCGCCTGCATAGAGCTATGAGACAGACTACACCTGTATTGCCTCCTCGTGCTTTCAGTGGTATTTAGACAAGCACATCTCTCGGCTTCTGTGTGAAAAATAAGCTATATCTTGGTATGCCAGTGCCTGCTCGAGTGCTACGTGCTTCATGCAGTAAATTGCAGACTGTAGCTGTATTGAGATGATAAAATATATTTCTTTTTTTTTTTTTTTTTCCTCAGAATGTAGTATACAAACCAGTTTGCAATCTCTGTCAAATTAACTGCAGTATGTGGGAAGTGACCCAGGACAGACTGTGTCAAATTAACCAGTTTTGCACATGGTAAGAACAATCCTGAAAATGCATTTTTAGCTTATGGCAATATCGCATATTGATGGTGCTGCAGCTCCCAGGGAAATACAGATGTTTTCTCTTATGACTTTATAAACACGTAGGCTAGAGACGTCCTTGCACAAGCATGAGAGAGCATATACGAACTTTGGTGCTTTTTTCCCCCTGGTGACGGCTGAGGGTAAGGAGTAGCCCTTCTACTGAGTGACGGCTGAGGGTAAGGAGTAGCCTATTCTACTGAAGACTGGTTAATAAATGCAGCTGTACTTTGGCCATGCATGCTGTCTTGTGTGCATAGACTGCTGGTGCCAACTGCTTTCTCCCCGTTGGTTTGGGTACTGGTCATTGCTCGCTCATCTCCTTTCGCCAGCCACGCTATGCCCAAGGACTGGGTTGTGCCTGAGGAAGGGGAGATGGCAGTAGGTTTGACAGAAGAGCACAGAGAACTCAAACAGTCTGCAAGCAGTGGGAGGGACAAAGAGGAAAATCCACCTGCTTCAGGATCAATCTGCCGTGTCCTTTTCCTCTTCTTTTTTCCTTCTGAGTTGGTGCTCCTAGCAGTGCATCTCCTGTGATTGGGGGCTGTGCTTGCTGCCCATCGGGAATGTTTACTCATTTGAGGGCAGTCTGTTGGAAGGAAGTCTGCAGCAGGCCCGGCACGACCTGTGGCAGGCAGAACTGGCGCCCACAACACACGCGTGAACTGCCCCCCTCACCCCTACCCCTTCCGAATGGCTGTACACCCAGGAATATATTCATTTGCCTGTGAATCCTGAAAGCTGACCCTCAGAGCCTGAAATGTTTTGGCAGGTGGAAGAAATGACAAATATTTGATTGACTTATTTTTGCAAAGTTCTTGTATATCTTCAGGTTTCAAAAATATAAAGCAAGTCCTAGTTGGTTCTTGTGAGCCTTAATACCAGGTAACTACATATGAAAATACTAAGTAGGAGAAAGTAAAGTGTTCTGTGTCAGCTGTGATCTAATGTCTTGCTCTTCCTTGGATTCTTTACTCCAGCATAACACTTCTTTTTTTAAAGATGCCCGCTGCTAAATCTTTTGGTGTTGATACATGGAAGAAATAGCTTTTTGTATCACTTTCAAAACTACTCTATCACCTAATAAAAAAAATGCTTTAGAAGTTGCTCTATATTTTTCTGTAGAGTGAAATAAAAAGTAGCTTTTAATTTCAGTTAGATGACATCATTTTTTATCATTTAGAAGGACTGCAGGTTTGGTTTTTTTTTTTTTTTTGGCTGGAGCTGTCTGGTAACACCAGTGAGGACAATCTATTGAGTACCAGCATAAGCAGGCTGCTTGTCGCCATGATGGGATGTCCTCAAAAGGACCCAGTAACTGACTCTTTAGTCAAACCCGTGAGGGTGTTTGGAGGAAAACCAAAACTCCATAGCCCCAAATCATGGCAATACAAAACCGGTCCAAAAAGCAGTGAAATTTCACCACACTAAAAGATGTGAGCTCCTGGCTAGCAAATTTCTTTAGTAACTCTCAGATATATCACCAAAATAGAGGCAGTCAAGAAGGGAAGTTTGCACTTGAATTTACTTTTAAGATTATATTTAAAGCTAAAGCATTCTGCATTTAAATACAGCTTTTCTTGTATTCCACCTTTAGGATATGCTAGATGGGCTTCCACGGATATTGCATAAATAAGTGGTTAGTAAATCCAACGTTGCATGGATCAATTCACATTTGTGAATTGGTTGAAGGTAGATGGATGTCTCTTACAGTGTTTACATCACAGGAGACCTTCTTTGTGTAAGAAGTGGTGAAGTAAGTCCTTACATTGAAGGCACAGATCACCCTTCCGCCCTGCCCCCTTGCAGTTGTAGCAGTGCCTAGCAAAGTGGCATCCTCTGCTGCAGCAGTATAAAAACGCGTGGTCTCGCTAAAACCAAAGGTTGTGGGTGCTCCAAGCCAGACCTTGGCATTCTTGTCAGGACATGCTCAGTCCCCCTGCCTTGAAATAAATGAAGCCCTGCTCTAATGAAAGATGGATTTGTGTCTGAACATCAGAAGGGAGGGAAATCTGTGTAAAGGTATCACTGAAGGTATGTTGTACTTCTTAACAGCTTATACTTTTGAAGGATGTGCTTATTTCACCCCATGGATGAAATTCTGCTGATGTTTATTTTGAGGCAATGTCACGATAACAGAACAGATGTCTCAGGAGCAATAAGATGTCATTGTTCTGCTAGTGAAATGCTGTGAAGAATTAAGAGGTGGCATAAAAATACTAGGAAAGGATGATCTAAATCAGGGCCTCTATTCTTGATATCATGACATAAGAATTTGAATATGGAATTTAGTACAATAAATTAATAATGTTTCCTTAAATCTTTTCAAGACAGATTACATCTCTAGCATCTTACCCAGGAAAGAGGGAGAAAGGACAAGCAAAAGAAACAACAGCATGTGTTGGTTTGAGAATCTAGAGCTTTGGGAGAAATTTCTAGAGAACCTTGCCTGAAAAGGCAATAAGAGTAATGAGAGTCGTTGCTAGTGCCCAAAGGGTTATAGCTAATGGGATCTGATGACTTATTAAAAATGGGGAAAAAATAAAGAAGAATCCAGTATCTTACCAGCTGTGCTGGGACCAGGCTAGAGCTGTCTCGGACACAAGCCTCGCAGTGCTGCAGGTTTGCACATTGACTCAAAGGCATTTTTTCCTTCTCTTGGGAAGCAGGTGGCTACACCACAGAAAATGGTAATAGCTGCTGGTGGGAGTACTTGACAGAAACTGAGGAATCATGCACTTCAGGTACACAATACTTAGCAGTTGCACTCAACTTCCCTGGCATATTTGAAATGGAATTCAGTGGAAATATTAACGTGGAGTTAAATATGTTTGTGTGTTTACTTGTTTGGGCAATAGGATGAAAGAGTTATTTCATTACTAATGTTATGCATTATTCACTACTGTGAATAATTAAGAGAAGTAGCATTTGCAATAAAATATATAACAGCAATGCACAATTTTAGAGGGCAGAAGGCTTATGAGTATTCTGTGTCTGTACAAGTTTATATGCACACATCATTCTTTAAACTGTGGGGATATAGCAGCTGAAAGTTACTGTAAAAAATAGCTAAAGGGACTTTTTCTCATCATAGAAATAATACTATAATGGAGACATACTGAAGTGATAATGCTTTGCTATATGATCTAAAACCAGTTCAGTGTATTCAGTGCATATTTCCCTTGTTTATTCATCTGTAAAGCCAGACGATTAACCTTGTTTCATTTTTCCTCAACTCTG
This sequence comes from Phoenicopterus ruber ruber, assembly GCA_009819775.1. Lineage (NCBI taxonomy): Eukaryota > Metazoa > Chordata > Aves > Phoenicopteriformes > Phoenicopteridae > Phoenicopterus > Phoenicopterus ruber. The sequence continues at coordinate 29,275,350 of CM020218.1, read as the reverse complement.
TTGAGACTGAACATTGCATCAATGCCAAACTGCCGAGTACATGGATGCAAGCGAAGCAGGTTATTTAGAGCTGCTGTGATCGTTCCAATTCCTGTTTAAAGAAGCCAGCAGAATTTCATATCTGAGCCTGCAAAGAAACATTTAACTCTGGACTGAAAACAGAAAATTAGTGTGGGGAATAGGAGGCACAGGGGAAAGCAAGCATTTAAATCATCCTTGAGAGATGGTTTAAGGTCCTGCCTAATTTGCTGGGAACGCAGACCCTGGTCTGCAGTGTAATTGGTGTTGTCTGTCTTGTTCAAGCCATGCCAGGCCAATGCTCCATCTTTAGCAATGAAAGTGAAACTCGCAGGTCCTGTGTGAGAGATTTGGTGATATTCTCTTGACACTCTCTATTGCATAGAAGTTAAGTGCAAGCTAATATGTTGCAAAGTTTCTTCTCTACCTGTGAGACTAAGATTGGAGCTGCACTCAATTTTCTAACAGGCAATGTTGAATTTTACCTAAGAACATTTTCTGCAGTGTTTTATCATGTTTTATTTTTTGAGGCATATGTATCGCCTGGTATATGAAGAAAATGCTGTTTGTATGACCTAAACCTAGGCAGGTTGAGAGGAGCATATTTATTACCATGAGAAAACTGACCACTAGTAGATGCAAACTTAGTGCAGTAATTGCCATCTGTTGTATGAAACATGTTGCGATGTCCCTTAACTTCATTCTTTCTTCTGCTCATTTGTTACCTTTGTCTTCCATCAGATCTTTCTTGTGGGACGGAGACATTACATGTGTTTTCACTGGCAGCTGGCAGACCAAAGTCTGCTCACCAGATGTATCTAAACAGCTGCCTTGTCCTTGGAGAAAACATGGCACATCAGCTTGAGCTGTGAAAAGGACCCAACAGCTGAGCATCTTTCTGCACATGGTTGATGATGGCAAGGCTGTTGGTGGAGGTGGGCACATCTGGTGATACTTGGTCTTGCTGCTCCCTGAGCCCCTGTTGCCTTCTCTGGGGTGAGAAGGTGTGGAAGCCCAGAAGCCTGGGAGAGCCCCAGGTTGCCCCTGTGCCAGCAGGCATTAAGGGCATGAGGCAGGGGTGAGGGAGGAGCAAATGCCCAGTACTAGAGTGCAAGCGTGTGAAATATAGGTTGTCCTTTATGTTAGTGTGGTTTTTTTTCTGTTTATTTGTTGGATTTTTTTGTTTTATTTGGTTTTCCTATGGAGAGCAGTGAGGTATTGGATTGGGGATTAAGTTGTAGAGCGGCAGCTGTTGAAGAGCTGCTGGTTAACCATTCAGATGTGAACGGTTATTTAATCACATGAGTTAGCAACCTCGTCACGTGAAGGTGACCATCTTTGCTGTTGCATTGGAGGTTTGCCTGAGCACCTCTGAGACGAAGAGCACAGGCATTATGCTTGGTCAAGGTCACAGCTTCCCGGCCAGGCTGGTGCTTTGTGGATGAAGCATGTGAGAGGACTTGCAGCAGGTTCACCAGATGTGTCACAGCTTCTTTTGCTACCTCTGCAGAAGACAGTTACTGATATCAGATGTATGGCACATGTGTGGAAGTACGTGCATGGCATACGTTTCTAGGTATAGTTTATATTGTATACAACTGCTTGTGAGGGACTACTTGGCTCTAATGCACATTCTTGCCGCTGTGCCTATTCTAGAATGTAAATAAATTTAATTCCTGGCCTAAAAAAACCAAACCAAAACAAAAAACCAACCAACAAATTTGAAAAGTTCTCAGGCCAAAAAGTCCTCTAATGATAACTGCCCTGCTAAGCTGATTTTCAGGGGTCAGTTTGCCTTCAGACCTCCTACAGTTCCTTTCAATCAATGGGAAGGATGTATTTTTCAAATGCTCTGTGCATGGGTAGTGTTGTATTTTAAAACATTATGTTTTTATAGGCTAAGAGGTCGTTTCAAACTTTTATTTTCAGTAAGCTCTAAGTTATCTTTCCTCAAATATTACTTTCATTTTGAATTGCTGCAGCAGTTTGGTTTTTTCCAATCCTATCTTAGGTGCCATTTTGAGGTATTTCAGCTAGGTTTTATGCTTTATGATTTTTCTTCTGATTAGCTGAAGTATGCTTTCAGATTTATATTCTCCGGACATTATTTTCACTGTTGAATGGCAACAGTGATCAAAAGTCGTTTCAAGCAGGTGATGTTTCTTTTTTCCCAAGCAAAGCTACCTTACCTCTAAAAATAATGCAAAGCCTACTCAGGCTCTGCAATCTCAATATAACAAATAATGGTTTTGTTTTAATTTTACATTTGTGTACCTTATCACTAGATTGTGCCTGTTCAGATTTTAGAATATATTTTTATCTACAGGGGTGAGTATAGGTTGCACCATGTGAAGAAGCAGTTGCGGTGTGAAGAGGCAGTGATAAACCAAGGCAGATTAAAGAAAACCTGTACTCAGACGTATAGGTAATCTTTAAATAATTCATGTAAATTTACAAACATCTTCTTTTTATTCCCTACCAAATGTTGGTCACATTTCTTCAGATGACTCCCAATTTTATATTTTACATTGTTCTAAAGAACTGCTGGAGAAATGTCAGAAGGAAGCGTTTGTCTAAGCTGTGATTGATTACAAGGTGAGAACCATAATAAGGAACTCATCGGTACCGTTAACATGCTCAGAAGAGCCGAAAGAAACAGAGGCATTAGGCTTTTTTAGTCATGGCTATAGCTATTAAAGGTAGTTTTGATGCCCTGCAGAAAATTCTTGGGTGTATTGTGGTGGTCTAGATGGAGTATTTGCTGACTCATAAAGCTGCACTGAGAAACCAGGAAAAAGGAGAGGAGAGCAGCATTGGTACTACCTGCGCTTAGCAATCACAACTTGCGTTCCGCCGGGAGAGCCATATAGCTGATTTAAAAAACCCAACGTACCGTAGGCCGTAAAGGACTGTCCCATCTGGATGGAGTCGAATCATTCGGTTTTTCACTGTCACCCCATGGACAAATGACTTCTTGTCATTTTGGAAATACGTGTCCGGCACCCAGAGCTGGTCAGCCACTCTGTTGTCCAGAGTTAGGTTCAAAGGTATTCCAGAATAAGAGAGTCTTTTATCCCTCCACGACTGCTGGAAGTACATGGTCAGGGTGTAGTCCTGGGGAAGAAAGAAGGGCTTTTTGTAATTTGCACACTGATTAACTTAGCAGAAGTTTATTTTCAGATAACTCTCAGTAACTGAGTATCAGAAGCAACAGGAAGTTTAAGGATTGTTAAGATGTTGTCATTAACCATGATCGTAAGTCTTGGCCTGTTCATGTTAATGTCGAACTTCACGCTACTCACCAATGGCAGTGACCACTCCCAGCTACAGGCTTTCAAAACCTCTTGGGCCAGGGGGAATACGTGGTATATTTGGGTCTCCAGTCTATGAATCACATATGCCCGTTTTTTGATAGGTTTTCTTTAATGTGAAAAGGCTGGCCTCAGCCAAATAGCCTTGCATACCATTGTGGACACTCTTTTGATATTCCCTGTCTTGGTCCTGAAAGATTCCCCCCACAATCCAGAAGGGCCAGCAGTCCCTAGACTTCCCGAGAAAGAGCAAATACGACCTCAGAATGTATAATGGAACGTATAACGTCCCCATTCTGCATCTGCTGAAGCTGCCAGATGTAATGACCTTAGATAGCTGGGCACATCTAACCTCAGCCCGGGAAACGCGGTTCTTTCTGTCCTTGGCAATCAAATATTACCACATAGAAACTGAACGTCTTCTCTTGACAGTCACGTTGTGGCTTAGGTGAAATACCATTTATGCAGTCCTTCAGCTTTCACTTAGTCTGAAAAGAAATTGTTCTAAAAGGCTTCTGGTCTGATTTACTCTCTTGTGTCTGCCTTTCTGGGAATTGGGTGATTTTAAAGGTAGTCAATTTTTTTAAAGTGGAAAAGCCCATGTACTTTGTAGCTGGTGGAGCTCTAAAAAGACGACTGAACAGCAGTATGTGGACTATTGGTTTTCTATTCCTCATCTCCTCCCCCAGCCCCCTTTTCAAATGGCAGGTCATTTTATCGCATGTCCTAACAGTAGAAGTGTAGCAAAATTATAGATATTATTGGAAAAAAAATGGTTAGGGGTAAGATTTTTCTTTTATGTGAGGGAAAGCTTTGCCTCTGTCATCCTCACAAATCGTAGCCTGGACTGTAATTTTCGAAGAAATAGAGAGCATAAAAGCTGTCTGATGTGATTTGCTCTTTTCATCTTCAGTGGCTTCTTAAGACTGTACCGTTGCCGTGAAATCAAAGCAGAGTTGTTACCTTTCAAAAAGACTTTCTGCCTGAAATGTTGCATCTAGCAGAGCGATAGACTTACCATCAGTATAAGAAGTTAATGAAAAATACTGTTCTTGCGTGCCCTGGGCATGTAGTAGTTGTTTTGTATGGAGGAACTGCCATGACTTGATGATCAGTGGTCATATACAGTAGGACAATTGCATCCATTCTGAGCACCGATTTGCAAGGATTTCATAGATATGCCCTTTTCCAGGCCTGCAAGATGATGGTTACCCACAATAGAGCCAAGAGGTGGTATGCCAAAGGCATAAGGTTTTTTTTTTTTTTTCCTGGCCCAGGTACTAGGAGGAGGTCAGAACAGCTTCCTTAGTTTTTCAGACCACGCTGGTCAAGCCTGGAACTACACAGTGCACACCCCATTGCATTACTTTGCTCTGCTGAATAGGTGATTTACAATTTAAATAGCGGTGTGGAGATGCGTGAACCCCAAGGAGGCAAGTTTTTGAATGTACAGTTTGAAGAGAGTTGGATTAGAAGCAGACACTTAAAGAGAAGTTAAATCCCTGCCCTTTGTTCCTCTTATGCACATACAGACTCAGAGACCAGATGGGAATTGGATGAGAAATAATAAAAATAATAATAAAAAAAATCACTGGTGCAGTTTTCATATGTTGTATCTGCTTTCTAGCTTGTCCTGTTTCAAGCAACTTTAGGTAGAAAAGCTTTTGTAAATGGCTGATACAAGTTAAATCCTCAGTGCTTCACTTGGTATCCTCTATGTCTTCTGCCTGATTCAGCAGAGCCTATGCAGTCTGCAGCACAGATGGAATAGAAATTGCAATTATACGTAATTATATTTTTTCCTTCCTGCTTTCCTTTATATTTTCACTAGGTCTTAAAGCTGCTTTTGTCAAACTGTCATGCTGCCCTGGAAAAAAAGTTAACAATTGAGAGTGGTGCCTATGTGATAGTTCTCAAAGCTCAGCCAGGATGGAAAAATAGCCAAGAAAAGCTACAAGAGATCTTAAAGGATGTGATCAGGTGAAAAAAAGGAATTCTGTCTCTTGGATATGGCTAGTAGAAGAAAATTAGTTACTGTTTTTAGCATCATAGTCTGCTTTAGAAATTTTATTTCATCCAGCTGTGCTATATACTCAATACTGCTGTTGGTAACACTACAGTAGAGAGTGATCCTCTGCCCTGCAATTGTGCTACCCTATGTAGAATTACATGGCAAGCCAACAAGTGTTAATGGAGAGAAAAAAAATCTGAGCTTCATTCTAAAGGAATCTCAGTGTTTCTTAACTCGGAAAGAATTATCTATTTTTTTCCATTCCCCAGCACATGGGAATGTGTCCCAGTTTCAGCTGGGACAGAGTTAATGTTCTTCCTAGTAGCTGGTATAGTGCTGTGTTTTGGATTTAGGATGAGAATAATGTTGATAACACACCGATGTTTAAGTTGTTGCTGAGCAGTGCTTATACCAAGTCAAGGACTTTTCAGCTTCCCATGCTCTGCCAGCGAGGAGGTGCCCAAGAAGCTGGGAGGGGGCACAGCCAGGACAGCTGAGCCAGGCTGGCCAAAGGGATATCCTATACCATAGGACGTCACGCTCAGTATATAAACTGGGGGGAGTTGGCCAAGGGGGTCACTGCTCGGGGATGGGCTGGGCATTGATCAGTGAGTGGTGAGCAATTGCATTGTGCACCACTTGTTTTGTATATTCTTTTATCGTCCTTATTATTCTCTCTTCCTTTGCTGTCCCATTAAACTGTCTTTATCTCAACTGACGAGTTCTTTTTTTTTGATTCTCTTCCCCATCCCACTGGGGGGTGTGAGTGTGTGTGTGTGTGAGCAAGCGTATGTGTGGGGCTTGGTTGTCAACTGGGGTTAAACCATGACAGGTTGTTACTCATTTAATATTTAATGAAGAAAATGAACAGTCGTATGTCATGATTGTGAGACTCCCTGTTGCTGTAAGTTCTTATTTTAAAAAGCATAGTTCAAGGTTATTTTAATGAAAAGCAAATTATATCTGAGCTATAATAAACCAAATTATACAGTTATAAATCATCTTTTTTTTTTTTTAAATGGAATACAGCCTTACCTTTCTCGTATTTCATCAGTGAAGAATGAAATGCTGGCAAACCATATGGCTAGCCACATCTTGTGGGTTTTTATATATTTTTTTTTTTTATATTTTACAGTGGTGTGAGTGAAGTGAGAATTTAATGACTACTTGCCTTCTACCCTGTAAAACTTGCTGGGGATTTTGTAGTTTCAACTCTAGAGTGTATGAATAATTTCTGAATCTTTCATATCTATAGTGGTAATTGGCTGTAAATTTTTTTTTTTTTAGCTTTTTATGACAGCTTCCCAAGATCTCAAGCATTGGTCTAGATACGAAAATAAATCAGACTATATTTAACTTTTTTATTTAAGAATTTCTAATCATGAGTTAAAAAAGCAGGGCCCAATGTAAAATTAAAAAGGAGAATCTGTTTCTGCAGACAACTGTTCTTTTAAATGATTTGTTTCAAAAAATTTCACTTTTTTTAGAAGCACACTGAATATTTTTTGCCTAACTGTACATCCTATAATAAAAGAAAAAGCTGTAATGCTGCTGAAAAATCGTGATATTTAAGTAGATTTAATTGAGCTGTCTATGCTTTCCACAAGTGTCTCCCTGCAGTCAACCTTCCTAGTGGTAAATGTCTGAGCACCGATGATAAAGTTGGTTTGATGTGTTGATTTTTTTTTTTTTTTTTATTGTGATGAAGTCTGATTTGTTACAATGAGATGGTGGGATTTTTCCTTTCTTAGTAATTGTGCAAATTTCTTATTTCTTTGTATCAAGCTGGAAATGTGTAAGTGAGCGTGTATAGATGTGTACTATGACATGTATAAGTCGATCTGTGTATCAAACAGTGTTTTAATAAGGTGCATGAGGTTGCCAAGACAAATACTTACATGCCAGTCCTAGGTAAGAGAGATTCTGTGAAAATGTGAGTAAGAGAAACCAGCCTATTTTACTCAAAATGGCAAATTATTTCTTAATCTGAATTTAAGCAATCTCATAAATAAATATTGGCACCAAGCTTCACGGTTCACTTGGGTAATATAAATTTCTTGTAGCAAAGAAAATGAATGGACCAGTGATGCATATTGTACTTGAAGGTAGAAGAACAATTTATAGTTCCAGTGAGTAATAGACTGGAGAGTTCCCATACAATACTAAATTTCATTTTTATTTCTATTTTTTGGTTCCCTAATCTTTTTTTTGTGCAATATGTATAGATGATGGAAGGGCAATAATGGAATTTTTCTTTCCTGATAAACCTCTGTAGCTCTCTGAAACCAGTTGAATTATGAACTCTGGTGGAATAAAAGATGAGTTTACATGTCTGCTGTACTGGCAGCTGCTTCGTCTTTCACAAATTCCAGACATACGTGTTTTAAGGGGAAAATAGGGAATCTTTTAACTTGCAATGTTCAGCTTTGTGATCTAAAAGACCTTTTGTGTTTTTCCTCTTTCCAAGGTGGCCTCAACCTAAGTTCTGTTATCGTTTCATGTATTGAAAAACAGCTCAGCACATTGTGATATATTTAAGTAATAACCGAATATCAAAGCATACTCCAAAAGTCTTACCAGCTAAAAATTAACAATATGGATGCAGTTCTTAGCAAAAGTTAGTAAATGGAAGACTATTTTGTGAATATTTAGCTGTTCTAGGTCAATTCAATATCAAATGTTAGATCTCTAGATGAGTTTGCACATGAAGGCACTGTGCAGCAAAACAAATACATGAAATACATCAATGTCATACTTTTAAAAGATAAGAGTGTATACCGATAGTTGTGGGATGCATATTGTACACCCAAATGATCTTAAATTTAAATGATATCCTCGGGAACCATCCAATAATTAAATATCTGGCAGCATCACAGAAAATGAGATGCAACGCAATTCAAATACAGTATAACTTAATCAAGACAAACATAACTGAAATTGCAATTTAAAATTAAATATGGAGTGATGATCAGAATACTAATATTGACTGCAGTAAGGCCATAAATGTAGAACAGCAATATATGTAAAATCCTGCTGTGACTGCAAGCTGTTATTAATTGGGGAAGATTATTTTCCGTGTTTATCTGATACTAACAAGAATGGGAAGGGCAGAGTTTTGAGACAATGGTAAGTGCTGAATTTGCAAATTGTAAAAAAGCTACTGGTTCGTATGTTGTAAGCATGCTAATGCATCACAAGAAGCTGTTAGCGTTTGTTTAGCAACAGTTAGCTGCCCTATCTTGGAACTCCTAGGGAAGATCTATACCTTCACCTGCAAAACAGCTACTTTAAGAGAAGAGAATGCAAATGGTGATGGGGTTTTTTGGGTGTGGGGTTGATTTTTTTTTTTTTTTTTTGGTGTGTGTTTTTTGTGTTGATTTTTTTTTTTGCTTGTTTGTTTGTTGGGATTTTTAAAATCCTGTATAATTTCCTATATACGCTTGGTGCTCAGTTCTAGATACTGTACAGAAATTAGGGGAAAATATTTTAACCCAAATCACAGAGGAAGAAATACTGGTTCTACTCATGCTTTTCTCTAAAAATGTCAGGCAGTTACATCTCTTTATTAAGTCTGCAGTCCAGCCAAGCAAGGAAGCCAGGGAGTGAGGGATATGCACCTTAGTGGATCCATTGTATTTGCCTTTCTTTCTGAGGACATAGTTCAGTGTTCCTTTTGGCTTTGTTTTTAATGAAGACTGATGCAGCATATGCTATCCAGTTCCCCTCTTCTATTCAAAGTACTGGGGGGAGGGGGGAAGGAGCATGTACTCAAATTATTCAGTGCACTGGCCTGGTTCACAGGGGGCTTGTGTTCTTGTGAACTAGACTTCTCTCAGGGGAAACAAGATAGGAAGCTCCATTGACTCCAGGACAATAGAATAAAAGCCTTCTATTTTCCTAATAGAAGCTGTTTAGCTTTTCAACAGGACCAGAATCTTTCCACAGCAAGCTTCAGTTATGCAGAAATCACGTTTTCCATCAGAAAATTGCAAATCGTTTGCAGATGTGAGATTTCTGTAGGAGAAAAAGTTGTGCAAGGTATTGTTATTTTGTTTGATCCCGTTGGTAGCTCTAGTTGCTAGTGAAGTGCCTTGCAATTTTGTTTTTCAAATGTGCTGGTAATTCTCTAGAGAAATGTTTCATGAACCTTGCTGGCATTTATAACTTCACAATTAAATTAAGTACGTGGCATCACAGTTGTGTCTTACAGAAAGAAGCGGAGATCTGGCAGGAGTCCGCATAGCTGTAATCATGATGCTCTTTATTGCTCAAAGCACAGCCAGGAACAAGATTAGACTCATTATAAGAGTAGCATGTTGGAAATGAAGGCGCTCATCATTACCGTAGTGGGATCCAATATCACTCTTTGCAGTCAAGGTAGAAGTCCCCTTAACTGCAATGGGATTGGAATGACATCCAATGTCTTCAATCATTACTGAAAGAGCAAACCAAAAGGCAAAATGTTTCTCAGTTACAACAGCAGACTATGTATTTTGTTGCATTTTATTCAGTGTTTTAGTAATAATACTTAGCAGAAGTATTTATTACTGCTTCTGGCATTTAAATGGGTTGTTATGGTAGTTGTGTTCCATTGGCTTGGCATTAGTTAACACAGAGAAGGGTAAAATCCCAATTTTATCTTGTGTGTTCTACTTTGCCTCTTGGGGAGAAGAGGAGTAAGGACTTCTGTACTTTGGATCAGTATCTCATTGCCTTGCCCTCTGCTTTTTTTGTCTTATTTGAGCTTTGCTAACCTGAGAGGCCTGATTGTGCCACTTGTTCTTTGTACAAGAAGAAAAGAGATGATGTTACTAAATACTAACATGGATTGCTTTGATTAGGAGTGGACTTGGCTAAACTTAGCAGGAAAGTAAGGTAGCAGGTAAAGTAGGCTTACAGATATGTGGCCAACAGGTCGAGGGAGGTGAGTAGAGGGGCAGAATCAGCTCTGGTGAGACCCCACCTGCAGTCCTGCGTCCAGCTCTGGAGTCCTCAGCATAGGAAAGACATGGACCTGCTGGAGCGGGTCCAGAGGAGGGCCACAAAGATGATCAGAGGGCTGGAGCACCTCTCCTCTGAAGACAGGCTGAGAGAGTTGGGGTGTTCAGCCTGGAGAAGAGAAGGCTCTGGGGAGATCTTATTGTAGCCTTCCAGTACTTAAAGGGGGCTTATAGGAAAGATGGGGAAAAACTTTTTAGCAGGGCCAGTTGTGATAGAACAAGAGGTAATGGCTTTAAACTAAAAGGGGAGATTTAGACTAGATAGAAGGAAGAAGTTTTTCACAATGAGGGTGGTGAAACACTGGCACAGGTTGCCCAGAGAGGTGGTAGATGCTCCATCCCTGGAAACATTCCAGGTCAGGCTGGATGGCGCTCTGAGCAACCTGATCTAGTTAAGGATGTCCCTGCTTATTGCAGGGGGGTTGGACTGGATGACCTTTAAAGGTCCCTTCCAACCCAAACTACTCTATGATTCTGTATGTTGTTGTTATCCTTACTGCATGCTTGGAAGCTCCTTTAAGAAAGCTTGAAAACCACTATAGCATTCCCAGCTGCACTTTAAACTTCCAGCCACATAACCCACTGTCTGAGGTAGCAATGAGATACACTGGTATAACGCTGCTCACAGTGTAAATTAATACTATGTCTGTCTTAAGTGGCTATGCTAATTGCCGACATGAGAATCAGAACATGTCCACTGTATGATCCATGTTCCCTGAAAGATCAATGAAGTGCTTTTAGTACCTGTAGGAAACAAGTAATGATATCTATTCCCACACTATTCTATTTTTCTTTTGAAGCTCGTAATCTTTTCTATACAGAGGGTAATACTGCCATGAAGATGCTTGAGGGGAGGGGTGGAAAACGGGAAAAATCTGGCACAGGAGAGATATGTGCTTAAGTAAGATGGCATTGTAATGAATGCTGGAGTAAACAAATACAAGTGTACAGGCATAGAGAGTAACTGTATTCAATGTGTGCATGTATTTTTACGGGCAGTAAATAAGTGTCCTTTATATTTTGGCTCCAGTGAGAGCACCTGAGGTTGAATAAAGAACAACTGAAGGGAAAACAAAGGAACAGAAAAGCTTCTTACTGGCAAGTAGCCCACAGACCAACATATGTTAATCCATGTCTAGATGCATCTTTTAAGAGCAAATGTAGGCAGCAATAAGAGACAAACATGTTTTCTCTTAGACATTTCTCTTTGTGAGGCAGCTGAAAGCAAGTTTTTGCCAAAAAACCCTACCAAACCCAACTTGTCCAGGTGGCCTATATCTGCCTGTCTGTATCTGAAGACTCCAGTTAGTGTTCAAGTCCAGATATTAGCACCTACAGTACAAGTATGTTCTAGGTATTACATGCTGCTTTGTGCTTAAGTCGAGAATGTTCTGGAATTCTTCTCCTGTAAGTTGTGCAAAGACTTGTGTGTTCATATGCAGGTATGAAAGGGAATGGTGGGATGACATTTGAGGACTGTGACATTGTGCCCAAGCAGCACTGTCCTCATCTTCTCTGAAAACCAGGTGGAACAAGCACTCCAAGGAAAAGAAGGTTCAAGCTTTAACTTATGTTCCAAAACATTTCAGCCAGCTTGGACTGGAAGCACCAATACACAGGGGTGACATTGGGCGTTTAGGAGGAAACTGTACTTCCCAGGTTCTTGTGTGGACTATGTGGAGATGGCTCCTTACTTGACTGCAGGACTGAATCTTAATGAGGTGGGCATAGATCAGCTCTGAGGGTCTACAACATGGAATGTGATGTGAGGAGTAAAGCAAACTAAGAAAAAGATATGTTGGAAAGATGCAGCACTTCATAGTTCCCGTAAAGGCGAAACATTGTGGAAGAGTGGAGAATTAATTAAACCACACTTCCCTTGCTACCTATAAGCAAGATAATTGGAAAGCAGCCTTTTTGCCTAACAATAGTTGTTTCTGAAGCACTTGATTTTTTTTTTTTCTTTGTAATTTCCAGCTAGCTCAGCAGGGGTGAACTATGAGACCATCATGAAGTGCACTGAATGTCTAAAGAGAATGGCACGGTGCTAAGAGCGCAGAAGAATTCCTTGCGGTGTCAGTGCAAAGCGCTGCAGGCGAAGCTGAACCAATTGCTAGCTTAGGAGCAGATGGGAGAGGTTTGCTGAATTTTGTCTTGAATGCGATTGTGTAAGCGACAACAGTACCAGAAATCTTATAAGCACTGGGCAGAAAGTTGAGGAGAACACAAGCACAAGAATGTCAGCAGTGTCAAAAATGAACTGGAGTCACAAGACGAGCTAGCTGAGCATGTACAGTAAAAGAAAAAGCCCCATAACCCTTAATTTTGTGTTTTGCAGGAGCTTATGTTAAGCAAAGCTTATGAGTTAGAAATCAGTAGTGAAGACAGCAAACCACGGCCAGACCTCAGAAGATGCTGAACCAATGTAGGAGGGCAGTTACATATATCTTAATATGAGGTTGGGCTAACTTTGTAACAACAGCTACTGATTTTTTTTTTTTTTTTTTTTTTTTTGTTAATGCCTTAACATACATATATATGTAATATATTTTTTACCAATTTACTTCTGTACAGATTAGATAGGAGTGATTTCTATTTCTGTGGGCCTGGTGATTGAAATCTATTTGATTCCTCCGGCTTGGTTCTCATTTGTCCTACTGTATCAATTTTCTTTAGTTTCGAGAGAAGCAGATGGAGGTAGAAGTGACATGCAGTGAGTCAGTGGCTCTACCTGGAATAGAAACAGTAATCGTTTAGCTGCCAGGATTTTAGACTTGCATATACCTTACTTTTGGTGCTTTTTTTCCTGTTGTTTTGGTTGGTTGGTTTTTTGCTTTACATGTAACTATTGTTTCAGGTTTGGGGCTTTTGTGTGGTGCTGTTTTGTTTAGGTTTTTTTTTTTATTTGATTGGTTTGTTTTTTTGTTTGTGGGGTTTTTTTTTTGTTTTTGTTTTAAATTGCTTGGGACTACTTTGTTTCATTGTTCATGATGCTTATGCTTGAATCACGTAAAATGGTGATGGTAATGAAGACTGTTATGTGGCTGGAGAGATTTTTACCATATGTTGTTGGCATCCTGACTGCTTTAAAGAATTCTAACCCATAAATCATAAGGTCAGGCTGTCTACCTAATATTTTCAAATGAAGGATCGTAACGTTTTGTGCTGTATCTGGAAACTGGGGACAGAGGAGCATTGTGACATTGCCGCTTTATAATGTCTCTCAAAGTGAAGGTAATTTGCACTTGGAGTTGGTAACACTAAGGGTATTAGTGACACTGTCATAGTATGATAAAGCTACTGACATGCTGGTTGGAAGGTCCTCTGAGAGTTTCTAGCCCAATCTGCTGTTTGAAGCAGGACTGTCACCAACCCTGTCTCAGGTCAGACATCACTTTCTCTAGTAAACCTTGAAGACCCTTAAGGATGGGAATTCTACAACCTCTCTGGGCAGCCTCTTCCAGTGTTGCACTGCCTTTCTGGTGAAAAAGGCTTTCCTGACATCCACCCTGAACGTTCCAAGCTGCAATTAGTAGCTGTTGCCCTTCATTATATCATCTACCACTACTGGAAGTGGTTTGACTGTCATCTTCCCTTCAGGCAGTGGTAGCCTGCAATGAAATTTTCCCCGGGCTCTTCTCTTTTCCAGACTAAGCAAGCCCAGCTCCCCTGTCTCTCCTGATAGGTTCCGTGCTCTAGGCCCCAACTATGTCAGCCCTGAACTGTCCAGGCAGTTGAACTAGATGATTGTTGCAGGTCCCTTTCAACCAAAATAGTCCAGTCTATGTTGGTAACCCTCCACTGGACCCTTTCGAGTTTCTCACAGTCCCTGAGGGGAGGGAAGATCCAGGACACACTGTTTTAAGTGCAACCTTACCATTACAGACTATAGGAAAGTAATGACTTCCCTCTGTGCTGGCCATACCCCTTCCAGTGTAGCTCAGTATGCAGTTTACATATGATGGGAGCGTACTTGGTGGCTTGCATTCAGTTGCTGCGCAACCGGTTGGTTTCCAACCTGCTCCAGGGGCTGACATTTGTAGTTCTTGCTGAACTCCGAGTTTCCTGTTAGCCCAATCCTCTAGTTTATTAAGGTCACTTCAAATGAAGCTCTGCCACTGATTGTGTCAGCCATTCTCCCTAATGTAGAGCCATCCATGTACTTGCTAATGATGCACTCTGTCCCATTTATGATGTTGAACAGTGTTGGCTCCAGTGTTGACTGTTTTGCTTGTTGCTGGCTGCAGCTTGACCTCAAGCCATTAATCACTACCTTTTGAGCCCTGGTAGTCCAGCTAGCTAATTTTCAACCCATCTAACAGCCCATTTGTCCGGCACATCATTTCTCAGCTTCCAAATATGAATGCTGTGGGAGATGATGTCAAAAGCCTGACTAAAATCAAGTTATATTACATCCATCACTCTCCTCTCATCCATGTAGACAGCCTCTATATTGTAAAGGGCAGTCAGCTTGATCAAGTATGATTTGCCTGTGGTAGATCTATGTTGACTATTTTAATTACCACTTTGTTCCTCATATGCTTTGAAATGGATTCCAGGAGGATGTGTTCCAGGAGTTTTCTAGGGACTGAGGTGAGGCTTATGGCTCTCTGGGCCCTCTTTTGTGCTTTTCTTAGAGATGGGTATAACACTTGTCTTTCCTGTCATCAGAGACCTCCCTGATCACACACGTTTTTCACAGAGGTAGGCAGCAGTCCTGAAATTATATCAGTCAACTCCTAAGTACCTTTTGACTCATGTTGTCCCTCACCTTCTTTTTGCAATTAATGCACCTACAAAAGCCTTTCTTGTTACCCTGTCTCTTTCTACATTTAGGTCTAGCTGCGTTTTGAAGAGCAAGGAAGAACTTGTCTGAAACATGAAAATCAGAGGCAGCCTTAGCTGCTGTCCTGAAACCCAGGGCTGTGGTCCTGTATTTTGCCCTTTTCCCTCCTCTCAGGATCTTGTACTCTACCATCTCGCAGTCACTGCAGCTAAGGCTGCCTCTGACTTTCACATCTTGGACAAGTTCTTCCTTGCTTGTAACTATGAGGTCCAGCAGAGCACCTTTTCTTGTTGGCTTCTCAGTTAGCTGTGCCAGGAAGTTGTCGTCAATGTGTTCAAGAAGTCTCCAAGATTACCTGAGCTCTACTGTATCATCCTTCTGGCAGATATTAGGGTGGTTAAAATCTCCCATGAAGACCAGGACCTGTGCACTTGAGAATTCTTCCAGTTGTTGGAAGAAGGCCTCATCTACGTCATCTTCCTGGTCAGGAGGTCTATAGTAGATACCCACTACAATAGCACCTGTGTTGGTCTGCCTGCTAATCTTGATCCATGAACTCTTGGCTGACTCCTGACCCATCCCAGGGCACAGCTCCATGCATTCCAACTGCTTTCTCACACAGAGGGCAACTCCCTCTCCTTGCCTTCCCAGCTTGTTCAACAACAAACACTTCTTCATTGTTAGTTTTCTTGCCAGTTTTGTTGCCTTGCTTCCATTTCTCATACACTCCCTTCTGTGTTTTAGTTCATTGAGAAAATCCTGTCATAGCCAGGCAGGCCTTCTGCTGAAATTTTGGTCTTCCTGTATGATGGGGCGGATTGTTCCTGGTTCTTAGTAAGTTTTCTTTAAAAATCAGCCTCCACCCTTTCTGCTTGATGACTGTTTGCTGGGGAATTTTACTTAGCAATTACCTGAACAAGCCAAATTCTACTGTCCTAAAGCCCAGAGTCCTAACTCTGCTGCTCACCTTCCCAGCTATCCTCCAGATCCTGAACTCTGTCATCTTGTGGTCACTGCAAACCAAGGGTGCTGTAAATACTTGCTTTGCATCTGGGATGTTTCTACAAAAGGCAGCTTGAGAAAAAGCATCCCCATGTGGTTTCTTATTAGCTGCATAATTTAAATATTAAGCTGCTTACATGATAATCTGACATCATAGTTGATGAGTTTACAACACTGATGCATATTTTCTGTAGAAAACTTGTTTTTGGCTTTTGCGGGGAATCAGTTTGCCTTTAGATGCATGTGTCATTGACACTAAATCCTCGGAGCAGAATCCAGGGTATTTTTAGAGTGTTGATAATAAAGGACCTTGTTTTATTTTTATCTTACTAATAGTATAACCAATTGGATTACTAATTGAGTTGGCCAATTTAATATGATTAATCTGACTAAAACCCTACAAATCCAGTGCCATTGCCAGTTTCATAGGAATCCACATATCAAAACATTGTATAGTACGTGTAGGCGTTTTAGGAGAGGAAAAAACAAGCAAGAGCAAATAATAACTCATCAGTCAGTTTGAAGGCATGTGAATAATACTGCTGAGTACTGACTGGGATATGGAAGTGCAGCCTCTCTTTCCTGCAAAATAAGTAACTAGGGAGAACATAGTAATTATTTGACGAACTGAATAGCTTAGTGCATGAAGCTGGGATTGGCACCAATATACTGAAAATCTGGGAAAGTGTGTTTTTGCAAGTGACCCCAAAATCGTTTTTCTTTAATGCTTACTGCTTCAGGTCAGAGTGACAGAAGCAGCTCAGATCTATTGCCAGAGCTGCACCGACATTTGTCAAATGACTGTGGCACCCAAGGTCTGTGGGTTGGCATCTAGTGGACTACCTGCTATCTCACATTGGCTACATAAGTTTGTTAGTGTTTTCACAGCATTAAAATACCACAGGAGCTCAGCAGCCAGTCAGCTGTGTCAGTATTATCTTGCCTTTGTTTGCTGTTATTTATTAGCAGGGGAAAAAAAAAAAAATAGCATCCAAACCATTTGCCAAAGCAAGGAAAGCCAGGCTGACCCTTCAGCTTTTCCTTGCTTGCTAGAGCCTGCTGCTGAACGTTGAGGCACTGTTGTGAAGCTTGTCCTGCATGGTGACCTCTGAGAGGGGCAGACTGGAAGCCTTTCTGAGAGAAGCGTGGTGTTGGTTTGTTGGGGTCCCCCCCCCATTTTCTTGGTCCATCTTGAAATGTCAGCAGAAGTATGTGTAGCAGTGCTCTTGCACACAGCTTCACTTCCCTTTGTGCTTTTTAGGGACAGCTGTGTCAGCCGTGTCACAGTATGCACGGTGAAGCTAAAACATCTCACAGGTACTTATATGTGATGAACACTGACACAGAAGGCATAGATTTGGTGTGTCCTCAGTTTATTGTGCTTGGTATGACATAAGCCAGAGGGGCTATTGAGGGCTGAGGGATCCTAAATCCACTGGTCGTTGGCCAGGCAATGTTTACTTCCGGGGCTTTAATTTCTGGAGTCACTGCAGTACCTTAACCGTGTCAACTAAAAGTCCTCATGATTTTTTTTCCATTTAAAAAGAAGGAAACAGCTGCTTGTTACTGGTAAGTTTTCACTGCTTTGCAAATGAGACAATTTCCATCCCATAGAGGAATGGAAATTCAGTGTCTTTTCAGGAGTGAAACAAGCTTTTCAAATTGTGCCTATGCATTTGTTCCTCCTTCTACAAATATGGCTGCTTTTCTGTTTCTTTTACTTAGTGGCTTAACTGAGTAGAAAGACTAATTTTCCGCTAAAATTCACTTGTTTTCAGCCAGAAAAGTTCTACATGCAGATGGACAAGCTATGTGAAGCCTAGGTCTGTGCCACTATTGTTTAAAACTAAAATGTGATGTTTTCCCAACTCTGGCTTTTTGTAGGACTGGCTTAGCTTATTATAGAGCCAATCAAAGGCGCTGATGTCGGAGGCATATGAAGTGTGGAGGTCCAGAAGGCCTGGCTTTTCTGAAGATAATGCTGATAAATGGGGTGTTTGTGGACACGAATGGAAACTAACGTCTGTGAAGCAGCACTTCTGGCAGAGGGTTAAGTTATGGGACAGCTGTAGCTCTTCTCCTGCACCTACAAAGCCGGTCTGTGGCAAGGAGGGGATGACAGTAAGAAACTGAAGCCGGGACAGGAGACCAGCCTTTTTGGCAGTTTTGGTGTATGGCAGAGGTGACTAAGTCATGCCATTGTCTGTGACATGAGCAATGCTGGAGATGATGGGGAGGTGGTGGTTCTTTGTGGTAATGATGGTGAGTCTCGCTATTCTTCAGTATGATAAAATGGCTCTGCCTGGTGACTTCTCATCAGAGATAAGGCCCTTACAGGTGGTCAGGTAAGTGATGCTCCAGCACAAAGTAGGACACAGCACCATGCCATGCAGCAACAAAAGATTTAAAGCAATAGGGCAAATGGCTTCAGTTAAGGTTCCTGATTATACGGTGTAGATGTAGTCAAGTATGGCTTTAGTGGAATGAGTCTCTTCCATATATCGCCTGTTATTTGCCTTACCCAACTGCATAAAGCTTGATTGAATAGTTACAGAATTAGTGGGTTTGCATCAGTAGACACTGAAATGCTTAGAGATAAACATTCTGGCTAATCACAGGACTTTCCAGATGGGTCTGTTGTATCTGGGTGGATATTCAGTTTTTCCTTTATTTATAGCAGGAATAGCTTTTGTATCTGTTAGAGTACAGTAATAAATTTACTGAACTACCAAATAATATATTTTCCTGCTTGCTTTCAGCTGATTACAACATCTAGGTATCTCAGGATAATATGAACATCTGTTCCCTGGAGACTGACTCTTCACAGACAATAATGATAAAGCTAATGAATGGAGTGGAGAATGGTGTTTAGGAAACAACTAGGGACAGCTTTGCCTCTCTTTGCTAACTCGCACCCTAGTATTTCATTCTTTTCACCAGATTGGCTTTCTGAAACACTCTACAGCAAACTTGCCAGATGCAATAGTCTGTTTTCTTCAGAGCAGGATAGAAAATCAGATGATGACTCTGGGACTTGAATAGCTTGCTCTAACAATTTGTGTTAGCAGATCATTGGAAATTGACAGTCCTGCCTCCTTTCCTACCCACTCCGAACCCTAGAGCACAAGATCAGAAACGGGTCTCATTCCAGCACCCAGCAGTGTTCTCAGGGAGAGGTCTTCTCCCTTAATTTCTCATAATTTAAGACAAGTGAAATCGATTACTTTCCTGGTACGCTTTTCAGTTTGCTATTTTTAATCATAGAAGTGAATCTGACACCTAATTTGCACTCGTTAAAACAGGCTTAGGAAAATGTGTTGTAAATAAATCTTGGAAGGAATATTAAATTAGCGTGGTTCAGGGTAGAATAACTTCCCCGTTGTGGGTCAGAAGAAAAATAATGCTGTGGGGAGATTATTCCACTTCTGTGTGCTGGAGGATTCTTGTATCTTTTATGTAGTATTTGATGTTGGTCATCACTGGAGACAGGACTCTAAATGGACCTCAGCTCTTAGGCAGCATGACAGCCCTCTTGTTGTAAGGTGGCCAGATGAATGTTAACTCTCGGGTCTCTCCTGGATTACAGAAGTGATAGAACTGGCAAACAAATATCTGTGTATTGAGCAGTGAAATAGCCACAGGTGAGAGCGAGGTCTGCAGCTTCTGCAAGAAACATGGATATAGTTAATTCAGCATATGTAATCTTACTGAGAACGTAGGATGGGAGAACAGCTTGGTTTTGGCTGCAGCAAAATTAAATTCAGTAGGCTTAGTAAAGTATTGTATATTGCCTGCTGTAACGGTAGCTGCTGCAGTTTTGTGATATGGATAATACTCTTTTGACTTATGTCTTGTCACAGGGGGCAGCTAAGAAAGCTTAGTCCCTGCCCAGACCTTGTTTTTTATCATATACCCTCTCCCATATCACCAACCTGATCTTTGGAAAAAGCTATTCTGTGATGGGGAATC
Organism: Phoenicopterus ruber ruber; assembly: GCA_009819775.1. Taxonomy (NCBI): domain Eukaryota; kingdom Metazoa; phylum Chordata; class Aves; order Phoenicopteriformes; family Phoenicopteridae; genus Phoenicopterus; species Phoenicopterus ruber. Next base: position 29,255,253 of record CM020218.1, on the reverse strand, counting down.
TGTTAAGTGGAAGATAAGTGTTCTGTGTGGGAACAGTGCTTTTATTTCTTCCTTTTTTTGTATTTATAGGAACAACTCCAGTTCTTGAATCCTGTCTTTAGTCAGTTGTTAACTGTATTCCTTCTTCAAATTCTGTATGCAAAGATTCCTTGTCATAAATATACTTATTTTCTACAGCATCATCGTAGGTTTAGCAGTAGGTGTCAGTTCAATATTGCATGAACTGTTTAAATCTCTCCTCAAACTTTTTCCTTCTCCATTTCATGGCAAGTCAAAGTCTAGCAACTGAAAGGAAATCACTATGGTTACAGCACCCAGTTCTAGCAATGAGTCCAAGATTTAAGTCTTACCGCGTGTAGCAAAATATATATATTTGAGACACCCCCAGACATTTGGGATCATGTTTGCAAGTGTAAAACAGACATTGACAGTTTTAGATAATTCCATTGCAATGCTTTGCTTGCAAGACAGTGGTCTGCTATTATAAATGGATTGCTTACATAAGAAGTGAAAGAATACACGCCAGCTTAAAACACAGCTTGAAGCAGTGTTGGGTTTTTAAAGTCAGAAATCCAAGATTTAATCGCCACCTGGTTAGCAGTATGTGTCAACACTGTCAGCCAAAAAATGAATGAAACTTTGTTCCTTCCCAGCTGCAAATATTACCAAGACATCACTGTGGGCCATTTTTAGACATGGAGAGCTATGAACATTATGAAGCACCAGAGCTTCAGAAACGTATAACAGATGACTTTATGGCCCAGGTGGTTGGAATTTTCTATGTTGAGGTCTCTCACCCCAATTAGTAACTAATTTCAATCCAATTGCTTACAGATGGCAGAACATTGCTGACCTACCACAGTTCTCTAGCAGACAGGTATCCATCCATAAGCCAAATTAACAACCCAAGACCAGAATCGCATAGGGAGATTTCTTGAGATGCCCAGCCGTTGCACAGCATCAAGCGTGCAAACTGACTTCAACAGGGTGGCTTGTGTGCGCAAAGTTAGATTTGGGTTTGTTTCTTATGGAACTGAAATTGGAACACAGATCTGTGCTTGAACTGAATTTCAAACATGAGTACAGTAACTAGTACAGACCAAGTGACTGTATCATAAAATGTGATAATGTGGAGTTTTTACTGCACTCTTAGAATGGCACTACTTGCTAATCTTGAAGTGTTCATTATCCTATAATATGTATTCTCTAGATTCTTTTTCTTAATGAACTGTTGAACTAATTAGAACTTTTAAGTATGTTTAAGCAAATCTCATTCATAACATTTTTCTACATTAGTTGTCAATAGTACACCATATTTTTCCATTTGATTTTTTTTTTTTTTACTTTTTGATATTAATTTTTTGAGTCTTTAAGGAAACTGAAATAATAGATAATGTTTTACTCTAATCTTTTCCATTTAGTGACTCTTCATAATTGCTGTTTTTTTTTTTTTCTCCTGAATCTATTAAATAAATATAATATTGGATGTAGAATTTTCTCCAGACAGCAAGTCTTTGAACTTTATAACTAAGTCAACTGTATCTCAAGGAGTTAGGACATATTTACCATGGGACTACTTTTTTTTTTTTTGGTATATGAATTAGGAGGCAGATGGTGCTGCTGTCACTTGACTTTCAGATTGAGGTTGTTTGAAAGGATGCATTGCTTCAGATTAAGCTTCATTTGTGTCTGAGGCCTGAGATGGGTAATTGCTAACTCTTTTTGCCCTGGAGTTTTTTGTTTTGTTTTACTCAGAGAAATCTTAAGAATGATATTAATCGGCTTGTTTGTTTGTTTTTTAAGGCCACAGGGACAAAGGTAGAAACAGCTTGTGATGGAATAAAATGCAACATGTGCTCAGCAATTGTAGATCATGTCACTTCTTGTTTATTCTCTGACAACTGGTTTCCTAGATAAAAGAAACATGGTGGATCTCAACTATCTGATGTTCAGTAAACTTTGATCGTGCAACTTAAATTGGAGAAAATGGGAATTAGTACAAGAACAGCAGAATGGTTAAGCTACTGGATAAAAGGGGATGTGCCAGTAGCATGTGCTGAATGTGGAAGAAACACGCCAAGGGAGACTACAGGTGGGAATCCTCAAGGATGAGATTTGGGACTAATTCTTATTTTCTCTTATATTTTCCCTGGCATAAAAAAATCAAACTGTGTCAATGAAATTTGCAGCTGATATTAAAGTAAGGAGCCACTGTCAACATCATGGAGTATCAGAATATCACAATGATCATCTTGAATGCTGGGGTAGTAGAAGTGGGATTATATTCAGTAGTGAAAAGTCATAGACTAGGAGACTAATGATAAGGATTTATTTTATAAACTGAGGCCTTGTTGGGGAATGGGATGAAAAAAAGAAGAAAGAGCTGAATATTTATCACTCTGATGTGTCGCCCGTACACAGGTGGAATAGAAGAAACAGGATCCTACTGTGTACTACGTGATGTATGCCAGATAAGTCAGGTACAAGCTAACCTTGCTGTCCATGAGCAACAGGGCTGGGAATGCTGAACGTTGTCCTGGTCATTCACAGAAGGACCAGTTAATCACTGAGGAGATTAATTCAGGCTGGGGCAGTTGCAGAGAGGGGCTGTGGCAGTGGTCAGGTGAATGGAGAGTGGGGTCCTGCTCTCCAGGTCCGGCCTTGTGTGGCAGCAGCAGGCTTGGTTAACTGGAGTTTGGGAAATCTGCGTGCCACCGTGCAGGGATCCCGATTCCTCTTATGTGAGCTGTGTGTTCTGCTGGGTGGCGGTGGGCTATAAAAGCCGGACCGATCAATCATCATGCAGGCAGTCAGAGCATACCTCTGAGACACTCTGTGGGCCTGAGCTATTACCAGCTAAGACCTGGCTGAAAAACTCTCTGAAAGGTGTGGGAAATGCATCGCAGCAGCTTTTAAAGGGTGAGATAGACGTGCACAATGGAGCACTTTTACAAGACTGGCAGGGCTATGATCTCCGACTTTCAACGTGGCACCTTTTGCTTTACACGCTGATGCGAACTCAGTGTCAAAAATGCGCTGCTGACCAATACTCTGTTTTGCTGTCAGCGTTGAAACTACAGCTGGTAACGCTGGATCTGCCTCTCCTAAAGCTGTAGGCTGTTTCCTCACACGTGTGCTGTGGGTAGGAGAGCAACTCATCCCCCTCACCCAGCTTCAATGTTATCCTGACAGCTCCAAGGATGCCCACAAGCTCTAGTGAGGGTAGGCTGCTGCGCGCGACTCCCTGCAGGCAGGAGAAGACAACTTAGGAGAAGGCAACTTCAGTTTAATTGCACTGCAAACATCTGGGTGTGGGGAGATATCCTTCGGCAGGGGGTGAACGGCAGGCTTGTCTGTAGCTGTTTGATTGGAATTGTCATTTAGATCTTCATTAGGGTTTTCTGGGGAAGGTGATGGCTGAAAAATAGAATAAAGGCAGGAAGGTGAAGGTGGAGAGGAGGTGGAGGGAGTGCAAAATACTGGGGCAGGAAAAAGCGGTCAGTGAGGGACCAGGCAAAGGCTAGCTCTTCGGAGACCAGGAAAGCGATCAGAAGGGATCAGGGGACAGTTCGGCACATCACTTTTCTGAATAATATTTTAAGCAAAGTCAGGGAAATGCATTCCCTTCCACAAAGCTTTCCCTTCTAAGGAACAGGAAAAATAAAAATGCAATAGAAGGAGTTTAAGCAGCGATGTGCTGGGAAAGGAAAAGAGGCAAGCTTGCACACCTGTGCGTGAGGGAATAGTAGCATCAGAAGGAAGAATGAGGTGTTTAGGGTTTGTTGTGTTTTGGGGTTTTTTTAGGTCAGCAGACAAATGGAAAAATAAAAATAATTTTGGATCACCCAAAACTAAAAATTTCAATTTTCTTGCTGAAATGAAAATTGCTCTAAAATGTTTTTGAACAAATGGCAGCTCACAGTTATTTTTTTTAACAACTGTATAATAAACAATTAAGTACAGATGAATATACTATAAAAATATACTTTTAAAAATTAATCCATCAGGCTGTTGACACAGTATTTTTATGCTAGAGAGGTTGAAAGTCTTCATAAAATGTGAGAAGAATTCATGAATAATTTTTAAAAATGTTTCTGTTCTAAGACACCTTCCCAAAGTTCCACCTAAATGACTCAAAGCGTGTGGGTGTTCAGTCTCTTTTGAAGCTATACCTACAAGGTTTTATATGAATTACAGAATCGTGCAGGTTGGAGGAAAGTTCCAGAAAACCACCTCCAGCTCACAGCATGTCCAACGAGATGAGGCTTCTTGGGGCCTTGTCCACTTGAGTTTTGACCATCTCCAAGGATGGAAACTCCACAGCCTCCCTGGGCAACCTGTTCTGGTGTTTCATCACCCGCATAGGGAAAACCTTTATCCTTATGTTCAGTCAGAATTTCTCACACTCCAATTTGTGCCCTTTGTCTCTCATCCTATACCTATGATGTGTGTAAGTTGAATACGAGAAAGCTCATACTTGTGTACTGAACTGAAAATTCCATTAGAGCTGATTGTTAAAGATATTACATGATGATATTGACTTTTAATTTATTCTTATATACTCATGCATGATGTTTTAACATTCTTTTTTGAACAGGAAATTTCTCAGCATTTAAATCATGTTAAAGTAGAATTATATGTGACTATGTAAGACAACCTATGGTTAAAAGCTTCAAGCGTATTGTAATTAGCTTTAAAATATCTCTTGCTCCACTGAGTTTATATTTGAAATTTTGGCTGAAATGCCGAATTATAGACCAGAAAATCAAATAGATCAAAGGGCTTTTGTAATTTCCTAAATCATCTTTACCTACAGGTGAAGGGAAAATTCTCACAGACGTGGGCTGGGTCAGTGATTTTAAACCCTCAGCTGGTGGGGAACATCTGTCTGCCATTCATGTGAAGGTAACCCAGAAAATTACTTTCACTCACATAAGGTATTTTTCTGAGGTAATCTCCTGCATTATTTTACCCTGTAATGTCTGTACTTCTATGATATTTTTCTTTTTCACTTAAGGTGTGTCAGGAAATAAAACTGAGGATTAATTTTTTTTAACCATGAAATTCTGTCATGTCTCAGCAGAAGAATCACAGAAATAGAGCTCAGAAAGAATTAATCTAGATCATTCTACTGTGATTAGGTTCTTATTAGTAAAGAAGAAGGAAATAATAGTGAAGCTTTGAGTCACCCTGAGTAACAGCTATTAAAGGTCAGGTGTGTTTTCATTTATTTTTGATTCTTGTCATATTCTCCAGTGTGAAGAAAACTGAGGGGGGAAAAAGGAAAGAAAAGCATCCTTTTGCTAGTATGCTTCTAACGAAGAAATGTTGGGAATTGAGCTTTGTAGCTGCTTGCTTATAGAGATGCACAGGTGATTTGAGAACGTATTCAGCATTTTCTTTAGCTAGTGTTTGCAAATAATATTTCTTGCTGGCCAATGTATTTTTATGTTTAGGTATCTACCATAGAAATAAATGTAGCTCAAGTATTAAGTCTGTAGGAATGCTTCAGTGTGTATCCTGGCGTAAGAATTGGCTTCCAGGAAAGCTTTTCATAATCATCTGCAAGCTTAGATAGGGGAAGATCTGACATTTGATTTTTAGAACACTAGCTCATTTCCCTTTCTTTTCTCTGTCTAAGGTATATCATATTTCTTTATTAAAGAAGACACATTTCCCTAATGGAAGACACTCTGATATTATGATAAAGGAGCATAATAGAAACCGTAGGGACTAAGATAGTGTTTGCATTACTTTCTCATCTGTTTGCAAATATTCTTTAATATCAGTTTTTACTTTGTGGCTGTTTTGTGTGGCTATGACTAATAAGATTCAAGCCAGAGTGTTCCTGGCTCTCTTCATCTGAGCATATGCCGTAAAGCCACTGAAGGAATCGGAGTAAAACTGGAACCTGTACAAATTATGCATGCAGTGCATCCTGCCTCTTGAATTTGCCTACAAACACTGCTTTGGTTAGGTCAACAGGCATCCTGGCTTTTGCACAGGCTTACAGAGCTTCTACAAGTAGATTGCAAACAAAGGCTACAGAAGAGTGTGCTGGTCAAGGCAATATAACATTTGTATGGGGACAAAGAGAGAAAAATCAAATTCGGTTGGAAGTAAAATTGCCAGCGGAGATGCTGGGAAAGAGGAAGCTGGCATTGCAGAAAACAGGGAAGATCTTACTCCAGTCCTGGGAAAATGTGGAAGAAGAAATTGAAGGAGAAACATCAGAAGGCTTATTGTAAATTTAGGAAGGTGTTAGCGTCTTACAAGAATTGTTTCTGAGCCTCTTGAATTTTACACATTGTTAGTCTAAAAGACTGAATGGCTCTGTCAGAGCTTCACAAGCACTAATATACACTTCAGGGATGTTCACATGAACACATCATTTGATCTACTGAACTTTGACACTAGTTTTCTTGGGTACTTTCTGTAACTTTTTCTTTTTGATGACACTATCCTGTCAGAACAAATATTCAGCCTTGATTTAAAACAAAACTTTTGTCTGCTGCCACTCAAACATAAGCCACGGAGCAAGCTGGTTTCTTCGTTTCTGTAACTGAATTTAGAGGCAATGGGACCTGGGTTCAGGCCCTTTTCTTGAAAGGAGTTACTGTTTCTGATGAGCAAGTAACTACATATCTGTATGAACTTTGTCATGCCCAGCAGAACTGGGCTAGAGAGCTCTATCTTACCCACTTTATGAAGGTGAAATCTGAAATAGAGTGGGAAGATGTATGTAACATAACCAGCAGCAAAACCAGAGAAGTATTATCATGAGAATCTTAACATGGGATTCACAGAGCTCCTTAAGCAATGAAAAGAAACATATCAGCTTTCCAAAGAAAAATCGGTAAGGGCGGGTGGTGACTGCCTTTGGAAATCAATGCTCTTTTCTGACAAATGCATTAATTTGTAATGGCTGGTAGCGTCTGCTGTAGGCAACCTCCCTGATCTAATAAAGACAACTCTTACATTTCACAGATGCCAAAATCTAAATTTGACTTTTGATGCCAGATTGGATCAATGTTTTAATTAAGGGAACCTATAGTCCGTCCTTTAGCTGCCGCTTTCCACTGTGTGTGGCCACGTGTAGCTTTTTGTCCTACAGTGAAGAGCTAATTTCCAAAATGCTTGCTGAGGGAGACGAGTAAGTAGACTTTTTAGGATATTGTTGGAGAATCCAACACTGAATCCTGTGTTTATGCGTGGTAGCCACTTGATCTTTGCTGTGAGATTTCTTTCTGTGCTTCTATTTGTCCAGCAAGTGAAGTAATTTTTATGTTCATTTGCTATTCCTGTGTATACACGTTCAACTCTGAGAACTTTCAAAACTCTGCTTTGCAGCTGAGCAGAGTTAATTATCCCACCCTACAGTTCAAATACCCTCATTAATATGAGCAGTCCAGGTTCGCTAGTTACCAAGGATTACTGAATAATGATCCCATCAAGGAAAGTTACAATTTGCATGTACAGGCTATGCAAAGTGAAAGAAGCAGAATTTGCTGAATGTTTTGTTCACAAGAAATGACATGTTAAGTAAGCGCAGACTTATGCCTGGCAAAGACCTTTAAAGGAAATAGAAGAATCATATTAAATTGAGAGGTATGCTCTTGATGTCTGGTTTGCTGTATTTCTGGTAAATTAAAAGGTCTGTGCATACTGCTTTGACTATTCTGATAACCTGAATTTTGAAGCAATTGGCCTGAGTTTCTGGGATTGTTTCAGTTTTTGTTACTTGCTTATGGTGTACCATGTAAGTGGTTTTTGTTTCTTCATAACACTGATGCCTTTGATGTAATGAAGCTCACTTATGAACCGACTAGTTTTGAACAGAATATAAGGATCTGCCGTGATCTTATAAAGGAAAATTTCAAATTACCTTCCAACATGGGAATGTGTTTACAAAGACAATATTCAAAAGGGCTTTTTTTTGGAGTAAAACGGTATTTCCCTGCTGTGCCCCCCCCCCCCCCCCCCCCCCCCCCGCCCCAACACCTCACCTTATCAGTTCCACTATGGTATGGTACTTTATTCTAAAGCATGCTTCAAATACTAAAAATGTCCCCCTTTAAGAGTGCATCACACATGAAGAAAAAGAGAATTCTCAACATTTTCTCAATACATTAAATATGTATTTGCCATAGGTATTTCTGCAATGAGTAGTAGGATTACTACCAAATAAATATCCTTTATCCTTTTTGATCCTAAGAATTTTATTTCTTCTGAATTCCTTTTTTCTTTCACTTTATTTTTTTTTTCCAAATTCCTCTCTTATAGGATATAGTCTTTTTCTTCCATTTTCAGCCTTTTACTATGTTAATATAAAAATATTCCTTTATCATAGACATCACTTCTTCTGACTCCAGAAATGACCAGTGTGGAAGTCCAGGCTGTGACAAGCTCATTTATATCACTTGTTTTGTAACAGACTTGATGAGAGTTGTTTTAGAAGATGAAGGACGAAGTAATACTACAGAGAAGTAGTGGGTCAAGGTTAATTTCATTTAAAATAAATCCATAAGGAACATTATTTCTGTCCATAGAGCAGAAGGGCAAGTTTTTTACTTCTCAGTTAATTCCTCCCTGATGAAAGCTTCACTGATCCTGAAAACTTCTGGATTGGCTTTCCAAAGGATTTCTCTTTCCCATCTGTGACATGTGGCTGGATCTTTAAAGCATGAGGATTACTTCAATGTATTGTTTTATTTTTCTTAACACACATTAAGATATGTTCCTCATGTAAAATTCCAGGAGTTAAGTTGTGAAAATAAATACTTACGATTAGATTAGATTTGGAATTGATTAAAAAGGGTAAGATTTTTTTAAAACCTGGATTTATTTCTGTCCTGTGTGCAAATTTTCATTGATGGATGCTCATTTGAAAATCTTCCTATACTTTTCAGTTCATTCTAGCTAACACTCTTCTCCCTCCGCCCTCTCCCCCGCCTAAGAAAAGTCTAAACCCCACAATGTGTTAGATGTATGCTTTAAAGCATAGCTTGCTTGTAAGAGCCTCATACTTTTCACAGAAGTTGGAAGATGTTGCATGGAAAGGGTGCCTGTAGCAGTTATTTTCCACTTGCACAAGGAACTACAACAGCCTATGGAATTCAAGGGAATGAGGTTTCCATTATATGTTCCTAACTCACTTTTCACCGGGTCCAACGTAATTTAGCAGTCAGTGTTAGCTTTAGTGGATAACTGTAATTTCTCTTGAGTATGAAAGCAGAAAATATTTACTTTTCCACCAGTTTTGCCTTAAGTCAAATTTATGTGATGCTCGAAGAGCTCGCCCTTCTTCCTGCTTCTTATGTCCTCCTAATTTAGTTCTGGCATCATCTTAATGGGAAGCATTATTATAGTTACGTATAATGGAGTCCATAGCCAGTGCCCTGGCCCACAGTGGACTTCCAGGTGAAACTGAAGGAACAAGTACTAACGTCCAGAGCTCTAATGGGTAGGGACCTGAAATTTTGCCGCCTTGTGCCATATTGTCACTGGTTCAATCTACACGGAGCAGGTGTGCTGTGCTGTACCCCCATTAGTCCTGGTCTACCAGTCATCCCAACCGGACGATCTATTGAAACAGCCAGTGGCTTTCATTGGGAGGAAGCCCAGATGAGTTGGAGAAACGTTGGGTCAGCACGATCTTCTTGCAGCATGAGCATATGGCAAAGGCTGTTCATGGCCTGGAAAGCAGGGTGAGCAACAGGGTGCCCGTGCCCCTCAGGCAGGTCCGTGCAGCTCTGCTGATGACAGCGGACGCGCCGGCACATCTGTGATCTGTTGGAGAGCGTGCTATAGGAAGGCTTGCTCTGTGAATGGTCCTTGGTACAGGGACGTGACCCCAGCCTGTTTTGCTAGCCTTCTAGCACACCACGAAGCATGTCTCCTTTTAGTCATCGTGGTGAGGGCAGTGGCTTCAGGCTCGGAGTTCATCTTTGTGAGCTGTCTTGAGTATTTTTGCATGTTTTGATCAGCAGATGATGGGCAAACATATCTATATTTGATAAAAGCTGTAAATAATGGAAGCAGATTATTTGAACTGAACAGCTTTGTGGTCTCCTGGAGGAAGTGAGTCACTGCTTTCATGTTTTTTAGGTCCCCGTATGGCATTTGAGGAGTCCCAATCACTTCTTCTAGAAGTGCAGAACGTTAAAACCATCTTGTGTTGATACGGATCACTACAGAAGTAGTTGTCATTTAAATTTTTTTATATTAAAGTCTAAGAGTATAATAAGGCTTACCATGGTGAACTGTTCTTTCATTTGTGTTCAGTACGTACCAGCTTGATTTATTGTCCTTAGTTTACATTTAATTAACATCAGCCTCCGACACTGGTAGAACAAATTGCCTCTTCAACTACATGCGGCATGAGAGTTCTGTTTTCATGTTTTCCCGTCTCGTGTATTTTCAACAACCCACCAAAGGAAGGACTGGTTTTGCTCACTTGCTTGTCCACAGTAAGTAGACCATAAACAGCCTGATTAAAATCCTATGTTTATGTAGATGGGGGAAGCAGACCTGAAATAGAAGAGTTATGTAGCCATCTGAGATGGAGCATGCCTGTAAGAAACAGCTACATCCCAGACAAGTCCCAGGACAAGAAGCCCTGGTTGTGACTGAGTCACTGTGAGAACAATGTTTACTACCGCATCTGTATGAGATTCAGCAAATTAGCCCCATGGTCCAAGGACTGGTATGGAAGGAGAAAGCAGCTTGTTATCTCTCTAGGGTTCCTTACAACTCCAGGAGAACAGGGAGAAATGACTGTTAATCTGTAGGTGGTCCTTTCCCCCATCACTCAGGAGAACTGGAAAGATGTTTTGTGCCTTCTGCCCTTCCACGTGCCTGTAGTAGTAATGGGCACTATCTGGTCCTTCGTGGGAAGCTAAGACATAAGTGCATCAGAACCTTGTGTTAGCACGTGTATGCTTCATCTCGTAGTAAATTATTCTTCATGAACTGGAAGGAAAACTAGACTTGCCAAGTACCTCATTAGTGAGGTTTCAATGAGTGTGAAATGATTTAGAGGATGTTTCTCTTAACTAAGTCTTGGGTTTGTACTTCTCGTGCTGGCCAACCTCCCAGTAGCTTCATTGGAAGTATGAACTTCAACCCTTGAATGAACAAGCACACAAAAAGGAAGGAGTTCAGAAAGGATCATCTATAGAACCAGATAACAAAGTCTAAAGGACTACAAGGCACTGTAAGACTTTTACAAAGCCTTATGTAAATAGGTCATCTGCCCTGCTGAGTGGTGGCAGATGTTAAAACAACTGTTTTGTAGCTGAACTCTGCTCTGCGCTGAGAGCTGTCTACAGAGGTTTGAGTCAAATCCCTGTGACAAACATCTTTTGGAATGGGCTGACTAACATTGTGCCAAGCAAATGGGAAAATAATTTAAAAAAAAATGGGAAATGAAAAAGATACACAAAAATTAAATTGGCATGCATGTGAACGAACACTGTTAATTTGGCTTTTTTGCAGAATATAATGTTGCTAATCCTTTGATTAGCATATGACCAAGATGGGCATTTTTAGTTTAGATTGTCAGTCCAGTTATACTAAGGTGGTTATTTCTTTCTCCAAAGGACAGTTTTCTGAACAAAACTGTCTGGGCAATCACATCAGGAATCTGAGGCGTGATACCAACAGTCTCTTTTGGGATAAACTCTCTAAGGCTTCCATGGCTCAGAAAGGGAAAGTAGAAAAATAATCCCTGAAAAATGTCCTAATAGAGATTTGTTTTCTTTAAGTGTCTTTTCTTTGACATACTATGGAGCTTCATGTAGACTTTTACCATGGTGTCAACTATTTTTGGCTTAACCCACTGGACATGTATTCTGCAATTACACCCAGGACTTTAAAAGCCAGACACCAAGCCCAGATGTACACCAGGCGCTGAAACAGTCCCAAAGAGCAGATCTGTGGGTTCTAGCACTTTAAAAAAAATCAGGCCACTTATTTCAAGACTTAACTAAGAAGAATTTGGAAACAAGGAGGGAGACTGTGTGAAGGGGGAGATGCCTTTTTATTTCTACACTTTCCTATGGTTTCAGACTTGTTGGAAGTCTCCAGCTGTAGTCACACTGTCCCTCCCAAACATACGCGTGCAGGTGATAATGAGAGGTGGTAGGCAGCTGGCGACACCAAGCTGTGCACACACAGCAGGGACTTGTGTCGGATGTCATCTGAGTGAAGTTGTTGGTGATGGATTCCCCAACATTTGTGAGCTGGGCTGGAGGGGTAGTGACGAATCTCCCTCCCGAGTGCTCTGCAAATGGTACAGGCATTTTTACCATGAGTCTATTTCACTTAGTGACCAGGAAAGACTAAAATGTCCGTGGGCTGCCCATGTCTATGGGGTATGAAAGAGTACTACGGTAATATGAGGTAAGAACATGCAGTATAATGCAGTTAATCCTGCTGGGAGAAGAGGTGGTATTGCTTGTATTATGCTGGACTGGAAATTGCCCCACGCAGTATAGTGGTGGAAAAGGGGAGCTCTGAATAACCGCTGTGGGAGCTGCTCAGTGTTTTAAGCAACAGGCTACCAATTTCAGAACTTAAGTGAAAGCTCAGAAGCCCAATTTTCGGCTACAGAGTTTTGACATCCGAGACCCCTTTTGAGCCAGAACACAGCTTTGTACATACATGAGGACACATTCCGTATCCTGTTGTTGATCCTAAAATCACTGTGAAGAGATGAGCATGTTGTGATGCGTTTACACGGTGCTTCACTGAGGGTGCTAAGAGAGACACCTCATCGTAATGAAATATAGTTTTAAATTATTTTCATGTTATTTGTTATTACATTGATTCCCTCACAGATATTAGCAGTAGGTTTATCCTTGCAACGCTCACTGGGGTAGGGAAGTTGCTCTGGAAACACTGGTTGCCATATAGACCTGATAGTGTCGGAACATGTGAGAATCCAAAACTGTGTGATTGTGATTTTAAAAATTCTTTTGAAATTTTAGTAATAAATAAGTTTCCATTTAAGCTCCCTTGTTTTATTTTAAATAATCACTGCGTATAATTTAATTTGGGAATTGGCCTAAAAAAGGGTGACTCAGTCACAGAAATTAAGCTAGACGTGCTGAGAGCAGTCAGTGGCGCCAGGGCGTCGTCTTCTGCCAGAACAGGCGGCAAGATTTATTATCCAGGAACACAAACTCTAAACAGTCTCTTCAGGTGACCGTCTGCTGCCTGGGTGCTTTGGTTTCCTTAAGTTTAGCCTTGTAGCTCCCTAGCACGGAGGCCGAGCTCTGTTAAGACTAAGGAGTGTGTGTAATGGAGAACTGGGGAGAGAGAATTTACTGAGCTTGTGGAGAGCCCATGGACAGACCTCCTCTGTACCATCTCATCTTAGTAAGTCCTGGGAGGCCAGTGGGAGTGATGATGGAGGCCTCCGGATCAGGAGCTGTGGATCCAGTAGCTGGCTCTCCATTGCTGTATTGAGGTAGCCTTGAAGCCAAACTGCCTCCCTGTTCCACCTTACCCACTGCCTGGCTGTTAGAGCCTGTTTTGGGAACAACCTACTTGCTTTTTTGGGGACGTGCACAGGGCTTTAGTTTGCGCACAAGCACATACACACGTGCTGATCGTCATTTCATATACTAAAGGCTTGATTCAGTTTCCTGCTTTCAAGCCGTCAGAGAGGTTAGTTGTGACGTATGCCACCTGAACGTTCAAAACGATGGGGGGCACCTTGTGTGTGAGTCCTCTGAAGGACCACAGGCATGAGATGACAATCAATGAGGCCCTTGGCAGCCTAATGATAGCATTTGAACAGTAGCAAAATTTTGAGTACTTGCTAATGAAAATATTGGTACCTATTGTCTCACTTAAGGAAATTTCTTGAATTACTCAGCTGAAAGCAGCCTACCGGTTGTATTTCCCTGAAATATTTTTGGTAATTTATTATTGGTTTTGGTAATTTATTATTTCTCAAAACTACTTTTTCCTGGCTCTAGCTGGGTGTCTTTGCACTGGTCCTGTAATATTTTGAAATTTTTTATTGCTTATCCTTATTTTTAAGAAGTTAATATACCCTGAGTCTTTCTGCCAGGTTCAGACAGAAAGCCCCTGAGATACCGTATTTGAGAGGATGAGTTCAGAAAGAGGTCAAAATAGGTGACCAGTCTTTCCTGCTGCTGGTCTTTAGCAGATAAGTAATTTCTCTGACAGTAATCTGTTGTACCTACTGTCAGTGTGACATGTTGAAAATATTTATTCTTTGTTTTGAGTGTAGTGACTTAATTCTTACAGTACTTCTTAATCTCCTCCTTTATTGGTCAGTTCATGTATTTTTGCGCAACATGGTGAGCACTTCTTCCTTCCAACTCTGGTATTTTTCTGCTATCAATGCTTTCTCACTCTCTGCCTGAGTTGACTTGGTTAAGACAGACTAGAAGCACCGGCACAGGTGAATACTTGCTTCCAAACTACGGGCTGTGTGTGTTGAAAAACTTAGTGAGCCCCTTATAAAATGAGCTGTCAAATAGTTCACTGGAGAGAGTCTGAGATGCTGTGGCAGAGCAACATCATGTGATAAATGTGAAATTTGACAAGTGAGGGCTGCTTAAGTTGGTGGCCTTTGAACTCGGGGATAGTGGTCTTGGACTCATGACTTGAAGCTGCAGACTGTGTAAAATAAATGGAATATATGGTCATCACCTTCATGAAAATCTCCCCTTGTTTTCGTGCTTCCTACATCATGCTGTTGCCAAGTAATAAAAATTCAATTCTTTGTGAAATGAAAATCATTCTAGCCCTAAAATGCTGACAGAATTTTAAAAAATAGGGCTTATTGGCAGCTGCATCCACCATTCCACGCTTTACTATTCTACTTTATATATGCTATTTAGCCATACCAGATTTTTCTTTACTATTTTATGTATCTATAACATAATGATTCCTTTCATGCTTTCAGTGGCTTGTTTTGCAAGACATAGTCAGGCTAGCCTTAGTATAGACTTATTGCTGGTAAAATATCTCATGAGCATAATCAGATTAACTGTGCAGGTGACAGGTAAGGCTGATTAATCTATCATCCTCCACTATAAACAGTTTCAGAAAATTATTATTTTTATTTTCTGAATGATCTTCGTAAGCCATGTGTGGCTGGTGTCTTCAGATGCTGAAAATCCAGACCTTCAAGCTATATGCTAAACTCTGGAGGGAGGAAAAAAAAAAAGCGGGGGGAGATTTTAACAGCCTATTCAAAACCAGTCCCATTACACAATTAAGAATTTTGAATGTTGTCTTGCAAATTAATAAGCTGTTAGAAGCAAGTAGTGGAAACTTACAGTATCTGTGCAAGAATGATTGTAGTGCGCTCATACTAAGCATTTATGTTCCTTCTTGATCCTAGCTTCTCTACGCCTCAGTTCACTCACCTGTAAAATAATAAATCTTGGCTATCTCACAGCGCTGTTCTGTGGCTTAATTAACTGTACTCTTTTAAAGAACTATAGTTGTTATACTGTGATATATAAAAACTCATGCTGTAATTGGTGTAAGAAATGAAATGTCCAAATAGCTATACGTGAGGAGAAAGGATATGTCTCCTGAAGGCGCTTTTGCCTTTCTTTGCAGCAGTAATTTGAGAAGCAGAAAGGAACGGAAGTGAAAAAACCAAACCGGTAGAATGTTTCCTTTGCTGCTAATTTTGCAAGACTTGTTTGAAGTGGGAATGTGTAGACTTTGGAAACCAGGGACAAAACAAAAGACTGCACAGTGTCCTCAGCCAGAAACAAGGGACTGGAATTCAAATATTGAAGGCATTCTGCTCATCTACCACCTACTATGATACACCAGCTGAATCCTTTGGAAAGCTATAGTTCTTGGTACTAGAAATGGTGTCTTTGTAGTATCTTTTCTGAGACCTTTTTTTGCTTCAGAACCAAGGCAAAGTCTATTTGTCATTGCCTGGGGAACTGCAAGCATGTGGCTTCTCTGAAGGCCCACAGGGTTTTAGTACATTTCTGCTTGGATTTTTGGTTAGACTTGCAATCCCAAGCGATTTTTGGATTGCTGAGGAAGGAAACTGCCTTTTCATCTTTTAAAGTAGTTTGGATATAGCAGCTACTCTCAACTCAATTAGTATCTATTACTTAAAACACTCCCTGCAGCTACCCTACAGTAGAGTATTAACATTTGGTTATGAAATTTGCAATTTCTTGATGAAATCACAGAGAGAAATATATATACACAGACACACAAACATCTATATACATACATATACACACACACACACATATATATAAATATATATAAATATATAAAAAAAGAGTGGGTTTTAATACCTCACAGTGACACCCTTTGGTTTAAATTGACGAATGCCCCTATAGAAGGAGGAGGTGTTGGAAAAGGTCTGAAAAGGCCTGGGTACTCGTTGTTCCACAGTGCCAACAGGAACAAGATGCCAGGAATTCTAATAATGCACAGGTACCATATTGGAGTATAACAAACTGAAAATATAGACAAGGATGTTGGAAGATTGTGGCCAGGTAGACACCCCCACCCCCCCCCAAGGGTGACGACTACAACATTATTTACATGGGCTCTGTTCAGCTATGCTATAGCTGAGGGAGATAGTCTATGCTTTGCCCTCAGATTGGCAAAGAAGGAATCAGAAACATGGGGAGTAAACACAAGGGGAGAGCAGTGGATATTGTCTACCTGGACTTCAGTAAGACTTTTGACGCTCTTCCTTAAGATCCTCCTAGAGAAGGTGATGAAATATGGGCTGGATGAGCAGACAGTGAGGTGAATTGAAAACTGGCTGAACAGCCAGGCCCAGAGAGTGGCGATCAGTGGCACAAAGTCTAGCTGGAGGCCACTAACTAGTGGTGTACCCCAGGGGTCAATACTGGGTCCAGTCCTGTTCAACTTCATCGTTAATGACCTGGTAGATGGGCAGAGTGTACCTTCAGCGAGTTTGCTGATGACACCAAACTGGGAGGAGTGGCTGATATGCCAGAGGGTCGTGCTGCCATCCAGAGGGACCTTGATAGAGGGGAGAAATGGGCTGACAGGAACCTCATGAAGTTCAACAAGGAGAAGTGCAAAGTCCTGCACCTGGGGAGGAACAACCCCAGGCACGAGAATATGCTGGGGGCCACCTACCTGGGAAGCAGCGTGGCAGAACAGGACCTGGGGGTCCTGGTGGACACCAAGTTGAACGTGAGCCAGTAATGCGCCCTTGCTGCAAAGAAGGTGAATGGTATCTTCAGCTGCGTTAGACAAAGTATTGCCAGCAGGTCGAGGGAGGTGATCCTTCCCCTCTACTCAGCACTGGTGAGACCACACCTGCAGTCCTGTGTCCAGTTCTGGGCTCCTCAGTACAAGAGAGACCTGGATATACTGGAAAGAGTCCAAGCAAAGTGCCACAAAGATGATGAAGGGATTGGAGCTTCTCTCCTATGAGGAAAGGCTGTGAAAGCTGGGACTGTTTAGCCTGGAGAAGGCTTGGGGGGAATCTCATCAATGTATACAAATACCTGAAGGGGGAATGCAAAGAGGACAGAGGCCAGGCTATTTCCCGGCGTGCCCAGTGACAGGACAGAAGAGGTTCCTCCTGAACGTCAGGAAACACTTTTTTACTGTGAGGTTTACTGAGCACTGGTGCAGATTGCCAAGAGAGGTCGTGGAGCCTCCATCCTTGGAGATATTCAAAAGCCATCTGCACACGGTCCTGCTCAGCGTGCTCTTGGTGACCCTGCTTGAGCAGAGGGTTTGGACCAGATTACCTCCAGAGGTGCCTTCCAACCTCAATGATTCTGTGACTTTTATCAACGTATAGTATATTAGAAGTTTGCAGTTTTTAAGTGGTTTAAATCCTGGACGTTTGTGCATCCACAATGCCTACTGAGAAGAATTTGGCCTTTCTGACTTACGTAATCATCCTTCATGAATCCATGTTTATGCAGTAGATGGAACTGTTTACTGAGATCACCCAAAAGGTGAATTAGGTTCAAATGGGTTTATCTAAGCTGTAATGCTTCACACATTCTGCTAGCACATTGCATGCTGCATTAGCTGCTTTCTGCCTTATTACCCTATAAAGTTCTAAATGTTTTGGGACTTGGTTATTGCAGAGAATTGACTTTCCACATCTGATACCTCTGCTGCTGCAATTAGTGTTAATGTGTGAACTAACAACCAGTTTTAAAAGAGAGGGATAAAGCAGAAACGTCTCATGAACAGTAATAATCCATATACCTTTTTCCTTCATATCACAGCAAGCTGGGAAGTGAGAAATGCAGGCAAATGAACAAGAATGTGACCTGCTCTGGGGACTTCGAGCTGACATATGGTATTAGGAGGTGTCTGTTATACGCAGGGGAAATTTCCAGACATGCATTCTTTAGAAAGAACTGGAAAATCTTGAAACCTTATTTTGCAAGTGTGTTTGTTCGTTTAACTTCTCAGTGAAATTTCGGGGTACGTGACTACATGACTCCTGCCCCTCACTTTTGCACTTTATGAAGACTCTAGCTCAAAAGTTTAGTGGAAGAGACGTTCACTGGAGGGGTACACTGGGCATGAGGTGAGTTTAACCAGCCAAAACAGTTCCTAGAGTTCCAGATGACTGACTTTGACCTCTATATATCATTTCTGTAGTTTGGGTAGAATGATGGCAATCTGCATAGTCATTTTGTTTTTGGTATTGATATCTATAGAAAATGATGCTAGCTCTGTTGTTGTGCCTTATAACATGAGCTGTTAAAAACAAGCATCCGTGTATGTGCCTAGAAAGCCTTTAGATGATCCATTTTGAAGTGGATTTGATATAGAGACGAACAGCTCCAAACACTAGTATGATACGAACTAAACTCAATCCTCATACTGAAAGGGAGCTTAATTAGATTTTTCTACTTACTTTAAGATCGTAGACATCACATTTATTTCAAACCAGTTTAAAAATAATGAAATGAGCGGAATTTTTTTCATGTGGAATATGTTAATATACAAGGCAGATGATTTATATTCTGAAGTGTTGGTTTGGTGGGGCTGTCTAGCAAGGTTAACGGGTAAAGATCTGTGGTAATAAAGAACTGTACTGAGTAGTCTGACACTGAAATAAGTACAAGGAAGAATAAATCTGGTGCTAATCAGGTAAGAAATATCAAAATGATGTTCCTTAGTCACCTGTTGTGTTATTATACGGAAAGTCTAGAGAAGCCAGTAGTGGTCACTGAAGAAGACTTTAATGTGTAACATTTAGCCAACAGTAGGAAATTTGGGAATTTTTGTTTAGGATTTGAAATGTCTGCAAAATTGTTTTCAAAAGAGAAATGGGGAGTTGCACAGTACAGCGTGCAGTTGTGTTAAGCGAAATCTCTGGTTACACACAGGTTATTTCAAGACTAGTGTCTCAAATAGCTCACAGCTGAACCTAACCCAAGAAGGGCAGCCGAGAGACCATGTAATACAGGAACAAAAAAAGAGCACTATAGCAGCAGTGAGAATTAGAGGAAATCTATAGCTGTGACGGATATAAGAGAAGTCTCTGTTTTCTTTGAACTCTTCCTTTTGTCTCCACTATCACCCCTGAAAAAGCTTCACGTAAAAACCTGTATTCTTTCAGTTACAACAGTAGCCTTTGTAGTTAGAAGGAACAGATTCACACACCCTCAGAGGACAGGAGATATCTAAACCATATAACAAGAGCTTTTAAAAAATGCTGCATTTCCTCTAGGAGGAAAAGGTGAGGTTGGCGTGGAAATGCTTGGTGGGCAGCCGACTAAGGTACTGGGCACTGGAATGGGGGAATGTGCCTATGCATGTTCGTGGTGGCACAATAACGTAGTGAAGGAACAGCCCAGTATGTCCTGAAGCATTCTGACTGGGTGCTACTGGTTATAAAGTTGTGACATCCAAGGAAGCTACGTTTGGTAAGTTGAAAACTCAGGTGTACTCTGAAGAACTGGAAAGATCCCACGGCAAAGAGAGTATTTCTGAAAGTCTGTGAGTGTTGGGAAAGATGCTGAAATTAACTGCACTGAAAAGGGAATTTGCAGGGGAGAAGGTCCCTGAATCCATTTCGTGCCTGAAAGAAGTTGAACTTAACAAAAATTTCAAGGAAATATTGTGGTTTAGAGGTGGTCAGATGTGCTATTGCCTTTTACTTCACTTACTATGTATCTCTGGTATTAAGAAACTTTAAGAAACCAGGTTCCCAAAGAGCAAGCACCATTGGCAGTAGGATGTTATGAATTACTCAAGCAGGATAATCCTGGCAGCGTTGCGAGGCTCTGCCTTGAGAGGTGCAGGCACAGTGTGTCCTGGGTGGAGGAGTGCTTCTGTGAAGGGCTTACTGTACAGCCTGGCCTGGAATCACAGCACCTAATGACTGTGAAGCTTTTATCTTGGTGAAAAGCAGGTCTCTGGCCTACTTGGGAAGAACGTCTATAACATGAGTGAGGGAGGTTTTGGATGCACTTGAATTGTGGCACTGTTGAAAAGGGTGTAAGGTGACCTTACAAACCCTTGTTCGCCTTTAGAGTCTTTAACGCGGAGCCATTACTTCTAGATAATACAAAGAATGCTTAGGGCAATACACTGAAAAATAAGAAAATCTGCAGTGAATAACGATGATTACTTTACTTACAAAAAGCAATGTATTTGAGAATCTTTGGCTTCTGGCTGAACAGAATTTATTAAGCTAGTAACTCTTCCCATGGCTGGCGCTGATGGAAACTGCCACAAGCGGGACACTGACACTGGTGTCAGGCAGTCTGGGATCACTCTAAATACCAACCTGAGTTACGGTTTTGTTTCCCTCTATAATGGATCTGACTGAAGATATGTGGCCTGTAAGAGCTCTCTGCACAGTAAGGCGGGGCTATTTCTTTTCCTCTGGCTCTTGCAGCCAGGCTTTGGTGGCTTTTGTCTGCCCTTCTGGGGAATAAAGCATCACAATGAACAGATGGGGCAGCTGAGCTGTTCCTTCAGAGACCTCGTGTCCACCTCAGACACGAGGCCCCCTGGGAGCTGCTGTACCAGCTCACTCCTTGGAGGGTGACTTCTTAGCCTTGAGATTCTAACCCAGGAAGACAACGATCTATAATGTATTGCTTACCTCTACTCTTAAGAACAACAGGAAGGACAAAATGCCACAGTGCAACGAAGCAAGGGAATGGGTAAGCCATGTTAACATGCTTGGAAAAAAATAAAGCCCAAGAAAAGCCACTGTCAGTGTCAGAGTTCCTTGGCTGTCATAGTCAATCATACAAATCCTAGTGATGCTATGTCTGCAGCAGATGCTTTTAATTATTTATGATGGGCTGTGGGGAATTTGCCTTTTAGTTGGATTTGTTTTGGTGCTACCATCTTTTTTCCCCCAGGCTGTTTCAAGTCTTCTGAGCGCCCTGTTGCAGACCGAGTCTTTTCTCAGATGGTCCATAAACTTCAAAGTCACTTTCCTGTATCTGCTGCCTTAATGCTTATTTTGATCAGGAGTTGACACCAGACCGAATGTATACATTGAATGCAATACTGTATGTCATGTCTTCTCTTAATGAAGTCAGGCAGAGGGGTGAGCTTTCTGCTGTAAAATTTCCTTTTTGGTCTTTCAAAAAGAGTGGGCATTCAGAAACAGGCTGTGATTTCCCAGAAATACGAAGAGCTGTGTTTGGTGTAAGAGTGATGGATTAGGCAGACTATTAGAAAGTTGGCAAAGGAAACATTCTGTAAATTAGAGAGATCAGCTCAGATCTGTTTTTATTTAAAAATCTGTATACACAGAAATTTTGAACAAGGACATCAGGCTGCAGCGCTGCATCATGAGAACAGATCATCACCGCTCAGCAGTTGTGAGGACAAGACACTGTTACCTAGCAACTTCTCAGAGCTGTCTTTTACAAATCTATCCTGTCACGGATGTCACGTATATGCCACAGTTGGTCTTCACAAATTTTGCGCTGGGTAGTACCGCAAAACGTATGTTCTGAGCAGTAGTATCCTTGGCAGGTATTAAATCACCACAGCACAGGTTGTTCTTGCCCTACCTGCTCGCACAGCAAGGCAAGGGCTGTGGATTAGTTCTTTCATAAGTCACCAGCCTGCTTGGATTCAGGGATGGAGCAGTGTCTGTGGGAGCTGCTACCTTCCCCCCTTCTTTCTTGTACAGATTGAGAAAGAATGGACAATAGTCCGTGTTGATTCCAGTGCCTGTAAACTGCTCTCCATCTTTTGTTGCAAGAGGAGATTATGAGCTGTAACTTTTGTCTCCTTGAGATGAAGAACACTTACTCTGGCTCAGTATTAAAATCTGAAATTAATAACTAGAGATACTCTCAATTTTGGACAAGTGCTGCCTTTCTATACCTCTATACAGTTCTCGGACACAGAGGATTTGATTCTGGACAGAGATTTTGGATGTTACTGGATTACAGATATTTGGCAAGACTGATGTAAGGCCTTAACTTTTCTCTTCTTTCTAATCTTTGCCTACTAATCATATTTATTTTGAGATAATGCAAGTTCACCACTGTTTCCAATGGAATTTGGAGTTGGAATTTGGAAATCCAGTCTTCATTGTACATTCTCCTCCTTGTAGTACTTTGCGTATTCTGCGGTACTGTAAAAAGGGAGTTGGACACATTATCCTAAATACTACATGGAAAAATACTGTGCTGATTCCTGCATTACCGTTTTTAATTTCTTTCCATTCATTCCATTCCAAGCAGATGGAGTGTGGCATCTCTTTCTTCACTAAGTAGTTGCCTTTAATTTGGTGTGTGTTATAAGATGGACTCTTTCTCTTGGATTCTGTTGTAGTACAAGTAGTTCAACAACCTAAACTTTCTATATGGCTCCTAGAAGCTGACAGACATCACATCCCAAAAGAAGGTGCCATAAAAAAATAATTTCATGTTTTGAAGTGACCGACTGTAGTAGTAAGATATTCTGGCCCGTGCCTTCCTCATGGTTACGTTAAGCAACTTGATATTAACTGGAACTTGTAAACTAAGTATCAGAGACACTGAGAAGGTTGAGGTGACATTCTGGCTTTTTTTTGCGTGTTCTCAGCATGGGAGAAACTTTCACTGAAAATTGTCACCTTCCATAAGAATGTTGTATGGAGAGGATAAGATACAAGCCTATTGCAATAGTGGTGAATTCTACCTTATATGTGTTTTGTGATGAGGAATTATCTTTGTTTTTTCACATTTCTGCATGTAGTAGAAGCAGTGATAACTGTAAGGACAGGAAAGATAGTATTAATGCATCTTGCAGGCTGGCCGTTGACTGGGAAGCTTCAGTCAAAGCAACACTTTTTGTATCGCTGCTTATGAATTGATATTCTTGATTCCACATGATGGGAAGCAACTGTTGTGTCGGTTCTCCTTCCCAAAACACACAACCTAGACCATTATGATGAGATGCCTTTCTAGGTTCCTCACAGACTTTAACCCATGTTTCAAGTAGCTCAAGCTACGGAAGCCAGTAAAAGGGGTTTCAAACCTATTTTGACAAGTATATGTTATATTTTTTTTCCCAATTTAACCAATGGTATTATTCATAGTAGATTGGCTTTGAGTATAGGTATTTGTTTTATTAGAGTAGAAAATGGGTGGATAAGTACTCTAACAATGCAGTGTTGAAAGTATCTCACTTCAAGGAAAGTGATTTCTGCTCTGTCTTCTTCCTTTAGCTGTCTTGTCTTTGTGTCAAGATCTTGATAAACTGGAGAAATAGTCTGAAAAGGAGGGATGTGATTCAGTTAAGGATGCATTCAAATCCCTGTGTACACCTAACAGGAATATCAAATGTGCAAATACAGGAAAGGGAATAGATAACAGCTCTGAACAAAAGAATCTGGGCCATTTATTGTGGTTCACAGGATGAATATGGGCTTATGTCAAGCTGTTGCAGAAAGAAAAAAGGCATATGCTGTAGTGGGATGTGTAAACAGAAAGAGAACCTGCAACATCTCGTGTTTAACATAGTATAGAGAAGACATGATGGGGGTGTGGGTCTTCAAATACATGAAAGGCTCCTGCCAACTTCAGTGACTAAGTCAAGACATGATGGAGTTAAAAAACAGCAAGGTAGATTTTGGTTAGTAAGGGGAAAACTTTCTAATACTTTCTAATAAATTTTGCATCAGTTGCTTCAGGATGTTACAGGGAATCAGTCACTTGCAGTTTCTAAGTACGTATTAGCCAAATGTGCGGTACAGGTACTATACCACCACTAACCCTGCCTTCGAACATCCTAAGAAATGGACTGTGTGACCACCTTAGGGTTCCCTGGGATTGTGCCAATATGTATAAAAGGATTATTTCATTATCGGGATAGTACTTGGTAAGAGGCAGGGAGAAAGGTAACATATTTTTGGAGTACGTTTATTTTATTTTACAATTACCCAAATCTCTATTCGTGCCAATTCGTAACATCCTAATATTAAAAACTTACAATAACATCTAAAGCAAGTGTCCTAAATACACACAAAGTGATCTCCATGATACAAATCAGCCTCTGTTATCAGAGCTGCAGGGCCATCCTCAGCTGAAGTCTTGTTTTTGAGGTTCCTCCTCTCCCACCATAAACACCTTTATTCTCTCCTATTACCTCTTCTAACTGTGGAAAACTTCCTACAAACAATTCCTTCAGTCCCTTTGGCCACAACATACAGTTAGTATTTCAATCTGGCCATGGCAGGTGGTAAATTGTCATCAGGACCACTCATTATAAATTGTGTACCCAGGACAACTGTGACTGCACAGAACAAAATTTGCTCTCTAATACAAGCCAGATTCCTACATAATTTTCTTTTGGCTCACTTGTTTGCTTTATCCAAATATTAAGTCGTGATTTAGATTATGAAGTCTTTGAATCAGAGCTTCCACCTACTGTTTGATTAATGTCTTGCACATGGGTTTTTCCTCTATGCAAAGCTGGCTGTGGTGTCTCTTAGGTACTTTCTCCCCTGCCCTTCACATGCGCAGAGTACCTAAGACAGCAGATCAGCTTAATAATCAGAACAATTTCAGATCAAGTACTTGGCAAGAAGTGCGAGTAAAGCACTCGTTCTGCAAACAGTCCTAAACAGCAGAGCTTGATTAATTAATTAGTATCTGATTTCCAGTTAAACATTTGATAAATCTTATCTTTTATGCTATGTTACACACAATACATGGCACATGAAAGCAGCCAGCTGGTTAAGATGCACACTGTGCTGTTCAGCATATTGGCCAGCCAGCCAGTGTGCAAATGAAGCAAGCTGCCAAGCCGTCTGTGACGATGGGACATCACAGAAAAAAAAGAAGAGGGCATTGTAGAAAAAGAAGGTAAGAGGGGTGGTAGCAATGATGGAGGAGGAAGGAAGTGTATTAGGAGCCAGGGGAGGGGGCTACAGCCATTGCTTATCAGGTGAAGCCTTTAAATATTGAAACCACTTGTTTTGAGTTGATTAGTCCTGGTTTACCATCTGATTTTGTTTAGTGCGTCATATATCAGCTGTCGTTGCCGCACATGAATATAGACGGTGGAGCCAAGATAAAACAATTTTGCTCACCAGTTAGTTGCTGGGCAGAGGGAACTGAGTGCTAGCTAAGGGTTAGATCCCAGCATATGGTCATCTCGGGGAAGCTGCTCCCATTCACAGTAGAGGATTAAGTAGAAATGCCTCTCTTGGCCCAGTGAACTATACTGGAAGAGAGCAAAAATTTAAAAAAGTGATTCAGAAACACTAGTGATTGAGCAACCAGAGGATCTTGACAGGGAAAGGAGCGAGACCTGTCAGAGGTATGGACCTAAAGAAGATTCTTGGAATAATACTAGTCCTAGTAAAATCCGTGATGAAGTACTTGCCAACATGAAAGAAAACAAGCTCAGAGCAAATGGTATGTTTCTTACATGGAACTTTTATTATTGTTCTGTCTCTAGCAACTGCTTCATTCGTTGATCAAATGGTTTTAAAGAAACCCATTGTAGTAACACATATGCACACAGTCTATTCAGTCCAGCCAGCAAGTGGACTCAGGGAATCTGGCTTTTTCCAGCAGAAATGGACATACCTTCCTATTTTGAAACTTTATCAACAAAAATGAAGTGCTGCCACTTGCACCATTAGCACTTAACTTAGGTATAGAGAGCAGTAAGGTGCAGCATTTTTTCTTATCAAATATAACTTTATTAATGAAGTCCTTTTTTTATATTTTTGTGTTTGCTTGACATAAGCACTTTTTTTTTTTTACAGAAAGTTTTACAGTTTCTGTCTTTTTATAATTGGTATGTTATGATGGGTCTCTTAACTGCCACCATTCCCACAAGCCTTGACTGATGAACTTTTCTTCAACTGAAAGTAATTTTAATTTGAAATGCACACAGAAAAACAGTAACTTTTTTTTTTAACTCAGCAGTGTAAGTCTGACAGTACCAGATGCCCCTAAGACCTAGCGCTTCTATGCCTTAATTACACAAATAAAGCCTACAAATTAAGCATGACAACATCTGAAATGAGTGAGATTTGTTCTCTCTGTCTTCCCTTGACTCTGCTTCCATGCTTGAGAAATCTCCACGCATGGGCAGGGAGAAGCCATGCTGTGCTCCTGTTCATGCCCTGGATGCAGTGATGGGACCCACAGGGACCTGCGGCCATGGCATGAAACGCCCCCTCCCACCACAGGGATGGGTCTGGCTGGGAACACCGAGGCCAGGGCTGTAAGAAGGGGGGTGAGGGATGGGTATAAATAGGAGACATAGATAATGAAGATGCTAATAATGAACGGCAACATTTAAAACGGAATGAGGGCTGGGGAGTTTGGGTGAAGTGTTTACAAATTGCTCTGTGCTCCTGTTTTTCCCCATGCGTACTTTTCAGAAAACACAGTTCAGTGAAATCCTAAGTAGGCTCTGTGATGCTGTAATGGACTGATGCCTATTGAAAATGATCTGCTTGGTAAACAACTCTTCTGTGCTTGTTGTAGTAACGCGAATAAGAATTATTTCATATGGCTTTTATATGGATGGCACAAGCACGTCACATAGTTAGCATTAGCACACACGAGGAAAAACCCTTGAAGGTCATTCACAGATTTCCCCTCTTTATACCACCTATGTTCTTACAGTAAGTCTTCTAAAGCTCATGCTGTTCATTTTAATTATATTCAGATGAACATGTTTTAAATTCCACAAGAAAGATGGCTTTAGTGATGCTTTATTGATGTGCACAAGAAGGCATGAAATTAGCTGCAATACATAACACTAGTTCTTTCCAAGAGGCTTTAATTGCTTTATACTCTTATGTAACTGGGACCACTCTGTGAGTGGGTGTGTGTTTAAATGCACATCAGTGTGTTTCTGTCACGCCGTTTCCAGATGACAAATATGGAACTGGAGAGGATCTCCAAATAGCCTTTGCTACAGTCACTCACATCGCTTTAAATTGGGAGTGGGGAAAAATGTCACATAACATTTGAGACTGATTCAGCTACCCTGGCTCATTGAAATGTTTTATTGTTGACTCTGATTTCATTTTATTTCCCTTGCTCATTATCTCATGTAAATCCTCCCCCTCTCTTTAATAAATCACTTATTTTATGTGAACTGTCATTTCACTTACAGTAGAAGAACCTTTCATCACAACTTTGACAGGCATCTTACACATCTTAGAATGGAGATGAATTGATCGGTAACCTGCTGGGCAGATATGTCTTTCTCCGATAACAGTACAAATGAGCTTAGATTACTGATTTGGACCAGATTCCTAACACCTAGGGGGCTGTGCTTTGGCCTGAAAATTTCCACCTTAGTAGAACACAAACAAGGCTCACAGTAGGTGAGTAGTTTAGCCTTCATAATTCCTCTTCAATAATCTGAAAGGGTTTTGTCAGGTAGCAGAAAAATAAAAAAGAGCTTATGTGAAAAATAAAACTAGATTTAAACCACTAATAGCTGCAGCAATTCTCTTTTTGAAACCAAGCCTAACCCTGCAGGGAGATGCTGCTTCCCTGGGATTGCAGACAGCAGGATCAGTTCAGGCTCGGTTCTCTTTGGGAGATTGAAGTGATTCTTCTACGATGGGTTTGAAAGTATTTGTACAGGCTTCTTGTTCCTTCAGAACTAACCCTTACAGCAGTCAAAAACAGTGAGTGAGAAGACCTCTGGAGTTAGAGGGTAGGTTGTAGGGAAACATAAGCATAGGAAATTTAAGCATATTTGATATGTAACTGCTCCTTGGTCCTTATGGATTCAGCACAGTGAAGTCACATTTTGTTAATTATGGAGGACACGTTCAATGATACCAAACAGACTGTCCTTGTGGCAAAGCATGCTGTCTCAAGATCTGTAGCCTTTTGTTGTGAAAAGTACGTGGAAGATGCATCATGAGCCGTTTTGCATCTGCCCACATATTGAGTTGGCTGCAGGTTTCGTTATCAGTGCAGACGCAATTAAATATTATTGCCTTGAGGATGAAGATAAAATAACTTACTCATTTTGACAAAATTCAGTTTCACAGCCACAAGAGTGTGGCTCCGTCAGGCACTATCTACCTACGTAGGCTGGGAGCAAAGGCTGAATGAGGTCCCTTTCTTGATGCTTGCGTCTGCATATCCTATCTAAAGCTGCTGCTTCCCCTGCTGATACTGAGCTTGTGCCCAGCCCTTGCCCTGTTGCCTGGAGGTAGATAAGAAGGTGGCCAGCTGCCTCTCCCTCCCACCATGCTGCCCACCAAGGCAGCTTTACCTGTGCAGCCTTTTCCTTCAGCATCAGCACTGGCAAGCAGAGCATGGACTCGGGTGTGCGTTGCAGGAGGCGCTGGCATTCAGAGGTGCGTGTGGAGAGGGCACTTGAATGAGCTGCTCTGGGGACTCAGCCTGAACCTGGAGCAGAGCTGGGGTCACTGCCGTGAGACCTACAGGATGTCCCCCCTGTGCTTACCCCTAGAAATTTGCTGTGTCCAGCACTCGCTTAGTTTAGGTAACTCCTTATTTTGCTTGTGCCTTCACCATCGCTGACTGTAGCCTTCAAAACTCTGTTTTAACCTGTACTGCCCGAGAACTGCAAGCCAGTAGGGAGTAACTGCTATGCTCCCACACATTGCACTAGCAGTTGGGAACCATTTGGTGATGCAGTCCCTAAGGAATCCTGACCTGGTGGGAGCCACTGATTTTCTGCTTTCCACCCTTTTTTAGCAGATGCAGCCACAAAGGAGTAGGATGCTGCATGTGCTCCAGCCTGTAATTCCCAGTACAGCCAGCTCACGCAGGGTGGCCGAGTGTGTATTTCAGTTAGAATTACAGATGCTGTGTATTTTGATGATGAATCTGCTACAAGACTGGAGAAAGGTAACAAATTAGTTATTGCCAGGCACATTCCTGTTTACAATCCTTGTGGCTACTGCTGTATTGCTGCTAGATTTTAGCACTTTTGTTTGAGAAGAAGGGACTTCATACTAAGAAATTTGTCATCTGAAGAACAAAGCCTGTCTGTGCACATTTGGTACAGAGGGATTTCAGCTGTCCAAACAATCTTCTAAGGAGGCTTCTTTTCTCTTTCTAGGGAGTTTTTACAGCTTCACTGTAGAGATTCCTGAGGAATAATGTATTATTCCCCCCCCCCCCCCCCCCCCCCCCCCCCCCCCCCCAAATTATTTAGCTTCTTTGTTATTCTTACCTCTGCTGAAAATGTGGCCACGTAGATGCTGTGTACTGAAAATTAGTAATACAGGTTCTTGCACAGACCTATACAGATTTCTAGATGGTGGAAGAAGCCTCAGCCCAGTCGTTGTTCCTTGCCAAGGCAAAGAAAGAACTTTTTAATTGTGAGTTTTTATACATTCCTATTTTCTAACTTTGCTGGATTTCTGCTTAACTCCTGGGGAAAGAGAATTCCCACTAGAGCTGCACAGGCAAACATTTTTGTCTGAAATTAGTGTCTATTTAATATTAGACATTTACTGGGGCAGGGCTGGACCTCGGATATTTTCCTCACGTTTTCTTACTCAAAAACATGCAACAGCTTCTACAGGAGCAACTTAGCCCCGCACCAGGATAACTTTGTCAGATCATTCCTCAAGGAGGCATGAAATTGGTTACTCCAAACCAGGGAAACTGTATTCAGCATGACTGCTCAAGCCCGTAGGCAGCCAAGTGAAAGGGAAACAGTACTGCACCTTCCTCTTCTGTGGAAAACGTCTGGCTTGGATGCCTACACCATGAGCATTTACAGTTAGGAAGATGACTTCTATCTGGGTAGGTTAGGCTGATCTCTGCTTAGTGAGCTGACCTCGTGCTTTAATTTGGTGCATGTGTGCCTTTTGCTGCAGGTCTTGGTACAGGCAACCTAAACTGCTTCTGACCCATGTCTGTTCTGAAATAGAAATGGTGTGCCTACATTTGTGGATGCCAAGCCCAAATTAATCATCCCTGCTGAGTCTGGACTAATTATTTTGGGCATAGTGCTGCAAGATCTGGCTTCCTGACTCGAACTAGTATCTTCACATTATCATGCATGACGTGACAATACAAGCCTGGAAGGGTATTAGCTCGATGATTAGCTTACACTCCATCACAGGATGAGCCATCGTCTTGGACACCTCACATTCTCCACGTATGGTGTAGAGCACGTAATTCAGGAGTGCGGGTGCTATTCACCTACTCCGTTGCACCATTGCAAATCAGACACAAAACACTGGTATTCGGATTTGGTCTCACGAAATAGAGTGGAAAGAGCGGAGAACAAGGCTCTAAATTTAGTCTGTTTAGAATGACACACCACTGAGTATTCCCATCTATTTTCAAAGATGCAATAAAACAGCATGGCAATACTAGTAAATGTCATTAGCTCTTTGAATTAATAGAATTACTGTTGGCAGCCAACGGTAATAGATTAGACCAATTCTCGTCTACTACATTAGAGTAATTCTTGGCAGTGTGAACATAATGAATCTGAGGAGTCTACAGTACAACCATCCAACTAAAACGTGGAATATAAATTCTCAGCCTGTAATCACTTCTTTTTTTGCCTCTTTTCTCTTTATTCAAGGCAGTGTGATTTTTTTTTTTTTTTTCATTCAGAGAGGCATAAAATTTCTGTTTAAAGTTTTTATTGGTTTTCAAAGATGAAGCTGACTGGTTAATGCGATTTTTTAAAAAAACATCCTTCTAACACAGGACATTTTCAAGCTTTAAGAAATTTACCTGAAATCACAGGGTTTTTTTAGGCAGATAGATTATAAATTTTCATTACACAACTATATTAAGTCATGCCATCTTAGCTGGGCTATGAATATTAAAGTACTGATCCTGTTCTATAGCTTCTTTAGAAGTCTTTTCATTAAAAGAAAAACTGTGTCCCAAGCTTATCAATTGTGTATTTTATTCATTTTTTCCCCATGTTTAATAGCTGTATTGATAAAAACAGCATCACCACAATAGCATCAGCACTATGTAAGCCCTCGAAATGCTACAGAAGCCAGTATTTAGTCACTATAGTTCTTAAGCCTGATACCAATTTCTCTTTGTTGTTGCTATAACCCCCTGGTATAAGTGGAGTTATTCTTGATTTATGTGGAAGAATTAAGTCCTGCTGAGGTTGTTACCACTGGAATGGGATTGGGAATGGGATTACGGTTCCTTCTGTTTGTGAACCGGTCTTCGCTGTTCCTACCCTCTGTCTGGGCTACAGTCCAAACACTACGTGAGTGACAGCTAAATCTGAAGAGATTCAGAGACTCCGAACTGGTTGAGAAAACTGTGCTTTGATTCTTCACCTATTTGTGCTAAATTTTGAACTATTTTTAAATAGCCATACTGAAAAGAGAGAAGAGAGTGGCTCCTTCTACT
Source organism: Phoenicopterus ruber ruber (assembly GCA_009819775.1). Lineage (NCBI taxonomy): Eukaryota > Metazoa > Chordata > Aves > Phoenicopteriformes > Phoenicopteridae > Phoenicopterus > Phoenicopterus ruber. The sequence continues at coordinate 29,223,436 of CM020218.1, read as the reverse complement.
TGCCCCCAAAGAGATGCTGGTAAGACAGGGAGCAAATGCTCCCTGACACCTTTTAACAAATGAGTTCAATGGCTTAAGAGGACCGTTGCCACCTTTTAATAATCACATCTTCGGTTATCAAAGGTACTGAAAGATGCTGATGGCTTTAATGTAGAACCAAGCAACCTATGTGTTGCTTGCCAGAAGAACTGATTTATGTGGATTACAGGTTATCAGAAGATCTGTACAGATATTGAAAAGTATGTTCTGTGCTCTTTCCCCAGTGGCAGATTTATGGACAGCTAGCAATTTCCTCAGATTTGAACACAAAGCGAATGTTGAACCTAATGGCTGCATTCTGGAATGACTACTGACAGACGATATCCTGCATGGCAAAGGAGAACCACCAGTCGCAGGCAAACATGCCTGAGACCACGATGCGTGTGGAGAACCTGACAGTTGGCTCCTTCAACACAGTGGTGAAAACCAGGCTTTTTCATGGAAAGTTGAATCTCTCCACATAATCTTAAAAACATGCATCCCGTAAGTTGGGCATCAGGGTTTTTTTATTTATTTCCTTTTTCTTGCTGAGCTATGTATGTTTGTTTGTCTAATACTTCACCTTAATGGCCATCACTAAAGGCATGCCCCTGAAGAACTGAAGTTAGAGCAGTATTTATACATTTAGAGGACTACTGAAGAGTTAAATGTTCCTTCTGTTTCTTCTTTACCACTGTAATGGAGAAGCAGAGTCTTTTGTAAACTGAGCAAAAGGAGTGGATGAACCTTTCTCTACTGTTTGACCAAGAACAACGTAGAAGGGAAAGGACAAAAAAAATGTACAGCAATGTAGAGAGAGGGGAGCCCAGTGTTTCTGAAATGACCAAAATTACACAAATGATAACCAATTCTGAATCTCCTTCATGCCCTTCCCTCCAGTTTTCATCATTATACTATCTTCTGTATTTTCTGATATTCTGAAGCAACGAAACAGTAGTCTACGCAAGAAGAACTTGCTAGAGGAAATGACCTACTAAAAGTAAATGCAAGACAACACTGTGACTAAGGGCTGTACCAACAGATCTTGCCCTTCTTTGTCTACATTGGCCAGTCTTCCCTTGATTTGATTCAGGAAGGATTTTGACTTTGTCAAAAAGCTTTGTTCCAGCTTTTTTCCTTCCAGAATGGACGGTGAATGGAAAACAAAGTAAAAAAACGTTGTCACTCTGCAGTCCACCATAGAAGCAAATGATGTCACTAGTTTGACAAATGTGCCTGACTCACTCAGTAAAAACAAAAAACCTACTTTTTTTTTGCTGTTCTGTAATCGGTTTACAGATTCCAGAAACTTACAGAAAAGACAAAACATTCAGAGACTTGGAGGCTCCATAAAAATTACATATTTTTTTGCTAATGTGTATAAGTCCAGTAACTATTGCTAATTTAATTCTCTTATAATCAACAGAAGAAAATTTGTATGGAAAAATGCATCTTTGTAGGCATTTTCTTTCATAAAATAATCCTCTTAACCACTTGTGTGTGTTTTTTTTTTCCAACTGTTCAAGCAAAAATGAATTCTCAAGTGATTAGTAACTTGAATTATGAGCGTTCAAAGAAACTCCTCCATGATCTGAAAATGTTGGAAGCTGAAAATCATAGTCACCTAAGAAAACATGAAAATACAGAGGTAGAAATATATCACACAGAGAAATAAATCATTCCTTGTGACTCTAACTCTTATGCTGTGAAATTCATTTAGATAACTCTGCTTTTAAAATGAAATCAGAGATATCATAAAATACCATAGTGAATTAATAATCCACTATTAAGAACAATACTGACTTTTATAAGATCCCTAATAACCTCACATACAATGTCCTTGATCGCTGCGCTGTGCAGTTTCTTATTCTCACCTAGTATTTCTCTGCCTGATTCATCATTTTGTCTAAGCAAATGTTTACATAACTGTGGCCAGCCATGCTTCTCTCTTTTGGGAGTGTTTTTTTTTTCAAAAACCTTTTTTTCCAAAGGTTGTGTTGCTTGGGGAGCTCTGTGCAATACACTCACAGTTCTCCTGCTACTGATCAACTGTTGTGTTCTTACAGTTGGAAATAGCTGTTGTGGGAAGCAAGGGACAGATTCATGGGGTTTGGAGTATTTTTTGCAATGGATTTTCATACACTGACAATTTGTCAGCAGGAAATGCCAAGTGAAGAAGGCTCCAGAGGATCCTACGAGAGAACCAGTAATACTCATTTCAAAACATGGGATGCCATGCCAAAGAAACAATGGCTGCCACAGGTACAAGAACAGCGGTTTATAAAACCTGCAGGATAAAACTTGGATTTCTGCACTGCATTATGTTTTCATTTACTATTTAGTCCACAGTGGGAATCCATTGCTTTTTGCCATGGAACACTGCAAAGGGAGATAGAAACTGAGTGACAGTATTTTGATTAGACAGAAACTGAATCACAGTATTTTGATTACAGTTATTCTTATATTTTTTAAATCTTATATCTGTATGTAGAAATAGTAGCAAAGCAAAGGGTAAATTTCATAACATTCTGCTTAATATCATGCTCAGTTGTTGGTACTGTCTGGTTTACAAAACAAGAAGTTGGCGCTGTCTGTTTACAAAACATTTTCTAGAGCAAGAAGGCTCTAGAGTAGAATTGTAAATTTGTTTCAGTTCCAAAGCTAATGCCTTCTGTTCACAATCATGGTGGAGCACTACAGGGTTGATTTTAATCTTTGGAAAGATTTCTGTGAATTTTTCTTTTGCTGTATCTTTTTAGCAATAGAGAGTAAAGCGATGCTTTAGATTATCCCATTCCGTTCTCCAATGCTAACAGCAAGTCCCTCGCATAACCTAAGCCTTTTGTTGACCTTTATGTTAATGCTAATCACTAAATAAATAAAGGAATTTATGAAGCATTTTTCAGGATGGTGTTTTCCCCACCATACTTCTGCTAAAATTGTCCTGCTCAAACTCCTAGCTATGCAGCTACCTGAGCTGAACGCCTCACCACTAGTTTTTGAAACACCAGTTCTGGCTTTTTATCATTTGCTGATACAGCAAGGGATGGGGGTGAGAGATGGGAGCCATGGGACAGCAGAGTGCAGAGCGCTCTCTTTTGAAGCTCTCTTCTTGGCCATCCTTTTCCATTCAGCTCAAAACAGAGAGTAAAACATTTCATAAAGTAAAAAAAACTTGAAGTGAGGAAAGAAAACTAACTTAAATTGGAATTATTTTTTCTTAACAGAAGTTGATCCTACATTTTGTATTCCTCTTTAGATTATATTGTGCTTACAGATGTCCAGATAATAGAGATTTAATCTGTTAACAAAGATGGATGAAAAAGCAATTGTTTTGTACTTAGTTTTTAACGTTGCATCTTCTGAGAGATTGCTCAGAAACCATCTTTCACTTTTATGAAAAATGTGTTTCGTTTTTTAAAATTTGATTGTACTACAATAGATTGTATACAATACACTGTTTAGTATTTGTATTCCATTCTGGCATGCTCTAGGTGCACTATTATCATATTATTTACATATGTTTTCTGTTGATCATTTCTGAAATACATTTCACTCATCCTCTGATATGCTTTTATCATTTGACTCTGTGATGAATGCAATTGTCAGTAAGACTCTCTGGGCCTATCAAGACTACAAAGAAACTGAGACATTGCCCATGTCTGCTATCAAGGTATTATATGAACCCTCGCTAAGGTAAGAAACATGTTCTTGCTTGATGCTTATAATCCACTTTACAGAAACATACCTCCCACCCTCACAAAACTCAGAAACATGCTGGGGATAAGTCTTTTCTTTTTCCAAGCAGTGTTGATGCTCTCGGTCTAAGCTATGCCTTGCTGTCTGGACTGAAGGCTCACTCACCATTTGCTTTCCTTGCTTCCAGTGTCATTTTAAAATGTCATAATTTTCTCCCTGGAACTAAATAAAAACCATCAAATGCCATCCAAAGTGACTCTCAAGGTGCGGGCCAATTTCAGCAAGTCCGTAACTAAACTCCAGCTGGGTATCTTCCTACTGCCTGCCAGAAGTCCCCCTTCTCATCTGCCATGCAGGTGTTTGGTTTGCTCACCTCCATGATAATGAATCAGACACCCAGTGAGCCCTCAGCTTGCTGCCCCATCATGCATATCTCGTGTCAGAAGATACTGAATCTGAAAAAAAAATCATTTGGTGATTGCCTACTGCTGCATATCCAATGGAAAACCCAACCCTGAGAAAATTGAGCTGGATTGCTGACATTAGAAAATGTGCGTTTACTTATCTTCTTGTAACATACTTTCACTTAGCCTTGCATGAAAATTCATTTGTGGCACTGATGTGGAAAGCAATATAAAAGTTGCCTATCTACTAGAAGGCATACTGTGGAAAATATACTGCATCTCCAAGAATTTGTTTGTTTCAGGTCTGTAATAATGCCCAGGCTGAGTGGTCAAAGCATTTTATCTCCAGCCTTAGCTCAAAGACATTGGTTCAAAATTTGCCTCAGCTGGAGTACCTGGGAACTTGATGAGAAATAATTTATGCCAGCAAAGCATCTTGTGCGATAAAGCATCTTGAACCTGTTTACTCCTAGCTCTTTTCACAGAGGAATTTAGTGTAAATCATTTACTGTTCTTCCCTTAGCTCAGTGTTGTTCAACAGCTATTTACAGCACAACTTTGCAAGGCATTGAGTATCCTTGGGGGGATCACAAGGCTCAGTTATTGATGGAATGTACCAGTTTCCACAAGTGACCTCTGTGAGAAGGCTTATTTGCTATGGGCCTATCTGTGGGATGACACAACCAGAAAGCTGAGTGAATGCAGGAAGTCATGTATTAAAATAAACAGGATGCAGTTACATTTGGGTAAGATTGCTTAGGTGTAGATAAGGTTGCTTAGATGTAAAAACAGGCAAGATAACAGAATTAATAAAAGATAATTCATATTATAAAAAACCAGTAGGGCTGTGCTGTAAGAAACAAAACTTACAAGGAAATGAGGAGATTTGGGAATAATACTCTGAATTGCAATTACTTTCCATCCAACATCTGAAAGATGCTTTGTTCTGGAATGAATATATACGCAGAAGTTTGCTTTTGAAAATTCACTATGTCTGCTTGTCCTCTTTCTTTCATCTGGATCTGATTCACTGATTTTAGACTAGTTACTGCCAATTTATAGCAGTGTTGGTGAGCAGGGGTTCTGAGCCAGTATCAAGGTGTAGTGAAAAGTATGACTCCAAATTGGACTACTCACATTACAAAGCATGACATTATTCATCAGTCGTTAAGTTTTCTCAGTGACATGTGTGAAAATACACCTAGGAAGCAGCAAGGTAGCAATGCATGCATTTCCAGACTGCGTAAGGCGGATCCTTACACAGGCTGGTACTTGGAATGACGTATGATGTGCTGTTTCATTAACTTGAAAATAAGTAAAATGGCCATTAAGTTTAAGGATATCATATAAGAGAAAAACTTGAGGTGCCAACCCTTGCCCTAACAAGTTTTTGAGGTCCATTCTAGAAAGGAGAATAGCAGATCTGGGAAGACTTTTTCCACTTACAAGCCGCACACTTGCTAGGGTGCACTAAAACTCTCCCACAAATACCTAAAGAAAAACATCTTTTCCACAGTAGGGAATTTCTCCTCATGCTAACTTCCCTGGTAAATATGTGTGACAAAAATCAGAATTTGTGTCAGTCTCTATTGCTTCTTCCTCCCCAAATAACACCCTTGCAATTTCTTGCAAAAGACAATATGACCATGGAGGGATACATATGAAAATCTGCCCACCTCTTTAATAATCAGTAGAGCCCTCTGCTATTGCATGTTGTTGTCATGTTCCAAAAACTGGGCAAATAATGATCTGAAATTTAATGAGATTAAATAGCCTATTTACAGAACAGTCACGCATGTTGCTTACCTGTTCTGTTATCACAAGAAACAGGCATTTAGTGGCATCAAAGAATCAACAGAAAGAAAAAGTAAGTTTTGTATTTTGACATGCCTGATTCTTCTGACAAATGAGTAGTATTATTGTCTTCTCCTGTGAATCCATTCCGCAAACAATATGTTCTTAAATATTAAAGCAAATATGTAAGCTAAATAAATAATGAAGTTTTCCCAAGCCAGCCCAGAGCTGTGTGTGTTTTGAAAGCTAATGCTAACAGAGGATGCGTGATGCTGTGAGGTATTCAGAAACTTCCCTTTATTCTTACATTCACACTACGTTCATCTGGAAACCTACTGTACTGGGCAAAGTCTACTGTGCTGACTCAAGTTAAATTCACAGTTGCCTCTTGATATATCACAATATGTCATTCAGTAATCCCACTGAGGAAAATGTAATTACCATGCAACATCTTGTGCTGTCTTGGGATTTCTCACTAGGTAAGTAAGAAATAAATTCCTGTCAGTACTGCAGGAATACTGTTGTAGAGATGTAGGAACAGATCAGCTGGGTCATAAGCCATGATGCTGTGTTGAAATTACTGGTCACAGGAGATATATTCCTTTTTAGCTGCAGGCTGTATGTCTTTTCTTTCCCTCTGAGTGTGCAAAAACTTGCCCGCTGTCCAAATGAACACTCATACAATGCATTTAATTCTCGTAATACCCCTGTGAGGTAGGAATCATAACAGAGGAGGAACTGAGGGCCAGAGGAATTGCTGTGTGTCCACAGTCATGCAGAAAAAAAGAATAAAAATCCGTGCAAGGAACAGAAATTGATCCTTTGGATCCCTTTGGTTCTAACTAGGATCTCTCCCCCAAGACTGTTTTTTCTTCTTTAATGCGACAATATATAACTGCTGTAGGCACTGATCTCCTGCTGAACACAGACTGAAATCTAGGGCTTCTGCACCGGCCTCCAAAACACTTTCTGAGCCTGTCCCAAGCCAGCTGAATCGCTGCCTTTTCCTTTGGAATTGGGATCTCCCCTCGCAGCTTTGTTCTGCTGCTACAATGATGGTCATGATTGCCGGGAGGAAGCAGCATTAACATCCACATACTTCCCCAATTTCAGCACAAAATTCAAAGCTCCTATTGTGGACCTATCCTGATTTCTTAATTTAAAGACAAATAAGATCAATGGTAGGTGATCACTCATACCTACAGAGAACAGAAGAGATTCTCACTTCTGACTTTTAAAGCTGGCATATCATTCTGATAATGTAGTTGTGGGTGTGAATAATAAAAAAGAAGATGCATAGGTAGCTGTTCACATTCATTTTGTTTCCACTGGAGCTGGCTCGATGTAGACTAAGGAGACTGAAATCTTAGATTACTGTCAGAAAGACTGATAGCTTCTTATACCAACATTTAAACGTTAGGTTAGGATGGATGAATATAGCAGCAGGAAAATTGTAAAAAAGCTGCAAGGAAAACCAAGTTGTCTGCAAGCCAAGACTCTGAAATGACAGAGAATATATTCCTGGGAGGATAACGGGCTGCTTGTTTTTTCTCACTTGCTCATTTGTATTTGTTTGCATTTTGCTACTGAGATCTCAGAAGCTTTAGCATAGAAATTAAGCATTTTGAAAAGCTTTTCCTTGATGTCTGTGTGCGTTCAGGACAGTTCAGTTTGTCTTGAGTTTACGAATGTTACAGGCAGCGTTTTTGCAAGAAAATGCAATTACTGCAGGGAAGTATAATCAGCTTGAATAAGGTTGGTTTGATTCATTACTGATGCATCCTCACTGACTTCAGGACAATGTGGCCTGAGCACTTCTATGCTCCATGTACTTCACAAGAGCCCTTTGGAGCTGATATTCAGTGGAAGAACAGCTAATACATGGGAATAACTGCTTCCCTATCTAGATTTCAAATATATCTATTTTTCTTCTACAGAATTTCTATAAAAGATGACTCAAGAGCACAAGGATATAGCTAAATATTAGCTAATTAAAGTATTTCAACCGAAGTGTATTGGTTCCAAATTGAGTTTGGCTTACTATTGCCCAAAGTTTGTCCAGCTTCCTGCTCCAGAGTTCTTGAATATTGCAATGTGTTATGGTGATCACTTCTGTAACTGGAAGGCACATGAAATACTGACTTTCCATTTGCTTGGACTAGTAAGTGCAAAATTATGTATCCTAATGAGTTTATTGGATTCATAATGTTTTAAGTATAGAGCTCCATATTTTTTAATCCCTTTCCACAATATTGTGCTGAACTCTCCATCACTGTAATCATTTGGATGAGAAAAAAACCCACAACTAAGGAATGCAGAACTACCTGCTTTAGTCCAAGGTCCCTTCTAGCCCCACAACCAACCTTGGAAATACAACAAACCTGAAACTTACAAAAAATGTCGACTGCATTGTAAGAGGTTCTATGTAGTCCGATAAAAACTAATCTAAACCATAGCATTCCTGTTTTAAATACAGTGAAAAGAATTAGCCATCTGTCATGACAGCAAACTTGACCCGTGATGGGCCCTGCAGAGTAGCAGTGAGATCAGCGGGGTCCCTGCTGAGCCAGCAGTCCTCTTCTGCAGAGTCAGGTGCTGACGTCATTCCCTGGAACAACAGGTTGTCATCAGCAGCTCCTCTTGCACTTGTTCTCCACGATCTGGAGCACCAGTGTTGTCTGGATTTCTGCACACAAGCTGTGCAAAAGTCGTTGAAACCATCAGGTCCTGCAATAAACCCATGTAATAAGCTTGCCTGAATAATACGTATCTGAATTATCCACGGATTAGTATTTAATCTTTTAAAAAAGTGTATTTGTTTCCAATAATAGCTATCCTGCTGCGGGAGGAGGGTAGGTATACGCAGGAGTATTACTTCAAGAGAAAAAGTGACTTGTAATTCAATTTAAAAAAAAAAAGTCATTAATTTTGTCTTTCCTTTTGAGAAAGAAAAACAACTTCTAAATTGGACAACTTAATGAGCAGTGTTCCTGGATGGTCCTTTGTTCTGTGTTACCCTCTGAGAGAAGGAGGCAGGTTCAGGAGTTGACCTATCATTTCAATTGCTTCTGGCTTCTGCAGATGTGAAAAGCAAACACCTGACACTGAGGACATTGCTGGCTGCTCTGCTGATCTTTGCCAGTGTTGCACTCGCTCTTAATGACAAGCTGAAAAATTAGTATTAATACCCCTTAAGAAGTAATTTACGGTATGTATTTAATGTCTGTTCTTTGACTAACTGGAGTGCTTACAGGTACGTTGGAAGGCACTAAAATAAAATAAAATAAAAATCCATGGTGTTTCATAGTGGGTAGTGTAACAATACTGTACCCATGTCACACTGCAAAATGTCCAGAGACCAACAGTGACAGGGCAGTATCATGTTATTCAAGAAAATAGTCTTGACTCATGCTATTTGTGTCTCTTCTTGCCTATTCCTCTTCTAGGAGCTAGAGCAGTATTATTTACAAAGCATCCCTGTTCCATAAGAGATTGAGGAGATCAAACCCAGAGAAGGACAGTGGTTGGACACGGGCCACATTCCCCTATTTTGTCTCTGACAGTGGTACTTCCCTGGTGCTATCTAAAGGGCAGAACAGTGTAAACTGCGTTTAGGATTAGAGTGCTCTGGGAACAGAACAGTGAAAGATTTGTGTTATGGTATGTTTTCAGTACTGGCACGATGAAGCGTCCATTGGGATGAGACACTACACAATGAGGCGGAATTTTTAGTTTCATATCTGAAATTGGCTCACTGAATTGATCCAGTGCAAAAATTTTCTCGAAGAGCAACTTTCTCTGATAGACCATGTCATTCTGATGAGAAAAGCCAGGATGATTGCTGTGAGTTGAATGGTTACTACTTTGTTATGTTTGTCTTCATATTTTCCTGAAGGATGCTAGCACTTGTCATCATCTGCTTTGTGCTTACTCCGGGTTTCTACTAGGAATAATTAAAAGGAAAGAATGTGTTATCTGAATATAAATATTCCTTAAGATCTCAGAAATTCGTACCACTAGTGTGCTTCTAGAAAACAAACTCATTCCTCTTGACAGTGGGAACTGAAAAGATCTACATTCAGGATTCATTTCCAATGACACCACAATGACACTGTATTTGCTCCCTGTTAGTTTAGGAATCCATGGAGCATCTAGCAAGCTGTAAAGTCTGTCATTGCAGATTTGATTCTCATCATGTCATTGAAATTTTGCATCTTACCTTTTTTTCCCTAGTTGGTCCTGGCACAGCGGATAAAATAAACCCAGAATTTACAGGTAGCTGTTAATCCCATGTTTTGTTTCCTTCATAGGAAGCCAGCGACAAAGCTGCACTGTCTGTGAAATGCAATATATGTATGAAGCCTCTGAACCTCATCCATTTCTCTCCTTGACCAGTGTATTGGTATTCAGAGTGAATGGTTTAAAAAAAAATTGGTTAAAGAAAGGATAAATCATCATGGAAGAACACAGGGTGGGAGGGTATCACTCCAGGCTTGGTTATTCTCTCATGTTGAAGAGTAATGACACAGAAAATTATAAAGAAACAAAGGTTTAAAACTGATGTAAACCAGAGAGCTGGACTGCTCCTGCAAACTGCTGAGCAAACTGTTAAGCTGGTAAAGCTAATATGCGCTTCATTTTACTGGTGCAAGAAATTTTGTCCATAAGCATACTAATTGAAATCAATGGGACTATCAGCACCTAGTCTCCTTGGATGGGACCAGAGTCCTCAGCGTTTTGTTGGAACTAGTACTGCCTAGAAGTTCCTGAGATACACACACATGAACATATCTACCTGCAGCTGACTGCTACTCATTTTACTTCAGCTACACTCAAGAGTCTCTTCAGGTTAAAAATACGCTGAGGAATTAATTGCACTCCCCTTTTAATATGATTAAGATCCTGAACAATATTTAGACACCCTGTATCTGTTTCAACAGTTTTAACTTTGCTATCTCTTCAGTTCTTTCTATAGGCAATTAAAAAAGACATGACTGAAATTCTTCCATCTCAGCCAAATGGATTGATGAATTTTAATGGAGAACATTTATTCCAACCTTTAATTAAGTCTGGCAGTCTGAAATCATTAATCTTTGCTTTGAAACTATGCACTCTATTGTGAACATTTAAAACCTTACAACTCAATGTTGCTATCAGGTAGATGTCTGTGTGATAATGCAGCTTTCTGGAAGCTGCCTTTGTGCCTTTTAAATTACCTTTCCTTTGTTCATGACATAACACAAACCATTAAGGATTTGCCCCAGCAGAGGATGAAGCAAACCTCTGCGTGACACTGCTTTGGCCAAAAGCAACCTTTTAATCTTGAAAGGACATTGTAAAGGTTGATAGGCAAGAAATCTAATCTACCTTCTCCAGCCCACGTAAATCTTAATACAGAGCTACAGCTTAAATAAAGCATGGAACAAACTGCATTATCTGGTGTTACTCCACTAGATTATTCAGTGACTGCTACTACAGATTTCCTTGTGAACATATTTGCAGTAGTTTAGCCTTTGGGGTGGAAATAATTTCATTTTAATATGCTTTTTGGAGCACTGCCAGAGTTACAGGCAGTATTGTATGTGAGGGAAGAGGAATTCTACAAGAACAAAGTGCATGTCTTGAGATCCAGAATTCTTTTTCTAGAAGAAATAAAGGAGCCTCGAAGAGCATTAAAGTATAAAATCTTTCTGGCAGACATCTTGGACTCTCTCATCACCTGTGAGAAGCCCTTATAGATAGTTCTTTTTTCAGGCTTCACTGATGCTTTAAAATACAGCACACTTAGATGGATGGGAGATGAGACACCCCAGAGAACTCTTCCCGGCAGCTGCTGTTTGGAATACAGCGATAAACAAAACACATCAGCTGGGGATACTTCTGAATGATGGCAATCTCTGGGTTTGATTTAACAGTTTCAGCTGTTGTCCCAGGGTACCTGGCATCCTGTGAACAGGAACAAGACTTTCTGGTGCTAGCTTTGGAGCTTGTTACTGTTCCTCCCCTGCGGCTAGGATCTTTTCCCACCTCGGGGTGAACCGGCGGTGTGACTGTTCCCTCTCTTGGTTGCGCAGCTTCAGGTCCAAGTCTGTACTGAACTGCAGTTAGTAGAGAACAGTCAGAGCAGCCTACAGGAGTTAAGCAATGCTTTTCAGGCAACAGAGTACAAAGTAAAGCTGATTTAAAAAAATCACTAAGTTTTGGAAACACTTGAAAGGTATCCCTTAGATCTCCTTACGAAGAAAAATACTTAGTTTGGACGATTCTGATATTCTCTCCTTTCCAGAATCATAAGTAAAAAGGCAACGCGATTGGGGAAAATGAAAACGCAAGCTTTTAATTAAGGCCCTGCACTGTCCTACACACACACAAGAAAAGAAACATCTTTCAGGTTCCTGGAAGAACTTAGAATCTCATTTTATGGATTTGTTTTTCTCTTTTTAGAAAGCGGTTAATTTGGGGGAATGCGTCTTTTGTGCATATTGTTGACTTCCATTATTAAAGAATCATTTGGGACCCTGAACGTTTTGAAAGGTTTGCGCCACTGAAGCGCGGGGTTTGCGCACGGTAACAGACCACAAGTGGGAAGCTTCCCGTGGTCACAGCACAGCCATGTTGTTTGATGCGGGTGCACTAAACAGGCAGTGCCGGGGAAACCTTGGATTTTCTCATCCACGTAACAGAAAGGTCTATCTCATTCCAGGTCTACCCCTTATTTAGTGAAATCCTAGACACCCCAAACTGGGTGCTAAAGCTTCCACTGAACAGGGGGAGGGTGTCACCCCTCCCATTTCATATGCACCACTGCTCACCACTGTGATCCGATTAACTGAAGATTTCAGGAACCAGATCTGTCTGAGAAGCGTTTTGGGGCATGATTAAGAAAATGTGTGGTCCTTTCCTCTGCAGATGGTCACTTGCTCACTTCAGTGGAAGAGATTTTTAACAGTTCATCACAGTAATACTGTCATATTTCAGACTTGCAGTTGTTCTGGGGTTTTTTTGACTCCACGCTCAGGAGAAACAAGGTAAGAAGCAGCTTACAAAAAAAAAATGTTAAAAATTCAACTGACTCTAGTAATTTTCTGTCCTTTGTTATCTTGTGCTATTCTGTTGCATTCTTGGAATATGTTTTAAACAAATGGGAAGTGTGACCACTTCTTGTCTTCAGAAATGAAAACTCTGCACAGGTGATATTATCTGGCTGGTCTACAGATGTGTCAGGATGCCCTGGGGTGTCAGGTGTAAAATCCAGGCTAAAAGATGAAGTACATGAGTCAGAACTGAGCTTATCAGCTCTTGAGAAAGCTGGAAAATGAGGTTAAGCCACCTGCAGTGGCTAGAAAGAGAAACAATTGAGGGAGTCAGGAGAGTTGCCCTTGTGGGAAACTGAGTGTTTAACATTAGATAAAAGAATCACATCTTTTCTATGAAGGGCGTTCATAGCTAGTTTGTTTAAACCTTGAAATCGGGGAAGTATTATGCCTGTCAGGCTAAAAAGAAAATTTGGAATACAGCTTGTATCAATCCTGAAGCTGGTCTCAGGTTAGTTTAACTTTTGAAAAATTAAGATATACCCGCTTTCTGGATCATATGAAACAACATTTAAGTTATTGATTTATCCTTTTTGCCTACTTGTTAATTTTGCTGAAGAACTGCTTATTCACGTAGTCAAATGAAAAATAATCCAACAAAACATCCAATAACAGTGACCCAGCCGTTTAACCTCAAGCTGCCTATTTCTACATTCATTCGGTGTTTCACTCTTTAATATAATTACTCCTGTTTGCAATAGACAGTGATGAAATGATCTGACCTTTATGTATTATTACTTGATTAGTTTTTCCATATTTGCTGGAAAAAAATAAAATCAGTTGCTGAACATTCTTATTAATATTCATTTCAAGTGCTTTTGCATGTCCTTCATGCTCTTCAAGAGAGTTGCTATATAACAGAAAAGTACTTCTCCTTTCTTCTTCTGCACTACAGCTAAGCAAATTTTCATTAATAATTATTGATTTTTATGTCTTTTTAAAAAATCAGTTTAATCTGTATGACCATCTTCAGGCAAATATATTTAGACCAAGGATCTGCATTTATTATCATTGTGACTACCCTGATCACTTCTGTTGCCTCACTGGCTGAGCTGAAGGAGTTTGACTTTTTAGTTCTCCAGGAACCAGACTTAAGATTACAAAAAATGAGACTTGGCTGCTGTGACGCAAAGAGCTACGCAGATGGGGTTCGTAACGCTGATTTGGTTCCCTAGCGTAGAGTTTGTTTCCTAGATTGAGATTCACAACAGCCACCATGCTAAATTCTCAGATACTTAATCCAGACAGAGAAAAGTGACAAGATGATGTGTGAAACTCTGGCTATGTCTATAAACACAGCTTAAGCCTCACTCAGGGTGCAAAAAGTGCCTTAAGATAACCTACACCCATACATGAAAGTCTCTCTACTGTTCCTAAAATTGGGGTCCAATGCATAAGCACTGGCCTGCCAGGATTAATGGGCAAACTTTCAAGTGCCTTGGTTCTAAGCTTTACCCAGCCTGAGTGTTTAAAACCCACAGATTTAGCTTCTCTTGACTAAACACCTACCAGTGTGGGATGCCACAGCCACCTGGGCTGGCATTAGCCCTAAAATAAGAGAAAGCCCTTTTGTTCTTCTAGGCCCTGGAGGCATCTATATCCTTGCCTTGGACTTACAGGCAAATTTGAAAACTTGTGTGTGTGTATGTGTGTGTGTATATATATATTTTGTCAAGTTCATCTCATGTGATCATCCCAGAACTCTTGAAATTAGGCACAGCTGACAACCAGTAAATGTTTATTAATGTTAAGGGGAGTTCTGCCTCCTGAACGTGTTAACCAATTATTATTTTATAAACTAGAAAAATTCAGCTATGAAGTCAGACCAAGTTGCTCATGGCTTGATCCAGTCAGGTCTTGCAGACCATCAAGGATGGAGAATGTACAGCGTCCCTGGGCACCCTGCTTCTCTCCTGGACTGTCCTTAAAGGGTAAAAAACCCCCTTCCTTGCATCCAGTCTGAACCTCTTCCGCTTCCCTTCATGTCTGTCATCTCTTGTCCTCCCACCATGTTCCTCTGCGAAGAGCCTAGTTCCATTTTCTCCCTAACCTTTTCACAGGTCCTGGGAAGCTGCATCTGAAGCCATCTCTTTCCAGGCTGAACAAGCCCTGGTCCCAGAGCTGCTCCTCACAGAGCGAGTGCTCCAGCCACGATCAGCTTGGTGGCTCACCACCAAACTTGGTTCTGTTCAGTATCTTTTGTGTATCGGCTGAGGGGGAGCCCAAAACTGGATGCAATGCCTAGATGCGGTCTAGCGAGCGCTAACTGGATATAATCAGTTCCCTCAACCTACTGGCTGTGCTCCTGTTCATGCAGCTCTGAATGCAGGTGGCCTTTTTTACTGCTGTTTATACAACTGAACCAAACTGTAATCCTCTGCTTCAACCTGTAGAGTGATATTTGCTCAGGCAAAGATGACTTATTTGTTTGGCTTGGTTCTGATGTTCAGACTGTCTGGAACGTATGCCGTTTATTTTCTATAATGATTTCTGTCATTTTTTGAAGTAAATTGAGCAGTTAGAGTGGTGATAAACAGTAAACACAGCAAACCTGTGCAGATCCCAAAAGAAGTAAAATACATCAACACTGTTACGTGGGAAATGACTCTGTGAAAGTTCAAACAAAGAAAGCATGAAGCATCCCAGAAGGACACACTCTGAAGATCAAGACGACTCTTTCTAGAGGCCATGTGGAAGGAGAAAACAAGTTCGTTCTTCATTTTTCTGCACTTGCAGAACTGTTCACTACCCAAACTGAACAAAGTAAGATGCTCTGAACTAACTAATGTAGTCAAGCCTTCAGATGGAAAACTGTTTATAAGCCTCTAAAGTAATACGTGTATAAACTTCTGGTGCATCAGAAAATGCATTTCTCTTGGATTCAATCTCTAATGTAAGCTAGTGTTTCAGCAGTAGGCCTGGGAGCAGCTCTAAAGCAAGAAAAAAAGAGAAATACTGTATTGCTTCCAGGGAAGGCTAAATGAGTGTAGTAGAAAAGGCTGTCTGACCACATGGGCAGTGGAGCTTTAAGTACTGTGGGAGACACTTCATTCTCCAAACCAGTGATAATCTGCAGTCATGACAGAGTGAGGGCTCAAACATGACATGCAGGTCTACTCTGTGCCACAAACACATAACTTCATCTTTCAACATAAGTCATGGTGTCAAAAATGCACCAGAAGATACTGGCTATCTCTATGTCTAATTTTTTATGTATAATCATACGGGCTAGAAGGATTGAAACCGAATACAAGAGGGTGGTATCATGTGAAATGGATGAAAAAAAAAAAAACCGTGTAGCTGGCTTATTTAATTTTCAGTTTTCCCAAAAGGACACAAAAAATGAGTGGTTTAAGCTAAATTAAATTCTTTCTGGGTGTCTTGGTTTTGGCTGGGATAGAGTTAATTTTTTTCCTAGTAGCTGGTATAGTGCTGTGGTTTGGATTCAGCATGAGAATAATGTTGATAACACACCGATGTTTAAGTTGTTGCTAAGCAGCGCTTATACCAAGTCAAGGACTTTTCAGCTTCCCATGCTCTGCCAGCGAGGAGGTGCACAAGAAGCTGGGAGGGGGCACAGCCAGGACAGCTGTCCCACACTGGCCAAAGGGATATTCCATACCATACGACGTCATGCTCAGTATATAAACTGGGGGAAGTTGGCCAGGGAGGGATCGCTGCTTGGGGAGGGGCTGGGCATCAGTCACCAGGTGGTGAGCAACTGCATTGTGCATCACTTGTTTTGTATATTCCTTTATCATCATTACTATTATTATTCTCTCTTCCTTTGCTATCCTATTAAACTGTCCTTATCCCAACCCACAAGGGGTTTTTTTCGATTCTCTCCCCCATCCCACTGGCAGTGGGGTGTGTGAGTGAGCGGCTGCATGGTACTTAGATGCCAACTGGGGTTAAACCCACGACACTGGGCCAAAAAGATATTATCCAACAGGTTGGGATGTTGACAGCATAAAAGACAGACTACTTAAGGAGAAATCTTGAGAACCAGGCAGTGACTTTCGAGCAGTAGGCAACAGATGAGATCCTGCGTCTCTGTAAGATTTGCAGCTTATTTGAGAGATCACATAAATGCAAGAGCCTTGAGTAGAACTGACTTCGGGTGTAGAGAAGTTGAAGAATTATACTTCTCCTGTCAAAGAATAAGGAAACATTCTTCCCATGTTTTATTTACCCTCTTTTTTCTGGGACACAAAACATTCAATCTGCTATCATATAAACCAAACCTTCATCATGATTGTAAAATCAGTATGGTAGGTCAGGAACAGTGTTCCTCAATATAAAATAATGGGCTTCCCCCCCCCCCCCTTTCTTTTTGGTGTCTCTTTTAACTGCTCTATAAAAGGTTCTTTATCATATGCACTGGTTTTCAAAACTGTAGAACATGTACAGCTACCTTCTCCCTATTATACAGGCTTGACCGCCTGCTCAGTAGGAAATACATTTTAGAGAAAATTATGTCATGTACTGCATGTGAACTTTTTTACAGAGCCCAGCTGCTTCTTGACTGTTTCCTAGTACATATAGCAATATGCTATTTGTTTGCTTGTCCTGAAGCTTGAAGGTAGTTACCATGAAGCATGCTATCCATGTTTATTCTTGATGTACAAGCAGCACCTTCTGTTAACCTTGTAAAAGTATCAGAGTAAACCCAACAATTCACATCACAGCAACTTAATAGATTTAGTCATAGTATGGTTCTTAATGGACTCTTTATATTCATGTAAACGTCTGCTATACTTCTAAAGGAACTCTGTCATGGATGAAAGTTAGCTCAACAGTCATTACCTGAGACAAAGCGAAGGGTCACCTTGTACCTTTGGAAGGGAATGCTTGCAGTTACTGTAGCAACGATGTGAAAATCTGATGGAAACATTAAAACTTAACTCATGGTATATTAGGGAGACAGTACGGTTAGAACCGGGCCACAGTCATTAGGATTTTTACATTCTACTTCTGCTTGTTCGATGTATGACAAGCTCTTCAGCTTATTACCTGCAAAAATCAATATATGACAACATATCTGATGCCAAATGGGAGAGTCATGAGAATGAGTGCTTCAATTAATCCTTCTGTAAAAGTTGCTATGGCAGCTCACTACAGTATTATTGAACTACCAAGCAGCTATAAAACAAGGCAGTTTAAAGAGCTGAACAGATGAAGACTGAGTACTCGGGGGAAATAACAGAAAGGCTGACTTCAAGGCTGTGCAAGTCTCAATTCATTAATTGAGTAAAGTATTTCACAACAGTTTAGTATATTTGAAGAAGCCACTACAACTAGACAAGCTGACTGAGCAGACAGTTATTACTGATGGTGTTCACAGAATTCACAATAGTTCTGTTGTCTGTATTTCAACTTTTTACTCAAGGACTGGATTTACTCAGACATGCAGATCAGCCTGTTGACTTGGCAGACAGCCTACAGACATGACAAATTCTCAGCTAGTGCACCAAAGGGGTACACCTCCTTCATAGCCTAGAGATAGATAGATAGAGATATACATATTTATTTAAAAAAAAATCTTTACTCTTATTTAGGCACTGAGACTGGAATAGAAAATTTAACCCTGGCTGTGAGTACCAGGATTTGGAATAGCTGCCTCTGTCATTCTGGAAATAAGGTTTCATGTGCCTGAGGAGAGCCTAGGGATGAGACAACTCCCTCCATTAATACTAGGGCGAGACTGATTCAACAGAGCTCTGGTGGAGTCCAACCAGACTCCCTTGCCAGGAGGAGCTCACATGGTGAGGGTGTTGCTCTCTCTGCTCACGTTACCAGTTTCCTTCAGCAACAAGACTGCCCTATAGACAACAGAAGCTATAAACTAGCATCTTCTGGTAAACATTTCTGGCTCTGAAGCCACAGAATGGTAGCTCTTACTAAACAAAGAAAAAAAATCTACAAGACAACAGTTTAAAAGGAAAGGAGAGAAGCTGAATGATTCACAGGTTGCTGCAGCATTAAGCATTTCAAGGCTGTGATTCTCAGAAAAAGTACTACAATAAAGCATTATTTTACTAGGTAGGAAAATTTTTCTTAAGATGAGATAGCAATCCCTTCATTTCTGCAATGATGGACGAAATTATTGATCATTGTCCAAAAGACTGTATAACAGTCTCTAGCAACACAATAAAGACCTTGCAACAAAGAACGCTCTAGACACGGGCATGTACAGGTAAGCACTTGTGATATGCAAAAGTCCCTTTCAGATTGATTCAGAATGGAGACTTGTTTTTTTCCATATTTTGCCTTAAGGAATGGGCTATTGGCTCTACCTGGGAACGGCTGCTTCCTTCCACTGTGAGAGATGTGGCATTCTATGAAATGAAAACATCTTCTTACTTTTTTGACCAGTCTTAGTTGAGCTGCCCCCCTCTAGCCCATGGAGATTAGTCAAAGAATCCATCTAGCATGTAACTTTCCTTAATTAAAACCCAGAAAGTTCAAATTAGTTTCCCAGGGGCTGTGCAAGGGTTGGAATGGAGGAGTAAGTTGCATGTTGGATCCACCAAAGCTATGCAGAAATGCTGTGAGCTGGGGCAGTGCAATTAATGCCCCATGACATTGCCACTGGAAACTGTCACATCCATTCCCCTCCAAAGTAACAGTATTTCAGGTGTTGAGACTTTACAAGTTCTGGACCTTTCAGAGCAGGCATTTTGGTAATGGTGTTTGCTGTGTTTGGCTTTCCCAAGGTGTACCACTTTGTAGAAGCAGCAATCCCGTTACAGGGTGGTAGAAACAGTTTGGAGTTGGAGTAGATTTGTTCTTTGACTATTTCGATAAAGTCTATGTTCTGTTTTCTCTGTCTCATCTGCACAGTCCCCACCATGTTCCTCCCTGAAAGTATAATACAGCAACAGGAACTCCAGGAGCTGAAACTTGCAAAATGTTGACTTCGTGTGGTATTAGCGCTCTGCAGAGCCTGGTATGCTACATGCAATGTGACAGATCTCCTTTCTTCCCCATTCTGCCAAGCGTATTCGTAAGCAAATATAACAGCTACACACAAACAGGAACTGTGTATACATAACAATCAAAAGAAAAAACTAAGTATGAAAATGAAAACAATCTCTGAAGAGACTTTTAATGACAACTATTAGCTAATATACCAAGGAAAAAATCCCCACTCTTGAGTAAATTACTTTGCACAGGCAAATATCATCTTTTTTTCAGTGAAATAAACTGCTGATCAGGATGGAAATGCAAAGTTTTTAGATCCTCTTCACTAAATAGGTGTTCCCCTATGGAAAGAAATCATCTTAGATTTTCATATGAGACCAAACATAAGAAAAGAGAGTGAGAGCAAAATACCCACGGTGCATACTAATCCAACATGATTTCGTAAAAATGTTCTAACTTGTAACTGATTTTTCATTTTCTTCTGGGAAAAGGCTGTCAAAAGAGGCAAGCACTATACAGACATATCTTTGCTCTTTAAGCCTGCATGTCTATCAGCATTCCTTCCAGCAGCAGAACTGAAATCAAATGCAGTATGTTTCACACCTGTAGCTAGGAGACTTTTCTGATTTTGATAGCTGGATGGGCAATGTCCTTATGTACTTGATCTGCAATGTTGGGGCTTTTTTCCTTCTACAAGAAAGAGAGTGTTTTCTAGAAGCTCCATTTTCTTTTTGCACCTTTTACTCAACGCCACTAGCTTGCAAAGTGAAGTGTCTAACTCTTCAAATCATTTCACATGAAAAAATGCACATCTCCCCATCTGCTGCTACATCTCAAGAAACTCCAACGTTTCTGAAGACAGCTGTTGACTATGCAAAGGGCAAACCAGTGCAAGCAGAACCCAGAACCTCAAACCTGTAGCAGGGATTCTGATCAAGGCAGGGAGCGCTTCTGGAGTCCCCTTTCAGGCATGCAAACGTTATCTCAACAACGCAAATAAGTTTTCCTAGCAACCGCCATGTGCTTGGCTATTTTACAGCATTTGCTCTGGCTCGGGAGGCAGCCCCCCCCTGCAGCCGGGCAGCCGGCAGGTTGCAGCCCGTCCCCGGGGGGCTTGCGCTGCCGGCGGGGCCGAGCCCTCCCCGCCGGGGAGGCGGCTGCCTCCGCACCTACGGGGCGACGCGGAGCTCCGCGGCGCGGCCGGCAGCCGGCGCTGTGGCGTGGGGGGGGGCTCCACCGCTCCGGCCGGGCACGGCGGGGAGCCGGCGGCAGCGCCCTCTGCCCGGTCCGGCCCGGCCCGGGGGTCACTCACCATGTTGACTTCTGAGACCACGTCGATGCTGGCGATCTCTATCCGCATGCCCACATCCACGGGCGGACCTGCGGGGGGAGCGGAGGCGGCGTTAGCCGGCGGGGGGCGCCCGGGGGGCTGGGGCGCGGGTCGGGGGAGCGCGGCCGCCTCACCTCCGAAGTCGGGCCGGAGGCGGATGTCGTAGCCCTGGAGCAGCCTGTCCACCGTCTCCTTCACGTAGGACATGTTGCTGGGCCCGTCGGCGCTGCGGGAAGGAGCACAGGCGGGTTAGGGAGGCGGCCGGGCGGCGCCGCGCCCGCGCCCCTCCACGGCCCGGCGGCGCTCACCTGCGCGCCGCGCACGCCACGGCCAGCACCAGCGGCAGCGACAGGGCCCGCGGGGCGTCCCGCCTCGCCGCCGCTGCCGCCCCCCCCATCCCGGCCCCGGCCGCGCCGCCGCCTCGCGGGCGAAGAGCCGCGGACTGCAACTTGGTGCGGAGCGGAGCAACAATTCCCGACAGCACAGCGCATGCGCGGAGCGGAGTGCCGCGGGTCCCCGGGTGTGCCTCTGCCCGCCACGGCCCGCGCGCGGCGCCCCCGCCCCGACCTGCCCCGGGCGCGATCGGCCCGCGCCGGGCCGGGCCCCGCCCGCCGCGGAGGGGCTGAGGGCGGCGGCGCCGCAACAGGTGCCGGCGGCGGGAAAGCCGAGCGCCTGGCTGGGCAGGTCGGGACCGAGAGCCCCCGGGCTGCCGTGAGGGGCTGCCCCGGCCGCGTGCGGCCGCCCCCGCTGCGGCGCGAACGTCTGTCTCGTCAGAGAAAACAAGTAATTGTCGAGGGCACTTCTCTGTGAAAATTCACACTGGTAGGCTCTGATGTTAACGATAATGTAAAAAGGAATTGGCAAATTGGAAAGAAATGGCACGTTTTGGTGCAAATAGTACTTTGTACAGCTGTGAGGGCTTAACTAGGCATCCATCCATCCGTCCATCCATCGCGCTGCTCCGTGAGCAGGTTTGCTGCTGGAGCTGTCCCGCTGAAGTACCCGCTGTGGCATATGCAGGCGATCGCAACAGATTTTTAGTTGCTATTTTTCAACCAAAGTAATTGATCTTGCGTTTAGAAGGGCATTTTTTTAAAGGCTCCGTGAATTTATGCTCTAACGTGGCCTGACCTCTTATGAGCAATATTACACACTGACTAATCGGAGCCCTGTGAACAATTTATGACTTTGCCGGTGCCGCTCTGTTTCCCTGCGCCATAGCTCAGCAGAGATAACATTTATCCCTTTCAGATTCAACCCACCTCATCTGCGCGCTATACGATCCCGCACGCAGTGACCTTGGGATACGTACTTGATATTTTTGAGGCTCCTACAAGTGTCATGCAGACTTATTTCTGACAAAAGTCAGACTTCTGGTGATGCTTTTGTGATTGAAATATGCCATGATATTTGAAAAATGCAGGGATATTGAAATATGTAGTTTGTGACACAACTTGTAATGATAATTTGGAATGTTTTAATTATGTATATTTCTGTGCAAATCTGTCACTCTTGGAGAAGGACCACAACACACCTCCTGAGAGATTACCAGAGCCTCTCACCCTCACAGCTACTTCATGTAACCTTGACAATACAAGTTTATGAAAATGATTATTTTATTAGTAGTTTGTTACAGTATAATACATATTTTCAGTTGGCTTTGAGGACTTATACATTGAACATATCTTTCTTTTCCTCTTATTTTAGTCCTTTGTTTCTGAAAAAATGTGATATCCTAGCTCAACTCAACAGCGCTTTAGTATTGCTATTTGTAAGGAGCTTTTAAAATTTACCAATCATGATTAGTACATTTTAGTAGTGTTCAATTATAATTGGTGCTGCTTGGGTATAGCACTTTTTAAAAAATTTCTTGCCTATAGAAGTCTACCCAAAGGTATCTTTTTGTTCAGAGTTGTATCAAACATAGCCATCATAAATTTACCTGGTTCCTCTGAAGCACTGGATTAGGATTTTCCATGGGACTATAGAGTCCCGTGTTACTTCTTGACACTGTGTGGGATTATATCCTGTAGATAATTTTAGCTTTGTCATACGCCACGTGAAAGTCAGATCTGCCTGTATGAAAGGGAGACCGCTGCTTTTGACCGGCTTGCCAAAATCCGTCTTAAGGCATAAGTGCAGGGGTTTATTCTATATGAATTCTTCATTCTCTGTACATTTCAGGGCAGCTTTAGTTCGGACTAGCTGTAGTCTGGTCTCTGAACTGAATGCCCCTTAGTGGTTGAAATGTTTTAGGTGCATTTCTGGAGCTTATCATCTAGTTGGAAAAGGTGTGAGCTAAGCCTGCGCTGCAGACCTCCTGCCATTAGGGATGCCTCAGCCCAACATGGGTACTTCCAGGGAGGGCGAGGGTGTTCTCCTCAGCAAGGCGGTTCCTCTGAGAGCTCTCCCAGCTGAGCTGTCCTGGCTTCCGCAGACCAGCATTGAGCTTCCTCCACTGAGCATCCCAAAAATAAGACTACGGAGCCGTTGACTGTTTCCCAAAGGTGGCACGCTATGGAAATTCAACTCCATTTTGTTCAGCTTGATCACTAGGGACATCTGGGCTCTAAACTGGGATCTTGAAGCAACTGCAAATATCCCACTGTGTGGAGACAATAGCGAAAAGTTCCCTCAGTAGTTGGGGGTTGGGAACAAAGAGGTGGATATGGTACTTTTAATAACCACACAGAGGAGGAGCCGCATGGCAGGACACTGCCACAGCAGGGGTGGTAAGAAGGATCCTTTTTGCCCCGTGGAGTGGATGATGGGAACATGACTGGGACCTGTCTTCCATTGCTTCCGAGATTGAAACAGGTAAATTATTAACAGCAGGACTTCCACTGCCCCAGGTGTTACCAATTGAAATGCTCAATAGTTTTATCAGAAGTTTGAGGAATATTGAAGTTCTGCTTTCTTTGCAGAAGATCTATTTCTAGGAAAATAATAGCATGCTTTTCCAGGCTGTCAATGCAGAAGAATCTTGTCGTAATTTTGATAAAAATACTTCTTGTGACACAATTCTTGCTTTCGGCAGATCTCTAACACCTTTTACAAAGAACAGGTGATGTCCAAAATGAGTGACCATGGCAAAGAGGCTAACTAAGCCCAGATATTATCACTATTGTTCACAAACATTTAAAAGCTTTTACAGGTGATGAAACATCTGGTGGTCTGATTTACAGATGTGGTTTACAAACTGCAGCTTCTTCGGCAGTCAGTAAACTTCATTCAAAACACAGCAGTGTGTCTTTCCATTCACTCCGGTGGGGTTTGCTCACTCGCCTGGGCTGAGTCAAACCTGATGGGTCCCCAACATGGCTTTTAGGCATCTTGGAATTTGTTGAGCGCCCCAGAATTTAGGCACATAAGTAGATGTGCTGCTTTGCACTTTTGGAAATCAGGCTGCTTAGTGCCTAGAAACCTAGGAGGTTAATCTGGAGACTTTTGCCACTAGTTTGCAATATTTTTAAAGAAAAACAGACTTCTGTGGTGGTTTCACTTTCTGCTCTTATGGTCTTTTCTTATGGTTATTTGTTCATATTCATTGTTCAATAATATCTTTTCTTTAAACCGTTGCTAGTGATAATGCCAAATTCCTTTCCCACTCATTTCTATGCTGGGTTTAGTATTTATGGGGTTTATGCGATAGACATACATCTTGTAAATAAGATTTTTTTAAAATATATGCTGGGCTGTGTTAGTGAAGGCAGACCTTTTGAGTGGGGAATGGTTTCATCTTGATTAAGCATATATAAACACTAGTAAACTAAACCAATTGAAATCCACTAGTTCTAACATAGTAGCCATGACTTTTTTTTTCGTATTCTGAGGCACGTCGAATGCTTACTAGAAGCAAGGCAAATAATAGAATAATTGCAAAGCATGATTCATAAAACCATCCTGGGCCAACTGCGTGTTCATTTTTCACCTTCATTATGCGTAAACTTTCAGGAGGAAACCTTTTTTCTTACACAGATAAATGCTTCCAGTTTATTAAAGATCTTTTTTGCAATGATCGTTTTCATTTGGAATCAGAAAGGGCGCACAGTACAAAGATAATGTCCTGCTCAGACAATGTTGACAACTTAAAAAGAATGCAAGATCACTGAAAAAAAGGGAAAAATGAAACTAGGGGAAAAAATTGCAAAAGTAGTGACTACACATCTCTCTCTAGCGATACTTCGTGCCTTCTTAAATGGAGAATGGGGGAAGACATATCTTTGTGATTCTGCTCAAAACAGAGAAGGGGAGCTGTGTGCCTCACACTGTGCACTTTGTATGCGGAGGTGATGACTGAACATGCTAATATTTGTAATACTGACTGGTTTGAGTAACTGGAAATAGGGACTTGCAGACCCAGGATACTCATAATCTAAATGTTCAACTAGATTTACAGTTTTCCAGTCAGTAGGGAGGACTATTGTGGGAACGGGTACACCGGCCACAGGCCAGAAGCAGGACTGGTGTTAAGTGTGAAAGCAGCATCATTAATTAGCTAAATAATTGCATTACAGTGTAACAGTGTGCCCAGAAAACAGAATGGGAAACTGAACTCAGGATCTTTGGATTATTTGTTGTCAGACATCTGTGCCCTACTGGTTGCTTGGCTGTGTGGCACGTCAGACTGCATACACCCCAGGTAAAAGAAAAATGAGAATTAGGATGGATAGACATTTTTTCTTACTTGGCACTAAGCAGGTGACATTTTGCAGTAACTATACTGATAAATATATTCAAAATTTTAGATAAAATTTTCAAATTTGTAAAAATTAAGCTAAATGGTTGGGTTTGGAAACTATGAAATGAAACCTAGGAACTCTGAAATGATAGGACAAGGGGTAATGGTTTTAAACTAAAGGAGGGGAGATATAGGCTGGAAATCAGAAAGAAGTTTTTCACAATGAGGGTTGTGAAGCACTGGCACCGGTTGCCCAGAGAGGTGGTAGAAGCCCCATCCCTGGAAACTTTCAAGGTCAGGCTGGACGGGGCTCTGGGCAACCTGATCTAGTGAGGTTGTCCCTGCTCATTGCAGGGGGGTTGGACTAGATGGCCTTTAAAGGTCCCTTCCAACCCAAACTATTCTATGATTCTATGATTCTATGACTACATTTGCAGGTAAAAAACAAACCCTGTTAATATTTATACTTAGAGAAAAGAGACAGGTAACAAAATAGGTCACATATTTCATGTGCTTAGTGCTAATGCTATTGTCATTTTATACCTATAGTAATCCCTTGAGTCAAATGCAGTTTGTGAGCAGTCTTCTCAGATGGCAGAAAACGGCAAGCTGGAGATACTTTTAGTGTGCTTTGGGGATTTCGGCGCAGTTGGAAAGCTGCGCAAGTGACGGAGAAGAGCTGCGGAGTGGCGCGCTGAACTTGTGCTTTATCCTGGGATCTGTAGACGGTGCGATGCTGCCCCGCACTGAGGAGAGCTCCTCGCCCTCCCAGCCATTTCCCTTTCCTTCGGGTCTCTCCGTAAGCCTCCACACCCTTGCCCTTCCCTCAGGAAATAAAAAAGGTACAGCTCAAAACTCATGCCCTCTTTGTGCCCCATTTTTATCACTCTTTTTATATGCTGTAACCATCAATTCAGATCTTCTTAGTGCAGGTTCTACTTTCTTTTAAGAGCCTGTAAAACACTTAGGACAGTGCTTTTAAAGAATTAATAGTAAATATCAAAACTGTGAATTGAAGTTATTCAAAGTGAGAATATATAATAAGAGCTATAGGATTCTTTTTGTCCTATAATATCTACAGATGGAATAATTTAGTGAGTCTTTAATCATGTCAGATAAACATCTGTAACACTCATTTGAAATCCCTTTTTAGATCTCCCATCCTTGTGTGTACGCCACTCATCCAACATCCTTTCTTAATGTTACGGAACTTGCTTCCTCTTGAGGTGCACGAGTCCAGCACCGCATGCCTAATGACAGAAACCCCCCTGGCAGTACATTTTCTTTGCCTCTCTCCTCGCTACCTGTGGGAAACAACTCTGCTGACTTTCCGAGTCCCTTCATCCCAGATGTGGGAGACTCACAAGCTCCTTTTCCTTCCGATGCTAGCTCAAGAGAAGTTAGTAGAGGCTGAAGATTAAGGTCTGTGTGCCAGATACTATAGAGATTATAAAAAAAGACAACCCTGGCTTCAGAGAACAAAACCACCCAGGATAAGTTAGGAAGACATTCAACAAGTGTTGAGAGACACATGAAGAAGGTGAAGGCAGCAGTCTGTATACATTCGCATAGTTTAATGGCCTCAGTGGGCATATTAATAACAAGTAGCCAGTAGTCCTAAGTGTTGCTGAAAAAAGGAAGGCAGTTGTAGACAGCACTGCAGAAGCTGTTTTTGAGGAGATATTTAAAGAGCAGAGACCATATGAAGTGTGATATTGTTATGATCCCTGTTAAAAGGTATTTCATGTAATTCCTTTTATAGAGTTCCTAACAACTGAGGTTTGTCAGTGCTGGTCAGATGTCTGAAGCAGGACAGAAAGAGTTAATACCTGATGTGTTATCCTGTAGATATTGAGCACACACATACCTTTCCATTTTGAGCAGCTCCCTTGATTTTAACAGGCTGATGCATACCATGGCAAGTTGCGTATATATTTGTAGGACGGAGACCTTTGCTTTTTAGGCCTGGTCCTGCCTTGGGGTTTTTTTGGTATAAGAAATGAAACACTGTTACTGGAATGGCCCAGAAATTATTTTTCTGATAAATGGAGTTAATTTTCTCCAACTTTGCCTTTTCATTGTTTTCTGAAGCAGCTCACTGCAAAACTCTATTTAAATTGTCAGGTTAAATAAGTCCTTTTAAAAGTAGTGAGTAGAGATATGTGAGTAGTATTCTCATACTCAGAAGTATTTTACCACACTGAGCCACTAGGATGCAATGTGTCTCTTTGTCCCATTTCAGTGATGTGATGCACTCGCTACGTACGCTTATGAATCTGTGAGTCATGTAAATAAGAGCCTAGCTTGTTTGCTTCTAGCAATAAAGAGACAGAATGGCTGAATTCAGTAACAGGCAACTTTTCTGGGGATATTTTCACATAAGCGCGTTGATCAAAGCATTCCTTCGTCAGGAAGAAGAAAGAAAATACTTAATCAAAATGAACTTTTCTTTGAGAAAAGATAGATTTCTGCATTATTTACTCTCAAGAAATTTAGAATTAAAAGATACTCCTTTCAAAGCCCTGAGCAACCTGATATGTCTTTGAGGTTAGTGCAGCTCAGAGCAGGAGCTGAAGTTGGCTCTGAAGTAGAGCAGGAGGTAGGCTAGATAACTTCCCATTCTAATTTCAGGTGGTTTATGATCTTGTTACTCTAAAGGGTGGTAACATCGCTTTCTGCCTCTACTTACGGTTTGCAGTTCTTTCATGGAAACTGTAGTTCCAGTTCCTTTGTTATCTCCAGTAGCCCCTGCTCACTTGCTGTGCTACATTGCTGGGGAGATTGAAGATCCTAACTAGTTTTTCCTCAAAGCTAGTTTTACATTAAAAGTTTTGGTTTTTTTACTTCAGTCTGATTTGGGATAAAAACTGGGGCTGAACACTGGCCTTTTCCATTGGTCGGCACTTCTAGTTTTAAAATTAGATCTACCTGAAAATATCCTTAGTGCATTGGAGACGCAGCCTCCAAATTACAAACTCCTCAAACAGCCAGCTTCAGTAAGAAAATAAACAAAGGATTTTTGTTGTGCTTGTATAATACTTGTTTTTTTAAGAGGTTGTGCTTGTATATGGTAAGACCCTAAAGAGTAAAAGCTAGAACAGAGCCAAGAATGGCCACCTCAAATAGAAACTGTTCTCTGTCCTTTTGCTGTTGCACCCGCCTCACGAAAGGTTGGCATTTCGTATGTCCACTCATGACCAAGGTTGTGTGCTGCCTCCAAGGACAAAGGTGACAAGAATGAAAATTTGCATTATATTTCAAGAATATGTTTGCAAAATATTTCAGCTCTCACATTGAAAAGTGAATATTAGAAAAACAGTAAAATACAACAATAAAAGCTGCCAGACCGAAAACTTACAGGCTGATTCCTTTGCTGATGGCAAATTCCTCTGGAATTCTGTTGAGTAGATTTACAGCCATGAAAATGACAGCATTAGATATGTATCGCCATGTATAGTCATACCTACGCTGGGAGAAAACAAAGTGGGCATGATTTTAACAAATGCAATAGTCCTACACAACAGCTGCTTGCACGCTCCTTTCTTGTCTCAGGAGCACATTTGATGAGCGAGATAGATGCTTCTTGCTTGCTGAAATAAAGAGCACATGCGAATCTCTTCAGCTGGGAGTCACTTTGTCAACAGGGAGGTGTAAGACAACAAGTAATTTTACTTATCTCTTTAACTGATGCAGGGGTGCAGGTCTAAAATCCATGATTTATATGTGTCGTGTGGGCTGGCAGCAGGCACTGGAAGCGGTCCATAAACTGAGAAATAGATTACGCCCTGTCATTTGTGCCGTTTTTAGCTAGTTGAAAAAGAGACCTAAAATAAAGGCTAAAATAAGTGCAAAGATAAGAATTGGAAGAAAAAAAGAAATTGAACAAAAAGAAAGAGAACTGGCAAAGACGTGAAATAGAGGTTCCTCAGCCAGATCACAAAACTGGCATGCTACTAGTTTTTTAGCCCCTGTTGGTACCTCTTCCCACTGCAGTGGGGATGGTCGAACAACAGGGGGTATTGGTTTATTCACTGTTCATTTTGGAAAAGACTGAACTGTTTGTGGCTGTCTTCATACCTGCCTCAGAAGGCAAAACAATCTCGACTCCTCTTTTAGGGCAATCAGCAGAACTTGAACACTCAGGAAGCAGTAAAGGGTGAGATAAGGGGTGGGGCAGCATCCCCGTGTGCCCCTGAGCAGCAGCAAGCATTCGTGTGATGTCAACGATGTTAGCTTCAGATATTTTCTAATACCATCTTAGAACAGAAATAAAAGAGGTTGAAAGAAGACTTAGTTTCATGGGTAGAAGAGGCCAAAAGAAGAAATAACAAGAATATACTTAATTTTATAGTTTGGTATCATTTCTCTCTCATCTCTCTCATCTCTTCCTACTTTAAGGGAAGATTTTTGGATCCTTCTCAGGAGTTAACTTCTCATATTCTTAACCTCTCTGTTGTGTCTTCCTTTGTCTTGCCAAGTGTCTCCTTAAGTGGCTTGTTCCTTGGTTCAGAGAGTTTCTGTCCCTTCACCTAGCACATCAAGGCTTAAATTTTACTTCAGCTTCTGGACATTATCAAGGTTTTCATTTCAGAAAATCTGCAAAATGTGTTTCAGTATTGTCTCTGCATTAGATTAGTCTGAGGGGCCAGCCACAGGAGTGGCAGCCAAGTCAAATTCCTGTCAACCCCCACTTTGATGAAGGCAAAATATTGCCTGCCTGTCTGTCAGATGGGAAACTGAGGAATTAGAACATTTGTATAATAGGATAAAAACAACAATCAGGCTGTAAGAAAACAAGGTATTGTAAATATAGGGAAAAACCCAATACCATAGTAAATCAGGAACTCAGTGAAAAATGCTTTCTGGTTCTGATCCAGGATCCCCAGAGTGAGTGGCATGTTTTTAGTTTACTTCAGTGAGTTTTGGAACAGAACCTAAATGACCCTGGTGTCTAAATCTTACATAAGTCAAGGTAGATTTGTACTTCATCTTTTTGGGCTGTGAGCTGAACCGTACAGCAGGGAGAAGAGCATGTATTGCTCTGGAGTAGTAAGACAGGGAAGGGGAAATACACAGATGGTTTTCCATGAGATAAGAGAGAGCGCTTGTGAGTGCAAACCTCATTCATCCTGTTAAAACCATTCATCTTGTGTAGCCTGCCTCCCGGAATTGTGTATTTGTCTCTGTAAAATGCTCAGCTTCCTTTTGTCCTCTGGGTTTTCCACCCACTCATTTTCACCATCAGCAGTAGAACTCCTTCATTTCTCATGTCTAAGTGGGCCAAGAGGTCTGGGAGGTGACTGTGGAGGCCTGTTCATGTAGACAGTGTATTGGCTTAAGGAGTGTTTATTTCTCAGATAGATAGTGTTAATCATGTCATGTACTCTGATGCCTGTGTCCAGCACAGAAATGTTTATAAAGCTGATTATGTATTAAACATCCGAAATGAGACACAAAGTCGACAAAATGTCTAAACTAACAATGCGTATTGGTTATACTGACCTATTTGATAATAATACCTAGTATTTATATACTTTACATTTCTAAGCCACTGTGTGTATTTGAACTAATTAATACCTTCAAATATCCCTGCAACTTATGTAAGTCTCCTCTAAAATTTACAGAACAGGAAATTCAGATACGGAGGTACGGGGATCAAAATTTTAAATGCAGATTTGGTTATTTGGCCTCGACAAGATCTGGGTCACTCTTACTTAAAAAAGCCTTCATATACATTCATGCACTTAGTATTAGCTACACTTGTTGAGAAGATTTGGCCTAAATGACTTATACAAGGTCACAGAAATCAGTGGCAGGGCTGGGAAAGGAACGGAGGAAAGGCATCTTCTTTAAAGGTAAAAAGCAATTGGGCCATAAAGCTGTTTTTAGGTGTGTTATGCTTTGTGAATTTTATAATTACAATAATGAATTGATTTTATTTCATTTCATGCTATTCTTGAAAAAATTAATCTAGTGCATAAGACAAGAGATGCTGCAGCTGCACTGGATCAACCCCATGGTGTATCCAGACTAGCACCCTGCGTGACTGTGGCCAAGAGTTTGTATTTCTACTGTTGTGAAATACTTACAGTGGACTTGTCACTGTATATCAATTGTCTGTTCATTCATACACTTAGGTAAAAGCAAAATGGTGTTGGACTTCATCAGTTATTGTACTTCTTTCACTTAGTATAAGAGCAGACTACCCTTCCTTCATAAGAAATATTCCAAGGATAAGAAATACTCCAAGAAGACTGAAAAGAGTGAGGATCTCCTCCGAGGCCCTGAGCTACCTGACCTAACTTTGAGGCTAGCTGTGCTTTGAGCATGAGATTGGACCAATGACTTCCAAAAGTCCCCTGCAAGCTGAATCACACTGCACAGTTTCCCTTTGATGAAACCGTTGGGTGGGAAGGGTAAGAGAGTGTACAGTGGAGTAGGGGGAAGGGAGTACTATGCACCAAACACAGGCACCCTCCTCAGAGGCACAGGAGCAGGGGCAGCTGCTGTTCTGCCCAGCTGCTCAGGCATCCTAACCTAAAGCGCTTTTTGTCCAGAGGAGGAAGCATCTAAATGTGTGTGGAGTAGGGACAGCTTCATCATATTTAATGGTGCTAGCTTCTAGCTTTAGCACGAGAGCATAGACTGTGAGATATATCCATATCTATAGAATAGGATTATCACCCTTGTGCTTAACACAGAGGGCATAATGCCCGTGCTAGCATACCACTTGTAAGATACCCCTCTGGGTAAGTAGTGAAGGAGATCTGGGAATTAGTTATTAAAAGTGGTTAACAAGATACCTTATCTTGCAAAATGGTCTCAGCTGCCATTGCTGTCAGTGGGAGGGAACAGTGCACTACGCTTCCCAAGCAGTTCTCAGCTCCTTGCAAATGATATTCAGGTACGCCTTAAATTACTTGATGAAATGCTAAAGTACCACCAGATGCTTCTTAATTTTCTTTTTTCCACCCGCTCATTTTGTCAGTGTTTTCTGGGCCTGGTGCCTCTGCATCAATGCCTGTAAGACAAAACCAGCCCCCTTGTGCTGCCCACTGCTGCTGCAGCACCCTTTCCTTTTTGGTGATGATATGAAAATTCCTCTCAGTAACTTTTTGAGATGTGAGTAATGCCACTCCATGCAACAACCACCAGATGGTAATGAAGAGCAGACTGATTGTGTGTCTCCTGTAGATTAAGTGTATTACCACAATGGCAGATTTTGCCTTTGCAAGCAGAGTTTACAAGTGCAGCTCTAAACACCAGTTTGCCCAGCTGTTTACAGACCCCTGGGCCACTGCAAAAGTCTGCTTGGCAGCTCTATTTGCATAAAAAAATCATTGTGTTTGTTTTATACTAAAACATTTGAAGGGAATATTTTCTACATAACATATGAATGCTGATACTGTTTAGTACAGAGATGTTATCATTATAAGGAAGGTTTTGACTGTAGTTGGTGTACAACTATACAAGCTATCCCTTGTAAGAAGGTAAATGCAGAACACCTTTAGGTGCCTGTATACCTTGCTCTTTCTGGAGCCATAATATTTCTTAAAATGTCATGGCATAAAGGATGTATCTCTTCCAAGGTAGAAAGGAAGGTCTTTCTGTTAGTGTATGTGCTTGACATCAGCAAAGAGAGCAGTGGTAGGAAGTGAACCAAACCAAAGCAAAGTGCCTCTTCGTTACTGAACGCCACTGTCACCGCAGAGGTGGTGCTGAGCATGGCTCACCAGCCCCCCAGCAGGGCGGCGTGAGGGAAGAGCAGCAGAAACAGAGTACTGCTAGTCCCAGACTTGAGAATCAGAAGTCGGCCCCACAGGGGTCATGAGATTCAGAAGTCTCAGTTTTACTTATCTGCCTACAGAATTTTGGGGTCTTTATCTAATACCTTGTAAAACACCTAGGTCAAATTTTCAGGTTTTTCTCCCCTGTTATACAATCTAGAGACTTTGCAACTTTTCCTCTCTCTCTTTTAAAGAAAAATAAGTCTCCTCCTGCCTTTGAGAGACCCAAGCAAGGCAAGCACCATGAAGGCAGGGAGAAAATCACTAGAGCTGACGCTGATGTGTGAGTCAGGAGCCAGACCTATGGCTCCCATGGCATATTTAACTCATTCCCCAGGCATCTGCCCATGACTCATGTACTTCTGGGATTAATAGACATGTAATGACTGGGAACATGAAGCGTTCCAGGGAGGCAGTTTGTTGGTGCTTCTGCTCTCTTGTTCCCTCTGGGAGCAGGGGCAAGCAGCGGGATGCAGCTGTCTTAAAACTAGGTGGCAGAGCCAGAGGCTCTGCCTGAAAGCAGGAACCTGAAGGAGATGCAAGCGGGAATGCCCGGCCTTCCTCCCCTCTCCTTCTGAGCCATGGCAGCCCCCGTGAGCTGCCCCTGCCTCAGCCCCCTGCCCCTCTCTCCGCCCTGCCTGCCGCCTCTCAAAGATGCAGAAGGTTTGCTGCTGTTGCTCAGGGCAAGCAAAAACTTTGACACCTTTTGCATTAAACTTGGCAGCCCTGACAGGGGAAGGCAGGGTATGGGGCAGTGGTTTCCCAGATTCCTCCCCACAATTCTGGCTGCCACATCCTTCACCTCAATGAAACAGCCAGCCCTGTACTTTTTTTTAGAAAAATCTCTATTGTCCCCACATGAAGAGATCTTCATACTGTATTTTCTGGGGATGCCCATTTTAGAGACAGAAGTCATGAGATCTGCGTTATTCCCCACTCTGCCACTGAAGAGGTGACTGTGACCGGCCCCGATGGCCCCTCCATCTCTAGGCTCCTGCTGCAGATGTGACGTGGGCCAGTGACGTGCCTGATTATATGAGCGTGTGTGCTGGCGAAGCAGTAGGGCTAGATGAGAAATGAGAGAGGGAGGCCTAGGAATTCTCTAATGCTTTCTTGCTGAGAACACTTTTTGCCCCAAATTGGCAGTTCCTGCAGTGAGTGCTTCCCCAAACACGTTTCCATTGCAGTGTGTAGAGTAGAGGTCCCCTTAAATATGAAGCTCACAGTTTACCTCCTGAAACATCCATGTGTCAATCACTAGAAGAATCCACATAAATCCTATTGCAATCAGTAATAGCAATATATATATGTGTGTGTGTGTGTGTGTATACATATTTGGCGCTCAAAGGATTTTCTAGCCTTATTCCAAGCAATCAAGGACATATGTGTTAAAATAACCATGGTACTGTAGAACAGTCTTGTAAATACCATATGTCAGAGGAAAAAATACACGGCTAAATGCATGTCAGCATCAGTTCCTGCAGTTTCGTAGGAGTTCTGGCCATGGAAGTGAAGCAAAGCTGGGCTAGTTGAAGGTTGTTTTACACAGAGCTTATGCTGTGCTTTGAAAGGACAGCTGAGGTGGTGATTAGAGAGCTGACCTGGGACATAGCAGACTGGAATTAAGCTCCTGTTCTGCTGCAGATTTCTTACGTGGTGTTATGGTGTTGGGTTGCCGCTTCTTAGGCTTTTTGCATCTCAGTTCCCAAGAAAACAGAAATAATAGTACTTTCTTGTGTCCAATCCTTAGTTAGTCTTATCTTTCTAGACTGTTAAGTTCTTGAGAGAAGGAACTGCATCTGATAACGTTTGCTACAATGAATGCAATGGGATCCTTTTAAAACCGGAGGTAACAACTTTGTGATCAGATACTGAAATAAGAAGCTGGAAAGAAAACTACCAGACCTACAGTAGGGAGAGAAAGCTGGACTGGAAGAAGAGCAGGAAAGAACTTAAGCATCTATCTTACTGCTTCCAGAGCAGAACTTAAATTGCAGTCAATAGACCCCAAATCCAGACTGCTTAAACATAAGCGCATCGCTAGAGGTGCAATCAAGGCCCATAGTCACCTGGCGTCCCCACCGATGGAAAGCTCTTCCCTGAACAGGTAGTTGAGGCTTCTCCTGAGCTCCAGATCAAAGTCTTGATAAAGCCAAGGACAGGTGTGTTTTTTTGTAGGTTCCCGCGATCTCTTTAATGTGTGTGAATGCAGGAGAGGAGGGGAGCGAAAGACCCCTTGCACCCTTGAGGATGTGCAAGGAGGGGAGTGAATGACCCTCTAGTTAGCTGTAAAGAAAAGGTATCCATATTTTGGGATTGGGGTGTACATTTTCCAAAGAATGGATATTCAACCCCTGACCTTTAAAAAGGATGTATGTGAAGACAAGCCGTTTGATCAAGACTGTAAGAAACTCTATTGATATGGGCAGAAACTGTAAAAAGTCCAAGAAATCAATGACTTAGCTATTCAGATAAAGAAACATTTAGGTGCTTGGCAGTGACCCCAGTTTTATCTCCTCTTTTCTAAGTGTTAGAGGCTTTTAACTATGCAATATATAGTTGGGCATTAAAGATTTGCCCAGTCTTTTCTGTAAAAGCTTGGCTTTCTTCATGGATTTGCTGCCAGGACTCAATCAGGTCAAAATCAGCTGAATAATGAAATCTGCTGGGGAAAAGGATGTAACCTATAATTTACCTATATAACCTGTAATGTTGGTAGAGCCTATAGTTTACAAAAAAAACACGGAAAAGTTAGATAATGCCTTCCACAAGAAAAGTACCAACTTCCTTTTTCTTTCCACTTAATCTGATGGTAAAGTAGAAATGGGAAGAGTGCTGAAAAACTTTTCTGCTTCTCTGTGTGTTGTGATAAATAAAAAATGATCAAGCTATACTTGAAGATCCATAGCTTTGGATAAAACTGCTTTTGAGGCATGGCCAGAATGTCTGTTTCATCAAAAATTATTAGGAGGATACATCAGCATAGGGGCAGTAAAAAAAAAAAAAAAAAGAAAAAGTCTACTTAAGATATTCAAGTGCTTTCTGAGCATATGGAGCCAGGCAAAAATAGTCCCCTTCTTACAATAGTCCACGATGGGTGAGATTTCTTCGGAGAAATCTTGGAAGAATTGGTGGTGAAAGCTGGAGAAGCTGAGAAAATGCCAAATTCAGCAAACATTTTTAGGGACCATCAATCCAGCCTGTGACCACTAAATCCTTCTTAGAGTCATCGAGTTCTTTCAGAGAGATGATATAACCCAGAAATTCATTGAAGTGATCAAAGATCATTTAAAGCAGCATTTTTAAAATCAGTATATATCTGCTTTATGCTCCCTTCAAGCCTAGT
The DNA here is from genome assembly GCA_009819775.1 of Phoenicopterus ruber ruber. Taxonomy (NCBI): domain Eukaryota; kingdom Metazoa; phylum Chordata; class Aves; order Phoenicopteriformes; family Phoenicopteridae; genus Phoenicopterus; species Phoenicopterus ruber. The sequence goes on along the minus strand of CM020218.1, from coordinate 29,186,359 downwards.
TTTGTAAAAGTTTCAGCAATATACAAATGGTACAGTTGTTAAGGTATCAAGGACAGCAATCTCTGGTTTTGTATTGATCTTATTTAATTCTTGATAGTCAGTGCTGGATCTAAGGGAGATACTGACCACTGATAAATTTGAAAAGTGTTTGAACTCATTTTATAGATTTAGATAAAGTGATTTCTCATTCAGTTTTAGCACTTGTAGGGAGTGAATGCACCCAAGTGGCACCTGGATCCTACACCTATATAACCTGCAGCAGGGATGGTGTGACAGAAGGGCACTATGTCTACTTTTTCTTAGAAAAAACATGAGCATCTTCTTAGAAGGCATGAGTACTTCTTGCTTGGTGCCCTGGCATGGCATGGCATGTCCACAAATCTTTCAACCTGGTATTACCTTTACTGAAGTACCTGTACTGAAGAGACAGAAGATATCAGTAATATTATAATATTATTCTTTGTTCTAAAGAACTTGGGAATCATGCAAAGACCAGCTCAGTTCCTAAAACTGCTGGAAGGGGGATAACTGAGTGAGTTTCTTTGATTTCTACCTGTAGCAGAACTACTGGGCCTACGGCATCCATGTTCCTTATGACTCCAGGCATGGATTTGAGAGGGGGTTGAGTGATAACATTTCTCAGGACATTCACGTGGGGAGATCATCACTGGTGAATACCACTCAACTTTTCTATTTCAGTTCACGCAGGTGTCTGTACATATGCCGAAGGTAATAAAACAATCTAAACCCAAGGGTGTCCCCGGCACTGCCAGGGTGTTGTTGGCTTTCTTCCACGGCAGCTGCTGGAAGTGGCAGTGCTGTAGAGCCGCGGTTTGCTCTGTGTCTGAGACTAACCAGCAGAATTCTTCCCACTTCTGAGCTACCATCTATTGCCCTTGCTTTAATTTTGTGAGTTTGGCTTCTGCCAGCAGATTTTTTCTGAGGTATCCCTAGATCAGATAATCTCACTTAGAAATATTTTCAGTGTTCTGCAACAAGGGATTACTTTTTCTTGCAAGGGACGGGAAAACTAGAGATTATCTTTACTGGAGGCCAGTCCTAAGTATCCCCTTGGCATAGTCCGTGCTATAGCACAAGACTCGTCCAGAAAAACAAATTACATCACTTTATAGAAGATCAAAAGTGGCTGATTAACCCAGGCAAACTTATCTGATGTGGTAAAATTAGACTCCTGAAGAGCTGCTGATCCATCCTTCTGTCGTTCCTGATCAGACTGCTAATGGAGCCAGGGCAGTGGACTCTTGCGGATGTGCTGGTTTCCACCTGCATGTGGAGTTAAACAGGCTGCTCCCAGAGCCTCATCACGGGAGCTGACGTGACCTTGGTGTGACATCCTACCGTCTGCATTGTCCAGGCTTGTAAATACTGCACGGAGCACGCGTGCTGTCCGTAGGGAGGCTGCCCACTCTGTGAGGTTTCGGCAGAGCATTCATCATGCCAGTAAGGCAGTCAGGATCAGGGTCCTGTAAGGCAGTCAGGGCACGAGGATCCTGTCAAAATCTCAGGAAGCAGACTAGTAATCTGCAGAGGCCTAAATAGGGCTTTTAAAATGGGAAGCAGAATTGACTGCCTAGACAGAGTTTTTTGAAAGATAAACGGCATCAGCAAGCTAAATGGATTTCAAGCACAGCTTTAATTGTTTTTCCAAGGAATCAGCAAAGGGCACCCTAGCTGGAACAAGCTCTGAAGTACAATCAGGAAGATTTCAAGTGTACAGTGGTTTTGAAGATAATCAGGCATTTCAGTGCTAGGAGATACTGTAGCAAATAATGCATAAAGACTTTTTGTGTCAGCATTGACAGTACTGTAGTCTTGGAGTCAATTACAATACCTGCTGTATGTGCTCCTGCATGATGAACCTCACCATCCTCATTACCATTGAGATGCGCGCTGATTTCCAAACCTAAACAATTGTCCCCGCAGCACACTTGACCAGAGGAACAAGTTGTTTATTGCCAATACCTACTGTGTGGGGGACACCCCCCCTTCTTTTCCTTTCCCCCTCTCTTCCCCTCTCCACCCAACCATCCCAACAGCCTGTGACAGACCAGCAACACTTCTGAGTGGATTTTACTGTAATTGCTGCAGAATCCCTTGGACCTTGTATAATGGAAATTATTTGGGTCACTAAATCTTGTTTCCTAATTATAGGAATAAAAAAAAAAAAAAAAAAGACACAATGTGAAACCATTCCCTTATCCTGGCATTTTTGTTTTTAGAAGCCCGGGATAACCCACTCGCTCCCATGCGTTTTGGGTGTGCTCTGTTTTCACCTTGAAGTCAGAGCTCTCTTTCCTCTCCTCTCCCCCCAGCTCCTCTTATAGCGGAGCGGAGGGACCCTCCTGCTCCCAGACCCTCCTCGCTGGGGAATTAATCGCTCCCCCACCGCTCTTGGTTTTGTGTCCCGTCCCCCCGTCCCCCCGTCCCCCCCCCCAGCCTCGGGGAGCAGAGATGATTGGGACGAGCGAAGACTTCGCCGCCACGGCCACCAGCGCGACGCCCCCAGCCCCCCCTGCCCGCACAGGCACCGGCAGGCGACGGGCGGGCGGGTCTCAGGCCCCGGCGGCCGCCCGGCGAGGAGAGGGCTGCGGCGGCCGTCCTCTGCCTCGGGGCGGCCGGGAGGGGAGAGCGGGGCGGAGCGGGCGGGGCGGGGCGGAGGTGGGAGGGGGGGAGCGGCGGGCACCGGCGCCTGTTGCCCCGAGAGAGTTAACGGCGCGGGGAAACTCGCCTCTCCGCCGCCCGTGCCGGGCGCCTGGCAACCGGGGCGCCGCGCATGTAGGGCCGCCGGGGGCTGCCGCCGCCGCCGCCCCCCCGCCGGGCCCCGCGTCCCCCTCCCCGCCCCGGACAAGGCGTTTGGCGTGCCCAGGCGTGAAGTATGGCATGCAAAGATGGTTTCTGCCAAGGAGCCAGCCATCGCCATGTCCTCGGGTCTCTCCATCGCCCTCCTGCACTGCCTGTGCCTGGCGACGTGGTGAGTACCCCCGGCGGCGGCGGGGGGCCCGGGGCGGCCGGTCCCGGTGCCGCTGCCCCCGCAGGCTCCCGGCGGCTCCGCTCACCCGTTCCCTCTTTGCCTCGTAGTCTCACCGGGCCGCCGGGGCAGAGCAAAAAAGAGGAGAAATTGTGGCCGGAGAATTTCACCAGCATCCTGAACAGCCTCCTGGATGGCTATGACAACCGGCTGCGACCGGGATTCGGGGGTACGGTGGCGGCGCGGTGCTGGCGGGGGTGTGGGGGGGCGCCGGACAGAGACGGGAGGCGCAACGCTCGCCAATGGTGCCGACCCGTTACCGACCGAAAACGTGTGTTCCCCCGCTTCCCCCCCTTCCCACGCCGGGGTCCGAGCCCTCCGGGGAGCGAAGGGCCGGCAGCAAGGCAGCGCCTGACCCCGAAAGCTCCGGGGGGGCTGAGCGACCCCGGCCGCGGGGGCCCCGCTGGGGCGGTCCCGGGCTCAGCCCCCGCTTCGCCGCTCTGCCCACACCCTGCGCTCGGGCTGCTGCTGTTGCGCCGGGGAAAAAAAAATCCCTGAAGCCGGTGTGCGTTGGCTTGATGAGCTGTCTGACATCCAGATTCTTCTGGTTCTTGGCAGTTTTTGACCCCTAAGTGACACGGATCGGGTCCTAATAGAAACAAGTGTACTTCTACCAGCCTAAGAGGTCAGGTCTTTGATGGGTTCTGTTCCACTAGTTAAGGAAAACCAGAGCTCAGGTGCCCGAGTACACCAGTTCTTTACCACAGTTGCTCGAATTCCAGCTTTGATTTAGAAGTAGTAGACTTAATTGCTGTATGGGAATTAGAAGTGGAGAAGTCTCGAATTTGCCTTCACCTGTGCTCTGCATGTGGGAGTTTTGTGCCCCTGTCGCGCCCCAGGCTGTTAAGATGCAGTTTTGTGCTGCTGAACAAGCAGCCAGACTTGCTGTTCTTTATTGGTTTTGATGTTACTGTGTAGGGACTTGGAACCAGAAATCATTAGGATCCAGAGGAAATAAAAGTTTATTTTGTAATCTGGAATGAAGATATTAAAAATACAGATTTGAAAGTAAATACAAACATTTAAAAAGAAATGCTACAGTCCTCCTCATGATGCACAAGGCTGTAATGAGCATTTTCTAGGCTGCCTCCTGTACAGGATTGAATGAGATCCTTGCGTAGGTTTATGTTGAGAAATACTTTCTTCCTCCTCTGAAAGTACCTGCATTACATGTGATCCATCTACACTGACACGTCTGCCAACACGTTCCCCGCGTGCCATATACGGTGCTCACATGCATGGTCGTGATTGTTGGAGGACAACGCTTGGCATTGTCGATCACTCCTTTATTATTTTGAGTGTATGGAATAAATGAGGCCTTCTTAGGCTAACTTACGTTAGCTTATACATTAAGTGAGAAGGAGGCTAAATTTATTAGCACCCAGAGGAATCATTGGGAACCAGAAGCCTTTTGCAATTTAGTCTCTGCGGAGAGGTTACAGACACTTCTGCACGCGTACAAGAGATGTGCTATGTTTGGCATCATTTTAGGTTGAATGCCAACTAATTAGTCATCTAGCAAAGATGCTTTATGAGCATTATCAGATTTCCAAAATTAAACAACTACTAAATATGTAATATGACATACAGTTTATGTTGATTTTTATTTTAATACAGTTGTCCTTTGCAGGATATTTTGCAAGAGTAGATCTTTTTCCCCAGTAAGTGTTGCAGACTTTCAGCAGAATGCTATCAAGGAGAAAAAGTTCATTGTATCTCCTTGAACTTTCATAATGGCCATGTTGGAGTAAATGATAGAGGGAGGAAAAAACCTCTCAGATTTCAGCCTGGGGAAAACACTTCTGGGTGAATATTTCACAAAATGGGTATTATATTCCTTCTTACTTCTTTCTTCCTTATAACATCTAAACCACATATCTCTTAAGTTTTGAACTTCTAAGTAACACATAGGGGAAAAAAATGCTTTATTTTTGAAAATGATGCCTGCCTCCCCTAGCTCCTAACAGCAAAAGTTATCTTCACCTGATTTGACAAGAACAGCTTTCAAAAAAAACCCAAACCCAAACCAACCAAAGGAAGAAGTTTCTGCAATGGGGCAGATTTGACTTTTTGACGTAACTCAGAGTAATAACTATGGATTAGTTATTAAAATATACACTATCCAAATCAAGTTTTCCCTATCTTTTGGGTTTTTTTGGTTGATAAATCTTCATGACAAATGGGACTTGCATCTTAAAAGTGGGTCATTCACTAGTTTATAGCATAGCCAACAAAATGTCAGAGGGGATGGGAATATTTAGAGATGGAAAGTAGAGTGTGTTTTGGTAATGTTAAAGCTACCTCACTTTCTGATGAACAGCAGAATATTTATTTTTGTTTTATTCTTGAAGCTGATTCACCATCTAGTTTTCACGTGGCTCGAAATGAAACGAAGGTTTTATTTTAAGAACGAAAGGCTGCACAGAGGTCTGACTGATGCTGATTTTAAACTTCAGATCAATGAAAACATTTCTAATTCTGGCGCAAATGATGTTTAAAATCAGACTTGGGGAGGTAGCCAAATTCTGAATTTTGCTGGCATCTTCCAGAGTTGCCACAAATAACAATTCATGAAGATCTTTTACATGCAGAGCGAAGCAGAAAATTTCAGATTTTTGAGATTTCCTAAAACTGGATCCAAATTCTCCACGCTATCATTAATTAGCACAATTTTTGGTAGTTACGGAGGAGAAGTTAAATTCCCTGAGCATGCTTACAAATGTGGAAATGGTCTCTCAGGCAGGTTTTGAGCCTCAACAGAGTATAGGGAAGCTTGTCTTGGTATTTCTTATGCAGGAGCATGGCGTATGTTGAGCATTAATAGAAGAATGAAGTTCCCCATGTCATTGGATTAACACCTTGTATTACAAACTCACATTATTAAATGGATTTCATTAAAACTTTATCACAGAATAGAATCATAGAATTGTTCTGGTTGGAAGAGACCTCCAAGATCATCCGGTCTAACCATTAACCTAGCACTACCAAGTCCACCACTAAATCATATCCCTTAGGGCCTCATCTAAACGTCTTTTGAATACCTCCAGGGATGGTGACTCCACCATCTCCCTGGGCAGCCTGTTCCAATGCCCAACAACCCTTTTGGTGAAGAAATTTTTCCTAATATCCAATCTAAACCTCCCCTGGCGCAACTTGAGGCCATTTCCTCTTGTTCTGTTGTCTGTTACTTGGGGGAAGAGACTGACCCCCATCTCTCTACAACCTCCTTTCAGGTAGTTGTAGAGAGCGACAAGGTCTCCCCTCAGCCTCCTTTTCTCCAGACTAAACATCCCCAGTTCCCTCAGCTGCTTCTCATAGGACTTGTGTTCTAGACCCTTCACCAGCTTCGTTGCCCTTCTCTGGACATGCTCTGGCACCTCAATGTCTTTCTTGTAGTGAGGGGCCCAAAACCAAAAAGTTGCTGTCACTTACTAAGCACTGTGAGGTTTGGTAGTGTAATAAACAAAAGCAGAAGGGTTTGTGAAAGAGGTTACTAAAGGCCATTTAAGTGAAAGTTCCCATTAAGGGGGGGGGCGGAATCTAAGGAAGCAAGAAAGAAGCAAAGAGATTGCACCTAGAAATTTAATGAAACAAAGCAGAATGACCAATTTTGTGTAGGAAAGAATAAAACCCCCAGGTGCTGTCAGGAAGACTTTAAATGTGTAAGAGTTTTGAATTTCAGTAGAGGGAAGGTATTTAGGGACTAATGAATCAAGTAATGCTGTATGATGTTTGAAAATAGTGTGGTGGAAATGAAGCCAATTCCATTCCCTACACTGTATGCTCCATTTTATCATTATCCTGAGTTTCAGAATGCAATTTGTAATGCATGTGGGTTTCCCGGACAAAACCATTCCAGAAGAACAGAGCGTTTACAGAAGCCACTTGTAGTGTGATTAATTAAAAGCATTATCTGCTGGAAAACTTCAAGAGTGTTACCACAGTGCTGTTTTGATTCAGGTGTAAAACTTTGAAGCAAAAGCATTTCTAGTTAGACCCTGACTCCAGTTTTCATCTGCTTTTAAAAATTTTGTGTGTGACACAAAGGAAAGCTATAGAAAGTTGCAAAAGCTGGATTTTCTCTGAAAATCCCCTTGTTACTTTTCTTATTAAAGTGATTACTTTCAAAGTGAAGGTAGAAGTCCAGAGACTTTTTGAAAGGAGCATTATTCACTTGAAGTAGGCGGCCTGGGTCTGATTTGCTATTTTCAACACTTGCATGATTTAGACTTTACCTGAGCAACTCTTGACATAAGTAAGGGCCTGTGAGATTGGATTCAAACCTGTTTTGGATTGTAACTTTAAAAAATGTAACAGAGTCTTTGAAACTTTCATGATACAGTAGCTCATCACACTTAAGCCTGCACTTAGGGAAGTCAGAAGGAATGGAGGGACTGAGGCTGGCGAGGGCAGCATCACCGTGTGCTGCCGTGTATCTGCTAATTTTAATGAATTGTGCCTTTTAGAGAACATCTCATTTCTGGTGACTTCCTTTTAATGGCCAGTTGCATGGCCAGACCAAAGAAAAGGTGGTGTGTGACTTGCCCCCTGCCCACAACTCTTAGGTTGACTGCAAAGCCCGCGCACGTTAGCTCTGAGCAGGCTGACAGTGTCGCCCACAGCGTGTTACTGGCTCGCTGTGGTGTGGTTGCCCATCAGTCAGTGAAAGCTGGAGCTCTCTCTCCTCTTGGGTTCTGTTTATTTGTGTGAGGTAGAGTCTTGGCACGAGCTGCAAGTCTCACTACCAGCTAGCGAAATGGTGATAGCTCTGTGGCTTTCTGTTTGGAAGTTGCCACGTACACTGGCTCATAAGTAGAAGGAACAGGACCGTGTTCATTCATTTTCCTTTTTCTTTCCTTCCTCTTTTCATATTCTTTCTCATGATCTCGTACCTGTGAAAGTGCAGCTGAGTACTTGGTGGAATTAAATATGTTGGCCATTGTCTCCCTTAAGAAGGATAGGAGAGGGCTTCTCTGCCCCTTCTGTGTGACGTTCAGCTGATGAACAGCATTTCTGAAGAGTTTCATTTCCTGTCAAGGCAGGAGGAATGACTTTAGTCAGAAAATAAACACAGAATAAATTTGAAGAGCAAAGACAATTTTCTGTTTTTAGAGAACAGAAAAGTATCTATGTATTATCTGCTCTTATTAGGAACTCACGTGTACCTTCAAGGTTCCATTGCTCAGCATAATAGATGTAGCAATTTGTTTATTTTTTAGATTGCAAATAAGCAAGCACTGTAAAGTGAAGCTGATCCTTTTTTTTTCAGGCAGTTGTCCAGTCTTCCTCAGCTGGTGAGAGTAGATGACTCAAAGGCTTAACAGGATATGGTGTTAGATACCTGTAGTTGACTGATTTGAATTTGGCCCAGGTTAGTAATGCTTGAAGTCATTACCATCTGTCTGTTGTTCAGTGACCTGTATAAAATTAGCTGATATTCTTAGTCCAGTTCTTAGTAGACAGGTGTCCACATCATGAAAACTGGCACCAGTATCAAGCTTGTTGGCTGTCTCAGCAGAGATTATCTGCTGATGAACAGGCAAAGAAACAGAGTAATTTCCTCATTTCTGGAGGTATGTTTTTCCCTTTTCAGGTTTCAGACATGCTGATGGATGAACACACACAGAGACAAAGGTTATTGTGGGCTGCTGCATTTGTTGTATTTGTCTTTCGGTAGAGAATGTAGCCCACGTGTTTGAATTCCACATTCATTTTTAAAAAATGCCCTACCTAGTTGTTCTGGCTTCCTAACAGAAATCTTACATATAGCAGATGTCCTCAGCTGTTCTTTCTGATAGAATGAAACAAGAGAACATGTTTCATAGGATGGCTTTTTTTTTTTTTTTTTCCCTTCACTTGAAAGATATCAACCCTGCTCAGGCAGCAAGAATTTGGAAAGAGAAAGCACCAACACTTTCACATGTAGTTATATTTAAAAAAAAAAAATCTGTAGCAACTACTTTTTTTTTTTTTTTTAGATGTAGCTGTAGGAACTGATGTAATATAATTTCATGTAGTTTATGTATCCTGGGACTGATCTCATACTAGCAGCAATAGCTGCACGTAGCATTTAAATTGTACTTTGTATATTGAAACCTTTGTACGGACTTGTTTGCTCATGTTCCCAATTGGTTGCGTGACTCTTGATGCCAAAATTTGCAATATACAGAAAGCCTGTGCAGGATTTGACTGTTTACATACAGTGGAGATCTCTGCAGTGACAGTTGCCTATGGAGACGCAGGGATAATGGAGCCCAAAGTCTTTCGCTGGGAGCTGTGCTGCAGTTCAACCCATATGTTGGCATAAAATGCATGGGAGAGCTCTCTTATGTTCCTCTTCGCAGGGTTAGGGCCTGGCATCGCTTCTTCAGCCCACATGTAGCATCTCTATCTAACACTGAACTATTCTGGCTTTTTGCAGGGGTTGCTTTTAATCCTGCCTGAGCTTCTTTAAAGTATATTATCTTGCAAGCAGTGATTCAGACTTAACTGTTCCCACTGCAGTGTGTAGGACTCTCCTCCTATTTCATTGACATAAAAATACACACCAGTGTGTTATAAATAGTTCTTCAGCATTCCTGAAGATTTATGGTGGATGGATGCTTGCTGAACATCCATTGAGGTTTAAGACCAAATGGTCATATTTAAAGTTAATTGGCCTTCTTACAACTCGCTGCATTTTATTGCCAGTAATAGAGTGTTAAGGATTCTAATAGGATCTTCTGCTTGCAGAGCCTGAGTTGATTAAGTGGTGCAACATGTTCATTTTGGAGGGCTGCTTAAATCACCAGTAAAAGTAGGTTAGGTGACTACAGATCACCTCCTCGCTGACAGGAATTCCCACAGTTAATAATAGTTAAAAAAAAAAAAAAAAGAAGCATGAGTCGCTCTTTGTACCCCCGCTATTGTTACTAACTGGAGTTGTGTTTTCTTCTAGAACAAGAAGAATAAGGGATAGGTGTTGGTGTCACCATAGATACTCCTGGGTTGGCATTAAGTACTGGGATGTGCTAGAAAATCCAAGATTTGGCCTTAACAGTTGTGAACTGACAATGTAGGTGGAAGGCGTGGAGCACGACAGGGCTGCAACTGGAGAAACAGCATTAGGCAGATAATCAGCTTCACTGTTCCTTCCTGCCGTCTTCTCTCCTACCAAGTATTTTACTGTTTGACTGAGGTTTTGGATTTGCACGTCAGTACTAGCTGGATAACTGATATGATGCCTAAAATATTTCTAGATCCTCATTCATCTGCCATTTTCTGGTGGCCAAAAATGTGATTTTAACATTTGTTTTGTCACTGTACTGCCATCATGTCGTGCAAGCAAACAAAAGTAAACTTTAATTTCAGCTTTATTTTGTGGCTTCATTATTGTCTGAGAGTTCCTGCTTCCTTCTTTCTCATGGGTCCTACTAATAAAGGTTTGAGAGCAGAATAGCAGCTACTGAAGGGTGAACTCAAGCATAGTTTTAGTCCTGTGCTGTAGGATTTCTAATAGCATTAAATCGTAGGCTTGCTGATTTGGAAATCAGCTTCTTGGTCTTAGCTCTCCCCTTCTTTCTGAGAAACTCCAAAAAATAAACTTGCAAAAAATATCTGAACATTTATTGCCCATGAAGCTGTAATCATTTAATAAAACAAAAGAAATCAATGCCTGAGGAGAAACAGCTCATGCCTGTGGGAAAAATCTGTCCCTTTGCTCAATTTTGATATGATTATAAAATTACAGTCTTCTGAGAGCTAAAGAAAAGAAGGTAACGCCAGAGGAAAGCAGTTAAAGGGTTGGGTTTTTTTTTTGAGGAATATTCCTATTTGGTTTCTTAGAACTAACAAATAAAGCAGTTCCTGAAAGGGATTCAGGAACTGAGTGCAATATTCAGTATTCTCTTACTATGGAGTAACAGAGACCAATTCCTACATTTTCTTGTTAGAGCTATGTGGGGAAAATGACTTTTTCATTTCTATAGAACTTTGATTTCAGAAACATTTCAAGTTCAGGTGAAATAAATATTTATCTCTTTAAATGAACCCTAGATTAAATGATAGTCTTGTGATTATGGGAGGTCAGATATGATTGGATCTCTTCTATTTCTATGTACAAGTATGGTTGGGCTTTTCTCCCCTATTTTCTAACGCTGCAGATGAATGTCTTCACTTCCAATATCTTGACAGCTCTAATAAGAGTTTTTCCAGTGTCTTGGAGCTCTTCTGCTCTCCAGAAATAATTATATTCAGGAAATGTCATTGGACGACGTTGTCAGTAAAATGAGTGGTCTAACCACTCATGGATTTCCATGACCTGATGAACACTTTGTTACTTGCAGAAAGGGGAGCAGCTTCCATTTGGCATGTTTAGAAAGCAACCCATAGCAAAACAAACAGCGTGGTGTGAAAGTGTGTTATCTGGAACTTGGGACTTTCTTCTTAAAACCTCTTCAAGACAGATATGCCAAACTATCCAACTTTCCAGGGACCGCTGAGCTACCAACTGTTGTAGGGTGAATTTTCTTTAGATTTTATCTTGAAAAAATGTCCTTCTGTGAAACTGTTAACTTCCAGCAAAGTCGTTTTTTTGACATTTAGCTGAAAAATTCTTAGCTGTTCTTCTCTACATAACTTGCAAACTGTTTAGTGAAATAATTTTACATGGTTTTCTTTTACTTTCTGTTCACAGTTTGACACTTGTTCTAGGTGCAAGAAGTATAGGTTCCCTGTTTTCCCGTTGCTTATTTCTTTTTCTCCTTTTAACATTTGATTCAAAGTGACATTTGCAAACAGTGATTTTTTTTAAAATTTTTTTTTGCCTTCCAAGATTGACATATTCTTCTGCTAACAATCTTAAGTCTTTCCTCCTTTCATTTTAGATTGCAAATACTATGATAAAGCCTGAATTAACAGACTCGAGCTACTTATCCTCTTTAGAAATTTGAGTTGTAGGAGTTTAGAAACTGTGGTTGTGAATTTGTAGATCATGCATTTTTTTCAAACGGGTATTGTTTGGTAAGACCATCAGTAGTTTGTTTGTTTGTTTGTTTTTTAATTTACGATGTGAGTTAATTACCTGAATGAAACCGTAAGCTAATGCTTTGATCACAGAATCATCATAATAACTGGTAATGATTAGCAGCCTTTTACATTCGGAACAGACCTAAATCCCAGTGAAATTAGTTCTTTGGTTTAAGGGGAACTGTAGAGGGTACTGTAGAGTGAATGCCCATCTGAAATTTCAACGTGTTTTCTGCTGTAGTAAAGGAAATGATACATTAAAATGAAACTGCTTTCTCTGATCATTGCTATGTGGTACCCAGCTGTGAGAGTGCAAAACCTCTGCTTGGTGCACTGTTTTGAACTAGTATCACTAGTGCTTGCAAGACAGGCTTTATAGTAGCGTCTGGACCTAGGTTTAGACCCTCAAAAATGGTTGGATATCCAACTTTTATTTTGATTTTTAGTATTAAAGCACCTACGTGCATCTTGGGATATGGATGCCATTCTTGATCCTGCAGTACTAAATTGCCCAGTGCATGGCATCTAATATCTGTAGTCCCGTTATTACCAGCAGGACCAAATGTTAGTACTAAATACCGTGGGGAATGTGGGTTTCCAGAATGCGGTGCTTGTTGTTAATTAGCATGGTGTTTTCAGGGAGCCTTCTAATTTTTTGGCATCTGTTTTCTTATCCGTTGAGTCGACGTTGGTTTTCTGAATGGGGCTTTGCATGGAAACGCTGCTTTTGATCTACTTATGTGGTGAAGGTAATTGAGCAGTGCTTGTTATTAGAGACTTATCTGAAATGACTTGTGTTTGCATTTTGCTCTTGCTCGTCCACAGAACCCTCAAAGCGATAACTGTTCACATGCCAGGATCATTTATGGGAATTGTTGACCTGCAAAATTCAAATTTTCTTGCTCACTTCCTTTTCATATACTAGGTCCTGTTACTGAAGTCAAAACAGATATATATGTCACCAGTTTTGGACCTGTTTCTGATGTAGAAATGGTATGTATTTCTGGGATTAAAATGCCATTTCCTGGTTCTGAGAAACCATTAACTGCAGTAAGGAGTGGATGCTTCATCTGTACTGTTTTGTCAATCATGCAAAGTAGACAAGATTAGTAACAGCTTAATTTACAGGCTATAATTAGATACATCAGGCCTGATTCTGGTCACACTTTCACTGGTTTTTGGCTGGCTTAAGGAATTAACTTCAGAGGATTTAAAACAGACTTTCATGGTGTAGAGGCAGAATCAGGCCTTGCGGGGAGCATCTAAGTCAGTCTACTGTGGGGAAAACATGTATCTTTGAAATTGCCTTTCCTTTCTGAAACCTGTGTTATTCTCAGGTGAATAATAATGACATCGTTTCACAAATACTTGTTGACATTTTCATTTCAGATGAATGCCCTTTGCCAATCTTTGTGCCCCTTTTAGCATCACTTTCAGCAAATGTTTGACTGATAAGAGCTTTCAGAAGTGTCTGCAGAAATTGAACGTCAAAGTGACATGCATGAAATAGTCACAGAAGAGAAACGTTACACTTGCACATACTGTTATTTGTGCCTGAACGGCATCTGCATTCATTTGAGGTTAAATCCAGTGTAACTCTCATCAACTTCTATAATCCAGTGGTATACCCTCAAATCATACAATAGTTTCTCTTTTTATAAAATACCCAAGAAATCGCATGGAAGTAACACAGCCATATGTGCTGAACTGAACCTCTCTAAGGCAAAGGCAGTTTCGGGGCAGTAACTTTCTTCCCATACAGTGCTGTCTTGCACTTTTTGGTGCACCTGATTTAGTTCTATCATGTGGAAAAGTATGTGATAGCAAGATATTTTTACAAGGGCTAGATTCATGACAACAGTCTCATGTTGAAATGCATCTTACCCCTTCAATGGTTGCCATGTACAGTATGATGCTGTTCAGTGTGACGAGGGGTACAAGAATCTGGTCCCAAGGAAATCTGGTAATGTGTGCCTCAAATCTAAAATGAGGGCTGCATGGGATCTCTCGGGTTTCATTGAAGCATTCGACATGGTGCCACATGGGAAATTATTAGTTATATTGGAGAAGGCAGGAGTGAGAACACGGACTGAAGGCAGGTAAGGAGCTGGCCAAAGGAGAGGTTACAGCAGCTGTTTCCCCTTTCATCATAAGGGATTAGTTAGGAGGCTCTTCAGGGATCCAGGAATTGTTTTTGGAATAATTTTTAGTTACTGTATCCATTAGTGACCGAATGTAATCTGAATGTGGCTGCGCTCATAAAACTCGCTGAAACAGCAAAGCGTGATATAGTCTCAGTACAGGGGATGATCAGAATGTCTTTTTAGAGCTGGGTTACTTTGGTACCCAGTGTAATGAAGAGAGCTGAAAGCTTATATTACAAAATCTGTCACGTAGAAACTAATAACAGAAACTGCTACTTATGAGCTATGAAGTCACTAGCACGAAATGACACTAGAGAAGAGACTTTGATAGATTAACTATAAACCGCCGTGGAGGATGCAGCCACGAAAAAGAAGACATGTAATTCTAAGATGCATTACACTAGTAGACATGCCTCCTTGCCCATGCAAATAGGTATGGCCATACAAGTCGTTTCAATGGTAATGTTATGCAGAAGAGTTTGAAATAAAGTCAGAAAACATTGTTTGGCTTAACAACAAAATCACAACTGTAAGTTAGAATGGACTTAAAGCTTTCTGTGTTACCTTTTTCAATGCCAGATGATGCTTTTTTTGTGAAATGCTTTAGCGTCCCGAGATGAGAAATGCATTCCTTCGTCCATTCGTTCACATATGATTTCTCATGATGTGCCTGTGTCTGCAGTTCTGCAGTTGTTGTTTGCATGTTTTCTTTGGAGCATCTGAATGGCTTTTCTGGGAAGGTTAATGCAATAGTTCTGTAGTTAAAAACAAATGTGTATATATGCAAGTGTATATATAGTTTATTATCCATGTTTTGTGGGCATGGCAAAGGAAATGTTTAGCTTTCCTCAGTTTAAAAGCTTACTTTCCATGAGTTGAAATTAAATTTTCTTTCCTGACTTTAAAGTGGAAGTAATTGTTTGTCCTGGTATTTTTAATTTAACCAGCAGCAGAAAATCCGTGGATATCTTTTCTTTAAAAATCTGTTGACACTTATTGTCAGAGATCATTTTGTTTCCAGTTATATGCTTGACTGCAAATTCAATTGCCTGCTTCCTGCAAGCTAATTAGATTAATTATTCCTTAATGATTAAATATGTGTAGCAATTTATTGATATGACTAATGTGGGAAATTAAGCTATTAAGAATTACACAACACGCTTTAATTGGTGGAAATATGTTTGTGTAGTGGACTTAGCATTTTCTTTACTACTGATTTCTTTGCCTCCTGAGGGATTTCTTTTTTTACAGGAAACACTTATACATGCAAATGTGATCTTTGTTTTTCTGCAATTGAATACAGGAATATACAATGGATGTCTTCTTCCGTCAGACATGGGTAGACAAAAGATTAAAATATGATGGCCCTATTGAAATTTTAAGACTTAACAACTTGATGGTTTCGAAGGTGTGGACTCCTGACACTTTCTTCAGGAATGGGAAAAAGTCTGTTGCACATAATATGACAGCCCCAAATAAACTCTTCAGAATAATGAGAAATGGCACTATCCTGTACACAATGAGGTATCTAACGTGTTTGTTCAGCTTCTTACAATTACTGTATGCAAAAGTTATACTGCCTAGACAAAATGGCAACCAGAGACTATTTAATTTGTTCCATTATAGGCTTACAATAAGTGCAGAGTGTCCCATGAGATTAGTGGATTTTCCCATGGACGGTCATGCTTGTCCTCTCAAATTTGGGAGTTGTAAGTTGCAATTATGAAATTTCTTGTAACTACAGAATTTAAATAGTAGAAGTAGATTTTGAGCAATTACTAAACTTTCTGAATATTAGTCTTGATACACAATCCTTATGCAGACAAAACTCCTGTTAAGTTCCTTGGGAATTTTATTTAGGGCCTCAAAAATTAAAACCAGGCAGAGGATTGAAAAGCAGGCAGTGATTCAGCTATTACGTTAAACCCCACTATTCTGGCTACACAGTTGCTTGGAATACGTAGTTTTTCTTCGTTCCTAGGGTGGAATTGGATATTGGGTGAAGTGAGAGATTCTCTGGAGAAGGCAAAGCGGGTGGGGTCCATCTCAACTTACAACAGCCGGGTAAAAGGCACCTAGGGAAGCAGGTTATTTGACTTTCTCTACAGTTAGTGGAGGCACATTGACATCCTAAGATAGGTGTGTAGGTTATGTGCAGAGATTTGAGCTTTAGTTGTATTTATCTGTTTCCTGGCCTATAACAGGAGCCTGCATGGCAAGTTTAGACTAGATAAATAATTTTTAGACTGATAGGAGGAATTTTAGTGAAGGTGACTTGCCTTTTCTGCTTTGAAGTCAGACATAGATTTTTGGATAATCTCCAAACTTTGGCTAGAAGGAACATTTGGGGACATACTGCATAACAACTGAGGGAGGTAGTTATGATTCCCTGATTTGAATCCACAGTAGAGACCTCCAAGACCACCTGGGGATGGTTGGTGCACTCCATTAACTACCTTGTCACTCTTCTAAGCCTCCTCGGTCACTGACTTCTCTGCTTTACACTCTGATGTAGTCAGTAGCTGGATTGTTTTCCTTGACCCCAGAGCTCTGAAGTTAGAAATGGCTGGAAGCTCCTCATATAGTCTTTCCTTAGCATAAATTTGGCTTATACAGCTGGGTGGTCAACCAAAAGGGGGATATTAAAGACACTGCTCTATAAGGTTTTTCATCCCTGTTACGGTGAGACTGGAGACCAGGTGCAGCCAGAATTGGCTTTGGTATCAGCTGTATGATAGGGGAGCTTCAATAGTGGGGACTTCTCCACAGGCGTATTTCTTCAGGCAGAATCACCAGCCAGCAGAAATTGTGCTTGACACTAATCTGATATTTCCCTTGGTGAAACTTGAAATAAGATGTAGCCATTTCAAATGCAAGACTGATTTAATTTAATGTTAACAGGAGTTTGGGCTGTGTAGGGATTGAATGCTAGCCCTAAGTTATGTCTTTTGTATTAAATGTAAAATGTTTCTTTGGGTGTGCTTATTTTTGGGCTATTGTGAATTTTTTACTGACCTCTGGTTTCTGGCAAATATTTTAAACACAAGTTTAAAATATTATAGTTTTTAGCATTGTATAGTTTTTAGTATAATCATTTTTTTCTGTAAGGAAATGTGCACCCAGTCTCCAAAATGTATTCTCTGTATACATGCTCTTTTTTATATATTACTATATTTTAATGATAAAATTTTAGATAGAAATTTCTAAAATATTTTAAAGATAAACTTTACATGTCCAATAAGGGCTTATCCAGAAGAAAACTCGTGTTTAGACTTCCAATTCAAATGTGAAGTGAATTTGTGTGTGACACTTGACATATGACCTTAGCTGCTTTTTGTTCTCCTCCGAGGGTGGCTTTTGGGGGTAACTTAACATGAAGGGTATCTTCTAAAGTTATTAGTGTGAGTCTTGTCGTTTGATTTTGGTAGGTTTGGATTGGGCTCTTAGTAAGGTGTGAGAGGAAGTTTCCTACTTATGCAAACTGATGCTGTGTTGTAGATGCTTATCCAAAGAGTGAAATGATTTATACTTGGACAAAAGGACCTGAGAAGTCAGTGGAAGTTCCCGAGGAGTCTTCCAGTTTAGTTCAGTATGACCTGCTTGGGCATACGGTCTCCAGTGAAACCATTAAGTCTATTACAGGTAGGAATCTCATCAGTAAAAATCAACTTGAGGTAAAACTAACCTGTAACATTGCCTGAGGCGTTTTTCTTTCCTTCCTGTAAGGTATTCTGCTGAATGTCATGGGGTATATATTAAGGACGGAGAGCATAAATCTGAATTAGGTTTCTGTCCTTCAGATTTACATTTGCAGATTCATTACAGTAGATTGCGGCGGTCTTTCAGAAAGCTAGAATGAGATCATTACTCTGAGGGACAAAATGAGCATTTAATCACTGCTTAAAATGCAGTTTGAAGAGTCAAGAGGATGCCTGGGTGAGGAAGTAATTTCTCAGCACTGTATCCACATTATGTGCAAAAGACTTCCTTTGTTTGGCGGTGCAAACAGCTCGGGATAGAAGTACAGCATACAGAATGGGTTATTAAAGCCATAAAAACCCTCTAGTCAGATAAGGATAGGCACAAATGCATTAGTCACAATAGATAGTTCTGCTGATTTGTGCTGTAAGAAATAAGGCAAATGGCAACTACAGGCATCCGAAATGAGTGAAGTATTACTGATGAGCAGCGTGGTGATAAACAAGCATATTCCCAAAATATTTTTAAAATTTGGAATCGTTTTCTAAGCATCAGCAAGTTTGGGTGTTGCAAGATGAATATTTTTCTCAAAGATAAAACAGCGTTTTGCAATACACTGGAAATTTACTTCTCAGCGTATTGATTATTATGATTTTTGATTACTGATTATTATGAGTTAACAACAGAATTTCCTTACTATCCACAAAATGCTCATTCTGTAGTGCTTTATTTAGACAGTTTATTCATTTTATGGTAAAACGGCAATTTTTTTTGTTTATATGAATGATAATATTTTAGATAAACTTACAGTATTTCTAATTCTCGTCAATGATTTTTGCATTTGTTTCATTATCATAGTAGTGCTGATGTATAAACCTAGTAAAAAGCTGAGATGCTTCCATGTAATTTGATGTGCATCATTGTTGTTATTGTTTTATTTGGCAGGTAGGTACCACAATCTTCTGGATACTATGGTAGGTAGATAGCTTGTGTCTTGGGAGTCTCTTCTTCAACAGATGCCAAAAGAATTTTTTAAGTTGTGCTTAAGCTGTAAAAAGTGATGCAATATTAGCTGTACATTTATAGTATTTTTGATAGCAGCTTCTGAATGGCACTGTAAGGACCTACTACTACCAGAATTTTTTGTTTAAAACTTTGTTTCATTCTTGTCTCTAAGGAACATGTCTTTCTGTACACGTTAAATGGTATGAATAGTATCATTTTAAACAATCCTAGTTGGTAGTTTGAAACAGTTATTCTGCAACACAAAAATTTTATGCACAGCCAGAAAAATATTTTAAATATTTTATCTTTTTTTTTTTTAGGTGAATATATTGTTATGACAGTTTACTTCCACCTCAGACGGAAAATGGGTTATTTTATGATTCAGACCTATATCCCGTGCATTATGACAGTGATCCTTTCTCAAGTGTCATTTTGGATAAATAAGGAGTCTGTTCCAGCTAGAACTGTGTTTGGTAATTATTTCTTTTTTACTTTTTCTCGTACTCCCTCTTTTAATGACTTTCACTAGAATGGGTCCTTTTAGTGCATGGGGTATACTGCCTCTGTGCTAGTGCAGAAACAAGGGAATAATGTCAGTGCAGAGGAATTTTTGCTGTCAATGTATGAAGAACGTATTATGTGAATCCTTGGAATCTGAAGAGAAACTTGGAATATTTAACCGGAAGGGTGACGTGGTTGCCTGTGGCACGTGGATGTACATCTGTGGGTATTCTACCTGCTTGGGGCAGCAAATTGGGAAGACCTGGCCCCGAATAATCCAGTCAAGTCCTTATCCTACATCCAGAGCAGTTTTATCCTCCAGTGGATAGTAGCGTAATTACTTGAACCCACACCTTCTAAAATCCTTTTAAAATGATTTGATTGCGAGTGTGTGAGAGGTACAGGTGTCTTCTTATGAGATATCTGTGTCATCAGTGGAAGCTTGCTATGAGTAAGGCTTAGATCCTGTAACTGTAATTTCATGTTTAGTGCTCTTCTCCCCTTTCTGCTGTTGCCATTATGAAAATGAATTCAAAAAGCGAAATGATCGCAAGATATTAAAATTGCCCTCATCAAAATACAGCTTGAATGAGATGCTACAGTAAACTCTGAAAAGAAAAAATACCCAAAAAATCTTCTGTGGAAGACAAAGCATAAGAAATTAAATGGAAATACGATTCCTGACAAAGAAGTAGGATTAAAACATTTTTAAAAGCAGTCTTTGTAGAGCAACGTCTTGATTTTATAATGTACTGTAGTCCAAAGCAGGACTAATCAGGAAGAGAATGTTCTACAAAAAGCCTTTCTATAGATAGATAGATGCTGGCAAGAGTGATAGGAATTAATGTTTCTACGTGACGGCCTAGTCAAACGTGTAAGTAGAGTCAGAATGCTGTTTAGTATCACAAATTAGACAAGTGTAATGATTAGTTATAGGAGAAACAACCTGTAAACCTAATAAGAGCCCCACTAGCCCTCAAGCATTACATTAGGCAGACTAGTATATCACTTCACATGCCTTTGCAGTGATGTTGAATAATGATATACTTTTTTTGAAGGGGGTATTGCCATGAACTGAAAAGGTAGAATCTGTATTTACAGACAAAACGTGATAATGTAAGAATTCTAGAACGATAGATGTAATATGTGCCATTATATCTATAAATGAGATTGAAAACAAATAATAATAAAGTTTGGACATCCACTAAGTTACAGATAAGTCTCTAAAACACCTTTGAAAACAAGTGGCTTAAAGTATGGTGAAATATATCTTTTTAGTTTTCTGACAAATGCCAAAAAGTACCCGTTTTCTAAAGGCTTTCTTAACAGAAAATAGAAGTTTTGCAGGCGAGAGATAGGAATGAAGCCAGAATAACTGCTATGGTACCAGCTTTCTAGAGGAACTGTCAGAAGAGGCTCACCAAAAGATCTTTCCATTGGACACTGCATGATTAGGGAAAACTTGGCAAAGGTAACAGAGGAAGGATACACAAGGATCTAAGGTACATCAGGTTGTGATTTCTGCAGTCAGAGCTTCAGACACTTGAATCTGATGATTGTGGGAGTTTGGTGTTTCTTAGAGAAAAGACAGCAGTAATTTTCAAACAGGTTTTTAAATTTAGTTTTTATATTAAAATACTCTTAATATAGTTTTATATGGTTATGTGCATTTCTAATCAGAAGCTTGCAAATATTTAGCTCTGGATAATTACAGTTCATGTGTATATATGATATTTTTTACCAGAACTTAATTTCCTGCCTTGTAAATCACTATGGCTCATATCCAAGGGCAGTTGCAGTGGCAACTGTGAGTCTCCCAGAAGAATGATTTAATATGGGGAAAACTGATAAAAGACCAGGGCAGTAAGCTGTAATACTGTCATGGCCTCTCCTGTCCTCCTTTGTATTTAGGGAATGGTTGGTCATTCAAGTGACTTCGCCCTATTCTTACATCTATTAAACAAATGTCTTTAAATTCAGACAAACTATTTGCTTGAAGTGGACAAAGGTAGAATCAGGAAGGATAGGGCTAAACAGGGATGGGTCTCTTCAAGGGAAAAAATAACTTCACATAATTTTTTTTCTCAGACTTAAACATTTTCAGTGGTGTGTTCTTCAACACCTTCCCACTGAAGAAGGTTTTGTGAGCTTGCATATGTGTTTTTATCCTGCTGAGTTTACTCTGAGATATTCTTTGTGCTTTCATAAACTGGCTATTAGTATTTTTTCTTTTTTCTTCCTTTTTAATAGGAGAGACTGGTTTCATTGTGTCCTGTTCTCTGTATGGCAGTGTCTAGGTGAAGCTTTTTCATATTACATTACATAGATGGGATAGCACCACTTAGGGAATAGGGCATGTGAGGATCCTGTTGGAAAACATGCTCTTAATTATTTTGAATTCTTCTCAGCATATGCATTTCATCTTGAATTAAAATGGGTACAGTGTTCCTTTCGTAAGAACGAAGACATCTCCATTTGTAGTCAGTCTTCCTTGAGGTTATCATGGTAGGATTTAAGCAGTGTTCACTATATACTCGGTATTTTATATGTGAATGATATGGGATATTTTGGATGAAAAAAGAAAAAGAAAAAACATGCCTTGGTTTTATACAGCATGTATTTGCATTTGAATTATTACCATGAAGTGGTCATATTTTGAGCTTAGTGTTCATGCTTGTACACTTTAATTAAAAAGTCGTTCTTTCAGAAGATGAAATTCTAATTAAATTTCATTGGTCGACTAGTAGAAGAAGGGTTGAAAAGATAAGGTGATGGTTTGCTAATTAACAGAGTTGTTAACATAATATTCTAGTTTTCCTTAGCACCAAAATAATTTGATATGACTTAATGGCACCTGGATTATGAGTGGGATCAGAGGAACAGGCGCAGAGTAATAGGTGTCATTTTGAACCCATTACAGGAAAAATCATGTTGTTGTTGCAGTCTGAGGAGCACTTTCCTATTTAACAACTTAAATTATGTTCAAATATTTAGAAAAAAACTTGTAAGAAATTCTATTGAACTCGATATGAAAAAAATATGAAATGAAGGCTTCCAAGTTTTCTTTGTGTGAACTGTAGATGATCTGCTGAGGTCATGGCTTCCCATGTCTCCTTTAAGAACTGGTTAACTGTTTTGTGTGCACAGCTGCTCATAGATATATGATCGTTGCCATGACTTAAATCTAATGCACTATTCACAAGCAGCAGAGCAAGATTCCTGCGTGATTTAAAATTCTTTGTTTGAACCTGCTTGCCTATTCTCACTCTGATTTACTCGGATTCAGCAGTGCTTTTGCTTTGTTTCTTTGAAGGAATAACCACAGTGTTGACAATGACGACACTGAGCATCAGTGCAAGACATTCACTGCCAAAAGTATCCTATGCTACTGCCATGGACTGGTTCATAGCGGTCTGCTTTGCCTTTGTGTTCTCTGCTCTCATTGAGTTTGCTGCTGTCAACTATTTTACTAATATTCAAATGGAAAAAGCCAAAAGGAAGACGGTAAAATCCCTCCTTGAATTTCCAATTGCTCCAGTACAAAGAGAAAGAAGTACAGAAGAGAGTACGCTGATGGTACGTTTTCAGCTTATACAAATATTTTCCATCTTCTTAGTAGTGTTTCTCAGTAAAAACAGACCTCTAACTTCCTCCCTCTGAGCTAACGATGCTGGGTACGTCAGCATAATGGAAGACTAATGCTACACTGTATTCAATGAGAAAATCCTGTAAAACATTATTTAAATCTTTCTTGCATCATTGGATTAACTCAGGGAAGAGGAGGAGATAGTGTCCAACCATACATGCAGTCTTTCCTATATTTAGCTGCGTTTTGGTGAAGGTCAGTTAGGATGAGTATCTGTAAGAAACTTTATTTCTCTTTGCACATTGATTCTGATTGGACTGATGATACAGACCATGATATTACAGATTATAAGGACAGCATGTTATCTTATGTGGATAATATCTTTAACGAATAAAAATAAGCAGTTGTACCTTGGAGCATTTTCTTAGAAATCACAGTTCTCTTTTCATTGTATGTATCGCCTATCTAGAGATTTATTTCTTTGTCAGTTGCAGTTGCAGGGATTTTTGAAGCATGCTGGATGAAACCTTTGTGTCCACCATAGATTTCATTTTTATATAACTTCTGTATCTTTTCACAGGAGCTCACCTCAACTCCTGAACAGGTTTTGGGGCTGTGTTTAACAAAACACTTTCCAGCTTTCATAGTGCTTCGGATTAAGTGTGACTTGTGTGGTAGCTATCTTAGTGCGCGGACCAGTTAATAAAGGCTCGATCTCATTTCCAGTTGAGCTCGCCGGTGGTTGTCCTTTCCTGCCTTTTCCCATTCCCGTATGCTTACTAGCTCCTGCATTTGTCCTTATATTCAGGAGACACCTAGCTAACAAAGTCATTACAGCACTTGCACCAGCTATGCCGTAGGCCAGTGATTCCCAGCCATTGCTGACTCTCTTGGCAACACTACTCAAGAATTAAGACGCTGACAGCAGCATTGTAATTTACTCTTCCTGTCAGCCTGACTTTCTAATTTTCTTTGGCTGAGCCATGATTTAAGAACCACTGTTTTAGACTAACTCTTGATGATTTTGTCTTCTGTCTGTTTTCACATCTCATTTGTCTCCTTCCCTATTCATCTGCTCTTTTTTTTGCCTTGCCTCCCCTTCCATTTGATATTGCTGCTCAGCTGCTGTCCACCCACTTCCATTTTTCTTCCTCTTCTTTGCTCTCCTACCATAGATCATTACTGTTTTCAATCTCCTGGCTGTGGTGTTCTGTTAGCTCCCATTTCTGCTTAGAAGGATAGATGTGCTCCTGAAGAGTTTGTTACATATGTCACTCCATTGGCTAGTAGTAAGAGAGTTGGGAACAAGAAAAAGTATGTTTATGGTAGAGCGTAGTTTGCCTAGTACATAGAGATATTAGTGCCATTAGTTTATGCTGAGCTTCTTGATTGTACAATGTGCAGTTTAGTATAGTATCTTGGGCGGTCCCGAGGAGTGTTAATAAATAGTGCTTTTGGTGATAGTTAGGTTTTGCTTGGGTCCATAGGAAAACAAATTACATAAGAACAGTTTCATCCTAGATTTATTTATAAGATTTGATTAAAACAAAAGGAAAAATAGTAGTTTTCTCGGGTAGCTATGATGGAGGCTTAACAAAACTGTTTTGATTCATGGTCAGAATTGCTATATGTCAGTCTTGTATCATGCTTAGCCATTTACACACATGTTTTGGAGAAACTTCTCTTTCTCTTTTTTTCTCTTTTTTCTTTTTTTTTTTTTTTTTTTTTAACAACAGCAACAACAGAACATACACGGCTTCACCCAACTCAAAAGCTAGGTATAATGAGATGTGAACAGTTCTATTCCACTGCTTAATTAATACCTCTGTGATAAATGTGGTAGTGTGCTTACAGGTTTGGGGATCTTGGAAGCGCTCAAGGGAGCGATCTACCTTTTTGAATGGTTACATGTTAATGTTAGGAGTATGTAAGTGAGTGATAATGTTGATTGTACCTTAAACTGTTATTTTTTTTTTAAATGACTTTTTATCCGGTTATGCCTATGCTAAGACTTGAGTCTTTGCTCTTCCAGCAGAGGTGTACAGGGTGAGCCCACAGATACTGTTATAAAGGCTTAGCTATCGTGCAGTCCTTTCCATGACTAGAGAATGACTTCTGTCCTGGTCTCCTGCTGCACAGAACAGAAGCTAATATGGCTGTTCTAATTCATTAGAAGCTAATATGGCTGTTAGACTCTGCTTTCCAACCTGACGTGTAACATAGTCCTTCTTAAAATTGTTAGTTTTGCTTATGAAAGGCTAATCTAGAATTTTCTTATGCCTTATTATGAATCTGATTTTTTTTCTGCACGTATACTGTCTAATCAGTGATGATTTACCAGAGATAACAGAATTTCAGCTTCCTTGTGAGCGTGTGGTACACAAAGAATGGAGGACAATAGCCTGACTGTAGCATGTAATCTGTAAGCATTGTTTCTTAACATAAAGACTACACATTTTATCTCCGTAGCTCAATGATTGATCGGCTTTGATTTCTTAACCCAGTTAATGTTTTAAAAAAGTCTGTACTACGTTGCCACTGTTGTGCTAGAAATTCTGTTGTTAGCAATACAATTGCCAGAGCTCAAGGAAAAGTTTAAAATAAAACTTGAAACTTTTTTCAAACAGACTTTGCCTAATCTGGTAAATTTGCCAGTCTCCCAGAATTAAAAATTTTCACTTAGCCCAGGGAGGAAGTGTATATAAATTGGGAAAGAAGATGCCTGAATACCTAAACCCCACAGTTCTTTCTGATGTGTATCTCACCATTTTTAACCTGCTTTGGATATTCTACTAATTGGAGGGGGAGATCCCTCTCTTATGCCTCTGTTAGCCCTGTACTTTTGCCTGCCTTAAAATGGCACACAGCTGGCTGTGCTGGCTTTTCATAGTTGAGGCCCCATCTGTATAGGCTCCTGAAAACAAGAAAAATACAGAGCAATTGAGGCTGTTAAGGAAAACAAGCAAGGTGATATTATACTTTTAAATGAGAATTTTGTTTTATGGGGTGTTAATTCTGCATTATTCACTGGACAGTTACGTGCATTTGAGATTTTTTTAATATTTTTTTTTTTTCTCCAGTAACGTGGTGGGATTGTCCTAGAGGGGTTCTAGGAGGGAGCAAGTTGGGCTATGAAACGGGATTCCCTATAGAACATGGGGATTTTACTATCTGATAGTACTAGAAATTAGGCATATTAATAGTAAAGTTTGGTAAAATAAAGATAAATTGCACATAGTTGGAAGTCCCTTTTTGACATGCATGTGTCTGACCAATTTCTGACCATAGAATTAAAGTGGGTTTTCTATATTGAATCAGTTCATTTATTACTCACACTAATTAGAACTCTTGGTGGTGGCTTGTTTTTTCCTTTTCAGTCAAAAACAGTTTTCCAGTTGTCTTGGATCAAAGACAACTCCTATCATTATGATCAAATGATTTGGGATGTGTTCATTCATATTATGTATTTCTTCACCACAACCAGTGCATCTTTACTGTAGCAAACAGGGACTATATGCTTTTCTAAGTTATTCTCTTGTGTAATGATATTTACTTTTTTTGGAACTACATGGTGGGTGTGACTGATCAATATATTGATTACAGTAAGCTTTAAATGAACTTCAGAGGCTAGCTAAGTAATCTGAACTGTGTTAATTCCAACAAAAAGTCCTGATGTCAAGCTAATTTACTGGGCTGGGGGTGGCAGGACTGAGGCTGTAGTGCCTGCAGATGCAGTGTGTGCTCCTCTGTCGCTTGATTTGGTTTTAGCCACGGTATTGTTCAACCCCCTCCCGTTCCCTGTCCCATTTCAACTCTTTCTTCCTGTTCCCTATAACTTTCTGATACAAACTTAATGTGTTTCCGTAAGGAGGAGTGCAGTTCTGCCATAGACGTGACATGAGTAGGACCCAAGCTTGTTTGAGATCTGCCTTGGGTTCACAAAGGACTTGGACAGCCTCACTCATCCCTTTTGCCAGGTGCAGTGAAATAGTGCTGGAGTCTGTCTAAGCCAAGACAGATGACTTACACCATGGTCTCCTGTGATATCCTTGTCTTGGGAGCAAGTTAAAATGCTTTCAGGTTAGAAGGCATGAACCTATCCCTAAATGTTCTGAACTCCTTTCTTTAGTAAAAGCAGGAGTGTTGTTGCAAGTCAGTGTGTGATGGAAATGAATGATTTATAGTTTGCTATTGGACTCCTGAGTCTATTTTTATGCTTCTGCATTATTTCCTTTTCACTGTATTCCTATATGAAGTTTGTTTTTAAAGATCTACCCAATTTGGGGGATGAAGAATGCTACTGAAAAATAGTCTTAAAAAAATAGGCTCCTAAACACTGTAAGGGTGAGCTTCCATCTCAGCTGTTTGGTAAGAGTGTGAAACTTGAAAGAACAGGTCAGGCTCAAACAAACCTTTTGAATGGAATAATTTCTTCAAACTCGGTCACAAGTAGATGGTAACTCTCAAACTTTCTTCCTCTTTTCTGAAGCCAGTTAAGTGTCACATTGTCTTGAGTAAGCCCTGTAGCATCTAATAGAGGAACTCAAGGGTCAAACTCTTCAGTGCCGTGTAGGTGCACACTCCTCTACTCACCAGGAGGATCCATGCTGGGGTGATGTGTGACTGACGTGTACCTGACAAGAAACAGTGTCATGTGGGCAACCTGCATACGTGCTTTCATGTGATGAAGAGGTATTTTCTGTGACGGGCAGTACTTGCCTTTTAGCTATATGATGGACACAGCTCAAGTTACCTGATGGCGGTGGGGGGAGAGCGGGTATCCTTTGACAGCATTTGGTGAACAAACATCTAGAGCAATTAATCTGGCTCGTGCCCAACTCTGTGCCCTGTCTCATGACTTCCAGAGCAAGGATTGGGCCAGATAAATTGTTCTGATGGGCTGAGTACAATCCAGAGGCCATAGGCTGGATAATTCTTTTTGTTTGTTTGTTTGTTTGTTTGTTTTGGGTTTTTTGTTTGTTTTGTGTGTGTGTCTCTGTCTCATGTCTAAGGCCTAGACTGTAAGTGAAAGTGGAAATTTTAACCTTTGAACCAAAACTTCTTTTTGAATATGTAGACATATTCTGTAATGAAGAGAGGTGCATAAAATGTACCATCTCTAGAGTAGTACTTGAGGATACTGGGAAATGCACCTACCACTTAATTTCTCTGCTTCTTCCTTGTACTGGTAGAAAAATAGTTTCCCCTTTCCCAGTAAATAGAGAAGTGGAGTTAAACCCATTTTTCACATATGTGGAGGGAGTTATCTGAAGAGCAGACAGATCTTAATGGTGGTACTTGGACCACGAGGTGATGGTCTGTTTACTGAACTCCTTACGTGGATGCATAGCCTACCTCCTCTCTGTGACTTGAATAGTCCTGCAGTGGGAAGAGTGTTTCAGTTTTTAAATATAATAATCATTTTTTGCTGCTTCGCTACTTCTACACTGCCTAGGGTGTTATGGTTCCTTTTTTCTTTTTCTTTTTTTTTTTTTTTTAAGAACAGTGGCTTTTAAAGCTCAGATCCTAATGAAGGACTTCAGGCTCAAGAAATGCATAGAGTTCATGCAAATATAAGGACAGGAACATACAAAGGGAGGCTGCTGTGCCATGTGAATAATTTCTTTGACATGTCAACAGTTTTCTGTCGCTCTAGTTTCATTAGTTAACATGTTTGCTGTCGATGATTTACACTCATAATATGCCAGCATCACGTTTAAATAGGATGAGAGTAGATGCAGGTCATAAACAACTGGCGCATTTTGTACTGAATGCTATTTGAAAGATGATAGGAGAGAATAACTACCTGGCGTAAGGCTGCAGTGACCTAGTGGGAACTTGGAATGTTTGGATACCTTAAGATAGAATAGATCCAAAATGGTTATTAAAATATTTTATTGGCTGTGATGCTCAGGTACAATGTTTTGTGGTTTTTTTTACTTTTCTTTTTGATTGCTTGTTTGGTTTAGTGTTTTTGGTTTTTTGTTGTTGTTGTTTTTCTGTTTTTTGGTTTTTTACTTGGTTCACTAGACTTAGGTAGTCCTACCCAGCAACTGGCACTAGTCTCAATGTATAAAGCTAAACATGTGCTCAAACAATATGATTGGGGCATAAATGTGGGGTGCCCAGTCTAAAATGGTTTTCTTAATATTTCACATAGTATGTCTTTCTAAATAGCACAAATTAAAGTGCTATATTAAAAAGTTTGGTCTGTTTCTGAGAACCTGATATTGTTCTACTTTTGACATATTTGAGTTGTGGAATAAATTTACACTGGAAGTAGAAACGTTTGTCTGCAAAGTGAGCAGAGTAATTACTGGAAGTACACAACGTAGTATTAGGTTTGGGGCTAGATTCTGACCCAACTTAACTGTGATGTAAACTCCATTGAATTCCAGAAGTCATAACTGAAGGTAAAAAATGGCTAAGTGTTGATAAAATGAACAAAAGTGGTGGAATTCAAAGTTGGGGAATGAGTTTTTTTCTTATTGATAGTGGAAAAGTTTTTTGTTTGTGGTCTTTTTTTTTTTTTTTTTTAAATATGCACAATAAAGCAGGAGTTTAATTTCAACACCTGATTTATAACTAAACAAGAAATCCTGCTGGAGTGCTATCTCCTCCAACCCTTACTAGGAAATGTGGTAATTGCTCACTCTTCAATTTTCTGTAAGTATTATAATGAACTACCACAACAGTAGGCAAGGGAATATGAGGGATATGCTTGGCTGTTATTCATCTGATGCTCAAATACCTGACAGTGTTTACTGTAGTTACTGGAAGACTTAATTTAAATGGTATTAGGATAAGGCTTTTATTTTGGAAACCAAAGCATAGTTCGGTAATCTCAATCTTTCAAGCGGTTATTCTAGAAAATCCTACACTCCATTGTTTTTAATTTTTAAAATATGCTTAAGTGCCTTTCTCTGTCATTGTGCTGATCTACTGAAAAGAGACACTCCTTATGGTTTCATCATTAGAATAAGCAATACAATCCTGTTTAGCATGAAAATAACTTTTATTACTAATGATGTCAGTTGCAGGCATTAAGCAAGGTCCTGTACTGATTTAATTGCAATTTCCTTCCTTTTTTTTTTTTTTTTTTTTTTTTTTGTACAGGCAAATATTAAGTACTCAAAAAAATATGTGGTAGAATTTCAGAAACATCAAGTCAGAATAAACCTGTATGGTGACAGGGGTAAGATTTTCAGATTCTTCAGCATCCCTTATAAATTGTCAGGGAGTTTATAGTTTTCCCTATGATAGTTAGTATGAAATAATGCCTTTGAACACAAGGCTCTTCGTATTTTCTGCTTAAACCTTTTTCTGTATTTATACTTAAATTTCAGTTTTATTTCCCCTCCGCAAAGAGTTTTCAATACTGGTGAGCCCAATGACACCAAATTGCAATTGAGTTTCACAGCTGTGTGTGAGATTTCTAGCTGACTTCATTTTTACACTGGGAAAATTGGAGTCAGAAGAAATAAACGTTGAGAGGCTTGGGAAAATCTACAAGGCGATGAGTGTTCAAGGCATTTTCAGCAAACTACTGAAGCAAGTTTAACCCCAGCTTTAAGGTCACCAGAAATTGAAAGATACAGAAA
Organism: Phoenicopterus ruber ruber; assembly: GCA_009819775.1. Taxonomy (NCBI): domain Eukaryota; kingdom Metazoa; phylum Chordata; class Aves; order Phoenicopteriformes; family Phoenicopteridae; genus Phoenicopterus; species Phoenicopterus ruber. The sequence goes on along the minus strand of CM020218.1, from coordinate 29,155,768 downwards.
ATAATGAAGACCTTTGGTCCCTAATCAGCTGTTCTTCTTCCTTTCGTAGATGTTATACGGAGCACCTCCGCGGTGGGTTAGCACACAACCTAGCCTAATAGATTTATTCCCCCCCCAGTTATGTTTTCAGTTCTTTCTTTTTTGTCATGATATAAATAAAATCTTTAAGAATTGTGCACACCAGTGCTTAAGAACCATATATATGCATACTCACGTATACATACATACATATATAATGCATGTATATGGCTCTTTAAACACCATACAGGTGGATGGGTTTATTTGGCATAAATTTGGCATCCATTTTTTGAAAAAAAGTTCCTGTAATTTATGTCTCTTTAATAACCTGGAGTTCACTTTTCGTCCACATTGTGCACTTTTAGGCATGTGTAATGGTGGAACATAAGATGGAGTGCTCTTCTTATTGCTCCTCCCCTCCCATCATATGATTCAGATCACAAAATGAGCAACATAGATGGTGGAGTGGCTCTTATACCTTATCTCCCCTCACTTTTTCCTCCCAAAGTAATCTGCATTGCTCTATGCACCTCTAAAGCTATGGACTAGAATTCATTCTATTTTGTGGCAGGTGGAGCTTTTACTTGGTCATATTCCAGGGCGCTGTAAGGCAAAACAAAATCTCTAGTACTATTCCAGTAAAATTTTGATTGACTGGCTCTACAACATAATAGTAAAACATGGTAGATTTCTCCTCCAAGTTGTGCATTTGCTAGCAGCATGGCAATATGGTGACTCAGTGGGATTTGGGACAAGCAGCATTATTTACACCGATGACAACATGCTACTTCCCTGGTAAATGTCAAATGGTGTGAATTTGGCAGGCTATATAATGTCCTCCCAGAAGAACAGACTGTTTTCTTAGGAAAGAATGGTAAGGATAAAAACCACTATGGTAGAGTTTAATAGGAAAATATTACTAAATTACCACACAAACAATTTTCATATTGCAGCTAAATAGTAAGTAATGCCAAACTTTTGGTTGCTTTAAGCCTTCCAATTTTTGCATGAGTTTTTGTTTGAATTAATTGAGATCTCCCAGTTTGGGAAATGTATGCTTTCATATAGCACATCACTGACCTTCCTATATATTAATTTACCTGCGTCTCCTTGACGGTTTAATAGTGCTGTCATGGAAGGCTGTAATCTTGCAAAATGAACAGCGAGGCATAAAGATGTTTGTTTACTGTTCACTTTTAATTTCATTATAGTAACACCTCTTTGTTCCATGCTTGATTATTCTAATAAACAATTAAAATTCTTCTGTGCAATTTGAAAACTGCTTTGCTTGTGGTACCCTTTTCAGGGTGGTTTTTTGTTTTGTTGATTGGTTGGCTTTTGTGTGTGTGTTGTTTTTGTTTTTTTTTTTTAATTTATGGAGATTAAGTATCCAAAATGGTGATTAGGCACCTAAAAGGCTTAATTACTAAATTTCCCTGGGTAGGCATGTACAGAACTCACTTGCTGCTTCCAAAGTGTTTGCCATGCATCTTAGGTGGAAAAATACCTACTCCATTTCATCTGAATGGCCAGCATGTCTATTAGATACAGCCTCCCACAAACCCCACGTGGGAACCTGAGCAGGCTTGAGTCCTGCCCCTTCTGTCTTGGAGAATTGTATTAGTAACCAGACTGCTAGGTAGTCCGTGGGATGTTAAGTTCCTGTTGAAGCTGCTCTTGTTATGTTAAATAATTTATATAGGGCTAGGGAGAAGGAGAGGAATTGATTCTGGAGCTGGCTTCTCTGGGCATGTACTGCAACAGGAGGGTGAGATTGAAGTGTGCACAATGCAATATCTATAACAAGGAACGAGCACCACTCGTCCTAGAATATCCAGTAGCCTGGTGGGGAAGTGCTTGAGATGTGGGAAGCCTGTGGCGATATCCCTGCGACAGTCAGGGCAGATTTGAGAAGAGGTCTCCTATCACCAAACCTACGTTCCCATCCTGGTCACTGGGTTACTGTAGAGGAGGACAGAGTCTTTTTGTGAGTGTCTTTTTACAGTGTGACTTGGCTATCTAGCTTCAGGAAAGAGCTCAGAGCTGAAAGCGCTGGGTACAGTTGGATGGCTGCTTCTGCAAAGGCATGTAATTTAGGCTGTGATCCTACCCAGGGCATTTCTCTCCAGCTTTGACAGCTGCTTGCTGGATGTCGAAGCGTTAGCTCTCTCCCGCTAGGACTGGTACCAGATGGTGGTGTTGTGACTTGTAAATTCTGCTGTGAATTTATCCCTGAGAAAAGAGAAGCTACTGCTTTAAATATTGTACTGCCTCTGTCCCAGAGAGAGGTACCACTTTAGTGATATCCTATGTCAAAGATCTGCTAAGGATCTAGAAAGTGTATTGACCTGCAGCAATGAACTCTCCATTTAAGTAAACAAATGGTGCAAAAGCAGCCCTGGGACCTTGCACAATGTTGCTGTGAAGGTCTGTCGTAGGATGAGGCCGACGCAGGTCTTCTGAAGTGTCTACCTATCCAACCCCAGGACTGCTGAGCTATTTTCCGAAGAATGCTGAGGTGGATTAGAAGAATACCTCTGAATTATATTGCAGATACGTGGCCTTAGTTTTAATGTGTACCTGCTTATCAGCAGTTGATGATGGCTGTGCTTCCTGGTGGCCAGAGGGCCTACGAAGGGGATTTTGGAAGCTGAGTACTACTGATTCTCTGTTAGCTCAGGCAGTAGGAACTGCTTATTTTGGATTCACATCCCAACAGGATGTATCCGTTGTGAAAACTATGAAGGAATTTAAAATTGCAGAGACTGATTTAAAGCTGCTATGTAGAGCACTAACAGGCTATAGGAAGAAGCTCTTGAGTTGCATGAAGGAGCTAACTGTACAGTGCTGTACCAACACAAGAATTTCTCACAGCTTGCGGGGTTCTCAGTGCTTACGTTCTTAAATACAGTCCTAAGGATAAAGTTGCCTGATGCCCTGGTAATCACTTTTATCACTGCTGTGTTCTCCCCAGGCCTCGGCATGTGACTTTTAAATAATGTTCTTGTTTGCTTTACAGATTCTAGGTTGGCCTTATCATAGGGAATACGCACTGTGGTTGTTACCAGCGCTCTTTGTTCTGTAACAAGATGACTAAGTTTGTCAGTTCAGTATTGTATATTGCTGTGCTGATGATCCCCTTCCCATGAATCTCAGCTCAGCTGCTGCACGCTACTTCAGTTCATGCTAAATTTGCAATCTTGACTTTATTGAAGTGCAAAATTGGCTTGCTTGTCAAAAACTGGTAATACATACAAAACAATCCAGTACATTATTTTTTTGGCTCAAGTCAAGGCTTATGTAGGCTTAGAGAAAGTTTCAGATTTTCCACATTATGTGAGCAGCTGTTTATAGTGTGCAAACCTTGTTAAATATTGAGTAGTTTAGATTGACTCATATTTGTGCATCATTTTAGTGTGGTAGTAAACAGCAGTATCCATCAAAGTTGAGCTTAAATGGAAAAGCAAATGATCTACGAATTGATTTTTAGCGATAGATTTGTTGTAGGGGGTTTTTTGTTCTATACATTCTGTCATAGAAGCTGACCATCAAACTTGCTCCACAAATCTGCCACAGTATTTAACAATAAATTGTATAGATTTATCCTGAAGTACGCTGACAGCATCGTTCATTGTATTATTCATGGTCAATTGCATGTGAATCCGCTTGTCAAGGGAAGGATACAGCGTTAATTACCACATTTTACACACGCCTGTGAGAAGGTTGGTTTAGTTATCCTGTCCTCATGCCAAATAAAATGGACTTTCTGCTCTGGGACTAGCAAAAGGGCATCTTACATCAGGACTTTTTACATAGGAAGAATTTGTATTGAATGTATCTTTCCCCACTTCAGTTCTTTTAAAGATAATGCAAAATAGCATGTGATGCTTAAAATTAAAGCAAGATTTCTATGCTTTTTAATACAGTAAATATTTCAAAAGCTTTTTGCGTACTGCATGCTGTATGACAGAATTTGTCTGACAGAATTTGAACCTCCTGGATTTTTTTTTAGTTGTATGGACTAATGAGATATTCATTTGGACAGAAAGAAGGAGTGATTATCAATCTCTTCTGAAAAAGACTGGGGTCTGCATTTTCCTATGTTGGGTCAATTCCTTGGCTTTGTCAGTGCAGTCACCTATCTACCTCTGGCATGTTGTACCTTTTCGTGTCCCTAAATCAAAGTCTTGGTGATAAATGTTTGAAGTCCCATGGAGGCTGAAACTGAGCTTTCATTGTTGCCAATCTTGGCTGCTAAAAATCAAATAGGAGATTGGTGCTGTAGATTCTTGGCATTAATGTATCCCAGCCAACAACAGAGCTTTATCCAAGGAAGATGTCCTATAATTATAACAAAATATATATTCTTAGATTATTATCAGAGCTCTTGAGAAGTTTGTCTATGCATGGACAGGAATTGTGCTCTCAGATTGCCCAGGATTTTTAAACTCTCATCCATAATGTTAAGGTTCAGAGGCTGAATTCTCCCAACAGGATCAATAGCAAGAAGGTTTCCTCTTGAAGGAGGATACAGCAAAGCAAAGTAATTAAAACTTCTGGTTTGGTCGTGGTTGTGAAGTGTGGAGTTGGTTGGACCAAGTCAGAATGACTATTTCAAAGAGTGAGGTGTCATTTACATAAGCAGCAATTTGTTGTGTTTATAGAAAGGCAATCTTTATCAAATGTATTAAGGCTGGCATTGCATGCTGTAATATACTGCATTTTGTGGTAGCTTCCAGGCTCCCGTTTTGCATTCCTGAGCTACACCATTTTAAATGTCTCCCAAAAATCTCACTGAAATGCCTCCAGAAAATCAGATCCTTTCTCAATCTAGAGTGAGAATGTAAAAAATGTGCACTCAGTATTTCCTGTGGAGCCCCATCTGGACTAGCACAGCAGCTCTCTGTCGGCTCACAGTAATTGAGTGGTTTCCTGACTTGCCCTCGGAAACGAATCTTTACTTGGATAATCCCTTCATTTCTTGGGTTGCACTTTGATTTGGCTTCCATTTTGTTTTTCATGTTTTATTTCTTGTTTTCGTGCCTCCAAACTAAAAGCTACTGATAGGCAGTAGGTTTGTGTTTCTTGCTGTTGTTTTTAAAAAGACTAAGTAAAATGATTTTGGGAGGCAGCAAGTGCTTTACATATGTTGGTCTGATAGTCGTTATCACAATATCCTTTTACCAGGCATATGCACCATAGCTGAAATGTCTGTGGAATGTTTTGCTTAGTACAAACTGAATGTCGCATTTTACTATGTTTTGCAATGTAGTGGTTAACCTGATTTCTGCTGATGTCAACAGAATTTGGTTCATTAAGGCTTGGCTGTGGAATCAGCCTTGTTTAATATTTTTATCAGTGACCTTGGCACTAGTCTTCAGATCATGCAGAGTTGTGAGATAGCATCAGTACAGAGGAGGAATAGGCTAATGTAGGAAGAAATGAGTTATCTTTATAACACTGAATAGAGGAATATGTAGGAGTCATATGTATACAACCAATAACACGAATTTTTACTGGAAACTTTTCAACTGGAGAAACCAAAAAGGAGAGACACCTGAGTGCTTTGAAGGAGGAGAATGAACTGTTGTCATGATATAGTCTTGAGTAAGGCAAGTGCGAGATGAGGATGTATCACGGAAGGTGGTGGGCAATGGGCTGGCGAGGCCACCCTGGCCATGAGTGTGCATCCTGCTCAGCTTTGACAGGGCACGGAGCTGTGACAGCACTGACAGCTCACCACTCATAGCAGGAGTGATACAGCTGCCATGTTAAAAAAGGGAGCAGTGAGACAGGCTGCCCGCCTCTTGTTTTCCTGCTGCACGCTGATTCTGCAGAACCTACTGAGGGCAGGACTTGGAATGTGTTCCCCTTGGACAGGGCTTCTGGGGTGCATAACGTATTGGACCTAAGCACTGTCCCAGGAGACTTTCTGTCTCCAATACTGAAGTTGCTCCCGGCACTGTTAGAGTGAGTATTAACAGTTAACAGGCTGCTCCAGCAGTGGCCAAAGCCCCTGTGACATCTCTCTCTGTGGAATGTGCTTGTTTCAGTACATTTCAAGAACAAGGTTCAATTCAAGAACGCAAATCCAAACTATTACAATGACATTATGCAAGAACAACCAGTTTTCAGTGATAGGTTGTTTGTGGAGCACATTAGAAATACCATTTCTAATTTCCATGCTCTCAGTGCATGGAAGGTGGTTTCCAGAGAATGAATAAAAAATGTACCCATATTTCTGGGGCTTGTTATGCAGTGCTATGTTCTGATATCTTACAATGTTATCTATTTGGGCTTTATGTGTACAGTGTAATACTTACGAGGAAACTGGGTTTCTCTCTAAACTTAAGGTTCCTGAAGTAGTGGAATTTTTGTGTGTCAGTGGCAAGAAAGAGAATGCCCAGTAGACTTTTAAACAGTTACACATTTTGACTATTTGAAATAGTACAGATAATTTTATTCTAGAATAAGCACTGTAATGGGACATGAGTAGTGGATTAAATAGCAACAGGTCTTATTTGGTCACTTAGATGACAACTGAAGTGGGGGTAGAGGAGGAGGTATGCAGATGTATTGATGGAAAGAAGAAGAAATGGAGATGACTGGAATGTGAGAAGGAGCCTGGCTGTTACCTGTCTGTGTTACCAGTGTCTGTGGTTGATGATGCACAGAAAGGAAGGATACTGAGGCCGCCGTTGAAAACAGGTGACAGTACAAGTGAGCAGGAGTGTTCAATGGTGCAGCTGTGAATTGCACTTAATTCTCTGTTCTACTCTTGGGACCATTTTTATGGTTGCGCTTGGAGTGATTGAAGATGTGGTACTTCTGTTGTCCAGCAGCACCACCTCTAAGCAGCTGGTCTAATGTAGGCAGAGAGCAGGAGGGAAGCGAGACATGTCTTAGTGCGGATCTACTTTGCAACCCCTGTCCCAGCCCATGGGCTTTTGCTCCCCAGGCACTGCTTAAGAGCTTTATGATGGGAGAATCTTACTTGAGCAAAGCCAGGTTGTCCAAGGATCTGTGCTTAGAAGGTAAAACTCGCCTCCTGTCAATGACTCTAGTGCCAGCTTGTCCTTAGCACAGAGCTACTGTCTTGGACAGTGAATGTCAATGATTTGCATCTGCTTCGCTTTGCAAGCCTTCAAGTAACATGCAATATTCTGGCAGGTATAACCAAGTCTCAAGTAAACGCACTCCTGTCCTGATTGTACTTTATAATTTCAATTTAGCAGCCTTGAAAGCTGCTTTACTATTCCTGGGTCATTGACAACCCTAGTGTGGAAGTATCCAAATTGCACACCTGTGTGTACTTCTGCACTTCCCAAAGAATGACTCAGGCTCCTCTTTCAAACAGTACAATTAGTGTTTCTTTCAGGAAATACCAGTTTCCTCTGGTGTTGATTCCAGTCCTCTGCTTCTCAGGATTGCAGATGCAGAAAAATAAATGAGAGATTGACGCGCTTCTATGCAGGAAGGAAAACTGTGAAACCTAAGAGGGATTCTTTGATATATCAACCATGAGCTGGCAAATACATCAGCCATGAACTGGCATATAGCTGTGACAGCTTCAGATGAATTCAGGCTAGCAGTATTGCCAGTGACTGATTTGTACTGCAATTAACAGGATTTGGGACCAGCATTCTGGCCATGATGGGAGTACTGGAGATGTCAAGTGATTTTATTATTTTTTTAATTTTTTTTTTTCAGATGTTTTTTCAGCTCCCATTTCTCTGTTTCCTTGAGCAAAACAGCTAAGCACAACTGATAGAGCAGACAGACATCGTTGTCACTCTTCTCACTACTCAAGGTACTAGTACCTTGAATAACACCTGAGTAGTTCTCCGTTACTGCGCTGGCACTTAGCTGGAGAGAATTGCTGTTGGATGAAGGAGGGAAGAGAGATCGCTGCCCACTTTCTCTCCCTTTTCCTTGTGCTGTGAGCTTTGGCAGGGTTCTCTGGTAGGGATGAAGAGAAGGGGAGCCAAAGGCACAGTAGGTGTGGTGCAGGGCAATGCTCAGGACCGGTATCGTCAGAGAGGTGCAAACCATGTGATTTTTATATATAACAAGTGATTGTTTGGTCCTGCCTGTATTTAGACCCATATTGCTGCTGCTGAGTATATGTACCCTGTCTGCCATTAAATCTTTGTCTTTTGGAAAGTAATGAGTCTTTGCACGCAATATATTCACATATTATATCTAAAATATAGTATGTTTTATATTATATTTAAGGTGCAGGGCTGAAGGTTCAAATGTCTGTTCTTCAGGTACCCTTCCAGAAGGAGGTTCAAGAGATGTTAGGCTTCCTCTTAAATGCAGAGAAGAAAGGCAGAGCCTGAGTCCCACTCCCAGAAGTCAGTAAAATATTAAACTCTGCTGGATTTCCCATCTGTACTTCCTTATCTGTATTTCAGTTTCTCATCCAGCCTAATAAGTACTATTTGGCTTAAGTATATCTTTCAGAAACACATCCAGACTTGCCTGAAGACATCAAGTGATGGAGAATTCACCGCTTTTCTTAGTTAATTAATGGAAAGAAGTAGTTGATGAAAGACTGATTTATTCACTGGTTCAGTTGCAGCTGGAGAATTTATTGCCCGTGGTTGATGTGAAAAAGCACTGCCTTTATTTCTGAAAGAGCAGCAATGTGGTAACTTGGTCTGGTAAATACTTGCATTTTAATAGCATCTACTCCAGAAGACAGACTAGAGTTCCTAATATATGGTAGTTACTTTTCTGGAGACATAAAGCAGAAGTAAACCATCATGGCTGGTAAGTTGCCTCTAGAATGTTTTTATATCATCAGAGAAATAGGTAAACATCAGAGAATTTTGTTTTGAGCATGAGCCTGGAAAAAAACGCCGACTCTAACTCAAGAATCCTTAGCCTCATGGTATTAAGTTTACATAGGTACCACATCACGTGGAGTGTGATGCGTCAGATGTGTTCACCCTGGTATTCCAGCCAGAGGTAAAAGGAACTCTTGTTTATCACTTTATATGCTGTTAAATCTTTTTTTTTCACGAGCATCTGGTATTTTTGTGCTTCAGGATCAAGCTACTGGTTATATTTTTGAGTATTCTAATAGTGCTTGGTTGTAAAGTTTCCATTGCTTCTGTTTAAGTGTTTATTTTAAGAATGACTGGTATTTTTTTTTAACTTTGTAGAGTACAGATGCCAATTCAAATGTGAGGAAAAGAACGAATGCCACAGTACAGTCCGAAGCTGATGGTGGGAGCCGAATTGACACAAGGCACAGCTCCATCCAGCCTCCCTCTGTAGCTCAGGGGTCTTCTGACATTACACCCCACTCCCTTTCTGCATCGAGTCCCAACCCTTTCACACGCATCAATGCATCAGAGACTTTATCTTCTGCAAGAGCTACCCCTCCAGCTCCTCCTTCTACCCCAATTTTAACTGGATTTGTATCCCAGCATGCCACAGCTGGATCCCCTTCCATTCAGCACTTGCTTGGATCTAGACTGGAGCAGATTCAGACCACCACGCCTAGTACATTAGGAGCATCTGCAAAGGCATCTGCTGTCACACCACCTGCTCCCCCTCCCTCCCACTCTGGCACGAGTAAGATAGACAAATATGCACGCATTTTATTTCCTGTTACCTTCGGAGCATTTAACATGGTCTACTGGGTGGTGTATCTATCCAAGGATACCATGGAAAAATCGGAAAGTCTAATGTAGTTTTGCTGCTATGTAGTAGTTTCTAAATTATACTCACGTTTGATGCAGAGTTTCTTCTTTTGAAACTATTTAAAACGGTCAATAATTCTTATTTATAAAAGCTGTGTGCTACTTTCCCATTGTAAAGGCTGGAGTTATTGGGGATAATTAGTAAACTCCTACCAGAGTAATGGGTAACAGATTTGTCTTCCTCCCTTCAGCTAGCAGTGAACCATCACTCTCTTCCGACAGACTGCTCTGGCTACACAGAACTTGCCTTTGGGAGGAACGTGCACCCCAAACCAATCAAAGGCAGAGGTGCACAGCTGTGCAGTGGAACACATCTTGGCTGCTAGGAATACGCACGTTGATTCTTACAAATCCCTGAGGCACCCAGCACTGCTGTCTGGACACAGCATTGCATTCTCTGAGTGCAAGGCCCACGTCCTGAATATTTTGACAGTGCTTGCTAGAAAAGGACTTTCCCTGCTAGATTAAAATTGGCAGAATGGGGGGAAAAAAGAATGAACAGTGGAAAAAGAAAAGAGAGTCCAGCCTGGGAGAGTGCAACTCCAGAAAAGTTATGCAAAGGAGTTGTAGAGCTCCGTATATTTTTACTAAGCGTTATTTTGCGTCGCAACCTGGGAAATTCTCACTCCAAAATAAGAATGAGTGAACCTTGTAAAATCTGAAATCTGATGTAATTCTCAAAATTGGAGTTTTTTGTTTGGTAAGGTGATCTTAAGTGTGTGATTCTTCTTTGACCTTGCTGACCAGCTTGAGTGGATTTATTCCTAAACTACATCCGTTGCGGTAGAGGAGGACCAGGTCCACAATGTTCAACTTTTTATTTGAATTCTTTGTTCTTTCCTTTGGATGCTTTTGGGTTTGGGTGTTTTTGTTCCCCCCCCCATTTTTCAGTCAGACTCCTCTGATTTCCTCTGAACGCATATTTCCCCCCTCCTCTTGTATAACGTTTGAGTCAAGTTAAATTTGCAGCACAGTTTTAAAAGTGGCTTCAAAATTAAGCGAAACAACAAAACAAATTTTCCTGTGCTTTGATGAGTGTGGCTATGGCACATATTTGAGTGAACGAGAGACACCCTTTTGTGAAGGAATGCTGTGACATAAATAAGAAAAGAACGTTTCTAGGTGAAGCCTGGGGGGAACACGAGGTTTATTTATGGTCCATTTGTTTCTCTTACACTATGGCATAGATAGGTGCTTTTCTTAGGGGTTCAAATTGCAATATGCAAGCAGGAAGCTTTGTTAAAGCATTGAAGAGTTTAAACCTGATAGAAATCTTGATAAGAAATATTCTTTTCACCAGAATGGGTGGAAGATATGCTGGCAATAAGTGTAAAAATGTTTGCGCAGATCCATCTGGCTAGGCAAATGGTTAGCATTTCTGTGCAGGGGACAAGTAAAAATCAAAGGCCAAATTCTCAGCTGTGGTCTGGCTGTGCCTTCGAAGGGTCTGGAAGTAGTTGAATCTCCTTTTAGTGGACTAATCCTTAGCTTCACTTGATTGGAATAGCAGATTGGTAGCCCACGGTCAAAGTTTTATGCCGGGGCCAGGAAAGGCGAGTGTTGAGTGGTCTGTGCCCAAGTAATGATCAAGTGACTGATGGAGACCACGAGCAGCTGGGGTAATTGAGGACATGGATGAGACTGCCCTAGACTATGTTGGGATGAGAATCAGAGTGGAAAGACCCCAGAAGGTGAACCTATGACTGTATCTCTGTGCCTCTTTCCATCTGTCCAAGCCTTATAGCCAGTTCATGGCTGAGAATCTGACCTTTAACTTACAGGACCTGGGAGACTGCAAGAGACGTGTACCACAGCGTGTAGTCTGGATCCCAGGCTGCTATTTCATGTACAGCATTGGACTGTCGATGACAGAATGCACAGGATGGGGGAATGTCTTACATGACTTTATTATGATGTAGTGATATAAACAGTAACCTTAATCTTTTTTTTTTTACTTAAGTGATGCTCTCAAGAGACCAGGTACGGTCCTTTTCTTTTTGCCGTTTACATCTAGAAGAAGCCTTAGAAAACCATTACATGTGCCATGGCCCAGAACAGGAAATGGAGCATCCATGCAAGATGTCTAACTGCAGTAGTTTGTATCTTTAGATGTATCTCTGGGAGCTGTAGCTGTTTCTTCCCTAATTTGGTCACATTATTGCAGATTGTCAGAATAGAAGAGTCTACAAGAGATTGTTTATTTGGTTAAGCCAGAGGAAACAAAGCTGATCCTCTGGCAATTATTGATCATAATTGCACAAATGATAAAATATTTCTAGTATGAAGAACAATAGCCTTCTGTGTATTGAGAACCTAGTGTTTGTGCCAGAAGTTACTGAAATTATTCTTTGCTTTCCTCTGTGATGAAAACCAAGGATATTTTCTCTCAGGCAGAGCTTTAAACGATTCACTAGAAACAGCTGTCTCTTCCTTCCACCCATCCCCATGTACTGATTGTATAATCAGCTTTTTGAGTGCATTGTTCAGTAGGATCAGTGCTGGTTCAGGCTATTTGACCAAGACCAATCTAAGTGTGCTACTTGGATTCATTTGTAGTTCCTGTTTCATTTAAGGAAGAAAAAAGGATTGCAAGAATTAATAGATTCCAAATATTTGTTTCTGTGCTTCCATTTTGGAAGAAATTTTTAATGATACCACAGGAAAAAAAATCTTTTTTTAATCTGTCAGTGTATTTCTGAAGTACCTTCCAACACTTGCATGCCTATGTTCAAAATGAGATATAAAAAAAAAATTCTCATTATGAGTCTAGGACTAATTTATTGTACTGTGCTACATTTTTGTGTTACAGCATACGAAGCAATTACCATAACTATCTTTCCAAAGTACCTACAGACAATGTAAATAGGAATTTTTTGTTAACAGTGATTCTTCATTATATTTAATCTCCTTGTAGAGTGATCAGAAACAGTAAAGAGCCTGCAGTATACTCGGTAATACTGGCAGGTTCTGAATACTGTGTAATTCAGAAGCACAAACAAAAGCAGGGATACGCTAAATATAGTGGCCCAAATGTTCAATGCCGATAACTAAAATCCTAAGGGAGAATGTTGCAGGTGTCAGTTCAGTGACCAAATGGCTTACTAGGGATGGTTTTGAGTGAGATGAACTCTACAGGAGCTATTTTAATTTTTGTTTTCTGTTGGCTTTGTCAAAGAATCCTTTTTTTTTGGCAGTACCATAGTGATTTAAAACTAACCAAACACTTCAGATAAGTCATCTCTACCAACAGGAAAGGAAACTGGATAGAAAGCCAAAAAACCTTACCAGGAAACAGAGATAGATCTCCACTGACTGCTGTTTCCTCGGAGACATTGTTACCAACAGCAAAACTCCCACAGATTGCAGTGACGCAGCCCCAAACAGTAACGCAGTCATTTGAGAAAACCAGTTAAAAACTCGGTTCAGGAAGATTGCCTTCACAGGAACTGAAGTGTATTTTATAGTCGGCTGTGAGCAGGGTCAAATTTCTGTCAGCCCACTACTAACAGGTTTCACTCTAGTTGTGAAAATAATGAAGCCAAGCAAGGTGGCAAACCTGGAGCCCATCCCTCCATGGTGACTTGAGCTCTTAGAGCTCACCAGCAGAACTGGAGTCTGTTTCTCCTCCTATAAAATGGACTCGTCTCCATCAAATGGATGTCGGTGGCGCGTTTCTTCTCCCATGTGTCTTTTAAGGGGAAAAAAAGTAGATTTTGTAAGCTGTTTAGTCATCCGCTCTACATTACCCTATGAGCAGGCAAGTAGACCATATGATAATGGAATGAAAGAGGTAAATAGTTTAATAAAGAATGTGACTAGAGCTTGTCTGTTAACAGGAGCTAAAAGTTATTGATTATGGAGTGTTCAGGTGTAGCCTTTGGCATCCCATCATTTTCATTATTCAGGATGGACCTTGCAAAAATATTGGGGAAACCAAGTGACTGTGTTTAATAGGATTTAACCAGTATTTCCACAGAAAAGTGAATGAACTCAGCTTCTCAGGAGTTCTGTCTCCTTCCGCTTTCTTGCGTACCTCCTGTATGTCATTTGGCCACATGGTACCTTATGCTGTAGTACAGTGTTGGTGTGCCATGTGAGAACATCAGAGTATACAGTGTATATTTATCCCGTTTATCCAAAGCCTAACATTCCCATCTCCCTTGTGCTATTGGAAGTGGAGGGAAAGCCAGAATGGAAGAAATGACCACACAAGTTGTATGAGAGACACATATTGGCCGCCTGGGACATTTTCCCATAGATGCTACAGGAGGTTTCCTAGGAGAACCTTTCTCGGTGTGAGAAGCTGGAGCATGGTTTCTGCTGTAACACCCTCTCCCCAAAATCCCAGTAGCTTCCAAGAGATCTTTACAGAAAGCAGAGTAGATCACGGACTTTGCACACTGGGCTCCAGAACTTTTGCGTGACCCAAAAGATTTAGGAGGAAAGAAATTCCCATGAGTTTTTTCCTTGTCTTCCCGGGACTTGCCAATAGGGCTTGACTGCACTAAAATAGATGGGTGTTGTGTGGCTAACGCTGTTGTGAATTGCAATACAGACAGCTGACAAAAATTTGCCCTTGGTTTTATTTAATCCTAACGTTGAATAACAGATTAGGAACATGGCAATTGTAGTGTTGAGAAGCCTAGGTGAAGTATAATGTTTACCAATGATATGGATAAAGCCAAGGATGATCAAAGATGCAGAAGTATTGCAGAGCTGCAGACCTATGCAGCCGTAAGTTTGAGGCAGGTCAGTGGGAAGTGGGGAGAACAGGAGGTGCTTATCTTCATAGTCTGACAAGGATAAAGCAATACAGCATAAAGTTGGAGGAGCAAAACTCTATAAATAAAATTTCTTACTCGGTGAAAATCCAAAGGGTAAATAGCCTTATGGACGTCAGTATTAACTATCCCCCCCTCCCAAATAGAAAAAAATCCAGGAAAAAAAGAAACTGGTTAATTGACAATAGCATCTTTTCTCCCCAAATATATTTTTTATTTTTTCAAGACCTTATATTTCTTTTACTGTGTGATTCCAAGGTAAGTTGGTTATATTTATATTGTTGTGAGTACCTGTACTGGTATCCACTGAAATCAATATGTGTTTTTCATTGACTTCAATGCACTTTAAACAGGAAATTTACTGGAAGGAAAAATGCACCATTTTTAAAGAGTCTGATATGCATTAATTTGTACAGTCTTCATTTGTAGGTCTCTTCTCAGAGTCAAGATGTAGCTTTTTTGGAGAATATGAGTGTGGTGAGCAGTTTCAGCACATTCTGAGTAAATCAGACTCTGAAAGTAAGTTTTTGCCACATCCCAAGCAAGTGAGAGTAGTGTGAAGTACAGAGCACTCTGAAAAGATCTCTCTTTGCTAATGTTATGTACTGTGTTCTTAACTGAAGGGGACAAAACCTGCAATTATTGTAAAACTGGTAGATTTTTTAAAACATACTTTGTTTTCACATGAATTAGACAATGCGGCGGGTGTTTATTTCAGAATTTACTAGCGTTGCCTTCTAGTCCGTAACTTAGTGCATCTACAAATATCTCTTAGGCTTTCTTACGCTTTTTATATTATTCCACTAGAAAGGACTTCAGAGCAAACCAGCTACTATCCACTGCAGTTCGCTACATTTTTTGGTCATAATTCTATTTTCATTTTCTTATGCAAGAGAAACTGAGAGCGTGATGGCTTCTTTAAAATAAAAATAACAGCAGCAAAAATAAAAAGCCTTGGAGATTCCCTTTTTAGAAAACCATCCAAATTCCCATCAATTATTGAATGCTCTTTTTAAAAAATAGCATAGTTTTAGCATTTAAAAATACTAATGTGATTGCAGCCTGGATACATATGTATCTATATCTATATCTATGCCTCCATTCAAGTAATATGAATTCCCTGAATTGTAAAGGCTCAAGATGCACTTGCAAGCAGTCTTGTTTTGAAAGCGTACCTTTCTGGACGGAAAGCACTGTGTGAGGTAGGTATTTTTGTTTATTATTATCTTCATATCTCTATTTTCAAGAAAAAGATCCTGAGGAAAAATACGGTACTACTGAATTAACCGTCAGCTAGCACAGAGACCTAGGTTATTTCCTGCTGGTGGCCTTGCTGTTGATCTCCTTCAACATTTGCTGTGTGTTTTTGTGAACGCTGTATCCACGTTGCTGTTAACTGGCGTAGCACTCTACGGATGATCTGATGGCATAAAAAAGCGTCTAAAGAAATAATCAGTCTTTGTGATTATGTTTTCATCCTTGGAAAAAACTTAACTGGAGGTTGGTAGAAGAAGCCAGTGACAGTATGAAGCACTCAGCTGGACTTCTGAGCTCAATGCATTACAAAATTTAATCAAGTGCTGCTTTGTCTTGCCTCATCATCTTGTGCTGGTGGCTCATCTCCATGGTAAGTAAAGATGCACAAGGATGGAGGACTCAGAAGTCAAGAACACATATGAGTATTTCTTTGAAGTGCTTTTAAAGTATGAGATAGTTGAACCTTATTTCTAACAGTAATTTCGTAGTCTGCTTTACAGTTGCAAGCTTGAAAATCTCCCATTCTTCTAGAATTTACCACATCATCAAATGAATAATAACATACTTTTAAAAGTCTCTTCTGTATGTACATGCATTTCATTTTTTATTAATTTGTGGCAACATTCTTGGCACCAGACCAGCGATGGAGATTTGAGGAGTTTCAGATAACCAGAGTTCTTGTAGAATTACATGAAGATATCATTTTGTTTCACAGGTGCATGTTTTTTTCAGATCAATACCAGCAGCAGATACGTGGTGGAAATGAATCCGCTTTGCACTGGCCTTGAGTATTTAACCCGTATTTGAAGGGCTCATGAAGCATATTGGGCAGGGTGGGACTCGGGGCATGTTTGCTCTAAGAGGCTTCTGGATTGGAGCTGGCTTATGTCCTGCCAGCCTCTGAAGCAGTCTCCACCAGACAGATGACAAGCAGAATCCATATTTTATTTATTATTTTTTTTTTTAAGACCACGATTACGCCACCATAGAACTGTATTACTGTTGACTGTATGCTCCCGCCTTCTTCCTTGCTGTCTTGCTTTGTGTGGGGAGAAGTATTTGTGTGGTCGTGGTGAGCTGGCTGAAATAACTTGTCTAGCTAAAAAGCAAGTTTATGTTGTTGCCTTTTGGCTCGTCAGTAGCCAGCAGGATCAGTTCTCTGATCTGGCTCCCTCTCTTAGTGCTGGGACAAAGGAGGTGGTGAGGAGGCTGGGACTGATGTTTTGAGCTGGGTTAAAGCTGGTGTGAAACCACAGCCTGAGGATTCTCATCCTGCCTCCACTGGCATTAAAACAGAGGTGCTCTCAGGCTTTCTTGAACCTCAGGTGCCCTCTGTAGACATTTTTCCTCCACAAAAGTGATTTTGTAAATTACATGAATGACAAATAATGGAGAAAAAAATATCAGCAGGCCAGAATTTATGAAAGAGCCCAAATCAATAAAGTTATTTGAAGAGAGAGAAAAGGAAGGGAAAACATGAGTAAGGATGAAAAATTCAGTTTCTTGCGACCATGCAGTTATTTTAAGATATGTCCTATTAGAGGTACTAGAACAGCATCTGGCAGGAAACAGCCTAGAAATAATTATTTCTTCATTATAAGTATAATGAGAAAGTAATAAAGAAAGTAAGTTGCTAATGTCCTCTTAGAAACATTTGTGTTCCATTGAAGTTGTTTTCATTAAAAAAGGATATTTTCATCGTCAGCCAGCAAGAATTAGGAGCCAGAATGGTAAGGGGAAAAGACTGAGTTTTATTAAGTATTACTCTTTCCCTCTGGCTTAGAGCATTTCTCAACCAAAAATGTAAACAGTAACATATTTTTTTATCTTTTTGGGGCTCCATATATTTAATTTTCAGTAACGAAGCACTTTGGAACTTTTAGCATTTAACTTGCTTGTGTTTAAGAGACTGAATACAGAGATTGCTGCCTCTGATTTAATTCAGTTATAGAAGGGGGGTGGGGGGAAGAAAAAAATCTTTCATTACAGTAACAGCTAGTTTTTGGAAATATCATGCCTTCCTACTAAATCTGAAGATTTCATTCCTGTACCTGAATTCGTGGGAGCTTTTTAGTGCTGAGCATTTCTGATAATCCAGTCAGTACTACAGCTTGTGGGCTGCAGCTGCATTTAAAGTAGATGTGTTTGAAAATGTTCATCCACAACCTCAGCACTTGCACAGCGTGGATCCCATCACAGGCAAGGATGCGTTTGTAACCCGCTGTATGGCTGCACGAGAGCTGCTGTGTTGCTGATGTGGGAGAAGGTAGGAATCTATGGCTGGAAGTAGAGGGGAGGAAGGAGAGTGAGACTGCGTCTTTCAGGGACAGTGCAAATCTTATATTGGTTTAAGCCATTTATGAAAATGCCCCCTAAACTGCTTTCCAAGTAGGCAGCTTAGGCACCACCTGAGCGCAACGTGGAATTCAACACCAAATGCGAATCCTGCCCCAGGATCAGCACAGTTAATCTGTCCTAAGGTTTCTGATGCTGTGACTGGAAGACTGGAAAGATGTGAGCTAACAGCTGCTGCCAGCTGGGATGCATCCACGTTGCTGTGCATCCAAGCTGTGCCGTGGGGCACCAGGGCCCTCGGAGCACTGCGGGTGGGATGGAAAATGCTTTCTTGGAGTACAAAATAGGGCAGACTGAAGCTGAAGAAAACTCTTACTTCAGCTCAGCGCTGGTGATACTCACTGTAACAGCACTGAACATCTCAAAGGAGGATCAAGGTGTGTTGCGGTCCTGTCTTCTCCTTGCATGTCTGCTACATGTTTTGATTATGGAGAGTGGTGGGAGCGACAAGTACGTGTATGGTAATGAAACAGGGCACGCTTAGTGCTGCTGCTTGGTAAGTACCCGCAGTCTCTGTGGTGATTTCCATTGCCCTGCAGCCGTAAAATGTGTCCAGCCGTGCAGAGTCTGCTCCCAAAGCACGTGCCAGCAGTTTGTGGGCTTTCCCAGCAGCAGAACTGCGTCTCTGATTTTTGTGGGTATAGTCATCATGCCCCTACTATTTCTCCCATAGCTTAAACATTGTAAAAGGTGTTTTCTCTTTGATGCTTATTTCTCCGTTTTGTTGTGTATTTGTGAAGAAAAAAAATCATGCTGACTGCCCCCCCCCCCCCCCCCGTTTTATTTATTTATTTATTTTAAAAAGTGGTTTCCTCACCTGCACACTTGGAAATCAGCAGCTCTGTTGCAAACTTTGGGAAGGTAGCAAACACTCCTAAGCTAACTTCAGGAGAATCTCTATGATTATTAAAAAGACAGCTTTTGTTTTCAAATCTCTCATTTGGAGAGTATTTAGTTACAACTTTTTAAATGAGCTGTAGTTTAGCAAAATATTTTCTCTGTACTGAAAATGTGAACTTTATTTGTATCCATTTCACTTAACAAGGTAAAACTCAATGAATGTACATGTTTTTTTTCTGTCAAGCTAGTTAATATATGTCATGGTGGGAAAGATGCTTAGCCATGTGATATTCAGTAGCTGTTTCATAAATACATGGATTGTATTTTTTTTTTCTTTGGAGAATGTGAAGACCATATGTAAACAGAAGGTGGGAGAATTTTGTAGAGAGATTTAAAAAGGCTACTTCTCACTTCCTATCTGGAGATTATATGCATGAATATCATGAATTCAGGTAAAAGAAAATATGTGAGTAAAAGAAAAGACCTTCTCTGATCTATCAGTTGTTCTCACGAAGTACGCCAGTTAACAGCTTCCCTAAATGCTTTCAGGTTTTCCCTCTGCTGTGCCCTGGGGGAAGTGCAGAAGGCAATGCCTTTTCCAACAAGGCTTAGGCATTTTTAGCTTCAGTTCATCAGTGCAGTCAGGACGGCACTCAGTCAGTGCTGGCCTTGCTGAGATAGGAGCGTGGTCTCATACGTCTAAATTTAGTCGCGGTGGAGCAATCTGTTCAGCAGGAGAAGGTATCTCCGTTCTGGGTAAGAACAGCTGAGGCTGGAGACCATTAGGCATTTTGCTGAGGTAAGACGTGAGAGTTGAATTAAGCTTAAGAGCTGCTCATTAGCTATTTAAAACCCCCTAAGTGTACAATCTAAAACCGCGCCTCAGCGTGTCCTGCTACTTTTGCACTGTTTTAATTTGTTCCGGACCTGTCCCTGGCTTCGCTCCCTCGCCTCACGGCTGAGGTGGGGGGCGGCAGCTGCTGGGACGGTGCGGGATTCGCACGCCTTCCCCTTGGCTGCGGGCTCTCTCTGCGCTGAGCATCACCGGGGTGTGCGGCAGAGCCTGGGCAGGCAGAGGGCATGTGCCCGTGCTGGTGGCACGTAAAATCCGACAGTCCAGCAGCGAGGCGCAGCGTGGGTAGGGTTGGAGTTCTGAAGCGGTGGTCTTTAAAGATGGTTGTGTGGATTACAAGATCCAGTGTTAGTGCAGTGGCATAAAGCACTATGGATGCTTGAAATACAAAAGTCAGTTGTAGAGCAGACAAAAGATTTTCTGGTCTCTAGATTTTCTGGATGAGTGTTAGCACTGCCAGCCCGCTCGTGCTGTGTGCTGCTGTGGCAAGGACCGTTTGACTTGGATGTATGTGGAGAGTGTTGCATCACTGGCAAATATACAGAGCAACGACAGCATGTTAAAAGCCTGGCTGCAGACCCAGTATTTACTTGCTGGTAGTAAGTAAATAAGCCCCCTAACAGTTGCCTCAAGTTCCTGTTTCTCCTCACCGTTACCTACCACCCTTGCGCTCTGCCAATCCTGCCAGTTCTGATATTCCAAATTGCTGAGGCACTTCTGTGAGCTGTTAAATTCGGTCCGTCTAACAAATGATGTGGAACATCCTTTCTCTCGCTCTCTCAACTCACAGTGGTCAGAGAGGCAGGCTGGGAGATACTAACTTCTGTGCTAATTCAAAGTGTAATAGCTGTATGACATGAGGAACCAAAAGAAAAAGGGAATTTCTATGTGATGTGCAGCAGCTGCTATAGCTGTGTGTCATTTTTAAGCTGAAAAAAGCAAGAAGATGGTATTTACTGGTATTTTAATTAACTGTAAGCTTTTCTTTTCCTGTGAAGCC
Source organism: Phoenicopterus ruber ruber (assembly GCA_009819775.1). Taxonomy (NCBI): domain Eukaryota; kingdom Metazoa; phylum Chordata; class Aves; order Phoenicopteriformes; family Phoenicopteridae; genus Phoenicopterus; species Phoenicopterus ruber. Next base: position 29,134,951 of record CM020218.1, on the reverse strand, counting down.
CTGTGCATTGCAACCAGAGCATTTGGGTTTAAGCTTAGACATTGTAAGAAATACTCCCAGTGAAAAATAGGAAGCTTTTTGAAGTATTTTTATCTTTTGTTTTCTGTAAAAGCCGTGGCATGCAGAAAATATACACTAAAGCAGCATAGTAGAAATGCTTCTTTAACACCCTCTTAGGAAAGTTGTAAATCCCCTAACTTCTCTTTCAATAATTTACTACTTCTGCAATATGTGACTGTCCTAGATGCATGTTGCAAGAGTTTCTGTGCCATGCCAAATTCTGATGTTTATCCCTTTGTATTGACTGACTCATACATGGGGAAAAACTGAAAGGAAGTCAAAGCAAGGGAAGCCTGGGAGTTGAATTCTTTTACACTATTCTTTGTGCACATTTTTGTTGCATGGAACAATGTGGCTGGGAAGATTGGAAGAATCAGAGGTCAACTAAATTATTTGAATGCATATATTCAATGCTGGTCACCTGACTATACTAACAAACTAAAAGGTGGTTTGATAGCTGTCAACTTGTTTTGCTATTGTGCAGCTTAACTGTTACCTTCCTGTATTATGAACATCTATGTATTTGGAAAATAAATCCATCTTGCAAGAAAGATTGTGCAAAAAATTGTTCCTATTATACTCCAGTGTATATTGCTGATGTCAAATAAAATACAATTGTGAGAGTTCTTAAACAGTTGTCTTTCTAATTGTGGCCTGAAGCAGGAAGAGGAAGGAGTACAGTAAACTTTGATATGGATCCTCCTCCAGTTATTGCTGGAACACTGATGTTAGCTACATGATTCAATGAACCTGATGCTTTATATATGAACAGATAGAGAGATGGGTTTCATCAGCAATGTGATGAATGATAATCTGTTGTATAATTTATTAAGATGGCACACTAGTCTACTGATATATTATTGTCAAGATGTGTCTCACTATGTTAACAAGCTAAAAGCTAAATAAATTACCTTGCCTCTCTCACAGCAGCAGAAACAAATAACACATACTGGCAGTGCCCACTTTATTCTCTCTCTCTCTCTCTCTCTTTTTTAGTTCCCATAAGGTAATATAACAGCGCCTACTCCTTGCCTTACCTGCCAACAGGCAAGCTGTCAGCTGCTCTGATTCATTACATGACCTAAAGTGATTTTCAAATATTCTGTGCTTGGGCCTGGTAAAGCTTCCATGCACTAAAAGGCATAGACTTGCAAAAACTGTGTTTCAGTAAAGATGAAAAATACCTAGCAATAAATAGTGTAGAGAGAGATGTATGGAGCAATCATTTCAGTATGCGCGGTGGCCCGTGCAAGGCAGGGAGCGGGGCACCCTCATTTCTTTTGCTAAGTGTGGCCAGGACCGTCAAATCTTTTTGCAGGCTGAGATGAGAGCTGTCAGAATGGCTTACAAGCACCGCAAAGTGCTGTAATTGCTGCTTGCTTCAGGCACAGATGTTGACGCCAAGAAATCTGCTGTGTTTGACAACCACAGCGAGTTCATCGATTTGGGAGACTCTGCATCCCTTTCTCCTGGCTTCCGTGGGTGTACTTTTTAAGCCTGGTGCACAAATTAGTCATATGTGCTGCTGCTGCCACTTAATGCTGTATGGCATCATGATGCCCCACGTCCCACGTTTTGTTAATGGTGCTCCTATTGATTAGGCAGGGAATGAGGCCTGGTTGGCATCCGAGGAAAGTTGCCATTGACTTCAGCGGATGCTGGGGTCAGGTTTTAGGCAAGCCAGAACTCTGGCTGCTGGTGGTGTAAGAGGAATTCAGTTTGCAGGCTGAAAGCAATTAGGAACTTCACTCTGGGCTGGTGCAAAGCACCTCCTAAATTCACTATTCATACCTCTTCATGTGCAGGGCTTGGGTGTGATTATTGTTTCTTGAGAGCACTAGGATCTGTTCCTGGAAGTCAGGAGCATGAGACTTCTGTTGTAGGTTTATCTTCAGTCTGAGTTAAGAAGAGAATTGAGCCTGGTTTTGCTATGTGAGTGGTCTGACTGCGGGCCCGTGAAAAATCTGAGATTGAGCTGGGAATAGGTGCTCTCGATTCCCATTAAAATGTTCTACTTTTATATGTAGCACTTAGTACTTCTCATAAGAGAAAAAACACAACTCAGAAGGACTTGGTTGGGGAAGTCAGGTTCCAGCTCTTTGCCTGCCATTCTCTTCTGCCCTTCTCCTCCTTCCTTTCTGCAGGGCTTGGTCTCACAGATGTGTTCTGGGATGCTCTGGTGGAATGGTCCTGGAGAAGCGACAGGTAAGTATGCCGTTATTTCAATAAAAAGTCTTGGTGTCGGATGCTGAGTATCCCTGTTTATCTACTGAGCAGACTCTGACCTGGAATGTAAAGGTAAAACCAGCTTAGCCTGTTAGACAGGCTGAGATGACAAGAGTAAAATTGCCTAAGAAACCAACCAGGTAACAGCTACAGATGTAAGTGAAGAAACACCTGGGAACAGGCTGGATGTAACCCCTGTGGCTTTTCATAGCAAGTGTCATGTCAGGATAACAGCCGGCGCAGGCACACAGAGATGGGCAGTCGTATCGACTTCACCTTGGGAGAGAGCACAGCTCAGTGAGGCTGGAGCAGAAATTCAAGAGACAGGGTGAAGGACAGACCCAGCGGGAGAGTGGGAAAGAATTGGTCACAACCTGATGTTACTAGGTGAGGGAAGACGAAGGCAGGAGTTGACGTGATTAAGCCAGCAAGATTTAGAGAAATTATTTAATATATAAAGATATAAATAATGAATTAATAATAAATTAATAATAATAATTAATTAATATATAAATATATAAAGACTTGTTTTTAAACTTTGTTGGAAAGTGATGCTGAAGGGTAATCTTTAAGAGGAGTAGAGGCCTTATCTGTATTGCTGAGCTGGCTTTAATGCTGATGAAAGCCTTTGGACGGGAATTACTTTGCTGCCCCAAGGAATGGCATGAAAGGAATCTCACTGGAGAGCTAGCAGGCGTGAAGCTGTTGGGACAAGATGCCAAAGGCGTTCTAGGATGGGAAATGTGTCCAAGCTTATACTCACGGTCATTTATTGCTATTTTGGCTATGTTTCCTATATGGCTTTTCTGCTTGCTCTGTGGAGATTTTTACTTTCTGAACTGAGAAAATTTCATTTTGAACTACAGAAAATTCATTAATAATGTATTGAAGTATTCTCTTTTTCAGATGACAAGAAGCTGAATAAAGAGCTACTCTGAAGTGTTGTGCGCAGCATTAGGAGAGCATGCCAAAATGACACGAACAACTCTGGGCTCCCTGGCATCGTATCTGCTGTTTTGTTGTTTTTTTTAACTGATTACAGACAGAGGTACTTCTTATGTCCTGTCTTTACTGGGCTAATGGTTAGAGCACTTGCCCATAAAAGACCTTCAAAGACTCCTCCCCATTTTACAAGGTGTATATAGGTGTAAGTTCCCAGATGACATAAAACAACTGTAACCGTAACATGAAGTAACCATAATCAGCGGGCCATTGTAGCAAAGGAGAAGCCCTGTTGGGGTCCCTTGAAGCACACTAGAAACTGTTTTGTTTCAGGAGTCTGTCCAGGATCCGGAGTTGGCATGATTCAGTTGCTGGTTCAGGAGAAAATTTTGGACACATTTTTCACAGTGTTTCTGGATCCCTTGTTTGAGGAACCTATATGCCCAGGGAACCTTAGCACCAGGTAACATTGTATGTGGAGTGCATATAGACAGGTGTTAGAGTGCCTACACATGTTGCTAGATTTAGCCCTGAATACTGCTGAGATAGCAACTGATAAAGCAGTTTATGGACTTGCAATATGGGAACTGGACTCAACTGAAGAGGCCCAAGTGTTATGTGGGTTGTATGGACACAGATCCAGCCATAGGAGGACTGTTTTTCTCCAGGGACACAACCATCCTGTGAGCTCCACCCCAGCTTTGTGGCTAAATGCCATAGTGGTTTTGATACTTAGGTCAAAGAGAGACTTTGTAAGGGTGGAGGTAGCCAGTCGGAAATTAAATCAGCCTGATTATTTACATGAGTCTGGGCCTGTCTGAATGCTTTTTGCTACTGCAATGTAGCAGCCTCTTTTTTACCATGCAATTGACTTTGATTCCTTTATTTATTCTCCTTAATAACATTCTTTGCTTTTATGGAAACCAATCACATCTGTCAGTTTAGGCTGGAAGTTGTGCTTGTGTTTTTTCTAAATTTCCAGCTCCTCTAAACATTGCATCTTTGTTGTGTGATTTATTGTGGGCTATAAAGCACAGCACTGCCTTGGAGACAGTGTGTGTAGGCTCGGCTTCATATTTTGGGAGCTGAAGGTTGAGAAGGTGGGATGTCTTGGGGCTGCAGAAGCCTAACCTTGGCCAGATTCCCTGGCCAACACGTGGGAGCAGGTGTTTGAGGTGTTGAGCTCCACGTGGCTCCCAGCCTCTTTAAGCAGCTCTACAGTCTGAGAGTCGCTGCAGGTGACGTTATCCTAAACCCCCTTTTCAGTGTGTTTTAACTTCAGCATATAAGATTGCAATAAATATCACCTTGGGAGAGCAAGTGTGATAAATTTTATCCCTGAATTTGAGCAAAGATTATAACTGTTCATGAATGTAGCTACATAAGTAAGGAAATTGTGTATGTCTGCTCCACTTTTCTAAATAGAAGCCTCTTTTTTTTCTGATTTTAAAAGCCTGGGATCCTATCAGCATTTTGGGTTTTGATCATTTTCATATCCACCTAGATTAGCTAAGATGTCAATATTGATGCTTCTGAATATATTTAGTTGTTATCAAACATGTGACCACTTGTAGATCACAGTTTCTGTCAGACCTTTTTCAACCAGTTCTTGTATAATGCGTGTTTTATCTTGCCCTTATTTTCATAGGTTGTTGTCAATGAGCTGCATTCTAAAATATGAGCAATTAGACTTCTCTGGGACACGAATAAAATCACATGAGCATAAATGGCCATCAGCTTGCTATTGCAAATGGTGATGGGGAGAGGAGTTGGTTTGGCAGATTCTGAAATCTGTGCAAAATACATGTGTCTATGCCAGAAAGGTTTGGAAAGAGCCAGTCTCTAATGGATTGTCTGAGGCATCTGTGGGCAAAGCCTAATACTTAGGTGCATCAAAATCTAGATATGAAAACTTTTGTTCATGTTCTGTATGTGCCTTTTAAGTACTTAGCCATTGAGTGCTCATTGTGGTCACTGAAGCTCTTGCTTGGAATGCAAAAGCAGTGATATAAACGCTATCAGTAGGGAAGAAAACTGCTGTTGCCAGAGGTAAAAATACAGAAGCTGTGCTGGAAACATGAGACCTGCACAGTTCGCTGAAAAAAACGGCACTTAGCAGCAGCTTGCCAAGAGTTTGTAGCCTGGAGGTAGCAAATGATAGAGATGTCCCACCGTGAACCTAAGTGAAGCTGAAAGGAGCGGTTGAGGAAAGAATAGGATACGCCGTCTTCTCAGTCTTTCCCTTTGAGCCACCTCAGGATAGTCCCTCTCTAGCATCTTAGTCTCTTAAATCCCTTTCTGAGACCCCCTAGCTCTCTGATAAACATAGGATAAGGAGCCAGGGATCCCACAGGAGCAGAACCAAGAGCCGCTCCTGTGAAGCTCTGGATTGCAAACCCTGGGCTAAGTGCCAGTCATCCCAGCTTTTTAGATGCTGGTCCCCCTCAGTGAATTCCAACATCCAAACCTATAGCAGAGTTCAAACCTAAACCCAAGCAGATGCTATTTCACACTGATACCATTGCAAAGGCCTTTCTTCTTCCTGCATTTTTTTTTTTTGTTGGAGCAGGGAGGAGAGAATGGCAGGTGACAGGGAAGTAAAGGTGGGCAGAGGATGGGAGGGAGAAGTAAGTCTATTCTCACATAATCTTGGCATAATTTAAATAATTAAAAAGTGTTTTCCAAGGTACTTTAAGGTCTTGGGGTCACTGTTTTTATGTCTTTTTTTTTTTTTTTTCCCTTCTCACAAGTATGTTGTGGACTGCAAGTTTTGCTAAAATGTTTAGATTTGCTTATGTAAAGACTTGTACTGAACTCCAAATCAAATCCTTGGTTAGGTATCCAGTCTCTGTCCCAGCACATGCTGTGATCTGGTTATTCAATCAGATGGGAAGAAATGACGTGCGGCAGCGATAGGTTACAGGCGCTCAAAGCGAGAACTGAGGGAATGAGCCTGAGCATTTTCTTGGGTGAAATGGACTTGTTTCATGCAGCTTGATTTATCATTACCTTATTCACATGAAAGTCAAATTCATTGAGTAAATTATCTTATATAGTGTGAGCATCTCTTACTTCCATTATCATAGGAGCAGGGTGTGCTAAATTGAGCAAATCAACCAAATCATTACTTAATCGTGTGCTTAATTCATTGTCATAGATTTTCCTCATGAGTATTGGTTATGTCCTTGCAAATCCATTGCTGTTGCATTTCTCTGTAACCATTATTTCCTTTTTTTTCACTATTCAGTTAATATACATTACATTAATGTCTTCAAATTTAGGTGAGCTCACAAGCAGTTAATTCACGTTACAAATAGCTTTGCGTTGTGTTATTAACATGCTTGTTTAAAGAATTTTCTAGGGAAGCTTGTATAGAATAAAGCATTTTGCAAGAGTCATGAAGAAATGGGAGAAATACAGAAGATATTTTCTACTGTATTTGTGCTGGTGCTACTGAAGAGTGAAGCACAGATCCCTACAGTGGCCGAAGTATAGTGGTCCAATGCCACCAGATTTAATCCCAAATCCTGCTTTTTTTGGTTAGGCTTTGCCCCATATACTGTTTCTCTCGTTCTCTGCTTTTCAATTCCTGCTTTCTTTTGTCCGATGTTCCTCCCTGATCGCTCTTCATAACTAATTCCCTCAACTAACCTAATAATTGACTTCAATGGGACTTGAGGACATGCTCAAGTGCTCTCCTGAAGAAGGATGCTCTAGTTAATCAGGACTGAAATTGTCTGTGAAGTAAATAACATTTATGAAGAGTTTTCTGAGTTATGAATAAATGCAAGAACAATTTGTTCATGTTCATTTTGTCACAAATTACTTTGGTCATAAATTGTTCAGGCAGCTAGATAAACCTCTCTCAGATACCTGGTGTGGAAAAGAAATAACACCACTTACATATTCATTTAGGAGCTTTTGTTGGCATCCCCCGGTGCAGTAGTTATACTCTGCAGTCCAGTGTTTGGACAGTGAAACAAAGACATAGTTTTATTTCTTTCTTGCTTTTTTTTTTTTTTTTTTTCCCCCCTGACTACATCTGTACTGGAAGTTAAACAGCAAGTCTCTGGAGTGGTTTGGGCTTCGCTTGTGTTTCTGGACACAATTTGGGAGTTCCTGATGGGAGCTTTCTCAACACGTGGTTGCCCTCAGTGGAAGGCAAGAGAAGTATATGGCATTACTCAGTTCTGTAGCAGCTGGCCTCAGCAGCAAGCAAAGGTCCTGGGCACATTTAACCTGATAGTATAGATGCACCAGACTGCAGTGGGGTACAGGAGAGTCTTTGTGTTCCTTAAATTAAAGGACTGTAATTTTACCTAGTCATTAAGCAGAAGCTGCAAAGGAGCTTTTTTGAGTTGAATTGTGAACGTATGGAGGGATGCTGCAAACGGTAGACTTTTTAAAAAGCACTTGCTCAGAAATACCCCACAGGGTGATAATAATTCTAGCTGAAGGTCAAACTTAAATACCACTAGTGGCATTGTATGCCATTAATACCTGTATTTCAAAATAAAATTACGTGTATTACTGCAATTTTGTTCTTTGTAAATGCTTTTCATTGTCTAGGAAATAACCCTAACACATTCCCCCAATTTGAGATAAAGCCATTTAGTGTTTCAGGCACCACATATAAATGATCTTGCTGGTGCCATCACATGTGAACTTCACAGCCTGTGATCACATCCAAGCAGTGGCATACAGATAAATCACCTGAGACATACACCACCTTGTTCCACCTGGACTAAGATACAGTGATAACTCCATGAATCATCAACCACATGGCCAAAGTACATGTATTCTAGATGATAAACTCTGAGTTCCTTGTAGTCTTTCAGGTCTGACAGTAGACAGGCAATCCTTCTGGCCCTTGCGTGTAGGTGGCTGATTTCACTGCCTTCTTGCAGATCACTTAAGTCCATGTCATTGTCATTAAACGTAAGGGAAGCACTGAAGTTGTCTGGAGCTGAAATGTTTCATAGAGCTTTCTTTGACCAAGAAAGATGTCATAAAAATGAAATTATCACAGGTTTTTATTTTCCTCAGTGTTAAAAAGTTGAGCTTGAAAAACAAAGACAATGAAAAATAATTCTCTAAAATGCCTAAGTTTACAAGTCAACAAAACCAAGATTTTGAAATTTTCTGTTCAGTTCTGGTAGAAAAAGGCAGATTAATAAAATAACCACCGGCTAGGGATGTGCATGCCCCATTTTAATAAACTTGATCTAATGAAAGAATTTCAAGTGAGGGGTTGCATGAGCTTGCAGACTTGCAGGTAATAGAGAAGGTGATAGAGAATGATAGCATTCCAAATGTGAGAAAAGGCAGATGACTGAATCAAGGACAAATCTTGTTTTACTTTGCTGACCATCTGCACAGGTCTGTGACCCTGTACTGCAGGGACAATAAGGCTACGTACCCTGCTTGCCCTGAAGTGCAGAGAGAGGATGGGAGAATTCAGGTAAATAGGAATGATTCCTGACCCAGGTGAAGAGCTTCAGGGTGACTAAGGGTGTTTTCTTTCTGTCTGGCAGGTAGCTCTGAATCTGACTTGTAGTCTTTGATTAAGTCAAGGAACGGAATTGTTTAAGCCAGTGTCATCTATATGTTCTTTGTTACCTGTAACGGACTGATTTTTTTTTTTTTTTTTTTTTTTTTTAAATTAAATAGTTGATTGTGCCTGGTATTGAGCATTCTGGTCCTGCCCAGCACTGAATCAAAGTTTAGGCATGTAAGCGGTGACTTTACAGAAGTATAAGCCTCATATGCTTGACTGAGTCAAAAGCTCAGATAAATGTAGGACTAAACCTGTACAAACAGTACATATTTACAGATGCCAGACTTTTGACCTGCGCAAAACTATTCAATATAATGATATTGATATTTCCAGCAACTCTATAATTAAAGACTAATTCCAGAGAAGTATCGGGCATGAATCTCCATGTTGTTTTAGGAGGAATTTGAAGTTTTGTAGATCTGGCCTTATGGATAGGCCTAAGATATAGAGTACTGCAGGTATCAATACCTGTTATTAGTAATAGAAGAGAATTTAAGTTAGGATGAGGTAAAGATTGATAAATGTAGAAAGGCATTGTGGCTAAAGAATCGCATTCTTAGATGAGGTTGGAGAAAATAATTAATCGGCTTTAATAGCAAAGAAATTGGCAATGGAGAAATAGAGTATCTTGGTAAGTCATTTTTTTAGAGAATTTAGGAACTAAAAAAATAATAAAATGTCAAGAAATGTGATACAGTATGAAAAAGTGTGACCAAAAAAGTTACCTCAGCTGGAGCAAATGTTTCCTAGTTTGAACTGAATAGCAAGCGTATCTATAACATACTGTTGCAGCACACTGAAAAATATGTTAGTTGCCATCTGGAAAGTTGCAGTGATTGCACTTTTTAAAAATTTCCTTCTAACAAGAAGCAATTTTGCAATCTCAGCTGTGGCAGAAATTATCAAGATGAAATGCTTCTTTACCTTTACTTAAATGATACATTATGCAAATTGAAAACAGCAATTTAAGGAAACAATTACATAAAGAGAACAGCTTTTCTGATCCTTGAACAGGAAATGTTAAGGGATAAAAAAAGCAAACCCTAAATGCTGTTGACTTCAAGCTATTACAGGAAAAAAGCTCGATACCTTTCTTCATTTCAGGACTTCCTGGCTCAGCAATTGCCAATAAAGACAGTCTTTGTATAACATCCCTGATGTGAGGCCTTTAAAAAGCTGAGAACAAGTAAGTAAAGTTGTACACCTGCTGAAAACTTGAAATGTGAAGATAGTCCTATTGAAAAAGTATAGGGGTAGTAAACAAGTTACTTCCAGGGCAGAACTGAAAGCAGACTCTTACCCTGACCTAAATTACTGCACCTCCTTCACATTTATCAGCTTTTATGGGATTCATGGCTCTTTGTTGATGGTGTGAAACAGCCCAGTGCTTGCTGATCCATGTCTATCAGCGGGTGTTTTTTACTAAAAATTTATTTATGTCAGCCTTTGCAACTGAGAAGGTGATTCCCTCTGTGGCTGGGGAAAACCAGGGACGTTCAGGTGACGACAATACTGTGTCCCACTTCACCAATCCATCCCCATCATGTATTTCAGCGATTTTAAGCATGCGTTCGCATCATGTTGATTTCATATGCTCTCTTGACCATCTGTATGCAGAAGGTTAGCTTTTGGCCTCCTACGTTTTGACTGGCAACTCAAACCCATGAGTTGACATTCACACAGTGAGGGAGACCTTTGACATTGGGAAAAACCTGCTAGCTGCCGTTGTATTCCAGCGCAGCGCTGACTCGGGACTTTGTGGAGTTTTTATCATTGCCTTTTCTTCTTAAAAAACCTGTCTCAGGAATGTTCTAATGCTGTTGGTCCTGCCTTGGGTATGAGTCTGGATTAGCTGATCTCTTAAGGTCCATTTTCTTGAGGAAAAATAAGGTGTATTATTTCCTTTATTCAGAAAAAAAAAAAAAATCAAGTGATATATTTTTTTTAATTGTTATTTTGATTCATATTTTTGTGACTATAGCTCCTTGTGTGACTTGGCGACTGGCAGTTTATATGCCTAGCCTTTTTCTAATTCCATTCAAACTGTGTCTGTATATTCCGTTTTCTCAGGTAAAAATAGAGAGGTTAGATCAGTTGTATGTAAACTGATCAAAATATTAATTATTTTTCTGGTATAAAATATAGTTTTTACAAAAGCTTTTCTTAAAATATGATGTTCTCAACATTGCTTTTAGTTTTTAACTGTGCTGCAGCTCAGCTCTACCTTGTTGAAGTAGTATGTGTAATGTAGTGGTGAGTGGTGAGACCAAAACCGTGTGTCACCTAGGCAATTCAAATGATGTCCTCTCTTCTTCTCAAAAGGTGCAGCTAAAAGGTCCTGCTCTTCTCATTTTGCAAGCCCTCCACCTGCACACCTTTCTGAATAAGTATTTCAGCAGCGGGGTGACGGGGGGGACGCGGTGCACGGCAGATGTGATGGCAAAGCAGCACAAGTTGCCGAGGGATTAACTGGAGCTGTGTGTGACAGTAAAAAATGAACATGAATGGTATGGATGTTTGGGGGTGGGGAATAAACCTGGACCCTGTTAGCTTAAAAAAAGACGGCTGTGATGTACTGGGGTCGTGGCTGTTAATTGTCTACTGTCAACACTACTGATATCACTGTATATTGGGGTAAGGGACAAGAAGAGGTTGAGTGCATTGGTATCATATATTCTTGTAAATATGTTTAACTGCTGCACAAATGGTAATATATTTTTAGTTGAGATGTGTTTATTATTTTAGACTATTATTATTTAGAGTTGTGTTTGTGTTTTCTTCATTTAGGGTTAGGTGCTAAATCTTAATTGTCGCTGAAAGTAGAGTTTACTAGGTAGGTAGTTGTTTGCATGTCATCACCTGTTCTTCTGGCTTCCCTCTGCCTCCTAATATTATAATTCACCGTGTCCCTGGTTGTACAGAGAGGTAGCATGGCAAGCGCTGAAAATGTGATAAAAGATCTGGTAATAGAGAACATCCTTAGATTGAATTGACATATGTCAGTTCTCTTTAAATTTTGTGAGAACAAAAGTAGGTCTGTAATTAAGATGTTCAATTTGCAGACTAAACTATGAGATACAATGAGTGAAGAAAACTGAGCTGAAGACAAGTCGAATGAAGCAGCTCAGAAATTGATGTGAAGATGACGCCTGGGATTTCCTTAAGACAAGAAAGGAAAGATCAGGAACTTGGGATCCAAAATATTGTAGAAAAGATCTCCATATCTTTTTTAAGTGAATAAACCTCTTGGAAAGGATCTTGGGAAGTAGTTAGAGTGCCTTAAAGCAGTTGAAGAAAGGCTGAAGATTTAAATGAGTGGGTAAAGAAAATTACAAGCACTCAACCTGAGTTAGACATTGAAAGGGAATTAAAACAAATAAAGGGCTTTTTGCTTAGTAAATAAGTAAATAAGTGATGCTTTACATATTGTATTAAAACAGTACGAAGACAGAAATAATAAAGGGAAATAATAGAACAATAGTAATAGAGAGTTGTACTGAAATAATAATATGCAAGTGTAGGAGTAAAGTCATAAAAACAAAATATCTACCCATTAGCAAGGATTGAAATAGCAGTCTGTTGATTAGAAGAACTTTAATTTCTGAGAGTCAAAACTTGTGGGTGATGATAATGGAGAAAGCATGATTAAGGATGCTGTGACCTCTTTGTGAAACAAGAAGCAAGCAATGTAGCTTCATGAAGGACTGTGCAAAATTGGAGGGGGGGAACTTAAGCCGTAGGTAAAAAATAAAGGAGGTGTTTGCAAGAATAGTAAAAGCACTATTAAAACCAACATAGAAAAGGTAAGAGTAATAATGAATTGGTTTGGCTGAAACTAATCAGGTGTCAAAAGGATTTACTAACTGGACAAGGGTAAGAAGGAAAGGAAATGAGAAAAGTAGGTCCATTAATTTTTAAGAAGCTAATGCGTCATAAAAAATAGCTGAGAATTCAAAATCTCTTTAAAAAAAGAAAATAAGGATGTTGAGTTCCATAAAACCAGCTCTTGATTAAAACCAGCTTTTCTCGTTTCTATGTTTCCAAGAGAAAAATCAAATGGGATTTAAAAAAAAAAAAAATCAACAAATGAGAACATGATATTTCACATTTTTAAAGTAGCTTAGAGGCTGTACCCAATAAAATGTTAGAGACATACCTATTTAGAATTGAATGGGCAGTTATCGTTGCTGGTATGTTCACCGCCTCCAACTGAGAAGCTGTGTAATTGCACTAGGATCATGTTGTACCTGAGCTACAAGCTCTGCTGGGACATGAGCTGCGCGTTGAACAGGTGATCTGTTGCTGGAAAGCTTCCCTCTGGCATGAGCGTTTCAAAGCAAGTAGCGTTCACAGTATATCTGATCCAGAGCAAATTACGTCCATTATGAAACCTGTTTGAAACGGGGTCTTTTCAAGACTTTGGTTGAGGAATGGCTGACTTTGGCATCCCCTTGAGACTTGGGTGGGAGCTAGATGCTGAGCTACGCAGCCAGAAGCAGACATGCAGAAGAGTAGAAGGCTGCCACGGAGGATTTTGGGTGGTGTCAAAGGGATCTGAGCACCTCCAGGTTTTGAGGGTTGCTGAACGCAGTTATGTTGGGAAAAATTGGGTTTGCTAAATCCTGCTGTGGGGCCTGCCTACCTCTTCTTTAGTACACCTAAGCTTTAGCTCAGGTCAGTAATTTCCAACACATCAAGAGCTGTTTACCTGAGTTTGTAGCGTTCACTTAAAAACGAATGAACAACTTGATTCATTGCAAGCTCTTTCAGCAGACTTCATTTCATTAGTGGGGGATGTCTGACAAGAGATCCGATAGACGCTGGAGCCAGAAGGAACATAATCAACTTAATACCAATGTGTGCCATGTAGCCGTAACTTCAGGGACCCTGTCTCGGTCATGTTTGGTAAGGTAGACATGAAAAGACAGACTTTGGCCCGAAGACCTTACAAGCTTTTCACTATTTATTTGTTTTTATGTTATTTAGCTTTTCTACATTCTTCTGTAAGCTATTCTGCATGCTTAATTTTCATTACTGTGCAGTAATTTTCCCTTCTGCAGTGCCAGTCCTTCCTCTTTCAGCGTGTGTCTCTAGTGCTCTCGTCAGCCTGTTTGCTCTGTCTTCCCCGTGCTGTGTCCCCCCCCCCGCCATAGTCTAGTTAGATGTAAACTGATCGTAGAAATCTTTATGTTTCTTTTTTCGAAGCACCTCAGCACAGTTCTTCACTACGTCTTTCTGCCTGACAATTACGTTCATGGCTTTGTCATCCCAGTCAGTGGCAAGAACTAGCAACGTCCTGGCATCCTTTTTGAACGCGTGCACGGGATAGCTTGTGCTGAATGCTGTTCTGTCATGATGTTCAAAGCAAACATCTACTGCAATGCAGCTGTTTGAGCTCTGCCTGCATTTGGTACTATTTTTGTTTGCAGTTCAATACATTTTCTTAAACCTCTTTTTGTAAACTCGGATACATGCTGCAAGCTGATAGCTATTCAGAGAAAAGCATAATCCCTAGGAGCTGCCTGCCTTGGCAAATGTGCATATGCTTTTCAGTGTGTCAACAGGCAGTTGTTCAAGTAGTGTTTGCTCCCTTAGTTTATATTAGCCTGGCCCAACACTTGAATAATTTTTTTCATTTGCCTTCACTTAAGGAGATTGGATGAACGTCCAGAATGGTGAATTTGACAACTGTGGATCCATGCAGTCCCAGCTCAGATGACTTAGTTATTCAACCTTTTACGCTCTATTAGGGTTATATTAGAATACTAATATTTCAGGACCAGGATCATGTAATTGATATTACTCACATGAGCAGTCCCATGTTCTCTAAAAAACCAGGTGTTGACATTCTGGAGACAGTCTTTTGCTTATCTTCATTCGCTCTTATTTCCTATTCCCCTGCCACAGTGCATTCCTACCTTGGTAAAACAGCTTACCTCCCCATCCTCAGGAGAAAAGCTACTGCTCTGCTGTTTTTCCCAATCAAGATAATTTCAAATTAAAGGATCTTGCTATATGCACGCTCCGGGCCTCATCTATAATCATCCTTCAGATCTGCAGTTTATTCTGTAATTAACTTGTAACTACATAGCTCATGCAGTGTACAAGTAGTTCAGTTCTTTATGTGAAATGGTCTGCTGATTTGAGAATGGTTTAAAATATTTTTCTTTGGGAATATTTTTTATTTTTTCGTTACAGTAGTGAGAGAAGCGGAAGGTGCTTTTCATGTCTTAGCCAAGTTGTAAACACTGGAAGATTACAGTTCTCCACCTCTTTCCAAGAAAGACCTGCTACAATAGATCTTTTTGTATCATGTCTGGAAATCTTCTTCGGAAGCAAAGCAGCGGTTAGAGTGCTTAAAATACTTTGATAATGTGCTTATAAATACCTCCTGCAGTCTGGCATGGAATGATTACACATTTGATATATGGACTTACTCCATTCAGGTATCTATTAGTGATGGGGGCTATCATTTAAATCTTTGACAGCATCGGTACTAACATAGATATTGCGGTTTAACCAAGTATTGTAGTACTAGCATGCCTTTTTTGACTTTTGGGGGGTTTTAGGAGGCTGTGGGTCTTCCCTCCCTCCCTACTACAGTAATGTCTCATCTGCAGCTGGTGACAAGTTGTAGGAGCTAAGACTTCACCTCAAGATGCAGCGCCAAGGCCCTGGCACGCTTCATCCTTTCCCTCCACACTAAGTTATATTTTCTTCTACTTATTACAGCCATTTCCTCCACCCAGTCCCCTTTGGGGTCAGCCATGCACAGGGCGCTCTGCTGCGTTTTGCTGGGGAGAGCATGGGGAAGCTGCAGATCATGAGAGGGGAAAATGTGAGCAACTCACAAAGTGCAGCGGTCCTTTGACGTACAACGCAGGCAGAACATCCTGCTGGCCAACATGAAGAAGCCCAGGTGATGGGACACAGCTCACAGGTTTGAAAGGCTTCCTCTTCAAGAAGAGCTTGGAGAAGGAAGAGAGGTTTAGGGTTTTCATTTTAGAGGAGATTATTTTTTTTTTGAGGGGGGAAGAGGGATGAATAAAAGCAAAGGAGAGTGTTTCTCTTCAAGAGTCTGGAGTGCCTTGTACTCCCACCTAAAGAAGGGCAAATTATTTTCTTGTGTTGACTTTAACTAAATGGAGTTGATCTGATCCCTTGCTTTTGGTGAAAAGTGAGACAGTTAGGGATTTTAAAATTAAAGTAGTTGTGGTACTCACTGGGCTGACTGGAAGGAGGCATGGACAATACATCCCTACTGCCATCCCCTTTCTTTTCTGGCTGTTACCACAGGCCACGCATGTGGCATTATCCCACTGGTGGGAAGAAATGTCGAGGAAGGAAAGTGGAGGTAGGACCTGGGCCAGGAGCCCCAGATAACCCAAGCCTGATCTCATGGAGAGCATCTCTGCCAGAAGTATCTCTGCCTGACAACTCTGAAGTAACACTACTATGATAGTAGCGTGCCACCTCTCTCTTGAGCATGGCTATTTTGATAGATTTGACTGTGTTTGCAAAGCTCTCGTATCTTAAAGAGCACAAACATCTAGTTTGTCTCTTTGTTTTTCCCTTAGTATTCACAGTTTGCTCTGGGCACTTGCAGCGTTTAGGAAGAATATCAGGCTGATTTGTTGCCTGCAAGAGAGTCTAATTAAAACGAGAGAGCAGGATGGGAACTGATGACACACAGTGCAGCTGAGCTGCTCCCAAAGCTGAACATGGCAGCTGCGGTTTTTGTCATTTGCAAAGCCTCAGCCAACACGTTGGCCCACAGAGTTAAAATAAATGTCTAATTACGTTGTTTAATTATTTCGGTTCCAAATTCATGCTTGCAAAGTATTGCAAAAGATGGGAGAGAAACACTGAGAGCGCCATGGTCATGACTGTGGCCTGCCACTAAATCAGAAGTCACAGAAGTCGCTTTTTCTTAGTCAGGTTCTTGCCTTCCCCCTGCCAGGTAGTCAGGCTGCAGATGAAGGTGGGGGTGTGCTTGAACCAGTCTCCAGCCCTCTCCCCTCCCCTGCCACTCAGCACTGTCTCACAGGACTGTTTTTCAGCACGACGTTAATTAGCTGCTGAGCAGTGAGATACTGCAAATGCTAAAAGACAGGAAAAGACTTCAAAGATGTTTACCATTTTCTTTTTTTTAAAATATCATATCGTGAAAGTGATAAAAGAAGTATCTAATCACTGCTGCCCGGATCCAGCAATTTGTTATGTGCAGGGAGATGTCGCTCCAGGTTATTCTGAGGTGAGGAGGTTATGGCTTGCTTCTTTGCTTTCCATGGAGTAGTTATTCAGTGGGCCAAGGAGAGGGAGCAAATGTGGATTGCCTTGTTAGGCCTGGTGGCTAAACGTAGGGACTAGTGTGCCAGGTAGAGGAAAATTGCTGCAGCAAGAGGGACTGAGATCCCCACATCAGAGCAGCCTCTTGGGAGGTGAAGTGTGTTAGGTCTAAGTCCAGTTTGGGGCATGAGGGGCAAGTGGAGACCTTTTCACTCACAGCTTAAGTAAATGCACTTGATTAAAGTGATGAGGACAATTAGGTGCTTAAAAGTCTCTGTAGTTTTAGCCCATATCCACAAAATTATTTGCCAGTAAAGAGATTAATGCTATCTAGATTAATGTGTCCATTCTGTTTGAACAAAGGTTGTATATCAGTTAAGCTGTTTGTGAATCAACTGTTCATCTAAATTATCTTTACCAAGAGCACTGGAGATGAGGTGACTTTCCCCACATGAATGGTTCCCACTGATTGTGCATATTTACTTAAGTGGTGGCCCACTACAGCTGTAATGTGTTATTCTTAATTTGCCTTTCTTCAAATAGCTCAATAGCAGATGAATGTTGAATACATTGTCAACAAGTAGGAAAAAAGTATTTAAGACAGACTTCTGATTTTCATCTAAGTCTACTTGTCTTTTGTTTTCCTGATGATAAAAGTCTTCCTTTCCACAGTCAGGGAAATTCTGCACAACGTGAATGAAAATTATTAAATAATCAGTGCCTCATTTACTATTAATTTGTATGATGAAGGAGACATCCGCACTGTGCAGGGAATGCTTAGAGTCAACAGTTTGCAGTTATCAAACTCATGATTAATGCACAAAGAAATTGTGACTGCAGGTGATAAACTTGGTGAGCTCTCTTGAGAACATTGTTTTGTTCTTCCACAAACTGAATCTCACATTTCTTATATCTATACTGGGACCTTCTCCATTTCTACGTAGCAGTAATAAGAGGGGAAAATGAAACCTAGAGCACCGAGAAGCCAGGCCTATTCAGAATCCAAAGTTTTGGCTTCTTTTTAATGATGCACATTTTTAACTCCAAAGGGATTTACTCTAATCACAGTCGTTAATTATTGCAAAGAGAAATTGGCTGAAGAGGGGAAAAAGAATTGTCCCCGGAGTTTAGTGTCAGTTTGCTGCTGATCTCTCTTCAGCTAACGTGATATTGGTCCTACAAACGATGACTGCACGCCGCAGTCGGCTGGAAAGCCAATTGATTTCTTAATACTTCTTTTGGAGCATGTGGTCAGTCAGCTGTACTCTCCTTTTTCCAATCAAGGCTTTCTGATTTTAATTCTCTGTTTCTTCCTCAAACGGATGCTTTTTGTAATTAGAGCATTACAAAAAGACTTTCTGGAAAGCGTACATAGAAGAAACAGCAGGTTTCAATTTCTTTTGTTCTAGTCTGATCCTGTGGGGGGGTTTAATGTGATGGTTACATAGAAATCTCGGTGCCCATCTGAGAATGGTAAGAATTTAAATGAGTGATTTTTATTTCTCTTCACCTGGAGATAGCATAAATTAGAATATGATAAAATGCACAAATTAGAGCAAAATGAAATTACACTTTTTCAGCTGCCCTTGGGTCTCTAAACCTTGCTGGTCCCTTTCCTTGTCTGTTTCTTTTTTTTTTTTTTGCACATGCACACCTGTGAGTAGTATTTTATTCTCACATGTATTTCAGGATTTATTCGGGTCTATTTGTTTAAATGGTGCAATCCATAAATGCATAGATTGTCACTAGTCTTTATCCAGATACCAGCCACAGTTCCTTTTTATCTTGGACATTTTTTTCATATAATCTGAAGTAAATCTAAAATGGTATTTTATTTTCTGCACCTTTTTGTATTAATTTTCAACAAAAGGAGCGAAAACAACTCCTAGATTTTGTGGCAAGGGCAGAATCAATGAAATTACTCAGATACAGAAGTATATTAAAATATACCATGATAGCTCCTGCTCACTGAAATCCCTGATCTGATCCTCAGTTCATAAACAGTTGAAGGGGACCAAAAAAATGTTAACTGTACCTTTCCGAATGTGAATTTCAGGCATGCAGAGGAAGGTCATGATCAATACACCGCATGCTGGTCCTCTGCTGGTGAGACCACTTCCTACCTCTGTTGGTGAGAATGCACTTTCTTACTTTTCAAAGCTTGAGCTTACCCCGGCACACTGGGGAGGAAGGACCAGAGGCAACATGAGGCTGGGGTAGTAGGATGTGATGTTGTGATGCATAATTACTGCTAAAAAGACAGTGTTTACCAGGTTGCAGCTCATCTTGCTGCTCTATGAAGGCATGCTGCTTATCAGATGCAATAAGCATGAGGCCACTAGACCTGAGATTTCATTCTGCCACAGGGCTCAGAAAGGTAACCCAATGACCGCTTCCCAATGACAGCAATCTGCTTTCAGCCTCGAATGTTTATGCAAGGGAGGACTACATTTAAGCTCACACAGTGCATATATTGACAAAATACTTCAAGGGTTGTCGGGCATTGGAACAGGCTGCCCAGGGAGGTGGTGGAGTCCCCATCTCTGGAGGTATTCAAAAGACGTTTAGACGAGGCCCTTAAGGGATATGATTTAGTGGGGGACTTGGTAGTGATAGGTTAATGGTTGGACCCGATGATCTTGGAGGTCTCTTCCAACCAGAACAATTCTATGATTCTATGATTCTATGATTCATGTCAGCATTAAATTTTTAAGCTGAGAATTATCCTGGATTTTCAAACACCTTGTTAAGCAGTGGATATATTTGCATTCTTGCAATTCTAGAGGAGTGCAACTTTGACAGCGTGGCAATGGAGCATCCTGCAAGCATCAAAAACAGCAATGGGTGAGATTTTCAAGGCAAGTACACAATTAAGCTAGCAAAGGGCACATTGAAAGCTGTTATCATAAGGACAGCTTTCTACATCACAATCCATACTTGAAAACGGCGTGGATCATTTTTTCTTTTGAAGAGGCTGCAGTAAAGTGGGAATGGAGAAGGAAAGAAAAAAAGAGAATGTAGTATATGCCGGCTTCTTTTATGCCAGGCTGTTAATGCCTGTTGCCCTTAATACAGCTTTTCTGCTGTTAAAATAAAATTTAAAAAGTCCTTCTCCTACTTTTCAGTGAAGAATTTAAAAGACTGAAATGGAGACTTCTGAGTTCTTGCAAGATCTTGTTATCCAGAGCATCTCTGGAAGAGTCTGGTACTTCAGTGAAACCTTAAGGTACTGCACATCATTTCCATTCCAGTTTTCAGGATTCCCCTCACAGGGATGGTCACTGGCTCTCCTGGCTCAGCATGCCATCCAGTTGCTGACTCTGTTTCAACTTTTAGTGTGTATTTACACAGATTAATCAAGTGCTCTGCGAATGAAATGCTCAACTAAAATCCAGGCAAGAGGCTGCTATTGGTGGATGCAGTATTTCTCCTTGAAATCAGTTGCCCTCTTCAAAGAGAAATTGCCACAGATCTCCCATCTTCTAGGTGCTTTATTCATCCACAGAGGTGGGTGCACCAATCTCAACTTTAACTTTCAACTTACACTCATATGAGAGTGGCTTTAGTTATTTCTGTCTTAAGTTTCTGAACTAAAGCAAAAATGTTCATGAGTACTAGTGTGGCAGCTGCAAGATGTGCAGTGGGTCACTGTGAAGGCTGGGTAACTTCACAGTGGGGACGCCGGTACCTGCTTGGGTCTAGATACAATAGGGACTTACTTGCCTAGAAATTAGACTTTGCAGCACCTAGCTTGACCCTAGAAACCAGGAAGAGCTCTTAAAGAGATCAATTCACTTGGATAAATCATAATCTGGGTATAGCAGCAGACTTTAGAAATGTCACTACCTTGATTTTTATCTCATTTTAATGGTAGCCAGACTTAGATGCATGAAATTTTGGATGAAATTTCAGTGTAATTAGTAATACCCCCTATAAATTTTCTAAATACATGGCTGAGTGAAATTCTAACTAAATATTTTCATTTTTTTTTTTTTTCCAGAATTAGATGCCCTTGGATATTTTTACTTAGAAATATTTCTCATTCATCAGTACTCAGTAAAGCCATGACCAAGGTGCACGGTGTAGCTTTGAACAGCCTATTTAGCAAGTTTTCTGTTTCAAGGTTCAGAGCATTAAAATTACGGATGACCTGTCTAAAATTATACATAAGCCTTCTGCAGAATGCTTGCCTTTATGAACTCCTCCTAGTTTATGTTTCTTTAAGGTTATTTGTTATTTAAAACATAGCTTGTCTCATTTTATTTAGATGCTCGAATTGCATGTTACAGTAGCAGTAACACACTCCAGGTAATTCATTTCCAGTTGAGCTTCACTCTGCTTGAGTGCTTAAAAAGCCATTTGGCTTTCTGTCTTGTACCTTTTAATGCCCCCCGCAGTCTGCAATAACTGTTCAAGAAATTCACTGCTTGTCATGGCCTATTGCTTTAATTTAAAAAGCTAAATTTGGAGACTCCACATGCTCTGCTTTCAGTTTTTCCAGCGTAAAGCTGTCCTACCAAGGGAAATTGGCAGTGGACTTCGCCATCCCTGAAAAAAACTCAGCATTAATATAGTGGGAACAGAGTAGAAAAATACTTTGGCTGTGTCATACTTGGTGAAATGTAGTGTAGATATAAATTTGAAACCTGCCAAGGCTTCTAAAAAATCCCAGCTGTCTTAAGGCAATCTCTACCTTAGGGGACTGAATGCACCATGGAGACCCTGAGGTGGCATGTGATGTGACAGCACCATGCAGAGATACTCACACGATTCCGGAGGCACTACAGGGACATCAGGAAAGCAGCATGCCTGTGGCAACGCAGTCACTGCCTGTATTTCTCCCTGTCTTTGAGTGTCTGGCTTGTGCTGCATGATACTCCTGGCTCTTGGGGATAGCTTTTGCGGAGACATATCCAATGGCTGCGATGTAAACACAGCAATTCAAGAGCATCCTAAGTCTCACCATAGCATTTTGCCTTCAGGACAGCCCCCAAATCCCTTTTTGCTTGGCTAGATTTGCTCATGTGGTACCTAAAATCCTGGGGAGAATGACAGTCAATAAAGTGTCCCATCCAGCAGTGGGCATGGAAGGTCTCATTTCTCCTATTTATCTAAGCCTTTACCTTATCCAGCATCAGAAAGGAATATACTGAAGTCAAGAGCTGATCCATACTACAGAGGAAAGCCGATTGGTAAAAAAAGCACGTAACAACCAAGGGTGGAAACCGTTGATATCTAAAGGGTGGTAAGCAAGTCAATAAGAGCTCCCCCCACAACCCCAGCACTGTGAACTGACTCTAGACAGCACAGATCAGTGAGGTGCTGAATCTAGATTATCACACTTGTGACTCTGTGTGCTTTATCACTGCTTAGTCTTGGCAGATCAGCTTCCGATCCATTTAAAGGGAGATTTCCTTCACAGTATCCTCCCAAGTACAATCTGGGCATAAGTTTATGTACGAACCCCCAAATCTGGGCATTTTTAGGGTTCACCTAATGGATAGGATGGGGTCCCTTGTCATAACATGATAGAAGCCTGTTTCTGGGAAAAGAAGTCGCTTTGCTTGTAAAGGTTCAGTCATGCCCTTGGGATGAGGGAAGTCTAGGTTAAACACTTTCAGCAGATCTGTCCTGTCCCAGGGGAATGCCCTCCAGTGTCACAGAGCATTGGGCAAGACGTCACCTCTGTTCGAGCTGTCCCATTGTGTAGGCACAAGTTACAGGTTTATGGATGCCAGAGAAAAAAGAAGGGTATA
Source organism: Phoenicopterus ruber ruber (assembly GCA_009819775.1). Classification (NCBI taxonomy): domain Eukaryota; kingdom Metazoa; phylum Chordata; class Aves; order Phoenicopteriformes; family Phoenicopteridae; genus Phoenicopterus; species Phoenicopterus ruber. The sequence goes on along the minus strand of CM020218.1, from coordinate 29,112,121 downwards.
GTTTGGCTTTTGGTATATCTACTTAGTGTTTTGCAAGTAGAAGCAAGCTGGCTCTCTCCAGGCTTCAAGCTGGCTTAGTCTTGGCAGCTCTAAGCCAAAGCTGTGTAGCTCCAGATAGCACATTGCTAACCCTAGGCTAATCAGTAATCTGAAAGGCAGGATTTATTAGGTTGGTCCCACTGCCACTTTAACGCAAGTAGACAATATCCAACCCACTGACAGAGCAGGCAGGCACGCTGCTTGAGAATAAGGGCACCCAGCTTTGAGGTGCCTGGAGAAAGCCTTGGGTTCCAGTCAGCAACCTCCAGCTTATTTCTGAGTTTGTAGCTGTTCTCCTTCATCTATGTCACACAAATCATACCGAGTTTGGATTGATCACAGTATGATCAAAGCCACGCTGTGACAATAAGCAATTTGAGCTTCCCTTTTTGCTGTTCATGGTGAGACCACTACTGAGCTTTTGAGTATTTATAGCTTTATAACGTAGTTACTTATCTCCAGGTCACATCGCATGCTGTATATTGACTGCAAATTGATATTTTGCTCATTGTGTAACCCTGACTTTTAAAAATAAAGCTATTGCAGAATTATATTGAAAGGACTTGTCTTTTCACTTAGAGGTAGCTCATACACTATATCACTTTTTTTCTCTTTTGTGATCAGTTTACCATGTAAAGCTGTTACATATTTAGTGGGCATTTTAATTTGCAGATTTTTTTTTTCTTTTTAGACTCAGACACTTTTGTAAAACAGTGGAAATCTTAATATGGAAAAGATTAATATGTGCTTTTCTTTTCAGATGGTCTGAGCATTAACATTCCATAAATAGCCCAATTTTCCCTCTGAGTTGATAAGTAGTCAAATACTTCCACTAAGGACATTTTTACTTTATCATCCAGAATGTGAGCAAATTTAAATTTAACTGGCAATTATTGGTGGTGAACGGAAGTTAAATATATGAGTGTTTTTCTAATTTAGTTTGGTTAATCTCATCTTCAGTGCTACTAAGTAATTGCTTGAGACAATCAAGACAAAAGTCTCATGACAGGCTCATTGGCTCGGATATCGCTGTGGTATACAAATTTATGCTGTGTCAGCATCACCCACCAAGAACCAAGAAGAGATTCCAGCCTCTGATCTCAAGAACTTTAAAATGCTTTTTATTTGCATTAAGGAACTCTAAGAAATATAAAAATGCAAATTCAACCTCACTGTGGAATTTCTGTGTTCAGCAGCTGAAATGTCACCATGTGACATCTCCCCCCAAATCATATGTAATTCCAGACATGCACATTCCCCATGAGGCTATACCTCATTTATGTTAGTTACATAGACTGAAGGCTCAGGATCTATGCAACCACTGAAACCATCCTCTGATCTGCAGTTCTTTTGCTGACATTGCTTTTTTATTCTGATGCTACTAATGTAGCAAGCTCCAGGATTCAGGAGACCTGCTTCTGCAGTTCCAAGGAAGGTACTTATGGACCCAAACCTTGAAGTTCAAAAAGTGGCAATGGATAAGAGTGGAGTCCCTACCAGCTGGTATTCTAGGCATGCCACAGATAACTACAAATAAAAGCAGGACTAATAAATCCAGTGGAATTCATCCTACGTTGTGCCAGGCTATGCAAACATAAAGCTTCTTTCTCTATAGCTGTACTCACTGGATAAAAAGACACCATTTGGGTGGTCCAGCTGATTATAATAACTTTTCAGAGCTTTAATAAGCAAATTAAAACAAATGGTTGGCCCTCCTAGTTCTGTTAGATTCTTGAATGCATTTAGGTGTACGAAGAGATTGGTAGCACTGCTCTGAGACAGTGGTCAGACTTCATCTTGGGGAATGAACATCTGATTTTGGTCACTTTGAGAAAAGATGAATTTGAAGCATAACTGATGCAGAGTAAGACTACTAGTGTAGTTGGGGGCCTAGGAGCCATTTTAATGACAGAAGCTCTGCTGGTGTGGCCCTGCCAGATTAAAGCTGAAAGATGACAGCTATCTGATAATTTAATCAGTATCTCATACATTGGAGATTCAATACCAGGTGAAGGAGAAGGTAAGTGACTGATGATTCTTTCCATTCACTTTATCCCAAGTTTGATAACTTTTCATTCTTTTTTCGTAATTCCAATTCAATGACTGTTCCTAAGGTCACTGTACGTGGAAGCCAAAAGGTAGAGAGTAGCTTTCTTTAAACTTACCTGAATTCAACAAAAGCAGACAAACAGCCAGTAAATAATAGTATTATTTATTTACTTATTCCTTGAAATATATAGAGCGGGTTTCTTTCTCCATTGCATGTGAAAAAAGTCAAATGGATTTTAAACATTATTACATTACAGTTTGTTGCTTACACTAGGCGTACTAATTTATACTCACATTGAGCAGATGCAAAAGGTACAGAAGACTACCTGTGAAAAGCCAAGTGTCTATACTTTCTTATTCCAGAGAAGCAATACCTTAATCTCCTTTTAAATAATTTGCACCTAGGGAAAGTAACACTCCTCTAAACATCAGATTATAAGTAAAAATCTGTTCTTTTCTATACTTGATAAATATGTTTTTCAGACTGAAATAATGAGACTATCAGGAAATTGGTCATTTATTGCTCCTGTGACTCCGAGCTAATTAAAGTTAGTCAAAGAAGCTGTAATGGGCAGTCTTAGAGTTCCTTCTGTGTTTTTGAAATGTACACTTCCCTCAAATCTCTTTTCATACAATTTTACAGTAGTATATAATTAAAATTTATGTGTTTAATTTAGTTAAAATATACAGTCATGTTATATTGCTCAGAAGCATACAGGACTGATCCTGATGGATGGATGCTGTAGATGCAGATCTACATTCCTAGCTAGATGTGTTTCTTCTCCAAGTTTTGCTGCTGCACCTTCATTCTGAGCACTTGACTTTCTTCCTGAGAAAATACCATTCATGGCTTCCTGAGAATCTGAATGAAATGAGTCAGGGTTTTGTCAGGAGGATTAAGATGAGATCTAGAGAGGCATCCACATCAAAAATAGCGATGTAGAATATCCCTGCTCTGGCAGCCACCTAAGCCAGGACAGCTCCAAAACTCATGCAGCTGAGTAACTAGGTCACAAATTTTTTATCTTAGTTTGCCTTTATAGGGGAATTCAGAGGCTTCCTTGTTTAAACAAAAGCTACCCCACTGATCTGAGCTTCACTGTGCTCTACATGTGAGGTAGAGCAGAGTTTAACCTCTGCCAGTCTCTGGAGGTGACTATGACCTTAGTTTAAACCCTTCTCCAGAGGATGCAGATTTTCTTACCTAAAGTAATTTCTTGCCTAGAATCTCCAAATTTTAAGAAAGATGCACAATTGGAAGGTGATGGAATTTCTATCTATCTCAGCTATGCTTCTTCTTAAGGCAATGAAGGTCACCTCTAAATCCTTTAGCCAAGCCTTCTGAGATGCGTAGGGGCGAATGTTATTTGTCTTAACATAAACCACCAGAAAATTCACTTTCAGCATTGTGTTTGAATAGTGAGATGGTGTACATCTAGTGTATCGGTCTAAGCAGACACTCCAGCTGTGGTCCAATGTAAGAAATGATCTGAGGAGAGAATATCTATGGTCATTTAGATTGACAGTCTGGCAGTGACCAAGCAATTTCCTTACAGCAGGAGCTGTCTTTCCGAAGACTGCTAATGGTAAAGGAAAACATCTTCTTTAATTACTATTTAAGTGTAAGGACTCTTTAAACTAATTAATTAAATTTAAAAGACAGTTTGGAGAGTTGATAGACCTTTATGTAAAAGATAAGCTTGTTTGCACTCATTTGAAACAGAACTTTAATTGATATTAAACCCTGATGAAAGTAAAAGGATATTTCACAAAAAGGACCCATGAAGGAAAAAGTAAGCTTTGAAGATGCTGTAAAAATTTCTCTGCTATAAAAATAAAGCCATTTAGAAAAATACTGCATATGTATGAAGCCAACTACATATTCACAAGCTCAGGCTGAACTAAGAGCATTGTGTGAAGGTGCTGAGTCAATAAAGGAATGACAGCAGCTAATTTCAAGTCCAGCCAAGCATGAAAGAGTTTCATGTTTTGTTTTGTTTGTCTTTTTTTTTCCTCTTTTCAGAGCTGTTGAAAGGGTAAAGTTATGAAGCCATCTTTATTATACCAGCAGCTCCTTACTACCCCTGTCTCAGTTTTATAATATTGTGCATAGCCTCTTGCTATATGCAAGACTGCCAAAAATAAGGGGCATAAGAAGCTACAATATAGCTTAATAGCTGCCCGGCTTATCGCTGTCTTGCACAATACTGACATCACAGAACATGACCTCACAGAGCACCTAGATGGCAATAACCTCAAAACCAATAAAATACTTCTGATAAACTCTAAGGTACCACTTCTACTGGCTTTGTATAAAGATGTATATGTCTATGCAAAAAAAAAACCCACAAAAAACAACTACACAAACAACCCCATAGTAAGTTTTAAATCCAAATTCCTTCTCATGGATTTTTTTTCCTTTTTATGCTGAGGAAGGGGAAGTTAACCAATACAGTGGAATTTATGAAGTTTTGCTAATATTGATATAGCTTTTTCTAGCAAAACTAAATACTCCAGCAAATATTAGGCAGTGCTAGCGAGGATTTTGGTTTTGAATACAAAACTCAGCCTTCTCATTTAGCAAATAGTGACTATATTCAGTTGTGTACCCAGTACCATTCCCATTTTTGTAACACTGTCTAGCACATTACAGGAGTGGAGACTTCCTTCTCCCTCCCCTTTTCAAAACTATTGTCTTCTGTCTAGTTTTGGAAATGGAACTTATGTTGGGAGACTAAGAACTCCCCCCCCATCCTGCACTTGCTCATGCTCATCCCTGTTTGACTTCAGGGTAGGGATTCCGTTACCTGCACATAAGTGCCTACAACCATTTTAGATGTTTTAAACACCCCTTTGGCCCCTGGGTTGCCTCTTCTTCAAAACAGTGGGGCTACATGGTAAATCCTAGACCATATCTACCAGCCCTGTTCAGATGTTTACCTGGACTTTATTAAAGCCTTTGACACTGTTTCCCACAGCATCCTCCTGGAGAAAATGCCTGCTTATGGCTTGGATGCGCGTACTCTTCCCTGGGTAAAAAACTGGCTGGATGGCCGGGCCCAAAGAGTTGTGGTGAATGGAGTTAAATCCAGTTGGCGGCCGGTCACAAGTGGGGTTCCCCAGGGCTCAATATTGGGGCCAGTTCTGTTTAACATCTTTACCAATGGTCTGGACAAGAGGATCGAGTGCACCTTCAGTAAGTTTGCAGATGACACCAAGTTGGGAAGGAGTGTTGGTCTGCTGGAGGGCAGGAAGGCTCTACAGGGGGATCTGGACAGGCTGGATTGACGGGCCAAGGCCAATTGTATGAGGTTCAACAAGGCCAAGTGCCAGGTCCCGCACTTGGGTCACAACAACCCCAGGCAACGCTACAGGCTTGGGGGGGAGTGGCTGGAAAGCTGCCTGGCGGAAAAGGACCTGGAGGTGTTGGTCGACAGCCAGCTGAATATGAGCCAGCAGTGTGCCCAGGTGGCCAAGAAGGCCAATGGCTTCCTGGCTTGTATCAGAAATAGTGTGGCCAACAGGAGTGGGGAAGTGATTGTCCCCCTGTACTCGGCACTGGTGAGGCCGCACCTCAAATATTGTGTTCAGTTTTGGGCCCCTCACTCCAAGAAAGACATTGAGGTGCTGGAGTGTGTCCAGAGAAGGGCAACGAAGCTGGTGGAGGGTCTAGAGCACAAGTCTTAGGAGGGGTGTCTGGGGTAGCTGGAGTTGTTTAGTCTGGAGAAAAGGAGGCTCAGGGGAGACCATATTGCGCTCTACAACTACCTGAAAGGAGATTGTAGCAAGGTGGGTGTCAGTCTCTTCTCCCAAGTAACAAGCAATAGCACAAGAGGAAACAACATCAACTTATGCCAGAGGCGGTTTAGACTAGATATTAGGAAAAATTTCTTCACTGAAAAGGTTGTCAAGCACTGGAGTAGGCTACCCAGGGAAGTGGTTGAGTGATTGAGCCCTAGAGGTATGTGTAGATGTGGAGCTTAGGAACATGGTTTAGTGGTGAACTTGGCAGTGTCAGGTTTGCAGTTGGACTCGATGATCTTAAGGGTCTTTTCTAACCTAAATGATTGTATGATTCTATGATTCTATGTCTCAGCTACTGTGGCTTGCACTTCTCTTTCTTAATGGATGTATCATCTTGGAGAAAGTCACTTTATCATAAGAGTCTCAGTTTTTAGTTGCCCTCCATGTTTGAAATATCTAGTGAGTAAATGACAAATTGAGAAGGAACGTTAAATGCTTGTTTCTGTGCTGGGGCCTGCTTGCACTGTGGGAGCTGCTCCACAGTGCAGCTGCCTTGGTGGGTGCTGGCTGGGCTTGCTTACCTCGAAGCTCCTGAGACGTGACTCTTTGCTATTTGCAAGGCAAGTGAAGATACCCAGGGGGTATGTTCTAGCCAAATCCACTTTCACTCTGCTTTATTGTTAGTAGCATTTTATTACTTACATATTTTAGCTGGTTTGTTATTTCAATTTGAATACAAAGTGTTTCATTTCAAGAAGTTGTTGTCTGTTGACTTTTGCTGAGATAATTGTCTCCTTTTTTTTGTTTGGTATTGCTGAGATTATAGATTTTTAAATAGATCAGGTTTATCAGTGCCATATGATTTCCTGATAAACTGTCCTACCCTGAGGCAGGATGCCCCTTCCTTCTGGCCACTGGGTATGGGAATAAGGTGAGAAGAATCACCTGGTTTTAATGGGGATGGCCATAACTGGAACAAAGCCTGTTCCTGTTGATTTCTGCTGTACAGGATGTTTTAGGGTAGTAACCGTTCCCATTTTCCTCCACGAGAAACAGGTGTTTGCTGATGAAGAAGCGTGTCAGGAGAAAGGGGACCTGCGACTTGATTCTCCATTACTTCGTACTTCACTAACGCCCAGGCTGAGAATTTGCAGATATGGAAGGCACCTGATTTTTTCAAAAGTTACTGCTCTTATTATGAGCTAACAGTGATGCTACCGGCTTTTGTTAACTGCCCCGCTGTGGAAGTCACTGTCCCTGTGGGTAGGAGAGGCACAGAGGAGGAGGTCAGCCTGTCCCTCAGCAGCTCAGACCCTTGACCCGCTGGCAGAGGAGTGGGAACGCTGGTGTTTGAAATGGATGACCTTAGCTGTGGTGGTTAGCTGTGCTAATGATCCTTTCAGCAGGGCAGGAAAGAAGGAAAAGGGTCTGCATGTACCTGTGATTTGTGTTCATCTGCTAGGCTGTTAGCGGGGCCGTTTGAGGTGTGAGCAGTTTTTACTGTTCCCACCAGCCTTCCATGCAATGCAGTTGCCTGTTTGCTAGCCCCTGTGATTAAATAACACCATTTGATTTAGTACCATCTAATGTTCATCCTGATACAAGAGGTACAGGACAATTGAGAATTAAATTAAATTATCTGCAAACCCAGTGACCCACTTTCTATTTTAAATAGAGCAGAAGTGTTTAAAATATACAATTTGTTCATTCACCTCGCAGGAGGATGTGTTGGGAAGAAATGGTTATGCTGTGCATAACATTTTAACGAGGAAAAGCTAATATGATATGACAAATTATATGTAGAACTGCAATGATGAAATAATTGATCTTCTGGAGATTATTTTAATTGTTGCTTTTTGTCTTTCATATGCAAATAAACAACTGCTGGTCTTATAAACTATTTTACAGCTCAGAGGGGAACTTATTAGCTGCTTTGTTAGTAGCATTCAGCAAAGTGTCATCTACCCAATGCAGGGAATTTGTATAAGCAGGGTCTAGCAAAGATAACTCTGTTATCGCAGTTTAGACTTCGTATTCTTACATGATTGAAATTCAGAGAAACAGGTATAATAGCAGGTACGATTTAGTTTGTGCTGTAGAAACGAATGTATTTCTAATTCACTAAGTAGAGAAAGCCTAACCCTAGGATAGGATGATGCCACCTACCTTATCAACATGTTCACTATATGTGTCAATTTGTATGGAACATAATTACTATTGTTTTAAGTAATTGCAGCTATCAGTGAGGGCCTTTGAACAAGGGAGAGCATATTCAAAGACAATAACCTTTTCAGGAATTAATGGTGCTATAATTTTCTTAAAATATCTTTTCTTCTTGTGCTCATGCAACTGTCTATCACTCTTTGACTAATATGCATGTATCACACTCTGGTCTGAAAAACTCTTTTTTCCTATTTTCTTGGTTTGTTAAAGAAGAAAGATCTTGGCTAACGAGGAAAAAAGATCTTTTAAGAGAACATTTCTACAAAGAGAAAAGTGTTGCCTTAGTTGTCTCCTGTTTGCACAGTATTTCTTTCTCAGCTACTTTCTTCCCTCTTACTGTTGCATAAGTAGACCATTTACAAATGAAAAAAACCTAAGAAAAACCCCAAAAGGTCTAGCAGTAGTGTCGCCCCAACTCAGCCCCTATCAGCATTTATGATATCCTTTACTGTATGTATCTTAATTGTTAGTCCAAGGTGGACCATTCATCACTTAGACTGCAGGCTTCCAAATGGAACTGATTAACCTTAAGTTTACCCTCAGCAATGTTAACATACATATAGTAGTTATGCATGACATTGAGAAGGTTGGTTTTTTTTTTTTTTTTTTAACAAGGAATAGGGAGGTTGAAAGTAAAACAGAAGAGAAGCTCTTTTGCCTGTGTCCTATCCTGAAACTCTGTTCTGTGATGCTGTTCCCAAAGGATGTAAAAATCCCCAGAGACTGCAGTGACTTTCTGCTATGACAGTTCAGTCATATTTTCATCAGGTTTTATGGTGGCATTTCTTATGTCCAAGAACTAACATGCTGAATTGAAATTTATTCCTCCAAATAATAAATGATTTGTTGAGAGAAGTCAGAAAACTTTGCTACACTGGTAACCATACTTTCCCTGTCTCAAATCTAAAATAATAAAAATATTTTGGTTTTGTTTGCTTTTTAGAATTTCAATAAAATGTTGCTTATTGTTGAAACCAATGAAACTAATTTTCTTTCGTCTTGTCTGGATTCTCTGGTGCAGATGGATCAAAATCACAACTCAGTCTTTGCCTCAGCACTCGCACAATTTTGCTTCTCTTTCTTGCCACCTATATTTACAAAACTCAGTATCTTCATGAAACTATTAAAAATACTAAGGTATAATTATGAATGTGAAGGTATTAAGAATATGTTTAAGGTGTTAAAGACAAGATTTAGTATAAAAACTTTATGGCATTTAAGACAGTATGTTCAACTCTGGCAAGTCTGTCTGATAAATGGCAATGGGTTCAAAGGAGGAAGAGCACACAGAGATACAGACAAACATGTAGATATTCACACACAGACTTGAATCCTTGGTAAATTTAAACCTCATTTCCTTGAGGCAAAGACCAAGTACGGGTAATTTCAGTTTGTCGGTTAAATTGAGAAAAATCTGTGATGGAGCTTAATATAGCCCTTTTTCTTCAACATTAAGCCTGGCTGTAAGTTCATCTGAAAAGGCTGGAAGTTGTAGTTCACAGAAGTAATAGATGTACGTGGTGTTTAGGGGCATTAAATTGCATTTGCCGTTGTTGGTTACTTTTTAGCTTGGGCTTGTGCTCCATAAAACATGCTGTCAAAATTGACTAATGACACTGATGTTTATCATTTGTAATGCAGAAGGACAGAAACTGAAAAGATACCTGACTGCGTTTACTTAGTGATATTAAATGGTGAGTAGCCCTGAAGGCTTGGGATTAGCTAGTCAAAGAGCCTCTTGCTCTGGAGGGTTAATATTGCTATATCTCTGCCTTCCCTTGGGGAAGAAATACTGTCTGGTGTGGGTAAAGAGGCGAATGTGTGAAATACCGATGTCTTGGACAGAGAACAAAGTGATTAGTTCCTCATTAAAGGGACAGAGAGCGATATCGTAACTATAGTAACTACTGCATATATGAACCTCTACCCACCTCATTGTAACCCACTTGGTTACAACAAAGATTTCAAGTCATTGTTACTTGTTTGTACAGCTCTTCCTCGAACTGAAGAGTCACATCATAAATACTTGTCAAATATGCATATATACATATATATATATGTCTTTGTATATTCACACACATACACAAACTCAGAGAAACTGAGTTTCCTTATGATTAGCTAGACAGATGGGTAAACCCACCCATATAAATACTCATCAGTGGTATTCTTAATATTTTTTTTTCTTGATGACTAATGGAAAAGAAATGCCATAATGACTCAGGAACCATGTTAACATTTAAGAATGCTTGTATCTGTGCATACATTTCCATTCTCTGAAGCATTATATGTTTCATTTCAGCTGCTTCTTTCGAATAAAATACCATTAACGCTTAAACTTTGAGTAAATGGAGTATGTCTCAGAAATTCTGTCGCCTGTATCAGAGCCAGTTTCCAATCTCTCTCAGGTCAGCAATGCCATTAACCTGTTCCACTGTACTCGCTTCACACCCAGCTAACCGCATTAATGCACGATACTACTCACCTACTTGGAATGAAATGACTAACATTTAACCTACTGATATGATCAAGCATAAATTTGAAAGACAAACTGCTGGCAAATGTTCTCCCTTCTAGGAAGGTCATATCAAGGTTTATAATATTCATCATCCGCAAACTGGCCAAAATCTTCTAGTCTGTGTTGAAATCAAAGGGCAAACGTGAGTTAAACCTAATGCCTTAGCAGCTGTTTCCAAGTCTGATATTTTATGGCCTTTTAGCTAGAAATCCTGAGAGATCCTGGTCAGCAGAACTGAACATCGTTCTTCAAAACTGTTATTGCCAAATAGCAAGTCCTCACATTTATTGGTGATAATGAAGCCACTTAGCTGTAATATGTCCATCATAGAATCATAGAATTGTTTTGGTTGGAAGAGACCTCCAAGATCATTGAATCCAACTGTTTACGTATCACTACCAAGTCCACCACTAAATCATATCCCTTAGGGCCACATCTAAACATCTTTTAAATACCTCCAGGGATGGTGACTCCACCACCTCCCTGGGCAGCCTGTTCCAGTGCCTGATAACCCTTTTGGTGAAGGAATTTTTACGAATATCCAATCTAAACCTCCCCTGGCGCAACTTGAGGCCATTTCCTCTCATCCTATCACCTGTTACTTGGGAGAAGAGACCAACACCCACCTCGCTACAACCTCCTTTCAGGTAGTTGTAGAGAGCAATAAGGTCTCCCCTTAGCCTCCTTTTCTCCAGACTAAATAACCACAGTTCCCTCAGCTGCTCCTCATAGGACTTGTCCTCTAGACCCTTCACCAGCTTCGTTGCCCTTCTCTGGACACGCGCCAGCACCTCAATGTCTTTCTTGGAGTGAGGGGCCCAAAACTGAACGCAGCACTTGAGGTGCGGCCTCACCAGGGCCGAGTACAGGGGGACAATCACTTCCCCACTCCTGCTGGCCACACTATTTCTGACACAAGCCAGGATGCCGTTGGCCTTCTTGGCCACCTGGGCACACTGCTGGCTCATATTCAGCCGGCTGTCGACCAGCATCCCCAGGTCCTTTTCTGCTGGGCAGCTTTCCTCCTTAATCAGCATTAAGGAGGTCAAATTTCAACCGAAATCCACCAAGAAAGAGCTCTTTCCTCATGTCGGTGAGGTGGCATTATAGCAACTGAAATGCCAGCAAGGATCAAATATATTTCTACACATTTTCTTTTACAGTGGACTAGTGAAAGCCCACCTGCCTGGTCTTACAGTCGTGCCCGTACTTTCAGTCACTGAAATGTGTGAGGTTTATGGGTCATGGGACCTATTCTGATAGCTTTTCTTGACTTTTAGACTAGTTCAGTGGAAAGTATGGGGGGGAGGTTTGTGCTCAAACAAGCTCCTGTGTGTTCTCTTCCTGCCTTTAATTTTTAGTGTGAAAAAAATCCTTGCCCCTCAGTGAAATATCTCCACTGGTCTGGATACCAAGGCAAAATTTCAGTGAAACATGAGCTGCAATGAAATTTCTTCTGGTTGGAATAAGGTGCAGGATCTCTTCTATCCTGAAGAAAAATCAGGCTCTTCAGGATCAGAACTTTCCTGACATAGTTCCTGGGCATGGACTGCTGCTCGCCCTTTGCAGGTATAAGGCCATGCAGTGAGTTATCCAGAGCCTCACGATGAATACTGACCACACCGACCCCTGGGACTTTCAGTACGGTTTTCTTGCATGGCTCCTGATCTGGGACCACGTGGAGGTTGCAATCGCTGAGGTATCCAGGAAGCACAGCATATACAGTTATTTGCACACTATAATAGATAACGGATGCAATTAACACAGAGAAAAACCTGCATGCGTGAAATCTGCCTCAGGTTCTTCCTCATGCTGGGGCTCTCTTAGGCTTGGGTTTCCCAGAGTTTCCTCTTGAGGACATTGCAGGCTCTTTCTCCTATCTCAGTAACTTCTTCTCCAGAGCCGCTTCTCGCCTAGGTGTGCAAGAAATGGCAGCAACTCTGAACAGGAGGGTGCCGAGAGATGACAAATGAGGAGCCCCGTAGTGCCTGTCTTTGAAAGCCACTTTACAAAATGCTATGAAAGAATGTATGGGGCCTGCAATTCCTTCTCATCAGGGTACGTCAGAATCAACCAAAGCAACCCTCAAAAGATGTATTGCTTTAGGCTCTTGCTGCCAGTGACATAGAAAACAAGAATTCGTGACACACAGTTTTAATTTGTTGCTCAGAATACTGTTGATTTGTAACCTGTCAAAATTATAAAAATGCCTCATGTTCCTATTATATCTGCAGCACAGGATGTCAGCGTAAGCATCTGGGGAGAACTTTGTTTCTTTGTCACTTATTTATACAGATGTAGTGGTATTTTCAAGTGTCACATGAAGTACTAACAAGTATACATGTTTCCTCTTTTGTCTTTGAAATGGAACAATACTTTCTGCTGTGTTTCAGAATACACAACAGACATCCTTTAATTTCTGCAATACTTTTCACAGAGAACTTCACTGTATTTTCTCTTTTATACTACATGAATTTACCAATTTACTTCTTCCCCTTTCAGACCAGTCAATGGACAAGTGAACACCTTGTACGCCATCTGAGATTATGCCTAATGTCTTTTTCTCTGTGCATGTGAAGTCGTAGGATGAAATTCCTTTTCTGTACAATATTCTGGCAGAGCTTTAAGTTTTACATATCCCACCTGACACTAAAACCTGTTTTTATATTTGTGCAACTTCAGGCTCTTGAAAATGGGAAACAGAATGGCGTTTATTGTGATTATGTGAATGTGCAAAATGAACGCTTGGAGCAACGTCATTATGAAATTAGCTAGTGAAGCCTGGCATTTATAGTTACATCTCTAGGGCTGAATCATGCCACCTTTTTTCCGTTAGAAATGAAAGTCTGCTGAATTTCAAACTGTTTTACTGTCTATATTCCACAACTTAATTAGACTTAAAGATTGTAATATAACTTGCTATTTACATCATCAAATAATCTTTAGAAATAAAGTCTTTAAGCTTTTGTTTCCCGGTCTCATTTTGTGTGAATTGCTTTTTTATTGTTTTCTTTTTTTTTTTGTTTTTTTGCTAGGCATGGTCCCTAGCTCCATGCTTGCAATGTGCGCTCTTTGTTCACTGCCAGACCAAACAGCATAGGGTGTGCATGCTGGGACAGGTAGGAGCTTCCACTTCTAGCATCTCCTAAGGAAAAGTAAGTTTGGAAAGGCATTCAAAATTTTACAATTTAAGAGTATTTTAAACCACCTACATAGTGTCACTATACATCTGAGAGGTGCACCATCTCTGAATAATCTAAGACATGGACCATTGACTGCCTTTTTTTGTAGAGGATTAATAATGTGCAGAGACAGTTTCACCTTTTGGACAGTGTATTGTATTTGGTTCAGGTTAATAATGACTAAAAGTAATTAGTTTTGGTAGCCTATGTAAATAAACTTCTTGTCTCAATCTCCAAAGGGCATGTGGCACAATAACAGAGAAAAAAGGAAACTAATACTTTTACAGCAGTGTCTTAAATCCTTTATCCAGGTTTCTCTAGCTTAAATGCTTCCTTCAACAGGATGTATAAATAAGATGACTAGTCCTTGGTTTCCCTTGAGCCAGGCACAATTCAGTCTCTAGTCCTTTATTTTTTTCTCACCTCTAACTTCTTCCTTCAATACTCTTTCAAAAAGCAACCAGTCAACCCTTACTATTAAATAACCATCACATTCAGACGGCAACAAGAACCTAATGGAGTCAAGAGTTTAAAATACTTTTCAGGAGTCTCATTTTTTACACTGCAGATACATAACTTGCTAGATGTCGAGGTGAAGCTTAGCAGTAACTCTTTTCGAGAGTTATAACATTCCTCCAGACCTGTTCTCAAGCATATTTAATGCTAGTGTGGGACTCGTGCTGACTATTCCTCAAAGCAGAACATCTTGTCTTTGCTTCACTTTCCTTAAGCTTCACTACAGTCAGAGAACTTGAGCAGCTGTGAAACGCTCCAGTTTTGGGCAGAATCGTGGAAATTGTTTTGAGCCTCGGCTGCGATCTGTGGTCCCTTTCCCCCGCAGGAGTGCTGCTCTGTTTGCCATCGCTGCAGCTCAGCTGCGTTCCCTAACTGCACATGACCTCCACCACCTTCACTGCCTCTTTGCCAAGTGGGAGGTAGCACCCGTTCACAACCCACAAGCCCAGACTCTGAGCTGTGTATTTCCACAGCGTTTTTAGTAATAACTCTTTCCTCTCCCCTCCTTCCCAAAAGGTGTTGTAACTTTTGAGCCCACTGAGCATTTTCAACTGGACAAAAGGCTCGAGATCTTGAAGATACGAAATTGCTCCGAGTTTTGTAGGTGGCTGGTGAGAAGGGAGAGACTTAGTGCTCTCTCCGACAGCAAGTCTGTAGCTTCTGAGCTCTAGACTTTTACCTTCTGTTTGGCTTACTGATTGCCCAGTGCAACCTAGGATAGCTCAGAAATCCCATAACCATGAGCTGCTTCTTTCTCCATATACAGGAAACCAGATTTCATGAGTTTTCCTGCTCAGTAATGACTTCTTCACTTGCAGCTTTTAATATTGGATACCATTATCTTAAACCAAAACCAAAGCCTATGCTTAAACTAGTAGCTTCTTGGCAAGGTGAAAACCAGAGTGAATTTTCTGATAACTTTTCTTCTGAAGTAATGGAAATGTTCAGCTCAGATTGGCATAGCAGTGAACAAATATTAGCAGCAATGAAGGTAATGTCAGGGAAAGCCTTGGGAAACATGGATTTCACAGCACGAAATCTGAATATGCTAGGGAAAGCAAAAGCATTCACATCTGACAAGGGGCTCTAATGGGACAAAATCATACTGAAATGGAAATTTTGACGACTGAGAACTGGGACATGTGCCTATTTTGGAGGAGAAAAGAAAATGAAGAAGTTTCATGTGAGGCAATGTAAAGGTGGCAGAGGTTTATTAAAGAACAGTTTTAGAGAAAGCTGCTCTTGGATTTTAGTAGTGTAACTACTGAGGCTGCAGGCCTTAATGTATGTCTTAAGGAAAAGCAGGAGGTGCCCTGGACACCTGAGAAAGCTATAATCCTCTACATTTGAGAATACTATCCTGATGCATTAAGAGGTATGAAGTGCATACAAACTACGCTTATTTCCTCTAGATATATTCCCTTGTTTAAAAATAGCTCAGCAACCTCTCTTTTATGGTCAGAAATATAGACATGCCAACCCTATTTTCTTCTTCCTGAACTGTGCTAAAATGCTCATCATTTTACTTTCTATAATTACACCATAGTATCAAGTTAAACTTCTTTAAATCAGCTACAGTTTTAGTAATACCCATTTAAAGTGGTAATAGAGGGTAACAGTATTTCCTAATCGTCGCCAAACCATGTGCTTGTGTGTGCTTCATTCACATTCACCAACGTAGCAAACTGCTTATTGTCTATTCCAGTCTGATTTGAAGCTGGGCACATACAGCAAGCCGTGGCAGGAGTGAAGATTATTTCCAGTAGAGCAGAAATTAATATATTAGTAGTTCAGAGTTTTACTGTTATTCAGTTGTGGAAAGTAAAAACCCTACCTCAACCGTAAATAACTGAAAGCAGAAAAACCAGTGGTTAAATGGTGCTTGCAGTTCTTGTTTTGACATATTCTGTATCGCACTCCCTTCCACAAGCAGCAATGTTTAGATTGCCTTAAAAAGATAAACTAGAAAGCATCTCTAATTATCTCTTTTGGTCATAGATATTGCCTAGTACTGCAACGATTATAGAGACTGAGAGATGTGTATTTGTTAATTAACAGCTTAATGAGCTGCTCCCTCAGAAAGTTAATTAGGTCAGTCTTCTGGGTTACAGCCATTATTTTTAAAACAAACAAACAAACAAAACCCATTGATAAATCTCTTTCTTTGGGTAGATAGTAGATGATGATGCCAGGTTCAGTGCCGGGCACTTTTGCTAATGCTACCATTGGATCAAGGAGGACACTAACAATTACAAACTTATCAGAGACAAGAAATCAGCTGACCCAACGCTGGCAACTGTAATTAAACTGAGCCCTGTGGCTAACAAGAAAATTGTGATAAATGAAGCAAGAAATTGTTCATTGTCTGTTGTGTCCTCTTCTTTTTGACATTAATATTTGTAGAAGAAAACAGCTATGAAAATCTTCAGTCATGTTCACAGTTGCAAAGCATTACAACCATTAGCATAATGAACAGGGCTGAGGTTTGGGATGGGCAAATTGACTAGGAAAAAAAAGGATAGTTGGTAATTATCCTTATCTGTCTCTGATCAAAATAAAACCCTCTTCCACTGCTAATTTGTTAATGACTCCTGCCTTTACCTGTTGCCTAGTAGTTTTTGACTCTTTCTGCTGCTGCAGCCTGACTGGCAAGTGATTATGCAGGTTAGTATTTTCCATTGCTTTGAATCCTTACTTAATATGTTTTAGGTTAAAAACAGATTTAACCAGGTGAGTGTGTAGGGAGAAGTGCTCTTCCCCTCCTAATGCAGCAGGCTGTTAAATAACTGCAGACTGCCCACGTTGGGACTTTTGCTTAAGTTTGTCTTTTTGAAGTCTTATGCAAGCTAAGCAAGGCATTATAGTAATTCTTCGCTTGATTGTTAGATGGTGTACTTGAATTATTCCACGGCTATTGTGATGAAATCCATCCCAGTGATATGTTGAATAATACAGCTCTGAGCATTAGGCTTGTTGGTGTTACCAGGAGTGAGCTATCGAGAGGAGCAAACATGTTCATTCAGACTTTGTGAAAGCAGAGGTGCCTCGGCAGTGAGCCCTCGCTGAAATACTGCTGGGGTGACTTCTAGACTTGCTGTTTCAGCAGCTCATTTGTGGTGCCATGTCCCTCATCTTGAACTAACAACAACAACTGCTTAACGTGGGTCCCTGTGCCTCCTGCTCTGCCCTCGCCAGACTCCGGGCCCTAAGACCTGTGCCTCAGCCTGCAGACCCCTGTGGTCATGGCCTCCCTCTTCTGTTCGCCTGTGCTGAGCGATGATACCTGGCCGCTTAGGTCGAGCGTTCAGAAAGCATGCTTCTGTGTCTCTCCAGGCTTGTCTTGGCGTTTTTGGCTTGGCAAGCTGAGCTAGCCCTCTTATCTCAGCGTTGCTTTGAAGTGAATTGTATTCCTGCACAAGGTAGCTCCAAAATCTCTGCAAGTCTCTCTTGTGTATGTTGGATATGCTGAAAATCTGCATGCAATATGATTTTGCCTTATTAGGAGTGAGCCTAATTCTCTGCACTGATATTCCTGAGAAAGTATGTAAAAAAAAAAAAATAATTTTTTTTTTTTTTAAATTTATTTTAAAGGCAGTCAGTGCCACTGTCAACTGGCCTGGAAAGACATCTTCATCACCAAATTGGCTATTAATAAAGTTAAAGCTGTTATTTCTTGCCAGATTTCTCTGCTTCTCTAGAATTCCTCTGGAAGTTTTCAGGAGAGACTTCTGAGAGGCTGCAATGACAGTATCCTGCAGCCACAGGATAAGTCCTGTTGCTCTTTAATACACTTCAGAGTTTTGCTCAAGTGTGGTAATGTGCCATTACCAATTTAGTTCGCCCCTTCTACCTTGGTCAACAGTTCCCTATTTTTCCCTTCTCCTCCTTAAAGACTCTGTGGTATCCTAGAAGAAACATCTTCTGGGTGAAACCTATTTGAGGATGTGAAAAAAATCTGCCTAGCACTGAGAAATAAGGGGCCATCATTTTTTAGTGTAGTTGAATGGTCATTTGATCACAGCTGGTGCATATCTGTGTTGGGCAGAGATTTCAATCAGCTGAAAAACCACATAGGAAAAGGTAGTATTTTTAATCTGAAGCTGAGCAAAACTTAAATTTGAAATGAAGTCAATGGGCCCATTTGTGGCCCAATGGTTGTAGTTCAAAGAGATATGATGGGCTCTGTAGCAATTACTAGGTGACATACAGTGGCCTATTTATGCCACTATATGTCACTACAGAGGCTTATGATATCTTGACTGTGAAATTCTATTGAAATTAAGAAGTAACACCATAAGCTCCTGAATTGAACAGTTAATGTTATTTTATGCTGGGCTTGTGCTGTTCCATGGATAAACAAATGTTGAAATTATGCTATATTTTGCCATATAACAATTGTTAAACTCTTAAAAGTAGAGCAGTCTGCAAAATAAAACCATTTCTGTCATAATTGCGCTTTGTTTTCCTTAAACATTTTGACAGTGTAATTTATCTGCTAAGTGTCAATGTCCAGGAAAAAAAAAAAATCTGTTTGCTAATCTTTTTAGTTCTAGGGTTTAATGTGATGTTAATAATCATGCCCACAACTTGCATAGATTTAACAAAGGCATGAATCACAGCACAATTATATCTTAGTGAATTGAGGAATTTGTAAGCGAGCCAAAGTACTTAGCAGTTCCTGCTGTAAAAGTAGTATAAGAATATGGTATAGTGTTTCCAGATGCAGTTCTATTACAAGCTGCACCAAGAGAAGTCAAGGGGAAATGTTCATATTTTTGTGTGAAAGCGAAGAAGGAGCTGTTAATGTGAGGATGGTCTTAGCAGCCACAAAGTAGTTTAGATTGAGGCAAGAACAATAGAAGTGTGATTATTAAATATAGAAATCCAGGAAATACTTAGCTAAAACTACCCTGTAGTGATGCACATTCATATTTTCTGAAGCATAATAAAAAATTTTAAAAACTGGTGTTTGAAGAGTGCTTTATCCAGATTGCACAGTAATTAATGGTTGCCCCATCTCACTCCTGCCTGGCTCTTTGTTGCTGAAGGAAGATTTACTGCCTTCAAGGACTGGCAGCATCCTGGGAGCTTTTGGAGGCTCCTGTCCCACTGGTGGGAATGGGAAAAGGCCTGGCAGAGGAGGGGTGGGGAGGCGCTGCAATATGCTTTACACTTCCTACAAAAAGGTTATTTGCAAGTAAACAGGCAGATGAGTGTGTTTTGTTTTTTAAACCTTCCACCTGCTATGCCAGGTAGGATGCTTAAAGGTTCCCTAAATTGGTTTAATCAAAATGAGTTTTCACCTGATCCCCCAGATTCATTTTTTTAGATTAGAACTCCAGTTTTAAACTGTAATTGCTTTGTCACATGCTAAGAAGTTGAAATGTTCTGTTTCTACTGCTCCAGCTTCCTCTTGTCTGAAAATTGTGGGGAACAAGGTTGAAGAACCAGGGGAGGCTGTCTAGTCTGGTGCAGCTGAAATAATTTGGCCAGTGCTTTACACCTAACTGAGTTTCCCTCTGGCTTTCCAGGTTAAAGAGGGGAAGGAGTTTCGCCTGTGCCTCGGTTGCCATTGCAGGGACCTGTGGCTCTGGCCTTGGGAGTGAAGCAGGGAAACTCTGATCTAGCCAATTCGTCTGCCCCAAGCAGGACCAATTACGTATAAATATTTCCTGACAGATGTTTGTACGATGTGCTCTCAAAAACTGCTAGTGATGGAGATTTCTCCGCTTCTATTAGAAAATTTATCACAATGCTTAATGCTGGAAATACTTCTTTCTTGATCTCTAGTCCAAATCTCCCTAGATGCAATTTAAGTCTGTTATTCCTTGGCCTTCCTGCAATGGACATGGAAAACAGATTAATCTCTTCTTACAAGGAGCTTTTGCATATTAGAAGACTGCTTGGTCTCCCTGTAGCTCCCTCCTCTCCAAACCAAGTAGCTACAATTCATTTAAACCTTCCCTACAGGACATGTTATAGCCCTTTGATTATTCTTCTTGTTTTTCTATGGGCTCTCTTTGTCTGATCCATGGATTTCTTGAAGCTGGTAATCCATGGGATGCCGTGCCACTGATGCAGGAGCAGTGCTGAGCAGAACAGGTTGGATGCCTTGCATACAACTTTTTTTTTTAATGTATATATTTGTATACACCAGGGCACAAAGATAGCTTTTCACAATTGACATAGTTGGGTCCTATTAAGTCGATCATCTTCCTCCTTGTGTTTGAGCAGCTGATCCCTTCTAAGCACAAATACAAAATACTTTTCTTTTTTTTCCCCCTACACACAATCATTTCACAAACTTGTTGACATTATGTTGAATTCTCAAGCATTAACTAAAAACAAACCCCACTGGACTTCAATAGAATCAAGCTGGAAAATGTCAGTCTTTTATACCTGCTGAGTTAAAATAATATACACCCTGCCTTCCCATATGGTTACAGATTGAGTGGTCTAAAGGACTGGTATCTGCATACCATACTTATGTGGAGCGAAGGCAAAAACCTATACTACTGTTAACCACCTTTATCATGTGCAGTTACTCCTGCACAACTGTACTTTATTCTGTTCCGGTATTAGAGGGGTTTTAATACGAAGGGCATCTTACAACTAATCTCCCAAACAGTAAATGTTGAAAAGTACAGCTACAGAGAAACCAGATGGGTCAAAGTATTTAGAATAGTTTTTCTTAAGCAGAGTTGAATAATTTGGACCAATCTGTGCCATCCTTTTTCATGCAAGACTCCATTTGTATGTTTGTAAAATAACTTCTAACTGAAGCAGATGTGACCTTTTTCTTCCCTTTGTCTCTGGACTATTATTTTACTTTGAATGTTTGACAAAACTTTCAGCAGAGTCATATCTTGCCTGTCACTTTCCCTTTATGAATGTTCTTTCATGAATTCCCTGAGTTTCCTGCTCTGTTTACTTCTGTCTCTATAATTCATTGCAATCTTTCCGACATTCTTTCAAATTTCAGGAAGCATCAGCACATTTTCACTCTTTTGTTCAGTGACAGTTTGTCTGCAGCTGAAATCAGATGATGTCTCTTCATCGCTGGCAATATTTCCATTACATTAATCTCTGTTGTGACTCTTTCTTTGCAGGTAGGCCGCTGATAGGAGCGGTGTAATAAACTGCCACCGCTAGACATTAGCTAATGACACTTAATGCAATAATGTTGACGTTGGAAACAATATTCTTTGCATGATGAGTCAGAGAAATCTAGAGGTTTTTCTAAGACTGTAAGTCATATCCCATATGTGTTGTAGTTTGTTTTGCTGTACATAATGATAAACAGAATAATTCTTTAATAATGTTAGGATGGCTGTGGATTCTTTCTTTTTCTGTATGAGCTAAGATGACATCAGTATTTTTCCTTCCTTTGTTGCCTAAGAGCTTTCTGGGAGTGTGTGCTGGTTTTAGCTGGGATAGAGTTAATTTTCTTCATAGTAGATAGTATGGGGCTATATTTTGGATTTGTGCTGAGAACAGTGTTGATAATACAGGGATGTTTTCATTACTGCTGAGCAGTGCTTACACAGAGTCAAGGCCTTTTCTGCTTCTCACCCCACCCCACCAGCGAGTAGGCTGGGGGTGCACAAGGAGTTGGGAGGGGACACAGCTGGGACAGCTGACCCCAACTGACCAAAGGGATATTCCATACCTTATGACGTCATGTTCAGCATATAACGCTGGGGGAAGAAGAAGGAAGGGGGGGACGTTTGGAGTGATGGCGTTTGTCTTCCCAAGTAACCCTTACACGTGATGGAGCCCTGCTTTCCTGGAGATGGCTGAGCACCTGCCTGCCCATGGGAAGGAGTGAATGAATTCCTTGTTTTGCTTTGCTTGTGCGCGCAGCTTTTGCTTTATCTATTAAACTGTCTTTAACTCAACCCATGGATTTTCTCACTTTTACTCTTCCGATTCTCTCTCCCATCCCACCAAGGGGGAGTGAATGAGTGGCTTTGTGGTGCTTTGTGGCTGGCTGGGGCGAAATCATAACAGAGTGGAGCTTCTATGGGTATTTATGTTTGCAGAAAAATTTACCCTCTTCTCATCTATGTTATATATACTACCTGCAAAAGAAGCACATAAAAAATTATGGGAGTAGAATGGCTGCAGCAGTAACTTGGGGCTGTCTAAAGACAAATTTAATTATGGTTTAGTACCTCAGACCACTTTGTAACATGAATTTTTAATTTTCACTGCTGAATCTGTAGTTCAGCAGAGTATCTGCACTTAGCCACGTCTTACTGGTGTAGATGGTACCTACATATTACTAAATGTAGTCGTAAAGGTGGAGTCTTCCAAAGTCTTCTCTTTCTGCTGGTGCCCTGAGCAGCCTTGCTGCTGATGTGGCTGAGCAGCAGTGTCCCAACCACACTCTGAAGCCTCAGGAGGAACCTCAGGTCACTGCACCCTCTGTCAGAAGTGCTCTCACAGGCATGTACTCCAAGGGCCCAAGTATTTCCATGGGCTCAATAAAAGCCTTGAGTCCTATGGATGTGCCTTTCATATTAGTTGTCTTGTCTGTAGATTTCCCCCCCCCCCAGTCATCCAGTGCTTATTTTAATTGTAAAAAACATTAAAAGGTAAAGGGGTAGGAAGCAGGCAGAAGCACTTTCCTGGCTCTGCAGGGTTCCTGAAAGAATAACTCTGAGAGGTGTGACTTGCCAGTATTGAGTGTTTTCTTAGCTCTCAGTCTTAGTTGTTATGATGCATTCAACGCCTCTATTCAATCTTCCAGGCAAAGTGTGCAAAAAAGGTATTGGATGACCTATATAATTTACAGCAAATGATACCTAAATTGGATACCAGAGTGAATAGACCCTGGTTTGTAGGCAGGGTATCACTTTTTCTTGCAAATTTGATGTCTTGTTTGATAACACAACTCTGAAGGAAAAGCTGTAATTATAATGAAATAAAATAGACATGAATAGCATAAAATAGAACTGTAATAGGAATATGTAAAGCAGAAACACTTGACGTTGTTTTTGTTCTTTAAATTCTTCCCAAAGATGTCATAACCCATCAGACTGTGGCCATTTGTCTGATTTGAAAATCTTTCCTTTCAACAAAAAGTGAAATGTTTCCATGGAGATCAGCCAGAGATAGCCAAATGACGAACTTCTTGGCTGTACTTTCAGTTTGGTTTCTATGGTTTCCAGACAAGGAGGGAGGGGAAAGTGAAGTTGCTGAGGTTCTCTTTCTTTCTTGTCTTTCCTCATTTTTCTGCATGTAAAAGGTTACTGTAAACCATATGATGGAGTTGAAATCAGTGTAGGCCCACAACAAGCAAAGGTAATTGTTGTCATCTTGGTCCTTGAAAAACCTTGTATAGGTCATATTGTGTAGTTTTGCATCTGCCCTCATTCTAGGGGAAAGAAATCACAACAGAGAGATAAGAGTTTCTTAGCATTATGAGTGAAGTTCTGCATAGGGAAAATATGTTTATAATAACTAGACTTACCTTGACTACACAATGAGAAAATGGTAACAGGATTGACAGTGCACACTTCTTTTTTAAGGGATACAAAAGCTAACAATGAAATACTGCATCTTGGAAAGACCTGAAGGCCTTCAGAAAAAGCAATGCTGCAAGTCTTGCTGATAACACTAAACCAGATGGAAAACTTTAGGTATGACAGTAGTGAGCAGGGCAGCTCATGGATTTCTGCACAGGGTCAATAGAACTCCATAATGCAAAATAAAGCTGTCATCTTTACATCTAAATTCTCATATTTCCTCTCACCCAGCACCTTAAAGTTGTTTTTCTCAAAAAGTGTCACATGTTTTGTTTTGGAACAGGTAAATACATCCTTTTCATGCTACTTTACTGAGTGTTGCACAGACCAC
The DNA here is from genome assembly GCA_009819775.1 of Phoenicopterus ruber ruber. Taxonomy (NCBI): domain Eukaryota; kingdom Metazoa; phylum Chordata; class Aves; order Phoenicopteriformes; family Phoenicopteridae; genus Phoenicopterus; species Phoenicopterus ruber. Next base: position 29,087,992 of record CM020218.1, on the reverse strand, counting down.
ATCCCTGCTTCATAGATTCAAAATGTGACTGTTTTCCTCTCCATCCTGCTTCCCTCCTCCTTCCTTCCCCAGGAAGAGTGGAGTTTTAATAATTATTTTTTTGGTAAATACATCAGATGATACAAACTTATTTCCACTTTTCCTCAGGTTTTTCAGGGCTAATTCCATTCTCTCCTATCATCTCTGGCATGTTTTGGAGAAGCCAACTTCTGTTTCTTGCCACTGATTGCATCCTTCTTTGTCTGGCTTCCTTGCAGAGACAAATTTATGATATTGTAGAAAGAGTCATAACTCAGAATAGAGTAAACAAGATATGATGGTATTGCAGTGTGAAACTAGCTGAAGTGAAGATCAAGTGGAGTTTGACCTGTGAAGCCTCCTATATCTGCCATGTTAAAAAAAAAAAAGTAATGCATAGTTTAACAATCCAAGATACCCACTTTCCATTGAAATGCATGGTTAAAGAATTGAAGAAGCTGGCAATAGGCAAAATTTCTTCTTGGTTCTAAATTAAAAAAAAAAAAAGCCTTGATATCAAACAAAGGATACAAGAAAGTTAATAAGTAATGAAAATATGAATACATTGAGACATAAAAATCTCTTCTTTCCAAGAGCCTTTGAAAAGTATTTGAAATCTCTGCAGAAAACATATGGTTGGTGCTAGCAGAATAACAGAGAAAGTGTCCAGGAGGTGTCACTAGCCTGACCCACGGTAACTTAGTGACAGAGGGATACAATACCTTAAACAAGTGAGGGGCAATGGAAGGTGACAGGTACTGCTACTTACAAACCAATTGATTCCTGGGAACAGTGCTCGCTCTTCTGCCAGTGAAATGAGATGAAGAGCTGGGAATAAGCCTTGTATGAGCTGCACAGGGAAGGGCCGTACCTTCTACTTACGGCAATCTCGCCTTAAATTATCCTGTGTTTTGCTACAAGAGTGCAAACAGCAGCAAGAAGATAAAAGAAGCAGTGGGAATCTGGTGTAACGCTGCTCTCAAATACCCTTAGGTGAGATCCAGTGTGCAGAAGCATTACTAAGGGAATCATTGAAATTGGTCTGTGTCGGTATGAGATCTGATTAATACAAGCATTTAAAATATTAATTAGAATCACAGAATCATATCATAGAATTGTTCTGGTTGGAAGAGACCTCCAAGATCATCGGGTCCAACCATTAACCTAGCATTACCAAGTCCACCACTAAATCATATCCCTTACTGCCACGTCTAAACGTCTTTTGAATACCTCCAGGGATGGGGACTCCACCACTTCCCTGGGCAGCCTGTTCCAATGCCTGACAAACCTTTTGGTGAAGAAATTTTTACGAATATCCAATCTAAACCTCCCCTGGCACAACTTCAGGCCATTTCCTCTCATCCTATCACTTGCTACTTGGGAAAAGAGATGGACACCCACCTCGCCACAACCTCCTTTCGGGTAGTTGGAGAGAGCGATAAGGTCTCCCTTCAGCCTCCTTTTCTCCAGACTAAACAACCCCAGTTCCCGCAGCCACTCCTCATAGGACTTGTGCTCTAGACCCTTCACCAGCTTCGTTGCTTTTCTCTGGACATGCTCAAGCACCTCAATGTCTTTCTTGTAGGGAGGGGCCCAAAACTGAACACAGTATTTGAGATGTGGCTGCACCAGGGCTGAGTACAGGGGGATGATCACCTCCCTACTCCTGCTGGCCACACTATTTCTGATACAAGCCAGGATGCTGTTGGCCTTCTTGGCCACCTGGGCACACTGCTGGCTCATATTCAGCTAGCTGTTGACCAGCATCCCCAGGTCCTTTTCTGCCAGGCAGCTTTCCAGTGCTCTGCAGCATTTCCCTTGCTGTGACCAGTCACACGTCCATCATGTGAAAAGCAATGCTGCTTTTTAACATGTGCCAGATGTGCATCCTGCAACACCCATGACCTGCAAGGAGGAATGCAGCAGCTGTCTGGTTTGCCTGCTCCCCCACGCTGCAATCCCATGACTGATGCTGCCACACCGCTAGGATGTGACTGTACTTTGGCTGGGTAGTGGAGGTGCAAATAATCGTGACAGGAGAGGGGGATGCGGGTTCCAGTGCAGCAGAAATAGATCTATGGCCACCCTCTGGCTGAAAGTGTAGGTGTCACTTCCCTCCTCTGCACATATTTGATAAGTTGCAATAAAATTGCATACCATAAATTAACTTCAAAAATCCGTTCCTCCTCAGCCATACCTTTCTGCAGTGAACTCTGTTGCTTAGAAAAGGAGAATAAATTAATAAGCATGAGTGTTTTTTTTACCTCTGCTTGGAGCCCTGGGCTATGTCTCTGTTATCTGAACTTCGCAGGAAAAAATGTTGATTTTCACCCTTCTGGGGAAATCTTTTCCACCTAAGCTCATGACTCTGCTCTGCCTCTTTTTAACTTAGCAGAAAGTGCTCCCCAACCCGAAGCTTTGCTAAACACGCTCTGAGATGCCTGCAAAAAACTCAAGGTTTTTTCTGCCAATAGTAAAACCAAGGAAAAACTCCTGTGGTAAGTCTGAATATTTGGCTTTTAGGTAAAAGACTGGACACAAAAGGCTGCAAATAAAACAAGCCTGATGTCATCTAGCTTAAATTTAAAGACAAGGCAATGTAACTACACGGTTTTGCTTAAAATCCCCAAAGGACTTCTGTGAGAGAGAGAGTGGTCAGTGAAGTCAGAAGAGCCCATAAAGCCGGTGGATGAAAAAGGCCACAGCCTGTGGTGACGGTAGATTTTCCCCAGAGATAGTTTGTCTTTCTGTATTCCCGGAGGCAGGACTTCCTGAGGGGAGGGAAAAAGACACTAGAAGGAGGGGGGAAAAAAAGAAAGCACGATTAAACTGCTGGGAGAGCTGGGTGATGTGCTGAGGCACTCCTAGCCTGTCCGGTACACGTATTCCCCAGCCTTACCGCAAAGTAAGATTTCCCTCCGCGAATCTAGCCACCTGTCTCCAGCTCAACTTATCGTACCACTTAACATGGATAGTATGACTCTCTTAATAAGAAGCCAGAATTTAATATAGTTTTAACTGCCATTGGCACTCATAGCCCTTTCCGCTTAGAAACGCAGGAGACTGAGAGAACTTTATCGGGTACGCAGATGCTCCCGGGTTCACAGCACTATCCCTGTTGTTGCTGACATTGGCACTGATTTTGGGCATTCAGAAGTGATGCTGTAGACTTTGCATTTGAAGTCTTAGTCAATATCTGTGTAAGAAACTGCTAATTGCTTCAGAACTGGGCAGACCTTAAGCAGAAGTAATAGGTCTGCTACTGAAAAGAATAGCAAAATATTAACTTTTTTTCAAAATTACTTTTTAAAAGTATATAGCATGATGCAGGAAATGAAAGGTCTTGAGGTCAATGTTCTGACTCCTTTTAATACTGAAATTGAACAACCAAATTCAAGATTCTTAGAGGTTTTATCTGAATGCTTCAGAGAAGGTATAGTTTCCTCTCTTACTGGATATTATCTGCTCAGGAAATTATGTTGAAACATCCTTTGTGCAAAAAAAATTATTAATGGTCTGCTTAAATAGTTTTGTAGCTTAAGTATTTATATGTACAAGCAGATATATCTAAATATCATAGTAAAAAGTGTGTCCCAAGCAAACTTAACACAGTGGTTCTTTTTGTGTGGCAGTAGTAGGGCTTGGGCATATTCATTCCCATTTCGCACATCCTTGCCCAATTCACTTGCCCAGTTTTGATAACCTGTCCAACTCAGTGAATTTACAACATGTGGGACTGGAAAGAGATGCTTTGATGCGAAGATTTTTCACACTAAGGGCATGAGAAATGAAGAAAGGGAAATATAGAAAGAAAAAAGAAATGGTGCACAAGGGCGGGGGTGTGTGTGTGTGAGAAAAGGTTATTTGGGAGTAAAGAGGTGCTCTGAAAACAGAAAAAGTACTATTCTGAGTAGAGGAAATGGCAAAACAGGGAGTTGGAAGCTTGGTCCAGAAAAAAGAGTCAAAGTGAGCACAAGAAGGAAGGATGTAGTAGTTTTGAGAGACTTCTGAAGGACTCATCTTTGCTAGGAAAAAAAAGGTTATTTTTAATACATATCCAAATTTTCATGTAATGTAAATTGCATCTTGCTTCTAAACACACAAACTGGTCAAATTGTGTGGTGGGCTGTTATCAGAGTCTCACTGCCCATGAGTTACAACCTCAGCAGCCTTTGTTTCGGTGCAGGTGACATCCTGACCTGGTTTAGCTATTGCTTTCACTGACTGCTGTGCTTTGTTTTAGGATTTTAACCCATGTCAGTTAAGACACAAGTAAATGCAAGCGGAAAATGTAGTTAATTCCTGTTGTTGACATGTTCTCAATGTACTGCAAACTTGGCAGGACACTTTACTGAAGGGTCATGCCCGTACCTCTGCATTGCTGCAGAGTACACCGAGCCGTTCCTGAACGAGCCACAACACATGGCTGTTAACATCTAGTATCTAAACTCTCCTGGAAAGCTTGTCCTGTGTTCCTGCCGGGATGTATCTTCTTTCTCCGACGCTCAGGAAAGAAGGAGCTTCTTGCTGCCATCTATTGATAAAGCGGCAGAAAGGCCAGCCCGAGTCAGACCATGTTGGCGCGGCTTGCAGCCACTACGCCTCTGCAAACATCTTGGCCGGTCTTGTTAATATTATTTTTCAAGCTCTATTTATAGAGGTAATGAGGTGGTGTTATCCTTACTGACTGAATAAGCAACAAATGACTTGAATTTGATGCAGGACGGGTGAGGCTTCAGCATAACCGAATCTCAGCTGTGGGCTGCTGGGTATGGGAGTTCAGATGCCCCAGAGATGCAGAGAGAAGGCATAAAGGGCTCTACGGATTTTACCAGAATGAAATTCATAGTAAATGGCAACAAAATTTAAAAGAGCTGACATAGAGATCATAACGCTTGTAAAGCAATGATTGTTAGACAGTTTGAGAGCACAAAAACCCCTTTCCAGGGCTATGTTAAAGGCAGAGAAACATGAAGGCTCATCTAGAGCAAGTGAAGAGGACGGTGCGTAGGAGCAGTGACGCAGCCAGGCGTGAGGCAACGGAACAGGCACCTCTTCGTGACAGCGCATCTCACCGGGAGTTAAGGAGGGATGCGTAGGGTTGTGCCGGGGTCTGTAGCTTCACTGACCGTGGATAGTGTGCAGAGGGTCTCTGGAAAGTGGGAGGGAACCATGGGACCAGAGGTCTGTAATATTGGACATTCACGTCAACAGATGGGGAAACTGAGTCAAAAGACTCGGAATGCTTAAGGTGTGGAAGTGTGTTCTTTCTTTTTTGTGCAAACACTTCCGTGACTTACTGGTGCTTAACTCCCTAAACTGATGTCAAATTTATTTTTCTTTTCCTATAGCTTTTGTTTCATACAATGACTTCCATACACAGGAAGATAGCGCCTGCAGGAGATTTTTGACATTTTTCCTTACATTCCAGGGAGTGGCTACAAGCTATTGTCTCCTACGCATAGAGGGAATCAGTAGATATTTGATTCTTACTATCTTTGCTTGAAAACACCTGTTAAGTGCCACCCAACCAAATTCAAAGATGTAATATAAACGCTATATGTGAATTTCTTGCTGTTATCTTAACTTAATATTCATGTGAAAATGTTAAAATTAGAAAGATAATATGGAATTGCTGAAAGTAAGAATTCTAGGTTTAAAAAAAAAAAATCTAAACCCGACACACTGAGTACTTGAGCAAAGTGCAGTTTTCTCTCTTACAGAGCTTTTTAATGTATTTTTTAATGTAATTAAAGGTAATTAAAAGATCCTCAGCAAGTGCAGTCTGGAAAAGGAGAATGTTAATGCCATTTTAATTCCTGCACAGGTCATTGGGGTAGACCAATACCTGATACTGCTCAGATTGTCTTCATGTTGTGTTTATTATCAATAGAGAACACATGTAGGAAAAAAGCTGTCTTTCAAAAATAACCCAGGGTTTATTTCTACTAAAATGCAGTTAATAAGAGAAGAGTAAGAGTATTAGTGTCTGTGGTTTAATGATGCTCATTAGGACCATATTATTCCTCAAAGGCTTCTCTGCCGAAGACCCATAGCTGCTCCATTGTACCAAGCTAGCTGCTGAAGAGTACACTTGGTCAAAACATAGCTGCTGCTGCTCATGATGAGTAGCTTAGTCTGCGTGTCTGATCTCACAAAGCCCCAGTGTCAGAAATGCTGGCCGCCAGGACAAGCACAGCCTTTGAATCGGCTGTGCTGCTCTCATCAAAAGCTGTGAGTGTTCTGTTGTGAATTTGGAAAGGCCCAGTTGTGACTGGGTGACTAGATGGACAAGCCTTGTGGCCGCTTCAGCGGATGCCTCAGGTGGTCATTTGCTGGCTGTCCTCGCACTTGCGTGTTTCACCTGCAAACTCATGCCGCTGGTGACTCGGCCCACTCTCCTGCACCAAACACGTTGTGTAGGCACGACATCCTCCTTGCAGGGGAACACGAGCAAGGTGCTACTGAGGTATCATCTCCTTTCTTGTTGGCTTTCTCAGCCCAGCAGCAGTAAACCACTTTTAATGGCCTGCCTCCCGCTGTCCATTCAGAGTCATCTTTACCATCTGCCTCACCAATTGTCATAGCTCCTCGTTCGAGTGAGTCAATACACAAAACATTTCACTGGGGTCCTTTTGATTCAAATTGGGGAGAGCAAGCAGCTGCATAACAATAATTAAGAGAGATCAAAGTTTTAAGATTGCTTTTTCATCAGTCTTTTCATTTAAACTGCTAAACTCCTTCCTGAAGATGAACTTTTCCTGGAAAGCTGGGAGAAAGAATGAAAAAAGGGGGGAAAAAATAGCATGTGTGTTTTAAAAATGTGCTCTAGGGGATCTGAGTGACAACTTAAGGGGTTGGAAACCACGTTGGGGAGTACAACAGAATGGGAAGGTTGCACTGGGAGAACTGAGACCTAGGCAGAGGTTTTGCAAAATAAATATCATAGGAAGAATGTCAAATTGTTTTTTCATGGTACGTCTTCCACTGACAATCTATACGTGAGCTTCAGAAGCAATGTCAAGGCTATGGTGTTTGATGGTGCTCTATGTTCTTGCTAATATCTATATTCCCTTTGTATTTGGTGTCGATGAAATTACTGATTGAATGCTATGTTTAGTTGTGAAGTCCATAATTTACAAAAAAAAAAAGTATTGGAGAAGGTTCAGAGAAGAAACAAAGAGTGAGTGAAAGACTAGAAAATAGGCCTTTAGTGAGTTCCTGAAGAATCTCAGTCTATTTAACTTATCAAAGAGAAATCTAAACACTAAAAAGTCTATTTGTAACAGCGAGAATAAACTTTAAGAGAGGTTCAGTATCTGACTTGTGAAAGAAGAAATATTCAAACTTGAAATAAGTGAAGTTTCTTATTAAAACGTGACTATCCATTGCAACAGCTTGTCAGAGTGGAGTAGATTCCTCAGCTCTGGAAGGTCTCTAGTGGTGTTTAGACACTTTTCTAATTTGTGTGTGTGTGGTTTTTGTGTGTGTTTGGTTTACCCTTTTTTTTTTTTTTGTGTTACTATTAACTTTACATATCAGTTAGCATTTTAATGTCAGTCCTAAATGTTCAACAAATCTTAATTAGATGGATACTTGCTGTTTCAAGATATCAGTGCTAGAAAACAAAATCTTTCTTTTTCAGCACACAGGATCAAAAAGCAAGACGGTACTGCCCGAATGCTGTGTGTTCTCTGCAGGTTTGCAGAAAATTCTGATGGCTTTCAGTCTTCATTAAAAATTTTTTGGACTAGGCACTATATTGCCTGACCATACAAGCATCTTAAAATCACAACGCTGGAATCTGAGAACTACAGTACTAGAAATTTTACCTATAAACTAACGGGAGGTGTTTTAGATGAGAGAAGTACTATTTGATGCTCTGTGTGTTCATGTTTTTCATTTGCTCCTTATTTATCATTACAGTTCCTAAGTAGCTCACACGTACACAGTGATGATTTCCATAAATCCGTGAGATATGAAGGGGGTGATCAGTGTTGTGTAACAGACTATTCCAGACGAGAACAACTTCGTGCCTTGTGAATTTTATCTGAGTCAATGCAGAGAGCAGAGGACGGGTCATAAAAATGCATATTCAGTGCTGCTAATGCAGTGAAGGTGTAATTGCTTTCACCTCTGGAGTAGGAAAGCTCTTAAAGCATCTTTGGAATGTTAACTCAATTCTTGTACTGTCTTCTTCTTGGATCTATTTTATCTATTTATCTGAGTGAAGGGTTTTCTTTTTTTCCTCTTTGTAGCGGCCACAGCATGGAGCAGGCAAATATAATTCAGTTTTGCTTGGAACAGAACTTCGCACAAAATGAGAGGGAAAAACATTCACTTTAAGACAAACTCTTGAAACCTGACCAGAAAATACTCCATTTTGGTTTTTTCAGCATTTTAATTTATTCTTTATCTTTCTCAATTACATGATGTTTCAAAAAAAATGTAAGTGTGAATTTATCCCATGTGTACAGATGACCTTCATTCACTGTAACAAAATTCTATTTTTACTTCTGTGTTACTTTTTAAAAAATATTTATTTGTCAGGCTCTTAATTTTTAAAAACATAGATGATTCTTAAGCAGTCTTTAACTGCAATTAATAACAACCTGTCAATAAGTTATGACTTATTACACTGGTATATACAACATTTTGTGTAGCCAAGGTTTCATGCAATTATATGAAGGCTTGCTTTTTAGAGTCAAAGTATCTGCAGGTAAACTTGTAAAATAAGTGAGACCATTTGATGTTTCAACAACAACAGAAATTTTCCTATTTCAGTTGAAACACGAGTTATACTATTTTTTAAATGTATCACAAGTATATTTCTACAGTTAATACTTGAATTTTTCTTTACCTTTCTTTTAGCCAAAAGGATGGATATGAGAAAGCCAGATAACGTAGCTTTCGGCTCATAAAATAAACCATAAGCATCTCTTCTGTTTCTGTGGTTGCTATCTGCTCAGTATCCTTCTTTTATACAGGCAGATCCCCTTCTAAAGTGTAAGCATGAGTGCGTCTTTTTGACAAGTTATCTCTGTAACTTGCTGCTACGGTTACGAGAGTGATGTGTCCTGTATAGTGAGAAGACACTCTTGTTGTATTGTTCGTGTTTTGATCACGTAACTTTCAGATTTATAACCTTTTCTGGAATGGTTATAATGGAACTCCTACCAAATATTCCATACAAGGTATGATTCATAGTATCACTTTGTGTACATCCTCATGTTTATTAAAAATAAAATCCAAAACCCTCGTTTAAAAAAAATTTACAAAACTTCCTTTCAGAATCATTTGTATTCCTTTAGACTGAGTACACTTGGGTTCAGAGCTAAGAGGGTGGGTTCCCTTTTGCTTCCATTAGTAGAAAACAGATTACATACTAGTTTCATTAGTTTAAATGTTTCACATCACTAAGAAAGCAATCAAAATATAACCACATGTGCAACTGCTCTTCAAGTGTTACGGACATGAAATTCAGCAGAAGGTTTCTCACAACAGAATGTAAAGGCAAAATCAGGATCAAAATAATGGGAATTATATGAACAAAATAATCGCTTTGGGTATCAATATTGAAGTCAGCTGATTGTACGCTTCCAGAAAATAACAGATTTTGTATTTACTATTGACTCCTTGATTACTGTTTATCACCTATACAGAATATGAAAGACAGAATAAATATTGTCACCTATGACAAACTAAAGGTAAAAGTTTAGCTCAGGAAAACACAATGTTCTTCTTTAAGCAGAAAAGTCTGATTTATTTATTTTTTTTTCCACAGTTTTTGCTTACTCTGTGCATGTCTCTGTGTGTACATGACTCCTGCGGCAAATCAAAATGTGTAAGATTAAGAGGGTGGTATGTCTCAGAGAGGCTATTTGAATTATTTTAAGATAATTAAGCAGCTGGTCACAGTCCATAGGCATTGGCAAAGCTATTCATGTGCATGGTTGTAAAATTATGTTCATCACCATAAAAATGGATATACTTTTGGTTTGCTGGTTTCCTTGCTTGTGGTTAGCTTAACATTGATGTAAAGGCTCTGAAATATTTCCTGAATTATTATTCTGTCACTTTGACAGAATTTAACAGAGCTATTAAGTGTGAATTATGAATCAAGTGACTTGCCCACTTGATTTCATTGTTCAGCTCTAGCCACTAACAAACTCTTCAAAAAGTGCATTGCCTGTGTGAATAAAAAAGTTAATTGATTTATACAGATATAAGCTATTTAGACATCCAGTTGTCAGAACAAGTGGAAGATACCTGCACAAAATTAATACTTTTTACTTCCTTTTTTTTTTTAAAAAAAAAGTCCTCTCTAAGTTGCTTGCTAGTCATCTTAGATTTGGAATGGTTTTGCTTTCTCCAAATGCCAACACTTGGTATTAAGACTGATAGCTTTACAGGCCATGTAATTATCTCTTCAAAACCAGATGCCTGGAGATGGAGAGGCAATGCTAGGAAGACCCAGATGGATGGGGGCTCTAAGGGACTTGTAACCATTAGCCCTGGGCAGGTGTGGCACATGCACTCACTGTTACCTGATGCAATTTTAGCCCGGCAGCAGGGCAAAACAACTTGCCTCCCTTTCACGTGCTATGGCTTTGCAACACACTTATGCCACAAAATGAAGTACTTCCTTACATGCCTTAAACTGAGACCTTTTTCTACGTGGTAATACTTCCTTTCATTGTTGCTTTACCCTAGAAAATAGAAGTAAGGTGACATACAAAGATTGAATATAGCAATTTTAGACAGCTGAATAATCCGCTACTGGAGTTATTACAAAGGTTTTTTTTCTTCCGTTACAGCTATTTATGCTGATAGAGTTGCCTTGGTAGAATATCATCCTTTTATACATGAATGTCAGGTCTGTCTCGGTAATTTCAAAGTTAGCATGTCTGCCAGACAGGAGCCATTAAGCACTCCAGAAGTCTGAGAGAGAACTAAGAGAAATGTTCTTTATATCCTGTCTGATTATAAGGATTAACTGTACGCATCCTTTCCTTTATCTCCTACAGTCATACTGCCTTGATGTGTGTGGTATGGATTAGCAAAACAGCAAAGTCTCAGAGGAACTGTGCTTTGCTGGTAAGTTTTAGGTGAAACACATACTGTGGTCTTTGCTGTTGGTATCCTTCTTCTCATTTGTATTGAGGTGAAATGAAGCACCCAAGAGGTCTCTGATTGCCTGATGCTGGAAGAGCATCATGACAGGTGACATCACTGCTTTTTTTTTTTTTTTTTTTTGGTCTGCCTCTAGGAAAAATGGGGAAAACCCAAGTTATGAAACTGCATGCAGCTTCCTTGTAGAGACCAGTCCAAAGAGCTGTGAAACACACTACCCTGAGACACTCCTAAACTCTTAAAAAGAGTTGGGGAATGGGAAGTTACACTGGGTAACAATCCATTCTCCTTAAAGGAGATCTAGTTATTTATATTGCATGAATAATGGAAAGCAAGTGATAAATGCAATAGAATATATAGTGAATGTTAATCATATAGATGGTTGATGAGATTATTTAAAGGAATAATCAAATATCAATCGTTACTTTCATTAAAAACCACACAAAGATTCTCTGATACATCCGAGGAATAAAAGAGCTTCAGTCAGAGACATAGCTATTATTAAATGTTGATTATAAATAATGCAGAGAGGCAAGTGGTTCAACAGCCAACCCAATTCTGAAGCAGGGTGATAGCCCCATCATGTACGGCGTGGTAGGTAGGTTACCAAAGCAAAGGGAGCTGTGAGGCATTATCTACTAAAATTAAGCATTTTCAAATCTACAGGTTTTGACAGCATATACTTAGACCTTTTAAAGACATTTATTAAGTGTATGTTTTCTTTATTCCAAACTACGTTTCTTCAGCCACAAACCCATGAGGATGTTAAAATGATACAGCTGGGTAATATTAAAAAAAAACCACCCACCAACCAACCAACCAACCCCTCCAAACCCAACATTCAATAATGCCTGTGACCTGACCATGAAGAAAGGAAAACATACAGTTGTTGAGAATATTATCCCAATCTTCACCAATGGGCCTCCAAGTCAGAAAGCATTCCCTCCTTCTCCACTCCTATCTCCATCAAAATCCAGGAGATGCAGGCTGAAGTTAGAAACCTCCAGTTTCAAAGAGGCAGGCTCCTTCATATGAGGATAATTCAGTGTTTCAAAAGAGTAGCGCTGGAGGTATGATACTGCCCCACTTTCCGAAACCTTAAAAAGGAGGCAAAATGTTTCCTAAAAGCATTTTGTTTGTACCGAGCTAGATTGTTATAGCATTTTTTTGGACTTGAAAAATCTGTGGTTTTATGAATTCTATTTCCCCCTTTTTTGAAGATCCACAGGTAAAATGTGTATTGCACTCAGCATGTTTTTAGCATTTGCAGCTACATAACAAAACAGTAAGTAGACCTGAATCTCCTGCTTCAGTTGAATCTACAACTTTAGCTCATTGCCTAGGAGGGTCTGGAGGAATTTACACATTTTATGTATTTATTTATTCATCTGAATCTTCAAAATTTTCTCAGATGACAGGGTAAGTTAGGAAGGTTGTATTCATGTTGTTAAATGAAACTGAGAAACATTCGCTTGGTGTCCTTGTATGCTCAGGGTGACAGCAACCATCACAAGCATTTGGGAAGCTGACTTCCCTAGGTCTGGCTGGCAGGGGCTTTGTCTTGAATCTGAAGGCACTGGGGCTTCTGTAGATGACTTTCGGATGTCTTGTTATTTCCTTGCCTTAGGCATTGGTCTCTTGTTTGTTGCCTGAAAGAAATCTGTTTATGTATTCATCTAAGAAATGTAAAACTTCCGCATAAATCAAGCGGCAGGGCTCAGAATAGGTGTGTCTGCAGGAAATTACAATGATCCATGACGGTGGTTACCCAAGCTTTGAACACGCATGCATCACTCTGAAGCTTTAGATTTACTTATACTCTACAATGCAAGTCATAAAGAAGTGAAGAATTTGTACATTTCGTTGTTTAGTAAGCTGTAGATCAGCAGTGATCTGAAGACCAGACGCTAGATGTTGATGATGTAGTGGCTTCCTCTTTGTTTAAGCTCTGTGAGCATGGTATGAAATTGGAGTTGTCTTTCTGTCTTTTGTTTAGTCACTTACATTTTTATTAGTTGGCTGCTGTCTACTCCTATTTCAGTCTCCTTTATTACCCTCCTCGCCATTGCAAGAGATTCCTGCATAGATAACTAGACCAAAATTGCTATTCATAAGAAAATTTGCTGTTCGAGGACATTCTTTCAAATACTCCTGTTAATATTCTTAGAGAGCAAAGAAAAGTGACTTCCTGAAACAAATTCACTTAATTTCTTGACATTTTGTAGAAAAACCAGTATTGAACAGTCTTTGATCCTAAGGGCTCAGTTTTTAACTTAGCTGTAGTGGGTGTGTGGGCAGGCATTGAGAAATATTTATTGCCTGAGAGACGAGAAAATATAGGAAAAGCTGTGATCTAGTGCAGGAGTAGAAAACATGAATCATGGTGGTTTGGTTTTTTTTTTTTTTTCCCCCCAATCTAGTATGAAATAAGAGAAACCAGACAATCGTATTGTTAGAGTCTTTGGATAAACTACTTCTGAGTGCCAGGATTCCAGGTAGTTCTGTAAAAATTACTATGGCTTGAAGAATACGTGGAGACACGCTACGAGTATTTATGTATCTCATTTGACACAGGATAGAAAGCTATCCCAGAATGACTTCACATCAATTACTCTTTATTGAGACACTGTTCCAGTTAAGAAAGGTGCATACAAAAAATGGGCTCGTCATTACAACAAAATATTGTCCTTTCTCATTACTTTCACTGTTCACTGAAGTATGTTAAAGTTATGAATTTATTTTCTGTTAAGGTGGTATTTGACATACTAAATTATGCAAGTGATCTTTAGATGGTGTGATTAAGTGTTTTGTAAAAATAAGTCTGCCAAGCTGTATACAAGCTACCTTACCTTGCATGCTTGATTCAGATGTATTTTAATTTAGGTACAGCTAAGGGTAAATGCTTGACTACATAAACTCTAATTGACTGATGCATGTATTTATATTCCTGGATCACTGATCAAGGGCAGTTAATTACTAAAACCAAAGTCCTGTCTAATTTGAATCTGAGAGTCTAAAACATGTTGTGACAGCAAGGCCTGCCCTCTGCTGTGCCTCAGTGTCTGTCAGGTGAGCTGTCAGGTTTACAGCTGGTGCGCAGGGGGTTGGAGACCCTCAATAAAGATGTATACTCTAGCCAGAAGAGAAACAAATTTTTCAGTCCTTTTGAAAGAAACCTAACATAGGAGGGAAGCTAGGACTCGTCTGAAGCAATTTTTTGTCTGCGAAATATACAGCATACTTGGTGCTTCAGTGGCTTGGGTAGTAAATACTTTTTTTTTTTTTTTAGGTATTAGATGAAATCTTTTATGACACCAATACTACTGCCTGTGAGGCTGATGAGAAGGATACCATTGTGGTATCATAGTACAAGAACTGTTTTTGGTAATGTTTGATTCAGGAGCTTGTACGATTATAGTCCTGCTACAATGATGTTAGTGGTATGAACTTGGTTTTGAGGCTCATAGATGAGTGGAGCGTATTCTGCAAAGTGTGGTCATCTTCATGAGGAGACCTCACCTTTAGCAAAATGGTTGCTCCTGTGAAACTTTGCTGAACTTGGGGCGGGAAATTAGAGCTTTGCTGTAGTGAGCTCCACCAGAAGTTTGCCTTGTACTCTTCACCAGCAGATTTAATTTTAAAGAAAATGTTATAAATGTTTATTCGTCTTCTCTATTGTTAAGGACCAAAAAAGGAATCTAGAGCAAAAATATGCTAAACTGACTTTAAGGGTCTGATTAAACTTGGGAAATGCAGGGGTAAAATCCAACCAAACAATTCTCATTTTTGTGCTGAAGTATTGTACCTCATTTAGTGTGCAAGATTTCCTTCCTTGATAGACCATAACAGCTGCAATAGCAAACCTTTAATGAGGTAAGGACTGTTTTAGCCTTGACTGTGAATGATTCTTACTTTATGCTCCCCTGCATTAGCTATATCCTTGAGATGCATCCTTTCATGTAAAAGAGGTTTAGAGAGTAGAATGAAAAAGAAGAAATAAAACGTACATACTAACAGGACTTTAAATGTCAGCCTCAACTGTTTTGCTACTGTTATGGTTGATGGAAAACTAACACTTGAGCACTCTCACTGCAAAAGTGATTTTGGACTAAACAGAGTGTGTGTATGAAAAGAGGTGCTTTCCCCAGTAGGAGAGACCGACCTACAAAGGACAGCTAAAGAATAAGGCACATAAATTTTCCTGGAAAAGCTACAACAGTGTTTCTAAACTTTGACCAAAATATTTGGATTTTTATATTTTCTTCATCCATGTGTATAATCCAACGTTTTGGTTATGGCCATTGCGTACAAACTGAATTCACAGATTCATTGGAAAACTTAAGAATGAAATACTAGAACACATATACTTCATCAGAAACTAGGTAGCAATGAACTTCATCGGGAGTGACTGCTGTGCACAATACTTTGTGTGATGCTCAGAGAGGCTGTTGGAGGGCAGATCAGATTTGATAGTGAAAGGCTGGAAATGCTCCAAGTGACAAAGCTGCCCATCGTGAGGATAAAGTTCTAGGTATGTGTATTGGTCTGACTTAAGAAATGGCACCAGACTATGAAACTTGCTCCTGCAGGAGCTGTGATTTGTTGCAGACTTTATTTTGCTTCAGTACAAATGTATGGAGAATTTGTCTCAACCTTTCCTGATAACTCAGGGCTTGTTCATCTTGTTAGACGAGCAAGAAAAGTTAGCACCTCCCTGGTGTTGAATGGGCTTTGACCCAACAAATCAGTTTTGATCCAAAGGCCATTTGAACATTGAAATGGGGCTGTACTTAAGCTTATAGTCTGTTATTTCTGTCTTATCTGCTTTCCCATCAGAGATTTTTCTGGGAAGGCTTTTTTACTCTTCTTGAAAGCAGCCCTGTCCTTCTGTCATTCTTTTGTAGAAAAGCCAGCAAAAATTTTCTGGGTGTCTCTACAAATAGCAGGCATTTGTCCCTTAGGAAGAGTTGTGGTAATGACTTTAAAGATACCAAAATTAGGATCTGACATCATGCTTAATGACAGTCAGGAGTCATGGAGTGGCACTGTTGATGTTGTAAAGGTAAGTGATATTGGCTATTTACTGTAATAGCCCACTTTTACAATAGTAAGCTTAATAGGCAATATTTAATGCTTACTGAACTAAAGAAAAGATTTTAATTTTTTTCAGAAAAAGATTTTTTTTTTAGTGAATAGTGTTTGTTCACTGTATATAACTTAAAACTGAAAAGTCACAGACTATGGAGTCATTCTAGCTGAGTGTAAGTGATATTCATGCTGCCATGGACCTCTGAGAGATAGATTGATCTAGATGATTTCATGGGGTCTCTTTTACTCCTTCATGTTCACAGTTCCTAGATGCTGACAACAAGAGAGCTTTCAATCAGCTGAACATGAAGCTGATTAATAAAATATATACATTTTTTGTAAAGGATAATTAACCTCTATCATGCATTGCCCCAAGATATTGCAGACAGATGGTAAACAGGAGTCCAAAAAGTCTTAAACTTTTATACATCTCTTCACAATATTAATAGTTGCATTAGAAGTGGGAATTATAGAAGGGATATAAACATTCATACTTCCACTTGTTTACAAGATGGGAAGATGAAATAAAATCAGTTAGTTTCAAACTTTCTTTTTTTAGAAAACCATACGTCGTTCTATATGAGACAACTGCTCAAGGTCTGTGTGCCAAATTCCACGATCCTTAATTGAGCAATGGCTTTTGCCTGACAAAGGCCTATGGAATTCAGCCCAGTTAAGTTATTTTTTTCATGCAGTGCTGTGTGCTGTAAATTAGGATGCAGTAGTACGACAATGCAAGTCCTAAAAAATTCATCTGTTTTCATGGGTATGAAATTATATCTCTTGCCCATCATTAATCAGCAAACAGCCGCTCCCGTTCAGTATTCTAATCACCGCTGAATAGTTCGACACATCTTTAAACAGCCGTTTTAGCATGTTGGGTTTAAAAGACTCTGTATTGCTGACAGAGCAATTGCACAGCTGGCTGGCTGTACTTTGAGCACTAATCTAGTTGGAGCACAGCTGTGGTGAAGTAAATCACGCAAAAATACTGACTTTTAAAGTTAGTCTGGTTTGTGATAGAATGAAGAACATGTTCGCATGAGTTTAGGAAGACAGGGATTTGCATTGCTGCAATAGGAAAACAGTACTAGAGTTCATGGAAGACCTACAAAAACTTTCTGTGATGAATGCTGTCAAACAATCCGTTCTGAATGTTGCTGATTTACACTACTGAAACAAGCAAATTTAGAGGTGTCTTGTACATGCGCTATCCATAGCGCATCCGAGTACTGCATATGCTGAGTACCAAATTCCACCAAAGCCATCACTGCAATGTCTTCTTGGTGAGATGCTTTGCATTAAGGTTAACACACACTGCTGAGAGAAGCATTATTGTTGTTGTGAGGAAAGAGTGTGGACAAATTGGATGGGGGAAGAACAGATTTTTAGCCCAGAGCTTATCATAAAGGGGAAAAAAAGGAGTTGACTGTTTCTTCAGGTACTATTTTGTAACAGAATATACGATCTGCCTTAGGCTTAAATAACTTTGATATTTTCCAAAGTATGTAATAGTTTTGATGATTTTAATGTGTTCCCAGTGTTTTTGCTAACTAAATTGCTATAATCTTTTTAAATGCCTCAGGGCTATTCCATCAACTTAGTGACTATCCCATGAATCAGTCAGGGAATGTGTGAAAATATACCCAGATTCTGGAACAGAGAGAAGCTCCCACTGTAATTTCAGAAACGCTCTTCAGATCTGGGGAACTGTTCTTGAGCCTAAACAAAGTCCTTTTTGCAGTCTCATATCATATTTGGATTTTTTTTTTTATTGTGTTGTAAATGACCTAAAAGGAATAGAAATGCAAGGAAGTCTGTTACGAGGATGACATATGCCTCATCATGCTGAGGATGGCATGCCGCTGAAATCTGGTTAGAAAGCAGAAGAGTGCCCCAGAGGGCTCTAAACAGGTAATAAAATAAATATTTTCAAAGTGGAGAAAAAGCAAAAGTTTGTTTTTCACTTGTAAGCTTCCGTAGGAGTACTTCAGCTGTAGAAAAAAAAATGCCTCAGCTTCTGCGGTTATTAGCCCAGCGAGAGCTGTCAATCAGCCTGACTCCCTTGAACTATTCACTGCAGACCCAATTACAGTAGTTGCCAGTGTTGTTGCCTATACTTTAGGGACACAAAAGGGCTTTGGCTTAAAATTCATTTATAGAGTTTCACCATTTTTTTTAGAAATATTCCCTCCTTCTGATTTTCGAATTGGTTGAGAAGAAATAGGAAAACACTTTGTGCATAGAAATCTGCAGTGCAAAGGCCTCCACAAAACCGTGCCCAGCAAATGCTTCTGTAGTTTTCTGTCTGGGGCATCATCGCTCCTAACTGTACCAATATAAAATGAAATTATCTTTTGCAAATAGAGCAACTGTTTACAGTGAGAGGTGTAGTGAGAGCAGAGTGAGACAGACAGCAGAGGAGAAAGGCAAGTTTCAGGTGGGTCAGGAAAGAGGTTCAAAGTAAGGAGAAAACAGAGTACCTCCAGGGCTGGAATACATTTTAGCTATTTGATTAAACACTTGGCTTCCTGCTGCTTGATTTCTCACCAATAACACACAATCCCACGCTCCTGTTGAAGACTGGAGACTCAGCAAGAGCTTCTTCTCCTCAGCCTGTTCAGGCACCCGTCCTTCTGCCCAGGCTCCCGAGCGCAGCAGGCTTGGAAACGGCCCTCTTCCCATGGGGCTGCCAAACATGTGGCTCTGGATCCCACTTTCCAAACCTGCTCAAAGAGAAATACAAGGAAGAGACAGGAGACTTGTTTTACTAACTGGCAGTGCAGAAGGAATGAAGGAGCGGTCATTTATTGTTAGCTATTGTAATTATAAAAATTAATTATAACAGTCACCAAAACTCTGGTCTTCTGGCTAGAGCAGAAGGAAGCCCTTCTTGGTCTTTCATAAGAGAACTCCTGTGTGAGATATTGATAAATTTGGTTCATTTGTCCATACCTCCATGCCCCAAAAAGCACTGTGCTATGTTCATAGTGTTTATAAAGCACTGGGATCCTGGGACGAATGTAGCCAGATAAACTTTAAAGGTATTTCTGAAAGAGCCAAGTATTTCCATTTGAAATGGATGGCGTTCAGTGCACTGAAGTCCTCTGAGAACACGACTGGGATAAATATTGGCATCATTAGGGTGTGAGGCACTTTTGACAAGTGTCACAAGGAACCACTCTAAACATAACTAAGATTTTCTAAACTCACGCGGCAAATGTATCAGCAGGTGGGATGACATTAACAGTACAGCACCTCTGTGCCTGACTTTGCAGGAGAGGTGGCAACCAAAGTGTAGCCACTGCCTGTATTTATATTCAAATACAAATATTATCCCTTTATATGTCTTTCTTACTAGTACTTACTAAAAAAGATGTATATATTTAATGAACCTTGTCCATAATTTGTTTCTGTTGATCCTCTGTAGGCAAATAAGTATTTTTTTGTAGACATATGCAGATTAAATAATAAAATTCACAGAATTGAATGGTACCTGATGCCAGATAGTTTCACTGTTGGAGTTATATGGGTATATTTGTACTGATAATTCAGTGCTATTAGCTCTACTTGCATAAAGAGTCATTAGTACTAAGAAGTAATAATTAAAGTACTCAATGCCTGAATCAGTTTTATTAGGAGAGGAGTAGGAAAATGTATCATTACTGTAGATGCTGAGAGGTTAATACTTGTAGTAGTGCAGCTCTGCACATCTTGCTGGAAAGAGAGGGAAAATTTGTCCCTAGAGATGGAAAATATCTAATAAATCCATTCTTTAAATTTGCCAATGACTAGGCAAAGTAAATGAAGTTAAATCAGTAAGAATTTTCCTGCTATTCAGATGAAATAAGGCTCATAACAAAATGAGTGCTTGACACATTGCTGGCTGAAAAATGTCCAGGAAATTTAGACCCGTATTCCTGCATGTAGTAGGATTTAATATCTTGTTCCCAAGTATCTTTTTCTAGTTCATTATTTCATAAAAATACTCTTTTCAACAAAAAAATTAAAATGGTATCTTAGCTTAAAATTATAAGAAGTATTTGTTTTGCATAAAGACATCATGTTTGAAGAACGATCTTTCTTACAGAATTTAATAATTATTCCAGGAATATGAGAATCTCTTTACAAACAAATGCTTAAGATCCTTAGTTAATTACATATGCCTGAGTTTTATAATATAAACCCAAATAAAATACGTATGCTTTTTTCTAGTTTGAAATTCATCAATGTATCTAAGTGGGCATCTATTTTAAACTAAGGCAACTTGTGCTTTAATACTTTCAGAAACCTTATTAGTTGACTATGTCAAACTATCGAAAGAATTGGCAGAATAAGTGGAGGTAATGATCCCTGTAAACGACCTTGAATTGTGCAGCCATAAATAGACCATAAATGCCACTTTCAAAATATGACATGAAGTTTTATTCTTGTTATACAGCATGCATGTAACTCCCAGAAGATGTGGTTCAAGCAGCGGTGATACATTCCCAGCCTATACCAGCCTTACCGTGAGAACAGGATGGAATATAAATTATAGTTTCTTCAGCTATAATGTCTTAATTAGATATAAGTGACAAACTGATTTATATGTGGAAAACTTAAAATGCTGACTTGTTCCACTTATCACTTGAACTGCCAGCACTTCATATTTTCACATTTAATGTTTTCACATAAACTAGTAACATTTTCAGTAATCCCTACTGAATCTCTTTAATTGCTATATGGAAGAAAAATAAAAATCTTACATCAGAAAGAACTGACAAAGCACTACTGTTTGGTTCAGGTTTGAAACTTTCCATCTAGGAACAATGAAATTTGTTTAATGACCATGTAATTGGACTTTGTTCTGGTAACAAACAGTACTTGGCAGGAAAATGCTGCCATTACCCTAGCAATGTGCGGTACACAAAGGCTGTCCCTTCTTGGCTGCTCTTTTTGAAGCCCTCAGAAGAGCCCTAAGTAGTAACTTTTCCTTTTGGTTTTGCTGCTAGGTTATACAGTCTTGGGGTACTGGATATTTCCATGCCCTTTTCTTGGCTTGTCCTAAAATATAAGATGAGATAGAGGCACTGGATTAGTTGCAATGACCGCACAAAACCTGAGGGACCTCAACAGAAGGCTACAAGGAAGGCTGTGTGCGAGTATCACATGGACAAGAATAGGAGGACGGGGAATTTCAGTTGTTTTCTTTCATGGACGGCAACCCTGGGAAGGCAGCCTGCTCATGAGATAATTCAAGTGCAGTCTATAGCAGTAATTTCATGGAAACCAACAAAAAATGCTGGGTTTTGGTGTCTCGGTTCCTCAAAAATTACTGAAAGTTGTGGGAAACCAGGTACTGCAATTTTATGTGCTTGATTTTCTATAGGAATTGGCTCACATTCCTCAGCAATTTATTTCTTATATTGTTTCTTGACTTCAACACTGATGAAATAACAAAGGTTCCTTCAAATACATTAGCACAAGTAATGATTTCCTGCTCTAGGTAGACACGAATAAAGACTCATTGACATAAGTATGAATTACCTCAAATCTTCATATAATTCTAATTTAAAATGTGGATTTCGGGGCCCAGAACTTGTTTCCTTACTAATACTCCACTCTGAACATAGCTGTGGCAGTCTGCTCTTATGCAGCAGACTTTGATTATAACTCTGATTCCATCTTCACATAGTCTCCCTCCTATATTAATGTGTCAATTCAAGTACTCTCTACTCTTGTCCTACATTTGATTAAAAAAGAAAAAAAAAAAAAAGAAACATCTGGGCTACATAATTTTAGAAGAGGCTCCATTAGTAATGAAGACCTTGGTTGACCTTATTTTTTGTTTTAGAAATGTGCATGCCACACAGTTGAGTGAGCTAAAGACCTATTTTCTAAGAGAATGTGGAAATGAGAACGTAATGTTAGCGAAAGGAGAGTGAGTGTAATCTGAAATCGGTGCGTAACATGCAGTCACAGAAAAGGGCAGGGAGAACAGGAGGCATACGCAATCCCGCAGTTGTGCCGAGTGACACGCAATATTCAAAAACTTCTCTGCAAGTAGTATGGATAGATTATCTTTGCTCAGCCACATTTCCCCTCACCTTGCAATATATTGCTCGTAGGAAGTGCTATGTAGCTCAGCATATACAGGAGAATTCAGATATGTAAAGTGTGAGGCAAACCTGCTCAACTTTGCTGCTCCATCATGGGAAGAGTTGCACTGGGACATACAGTCTGCTCTGCCTTTTTATAATTCCTGAATTAGACCCCTGAAATCCTGAGCTTCCCATTCCAGGATGCTAACGATCATAAAAAGGATTTTGTATTCAAATGCAAATGATTACTTTCCTGGTCCTCAGAAAATAAATACTATTGCCAGATGTGAAGGTGGGAGGCACATCTTCAGAAGCTGTGAAAAAGATTTTCTCTGAAGATGATTATAGAGGAACGGTTGAGGGTTTTGGTTTTGTTCTCCTCCTCTAAAGAGTCTAATCAGACTTACAGGGCTTAGAAATAAGAGGCAAACACAAAATTCAAAACAAATGGCAGGTCCCAACTTTCCTAAACATGCAGCTTCTGTTATTCATTGCTATGGTTTGCGGACTCTTCTAGGCAGCAGGCCACCAAAACATGCTGCTTTACTGATGTGTGGGACACCTTCATGCACTGAAAAAGTTCTGCCTTTTTCCTTTTTGAGTAACTTTAACCTTAGCAAGAAATTAGTTCATCAATAAATGAAGAGGAGGAGTGAATTAATTATGAATTGAAAATGGCAAAGATTGAGATTCTCTGCAAAATTTCTTTGTCATATGTGCACACGCAAATTAGAAAGAAGGTAAGGTCATACAGAAATGACTTCAGGGGAGGACAAGGGAGCAAGTGAGGAAACACCTGAAGTAGCAGAGCCTGGGGGGGTTGCTGTTCTGGAGAATTTATGGCATGCAGTTTTGGGGGGAACACTTAACCAAATATAAGTATCATGAGCTATTTTTGAGGAGCCCTCAGGGGCAACTTAAGATGTGGACTGAGCATGAACTGCTCACTCTGATCTCTCCCTCTTCCTTTGCCTCAGTACCTGCATCTCCTCCATTGTGCTGTAGGATCGCGCACACCAGACGTTGCCTGCACGTGACATTGGGATGCCAGAGTAAGGGAGTGATAGAGGAAGCTGCTTTCCGCACGTCAGGAGCGGCAGTGGCTCTGCAGCCAGGAGAAGGAGCAGCAGCCCCTGCCACCCCCTTAAAAATGGGAGAAAACACATCTGGCTGTACTGATTCGTGAGCTGGGAGTAA
The DNA here is from genome assembly GCA_009819775.1 of Phoenicopterus ruber ruber. Taxonomy (NCBI): domain Eukaryota; kingdom Metazoa; phylum Chordata; class Aves; order Phoenicopteriformes; family Phoenicopteridae; genus Phoenicopterus; species Phoenicopterus ruber. The sequence continues at coordinate 29,064,473 of CM020218.1, read as the reverse complement.
AGAGGAAGGGCGGCGAGGGGGGAGAGAGAGTCACAGGACTTTTACATTTAACTTCTGCTTCTAGAAGCATAGTAGAATAGTGTGGAAAAATGTCTCTCTAAACATATAAAACAATGTTGAGCAGGAAGTATCATGATTCTTATAGAAGTTACTTTTTATGAGGCATATGTTTTTAATTGTTCTTTTATATTGAAAATGCTATAGAAAATCAGTGGCTGTACAGACTGCAGCAGATGAAATGTCTTTGGATTTCATTTCAGAGTTTTATCTTGTCCTGTGAAATCAGCTGACAAAAATTAATTCACATGTACTTGAACAAAAGAAGTACCGCTTGTTCCAAAAAAAGGGTTGAAAGACTACCAGATGTATTAAAAATAACAATATGTTAAACAAGGTAGAGATGTTTAAGAACTGTCTTAGAGACTAATAATTTAGCAGCTAAAGTAACATATTCCTTACGGAAAAGGTAAAGCATATTCATGAGTTTCAAACAGGCAAAGTAAATGGTAGAGAAAACATTGATTTAGAGTCAAAAGACCAGCTATACAGGCAAAACAATATGAGAGCACCAATGGGGAAAGATGTCTGTTAAAATAGGTGAAATAATTCTGTAGTTACTGTAGACATGATAAAATATAACTTACCTCTCTCAAGAGTGTCTTTAAAAAGGAATAAAGTGCACAGGGGAATATTGCATGAAAGAAAACCTGTCCAGAAACAGGGTTCCCTACATGCAGTTTTGGCCTTAGGGTTTGTATTATTTATTATGTTAATTCCACAGGATTTAGAGAGCTTTTTCCCAGAAGTGGAACATTTTGGAAAAATATCTTCAGGGGAAACTGTGAAGTTCTCCTCCTCCGAACCGTCTCGCCTAAAGACTTCTTTATGGAATCTGTCCTTACGCGGTTACAGATGAATCAGACTTTACCAGAGAGCAAATTACCAGATATATAATTGGCTTACAGGTGAAGAAGAGCAACAGAAATAGAAGGAGTGACATATGGAAAAAGATAAAATGGCGTTAAAAAATGCATAGCTTGGCTTCAGAAGTGACTTCGGCTGTGATGGGCTTTGATGATAGTTTGCAGCTATCGAAAAAGTGTGAAATAAAAAGGAGGAAAAGAAGTTGTGTGATACTTAGAGTATTTTTGTTTACACCAAGATTGAATTTAGCCATATGTTTTCTGTAGAGGTGGCTGTACATTCCCTTCAGCCTATATCCACTAGATTTTTAACCAGACAGCTTGTGCTCTGTGAGTAAAGAGGATATACAGTCCTAATATTTCACTAGCTCTTTGCCATTGGTATCTCTGTCCAGCTGACACCTTAATAGGATAGGGAAGATTGTTATCTTCATTTCACAGGTAGAAAGGCTTCCAGTGCGACTGCAGGAGCACGTACGTATCCCAGTGCAGGCTCACGTGTCACCTGCAGAGCCTGGTGGAAAGCCATGCAAGGCGCTCGGAACCACGGTCTGCTGGAAGGAGCAGACTTGCCTGAAGTGGCTTGTAAAAGTTGACTCCAGAAGTGTGTGGCAGGGCAGGGAATTGAACCTGCTTGGCTTCTCAAGTCCTATGCCAATGACGTTGTGTCATCCTTCCTTCCTCCACCTCTTTAGTTAGACACGCGATTGTATTTGGGGCTTGGCATGACGAGAAATACTGCTGCCGTGTGAAAGAAATCTTGTCCTATGAACAGAAATATCAGTCAAGTATTTTTACAAACAGGAATGGGTAAGCAGTTAGTCAGAGGTGGTAGTAATCCCATTCCTATGATGATACCTCATTTTCTCCAGTAGGAACAAAGATTTTTCAGCACCTGGAAAGAAGTCCATTGCATTGTGAATGCTGCATTGCAACCATGTGAGGCTGTAGTCAAAACTGAATTAGTTTCAAATAGTGTCTGCACCGTGGCCAAGACCTTCCTGTAGCTTTACCTCCAGGCTTCCTTTCTTGCTGCTTTTTCCACTCAGTAATTCTAGTAATCTTGTCGGTACGTGCAACTGGCTGTTGTTTTCTTTTCAGTGGTGCCAGGTGGTCATCTTTCCTTTGTGGTAGTTTTATTCCAAGCAGTTGACTTCCTGATAGCGGGATGTCTTTTCCCATTAGCTGGCTGTTGCTTCTTAATGGTGGAGCTGCTGCTTCTTGTTTACCATTTTCTTTTCACAGCTCTCAGCTTGTTGCTTCAGTTGACATGTCAGTAGACTCCCTGACAACATCAAGTATCTCCTTCTGTTACCTCTCTTCCTCCTGCTGCTTCTGCTTTTTGCTACGCTTGGCATTCTGGTTCTTACTCATCGAGACTATTGTTTGGAATAAAAAACAGCATTTCCTTGCTAATTTTATTTCTGAGTTTTTACTGATCTATTACTTTATTTCCCATTGTACTGTTGGCCTCAAGTTCTAGAATTTTACTCAAGACAGTTGGGCTATTTTGAATTCTTGTATTGCATATTTATTGTACGTACTAAGGCAACAGATAATTCTGGATAGGCCACGGTGGTTAACTTCTGCATGTTTCATTTGTACAAATGCTTTGGACATTTTTAGAGTTTCTGTTCCTAACCAGCTCTCTGTGAATCATATTGGTTAGTGGTGTTAACAAAGACTTAAATTTGAGACTGGCCTTTATCACCTATTTCACAAATGCAATATAGGTAACACAATTAAGCTTCTCGTTAAGGAACCAAGATCTCTTTTTAGTTGAAAGATATAGGTTAATTAGTGTGGAATGTGGATCAGAGACACTGAACAGCAAGACTTTTATTTTTCAAACTCTGATATTCAGAAGTCAATGTGTGCTTTTCTATTGACTATGCCAAAGAATGGATGGATGGCGTGTTTTTCAAAATCAGATTCTAAAGCAGCCTGCTAGCAGTGTTGAACCATTTAGAAAAAAATTGAACCCAGAGTATTTACCTCGGTGTAGAGCATTAGTTATGCATTAATGGACTTCTCTAAAATTCTGTATGTGCCACATGGTTCCATTTTTGTCAAAAAGGGCTCAGACTGAGCGCTCTGCCTACCCTCTGTTTGTGAGAAAGGTGCCTCAAAACTGTGACTGCTTCATATTTACTTATAATTATTTCTGTTCAAAGAGGCTCATAATGCACATTCTTGGGCCGCTGAACAGTTTCTGTCTTTACATGCTTTTGACCACATTTGTGAGATGAAATAATTTACAAACAGTAGCACAAGAGAAAATGCTCTGGGATATAGTGATATTTATTTTTTTAAAAATTTATTTGAATTTCATTAATATTGTATGTGTACTTCATTGTATTGCCACTATTTATAGTAATGATATACCGGCAATGGCTTATACTAAATAATTACAAACCCCAGGTCTACAAGGTGATTTGCAGTAGTAGGTTGATATGGAAGACGGTACGGTTTCCATTGCCCAATGCTTTTCTGATCACCATGTATGTGACTAAAAGGTTTAAGAGCATAAATCATGTGACACGCAACGCCCATAACCAGGGCAGCTGGTGGGACCAGGGTGACAAAGCCACCTTTGAATGGCTGAGCCTCAGTTTTGAATTAGCCAAAAAGCCAGAAGGAGTCTTGTGACTTGTGGTAGAAGCCAGAGTGTTTTTTTTATCTTGAGTTGGTGGGTACTAGCCCACGACTTGGGCATCGGATGGTTGTGTCCCTCTCACATTTTTGTGTCCCTTCTCCTGCTTCAGACTGCTTGGCTCTTCTCATCCTATGAAAAGTAAAATCTCAGCTACTCTTTTGTGCTGTTCCAGATCTTTACCGGGACGCAGGAGCTGTCAGATTTGTCTGCAGTCATTTGTGTGGGAGGTGTGCGAGGGGACTTATGCATTAACTGTGCTGAAATAATTACTGTATTTGACTTGACTAATAATCAAGTGGTATTTGTTGCCAAAAAAAAAAATTCTGGACAGGGGAGAGAGGAGTATTTTACTCATTAAACACTGTACTCAATAATTCCACAAAGATGAAAATATAAAATGCTTTGATGAAAAGAAGCAATTACTTCTAAAAGGCGTAGGAAGCACTATTTATGAAATAGGCACCATTTGTTATGATTTTTTGTTCAAAGTTTAAACTCAGAATACCGAAGTCTTTGGGGAATAAAATGTTAAGTAATTCTGCGGTCTTAATTTTTTTTTAGATGCTGCAGTTTCCCTGTGTTGCCATGGTAATGTACTTTCTGTATAATTGCCAGGCTGCCTTACAGTGATGCAAAAAAGTAAAGAAGTTGTCATATGGCATGACCTAGGCTTATATTTGAGTGGAGGTTTAATGCCCATAGAGCAGCGATGACACGAAAGATATCTGTCACCTGCAGGATAAGGAATTACACGTTGCCGAAGTGCTGCAGAAACAAATGGCAGCAAATGTGAAGCGCTGGGCCTAGATGTTATGCAGGAGGACTAGAAGCCCTCCCCCAAGCCTGCTCCTGCTGAGCTTATTTTTACTCATGCTTTACATGAGTGGAGGATCAGAACTTCTACAGCTGACACCAGCCCTAAGCACGTTATTTAGGAATTTCATTTGTCTTGGAGGTACAAGAAGTCTGGAGGAAAGAGATTTGCAAAGAGAGAGAGTCATAGCTCTGACATTTACCAGCAAAATCTGGCCCTTCTCCAAGAGGAATTAGTGCTTGGATCCAAAGAAGTCCTCTCAAAAAAAGCGAAAAAAAGAGGAAACAAAAGCGGGGGGAGGAGGGGGAAAAAAGGGAGAGAGACATTAAAGTTTTTCTTGGTTTCTGTTCAAAGAAGGTAGCTCTTACATCTTGTGCACTTCTTCAGGATATTTTTGATGTGAACCACAAATTCCAGTGGTTCCTGGGAATATCTACTTGCAGGAATCCTTCTCTTGGCCATGCTTTCTCCCCTCAGTCCTCACTGTATTTTGATGTGTTGCTCCATAAGGAAGAAAGCACCTGGGATAATTTCTTAGTGATGAGCCCTGGGCATTTCCGATGAGCAACCTGAGAGTGTTCATCACCACATTCAGTTCAGGCTGAAAATGAGGTAAGTTTCTTGAAATACAAATTTAAAAACATAAAAGTCAGAAAAGAAAAAAAAAACCCAACCCAGCAGCCCCCCCAATGTAGTTCTGCATTAGTCTTGGCACTGCAAGAATTTCTTAGTTGCTCCAAATGACCCAGTGTGGGGACACAGCAACTAGCTCAGCTGTCATGTATACCGCTTGCTCCGAGGTCTTCCTCTCTTATAGGTCCTTTTTGTTCCTTTGTTAAGGATGGGTTCTGCTAAAGCTCCCTCTTTCTCTTCCTCAGCATCTCAGCTAGCATGGGTACTGGGGGATTACCGCATTCTTCCCCATAAGATTTTTTTTATTATTATTTTTTTTTAGCAGCTGTTTCTTGAAGACCTTTTTCGGTCTTTGTTGCAACTATAGTGTCCCTAGAGTGAGTTTCTCTCTTTGCTCTCAGTAGACTTTCCTTCTTGGTTTTCTTAAATACGTCTAGGAAATTACTTTCTCCCTTGTGAGGCTACTTGGACACTTGTAGTAAGAAAGATGGTTTCTCAACCCTTGCTACCAGGGGTTAGTTTTCTTTCCCCTTCCCTCCAAATTCATTTCTAATTAATTAGAATTGAAGCAACCTCACACAGATACTTCTGCTGTGTTCCTTAACTAGTCTTTCTGGCTTCAGGCTCTTTCTGCAAATTATTTTAAGGCTGTAACAGAACTTTATCTTCCTAGATTAGGAGGAGGACTCATTGCTCAGGCACAACAGAGGGCTTATGACTTCCAGTTTACCATTTGCTTCTTTCTCAGAGACCATATGTGACACAATAGTAAAAATAAAAAATCTGACATTCAGAGTCTTGTTTTTCCAAAGTTACTCTCTCCTGCTTTCTGTCTGCAAGGACAAGAACTTTCCCAGACAATATGTAGCATTGCAAATTGTGAGTTAGTATGGATAAATCATGACTGTTTTCTCTGTGTGAGAAGCATTGTAGAAAAAATAATAAAACCACAAAGTAAGGGAGATTGATAGTGAGAAAACTCATGGGTTGAGATAAAGACAGTTTAAGAGGTAAAGCAAAAGCCACATGCTCAAGCAAAGCAAACCAAGGAATTAATTCAATGCTTCCCATCGGCAGGCAGGTGTTCAGCCATCTCCAGGGAAGCAGGGCTCCATCACGCATAACGGTTACTTGGGAAGACAAACACCATCACTCTGAATGACCAGCCCCCCTTCCCTTCCCCCAGCTTTATATGCTGAGCATGATGTCGTATGGTATGGAATATCCCTTTGGTCAGTTGGGGTCAGCCGTCCCAGCTGTGTCCCCTCCCAACTCCTTGTGCACTCCCAGCCTCCTCGCTGGTGGGGTGGGGTGAGAAGCAGAAAAGGCCTTGGCTCTGTGCAAGCGCTGCTCAGCAGTAATGAAAACATCCCTGTGTTATCAACACTGTTTCCAGCACAAATCCAAACCAGAGCCCCATACTATCTACTATGAAGAAAATTAACACAGCACAGTGAGTGGCCATATTTCAAATCATGATTGGATTTCACGAGTCACTTCTTGCCTTCACAGTCTGCCCTTCTTGCGGGAATGGACTATCAGCTGGAATGGCAGAATACAAAAAGCAATGTCTGAGCATATCTAATAGAGAATATTACCCAAGAAAAAATGTTATCCATCACTCTTGTGCCGGAACAGTGAAAGCATCACTATAAACATCCTGAGCATGCCAGCTGAAGTCCATAGACTTATGCCACTGACACTCTTGGTAGGATAATTTAATTTTTAATAGTCAGGACACTCAGCTGTATCAAAATCAGATTCTTCCTTTTTACTTGTCCTAGAACTCTCATGTTTACAAAAACGTTACTAATTGCCAATGAATAAAAATGACTATGTCTGTATTAGTTCTCTACTAAGATTCCTTTAAAATTCTAGTTATTTTAGATGTAAGAATTAGATAAAAAAAATTGTCTTTGAAGGTTCTGTACGTGCCACTATTCTATCAAGAAAATCACTGCAATTCAGAATGGTTCTCATTATAACATTTTACACATCCCATTAAAAAGAACATGTAAGTTTGAAGGAGGAATGATTTTGTTGTTGTCTTTGTAATGGCATGTTGGTCTATTACTCCTACCCAATGATAGTAATAAAAATAATAGTCTATAATTGGGATGTCCAATAAAATGCTTTTAAATGGGAGCACATAAAATTATTGTGTGAAGGCAATAACCTTGGTAAGGGAGATGAACACTTGCTTATATGGATCTGTTGAGAAAAAAAGGAGAGTATTTTGAATATATGTGATACAGGAATTTTAAATTATAAGCTAAATTCCTTTTCTCCTCTTTCTGATTATATTCTATTTTGTTCTTTTTCACATTCTCTCTATTTTATTTTCCATCCTCTGTTGCTCAAATGAACCACTGATACTTAAAAGCCCAAGCGAAAGTATGAGACATTTTCAACTCGTGCCAACTCTTGTCTCATTCTCAAAACGTAAGCAAACAAATACTCTTCTCTCCTACTATTTCTGAAAATAAAATAATTTGTTACTTATTTTTTTACTTTGTGAAATCAACCTAAATTTCCATTGGTCATAGCATTGAAAATCATGAAGGATTTCCAGCCTGACAATTACACCAATATTTTTTTAGATATCTTTCCATGGGACTTCAGTGTATGAGATCCACTCCGTTAGGCAACAGAACGCCCAGACGTACACACAAAATAAGTGTGCGTGCTTATCTCCCACGTCACTCTGGTTCTACCACTTTTGACGATGTGAACGCCAAACAGAAATCCAGAACCTCAGGAGTTCTTGCCCTGTTGCTCCTATCAAAGTGCTATTTAGTCTTTGGCGTATTACAGTGACAGCTTGTTTCCACACTTGTAACCCTGTAAACTGAGCAGGAGACTATTTCTTACCAAGTTGCCTCCCTGGGGTGTCCTAAGGATTAATTGCTGTAAGTGCAGTTCCTGGAACACATAAAGTTCCCTGTAAGTATCCATTATTAAATGTTATATCCCCTCAAGTACTTATTCACATTAGTTTTTTCTTACTTAAGTAGCCCCAGTGACATCTGTTTCTATTAATTATTTTTACTATTTGCCACTCTTCTTAAATACAAGCTAAATGGCTTTGGCTGTGGGAAAGCAAATTCACCAGACAGCTGCTTTCTTCTGTATTTAAAGTATACATAACACTGTCTTTTTTCCATTATTTTATTCAGTTACGTTTATCTTTGTCAATGAATTTTTTACTCCAGTGGTTTTCTGACTCTTATTTTCTTTATTAGGGGAAGTACTTAAGAATATTAGCAGTAAAAAAATGCACAATCCAATAGCAGAGAAATAAAATAGAAGAGAATCAAGAAGCATCATGCATCCTTGCAACTTGCAGAGGTCCCACGATTTCCGTAACGGTCTGAAGAATGAGAAAGGAGGAGGTGGCAATGAAGATTTCAGAAAGCTGTGACTTGAGCTGGCATGCAAAAATAGGTATGTTTTTAAAACCTGTTCCATTAACTTCTAATTAGTTTGGCATCCAGTTAAAAAGTTGCTCAGAAGGCTGTTCTTAAACCTCACATTCCTTACCTGCCATTTTTCTGCTCCTTCCATTCACTGAAGCTGCCTCCTCTCTCCATGTGTAGCCTTATATAGGCAGACACAGAAGCTCTCCTTACTGGAGTCCCTCCATTTCCTGCATTTTCCTGATTCCCTATTAGCATCCCTAGTGTATTTACAAAGGTGTCTAAACATAATTAATAAAGTTGACAAAAGCAAGTCAACTCATCCTTTTCTCTCCACCACCTTTGCGCTCAACAAATGTAATGACTCCCTCCATTAAGTAAACAGAATTTAAACTACTCGTTCAGTTTAATCTGCAAGAACAAATAGGTGGAGAGACCTAATGTGATGACCTAAATGAATTCTTCACCAACAGGGAAGTTGCCTCATTCTTTCTGCTGATGTGGTTGCATTCCTATCTTAGGGGTTTTCTTCGTTTCATTTTCCTTAACAATATATTTTGTAGCATTAGCAATGTCAGGGTAACTCCAACTTTAGAACCCTTGTCCCTCTCCTTATTTAAAATAAATAAATACATAAATAAGCATCATCCTAAAACTGGTTAATTATTTAGGACATTCATGGCTAGACCAACATAACCCTGGTTCCTGCTGAGTTTGAAACTTTCCAACGAAAGTGCACTTGCCATCTTCCTTGTCTTAAAAAGTGATTAGCACTATTAGAAACTAATTAAGGCTGAATTCATCATTATGCCTAAGCATGTTCCTTAGCTGGGGGACACAAGCAGTTCTACTGACACCATGTTCTTATTCGTAGGTTTAAATTTGAGTACCTTGCTGACTCACAACAAATACAAAGATGGTAAATGGGAAAAAAAAGTTCATTTGCTCTAAATGAAAGAATATACAACACACATTTTGGTTCCAGAAAAAATATGCAGTCCTCTCCCACTCTGCTGAAAAAACCCAACATATTACACTTGCCAAGTACCAAAGTGATATTAAGGACTTATTACTTTCAGATTTAAAATCTACCTTTGATTTATCTTAGTTCAAAGCCTTGGAGCTGTAATAAATTGTTGAATGCTCTTATCTGGTCTCTGATATGTCCTTGGCAAGGACACATATGCCAGGGAAATTAAAATCTTGGGCTTTTTGTAGGAGAACTGTTATACCGAGATTCTGTAAAGACGAATCTTGCCTAGGAATTTAAACTAACCTATACTCATGTACCAACCTGTTCATGTGCCAGATCTGACAAAATGCTGAGCATATGAAGCTGCTCAGAAACTAACTGAAATTGTAGGTGTTTGGTACACCAGGGATCACAACCCACATTTTTCTGGACAGGGAGTGATACATAACTATGCAGCCAATGCCCAAGGTTCAATATTATAAAGTGGAAGCAGAACCTCCCCACCCAAAAAAATCACACAACATAATCAGATGATTTCAGCAGTTTTCCCCACACTTCATCTGCTGCATAACACCATTTTTAACCTGCATTCCTTCCCTGTTTTCCATTCAAGAGTATCCCTTATTGTAGCAAGGGCAGTCATCATCTGGCTCCCAGCAGTAAAGAATGCAAAGCAGACGGAAGCCAGCGAGTTACCAAGGCCAGCCAGCATTGGCCTGGGTGAAAATAGGCATGGTGTCTCATTTACTACACACTAAGATGGCTGTGCCAAGAAAGCACTAATTACAGATCTGCAAGATGGAAAAATCTGTGTCCCTCTTGCCTTTTGGAAATCTTATGCTTTGCCTCGATCTGAACATTCTCCTCCCAGACCCACAGCCTTAATGACTCACACAAGATCCTGAAATTAGTCTTTCAAATTCATCTATAAATCTTCCACAAAAGCTTTCAAATTGCCCTATATGCACAATTTTACTGCTCTCAGATCACCTTGTTTGAGTGTGGATGTGGTTTTCTTGTGGTAGGCTAGAGGTCAATCATAAGAGCATGCAATTCACAGTTCTTCAACAAAATTTTAAGCTACAGGTTTAGTGGCAACTCTGGGATCTCTGGCTAAATTAAATTTTCCGATAGGAACCTCTATGGATTCCAGACATGTTCATATATATTAGCAGATGTGAAAGCATCATGAATTAGAATTGCTACATTATTTTTGAATTTACAGTTTAAGCCTTTGCCCTTATGCAAATTTATTAAAGAGTATTCCATTGATTTTGAACGGCACTGTAATAGGGTGATCTGTTCTCTGTACATGTAATGGCATCTGGGACCAGCCAAACTGGTTTAGGACCTGCCGTTTCTAAGAAAACGAATTCTGGGAAGGATCACCAGTCTAGGCTGGGATGGTGCAAGAAAGGCAATACAGGTTTCTTAACAGTGGGATTATCTGGCTATGAAAAGGCATGTTTTTACAACAGAAGGTAGTTTAAGATCAGGAGAAAACTTCTGATAACTTTCCCTTTAAAGTACTTCATGTATAAGCCACAGCAAAGTTGGGGTCATAGATGATGAATTATCTGGATCCTGCCTAATGGACCTATTTTTTTTAAGCTTTTGTAAGTTTTGATATTAGAAACTTCTTTTCATCTCAGTCTTTATGACTTACTCATCGCAGTGGTTCACTAACTGATGACAATGATCGTATGTCACCCTTCAGGCACCAAGCTACTCTGGAAATGTGCATTTCCTGGCTTATTCTCAAGAGAAGAGCAATATATTGAAAAGGCCAAATAGAGAAGATGGAGTAATGGCTCTTAACGGTATATTCCTTAGGATATCACTAGGAGAGAAATTATGATTGTTAAGCTTGGGATTGGCATCCCAAATAACTTTGTCCTTACAAAGTATTAACTCAGTCTCTGAACTTCTCCCTCTGGAGCAGTAATGACTTGCATTAGGAGTCTTAGATACTTCCATCAACAGCCTGATAACCTTAACAAGCCCAGTGAACTCAATTGTTGGCATTAACAAGGAAGTGCAGACAGATTACATGTGATGGCCCATTAGGCTAAAAACTCCTAAAAGCAAGCAAAAAACCCCAGGTGGCTGGTGCTTTTGCATAAATAATAAAGACAGACTGCGGACCATGGTGGTCAGGCTACAGTCCAACCATTTACTAAGTCTGCAAAAAGTGGATGTCATGGTACGCTTGGGGCATACAATCCCTTCTGGAAAATGGACATCTGTGCTCTTGGGTATGCTGGAAGGATTCTATCCTGTGGCTATTCGTGTGGTAATAGAAAAAATAAGCCCTTACTATTCATGATTTTTTTTCCTGGCTGTTGTGTAAGAATGGGTTTCCTGCCTGTATCTTGATATACAGCTTGCCTCAGTCTTGGACTCCATTCACAAATGCGTTCCCTGGGCCCAATAAATTAAACATAGGATAAACAAGGCAGAAGTGCACACATTCAGATTATGAATGAATCCTGTTTCTGCAAGGTATGGAGTACTTTCCTCCAGCTGACAGAAGTATGTGAGTCAGTGGAAGTGTTGTATCTTCCTAGGCGAGATTTTGTCCTGACACCAGGCTCTTATTTATCATTCTCAAGAGAAAGTTCACTGTGGCTAGCAATCGGTTAATGAGAAACACATTCTCCAGATAAAACATAAAAAATATGACTTGGTAGGTATGTTCCTTTTTACACAACAGTTTGTGAACACATAATTAAACACTTATTCGACTGTAGGCTTGATTTATGGCAGACTAACTCAGGGATATATAATCAAGTTCGTCTTACATGTTTAATTGATCGATGGGAAAGTAACTTGCTGTAATTTAATAAAACTGAAAGCATCAAAGGCTTTCAGAGTGTTGTTATATATCTTGGGATATCTTGGGAGATTGATCACAAAATATGCAAGACAACCCTCAGTACTTGCTGGATCCAAAGGTCCAAGCTGCCTTTATGGTTGGCTTTTTTTCCTCCCTGGCACATCTAAAAGCCTTGATTTTCTCTCTTTTTCAAGATAAAGGCTTAACACTTTCAGACCTGAAGTCTTATACATTGTGAGTACTCAAACTGCTTTATTGTTTTTTTTCCCCAAGATTCCCATCATTTCCTCCTTTTCCTCAGAAAAAAATATAGCTTCTAATGTCATCTCCCTGCTCTGTCTGTGTGAATCTATTACTATTACTCTTTCTTGGAATCCCCATGTCCACTGATCTCCATATCAGATCTCCATATCGCCATCCCTAGCAATTCTTTAATGGAAAAGGTAACAAGGAGAAAAATCATTACTGTTCTTCATTTCTTAAGATATTTGTAAACATTAACTTAAATCCTTTGTGCAAGCATTTTATTATTTGTGTATGCAAGTAAGGCTATGACTAAGGAAGAAGCCATGCAGTCAAAAGAAGCCTCAGAGCAGAAACTGTATAGCCTCTGGTAATACAAAACTCATTGTGTTTTTTAAGTGAACATAGCACAATATCATTAGGGCTTTATCACAAAATGTTGCTGTTCAGTTATATAGAAGGAATATAAATATTGTATCTAGAGAGAAGTAGATGAAGGACATGCTCTGCTTATTCTTGCTCTTACAGAAAGGTACAGAGAAATACATTTGCCACTGTTATTGCCTTTTGAAAGGGATTTGGTGCTGAGGTATTACTTTTACTTTGCAAATTTCCTCCTTAGAACAAATTTCATTGTTAAAAATCATGGTGATAGAGGACAGCCCTCGTGCTGACAGCTTTCTCAAATCAGAATGGCTCAGTGTGCCTCATATACCTCGGTGGTGAGGATACCCTGCAATATATGCTAGTGCTCAATGGAAAATTAGCAGCAGCAGCATCTATGGTGGGAGGTGGTAGAAGTGGGAAGGCATGACTAGGGAAATGCAACAACCCATTTTCCAAATGAACTTAAAAAGCCTTTTTAGGGAAAGATCCAAACAAGTGTGACAAGAAAATCTCCACCATGACGGTAGCAGGGATTAGCATTGCCTATAGCTATTTGTTGTGGTATTATAGAGATACAGGAATTATAGCTGTGTGGCAAACCGTGCATAGAGAGCAATTAGTGCTAAAGGATGAAAATAACATAAATCCAAGGAAGGTGGTTGGAATCCAATCTCACTTCAGAAAGCGTTCTTCCTCTAACTAGCTAAGTTGAATCAGCTATTAATATGCAGTGACCTTGTGAGAGATTCACCCCATAGATCTGATTTACTCTCGATGTGCCCAGAAAGCAATGTTCTAAAAGGAGAAGCAAAAGTTTCAGACCACAGGGGTTTTGCTGCGTATGTACTTACAGATCCTTCACTGGAAGTGGCGAGCAGGTATATGCTGGCATCTTGCTTTGATATGAGATTCAAGGTAAGTCTGGATATACAACAGATCCTGGGAAGCAGAAAGCCTTCCAGTTTCAAATTGACCCGTGCCTCTGAGTCTATTTATTAATTGTATTTTCAGGTCTTAAGGAATTAATACTGCTCCCCTCTACAGGAAAAAAAAAAAAAAAAAAGATGTATCTGTTCCTGCTTATATCATGATGTATGTAATAGTAGACACTGTTAGGTCCAACAAAACTCTGTTGAATAAAAATCTTCTTTGCTGGGAATATGGCTGGAATTAGAGCTGAGCCTGTCAAATAGCTGCCGGCTGATACAAAGGCCAGTCCTGCTCCTCTTTCTGCCTCCCAGTTAAGCACTTTCCTTTTTGGATTCCAGGACAGGCCTATACCGATGGGGTCCCGTTCAATGCTGAATTTGTTCAGGGAGCTGAGCCAACAGAAGTTAGGGTACAGTTGTGCTAGTTTAGTGTTTGGGACTGGTTCACTGTAAGTGAGATGAATGATAAGGAAATAGCATAAGGAAAATGGTGGGAGCACTTGGCTGCAGCTAGGGGTTAGTTTTCCTTAGCTGCAGTATGAAACTGCATCTTAATTGCATATAAACATATATGCATATACATAGATATAAAAATAGCAGACTTTAAGGAAACAGCTGTATCAGTAGAACTGCACATTAGATGGACATAGCTTCTCTGCCTTTATATTTACTGACATCCACTGTCATTTCCCTTTTGCTGTTTTCTTTCTCTTCTCCTCTGTGACTGGCGCATTTCCCAGCAGTATGACCCAAACAGTAGATCAATGTCCTAAGCCAATTGATCTCTGAACAGTCCGGGGAAAAAGAGGGAGTTCAGTGCCATCCACAGCAGATGAGGCTGTTGCAGAAACGCAGGCATTTGAAGACTGTGACTTTAGCCATGGTCCTGTACAGTGGGTGTACCTGAGTAGTCCTAGCACACCTCTATTTTGCTAAAAAAGAGGCCCAGAGACTGAGATCAAATATTGGTCTCCTGACTGTCTGCATTACTTAACGGCTAGCTTGCTAGCTGGCTCTGTTTTGGACCATCCCGTCTCACTTTCTAAGGCTATGTCAAAATGTCCTTAGTCGTGTGGACCATATACCTGTCTGGCTTCTATTTAGCAGTATAGACATAGCTTGTGTGATTTAGAGAAAAATGTCCAGGAAGAATTGCTCTACATATCCCACAGCAGTAACTTAATCCCAGCCCTTTTAAGCAATAATCACTCTTCATACTCCCTCTGATGAGTCGACTACTTGTTTCAGTGTGCAGGACTAGGGTGAAGGGGGTCCTGCCCCTGCAGGCATGAGGTCTCATTTGTCCATCCACAAAGACGCTGGGTTCTTGGGTGAGGACCCAAGTCACAGCCAAGCCCAATTTATGTATGCAGAGAAAGAGGCTGTTGCTCAGCAATTAGCTAATATTCCTGATCTTGGCGTTCAAATTACATTTACTATCAGGTCTGTGAATCTGGCTGAATTTTGGGATCACATCATGGAATGTGTTTCCATGCTTATTTTTCTTCAGTCAAATCAGCTACTGAAAGAAAAGGGAACTTTATCCGAGTCATTGCTGAATAAACTGGGGTGTCATGTTCTGGCACCCCTGCATACTAGGTACCTCTGTGCTGGTCCAGCAATCCTACTGCAGTTAGATTAGTAATGAGAACGTGACCCCAGGAAAACTAAAATCATCTGCGTCCTCATGAGTCTTTGGAAGTGCAGTTCTCTGAGATAAAGGCAACACTAAACAGTGAAAGTGCTAAAAACTTTGAAACAGTATTAAAGTTAGTATATTGTCTCTTGTTCCTTTTGTAAACCTCCTGGATAGGATTGCATGAAGACGCTGACTTTGGTTTAATTGAGACATAGCAGAAGGCAGTGTTCCTCTGATGTTACTTTAATTACAGCAGAAGGAAAAATAGCAATAGCAGGAAGTACTTGAGTAGTAATTTCAGCAGGTGCATTGGCAGTAATAAGAAATCTCATTCTTGCTTATCATTGTCAACAGGGGGGAAATTGTTCCTTCAGCCCTTTGCAGTGAATCACCAGATTATCACAAATCAGTCCCTAAGTGCTATTTCAATAGCGTGAATTTGGGAGACCAGCAATCTTCTGATGTACTCTCTATCTGTTCATTTTAAAAAGGCTCTTTCCAGTGGATAATATGGGAAATTAACTTCCTATGTCCTCCTGGTGCCACCATAGACACATAATTTGTGGGGACCAGTATCTCCCTGACGTACACAGTGCAGTGATGTTCAACCACTACATGTCGCCATGAAGAGTATAATGCTAGCCATACTAATTCCGGGGGGAACAAGAAACTTGAGACGAATATAGAGGTCAGAAATGTTTGTTAATTGTCCCCTTAAAAGGATGTTCATTTAGAATGGACAGCAATTGTAGCTGATTGATAGATATGTGATAGGACAGTATTTCTTTAAAAGTCATTTGTTTGTCCATTCTCTTTAAGATGCCAAAGCACATGTCCCTGATGAGAGGGAGCTCAGGCTGGTCACCAGAGCCGAGCATTAAATAACGAGGGCATGTTCCAGGTTGGTACAGGCTTTAACAGCAACTAAGTGCAACGAAGATACAGGCTCAAAGTATCTTAGGTGGCTCTTCGGATTCTTTTAAGAACTGAAGTTTCTTTCTTAAGCTCTAAAAAAATGATAAATATTCTTGTGTGAGGAAAAGAAAAGCTTTGCTATCCTTAAGAGTATCCTCTTAAAACATACAGGGTGGAAACTACTTCAGCCATACACTTACACTTCTGCATAGCATTCCCTATGTCCGAGCTGTTTAAAATATATTGGAAGAAACAATGTTATCAGTTAGAGAGCCTTTTTTAAATTTTTTTTTTAACAACTACAGTGTCTAGTAGCATCTCTAAGCACTGGGATCCACTGAAATGAAATGTTTTATCGGAAGTTTGTTTCTTTCTTTTTGAGGCAAAGCACTTTCAAGGCAAAAAAAAAAAAAAAAAGACAGCTAATGTCAATAATTCAACATTCCTATGTTCCTATCTCTTTTCTGGTATTGAAGCCAAGACCATATTTTACAGAACAGGTAGTGCCTTTTGAGTAGGACAAGGACAGTGAGCAAAGTATTGATGTATTTCACAGAGCAGCTGATATTGCTGAAAAAGACAAACTCTTGCTCATTCAGATGAATTCCCCTTCCTCCCCTGCCCTGGTAGCCAATCATTTAATTGACTTAGCTGTAGCAATTGTGAAGTGTCAATCAAAAATGTTAAAATGAGATTATTGGAAATGTTCTTTTAAATCTCTTGCATAACAGTGGGCAAAACAGCCCAGACTACGCTTTTATAACATAGCATAGTGTTAAAATTGATTTACGTGTAACTCAGATTTCTCTAACCTGTATAACTAGTGCGATCTCTGCACGGAAAGCAGTGATTTATTTGTCCAGTGGTGCCTGTGGGATGGAAGTAAATGTTACATACCAGGGCTGAAATGTGCAGTCTATATCACAAGAGTTCACTGGCAAAGATACCCATGAGATGGAATAGCTGTCATTTCTCTTGAAATCAAAGAGAGAAAAGATTACTGTTGGGATGGCTGAGTTTACGAAATGACTTTTCAGTCTACTGAAATAAATTAATACTAAAGTGACCTTTAAATATTGAGAAAGGCCCCAAATGAACACAATTTACTAATGTAGCTGGTTTCAAATGAAATCTGACATATTGGTGTCCCTGGCTTGATGAAATTTAAGAGTTGTTTAAACTCTAGCTGTCTGTTTAAGCCTTTATTTGGATTGGAATACTTATTAAAAAAAGTTCTTATTTCTTTTTCCCTGCCTTAAAAATTCTGTATCACAAATACACCATAAAAAACTTGAGGTTAATAGCAGAACAATATACATAAAGTCAGAGCAAGAGGAACACTGTAATTGCTTAGTTTGTCTTTTCCCACACTTATTCTTTAATGCACTACTTCAACCTTATTAGGCATATTAAAACTTTACATGAAATCATATGCACAGCATCTTAATGTGTTAAAATAACAAGGGATTAAATCTGTTTGAAATGGCTGGGGAGACATTTGCTTTATATTCTAAAATGAGTTGTTATGAAACTCCTACATGGGAATGAGAAGTTGGGTTAATGACTCTTTTAAGTACTCTAGTGAACTAGTTTTAAAAGCTAGTGCTTACTTTGCAATCACCTCTGCATAGCACAGCTTGCATTTTCATGCAACACTTTCCTGTGTCATGTTGCATAAGCCATTGGATTTTGCACTTTTTCTCCAAAAAATGTTTTCTGTGACTTGGGTATTAGACGCCTTTGGCAATAGGAAGAGAACAGTATTTCCCTGCAGCACAAGAAATTCAAACACAAATGTCTTTATTTTGTTGTGTATATTAATTTGAGGCAATGTGTTGATAAACAGAATTTGCATCAATGGAGAATGGAGTCTGTCACCTATAGGCAGAAGCTTGGAGGTTAAATTCAAGTAAGCATTTACAGATTTTCATGTTTCTACTTTGCTAGCTACTTGCACACTTTCTGTTCTGCCAAAAATGGAATAGATGATGAGCTTTTATGTACAGTTGGAGCAACTGTCCTTGAAAATCCACAAAACCCACCCACCACTCTTCATCCAAATTAGACAATTCTGAAGCATATGGGGAAAAAGAAACAGTACCTTAACTTTTCTCATAATTTTTTTTTAAAGCAATTTCTTCATGAATGTGGGTGAGAATTACAGAGAATAAAAACTTTTTTTTTTTTTTTTTTTCTCGAGAACACATAGCTTCTGGAAATAACCTGTACAAAGTTTCTGCAGGCTGACTTCCCAACTTGTCTTGATCACAATACACAGGAACTTTCTCACGATCTCCATCCCTTTTTGGTCATTCCTTTTGTTTTTACATAACAGCATGGGGGCCCATAGTTGAGACAGGGTTTGTTCTGTTGTTGTATGGTGATAGACAAGTTTCCCTAGTGTCACACGTAAATAGGACAGTGACTGTAAGAGTCACTTACACAGAGTGTAAGAACCAAGTGCCTTGGCATTTTCTAAAAATAGATCCCAGCTTGATTTTTAAAGTAGTTGTAAGCTCAGGAGGAGATTTAAGTGTGTAACTACGAGGTGGCTGTTCCGGACCTTGTTTGAGCTCTCTCTGTTTCTGCATGCCCTACGTATTGAGGTATCTAACATGGGGTCTAGATTTTGCTTAAGTCTGAGTTTGGATGGAGCCTCGACTGCCTGTCGTGGCACAGTGCGCCTAGGACCCGGTGACTGTGCACACACCAACAACGGGAATAATGAGGGACAGGCTGGACCACGGCAGGTCTGCTCTCCTCCCAGGTGCCATGTCTGAGGTGACAACCACACATGCAGAAGGGGACTTTGCTCTGCAGCATACTACTCCTCTGGCCCTAAAGAACATGCATCGATTTAAATTGATTTCTTGAGTTTGTCAATATGTTTGCCCTTTCCTGATAGGAATAAAGAGACTAGCTGACTGAAGGAAGAATTTCTAATAGGTATATCCCTTTAAAATGAATCACCATTGGCAAAGCTCTGACGATGAAATACACAATTCTGTTCAATATATGTAAGCCAGTTCTCACCAATTTAATGCTGTTTAAATGGGAATTATATCCTTCTGCCTCCAGGCAGATCCGTAAAATCAAATGGTACAATTAGAGCTACAGGACACATTCGCTGGCTGGTTGCAATCAAGATAAGGCTACGACACTATGGTGGTTTTTAATTTGTAAAGTCTATGGATTCCTCCCTGGAGGGTCTGAGAAATGGAACCATGAAAAGTGTTTTTTAGTAGGCTTAAATTCACTATATATCTCCACCGGGAGGTTTTTAGAGGTCTGCAAATTGAGAAAGGTTGAAACCAATGCATTAGGTCATTATATAAAAGGAGGGACGGAAGGATGATAAAAATATGTATTTCAAAACTTTATTTGGAAATCTGGGCCCTTTACTGCAAACATAAAAGCATACATGTTAGAAAGATGATCATTGTGTTTTCATTGGTATCAGAAGAACTTGTGGTCCAGTCTGCACTTGTTCAATGAAACAGAGAATGTCTAGAGAAGGCCAAAGGCTCGCCTGGTGGGTAAGGGAGGGAGAGGAGGGAGAGGAAGGCTGGCCACTGGCTGACTACTGGTGTCGGTCTATCTATGAACAACTTGAATACTGTTGAGATTTAATTGTATTGTAATTGCTGTATAATTAATTCATTTAAGCCTTGGAGAAGTGCCGTTGTCATTTTAAATCTAAATAAATCCCTTCATCTGCTAGGGGAAAATGCAGTATTTTGGGGATCGTGTGCATTTTTTGAAAGCTTGGGCACTTTGAATCTCCAGGTGGATGGCTTTCAGGCTGCAATTTAGTAGCAAAAGTAAAAGTCATTACCTGGCAGCAGCACTGCCCTGGAGGTGCCTTTTCTACATAACTAAGGCAGCTTCTGCTGGGCAGAGCACGACTCAGACTTCAGCAGTCCCTCTCCTGGCCGAGTGTGTGAACAACCATTCCTTGAGCTCCAGGAGAGACTTCCTTTATTTTATCCTGATACTTAATTGCTTTTTGCTGCAGAAAGACAGACATATATTCTAGCTCCAAGCTTCATGAAGGCCCTAGTACATTTATTGATGTATTTTCTTCTTTAAATTAAGGGTATTGTGTTTTATAAAATTAGAGAATAATATTTTGCACAAACTTTTCTGTATTTCTGGTACTTAATTCTGGGTAAGGAACTAGAAGTGAGTTGATAGCGGCTGCAAGCTATTCTATTAATGGCATCCCATACAAATAACAGCCCCAAGTCATTGCAAACTGTTTTGTTCTCTGTATTTAATCGTGCCTATTTATCTTATTTTAACTAATCAAGTTTGAAAAGAAGGCTGGGGGATTCTTTGGGGAATACATCCCCTTGTAAGAAAGGAAGAGAGGGAGGATTCCTGACCATTAAGAATGACTTTGTCAGATGATTACACTGTAGGAAATCTGCAAATGTTAAATCCAGCTTTAATATCGCAAACCAGCAGTATCTAGCCCAGCTAGCAAAGAAGCTTTTTCAATGGAGTAAATAATTCTGTCCCTCTTCCACCTTTGTAAAACTGACTTGTCTCTACTAAAAAGCATTTGTGTTCTAATTTTCTTGCTTCAATGACACACAATTCTACGTCCAGGTATCTCCGAACCTCTGGTTTCTACTTTTAGCCTTAGATATTAAAGTTCCTAATTGAATTTGTGAGATAATTTTCTTTCCTTATTATGGTCTTCCATTAACCTTTCTCGTTTCTTTGAGATTTATTATCTATTCTTTGCTTGCCAGTGGCTGGAATATATTTGCCATTTGTTCTTGAAAGGTCTGGGTATAGTAAGAGGGCTATGGATTCTAATCACATTAATTCTTAAATGACTTTGTCAACCTTTTTCATTCATTTTTTACTTTTTTGATCCCTTTGGGGATGGAAATGAACAATACATATCTGCTTAATCAAAATGAGGCCTAATCAATCACAGTTTTGTAGAGTGTATATATACATATATATGAAAATCATGGCTCACACTCTCTGATGGAGAAAGAATGAATTTGAGGGAGTAGCATTTAAAAGAAATCACAGTGATGTTGTAGCACCAGTAATTCTTACTATATAGGAAAATTATAATAAGATGATACATTGTTAAAAATATTATTTTAAAAATACTTTGGCAGTTTCATAAAAATACTCTCCCATTCAGCAGAAAATCTCCACACTTGATCTTTGCCCATGCATACATTTGCATGAAACTTGAGAAACCTCGCTTACTTCTGATTAATGGAAGCATTTATTTTACCCTTCTCAGGCATTCAGAATATATATATTTTAGAATATACACAACTGTGATGTCACTGAATCCATATTGAGCATTAAGGAGAAAATCCTAAGCTTATTAAACAAGGGAATGAGCTGTAGTCTGTTCCCTATGTCTTTTGGAAAAAGATAGATCTTGTCTCAACCAGCTAAGAAATCTTAAAAAGAAAAAAAGTCACTCTATGTTTAAAAACTCTAGAGTAGACATGGTAAACATTTGGCATAATAAAAATGCTTACCCAACATATTTTAATATTATATCTTTTCCTTAACCATAACCAGCTGACAGAGTGAGGTTGCTTGGAAAAGGGAAGGTTTCATATGCATGTTTGAGATGGAATCAATATACATTATTTGTTGTACTAAAATACAATTGCCTGCAAAGACATCTCTGTCCAAAAACTGGACAGAGTTGGTATTTAAATACCTGTGCAGTAGAAGTTATCATCGTTGGTAGACTGACATTCATCAAAAGTGTCTGTAGGCTCTTATGATAAAGTGTGCTCCTCAGTTTGGTACCATGTTTATTATAATGTTATTGCTACCATTAATTAGTGTTTATTTTTCTTCTACCACCAAGCAATAGTGCTGAAACATTCAAGATGTATAGAGGCAAAACACTTTTTGCTCTGCTCCTGCCTACAGCTTTCCCAGTCAATGCTCTCTTTCAGTAGGCGATACTGTTCAAGATGATGAAAGAGGGTTTTCCAGTCAATACTTTCAAAGTTTAGACAAAGAATGAGAAACATGTCCCAAATATCCAGGAAAGGGAGATCTCTGTTCAAACTGCTGCTTTGCTCCCTCTTGCTTACCGTTGTGTTTGTCCCTCTCACAGTCTCCTGTTGCAGCTCTTCCACTTTGCTAGAAACCCTCTAATATCTTGGGTACATCTATTGAGGACCTGTGGATACCCACTCCTTTTGTCCTTCAGTGGCAATATCTCATTTTTACTTTAGTGTTTTCTAGAGACACCTTATCAGAGTTTCCTTTCTCTCGTTCTTCAGCCTTCGCTATAGTAGGCACAAGAAGACAAGTCTCAACTTTCTTCTGCAATACAAGTAGCCCTGTCATTTTAGTGGCCCTTTTGGACACACGTTCCAAGCTTCAATGCCTCCTTCTGAAACACCAATTTAAAAGCTGATCCTTATTATTCCTGACAGGGTCACACAAGCATCTTATACAAAGGTACTGAGGCTTTATTTCTCCTGCAAAAAACTTTGTGGTGTGTCCTAGGATCACATTTGCTTTACGGTGCCACTTTGCATCAGTTATTCAGAACCATCTTTCTTCTTTGTTTCTGATTAATGAACACTGAATTTAGCAGCACTATAAAAGGAGCTACTTACAGACGTGGGACATGCTGTACGCTGAAGACCCTGCCACAGCGGAGCAGCCGCCAGGCACACCACCTAAGGGGAACTCGGCATGCCCGGACCCCTGCACGTGTTCCTTCGACCATCTCACTGGCCCTATTCATACTGCAGTAGCAGCGGTCGCTATCTCCTGAGTAGACTCTGAGGATCTTAAGGAATCTTGCCCTTCTACAAATACAATGAGAGCTCTTCCTTTCTCTTTCCTATCACTTTGTACACACAGATTTATTCCTTTTGCCTTTGATGTTTCATTCCTTCTGAAAAGAATATAGTAATTCACAAGGTCTTAACTACTCAAGGCCATAAATGCTGCATTTTAAACTGTTACCCTTGAAGTCTTTGAACTACCTCCAATTCAACATTAATTTTCCCGGGTTACTCGCCTTGAGTTAATTAGTTCTCTGTACTGTCTGCCCACATCTTTGATTTGTTTTAGAGGTTTCCTTACTTGCACAGAAAAAGATTTCTTCTTTCTGCGTGTGAGTGAAGTGAAATAATGGTCTTCAGCATTCTGCAAGATTATTAATTCAGGAAGTTGAAAATCATATTGTCATTCTCTATGGGGAAACCTATTATTATATCACTATTAAGCACTGATTAAATATACGTTGTCCTTGTATAAATATATTAGGCTAATAGCCCTTCCATGATCTTATAATACTTCAGGATTATTCCAAAACCAATACATGTAGAAAATCCCATTTTTTTTTTTTTAATTGATAATGTATTAATTTTCCTCTGCATAGTTCATCAGATTAACAGGTATCAGAGAGAGATTGTGGAGCACAGGCCAAACTTTGCATTTGCAATATGTTTCATAAAAGCTGTATGAGCATCACAAAGTTTTTAGGGGGACTCCTCTTGATACAGCCAGTATAGAGTAATCTGCAGACAAACCTGAAGTAATAGCACTAAAGGCATGGTTAACTGAAGTTACCTCCCATCGTGTGTTCACCTTGCCATCTCAAAAGTGCTAATTTTATTGAGCAACTTTTGTTGCTCATACTGCCAAATTCCACGCTGTTAACAGAATCTAGGCTACTTCAAAGTTTTTTCATACTTCTCTCCCAAATAACTGCAGTATAGGGATGCTCTCACTCAAGCACAACTTCATTCAAATATGGCACAGGTATTTGGGCGGAATAACGCGCTAGTCCCTGCCATTCTTCTGTGAAAGATATCCAAAGGACTCACCTTCAAATCAGCCTCTGAAGTGAAAAGTCTTGGAAAGAATTATAGACCCTGTGGAAGTCAAGAGCATCAATTTCAATACGATTGGAATTTTAGCACTACAGCTTGTTTTGCTGGATGGCTGGAATGCAGAGATACATAAGAACTTGAGGAGATGTAGTAACAAGGTGCAATTGGATGCATTTGATTAAGATTAACATTTTACAAAGTGCATTTATGAGAGGTGATGTACAAAACATACAAAGTCATGAAAATTGCAAACAAGCAGAGTTTGTTTAAATAATGTGTTGGAATAGTATCCCGGATCAACTTACATTTACACTTTCATTTTCAGCCAAATAAATCATATTGTGGCGTTTGAGGAGAGTTACATGGCTTTACAAGTACTGTTCACGCTTTTTGAGACATGTTTTCAAGACTGTTGGTGTATTAGTGAAGTACAAAATTCTTCATTGCAAGAATATTTTTTCAGTTTCTTTTAAGTGATGGAACACCAAAGACTCGTTTTCCATTTAAAATAATGTACGCAAAATTAAATGAAAAGTATTGAATAACATTTAACTTTTGAATATTCATTTTTCCAAAGTATTTATGATGTAACAGAGGAGCAACTTGAAGCCTGTGATTTCTTTCTTAAGATGGAACAGGCTGGTAGAAAATGTAGGAAGCTGAGAAGAAAATCACCCTGAAGATGGATGGCAGTTGGGTAAGAAAGATGTATTTAAAGAAAAAAATTATGGTCTCTTTGGATAGCTTGATCCATTTGATTTTTGTTTTGGGTTTGTTTTTTTTTTTTGGGGGGGGGGGGGGTGTTGTTTTTTTGTTTTGTTTTTTTTTTTTTTTATATACAAGATAATAATGAATTTGAGGAAACACTGTGTTTATACCTGAATTAAAGACAGACCTGCTGCTGTGCAGAAAAAATGAATTTAATATCCCACATTTCCTGAATGAGCTCATGAGGGCCTGGATTAAGCGACACAAAACCAGGGAAGCAAGCTGTTCTCTGCAATCCAAACTACTTCGGTGAAAATGTGTGAAAGCTACAAGTGTGCCAAATTGGGCTCCAGGTACATCTTTAACAGAGTCGTATAAACAGTGCACAAAGACTACTTTGTACATTTTCTTCAATTTTTTGCATGTAGGCTGTTGGTGGGTTTTGGTAGACTGATCTCTTAGTTGAATACTTACTATAATGTAGTCTTTAGGCTCAGAGCAATAGAAAGGTCATTATGCAAACAGAGCCCCCTGCTAGTCCTTTAAAATTTCAAAAATTAAATAAGACTCCATTCAGCTACAATTTTTTCTTTGAAGAGGAACTGTGATGGGAATCGTAACAGCCATCTACACTTCTCTGTGGAAGTAATCCTGCTGGGCAAATACATAATTCAAACCCCCCACAAATCGTCGAGGATATGATGATATGAGGTTCCTGTTAAACTGTTGCCTGTAATAAACGGGAAGCAAAAGAGAGGACTGGAAAATCTGTGAAGAGTGTGGAGCTGGAAGTTGGAGATATATGACTTGGCAAATTAGATAAAAAAAGGCTTTTTTTTTCTGCATCTCTCCAGTCTTTTGCATCCCAGATCACTGCCCCTCTGCCTCTGGTGTTTGTGAGAACAGATTCAGGCTTTCAGGGACAGGCAGCACTGGGGACCATCTTGCTCTGGCTAACAGGCATGTTTGTGACTTCTGGCCATGCTCATGCCTGCTTTTTGACACAGTGGCAATTCGGGATTAGCTAAGGGCTTCCTTCATCAGATGTGGTACTGCATTTCCCAGGAAGGGGTGGAAGGAGTTGCCCCTGTGCCCCCACAGCATCCCTCAGAGCTTCCCAGGACGAAATGGGACTTGCAATGCACCAGATCAAGCCTCTGAAGCCAGACGGTGCAGGGACACGATTGTGTGGAGGGCCACCAGGAAAGAGGGGAGAGCCTGTCGCCATGTTCCCAAAATATGGCATGCAACTTTGTCCACCCATGCCAGGGACTGGCCAAGCCAGGTTCTGAGACAGTAGGGACCATCAGCAAGAGCTCAGAGGACAAAGCCAGGTACCACAGAATCAATTAGAAACGACATAAGAAGTTCTCTCTTCTCAAATAATCTTGGTGATGTTTATTAAACTCTTGCCCTGGGCACCCCTTTTTGTGTGGCACATTTGAATAGCACCATCCAGAGCTTTTGGGTAACACAGGGCTTACTCTGTAGACAGCAGCATAATATTTTGCTAGCAGCCGGCTCAGTTGCTCTCTCATGTCAAGCAGTTGCTACCCAGATGCTCGCAAGTACAATACTGTGTTTACACAAACTATCTGCCATGTGCAACTATTTATACATTCTCACTATGTTAGTGAGATATGAGGGCAGCTCTGTTTTTCCTTAAAAATCCCTTTGCACTTACAGGCAGTTTTGACTCAGTGTCGTGGAAATGAATATTAAAATGCAGCCTAGTTTTCTCCCCCTTTAGAGCATGGACGGCTACTGCAGACTCACATGTGAGAGAGGAAGCATGCTTTGGATTCCCTTAGTGAGTCACCTGGTGATTCATTGCTTGAAAGGAGAGGAAGGCAAATCAGGCCTGTTTATACCAAGTGTCATCTATTTATATGGTTATTTATTTATTTTAGCCCAGGGCATTCTCAAAGCAACGGAATGTGGCTGGACTGACAGCTGCTGAAGTCTGATGCTTTTTCTTGGGCCCTGGGCTGTGCTTAGCACCTGCACGTATGGAAGTGAGGAGAGATGAGATGGCGAACCTTCATTCACGTAAAGATCTCTTGCACTGAAGCATGGAAGAGTGGGGGAAGGATTCATACTGCTGGCTTAGGTGCGTGCTGGGAGTGTTTTGGATTTGTGCATCCTTGCGTATTTTAGCCTCCTCCAGCAGGGCTGGCTGAGAATCCACCTAACCAGCTCCTCGGGAGCTGGGGTGGTTCTCATCTGCCCAGCTATGAGCTTCCTGGTCTCTCTGTCTGTTGGTGCAGCAAGGGGCAATTTAGGAAACAGCAACACACGGAGCAAGTACGGAGATCTAGCAGTTTGTTTATGCAAATATCTTTACTATGATTTAATTTTCATCCTGCATAATATATAATCTGCAGTGTGCAGAAAAGCTAAATTCTTCTTTTAAATGTATAAAAATACTATAATGGCAATTACTTAACCCAGATATGTTTATAAATAGCTCGATGTTTTTTGCAAAATGTGAGCAAACTGTCACAGGCTACAGCTACATCCATAAGCAATTATGTGGCTTATGTTTTTTTCTAACAAACATGGGACACAGCACAACACTCTTCCTCCTAAATCTTACCATCTAGATTCCATAGACAAAGAAGGTACATTTGTGTCGACTCTGTAGGGAGCAGCGGGATTTTTCTGTTGTTCTTGTTGAATCTAGGCAAGACATTTCACGTTAGAACTGTCTTTGGATTATTTGTTGTTAGTGATAGAAGAACACCTTCGCATGTGTTTTAGCTAACATTAGTCACAGACAGGAGAAAACTCTTTGAAGTCCCGGGAGGCAGAATCATTTTTAAAATGCAGATTTTTTGCCACCCAAGATAAGGTAATCTTGGATCAGCAACAAAAGCTTTCCTGACTAGGAGCAGTTATTGGACAGACTGCTAGATGAATTCTGGCCATTCTTTTAAGCAGCACTGAAATTAGGACAAGGGCTGAATTCTTTTATCAGGACTTCAGAAAAGCACCCACTTTTTTAAATTCAAAATTTCAATGCCCTCTTAGTAGGAATTAAAAAAACACCCATGATGTTTTCTGCTCAAAATCTGTCACCGCCAGAACTGCCAATTCCAGCAGTTTTCAGGCAATCTGAAGGTCTGTATTGTGCTTTTTGTTCTAGAGTGACTTGTGCATGTTCACAAAAGACAGTACCTTTTAAACAAGTTTGTCTGGAAAACTCATCCCTCAGTAATCCCTTTCTTTGTCATGCTATATTCCATTTAACTTTCTGCTTGTTTTTACTAATCTTTCATGCTACTGGCTCTCTAAAAGCAGAATTTAACTAATTAATCAAATACATTAGACATAGAAGTATCACTGCTCAGTCGCGTCATCTGTCTACAGACTGCATTGTGGTGGGGGAAAAAGACTTGCAGAAGCACATCCTCTCCGAACCCATCTGAGGCCTTGAGGCTTAGGAAATTCTATTGGTCATTGATAAAATTGTGTGCATTGAACATGGTTCAATATGGCAAATATTAGCCAGTGAAGAGGGGAGATGAGGCTGTTGCAAAAGCAAAGACAGCTATTGACGAATGATTCCTGGTATTTCCAGCAAAGTCACCACATGGCAATTTCGTGGGCAACACAAGGTGGCAGAAGTCTAGTGTCTCTCCCTTCTTTGTGTTCCTGGAAAAAAGGCCGACCATAACAGGCCCTATGTTGGTAAATTTTTTTCTGAATATCAATCTCATTGTTGCAATAGAAGAGTATTTGTCTTTGAACTTCAAATTATATTCAAACAAAATGAACCTCAAAGTAGTTCCATGTTGCTATGCTGATATTTAGAAATGCTGAATATTTCTATCCCTCTAATAAACAAGCTCTACTTGCCCCAAGCTGGACACCTGGAACACGAAACATCATTACATGAAAAACATCTTCAGAGTCCAAGGAATACTTGCGTGAACAGCTGAAAGATAAAACAGACTGTATTTGTACAAGTAACACAAATGTAAAGACTTTTATGAAATTATTTAACATATATTTGCATGTTCTGCATTCTGTCTTGTCTACCCAGAGCAAAGGCCTTGTTTTGCTATAAACTTACTTTCAGCCTGCTGTCATACGTGAGCTCGCCATAGATGTGAAAACGGAATTTGTAGCTAAAGAAAACTATCGCTCTTTATAAAAGCAGATCTCCCTTTCCACTCACTCAAACCAAGAGTTACGAGCCAATTCTGTTTATCTGAGTGTTCCCCTCCCAGCTGGTGCACGAGTTGCATTGCCCTCTGCTTCTTGCCTTACGTTTGTCCCGTCAAGGAAGACTTACTCTAAAAGGATGATGCAAGTCTCACTACTCCTGATAGAAAGCAAAGACTCGCCGCTCATTCTTTCTGTAGATCTCAGTGTATTTGGAGAAGACTAAAAATCCTCATGTGGATTTCAAGGTTCAAATTTGGGGGGAAGTATAATCCTGGGAAAGAAAAAACACTCACTGATATGTAAGGTGGTGTTGTGGTTACCCCAGCTGGTAAGCAAATACCACGCAGCCGCTCACTCACTCCCCTCCCCCCCCAGTGGGGTGGAGAGGAGAATCGGAGAGAAAGGAAAACTCATGGGTTGAGATAAAAACAGTTCAGCAGGACAGCAAAGAAAAAGATAATAATTATATATTAATAATGGTAATAATAAAAAAATATATAGTGATAATAGAATATACAAAAGAAACAATGCACAATTTCTCACTGCCTGACAACCGATGCAGCCCATCCTGAGCGCCAATCATGGAGTGAAGCCAAGAGTGATCTTGGAATGATCCCAAGCAACAGTCTCAGAACAGCAGTTTCCCCAGCAGTGATCTCGGAACCGCAAATTCCTGAGAGAGTGTGCGAGGGAATGAACAGATGAATGAATGAACAAACAAAAGCAAGAATGAAGGAAAGGCATCCGGCCCACCAGCCAACCCCCACTTAAATACTGGGAATGACATCTATGGCATGGAATACTTTTTTTGGCCTGTTTGGGTCAACTATACTGGCTATACCCCTCCCAGCTTTTTGCATCTGCACATTAGCAAAACCTGGGAAGCTGTAAGATGTCCTTGATCTCTTAGCAGCAACTAGTAGCATCAGCGTATTATCAACACTCTTCATCTACCACATCCCATACTAAATCCAAAACACAGTAGCTACTGGGAAGAAAATTAGCTCCATCCTGTCCGAAACCAGGGCAGATGGGAAAGCTCATTTCAATTTCCTGTTCCGCTGAACTTCCTAGGGCACTTTGGAAAGTGACTTAAAGCCGATTCCACACAGTTGAAATAAAACTAGCACTGGCCATTTACTTCTGCTCTTCAATCAGGCAGTCTGTATGATAGTTAGAGCTTTTGAACAAGCACAGCAACTCTTCCCAATCCTGGAGTGTCACAGTTAGACGGAATATCCTAAAGATTAAAAGTTGCTCAGGCACTTACAACAGTGGATACCACATAAAGCCGCGAGATTTTTCCCGCTTCCTTGTTTATTTTACTAGCATCTATTGTTGAATGATGCATTTCAAAATAATTTCACCTCTCTGAGGGATTTGGGGTGAAATCTTGCAGAAAGACTAGAGGGGTTTTGGAGACCTAAGTCTTCTTTTCTCCCAGAAATCTTATTTCCATCATCAGTTGAATAGGACGTAATGCGGAGCTGCTCCTGAAAGGAGCTAGCTTGTCCTTTCTTTTTGCTCAGATTAGCATTCATGTAGCTGCATGATGAGCCAGTCTAGGGACTGACTTGGTCAAAAACAAATTCCCCCTTCAACTTGTTATTTTGTCATTATTCACATAAAAAAAAATAAAATGATAAAAAAATTAAAATACATGTTTAAAATTACATAGGCATTGTATCTTGGTTATGTATCTCAAACACTTGCATTTATACATGAAAGGTTAACTATTTATTTCTTATAAATACAAATTTTAAAAAGGATAAATAAAATAGTCTTTCCAATAATTAATACCATATGGAGTGAGATGTGGTTTATGCCTTCTTAGAGATTAAAGCATTTATAAAAAGCATACTTTATAGTAAGAAAAAGTCCACTGCTATATCACATATAAATATTTCTGAAATATCACTTCAATTTTCACATGTATGCATCACTTTACTGAACCCCAATGATTATTGCTCTTATTCTTACAGCCAAGACTGTTGCTGGCCTAGATATAAGGGTGAGGATTATTCTCAAGCAGCACAAAGTACATGTTGATTACCTCAATCTGCCAAAATTTTTGTCTGGAACTAGTATACTGCAGACCGTACCCCCAATCAGTGTACTGTGTTAAGTACTGTTTGGCGTTACTTGATTATGTCCGTGACAGAAAATGTTTACTGCCGCTTCCCTAATGCCTACAAAATGGAGGTATTGTTTTTGAGTAATTTATTCTGCCTGAAGGATGGAGTAAGTTTGTCATCTAAATGATTCTTCTAAGCAAAATGGTAAACGAACCACTTGATTTAGTATTTTGCAGTACGCAGTATGACTTGCCTGGGCTTAACCTCTCCTGTGATTCCATTACCTCTAAACTGGAAGAAGTGCTTACGAAACGTCACATACCTGCCCTGCTATTCAATTTGTCCTCACGGAGGAAGTCTTTCCAGTCTCACAAAGGTATTGTGAAACATCATTTATCGGTGTGTGCAAGAGCTTTGAGATCCTTGGCAAGGGGGAATAATAGGATTGTAACGTCCTTTTTAAAAGATATTTTTAAATATCAAAATAGGGATTGAACTCTAGTTATATATTTCAGCAAATAAAGCAGAAAATAAAGACAACCTTTTAAGAAAAATAATTTGTTTATCCTCTGAAAGTAACAATTTGTAGACCTGCTGCCTTCCAGTGGACTGTTTCAAGCCGTATTCAAACCAACGGCATGAGTCCCTGCCTTCCAGGGCACTTGCATCAGGACTCAGGAGAGTCTCACAAACCCAGGTGATACGTTGGATGCCACACATGACTCAGAGCCAACTGAAATTCAATAATGAATGACAGCATTCAATACCACTCTGCAAATAATCACGCAGAAAGGAAGAGGGAGTTCCCTGTTGATGACTCACCTGGGGGGGCTCAGGTGTGCTGTTTCTAACCAACAAGAGCTCACACATCGGGCGTTTGTGAGCCGTGCGTGCATGTAACCCAACAAAACAATAAACCCCCAGCAATACCACACTTTTCTCCTCAAAAGCCTTCCAGTTCATCAGCAGCGTGGGTTTTAAGGGCGTGGGACTATCACAAAGAACCTTCTCTCTGGTAGTAATTGTATTGCCTCTGATCTCTGACACACTGCCTCAGTAATCTGTCCCTGTACGCAGCTTCCCTGTGATTTGGGATGCCCCGTGGGGCTGTCCAACTTGTCTGAGAACGGGAATTTTCAAGTTTCTGGTACTTTTAAGGTATGTGGTTTATCTGAAGTGAGACTTCAATGCATGAAGCTATGGTAAATCTCAAAGAACATCACAGGTAACAATTGTGATTAGAGCCTAAAACCCAGCACATTTTTCTGGGGGAAGGCTTTGAGCACAAGCTCATTACAAATACGTATCTACCCCATGTGGCTTTTGAAGAGTGACAATATGCTGTCACAGCAACAAGGAACCACTGTGACGGCTTTCCTTAACAACTGTGTTTTTCTATTTTTTGATGCAACTCACATACAAAGATTAGATTCTAGTTTAGGTATTATGGTTACTTGAAGTGTCTTTTGGGAAGAAATGCCATGAATACCTGTAGGAAAAAAAATTCTGGTGCTATTATGTAATGTATTTCACATAAGAATAAACCACAAAGGCTCTTCACTTTTAATGATCTTTTTTCTGCATATTGGTATTTGTGAAGTCACCCTTTCTTAGAACAAGTAGTTAAAACTAGTTTTCTTTACTGTGAGGGTTGATTCTGCCTTTAGTATCAGTTGTTAATTCCCAATACGTGGGGACTTACAGGCAGATCCAAAGAAGACTGTAGATTGACCATAGATTGCTTAACTGATCGGACAATGAAGAATTGTGAGCAGAGCACATTTTCGCATCTGGATAGGGAAAGACGAGGGCTTTGTTCCTTAGACATGGCCAGGGTTAGCTGGCTGCTGAAGGAGTGTTCTTCGGATTTCAGTTTTTGCACTGTGTCCTTATCTTTGTCATTTCCCACAGTTTGGGCTGTCATTTTACTGGTTATTTAAAAACAAGGAAATCCAGCTTGTTCCCTCTCTCTTCCCAGTCTTACTGCAAGTTATGAAATATCTCAAAGTTGGAAGTAACAGATCGTCTTGACAGCCCAAGCACTTTTTCTCCTTCTTTTGTCTCTCATGCTCTGCTGCGGAGTCATTAAGCCACTAGAGGAGAAGGAAAACAAGGGGACGTCCAGTTGCAAGCAGCAACACTTAAGAAGCAGGAAACAAAGGAAAAGCAGCAGAAAGGAAAGTAGGAAAAAGAATCCCCCCATTTTTGTAGTTGATTCTACTGTTAACCAAATAAAATATTTTTTCCTTTTTTTTTTCCTCCCCCCCCCCCCCATGTCTGTGCATGCAACTTCACGTGTTCATTCTGGAACCGCTAACGCTTCAGAAGCAAAGTTCAGCAAAACAACTTCAGCCAAAATGCAATAAGCAGGTAGGCCAGTGATGTTAAGAGGATAATTGAGAGCTGTGTTTTCAGCAATTAACAGATTGAAAGGAAAGGAGATGGATGGAGATTGTTTTTTTTTAAAAAAAAAGCTGCAATGTTACAGCTGGCGTTATTTAATTATTTCCAAGTTAACAATGCAAAACGAGGGTACACTAAATATAAGCCCTTATCTTTGATTGTCAAGCCTGTCCTGATCTACTTGCACTGGAAAACCTAAAATTAATGGGAATGAATCCTAGCAGCAGTCCAGCGGCTACCGCAGAAGGACCGGGTCTAAGAAAGGAGGGCAACGCGCTGTAAAAGACAATACAACAGAAAGTAACGCAATCTGAGCAAAAAAAAAAAAGGAAGGTTTGTTTTCTTGGCTGCCGGCATCCTGAGCTCGCTTGAAATGACAGACTTTTCTTCTCTCTGCATTTCAATTAGACTGTGCCAATGGGCAAGTGGGGAAAGGAATATTAATGAGACAGGCTCCGAGCGCGGGTGGGAGCCCGGTACTGGCGGCTGTTCCCACCGCAGACGGAAAAGAGCGCAGAGGGGCTGTTTGGGTTATGCCCTGTCACACGCGTACTTAACAAGAGGTGATTAAAAGGCTGAGAAGGGCCACGGAAAACGTGGTTTATCGTTCCGGAGGTCGCTTTTGCGCCCCGTTTACCGTTCGCGCACAGGCGAAGTTACGGCGCCCGCCCGCCCGCTCCGCGCCCGCCGTGAGGCCGCGGGAGCCCCTCTCGCCGGCGCCGCCGTTCAGCAGGGTGACTTGCATCTTCCCTGCCCCCGCGCCGGCCCGGGGCAGCGGGCACGGCCCCGTCACACCCGCGCCGCCCCCGCCGCGCCCCGCCCCGCGGGGCAGCCCCGCGCCCGCGGAGCCGCCGCCGCCGCCCGCGCGTGCCGGCACGCGCGTGTCCCCCCCCCCTCCCCCTGCCGGCCCGCCCGCCCCCGCGCACCGGCACGCGCGCTGCCCGCCGCCCCCCGCGCGCCCAGGCACGCGCGCGCGCCCGCCGCTCGGGAGCCGCTCCGTCCTGGCCGCGCTCGCCGCCGCCGCCGCCCCGCGCTCCCCGCCGCCCGCCGCCGCCTGCCCCGCTCGCCGTCGGCGCCCTCCCTCCCCCGCTCCCCGCCCCGGCCGCCCGCCCGCTGCGCCCAGGTAGGGTCCCCGGGGGTCCCCGCCCGCCGCGGGCAGCGCGGGCCGGCGGCGTCGCCCCCGGCGGCCGCGGCGTGGTCCCCCACGGCCGCGGGCAGCGCCTGCCCGTGGCGGGGCTCTGCTGCGGTCCGCAACTTGTCGCCCTGCGGGGGCTGCTTCCCCCCCCGCCCCGCGCCCCCCGCGGCGGCGGCTGTCGCCGGTGTTTTGCCGAGCGGCTGTCAAACGTGTTGGGCGCTCGGCGGCGGCTGGGGGCGGCTCGCCCGCGGTCCCCGCACCGAGCCCCTGCGAATGGCATGACTCCCCCCCGCCGCCCGCCCCCCCCCGGCTGCGGCGTGCCGTAGTGAGGCGAGGAATGGTTAAACCCCGATCTTTTTATGCATACATTTTTTTATTTTTTTGTTCCTTTTCGTCTTGGGGCTTTCGGCTTACAGAAAAGGAAAGCATCTGATGCGTCTGCTCACATGCCACTTTTGATCATACGTTGCCTCTTTGCACAGAGCAGGATCGTTGGGAAAGATGGAGATACAATAAGTTGCTAGTAGTGAAAAGTGCTGCAGAAATCCAGTGGTTTCCTTTCTCCACTGAAGTGACATATTTTTCCTCGGGTTAAGTTGAAAGCACTGCTTGGCGGAGACTGACTGTAGCTGAGAGTGGGTTTGTGTTTTTCTTGCACGGTTAGGTTTTGCAAAGAGCAGCGATGAAGAGGAAGCTGGCACTCTCCGAGATGCAGTTGGTTCTTCTCGTTTTATTGGTGTGGCTACCAACAAGGTGAGAGGATGTTTAATTTTGTTGTTCGGTACAGACGTGTATATTATAATCTGCTGAGGGTAAGCTTGCGTGAGAGGCTATAAAAGTATAGTATATAGTAATGTAATAAAAAAATCTTTCTTAGCTGTTTGAATGCAGCGTTAGATAGTTTCCAGAGCAAATGCAGTAGAAGAAGGTAGTCTAGGGACCATATAAGCCTAATCTCTTGTCCTTAAACAGTTTGGGAATCGACGCTTTATTTCACCATTAAAAAAATAATAATTCATTTAAATGCCTTATTGGATCTTAAAGATTTATTGGAGTTACTGTATCACTGTGATTCTGTACCGTACAGAACAGTTAAGATGGAGAAATAGATTATCGTGAAGTCAAATAGCAAATCACAGTCTCTAAAATAATGCTCACATATTTTTTAATACGGGCATGCCTTTTTTTTTTGGTCTTTTTTTTGGTCAACATAACAGAATTCAAAATGATACTTAAGCTTTAAACCTCTAGGTGGAGATAGCATACAACTTCACAATATCACATATAATAAAACAATAGCCTCATTTATTAATCAACTTTTCTTATGTTGTTTAAAGTTCTCCATTTCTAAAGTGACAACATAAGAGAAAGTCATTTTAATGACGTAATAGTTTTGTGTTGCTCACAGTCCCTAAACATGCGATTAATCGTAGTTTGTAACTTCGGTTTACTTGCTTTGGTTCTGACTGCAGTAGGTCTTGTCCTGGTATGGTAAGGGTTGTAAGATAAATAATGCAAGTTTCCTGTGATTTAAAAAGTCTGCATTTATTTTGGTCTATTTCCTAGTGAACAAAATATTTCCTGAAACTATGTTTCCTATTTCACTTTATGCCTAACTATGGTGCAGTATTAGTTGAGTCACAGTGGGCCAGATCCTGCAAACCCTACTCAAGTGAGTAATCTCACTGACGTCAAAGAGAGTACATGCGTAATTAAGGAGTTTATGCCTGAGTAAAGTTTGCAGGATTCAACCCTAATTTGATGTAATTATATGATCTAATTTTTTAGTGGCATCTTGAGTTCAAAAAACTGTTGTATCTCAAAAAGAAGCTTAAAAAATGGCAGAGACTTACAGTACAGAAATCCATTTTAAAAATAAAAAATGAGCCATCTAGTAATTAAAATTAAGAATAAACTCACACATCGGTAAAATCACACATGACATTTTGGTATGTTCTTTATAAGTTACCTGATTTCGGTATGGTTTATGTGATGGAAAGCACAGACTGCAATGATTTACATTTAAATACTTCATCCATGCTGTTGAATTGGGGACCATCATAAAGCCCTGTCTTTAATCATTTTATAGCTTGCTTTAGAGAAAATGTCACCCAAACCTACTTTTGGTTTGGAGGAAGATGAAAACGTGCTTGTTTTTATGGCACCCAGAATGCCTTGATCAGTAGTTCATTTAGAGATGATAAATGCTCGAACATTTCAGGTTAAAAATTTAGATGGCTGAAAAAGGCATAAATGATAATGCGTGTAGCATATGATGCTTTATTTCCTTGATACTAGTATTCCAGTATTAAGTAGGTAAGACTGATGAGCTCATGCATTTCACATGCATGGTGCTTAAAACTGTCGGCACGGTAACATTTGCATGTGTAAGTCTTTCTGCATGGGAGTGTTTCCCTAGTACACAACCCCTTTGCTCTGGGTGTCCAGGTCCGGGAGGACTGTTCAGCAGCACAGCTGCCTGGGCAGCAGATTCATGTTCCAGCCCCTAGTGTTTTCCACAGAGATATGACCCATAAAGGCTGTAACATCTCTTTCTTTATCGGGGAAGTTTGAAACAATCGATGATCTATGGATTCTTCTTGACACTTCATTTACGATTTTTTTCTATCCAACTTTTATAAGGTTTGTCTGCGTCTAGGGGAACATCAGATAGTGCTTTTTAGAACAAAATAGCATTTTAGAAACACGCAGGCTACCCACAGCTACCCTGCAGCTTGCTAGTCAGCGTCGTTGTTCCCACCCACCAGATACTGACATCAGAGGACTCCCTGAGCATGATCGCTGGAGTTTTCCCTCATGTTAGTTCTTCTGGTCATGTACGTTACATGACCATTGGGTGGAAGCATATCCACAGGATTTATCCAGAGAGGGAGCATACTTAGGTGAGGACAGATAGGATAGAGCTGGAAGGAGACAGTTTTGTGCGTGGGAACCCGGGTTATCAGTCTGGGAGTGACATGCCACCGAGGCCTGGGAAGCTCTTCTAGGCTTGTGCACCTGCACGGCCAAATATGTTCATGGAGCTTGAAGCAGCACTCGCAGTGATGCAATGTTGACTAGAAGTAGAGGCTACTGGAAAATGACTTCCCAGAAATTTTAAGTAGTATATTGTCGGCTCTTATGTTTCTGAACGTGTTATATGTAAATTGTGTATTCGTATACTCTTAACTACACCCTTCCTGTTAGAGGGCAGCAAGTTAAATATTCAAGGCCAGCCTGCAAAAACTGCATGTTGAGTGTACATTAAAACATACCTAGCACTTTCTAAAATGTAAAATGTCCATTTAGATCAGTGCTGGCTGACTCCCTGGAAGACGAAGCTAAGAATAACATCACCATCTTTACAAGAATTCTAGACAGACTTCTGGATGGTTATGATAATCGTCTCAGACCTGGATTAGGAGGTAATAAAAACAATTAAAGATTGATTTTAAAAAATCAGTTTTAATGTTCAGATTTTATGCAGTGATATTCTTCCTTCAGTTTTTTTTTTTCCCCCTAACAACTGGTATGTATCTTGATAAATTATTTATAACTCTATATTCACCCAGCTGAATCATTTGAAGTTTGAGGGAGATAACATCTATGAATGGAAAGGAGGCACTTTCACACATTTATCTTAAGTAAAAAGAAAAAAAAAATCTGGTGATTTAACATAGTAAAACAGAATGAGAACAAAAATAACATCTAAAGCTGTTATTCCAGTCAGGGAATTTTGGTTGAGCAAGGAATGCAGGCTTGATTCCCTGCAATGCGATGAGTGTATGTTTTCAGGAGTCTGCACAAGTGTTGTGTGTGGTGTGTGTAAAATCTACATTTTACATTCATTCCTTGTCCCAGTAAATTGAATGGGAATGTTGTATTTTTGACTTCCTTGGAATTAGGGTTTCACTGGTAATTAGCATTTTGTTTCTGGGTATCTTGCAAGTATTTGGGCATTTGGAAAAAAAAAGAAAAAAGGGAATATTGGAGGACAGAGGTCACTGCACTCTTGTGCCATGACTGTCAGTTATTTTTCAAAATGTCAGTTCACATTTTCATTTTAAAGCTGTATGCCAGCTCATGTAAGTATGTAAGCATGAAATTTAAATAATTTGTTTGGTGTTGGGAGTATTACTGTGCAAAAAGGTCTCTGTGGTATGGGGAGGGGCAGAATATCTTGGTTTTGATAGTATTTTATCTACTATTATTGTTTATCTGCTATTTATACTATCTAACATAAATATTTATGTATCAAATGTAACACTGTTACTATTATTAGTATACGTAACAGTTACGGTAATTGTAATTTTCAACCTGGAGACTGTTTCAGCTTGCTAAAACTAATTCTAGTGCAAAATCCCTGGGAGCCATTCCTGTTCCTGTTGATTTCAGTAAGATCAGGCCCAAAGCTAGAGACCTGCTCTAACTTCCATGGCAATTACTCTAACAGCTCTGTTTGATCAAACTGGGAATTAGTTAAAGCTCACAGCGTTTAGCCAACACT
The DNA here is from genome assembly GCA_009819775.1 of Phoenicopterus ruber ruber. Taxonomy (NCBI): domain Eukaryota; kingdom Metazoa; phylum Chordata; class Aves; order Phoenicopteriformes; family Phoenicopteridae; genus Phoenicopterus; species Phoenicopterus ruber. Next base: position 29,025,258 of record CM020218.1, on the reverse strand, counting down.
CTTCCCTCCTGACCTGTGGCTCTGCTGCTGTTCTGGTTCTGGAGAATCTTGGCTCGCATCTGACACAGCATAAAGTGGGAGCTGGCGCTGGCTGGAAACAGCTTTCTCGTTATACATTAATCTTAACCTAGCATATCTTTTCATTTCCATTCCTGGCCTCTGTACAGTGGAGACTTGTGAAATATTTTATATTTAAGGACTTTGTAATTTAGACGATCCGCAAAATGAGACATACAGCACTGTTGATGTGAGAATTTATGTAGTGATGTTTTACGTGGAGATCTGATTTCTTTGCAAAATACCTGAATTTAAGAATTTAGACACACAATGCCTGCAGGTGACTTGCAGAAACGTTTCATATCACAAAGCTCGTGTTTAATTGACAGAGCTTTTAAAATCATGGTTTTTATTAGAAAAAGAATGAAAAATTCTTTTCTTGTTTACAAAAAAGAATGTGCCGTTTAATAAGAGCAGTCTGCAGTTCCTTTGCATATCATGTATTCTTTTTAATATTAGAATTTATGTTGTTGAAAACATGAATTTAAGAAATTATTTTTCTAATGGATTTTTATTTCAGATTTTCCATTAAATCTACTTCAAAATACCTCCCTCTTTTTCTTTGCCAGGCCTCCTAGGTAATTAAAATATACTTTGGGAGCATAAAAATTAAAGAATTAACATCTGTTTGATATTGGCATACATGGCAATCAACCCATGCAGAACATGTGTGAAATGAAACTGTGTCATGCATATTAAACCATGATGATTCATGATACGTTAATCTTCATCTGCAAGAATACTTCAGTTGTGGATGGATGGATTTTTATAGTTTAAAAGAACGCTTGTAAAAGCCAGTTGTGATAATCCACGATAAGAAATATAGCAAACAATGCTTCTGTACATCATGCTTAGTAATTATGGAGTTTCATATTTCAGGAATTTTGTAGCACTTTATTCCCTTTTCTCTATTAACCTGTACTCTGAAAAGAAAAATGGAAATAATTCATCTTTTTTTTAAAACATTATGTGCCTAGTGAGTCCTGATAGTTTCTAAAAGTCTTTTTGCATAGACTACTGCATTTTGACCATGCCACGTGTCATTAATTTAATATACTTAGTCTCAGTTCTGTTCCACTTGCATCTATATGAATCTGAAATAATTCAGTTGAAGCCAATAGGGCATTTACTTTGACATTATCCTGCTACACTACTATGACTGAGATCACAATCTGGCCTAACATGCGCTGCAGCAGAAATCGTCCAGGGTCTGAGATGGATTCTTTTAAAGTCTTCTGAAAGCAAGAGTTGTTCACCAGCCCACTTTCACCTGTTGTGAAAGACATTTTCAGAGATGTCTTACAGCAAAAATTGAGCTCATTGTAATGAATTGTTAATCTCAAAAATGTTTTTAATAATGAAAAGTGTTAGCTTAACACTGGCATTTTAGCTAGTTATTGACCAACAAAATGGAAACATATAGGCTCCTTCAAAGACTGTATATAAATTCAGCTAAGTAATTGTCTGTTTGGGAATTCATTCCTGAATTTAGGGATAGATTTATAATTAATTTTACTGGGAGACTTGGTGTGAGTACTTACAGGATGTAACTTGATGGTTTACTGATTCATCGATAAACTGAGTACTGTTTTCTATAGACTGTTAAGGCAGCTTTAACTTTTACTGGTGATGCAGCTCTGTCATATAAACAGGTTTTGGCTGTTGGCTATTGGCTGTCCTAGCAGCTGGGATCCTTGAATGATGGACGAACACTGTAGTGATGAAATAGCCTGCAAAATGGGTGTGGGCAGGGAAAAGAAGACACTGTACTGTCCCCTGAAGCCAGAGACATCTCATATGACTTAGATAAAACCCCAGCCTACTGTGTTGATATGGATAGGCATGAGGGTATTCAAGGGGAGATAAATTTTTCTCTGTACTCATTTTATGCCAAGCACAGGATTGCAGCTGGAACACTCTTGACTGCACTTTCAGTTCTGACGTGAACTATTTTACCCAAACATTCCATGCCGTTTCTGTTTAGACATCAAAATAAATTACAAGTTTCGTTTCAAAACAAATTCCCTATGTCATTAGCACTGATTTGTATGAAATACAGCCATGCAAATGACAAGTCATAAAGAGTTTGATTGTTTATGATTTTCTTCAAAACCATGAAGGTATTTTCTTCCATTTATTTCCTGTAATGTTTGCAAGACACTTAGGGTAGCACTTTTCCATAAATCCTTTGATTTTTATTAGCATCTAGAAAAAGAAATCCACAAAACAATGGACACTAAAACTAAGCAAGGAACCAAAAGAGAATTTAGATCTTCAAATAATGAGACAACAGAATGTTGAAGCTGAGATACAGCTGCATTCAAATCTGGAAGTGACTGAATTATCTGTCTTCTCTGTCTGCTTTCCTTTGCCCCATGGTCAGACGTGATTAAAGGAAAAAGGGACATAGATTAAGGCAATCCCCTATTTTAATATGTTGATGTTCTTGTGTATTAGGTGTATCAACAAAAACATACATATTTTTTAAAATGGCAGCTTCTTGTTAAAGATGCAAAAGAGGAAGGAAGGGAGAAGGAATGGAGATGGTGCCAGGATTTTGATATCATGTTGGATACTTCAGTAGTCTTACCATCTCCATGAGCTATTCAGCTTGCTTTGCTTTCTCATGTTTGAAATTGGTCATTTCCAGCAGCCTTAGAACTTCTGTCTGTTCTACTGTCCCAAATTTATAAAATATAATTGAACACAAGACTTAGAAAAAATAAAATTTAAATCTAGAAAAAAAATGCAAAGGAAAGTTACAAGGACAGAGGACTGGACTTCGTAGCCTGAAGGCCAGATTTTCAACTGCCATATTGACATCTAAAAGAGCTCTGCAAACTTATACAATTTGAGGGTCTTTCCACAAACTGTGGTCAGTCTCACCAGCTTCAGGAATGATATTCTCACTGTAGCCAAAGAGGTGAGTGTTGGTTATTAAAAAAACTGAGGAAGATCAGACAGTAGGTAGGTGAAAACTAAATGCCACTGTGGTTCCATTTTGAAGGATCCATCTCTGCTGCAAGGTGACTTTCAGATGTTCTGATTGCTTTAAACAAGAATCTCCATTGCATTTCACTTACAGACATAGCAAAACCTTTTTTTCATAACATTTTGTAAATAAATGGAGCAGGAAAACCAAAGAGAACTGAGAAGGATTATTGCTGATACTGCTATCAGAGAGATGGTGAGCAGTGAGCACTCGCAGGTATGATCATTCATCTTTGGAGCACTGGGTATATCATTACATAGAATTGCTGTAGTGGTGTCGAGTGTCAGACTGTGATTAAAAGTTGCATGATGTGCTCACCAATATGAGCTAAAAGGGAAAAAACATTTTTTTTTCACAGAAAACTCTGTTTTTTCTTTTTTCCCCCACAGATCAGGAGAGCTATATATATCTATATCTGTGTGTGTGTGTTTATCAAAGAGTTGTATGTCTTCAGTTGCCAGGAAACAAGGCCATGATCATATGCTGATAATCTGGAATATGTTAAATTTAGGGCAGTACTTTTATATATCACTGTGATTCAGATTTTTTAATCAACTTTAGAAGAGTGTAGCTGTAGCAGTCCCCTAGCTGGGCATTCAAAACTTAGTGGTGTTTGTCGGACTCATCATGCTTAATACACGTTCACAGTATCCTAAAAGGAGGTCCTTCGACTATTTTTGCTGTAGAACACCACGGGAAAGCTTTGACTGCTGTTTTTAAAGGAAAAAGTGCAGTTCCCCTGCTCAGTTCTGGTTGCTTCCTTAGCCCTTCTTTGCTCCAGTTTCATCTTTTGGAAATGGTAATGTCTCTCTGCCAGTGCTAATGCAGAGCGATTCAGAGCAGCACTTGCATTTTCTGAAAGCCCATTATCTGTGTAGTTATGCCGGGATACAAAGGAGTAAACTACTGTATGCTCTTTCTGGGGCATACCTGGAAGGGTCACATGGAATCTGGCCATAATAGTGCTTTCAGAGGAGTCAGCGAGAAACTCAGATTAATTTATGTTAGAGTTGTGGGTAATGTATATTGGCAAAAAGCATTCCCTGTAAAAAATGGAAAAGCAATAGAGAGGAAGATATGAAAATCTCATTTAATTAGTTAACCAGGCCATGCAGATGGTGCTAAAATCCAAGAACAGAACTAACTCAGTAGCTATAAGCATTCTAGGGAATGAATCATTAGGAAAGTCGAAGGATAAAAAACCCTCAGAAACTGTTGTGATACTGAAGAACAAACCAGCAAGAATGATGTAAGATAGGATAGTGGCTGAGGAGCTAAACAAAACTTATTTATTTATTGAAAGTCTGTGGAGAAAGCAACAGTGAAGATATCAAAATAAAATTAATGTTACAGCTGTGCAGAGTATTGCAATCGGGGAAAGTGTTGCACTGTGCGAAGTGGCAAAATGCTATGCTTCACAACAGTTAACAAAAATCTAGGTGTTTTACAGTAAAGTTTATATGTTTATAGAGGAGCTTGTCTGGGAGGATCTCCCAGTTCACTGAACGTATATATTCAGTACTTTTTTTTTTTTTTTCCTGGCAAAGCATCAGCATTTGCTTCTAATGCTAGAAATACTGCTGATGACACCAAGGCTGAATTAAGGCTTTGCTTACTTTTATCTCAGCTACAAGGAAGACATGAAAGCAGATACTGCAGATTTTTGTGGAGCTCATTGGAGCTCATTGTAAATCGGACTGACGGATGGTTTACTTTTTCAGCCAGATTTGATGGACTAAGACAAACATTGCCTTTTTTTCAGCGATACATTTATTTTGGGTTATTTAGAAACTGATTGAAAAGCAGTGGCCTTGCTGATATCCAAGGTATTCTACTGTTGACTGCTTCCCACTAAGGCCTCTTATCATGTTACATAAATCTTGCAACGAGTTTGCTACCCGAAATATAGAGCTGCTACTCACTCAGGCTGAGTAGTTTGAATAGCCAAGTACCAGAGGATTGCAATATTATAGTTCCAAAATTTTTATTACCCTTGTGAAATGATACAATTTGTGTAATGCCACCTGAATTAGAAATATAATTATTATTTAAATAATCTAACTCTGAAACGTTTTCAGAAATATTTAAGCGCATTAGAAATTCATCCAGGGTATCTTTGGGGGATATTAATGGATTTCATGGATTTTTAGTAGTGGATTTTAACCAAGCAAAAAATGAATTTAAAATGTAGAAATCAATGTATATGTTGCTTACAATGAAATAAATGTCATTCTGTAGCAACAAAGACACATTTTGTAATACAAAATTAATAGTATTCTGGGTTACACTGAAAAGTGTACTTACAAACAGTATCAGGGAAATCCTTTAATGTTTACTGCTACGATGTAGCCATGGAATACTCAGTTGTGTATATTCTTTGTATAGAAGACACACAAAGTTATGTTTCAAATCTTTCCTTTCATAAGGTATACCAAAAAAAGAGTACTAACTAAAGAATGTAAGAAGGAAGCTATAGAGATCTCTTATTCGACTGTGTAATCACCTAAAGGTATTAAGAAAGCTTTAGTGAAGAACTATTAAACCAGCAGTTAATAAAAGCATTGATGCTCTTTGAATTTTGGTTTTAGATATATAGGACATAGACAATATTTGGAATACACTGTCCTTCACAGAGCTGGAAAAATAGACCTTAGGAGTATGTTTGATTTAAGGAAAAACGGTGGTTACATCATACTGTGGTATGAGTAGGCATCACTGTTTTAGTTGATTTCTGCTCATGTGACAACAACCAATATTTAAGCAAATAGTCATGCATACTTTACCTTCTTTCAAGACAACTCATTGGCAAGTTTTGACATTTTATTTTCAATGGAGACTAAAATCTTGGGATTAAGTGGACCTGCAGAACTCCTTCAACTTCTTTGTGTAGAAAAGATTGGGTTTTTATAACCTTAGTTCTTGCAGCCTCTAATGGCAAATATATATTTAAGTATATTTCCTGTATTTTAGCACCCCATAAATAAAAACTGCCACGAGACACACCTCTTAACTATGTATTTATATTCTGCATAGCACAGTGGGCTTCTACTCCATTCAAGCTCTGATTGTGGTGAAAACAATGTAACAATACTATCTTTATTTATGAGACATAATCTAAAATGATAAAAAAATGAATAAATATTACTTTTTTTCCCCCTCCTTAGCTTTACTAGGCAAGCTCATAACTATTAGGCCAATGATGGTGACTTTCAACACAGTTGCAGAGGTAATGGCTGCTCAGAGAAGTGGTGGAGTCTCCGTCTTCATGGAGACACTCAAAATTTGACACAATATGACCTGGGCAACCTGATCTGTCTTCAGAGCTGGCTCTGCTTTGGACCTTCCAAAGGTGCTTTTTGAATGGAATTATTCTAAGATTCTGTGACTTAGAAGCAGCAAGGCATTGAAATAGTGGCTGAAGTTTTCCATCTTAATTGGCAACTGTGAAAAAATTAAATTTAGCATGTCAATTCTCGAAGATATAGCTGAATAAAAATACTTGTGTAGATGAAAGGTTTAGACTGCCCACGGACAGCAGAATGCACAGTGTTGTACAACACTTGAGCTTATTACTCATAAACAATCCACTGTGATGAATAGAAGATTTGGGGTAAATGGGAAAGGTCTGGAAAAAATGCAGAGGACATATCCTTTTTTATGGTCTTTGCCTTGGATTTTCTATCATTCAGCAGAAGCTGGGACTTGACTAATAGACTAAAAGTGACTCTAGCCACATTTTTCCCCACTATTACCATAACCTGGAGTCCTGAAAAGGGTTAAATATGGGAAAAGACAGTATTTTAAAGGAGAGGTACTGCATTTGATTGAATCGTTCCCTGTTTACTTTTGTCATCATTAGATGGGCAGCGCACAGGGAACTGAGAAGCTGTACAATGCTGTGTATCCTAGAGCACAACACCTCCTCAGGAAACACCAGGAGCCTCTAAACCCTGCCCTTCTGAAGTGTCCTGATGGAGGTCTTCCTTTTTTCTTCTTCTATTTTCGTAGTTGCCTTTCCCCTTTCTAAATACCTGTTTCATACATTCTTCTAGAAAATGCCCAACTCTCTTCTTTGACCAAAATTCCGTGAATTTATTTCACTCCATCTCAACATAGCTTTCCCCAAATCCAGGCCAGACATGCCATGTAGATGCAGCTGTCTAATTTTGCCTTTTTTTTTTTTTTTTTTTTTTTTTTTTTTTGTGGTATGAAACCCAGACTTGCCTTACCCTCCTCCCAGGTACAGTTGCTTACATCCAGCTACCTGAAAGATTTCATATCTAATGAAACCGGATTGGGGAGGTTGAAATGATGCGAAGGCAGACTCCTGGGTAGGTAGAAAGCAAAGATCCTTCTCTACCCACAGATTGTATGTCCTTGCTTTTGTGCCAGTACAATTTTGTTGGTGGTGTTGAGTGGTCTGAGATAAATCTGTTGCTTCTGGCAGTATTCCTGACTACATATTCCTGCTTCTGTTTTCTTGGAGTGCCACCATTTTGTGACCATTTTTAACAATGACCTTTCTATGCACAATCTAGTCCAATTTTTAGAATTAGTAGAGAGGTATTTCATCAACAAGGATTCATCAGAAGGACACTGTAATTGCCTGTACATTAAAACTGCATCTGCTTTGTTTTTTATAGTATTTTGGTCTGTATTAATTGTTGGTATTAGTAGCTCTTATTAGTGGCTACTATTAGTATCTAACAGTAGCTTTTAAAGACTCCAAGAAACAGATACAAAGTAGAACATAGCACTGTTTTTCAACAACCTAACGTTAGGGTAATGCAAGCCAAGGTGAAAAACCATTATGAGCAAGGAACAGGGGAAAGGGCAGGAGGGTAGGACAAAAGAGATGGAGAGTGAAGGAGGGAGATAAAATGGTGATTCTAGACATTGGCCGCTTTTAAACAACTGGCAGATTAAGACAGCTGAATGAAAGTTTTTTTAAATACCTTTTGGAAACTTGAAAGTAGAATAACGTAAGCAGTTTTATCATTACGGTATATGCATTTATTTAAATTTCTGACACTAATGTTTTTCAACAATGAGTCATCTGTCTCAAAAAGCAGCTATAGAGAATGTATCGGATAACGTTTTGTGTTGCTGTACAATTCACCAGCCTGCTAAATTAAAGCATCAGCAGAAGATTTTGAATTAATACTGTCAAAAGTCTAATAAATTTTAATGATAAGAATCAAAGCACTTAATATGCCAAGATTAATCTTTAAACACATTTTTATGTCTGTTTTTTCAGGTTAATGCTCGCATTACATTAATCACAAGCTAAAGGAAGTTTTGTTTGCCACTGTCATTCTAATAATAGTTTGCTTTATAATGCAGAATATGTCAGCACTAGTTTTCTGAAACTGTCTGTACATCACGAAGGTACGATTCTGGTAACCTTCTGGAAGTGGTGTTGCTGTTTGGGAACCATTTGTGTGATTACTTTGTAGCACATGGCTCTCTTGATTTACATTCCGTAATTCCTTGCCATATGTTGAAGGCTATTTAATAATTAGAGCAGTTAACTCTGTGAAAGCAGTGTAAATCAATTTGCCTCTTACCTGGGATTATTGTGCACATCAGAGGACATGAAACATTTTAGTAAAGTTGTGTAGCTGCAGTCAGAGATTGGATTTAGTTGCATCTGACCAAATTACATTTATTTTTTATGTCCACACATGTGGTCCTGCAGATGCATTTTTTTGTTGAACCAGTAGAGATCATGCATCCTAGTCTGCAGTTTGTTTGGGAAGAACATGGATGCCCCATGTTCCATCTGCTTAATCCGTTTTTTACAAACTGGAAGTATTTAAGTATCTTGTAATCTTGTAGTGTTATGACTAATAGAATTGATTGCAATCCAAATTCAGTGCCATGGACCACTGACCTTCACTATGTTCTGACACATATAGTTCAATAAGAATCAGTTAAAAACTGATGTATGCTGTAAAACCTGCATGTCCGTTATATGTACATCACGGCTTTTGGTCTCACAGCAGTGACACTGAAAACGTGTCAGAGAACTCAGACTACTTTGCAAAAGGGGCAACTTTTATAGCTGAGTAAATACAAAAGGTACATGCGGGTGAAGTAACCGGGAGGTATGATGCACCATTGGTAATGGAACAGATCCATGTCTCCAAGCCGCAGTACAGTGCTCTGTTTTACAGGTCACATAATTTCTAACACAGATTTGACCTGAGTGGAGAGGTTTATACAGAACATATATTCCGCCTGGAAAGATGACTTCTAAATAAGCTGGTTTTTGAAACTCCTAATTGTTTTCTTGAAGTGTTTATAGACTGCTTGCATTTGTGATCTTTCATGTGAATGTGGTTTCCTGGAGTTACCTATCTGCGTTTAACACCTTCTTCTGTTTTAATTTTAAAAATGGCATCCTCTTGATCCCTTAAATACCTGAACATCAGAAAAGCAATGAATCTTCTGACTGAAAGATTGCCCTGTCGTTAGGAGTTCTCTTTGTTGCTCTCCATTGCTTGTGCTGATTCTCTCATCCAAGAGAGGTAATTGTCTTCCAACACATTCCCGGCTTTTTCTTTCTTGTATCCATTCTCAGTTGTCCTAAGATAATATGTTCTTCAGACCACCTCTATCAGGAGATTGGGAGTTATTAGAGCCATCCTTTCCCATTTCCACAAGTGTGTGATCCTTTCAGCACAACAGCAGAGACCAGAAAGGGAATGGAGGGGGAAGGAGAGTCTACATTTATCTTTAAGAATTTAGAGGTGGGTTGAAGGGACAATTCCTGCCCTGAATACACCAGCCTAATGTTCTAGATATTTCTTTCTGACTGACAATCTAAAGGTTACTGTAGATGGCTTTTTATTATCTTTATTTGAAGCAATTTATATTTTTCACAATTAATTGACTCACTGAATGAGGAATGAAGTCCCTCTGGATGAGAAGAGACTGAGGAGCAGTTGTATTGTGGAGTATATAAATGAGGAAAAACAGACATTTGAGCCTTAGATTCAGTGCTGTGTTGATAAAACCCCTCTGCCATCCTGAGGGCATGCCATGGTATTTCATGGACTGTCCTTATCAGTGTCCATAGCGTTAATTGAGTACCAAACAGTGAACTTCTTTCTACTAGATCTTTAAATGTGAACTTGGTACTGCGTTGCCTCATGCAGTTTCTGAACAAAAGGGAAGATATTTCCTCCTGGAAAAATAAGTAAATAAATAAAGATGAGAAGGGAGAAATATAAATGCCTGTTGTTTGAGATAAGGGAATGGTCACATCCTTAATAATCCCTTTCCATCTGCTGGGTGCTAAAAGCTGTCAGAGAATTCTTTATTTTTTTCACCAGGCATTTTGTCTTTAGTAGACCATAAAAAAAAGGAACAGATAATCTTGTTTGCTATTGCATAATGTGCTATTTTTAAAATAACCAATTATTTTAAAATAATATTCTGTAGTACATGCTGTCTGCATTTTCACAAAGCCATAGTATCTGCTTAGAAGAATATGCACTTTAAGGAACTGGATTCTAATTAAACTCATATTACGCATCGTTTTAAAGAAAAAAAAAATACTATTTTGTATTTTCTACCTGTAAAAATACCCTGTTAATTTAATATTAAAAGCAGATTTTTGTCCCAAATATATAGCCTTTCCACATGTAGAAGCCTGATGGGTTCTGAAAGTCCCATGGACAGCCAGAGGGGAATTCTCTTGTCACAGGCAACCATAAAAGACAAATTTGAGGCTGCTTAATCCAAGCTCTGGGAGTATCCTGGGAGTATGTTTAGAGGAGATTCTGGGAAACACTGCTATCTGTAAAGTAGCTTGGGGACATTCAAGTGACTCAGCCGTGGGACTTTTGAGTGCTACAGTACACTTCTTGTAGGCACATTACACAGCCTTAATCTAAGACCTTTTTTTTTATTATTAACAAGATAACAGAAGAGCAACAGACAACTCTGTAACATGTTAAAATGGGATTTAAAAAAAGATTGCCCCATTACTGTCCATGTTATTATTTTTTGCTCATTTGGGGGGTACTTGTTCGATTTAAGTATTAATATGATTCTCTGTTGGGTCAAGCCATGAACTTGTTGTTTGTCAGGACTCCTGTTTAGCAGGAAGCTTATTATCCATGACCATCCCATGGGTTGTCCTGCCAAACAAAAAAATGTTAAGAATAAAAAAAAGGCATCTTGGCAGCCAGTCTGATTTGTGCTGTGTCTCAAAACCCATACCTCTATTCCTCCTTTCCCTGCATTTCAGCAACCGTGGGGATCAGGGAAGTGCAAAGAAAAAGTGTGCCTACCTGTTCTTATGCACCCTGAGTATTTAGGGTGTTAACATACACACAACCTCCACCTGATTTTAGTAAGTCCATGCTAGCTTTTTTGAGAATATTAGAGTAGTATGGATAAACATTAATTTCCTGTACTTCATAGTTATTTCACCTGGCTTAAAATAGGAACTGCTGGCTGGTTGATAGAAGAATTAGAATGCTGTCTAGTTCTTTCTGACAGTCACAATCTTCTGAAATGCTATTATAGAATTTCATACAGCGTTACCTATTAAAAATATATTCAAGGCTCCTGCTGCAAAAAATGCATCAAGAGTGCCCACTAATACACAGCTCTATTAAATAAAGGCACTACCTTTTTCTGCCATTGGTTCCTGTCATGCTTGAATGCAAAGTACAAGGCTAGCAAAAGATAAAAGCACTGTAGCTCCATTTTTAATGACTGTATGATCCAGGACTATAGTAACCAGGCACTATACATGGACAGTAAAATTAATCTGTCTGAAAGGATCATCATTTTCAATGCTTTCTTAGGTCTGTTGATCTCTAGAGGAACTCCACCAGCCTTTGGGACTTCGGAACATGTGAATTTCATACTTTGCTCTGATAGCAGCAAGCCTTGGGAAGATGCTGACTTCTGGTGACAATGAGTGTTTGCCACAGAACAAAGACTGTTCTTCCCAGAGCTTTATCCTGGTTTCTGTCGGCTCCAGGGCACCAACTCTTTTTGTCATGGCTGACCGCAGAGATAGGCATTCTCCAAAGGCTTCCTCTGAAGTTGGCCATCACCAGGGGAAGCCTTTTTCACTGACTTCAGTGGGCTCTGGCATGCTACCCAAATCTTCATTAAATAATTAACAAGGGTAATAAGCACTGTGACAGTGTCTTATTTAGTTTAGAAAAAGTAGTGTGTAGCCAAAGGGTGAAATCCTGTATGTATTATCACAGTTCTTTGGTCACTCTAGTGTGAGTTCTGCAGTCATTTCACATGCCCTTGATATGGAAGGACTTTGACCTCTGATGTTCTTCCAGGGAATTATGAGAATTTGGGTTTTTTTAGTGTGTGGAATGTGAGAAGGTACTGAAGGAGAGCCACCTCTCATAACTTGTACTTTCACTTGCGAGTTGACATGCTACCAGCATAAGCCAAAGTGGCTTCTGAAATCTGACCTGAAGAAAATCTAGGCTGAGTGGTCTTGGTTAGAAAAGCACCTGGGCCTGTGTAAGAGGACATGAACAAGCAAATAAGCTAGCAACTAAAATCAAGTGAGTCAGGAGCCACTGTGCAATAAAGGCATATTTTAAGAAGCCCAGGCTTGGCCACTTCATGACTGTGAAGAAAAACTTGAAGCTGCTGCTTTTTTAAAATGATACTGCTGTTGTGGGGAGATGTGTTTTGGAGTATAGGAGGGGCTGGCAGAGTGAGTGTATAAAATGGGATGATTTATAAATGCTACGAATTGGAATAAAGCACAGAGATTAAACCTGAAATTAGCCTAGAAGGGTAATGCAGCAGAATTTGACAGGGTGTTCCATGACTCTAACTGCCAAGGTCATAAAATGCAAACCTTTTAAAAAAAAAAAAAAAAAAAGAGGAGGACTTTTGAATATAAGTTTCTAAAATCTGAAATAATGTTGGGAATTGTTCTGCCTTACCTGCATGTTATGAGTTCCTTTCTAATAGCACAAGCCTCTAAGCAGAGTAGATGGAAATATGGTTGCATGGGAATAATAACTTTGCCATCCCTACTTGTGTGATGACACTGATTCAGGTCGGTCCAGATAATTACTGCTCCACTTTATCAAAGTCTGCTCCCTTCCATTTCCAGACTTGTTTGAGTGCTCTTGTTCTCTTTGTCTTCCTCTGTCTCATTCTTTAGACAGTGTTGGGGCAGTCTGGTTCATTTTAGCTTTATCATGCTCATCCAGTTGATCTAAACAATGTAGTAGTCCCATTTGTTACTCAGCCTGGTTATTATATACAATCTCTTTGCATCCTGATGGAAGCTGGAGTGTCTAAAGGGATAAGGTTTAGTGCTGATGTTTTATTTTTCATTTGAATGCCATGTAGTTTTGGTTTGCTGCCAAATGTGTTGTGTGTTATCTAAGTTCATTTTACTTCAACCTTTTAAGTAACCCATCTCAGTAGGATCACATTTCTTCCAGCCAAACTCAACTATGTTTTCACTTCCATGTTTCTGTGGAACATTTTGTGCAACTCCAACTAAAAATGACTCACATTTGTTGTTTATTTTAGAGCTGAATGCTTTTTAATTCTTTTTCCTTTTCTCTTGGTGTTTTAGAATGTAATGAAAAGGGAACAAATTGAGATTTGGTGGATTTCATGGTAGTCTGGCTTTATGGGAACAGATTTCATATTACCCATGTGTTTAGATTGCCCTTCCCAATGATTTTGTTCACTCCTTCTTGTTCCTATTTTCAACATTTTGTTTCTCCCTTTGTTAATTGTACCATAGTCAAGACTACTGTTTGTAATTACTCAATTGTCTCAAATGTTTATACAGCCAAAGCATCCATGTTGTATTAATATCTTTACAATGAACCTGTAAATTGGAGGAATACTCTGTTTAAAAGATAGGAAAAAAAAATCCAGAGAGATGTCTAGATAGTTAATTGCTATTTTAATCACTTGGCAGTTGATATCTCTGAGATTGTCAAAATGTTGCTTGAGGTGCCAAAAGTCTATGAAGTCCAACAGTAATGACCGAGAGTATCTGCATTTCTTCTTTTCCCCATAAAAAGAACCAATTAAGTTATGCACTTCTGGGTTGCTTTGAACTCTCTCTCATGTTTAAGTACCAGCAGGGTTCAAGCTAGACACTGGTTGATTGGCCTGATGTCATATGGGCTGCACCAGTCAGTACAGTAGCCTTCTCATCAGGGATGAAGTACGTTCTAGCTTAAACATCTTATTTATTCTCTATCTGATTTGGAAAAGGGATCTGAATCCATGTCTCCCACTTTCCAACTCTGTTAACTAGACACAGGGCTTTTGATTGTTCTGGGAGAGTGGTTTCTTCCACTGGAGATGTTTTACTTTGTGTAAAATATCTGCATATGTGTCAGAACGTGGACTGAGACCTATGTTTTGTGCTGCTGGACTGTAGAGCCATTTACAGTCTTTGGCCAATCAGCTGCATACAGACTGAGGGCTCAGATCTGGCAGTGCCTACATCTCCTGGACCCCATGTATAGTGGAATTCATTGCTTCGAACAGCCAGGTCTCATTTGTGGAACATGGGGAAAGCTAGGCATGTTGCCACACTTCAGAAATGGTGTGGGCATAGCCTTAACTGTCTGCAAAAGCGGTTCATAAAGTCAATAAACTGAGTGGGGATGTGTCAAGCTAACTAATTAAAAAATGCTGGAGAGAGGCATGCAGCTGAAGCCTTTTCTTACCAACACCAGTGAAACATCCAAGTTTGAGTGGGAAAACATTACCAGTCTCCACTTCATCTGTTCACAGTGGTGTGCCCCCTCTAGAGCTCATGCTATTCCTCCTTTCCTGAAAAGAGCCATGAGAGTAGCTGATAGCCTGGGATGATGGAAACTTGTGAGAGAGAGAGCACCTCTTGTCAAGCGCATGCTCTGATTTAAAGCAGAGACATGAACTCAAGTTACTGTGTGTCAGGGTCTGCCTTGACCACAAAGGTGAATTTTCTAAGATAGGGCATGCTTCCTCAGTCCTTGGAAGGAATTGTTCTGCTTTGTGTAAATAATTAGATATTGAGCAGAGACTTCAATTTATGTCTGCTGCATCCCATGAGTACTGCTAGGCTGTGGAATCAGTCTCTTGCTTGTTTTCTTGCTTTCTCAAAGTCTTTCTGGCCCAGTAAATTTGTAATTATTTATAGTTTGAGGAACTCGTTGAGACTGGGTTGAGAGCCAGTTCTTTAAGCTGCTCGGCAGCATCATGATATTTTTGCCTTAAGGTGGGAATATAAGCAGCCAGGGAATTTTAGGTACTGACAACGTTAGACAGGAATTTGGGACTAAAGGGGATTCAGACAAATATAAGTACAAAATTTAGTCATTATGATCTGGACCACAGAGACATTCAGATTTTATTGATTTAAATGGAAACTTGGAGCTTAAATAACTTTGTGGAGCTTGTCCAATATACTTAAAGAGATAATTGGGCACCAAAATCAGTCTTTAGCCCTACCCTTGAGTGACTTTCTCAAACTTGCAGAGGAAGCCTATAATAAAGTTAAAACTGCACCTGAAATGTCACTTGTATCCAAGGCTCTTCATTCATAGGACCCTTTGGAAATGTGTTTAATTTTGTTACCTACAGTAATAAGGTTTGCAAATGAAAGGTCTCTTAGTAGAGAAGAAAAAGTAGTAAAGATGATGTTTGTGTATATGATCTGCACTCTTTTCTTCTTTTTGAGTGAGAGTTAAACCCCAAATCTGTCATATGCATTTGAAAATTATCTTAGTAACATGTAAATGTATCACTCAGCACAGAGAGAACTTTTTAATTTTCTGTTTGCTAGCTGGAAACAGTGCTCTTACAGTTTGCACCGGTGTCTTTTACATACAGGACAAATCTGAGTAAATACCTGACTGTGGAGATATATCACATTATTTGGGTTGCAGGTATGCCTACATTTCATTCTGTGCACATTTTGTGGGTAACCTATGCCTAAAAAAGATGTTAGCTCGGCTAAAAACATACCTGAAAATGTTTTTGTGAGTCATATTTTTTGCTACAGAAGAAAAGGACAGTTAAGCTAAACATTTTTTTCCAGGTTAATGTGTCTTTTTTTAATGGTCAAAAAGTCTCACTCATCTCTAAAGATACACCTACTTTTAACTGAAGTTTTGTATTACAGTAAATTCTCCCTCAAGTTTGTCTTTTCCTGCTATTTGGACCAGCTATATTCAGTTTCAGAATAGTAAATACTACTTTCCTGAAATAAAAATTCCCATTCAAGAATGGGCTTATACACAGGACCAGATATTCAGTTAGTCTAAATGACATAATGGTGTTTGTTTCAGTAGTACGGTATTGCTTTACAGGGTTGCCCAACTTCATTAGTTCTGTGTAGGCCTTTGGAGGGTCTCCGATAGTCTTTACATGGAGCTGTACATTTAGTATATGATGTAATGTCTGTTAATAAATATAAGCTCGTCAGAGGGAAATCAGTTGGGGTCTGTTAGCCTACTGGCTTTCAATTCCTGTATCTTTCTCCAGAATATATTCCTATTTCAGTCAACACCATGAGAAATCAAGTCCAGCGCCCGATTCGGGTCTCATTTACACCAAAGTGAATCAAGAGAGCAACAGTTAACAGTAACACTCACAGGTATTACTAGGTCCTACTGGTAAGCTTATTGTACATATGCTTCGTTAAAGATGGAGATTTGAAAGAGAAGTTTACTTATGGCTCATATTAAGAAATTGTCTTGCCGTTAGATCGAGGATAGAGTGAGGCTATTGGAAGTGAAGCGCTGATGTCAAGGAGGGAAGGGAATTTGTTTTCTCACAGTTGGCTTTAATTTGCAAATTGGAAGTGTATTTATGTAGGCACATGTGGCTTTGAAACTGTTGTAATTTAACAGTGGATAATGAATGAAGATGCTGAGTAGTTGGACAGATAAAACTGTCACATAAAGTACCAACCCCAAATATAAAGAACAACTGGCAGAACAGTATTTTGAGATGTTTGCGTTCCTATGGATTTTGCTGCTCTTATGGCTCCACGTTGCATGACCTCCTCTGACCCTCATTCCCTGCCAGCCAGAGAGTGTCTTGAGCTGTCAACAGACACGCTAAGGAGCTTGTCAGATAAGGGCAGCGTGTTGAGTTGGAACAGTGTTTGATGGATTAAGACCCTGGCTGTTTCACCTGTGCAATTCCTGACTTGTATTATGAATGATAATTTCAAAGCCTTTGGGCAGCATTGCCAGGTGTGCCGTTGGAGACCATATTATGATGTCAGAACAATGTCAATTCCAGTTAAATAATTCTTTATAGCAAAATAATTAAAGTAACATCAAGCTTTTGACAGCATTTCCACAAAAACTCAGAAATCTTCAGTTAAGGCTCCCACAGTACTGCAACTTGACCTCCTTTTTTTATTTTTTATTGACATAATTAAAAAGCAGTATTATATTTTCACATTTTTTTGCATGCTATAGCAGCCTTTCAGTTACAGCCTTGCAGTGTTCTCCTGGGTACTATTTACTCTACATTTAAAATAATGTTTGTAAGAAATTGTTTCATGCTATGCATTAGAACTGCATATGTATATTTTAAAAGCTCTGCCCCACCAAGAATACTTCTGATGGTTTTGGATTACCTCAAACAGATTGGCTTTTATTTTAGCTGCCCAAACCCTGGATTTACAGTTTTATTGACTGAAAATTCATATAAAAAAAAAAAAAGTACAACCCAATCAACTAGCCTGTTTTCTTGTGAAGATAGCCTTGACACATTAATGGATAACATAGCCAGCTTCATGCAAATGAACATCTGGAACCTTGCTCATGGTGCACTCTGAAGACTTCACAATGATCACACTCCTTTCTTCTCTGCTCTTAAACATACCTAGAATAAGCCATGCATGTTTTGTTCCTACTGTCTGCAAAGAAAGGATTGTAGATTATTTTGGTGAGAGGAGAGAAGGAATGAGCAAAACACAGATCATTCTCAAATTTGAGAAATATTCAGAAAATTTATTTCAAGAAAGATAATCCAGGAAAGGGAGATCTCTGAGGTGTGCCCAACCCTGCATGTCTAGCTACCCCACGTCACAGATGCTGGAACCCTGTGTACTCTTTCAGAGATGCAGGCAGCTGAGAAGGGACATTTGAAAGAAAGAGAAGTTTTGAAAACTGCTTGGCAGGCAGCAATCCAAAGGAACTCATTCAAAATTGAATTGCCTCTATGGAAATTTCCAATTTTGACAAATTGGTAAATGCTGATGAGGAACCTTTTAATCCGACTTTTCCGACCATCTCCATTACTCAACTTGTGATTGATTTAGACTTCAGCCACTGCAAATTCTCTGCCAAGCAGCCTACTTCAGCTGAGCCAGCTCTTCTACTGAGGAGCAAGTCAGCAGGACTGCAGACCATCAGAAAGGGTATCCCAGCAGCAGGAGAGTTGGCATAATGGAATGGACAAAGGCACCGATACCAACTCTAACAAAGCTCTGAACTCCTCTTCTAATTTTTGACGAGTCAATGATGTTGACGTTTTCCAGTGTGGATAATTAATGTTGGACAGCTGAAGACAGATTTGGTAAACACCTGTGCTTCACATTACTTACACTTCATTTAATCCTTCTGCCTCAGCTTGCCAAGTATGGAAAAATTAAGATAATAAAATTATTATCTTCAGGGAGAGGTTATTATAGTTAATGTTTGTAAAATCCTAAATGTAATTAAAGCACACAGTAAACCTTCCAGCTAAGGATAGATAAGGATCTATAAATCTTCTGCAATTTGGTATATTTATTACTTTTTCTTTCTTTTTGATTTTTTTTTTTCAGTATTGATATCATGACAGTTCAAGCAAGGAAAGGGAATCAGAAGAAACCAGTGTTTGAGAACCATGTGAAACATGATCTTCAATAGCTATTGTTATTGCTTTTACTGCTTCCATAGGATGTGTTTTTCTTCCTCTCTTTATTCTTAACTTTCTTGACTCTTTTTTTGTCAGTTTATCTTTGGCTTCCATCTTCAGAGAAATTGGCCTAAGATAAGTCAGATAAGGCTTCTCTTTTAAGATTTATGACCAAGGCAAGTTAGAAATGATGCTGTAATAACATTTGCTGAATTTCAGAGCACTTCATGTGATGATGCCATCTACATGTCATATTCTTTCCTGTTCCTGTTTCTTTGTTTAACCTTCAAATGCAGTGAATTCAGAATAACTTAAGAGTTCACAAGTATAAATGAGTCAGCCACCCCTCCTCCCAACAGAGGGTTCTTCTTTAAAAACTAGACTGTTTTTCAAAAGCACTAGGCCTCCATTGATTTAAGCACTTCTGAAAATCAGGCCTTTTAGTTATGTGTTTACATGTCAATTGAAGAAAAAGATTTTATAATTCTAGTGGAAAAAACCTTGTCCTTAATTTTTCTCAAAAAAATAGACTCTAGATTTGTGCACGAACACATGTTGCATTGAGCATTTTTTGGCTGAGTACATTCCTGTGGCTTTTCCACAAGCACTGATGATCCAGAACTGTTTGAATCTCCAGTGGGTTAAGTGTGATGACTTGTGCTGTTCTTGACAGAATATGAGTTACAAAAAACCTGTAACTGTGGTGCCTGCTGGATGAATTCTGATTAGAGGGTCCCTCTGAAACTGTGGTTTGTGCCTCTGAATTGTTTTCAGTAAGCTACTAGCGGGACAAAGTGGTATGTTTTAATACAGACTTTATTTGATGAGCATGTATTCTTTCAAAGCAATAACTACAATATTTGTTGTAAAAAAGGATTCATTTTTTCTTTTCGTAGACACTGATTCTGAAACCCTGAGTTCAAATTTGTAATTCAGAGGAATCTTAGTTGTAACACTATGTAAAGTAACAAAGAAGAAACAGACACAAGGCTCAGGCTGCTGACAATAACAGATGGTAACAGAAATAATTCAAGATTTATTACACTTCAGCTTCTTTAGTCTTTAAGGACCAGTTTTCTTGTATGTAGGGTATGAATAGAAACTTATAAAATATGCAGAATTTTGAGAGAAAATAGGAGGCAGAAATAAAAATCTGCCAGTTCCTCTTTTGAGTACTTTCCTCTTTCTTTTTTTCCTATCTTCCTTTGTTCTGTTTTCTTACCCTTCCTTTTCCCTCAGTTTTCTCATCTCTTGTAACTTTTCAGTTTCCCTTGTCCCTTTCATACCCTGTTTCAAGATGTTCTAGCTACTCCCTTCACTCTCTGGTGTGGGGTGGCTCTCGCCTGACGAGAAGCAGCCTGGTGGAGTGCCTGCTGTCGGGATAAACCCTCTCTTTGGGGAGAGCGACTGGTTGCGGTGAAACTCACTGCTCTCACCATTGCCTGGAGCTACACTGGTTTAAGGCAGTTTCGGCAAAAAAGAAATAAAGGTGCATGATTAATTTGCATCTATTCCCATTCCTGAGACTATTAGGAATGGATTTGCCCAAGGACTTTTTATATACATCGAAGCGCTTATCTTAATTATGATGACCTGAAATGAAGCTCTTTACAGCTGAGGATCTGTGGATAGCAAGCCTCTTCTTCTTCCCATCCATCCCCCTCCACTCCCCAAGTCTTGATCCTTCACTCCAAGGATTTGAAGTGATTTGAAATGAGTAATGCACACCAACAAGGGGAATCTACAGACTGTTGCAATGGCATTCAACAATGTGTTGCGGTCAATTTCTTTATTCTCAGCTCTGTCTTCTGACAGAGCTCTTTTCTGATGGGAGGATGGATCCCGAAGTATGTAGAAATAATGTGATAGAATATGAGACTTTTTTTTAAATTAAAACTTAAAATGCAAGGCAAGCTTGAAGATTCCATGTCCTGTAGTTTACTATATGCAAATTTTTAAGTCATTCCCATGTGTCAAATAATACGTCAGATGCAAACAACTGATAGCAATAGGGTGAGGTTACAAGAGGACCATGCTTCCAGCCATTTGGGGGGGGAGTTGTGTGTGTGCAGGTTAAGATTTGCCAAGTGACTTTGTTACTTGTAGTAGGGTTCCTTCAGATTATACCAGTGTAATCGAAATTAGCCTTGGTTCTCTGCTGTTGGGATACTTGATTGTCAGTCATATTTTTGTAACACCAGTGTTTTTCATGGAATTGTAATTAAGATTTTGTGTTGTCTTTATTGTATAGGCCAAATTTCACAGTACAGGCCAAATTTCACAGTTAGTCCCTGCAGCACTGTTTTACCCCCTCTCTTGTCACTTTTCCGTTTCATCTCAGCCTGTGCCAGGTAGCCATCTGGGGAGAATAATCTTTTTTTCTGGAGAGTCTCCCATAGGCAACATGCAGTCACTAGTCTTCTGAACTGTACCTGTGGTTTCTGTATGGTATTTCAGCCAGACTCATACTTTATCCTTGTTGAATACTAAGAAGAGTGCAGACTCAGCACCTCTTGTGGTCCACTGACTTAAAGTTAGTTTGTAAGATGTTTGGATCAGCTTGTGTATGGATGCTGCATATGGGATTACAGAAGTCTCTCTCAGGACATGCAGGGAAGTGTGCTTCTGAACCTTCAGAGTGACACATAGTAAGAGTCAGCCTTTATTTAGTTGCTTAAAAAACAGAGACGATCCTGGAAAGAAGATTCTTTTGGGTCAGAAAGGCATTACAAAGTCCTGTATTCTAAGAAGTATGTCTAGTGTTTGGCTGAAGAAGGAAATTCAAGTTTCCTTAAAGATGAGAGTGCAGGAATGTGCCTCCCCCATGCTCCAGAAGTTTTCTGAAAGTACTGTATCACCCCATCTCTGCTTTGAGTGCAGCTACATCCCTTTTGAAAATACGCTGCTCCCCATTTAGCTGCTCACGGAACAGTCTTGGCTTTGCCTAGGGGCTGGTGGAGCATCTGCTGTCATGGGTGGGCACTGCTGATTTCTCCCAATAGAGGGCAGTGATTATACTGTTGGCCTCAATACAATTAAAAGTAAAATCTGCCTATGCCATGTATTTGTCAAAAGGTAGCTTTTAGGAATATAGGAACTATTAACTATCCATATTAAATGATGATTAAATATGGAAATCATAATATAATAGCAGGATCACTCATATAACAGGCAGCTGTATTATTTTTAGGAATGGGAAATTCTGGTGTGAGTCAAATTGCAGCTAATTGTATTCAAATATTTCTTTTCCAGCCAGTAACTGGCTTTAAGGCAGAGAATTCCTCATGTTGACTGTCTTGAATGCAGACGGTAGTTGGCAACTGCTGTAAGAAATTTCCTGCAAGCGTGCGCTATCCCTCTTAGTGAATATTGTTCCATTTTGAGCCTAATTGAAAACTGAAGATAGAAAACTCAGCAATTATTTTTCCCTGCAGTACAATATTTAATATTCTGATTTCATGGCTGTCTGACTACAATGATTAGGAAGAACATTTTCTTATAGTATTTACAGTACGACAACAATGTATCAGGAGCATCATGTATCAAGGGATGGAACTATTACGTTAAAATACGTGCCACTTAAAAACATACCCAATTAAAAAGTAGGATGCTGTTGAGTGTTACATTTGGTGTGGTCAATAATGGCTTTGTAAGCATTTTCTTGTCTTGGGCTTTGAAAAAGCTATTCAGGATGAAGAAAACAGCCTTGAACTAGAAAGTCTTTAATAGGAATGATCTGCAACAACAGAGATAACGCCTCTGCAACAAAGGCATTTTATGTTTAGAACTGTACTACCATGTTAAGTCCAAGACAGTGTGGTTATTTTTGCCGGTGGAAAAATGGGAAATATGTGTGCTGTCGCTGATGGTTGTGTAGTCCTTTAACTGAAACAAACTACTCAGTGGGACAAACTCTCGTCCGATAACCTCTGTGTTAAGTGGGGTGGAGACCCCCAGTGTTTACAACAGGATACTGGTTAGAAGTAAATAGGGACAGAAACTTGTTCAGAATGTCCCGTAATTTTGCATAGAGAGTTTGAAGAAGTAGTATAAATTTAAAATGTTTGCTTGTTTTTTCTTTTTATATCAGATAGTATTACTGAAGTCTTCACTAACATCTATGTGACCAGTTTTGGACCCGTTTCAGATACTGATATGGTGAGTTTCTGAATCTTTTGCATATATGGTAAATGGTGTAAGATATAAACTGTTAACTTCCTTTAAGCTTGTATTCTGCTTTTACTTATTGTGGACAAATTAAGAATAATTTCATTGAAGTCAGGAAGTGCCAAATCCCGGTAGTTCTAAAGATGGGAATTGTTTTCTAGACCTTACGTGGTAAGTGCACTTGTATTAGCTGTTTAGTTTGCACCAGTGAATCTTCTGATTGTCCCCACTGACTGTATTTTGGTTCATATGCTGGAGCAGTCTTGAGATGGATGAACTGGATTCCTCTTGGATGAAACTAGAGTGCAAGGTGCACTGTATGACCAC
Organism: Phoenicopterus ruber ruber; assembly: GCA_009819775.1. Taxonomy (NCBI): domain Eukaryota; kingdom Metazoa; phylum Chordata; class Aves; order Phoenicopteriformes; family Phoenicopteridae; genus Phoenicopterus; species Phoenicopterus ruber. Next base: position 29,001,830 of record CM020218.1, on the reverse strand, counting down.
ACTTAATGTTGGCAACAGTCTGAGGGACCTGACTGGACTCAGTCTAAACTAAACTTCTTGAAAGATGTAGCTTGGAAGTTGGGTCATCAGCACGATTGTGTTGTTCCACAGATCTGACCTTCATAATTTGCACTATTTAGTAACCATTTAAAGGAATTCAGTGACATTCAAAAAGAAAAAGAAACTGTCAGAATGTTGCTCTGGATTACAGTTATTCATGAAAACAGCAATGGAAAAAACTCTGAGGCAAGGCGTCCTTTGTAGGCTCACTGCAAGTCATGCACAGATTAGGGAGAATGTGTCACACCAGGGAGAAAGATCTTCGTGGATCTAACATCTCTAAAAGGAAAGAAGGGAAGGACAATCTGAAAGTTACTTTACCTGCCCTTGCCATTCCTGCAAGAAATTATTTCCTGCATGAAATTATTTTTTGAAATGTTTTGAACATTCATGATTATGTATGAGACATAAAATACTACCTATGTGTATCTATAGGTATTAAAAAATGAACATTTTTAAAACCACGTAATATTTACTTTTTCTATGAAAACTTTCAGGTTATGCATCATACAAAACAGGGAACATGTTGATGTTCCACGCTAGGTTGCAATGAAACTAAATATTTCATGGTACGCTGTACATTTTAAAAGTTATTTGCGCACTGACTAACAGGTAGTCATAGCTTTGGAGAAGATACTCTGTTTTTTTGTGTTTGGTTTGTGTGTGTGATAGTTTCAGTTTTCAAGCTTTGTTTCGATTGTGATGAATACGTTACTGAGGCTTCACATGAAAAGTCATTTCATAGGAAAAATAGACATTTGTCACTGTGTATGTTACTGATTATCTTGAGATGTTTTTTCCTAATGATGTTAAGTTTCTGAAATGATTCTTATTTTATTACTCATTACAAAAAACAAGTATCCACAGCTGTATACAAAGGTGATATGAACATTTTGACCTTGTTAGTCTAGTATCTCATGACTTCACGGTGTTTACACTTACAGTATTCCTGTGAAATGGGGAGATGTTACTAACCCAATTTTAAAGATGTGGTACCTGCACAAGGAGACCTACCCAAGGCTTGCAAGTCATCTGTGCTTAAATGGGAATCTAATGAAAAGCTCCCCGAGCCTAGTCCTTAGCTCCTGAAACGCTTTTGACATCATTGTGTAAATGTGTGGGGAACTCTGGATGTCCATTTGCACAGACAGATATGACGGCACAGTAAGAGGTCAGGTTGTTTGATGCTACAGCTCTAACAGCTCTGTGCAGAGGTGTTAATCGAAACAGAGTGCAGTGCATCAGAATGGCAGATGTTACTGTGATGGGTAGGTCTGTTTGCAGATAAGTAAAGAAAGGTAAGTAAGAGCAGTTTAATACTTAATACTACAAGTTTCAGGCTTAATTTAGCTTGTTCAGTTGATAATTATAAACTCATTTTGAAACGTATGAGCAGTCAATTAGAAAATTTCAACATGTGAGTTTTGAAATAATAGCTTCCAAACTATCACATAATCTGTTGAACATGAAGGTGACATTAGAGTTTTTACCATGAGTACTCTTTTGTTTAGGTATTACGTTACTGAATTTATAATGTAAACTACTATACACAGGGTTTACTGATATTTTCTTCTGTAAATGTTGGAAGCTCTGGAATATTCTCATTTTATAAGCTTCCTCCTAAAAGGCTTCATTGGAAGAATGAATGAACTCTTGCCCATGTCCTCCTAAATCTCCAGAGGATTCCAAACAGAAGCTCAGATCTTTTCAGGAAGGTTGGGTCCCAGCCCCTGAGGTCCTCTGCTTTCACATCAGGTTTTTAGGCTGGACACTGCTGTTGCCCAAAACTCTCGTAGTCATTTCTGACAGTAGGATTCCTTCCTCTGGGATTTTTCATAGCAACAAAAGTCAGCAGATGTACGACTGCACCCCTTTGCATTATCTATATGCCAGTTTGGGTTTTTTTTCCACTTGGTTAGCATCTTGTGAAGAATAACTGACAGTGCGTGGGAGAAAAACCTATCGAAAATGGGAAGGGAACTCACTGCCATGGGAGTTGATTTATAGTATGGAAGAGGGAGGTGGCACACTGAAAATGATGGGTGGATCGGAGGAAGGACACAGATGTCGCATGGCAGTGTTGATTCACAAAGTTGATAAAATGTCATTCTAACCTTTGATGTTGTTGAATTGATAGCAGTTTGTGAGGTTTCCGTTTTCCTCACTAAGCATAGTAGTTCCCATTAATGATAATATAGTATCGTGTGCAGTCTGAGACTCAGTATGATTGCTAGAATGTAGGTTTTTATTCATATTCCCTGTGTTTTTCCAGTATCACAATTTTGCCAAAAATAATCAAGTCCAGGGGAATTTGATCTTTGACTCATTTTAGGCTAGCTGAAGTTGTCATTGATAAATTTAGGAGGTAAAAGCTGAGGCTGAGATTTTTCTCCAAATGTGTTAAGACTCAAAAACTTTTGATCCTTGTTGTGGATTAACATTTTGACAAGTTACAAAAATGCTGCCCAAAATAGTTAGCTACCAAATCTGTTGACTCTTGGCCAGAACTCTGTTGCAAACTGCGCTTCAAATGAACTGCTGTGACTAAAATATTGGTGTATCTGTATTAGCTGTGTCATAAAAATGCTATTGTATGTCAACTACAGTATTTAATGTCAAAGGAAATGCCAATATACAACAGGAATTTTCAACTTCATTTTGCAAACTAATGAGAATCAAGGAAGGCAAACCAAAACATGGGATTAAACAGATTTTACTTTCAGTGCTCTGTCTTTTTGAGCTGTTATTCCTCTGAAATGTTTAAGTTCAGTATTATGGTGCTATGCCTTATAGGCTTCCAGCTAGATCAGTGATACAAATTTATTTTGACATTAGCCTGAGAGAAGAAAAGCTGCATTGTTTAGAAAAACAAACCAACTAAAAATTGAACAGAACAATTGAAGAACAAAGCATATCTGAATTTTCTAAAGAGTTATAAGGCTAAATTATGATTAAAGAGGCTAATTAAAATGTTTGTAATTAAATTAAAATATTTAATATTTGAAAATTCTGAGGTGAAGGATAATTTTGGTTGGATTATGATTTGTAGGATAACAAAATGGAAATAATTTAATTTAAACATTAAAACTGATTATTTCTCTGTTTTTTCAAAATCATTTTAAGTCTGGTAGATTGATGTATCTTTATAAATATATATGCTGCTAACTCTGATTGTAGCGCTGCAAGCAAGGTACTTTTACAGCTTTTTCCCAGACTTACTTTCTTTCCAGGCTCTCCTGTCACTTTGGCTTCTAAAATTTCCCAGATAATCATAAGTGCTGATGTCCATGATAGAAAAAAAAATATAAATAATAAATGAGAAACATATTTACTCCTCAAGCAATAGTTATTGTATGTAAGACAGAGCATAGAGGCACTGAGAGCCTTTATATGAGTTCTGCTGTGAAGAAAGCTTTGCCAAGATTTTGCCAAATTTTGTCTCAGAGCAGTCTTTCTGATTGTCACTGGGAGCAATCCTTCCTGCTTCCCTACAGCACACAGTTAGTAGGTGGCAGGACCTGAATCAATTTTGCTTGAGTATTAAAACTAACAAGCTTTCTGAAAGTTTTGTGTTTTAGGTCTCAACTGTAGCTTTTCATTGTCTGTGGGGAGTTTTGTTTGCTGTGGTTACATCTTTATTTTTCCCTATTTGTTTGTACACAACAATTTATCCTAGTTTCTTGATGATAGACCTCTATTTTTTCACTCTAGAGTCAAGGAAGATGAACATTTCTCTGTAGAGATGGTCATACCCAGCTAGTTCATCACTACGCACACTTCCATCTTGTCAGTTTTCAATTAAACTTTCAATAAGCATTTCTGATTTTTCAAATATAGCCAGAACAGACATTTTCAATGAAGGCCGAAGGTCAAATCCAGAAATGACTGAACGGATTGTTGCAGCATCTCTCACTACAACTGAGGATGGTTCTTTAGAGAGACTGGCTGAACTGGGAACTGCGTTTCTTTTTTTGTGTCCGTTTTTCAGATTTCCTCATTCCATTTTGTATTTCAGATTTTGGTTTTTTCTATGAAACTTACTTTTTAGCTGTCTCAAAGTCTAATTATTAGCTATGGTTCCTTAACTGGAGAGAAGCTTTACAGGGGTTGTATGATATGTAAGTCAGGACAGAATAAGGGAATGGACCAAGATGACTTTTTCCCACAAAGATTAAAAAAAGCACTGCAATTGTTTTACTGTAGCTTTTATTTTAACTCAGTAAGAGAAGACTGAAGAGTAAAAGCCAAACAGAAATGATAAACACACTTGGCTTTCTTGGGTGTTGGGGAGCATCTAGGTTGTCTTTTTATCATTGATATGTTTCTGAAAAGTCAATAAATTGGTTACTCTATTCCCTTTTATTACAGGCTCAGGTCATTGCCTTTGCAAGTTAAATCCATAGCCTGAAATTTTGAGGAGGATAATCTCACATGATCTCTTCCAGAATTTCCGTCCTTTTATTCTGTTGGGAAGGCTTGTTCCCCTGTGCAGCATCCTGCCAAGTGGATCAATGTTGGAGATGGATTTGTCAGAGGCTGTGTCCAAGCCCTTCACTGACATTAGTGCTCAGTGTACCCCTTGTTTGGATTCCTGTCCCTGGCACCGGACATCCGTTGTGTTTCAGGGTTGCTCCTTCTCTGTGTCTGAATAACAAAGGGTAATGAGAAGTGTTTGCATTTTCAGTGACAGCAGTGTGAATAATATCCTGTAGTCTCTTTTCTAAGTAATCCCTATTCGTATCTTTCACATTTCTCTCTTATCCCTCCTCAGTGCTTATTTTAGACTCAGAGTTCATTCTACGTCAGGTCTATGGAAAGAAAGAGAGAGAAAATCATTCAGAGAAGGTCTTTTTCATAAATGGATGTGAATAGGAAGACTTTCTCTTCCCTAGACACTATCATTCAAACCAGTTAAATACATTTTTTCCAGATTTTTTTCAAATACTTCATGTTTAGATTAAATGCTTAGACAAAAATGACTGAAGTTGGCAGACGAAACAGAAATAAAAGGCTTGAAATGAGTTCTTCAAATAGAGGAAAAACATGCTGCAATTCCCTCGAAATACACCACATATTCTTTATAGTATTAAAGGTCGTATATATCTGGCAGACATTACGTATGTATTTAAAAATGAATACATGTTCCTTTGAAATGCAGTGATGGGATAGTGTTTAAGTTTTTAACAGGGCTGTTAAGGTTTTTGATAAAAAATAACCCACAGTGAAGTTTCAAACCACAACCCTGCTTCATAAGGGAGTTTACTCAGAATATTTTCAAGAATTCTATTCACCAGTGTATAAGATCCGCACCTCCCAAAGACCTGAAAGGAATTTCTGACTGTCTGCTGTTTCCTTCTGTGTTTTGTACACATCAGAAGGTACGTTTTGGAAAAGAACAAATGAACTCAGTTTATACATCTATGCAGTGAGATTTGATGTTAGATACACAGCTAGCGAAGTGCTTTTACAGAGCCTGAGTAGTCAGCATTTGTGATTGGAGCATTGAGGGGTTTTTGGGAGGAGGAAAATTGCATCCTGAACTCTTTCAGTCCTGATATTGTTAGACAATTTTTTTTTTCTTAGAGAAGAGATAAGTAGAAAGTGAGATGGAGATGGCAGAGACATTGCTTGCCCAGTCTGGTAGACGGGCCTAGGTAAAGCCAAGACATACAACGCTGTACTTCAAGAACTATGGGGTTTTGCAAACTGTTGTAGTGTGTTAGCCCTTGTGTATGCCATTTGCACCATGCATAAATCTATCCCACAGAGAATGAAATGACCAAGACAACAAACTAATGATTTGATCCTCCCATTGTAAAGCTAATTTCAGCATTTACTCAAAAGCTAGATCCAAATGCTTAGTGAGGAAGTTTGGTGAATTAATTTGCAGAAGTTCCTTCACAAACTTGCACTCATCAAACCCACAAATCTCAGATTATAGCAAGAACGCATATACTGGGCAGATTATTTTGCTTTGAATAATTGCATTTTTTTGAGTCTCCTGTCTAAAACTCCTTCTTGGTTTTCTTGGCAGTGGTTTTGATACTTAGTTGTATACCAACCATGTTAGTATTCAACAGTACTAGTTGCATACTAATATTGTTAATGTTTTTAAGATAAACTGAAAGAAAAATCACACATTGCCTTAAGGTGGATATGACACCAAGAATGTGCTTTTTAAGAACTAAAATTAAGAAATATACTAATGTAAAAATAAATATTAATATGAAGCCTCTATCTTATCTAGGTGAGATTTAGGTCCATGAATCTTATGTGTTTATCTCATCAATGTATCGACCGCAGTATTTCTGAGTGTCTTTAAAGAATCAATAAAAGGATATGTGTGCCATTTTCCCTTTCCTTATTTTTAATTTTTTGTATTTGCTTTTTAAAAGTTTTATATTTTACAGTATTTAAAATTTGCTTTCATGGTTATGTATGTGTGTCAGTTAATGGCTTTAAAAGTGGTCAAGAAAAAGCCAAACTTTCTTTAGAGAATTGACTGAGAAAAATCTTTACAAGTAGGGAATGAGGAACTCTGGCCTGAACTATCCACTAAACAAAATGCTGCGTTCCAGAGGGTGATTAATAAAATGTTCAATCTGCTCCACGACAATACTGCTTGCTAATGGACACTCGCAATTTTTGAGATGTTTGGAACACATCCATCTTTACTGCAGATGCAAAGACTGCCAAAATCTGCCAACCATTAGCTGAGAGGGTGAGAGTATATTTTTTGTTGTTTGAACTTTCCCATACAAATCTAGCCTTAGCAAAAAAGGAGACTGCCGTGTAGTGACGAGGGATTGCTTATACTCAGGTCAGCTAAAGCTTCTCCCAGAGATACTAATGTCTTTTTTTTACTGTGCATACTGTTAGCACCACAACTGCATATTAAAAGAAGAATGAAATTCCTTCACCATTTTGTTCTTCTGACCATTGAACTGGCAGAGGCTCAAGTGCTTCTTAACACTGTAGTAAGAATCTCATCATCTGTACCTAAAATTTCATGTAAGCTGGTATAATACATATTTGAAAGATTATGTTTAATTGTACCGTGTTAGAGTCCAGCTGTGAAAGCACAATTTCAGACACAAATCAGTAGGAAGCATTTGCTTGTCTAGAAATGATCACAGGAGTCTTTTTTTTAGTCCTGGAAGTATGCTCTTGTGATTTTGTGGAGATACTGCACTATATACTGGAGAGTGGTTTGGTAATGTCCAGAGACAGCACAGGTTTTTTTCATATAGGAGAGTATCTGCAGATTGTACGAAAAGAGTATCAGGTATTAACGTGAGTCTTTTTTTCTAGAGTCCAGATTTGCGTTTCTAACAGAATGTTAGTCTTGCTTGGAAAGTAAACATTACACAGCATTTACCACAAGGTGGTACATATATGGAATAGGAAATACTTGGAAAATCTTTATGTAGCATCTTTTGGTAAATGCTGGCTTTTTATCACATTGATTATATTCAAAATACTTTAATAGTTTCCTGTTGTTTCATTTGTTTTGTATGGTAATCATCACAGGGATATTCATGATCATGAGTAGAATAGACTTGGCTCAGGAGGGAACATTGGATCAGTGAATATAGTACTGGGATGCAAAAAGCATGGATTCTATTTTGCTTTTCATAATCACTCTGTAAGTGGACCAGGACAAGTTAATTTCATCTCTGTGCCTTGGTTTCCCTCCATACAAAATTGAGATCCCAATACTTCCTTCGAAACATGCACTGAGATCTATAGAATGATAAGTTATATAAGAACTATGTGAGATTTTATTGCTATTGTGGTAAATGGAAGGAGAAGGTGTTCATGATCATTCACACCAAACCTTGGTTTATTCTCTGTTTCCATCTTCTAAATGGGATGTTCTGCAAATAAAGATTTCCAGCATGGATTGGATGGAGAGATTAGAATTACCTGTGGATCAGTCGGAGATTTATCAGTGGGATCTTTCAAGGCTGCAGCTCAGATTCTCTCCTGCTTATTCCACTTCCTAAGCAGTTGCCATGCGTCAAATGTAGTTTTTTGAAATGTTGCTGTTTTGATTTAGTGGCATTTCTTGTCTGCTTTTTTTCTATTTTATATCTCTTGTAATTCTTTTTATATATGTTGGAAGACAGTGAAGAAGCGAGATCTTTGAAATTCTTTATTGATGGAAACATTACAAAAACTTAAGATTTATATTCTAGTCATTTATGTGCAGGGATATTTGTCAAAGGAACCTGTAGGACTTATCACTCGCTTCTGTTGAATTTCAGTGGGATTTCAAAATCTTACTCCCTCAGACTCTTGTTTCCGCTTCTTTATACTTCAAACATCAATCTTACCATACATAGCAGTGACTTATTGGCAAAGCCCCTCAGACAGAAACCACAAGGAGGCTTTCAGGGCAATTGTTTTCCTTGAATTACCTGGTATTTCTAGCCAGATTTCATATATTCCCTGTGCTTCAAGCACCCTGTTCCTGCTGCTCCTGATCTTCCATGATTTTATGCATTTTGTGACTTTCCTTGGTCTACAACTGAACTGATAGATAACTTGGAATTTGTAAATGGGATTTTAAGTCACATGATATTTAGCAAATAAAACAACGTAAAAATCAGCAAATAAAACAGGACAATTGAATGTAATCTATCATAGAGAAATGGGCAAATTACTTGTCATGAGGCAGTGTCTCTGGCAGTGATGAGAGTCAGTAAAAGATCAGGTATAATGTCAAAGAAATACATGTTTTAGAAGTGCATAATTTTGTATTTCACAGATATATTTACTAAAATATTATTAGAGATAATAGCAACTGGCATTAAGGAAACCCAAGCAAATTAATTTTCAGTGTACTATAGTGTTAGTTTTATTTAATATTTGTTTGAGTAACTATAATTTTAATTAGAAAAATTACAAAATTGTATTGTAGTAATGTAAGACCTCTTACTACAGCTAAAAATTGTGCTTGTGGTTTTTGTCAGGTTAGTTTATAAGTATGCCATTATATCATTCCAAAAAGATCTCCCCAAGCACCTGTCACAGTTTCTAATGACAACTGCTTTCTCTCCTGCCCCTGCCATGCTCCTTCGGGTAAGAGAATTCTCTTTCCTTTATTCCACATGCTCGTCTTAGCCTCTGGCCCTGACCTGGAAAAAATCCTCGCAGCTCCTTGGCTCACAGACCAAAGGAGCTGAAAAGGGCTGTTGCTTCTCACTGTCTACTCAGCGCACCTTTTGTACCACCGTATGATTGACTGAGGAAAAACTTAAGCCTTATTAATCAGCATGCAAGGGAGCCAGCAGAAGGTGATGGGGGCTGATAAGTGCCTTGAAATCACTTTTATATTGAAATTATTTGAATATTTTATATTAGTTGAATTTTATCAGGACTTGCCCATTCAAAGATAATTTACTTGAAAATGGTTTACGTAAACTGTAGCATTTGCAGAGTAATTGCAACAGTACAGACTGTTGTAACATACTAATATTTTGAAATCATGGCTCCATTTTGCACCTGTCCAACACAACTGAAATTACATCAAGGTAGCGTTTGCCAATACATAGAATACAGCTTGCTTCCAGCAAAGTTTTTCAGCTCTTCCATTTCCGATTTATATGCTGTGCTGACGGTAGCAAACCACTAAATCCATTTACAGATCCAATTTGAAATTAGTTGATGAATTTGCATTATCAATGTTTAATCAGTATCTTGTTTGTTTGTTTGTTTAGAACAGCAACCAACCCCAGCAGATGGGATACCCAGTGCTGAGTGACACAGGCATCTGGTCTAGGTCATCAGTCTGTTTTCGCTTGCATCCTTTTCCCCAGACTGTACTTCCTTCCCAAGATTAAGGCGTCAGAGTAAAGTTCAGCAGACAGTGTGTCACCTGTTAATCATCAGCTATTGTTCCCTACCTCTGTACTTCTGTTAATGAAATCCATAGAATCATAGAATTGTTCTGGTTGGAAGAGACCTCCAAGATCACTGGGTCCAACCATTAACCTATCACTACCAAGTCCCCCACTAAATCATATCCCTTAGGGCCTCGTCTAAACGTCTTTTGAATACCTTCAGGGATGGGGACTCCACCACCTCCCTGGGCAGCCTGTTCCAATGCCCGACAACCCATACCACTACAGAGCCTTACTTTCCCCTCTGGAAGAATCTTCCTTGTATCAGTCTTCCTGGATATATTGTACCCTTTATGGGCAGCCTTGTTTCCTTCCTTCCAGTCTCAGCCATTCTCCGTGCTCTTGAAATGCTGGGTTACTCTCCTTCAGGTGCATCTGCTGCAGGAACTATTTAATATCCTTCTGTGTATTTTTTTCTTACTTCTTAATGTAAAATAGCTGTGTTTATTGAAATTACCCTTGTCACACATACTACGTGTATCAGGTACAGAAATCTAAATACTAGAAGGGTTCGATATACAAACAAGAGCTAGCAATCATGAAGGAGAATGTCATACCCTTAATAAATTGACTTCCTGCTTATTATTCTCAGTATGATACAATTTTGTGTGATGGTTGTTCTCCCTTGACAATTTTACCAAGGGAATTATTGCAGCTAGAGCTTTTCTGTTATTTTACCAAGGGAATTATTGCAACTAGAGCTTTTCTGTTTTGGCCCTTAAAAAGCAGATTAATATTTCATTGTGTCAAAAAAAGCGTATCTTTATTGCATTACAGGAATACACAATAGATGTCTTCTTCCGTCAGAGATGGAAGGATGAGAGATTAAAGTTTAAGGGCCCAATGAACATTCTTCGATTGAACAACTTAATGGCCAGCAAAATCTGGACCCCAGATACATTTTTTCACAACGGGAAGAAGTCAGTGGCTCATAACATGACAATGCCAAACAAGCTTCTACGAATCCAAGATGATGGGACTCTCTTGTACACCATGAGGTAAATCTTTTCATCTGTTCTCTACTCAAGCTATTTCTCGATGTGATTTTTCCAGATAACAATTAAATAAGGTTCCACGAGGACTCTCCTTTGTTTCATTTCTGTCCCAGCAGGCAGAAAGCTAGGAAAACATAGGTTTTGTTTCCAGTTCTGTTACAAATCTGTTGGCTGATTATGAGTTAGATTGGTTTTCCTACATGTTCCTCAGTTTTCATACCTCTATAATGTATTAAAAGACACTGACCACCTGCATAAAGTGCTTTGAGACCTTCAGATGGGAATCACTGTGTAAGAAATGTTAAGAATACTCATCGTTTACCAATTCCATCTTAGAACGATTAAAATAGTTAACTTTTGCCTGTTACTGCACCCATTGTACCGACCATGTGAGCCCTTAAGCAAATTTATTACTAAGATCAGTGGCAATAAAAAAATAAAGAGGAAGAAGAAAGGGTTAATAAGGCCTCAAATTCTTTCCAGCAAGAACTACAGGGAAAATGTCTTACTCTGTAATAACTGTTTCTTTATATCTAATTACAACATTTTACTTAGAGTTTTATTTTTTCATCCTGTGCATGATTAGCAGCTAAGATAAACATTTAGCTGGTAAAATGTATTAAATTTGCTTAGAAAATAACTTATGAAAAATTATAAGTATCGTGTATGCATAGGCATAAACAGCATTTTTATAAGACTGATTTCTTCTTTGGTCACTCTTTTTGTAATAATGTTACCTATATGAGTTTTTTGGATTTTTTTAATCCAAATTTCCAGAAACCCTTGACTTAATTTCTTTCTTTTTCTTTAAGAATATTTAATAAATTGGATTTATTGTGAATGTAGACTTAAAATCCCCAGCCTAGGTAAGATATAAAATGTGAGCTGTAAAGCAAACATGTACTGTGCAATTTTTTCCGTGCAGCCATACCAGCATCCCTTAGGCCTGATTTACTGTACAGCACCCAAACACAGTATTGAGTATTGACGGGCAGACTGCTAATGATGTTGAATGATGTGGTGGTTGGAGAGGTTCAGAAAAGTTTGCTGGAAATAAATTGAGACCCCCATTTATAGTACTTTTACTTGGGCTCAAATCAATATTTGAACTTGTATCTGTATAAACTGACTGAAATTCTCTCCCTCCAGAAGGTGGTATAATCATATGCTATAAATAATAAGAAATACTTTTTGAAACCATTATGAAGATTTTTTTTTTTTTAAACATAAGATGGGTCATGTCAGCTAGAATTAACTAAGCATTTTCATGACTTGTAAGTATATTGCTTCTGAGGGCATGAGATTAATGTATAAACTGTTTTCATTGTCTAGATTTTAAACAGCCATTTTTATTTGTGTCTATTTAAAATGATAGTATGATTTATATCAGAGGCTCATGCAGTTCTTTGCCTTCAGCTGTTTACTGACTCTTCTCTCTCTCTGCCTCTTGACTGCAGAAATACTTTTCTGGGGAGCTGGGGAATAGAAATACGGAATATTTTTGGGTGGAATGGTGGGAGAACATAGTGGGGAATACAATGACTATAAACCACTGGGAGTACAGGAGGATGTAGCTGATGTTTGAGGCTGGATGAAGAGGAAGGAAGACATCCAGAAGAAAATCTCTACCCAGAGGAGACTTACAGGATAGGAAAGAGAAACAGAACTTTTTTTTTTTTTTTTTTTTTAATTAAAAATAATGGGAAAGAAAAGTCTGTCAAAAACTTTATTCAAACTATTTTAAATTATTTCTTATCGTATTAGTCCCCAGATTTGATACTGGGATATTGCTGGGATTTTTTTCACAAAATGAGCAAAAGTGACTGCATTGTTTACATACTGTCATGCTTATACATGAATAAAAATAATAGTCACAAGTAACATGGAGAATTATTAGCAGCAATCTTTTGAAAGAACACAAATGGGTTTGTTTCTACATCTTCCATTCAAACTGTAAAAAAAAATAAATTCAGAAAACTGCGGAGCACAGTCCTTTGGCAAATTAACTGTATTTTATGTGCTTTTGTAATGAGCCTTTGAGAGCCATATAATCACACATGTACCTCAGAATATTATGAGAAGAAAATGACTGTTCTTAACAACCTGCAGTTACATAATTTATATTTTCATTTAAGTGGCCTTTCCTCATAGTTTTGAGGTCAGCTGTTTCAGGTTTTTGATGTGATAAGTCAATGCCTTCCAGAGGAACACATAAAAGGGAAGAAGCAAGAGCTGATTTAAATTTTAATTAGTTTAATGTAACATTTCAGTTTCATCTCCTAAATCAGCGTGAACTCTGTTCATTTCTGTGGAATTGATATTCTTGTGCTGCTAACTGACTTAAATGCATAGCGGTCTTTTGCCTTTTAGGCTTACGGTCCAAGCTGAATGTCCAATGCACTTGGAGGACTTCCCTATGGATGCTCACTCATGCCCACTGAAATTTGGCAGCTGTAAGTATGTAACGACAGGTACAGCCTTTGGTTAGTGAATGTCTAACATTGCTCAGCGTCACTTTGTTTCGGTAAGTTGTTACATGGGAGGTTTAAAACACAAGATGGTACTTTTTAAAAAATTTGTAACCGGACACGTCAAAATCTCTTTTCTGTATTCACTGTTGTGTCTTCTAATGTATTTTAAAGCTTTCTTAAGTCCAGTTAACAACAAACACTATGCACCTGATGCAGCACTGCACTGATCGACTTTTGTTCCAGTGTGCAAACCATACCGATGAATGCAGACCTGCGTGCACGTAGCCTGTGTAGTATTAATGAAGAGCAGATTAAAGACTTCAAAGAATGTTTGTTTTCATTTATTGAAACATTTATTTTCTCTTTATTGTTAACGATATTTGGTTTTACTTTCTTAGTCAATGAAGGCAACAACAAATGGCTTCTTGTGATAAATAATTTCACTCATTAAGACATCTGCATGTTATAGACAGGTGGACTTTGATCTCACTAGTATTAACAGCAGCATAGCTTTATTTACCTATGTTACAGCCTTTCTTCTTCTTCTTCTTTGTGAATTAAGATCACATTATATATGTTTCCCGGATTTTGTACACTAAAAGATTTTCTTTTTTTCTTTGGCAGCAGCCTATGTTTCTGCTGGGCCCAGGAAAGGGAATTTTTTTTTTTTTGAGGAAGCTGGTTAATACCTTTAAATTCTGGCTGATTTTACATTAATTGCAGCCAACACAGGTTACAAAATGGGTGATATGCTGCTATTAAGGACATCATTAACCAGATGAATGTTGTCAGAGCACTGTGCACACTCTCTCCATAACCCTGACATATCCCTTTTCTTTGGAGTTTGGAGCAAATTAAACAAGCCTGTGTTTCTGATGATATTTCCACACTAGAGGGAAATCTTAGCTATGGAGATAAAAGATCATTAGAATTAATAATATTTGTATCATGGAGCCTTTTTTGCCCCCTAAATATTACATTTATAATACATAATACAGCTTAACTAACTAACTGTTAGCTGGAATCGCCTATTGACTAATAATAGTTACATATATGTGCGCAGCAAGGTATGTTTGATTTATAAGGTCTAGGAGGAAAAAAGCCTCATATGTAGCCTCAAAACAACTTAAAAACGCCCATAATAATGAAACTGATACTCAGGCCAAGAGGCTACTTTATAGTAGAACTTCATTTGCATTCCTAAGTTGGAAACCCTTCTGACTAGGTATATTAGGCTGCGTGAATAGTTTCTTTTTTTTTCCTTTTTTTTTTTTTCCCTCTCATTTGTTTGTTTGGGTTTTTTTGCTTACTAATTTGTTCTTTGTTCTCTGACCACGGTTTCTGTTTCTCTAGTAAACAGGAGAATTCAAACTGTGAGCAGTGTGATTTTAGAAAAGCTGTCTTTCATTTCCCCTGTAGTCACCTGTGCTCCAGCCTGTTGGCACATCCAGGGGACTCTATTTCTGTTCATTTTGAATGGCTTCACACTCATTTTATTTCCTTACCTAGAACTCATTTCTAGACTACTGTGCATTTTTCAGCTTTTATTCTGGGATAGAATTTGAATGATGAATAGTGGTGAAAATAAGCAGGAATCCTGAGGATTTTGGTTTAGCTGAGGCAAGTCTGCCAGTGGTATATATTTGTCACAGCTCTTCCTATGCTGGTAATCTTACATTGCTAGGAGGATAGTTGGCCTGTAAGAATGTCTCAGGGTTTTTTTTACACATAAGAGAAAAGCCAAACTGAATGTATTGGAGAAGCTGTAGCTTAATACATTGCCTTTCCTTATCCTTATCAAAAAGTCTAGCCAAAGTCTAGCCAAAAAGTCTAGTGGGGAGGATGGGGACGAATCAGCAATTGGCAATACTGCTGGTTTGCATTAAAGCAGTCTTCTTGTGGGGAGCTGGAAAGATAGAAGGCAAGCGTTAAAAATCTCTACATGCTACCCACCTGCTAGGTTTTGTTAGTCATGCAATTTATGGCTAGTTGCATGAAGAAGCTTCTTTCGGGGCCTCCAGAGATTTCTCAAGTGAAAATGTTTGCAGCCCAACAGAAATGTTGCTTTGCTTTTTCACTTCGCTACAGTTACGGTATAAGACTTAAAATGTACTTGTCTCAGTCAATCAAAATGAACACACAATTTCTTCCATCAGTGGTTTACCCTTTTCCTTTCATATTCCATTTGTTAGTAGGGTATTAGACTGGAAAAACTTGCAGGACATACTCAATTTTTTTCTTTCTTACTTACTGGAGAGGCATTAATGCTGTTTAAAATACGGCGTTGATTTGCTTTCATTCTAGTTTATTTTGACAGGTCCTAGGCTAAATGTATGTTTGATCATGAATGCACTGAGAGAGCAGCCTGCTTAATGTCAGTGTGTCCCACAAAAAGATGCCAAGGAGTGAAATTTAAGAGGGTATGCAGGGCAAGGCACAGAGCCACTACAAGTTTGTTAAGGGCATTGTCACTGAACCTGGCTTCCCATGTTTAGGTATGAATTTCAGCTAATAATAAAATGCTTGTGATACACTCCCAAAGTGGAGAGTAGGAACAATGGAAAGTCAGAACATTATAGGAATGAATTTTCAAAAATGTTGTGTGTCCTAAATCTTGCAAATTGTTGTTCTTTTCATCTGTCTTAACATGAGTGTTAGGATACATATAATATCTAATCTCTGACAAGTTTTTTAACAGTGTAAAAGAGAACTTGTTTGTAATTTAATAGTAATAAATTGTGGTTAATAAGGTCACAAATGAGTGCCCTGTTCCCATGCTGCAATAGGCATTTACCCTACAGTGAAGCTATTCTAAATGGCCAAACCTATTTTTTACCGTATCATTTTAAGGTTTTGGGATGGAGTTTTTTTTTAAAAAATAAGTAGCTCTTCTAATTCTATGAGTTTTAATGGAAGCTGTTTAATTTAAATTGCTGACAAAATATTTTATCTTATTTCCCACAGATGCATACACAACTTCAGAAGTGACATACATTTGGACTTACAATGCTTCAGATTCAGTGCAGGTGGCACCAGATGGCTCAAGATTGAATCAGTATGATCTTTTAGGCCAAACAATTGGAAAAGAGACAGTTAAATCAAGTACAGGTTAGTAAAAGATATTTTGAATAAAAAGGCACTCACTTGGCTATGAAGAACATAGGCATTGCTGGTGGTGGTAGAAGGCTACTGAAAAAAACTGTTGCAAAATGTGAGATATTAGGCATAGTCTATCAATGTATGGTACGAGAAACACATAGCAGCACTTTACTGATTCTTTCAAGTTAATAAGTAACTGGTGATAGCAGAGGTGAACTTGTCCCCAGTGACTGTTTTTTAATGCTGTCTGCAGCTCAGTCTTGAATCCTAATGTTTATAACCCAAGACTGGGATAGTTGTTTAGTTTCACAGGGTAAATGACACTTTTTGTCTACTAACTGGTGAAGCATGCAGGTTTCAACCATTTTTTCCTTCCATCATGTTTTTGGCATTAAACACTGGGTTACTCTACCAGACTCTAGGCTGTGTTCCTACGTGTGCCAGGCCGTGATGGACCCCCATGATTGCCTTCTGACTGTAGACTAAGTTCTCAGGGTGCCTTTGTGTGAACGCAGAGTTGCTTATGTGCAGAAGCCTGCAGGACTGAAGTTCTTGTCAGGGCAGACGAGTTCCTGTAAGTTCCTGAACACTGATCTTCCCTGGAACTCAGTGGGAATAAGATGTAATTGCACTCAAAAACTTTCTTATGTTCTGTAGGATGCTTTCTACTATAAAGTATGTTCTGTGCAATTTAACGGTAGCACATTTCGTTCACATAAACGTACCAAACTTTCTTTTACCAAAGAAATGGACTTTCTTAAGATGATGTGATAACCTTTTGTTTCATTGTATTTTGTTTTTGTGGCACCTAGGCGAATATACAGTAATGACAGCTCATTTTCACTTGAAGAGAAAAATTGGTTATTTTGTCATTCAGACTTACCTCCCCTGTATCATGACTGTCATTCTCTCTCAAGTGTCATTCTGGCTGAACAGAGAATCTGTACCTGCCAGGACAGTCTTTGGTGAGTATACTGAGTAGCATTAGCTTTGTTTGCAACAGCTGAAGCTGTTAGAAAGCATTTCTGAAGTCTGCTTGGTAAAGGCCTTTTTCATTCAAGTTAGTGTGTTTGTAGAATGTGATACTATTTCTAGTCCAAACAGCTTTCAACTGCAGCTTACAGATCTCCTGAGAATCCCAAAGTTTTTGGAAATTGGCACATATGAGAGAACTGTCCATATATCCTTGACTCTTTTAAGAGGAAAAAGTTTTCACAGAATGGAAAAAGATGATAATGTTTCTATTTAAAAAGTAAATTTTTATTATTCCCCGAAATGTCTGTCTTACCTTGATATTATCCAAATATTTTAGTACTCGATAGATCAGCACATTTCTAAATATATTTGTCAATTAAGAAAATTAAATTGAATTTGCTGAATTATCTGAGTGTGTTAAAATTTGCAAGCTGCAGTTCTTTAAAAGAAACGCTGTTCTGGAGGTCTGGGCAAAACTTTCTCACTAATTCAAATTGGAATTGCTTACTATAAGGCAGCAAACAGCTTCATCAGTGCAAAATAATGGTGTTTCTCTTACAATAAGGTTTTGATCTCTTCTTTATTAAAACAAAGTAACAAATGTCTTTCTTATTTGCATAAGAAAAGAACTTAAAGTTCTTTTAATTTGTTTGCTTTTAAAGAAAAAGAGACTAGCACAACAAAAAGAAAGTAACGTCTGTGTGAAATCAGCCATCAGAAATGCTGCATAAAATCATATGATTAGTCATCAGTAAACACCATGCACTCTTCAAAAAAATAGGCCAAACTCAAATGAATATTAAATACAATGCACAACAAAGCACTTACTGTCTCTCCTGGTAGAGAAAATGCCACACAAAGCGTCGTGACAATTGCAGGTTTGAATATGAGCCTTATTGAAGTGAGATGAAATGGGTCAGTGGTTTTAGAGGGACCAGAATTCTACCATGTTTTCCCAGGCAGTTATCAGGCAGATTTTTTTTTCTTTCTTCAAAATCTTCTGTGAATTTGTCCATTTCTGCTTATCAAAATGCACATTCCCGTTTTCCAGCCTTGCAAGTACACTGTCAAATCCTTCTATATCTCTGTCTTTGTCCTTTTCTGTACCCCCTCCTATACATTTAGGACAGTGTAACTGGTTTGTCCAAAAAAAGTCGTTTTCACATCTTCTCTTCCTAAAATGCACTTTCTGCACTTTCCTTGGTAACAAGGCACTACATCGGTAACAAGGCATTAGGATAATTTTCCTGGAATGTTGTATCCCTTCCTGCATACCTCTTTCGTGCTCCTGATTTATTTTTTGTTTAATTTTTTTTTTTTTTTTTTTTTTTAATAAGTAATATCTGCATGGCAGCCTGCTGCTTTACTCTCCTGGGGATTTAGCATGATACGGATAATGAGCAGTGTTCTGTTTCAGGATGTCTTGAGGGAACTGGGTAGGATGGCCTCAAGAGCAGAACCACACCACCCAGTGACATAAAATCTGAAATCTGTTTACTAAGCACAACGAGTATATCGGGGAGCTGATAGCAATTTCTATGCTGGTATTTTATGTCTGCCCCACAGACGCGCACCTCATGCGCAAGTCAGGGCTCCGTCCCCTCCAGGCCAGCTTCGACTGGCACCCTGAACCCAGGGGAACGAGCCATGTCCGGGCTCTGCCTGATGGAGCAGCCTGGCCTCTGCATGCAGCATTTGCACCGTAGGCGTTGGGTTGGATGTCCCCTGGGGAGCTGTTTCTTAACGTTCTTTCACACTCTAGATGAGATTGTCAGCATAAGCTGCCAATGGCCTTTCTAATCATGTAGCCCCAGGCGAATCTCCCAGTCTTTCTCCGTACCTACTGGCAGCGGTTGTCACTGGGATTTCTGATACCCTCTGGTCTCCTGCCTAAATGTGTCACAAAAAACGTGAAGTTAGCCACAGTTTCATAACAAAGTTCATCTATTGCTTCTTACTGTTTTCTGGCTCATGCTGAATTAATGTTGCCAGTTAGAGCTGGGCAAGTACACTCAAGGTCTCATTTGGGTGGTACTTTCAGGTAGATGCCACCCAGTGACACATGAAGCCCGTACTACAGCTAAGGTAATAAAACAAGCTACTTCCAGCAGGGAATATAAAAATTGCAGGAGATTTTGCTTTACGTTTTTATTGATCATACTTAATTTTTAGTTTTTGTATGGAGTAGTCACTTGCTAGATACCCATCTTTGCATAGTATAATAAATATATCAATATTAAAATATGATTAAGTAGAAAGTATTAGTTTTGATAAAGTGTTTTGCAGAATCAATGAGAAATTTATTTCAAGTACCTTCTTGAGAGCTACCAAGTCCTGGAAAAGACTAACTACTGCAGTACGGTTCCTTTCAAAGAAATATAACTCCCAGTTATTCAAAGCACCTCTTAGCCTTCATTATTTCATGTTTGAAATAAGTTACTTTTCTTTCCCCTTTCTATTCTCTCGCAACGTAGTTTCAAGTTCTAGGTTAACATTAAGGGCTTGGTATAATGAGGCTTCTTTTCTAGTTGAGCTCTTTAATCCCTTTCTTTTATGGCATCTACTGAATGTTGTTGACCTAAGATATCCCAAATGAATTGTGGTCTAATGTTATAGTGTTTCAACTTTGCTTTAAATTATTCGAAGAAGAAAGTTTTATCATCATTAATTAAATAAGTCTTGAATGTGTTTTCTCTAGCAAATAAATTTGAAAAGCATTTGATTGCATTTTTAACGAAAGGGAATAAGCCTGGTTCATAATGCCTTCATTTAGTGCAAGATTACAATCTGTTTCATTTAGTAATGTGTTTATTGTTACGCATTTAGTGTCAACAATATTAGCAAAACTAATCTTGTGCAGCTTATTGAATTCTCGCTTCGTTTTTAATGGGTCATAACATTTAGAAGCATCACATATATTTGAATAGCAGCATTAGATGCAGGTGACAGAAAAATCAGAAATTAGTTTTCTTAGTGCTACAGTTATCTATGTGTTTTAACTCACACAGAGTAGGAATGAGAATGTTAAAATGAATGTAGTTAGATATATATTCTTTGATACCTGAAGCAGGCAAGAACAAAAATTAATAGTCATATTATTTTTTAGTACATTGTCCAAGATGCAGAATTTTAAACTCACGTAGCTATGTTCTTTTGCCAGGACTCTCTTCTCTGTGATGCAGCATATTCTTATGCTGCATTCCTGTCCCTGTCTTTTGCTTGTTCTTGGTTTATCTTTTCTGAACCTATACTAATTAATGTACATTTTGAAGCAAAAAGCCGTTTAGGCCTGAAATAGACAGACTTTTTAATTGTGCAACTACAGAAAGGGGAAGCTAAGAAAAGTTCAGATACGTTCTCTGGTTATTTTTACATGGGAATTGAATAACATAGACCCTTCCTTTTGAACAATTCTGTATATACAAAGTACCTTTTCCCATTTTGTTGAAAAAAATCTCAGCTGTCTTTATTTACTCCTCCTTTCACATGCTGCGGATTATCTTTTGTGCCTTTAGAGATATCCCACCACTCACAACTTTCAGTCTATAATTTCTCAGCTGGGAATTTCTGCTAACTGTAGACTTAACACTGTAGCGGCAGGCAGTGGGCAAGCACACCTGGAAAACTGTAGCCCTCAGTTAGAGACTGAGCTGGCTGCAAACGAACTAATGTACCTTCTCAGCTCAGCGGTGTGCCAAGACGCTAGCTCGTGTTCCACTAGCGGCGTAATGTCACGCGACTTTTACTGGAGCTGGGGTAAAGAGCACTTGCTGTTCAGCTTTGGGAATCAGCTTGGCTGTCGATCGACAGGGAACTCTGTTCCATTGCTCGGTATCGGTACGGTGAAGCACCATGAGCACCGACTTGACGATAGGTATATGTAGCTTAACAGACTGACTGCAACTTTTCTGGAAATAGATTGTGTTGTGGTCCTTGGCCTCCCATGCTATTTAAAAAGGCTCTTGGCCTTTTCCATTGTTCTTTTAGTAAAAAGGGTAGATAGAGCACTTGAGCTATTTTCTACAATCTTTCTCTCCATGGTTGTTCAGACTTGTGTCCCAGTGTCTAAGCAGAATCAATGTACACTCCTTTTGTATTGTGCTCTCAAGTAATACATATACATTGCGTAAGTAAAGAAGAAACAGTATGGTGTGTAGCCAAATGTTACAGTATAATACTTTAAAATTACACTATCTCCAGATTTTTTAAGCTTTTGTATAGACCTCCAACCGTTTACTCTTGGAGTGATAAAATGAAGTAGTAATCTGTATCTCTGTAAGAGGGACAACAGTCTTTTCTTTCTGTTATGTTATTTATATTTATAAATCTATTCAGGTTTTGGACCAGGTTGAGTGATCTAATTACCTGACAACATTTGCAATTGCTGTTAAGAAAAAAGAAAGAGTGAAGTAATAGAGCAATGGAATTAGCTTCCTAATAAAAAAACCCCAGTAATTTATCAATCCTTTTGTGATATTTCCTTCAACCATTATGTGTATCTTTGCAAAGTGCTGTGATGAAAGGATAAAATTGAGGGAGGAGTAGCATGACATTATAAGAAATGGAACACATTATAAGCATTTTGTACAAATTATTTGCAAAGCTGAAGTACCTCTTTTGTTACAGAAATGTCCTTTGGTAACTCATTATTTAGGCCTTTTACTTTCATTTTCAAAGGAGGTGTCCGCATTCTAACAGGAGGCTAGGACATGATTTAGTTATTTAGTTGACTAAAATCTGTTCAAATTAGAAAAATCAGTTGATACACAAGAGGTTAAATTAGGCTCCAAAAGAACTTGTCCCTGTCAAGGAGTAGCCTGACTTTTGCACACAAATGTGGGCATAAACTAGTCATCATGACAGATTTTAACTTCAGTATTTATGTGCTAGCTCCTCTGATTGCCACTGTATGTTTTTAATTAGGCATTTCTAGTTTTTCAGTTTACCTCTTCCGCTGTTGCGTGGCCGTGCCCTACACCATTGAGACATTGTTTGCCCAAAGGTGGCTGTCTAACTTTAAACACATCTTGAATAGTATCCATCTGTCCTGCAATCCAAAATATGACAGAGCTGGTATTTTCCACATATATAAGTTTAACACCAGTGAAAAGTGTTGGATTTCCAGCCTTGGAGATGGATTTCCTCTCTCCAGTGAGCAGATGCCATTTCAAAAGCGGCACCATAAAAAAAAAAGTCCTCAGCAATCAAATAGCTCCGGTCTTGGCCTGAATGGATAAACCTGTAGTGATGGAAGATATTTAGCTTTTATAGGCACGCACTGCTGAGAACAAAAGTTGTAATGATGTTGGGGTGTGTTTACTGTCAAGTATAAAATGCTTGGTCTGCTTTGGAGAAGGGAAATGTCAACAGTTTATTTTTTGGATCCTTTTTAAAGACAAACTGATGGCTGCTCATGGTCTCTTACAGGATGATACCTGTCCATGTCCTTCTGGCACCCATTCAGTGCCACATCTGCTGGGTGCTGGGCTATAGAAGATAGTTCTTGACCTGTATATAAACTATGGTCTTTCTACATCATAGTGAGATATCATGCAGTCTTTACACAGCCTGTTAAATTATTTAGGCTGTTCAGAGTAGTATATGATTTAGGGGAGAAGATTGTTTTCCTCTAATATTTTTGAATGTTTTTGATCTGGTCAGTGTATGGGTTTTGTGGGGTTTTAAGTTAAATCTTTGTGAAATAAATTTGGTTTGTTTTACAAGTTGACCGTATTCCTCCTGTCCTGGTTTTGGCTGGGATAGAGTTAATTTTCTTCCTAGCAGCTGGTATAGGGCTGTGTTTTGGATTTAGGATGAGAATAATGTTGATAACACACTGATGTTTTAGTGGTTGCTGAGCAGTGCTTACACTACGTCAGGGACTTTTCAGCTTCTCATACTGCCCTACCAGCGAGGAGGCTGGGGGTGCACAAGAAGCTGGGAGGGGGCACCAGGACAGCTGACCCAAACTGGCCAAGGGGATATTCCATACCATATGACATCATACTCAGTATATAAACTAGGGGGGGGACTGCTGCTCGAGAACAGGCTGAGCATCGGTCGGTTGGTGGTGAGCAATTGTTTTTCATTTGCATCACTCGTCTTTCTTGGGTTTTTTTCCTGTCTCTCTCTCTTTGTTATTTTCCTTTTCATTACAATTTTTCTATTATTATTTTATTTTATTTTATTGCATTTCTGTTCTTATCTTAACCCACAAGTTTTCTCACTTTTACTCTTCTGATTCTCTCCCTGGGAGGGAGGAGTGAGCGAGCGGCTGTATGGTGCTTAGTTGACAGCTGGGGTTAAACCACAACACCTCCACATTAGTAATTTTTCAGTCCTCTCAGGTTTATCAGTGACAAGGAGGCAGGTTATTTCCATTCAGTCCTTTTTTGTAAGGAAGACTTGATAATACTGATTTTTCAAATTAACTATAATGTGCAAAATCATCTGTCTTTTGACTGAAGAAGAATAGCAAATATAAAAATACTAGAGATTCCTAAACTGACAGGTATCACAGATTAAATTTTCTGTCCAATTTTTTCCCACTCAATTCAGGTTAAATGACTGTGGTAGCTTGAACGTCACTGAATTTATAGAGTGAAGGAATAAATGAAAGTGCATTGGCAATTGTCTGACAATGTGCTGTTTGATTAGCAGTTGGGTCACAAAGTGGTGGGGCTTGCTGAACTTTTTAGGGAAATTGTCAACTGGTAGCAAGATACAAAATGTAAATTCATGATGTTTTAATTGAGACTAGAAAAGGTCAGCAGTTAATCTTAAATTAGATTTCTGAAGAAGCCAATGGGGCTTCCAGAAGTTTAGCTTATTCTAAAAGGTAGGACTTAAACAGAGCAGTACCTTAGCAACTGTATATATTTACATGTGGATAAGGTCACCTTATCTCTGAGAAACAATCACTTTACTGATACTTCTGTATAATAAAAATGATTTATCTGCAGCTCAGGACCGGTGTTAAAATTTGCATGTGATAATTTTAAATGTAAGATAGACTGCCTTTTCCCTGAGGTGCTGAAAATAATTAAGCCATATGTTGTGTAAGTGTTAGGAGAGAATAAGTTCTTTACAAAATATATTGTCTGCATATTTTCATACAATATAGTATGACAGCTGCTTCCTTTTCATTGTATAGGCTAGTAGATCCCAACAGTGTCACGGCTGATTCCACACCAAATCCACTTCTTTAATTTATGGAGGCTGAAAAATAGCAATTAGAGAATTATATTTGCTAAGGTGTCTGGATACTGTGTGACTTGGCAGGATGTTTCCGTGCCTTGCTGTCCCTGCTGCACAGGCCTTTGGAAGCACATCCAGGGAGAGCAGCGCTCAGGCTGAGTCCACTTAGCTTTGCTCTGTTATCCTTTGTAGCACCCTCAGAGATGGAGATTCTTTACAGGAGGGATGGAAATTGCAAAGCCTGAAGAGGTCTGAGGAGGTGTAATTGCTGCCTCTCTTCCCTCTCACACAGTGGCTAAAAATGCTTCTCTTCGAGCAGAAGGAAAATTTGGGCTAGGTCGATCCTGCAGAACCCCGGTGACAGATTGCTGACAGTGGAGGATCTGGCTTCGGGAGAGTGACTTTACTTTCTCTTGGGAATCCTCTTACAACAATTTTATGAGTGTGTAGTTGCTGAAGCTGTGATGTGCTGTTACTAATATTTCTGCCATGGCATCTCCTTTGCCTGTCATAATGGAGTGTAGGTTTGCCGATCGGTGCGAAGCGTATCACTTTGCATGGCTTTTCATTCTGGCGACATATTTAATGGCGTGCCACAACGGGAATAGTTTAGTTTGTCTAAGCGTGATTCAGCCTGAGGTGGGAGAATTGATTTACTCAAGGAATGGAGACTCTGTTTGTGGCTGTGGGTTTCTGCCTGCTAAAACTAATTCAGAAAAATGTTCTTCTCTTCCTTTCCTCCCATGTGTCTTTTTTTCTGATTTTTTTGAATATAATTCCTGGCTTCCTACTGGGTCTTCATTATGTACAAAGTACTGTAAAGTGCTTTTAATAACTGCCACAGTGAAAGAACAAACTTCCCGGATCATCAAGTCTTGTTTTCTGACACATAATACACAGTTATAATAATCTGGCATTTCAAATCAATAAGCTGTTCCAGAAGAAATCCATGTTACCCGAATGAAAACTTGTTTATGTCTTCAACTATGTCAGTGGATGGTTAGTGAGACAGTTACTGGCAAAAAAACCCCCCACATTATTTCTCACGACAAAGGTCAATTTGTGTGGTACTGTCAGGAAAGGTGGGTGCCAGACCTGCAGCCACTGCAGCGAAGCCAGCCACCAAACATTAGCGTATGAATCAGTATTCCTGTAATGCTGCAAAATATTATGATTCCATTAAGGAATTGTTAATTTTGTCCCTTACCTGTCCTGATAGCTAAAAAAATTATATTATTATCTATCTCCTGTAAGTAAAATCTTCAGCTGATTAAAAAACAGAAGTTTAGGCAACAAAATTGAACTAAAATATTTCAAAGGAAACTCCAGATGCAGCCTTTAATATGGTTCTGTCCGTTTGTCACCAACTTAGATAAGCAAATTTTCTGTTGTGTTGTACAAACATACCATAATAATTTTTGGTTTGTATTTTTGTTAACATTCAATATCCAAGCAAAATTGTTGATGTTCTGTTTTTTTGTCCCCTTGCAGGAGTAACAACTGTGTTGACAATGACAACACTGAGCATCAGTGCTCGAAATTCACTCCCCAAAGTAGCATATGCAACAGCTATGGATTGGTTTATTGCTGTTTGTTATGCATTTGTATTCTCTGCATTAATTGAATTTGCAACTGTAAATTATTTCACAAAACGAGGATGGGCCTGGGATGGAAAAAGTGTAGTGAATGATAAGGTAAGTCCTAAGGAAATAGCCCTATTTCCAGTCAATTGCACTAAACCAGCTGTAATATGTTGTTTTGATAAAATTGGCTATGTAAAAAAAAAAAGACATGATACTTTAAAATAAAAGAATGTAGATGTATTTTCTGTCCTGAACAAAAATATATCTGCCCTGGTGTAGCTAATCTCACTTGGTCTCAATAATCCAGATGTAGTTATCACCCACATTGTTTTTTTATGTTGGGAGGTATCTATCTAACTTGTTTCTTGACTCCTCAGATACAACTGTTTATTTGGTTATTCAGAAAATTTAATCTAGATTATATTGGTTGATCACTTCTTTATTATTTAATCCAATTGAGTTGGAAATAAGAAAAAGATTACAGAAAGATGTAATGTATATTAATTTTCCTGATAACTAAGGATCAGAAAAACAACTGAATGCCCATATATGTAAAAACTAGTAATAACAAAATCTAGAAGTTTGGAACATTTTCAGTATTCTGAAGCTTATCCCTAATGATATGTAGACATTATTTTTTAAACTAATTTAAATAGCAGTTGTACAAAATTCTGTGTACTTCTTCACCTATGATGTGTTGATTCTCTGAGTGCGCAGAAACAGAGTCATGCCTTGATTTTCTGGTACTGATAGTAGTGTACGTGTGATAGCATGAAGAAAGTTTAACCTGATAGAATTTCTTATTTCATGAACAAAATGAACTGGTGATATGCCTAAATTTGTGTCAAGCTTTACAGTTTATAATTTTAATAACACAGAACAAATGTTAAAGCTGACTTGCTGTTTTGACTGACTTACTATATTTTATAATTTTGTCCTATCCCCATCCCTGATTCTACCAGTGGAAAAGGATTTCTTCTGATAAAGAATACTCTGATTTCTGTGGTTCTTCTTAAAATAGGATAGAATATTATTTGCTTCCTAGATGGTAATAGTAGATGTGAAGCAAAGTTTAGTTAACTGGTGGTTTCTGAGCACCTGGAATGCATAAAGCACAATGCATAAAGAAGCAAAATGTTCAGTTAATGGTAAAGGAGAATTAGAGGAAATGAGTACATTGTTTATAATTCCCTGTGGCTTCTGGACAGGCATGAACTGTACACAGCTTCAGGATCTGTTCCCTCGTGCTAGAAGTAGAAACCGAATCACTACAAGTTTATCAGCACATCACGAGCGAAGCTTTTCAGACTGGCACATTGCCCCGGCATTGTAATAATGTAGGGAGCCCTTATAAACTCTCCGATCATCCTTTGGCTGTTCCTTTAAATTAATATAACAGGGTTGTCTCATGATCTTCGGAGTGGCAGCTGTTTAACAGCTAGGTAGTATTCCTTCCCTAGGAATGACAAAATTAGCTATTCCATTTTAAGATTTATATACCATCCACATGTCCAGTTCTCTATTTTCTTCAAACTGACTTAACAAAAAGCCGAACTTTTAACATATTCATAGTTTCATGCAAAAATATGGTTCATTTTTATTATGCAGGTCTCATTAATGGTATTACAGATACCTTTTAAAAACACACTAAGCGTGTCTGAAAGGAAGAATTATAGATCAGTTAGAGTGTTTCTCTCATAATTTGATTTGGTAATTTGCTCTTATTTTTGCCAAATGCATCTGTGCACCTAAAGCCAGGCTTACTCTTCACCAAATAAAGTGAAATATGTTTCCTCAGCAATAGTCATCTGTGTTCACGTTATATGGAATTTTCCATCTAAGTGCTGTCAACGTGAAATTTGTCTCACAGGAAGGCAGGTGCAGGGACAAGTGACATATTTGATCAGCCCTTTTTCACACTCCAGTCAATAAGGAACAACGCTGAATTCCCACTCGATCCCCGGTTTTCTTTTTATGTGACACCGTCTCCTGAGACAAGGTATTTGGGGCATGACATCTAACCATGAAGATCTTATTGAGATTTGTAGGTGGCCCTGATAAATATCAAATTGGAGCTAATTTAAAACCAAAATTGGAAATTGGGTAGGTGCCTCCCGGTGGAAGTAAAAAATTGGAATGCACCTGTATGAGAAATGTCACAAGAATTCCCTCACTTGTGCCACTTCCATTAGATTAAAAATCAAACCAAACCAATCCAACAGCTGATGATTTCTTATACGAGCCAGAAGTTAACTATTTCTTCATCTGTTTAATTCTGTATTTTGTGGAAGAGATGGACTGAATCTAACATTTATTTGTCTGCTTCTAAATTATATGTGGAGAGCCTTGCTTCCTGAGAAACCGAAATCCTTCTGTTCTTTCCTGTAGGTTATTCAAAGTTCCTTAGTTTCAGATTGCTGCAAAACAGTGACTCAATTTATAGCGTTGCAGTCTTATTGCAGAGCTAGTCTGTGTACCTAGATATATGTCTAAAAACTCAAGCCTGTACTCGTTACCTATACATCCCTGTATCTATCTATAGACATAGCCTCTCCATTGGACTGCCATTGGCTGAACTTTAGCTATTTGAAAGCATACACAATCCTGTAAAACCACAGAATTGCTGAGGTTGGAAGGGACCTCTGGAGATCACCAAATTTAACTCCCCCACTTCAAGCAGGGTCAGCTAGGGACGGTTGCTCAGGGTCATGTCCAGATGGCTTTTTAATATCTCCAAGGATGGAGACTCCACAGCCTCTCTGGGCAACCTGTTCCAGTGCTCAGTCACGCTCACAGTAAAACAGGGTTTTTTGTATGTTTAAGTGGAATATTCTGTATTTCAATTTGTGCCCATTGCCTCTTGTCCTTCCACGGGCTAATACTGAGAAGAGTCTGGTTTGGTCTTCTTTACTCTCTCCCACCAGATATTTATATACATTGATAAGATTCCCCCTGAGCCTTCTTCTCCAGGCTGAGCAGTCCCAGCTCTCTCAGCCTTTCATATTTCAGATGCTTCAGGCCTTAAATCATCTTTGTGGTCCTTCGCTGGACTCGCTCCATTATGTCCGTGTCTCTCTTGAACTGGGGAGCCCAGAACTGGATCCAGCACTCCGGATGTGTCTCACCAGGGCTGGGTTGAGGGGAACGATCACCTCCCTCGGCCTGCTGGCAACACTCTTTGTAATGCAGCCCAGGAGGCTGTTGGCTTTCGTTGCTGTGAGGGCACATTGCTGGCTTGTGTTCAACTTGGTGTCCACCAGGACCCCCTGGGCTTTTTCTGCGAAGCTGCTTTCCAGCCTGTTAGCCCCAACCTGTACTGGTGCATGGGGTTATTCCTCCCCAGGTACAGGACTTACTTAGATTTCCCTTTGCTGAACTTCATTAAATTCTCGTCATTCCATCCCACTTTTCTTATCTTCTGTTATTTTTTAGGTTCTAATCCCTGTTTTCATCACTGTTACGCATTTTTTAAACAATAATTTCTGAAAAACAGAAATAGGCCTTGGGCTAGTTCTCAGCTCACTTCTGCAACTACCAGGCTGGAGTCCTTGTTTCTCTTAATTGCAATCTCTTTCTGACCTCTGTGTGTGTGTGTCTATGTATATATACATGTAAACACACACATAGTTCTCCAGAATCTCTTAAAAATGTAAACTGTTACTGAAATTCCTTTATTTTTGGTGGTATGTTATGAGATGTTCGAATAATAGTGATGCTAGATTTATGTGGGAGAGATGGCCTGATTTTCATTTTATTACAATGCCGGGTAATCTTTTTTTTTTCCATTCACTCCTTCTGGTTCTCTTAACAGAGAACATTTTAAAGATTTTGCAATTCTGTTGTAAGGAGCCAGATACAAAGCGGCTATAGAAAGACCATCTCCTTTCCAGTTATGCTTACAATTGCAGTAACAGACCCTTCCTCATATAACTTCAGTAAAGCATTTGATGGTGCAAAAGTCCATGTTTTTAGAGCATTCTTATGTTACCTGTACCTTCTTTTTGGATAGACTGGAAGTGTCTTTCTTTATATTTGAATTTATCATATGGTATTCCTGATACTTATTTTAACATACTCACACGTAGTCATTTGTTTCTTTTACATTTGAAATGATGTTTTATTAAGTCTATTCTGGCAAGTACACATTAAATATTTAACTTCATGCTGTCTTCCAATAGAAAAAAGAAAAAGCGTCTGTCATTAAGAAAAACAATGCCTATGCAGTGGCTGTTGCCAACTATGCTCCAAATATTACCAAGGACTCAGTGCTACCCACCATCTCCAAGAGTGCTACAACTGCAGAACCCAACAAGGCAAAACCAGAAGCGAAGCCACAGGAAGCAAAGAAGACATTCAACAGTGTTAGCAAAATTGACAGAATGTCTAGAATAGTGTTTCCAGTCTTATTTGGTACTTTTAATTTAGTGTATTGGGCTACATATTTAAACAGGGAGCCTGTCCTACTTGGCTTTGCGCCATCAACCTAAAAGCTGAATTGCACTGAGGACTTAAAGCATCATTCTAATCAGATAGGTTGTTCGCTATGTACAGTACGACTAATAACTGCTAATCTGTGAACCATTATGTACAGAGTGTATATAGATGTCTTATCTGTGTATCTCCAAAGGAGGGACACAGTGTTAATTCATGGGTCTGTAAACAGATAGCACCCATGGCAAATACAGCCAGCTCTTTAAAAGTTATACCCAGGGGAGTTCTGTTAAACTAGGATTCAAATATGCAGAATTATATTCTCTCCGTACATTGAAATGAAGATATGATCCTACATAATTATTTAGGAACAGTATTTTTTTAATTTAAAGTTAAAATATTTTTCTATAAAGTAACTAATTCTACTTTAATGAAAGAAACTGTCATTTAAAAAAAGTGATTTTTTTAAAAAGGTGTAATTCTTTCATACAATAGCAGTACCCATGTACATAACAGAGTACGGAGGTCGTACAGTTCTACTGTTCACAAACATTCTGGATACTAGTTAGGCTGAAGAGGTAATAAAGACTACATATGGCAAAAGCCTCAAGTTTCTTACTTCTGTCCTGTTTGAAGTTGTTAATAAACTCTTCTAATTGATTTCAGGGAAAATCAAGTGTTAATCAAATTTCCAATATCAACCAACTTCCGCTAGTGAAACTCTTATTCTTTTTACTGTTTTATTTATTTGATGTTGCTAAGCCAGGTTGTCTGGTTCAGCAAAGTTGGATTTTTTTTGCTTTTTGATTTTGTTCTTAATTGGATTATTGTCAGGTTCATAAAAGCACTCAGAAATTTTTCAGGGTTAAGTATATCAGTAATATAATACACTCTTTTTCCTTGCTTAATGTTATCCTAAAACCTGCCATTAAAATATTTACCTGTATTTGTCCCCAAAAGCATTGTTTTCAAGGGAAACTAGAACCATGATTTAAGTTCAGGAAATTGTCCATATAAGAAAATTTACTGCTGCTTTTGTAAATTGCAACTTTACATTTCGCTGACATAACTTTACAACAACTTTGTATACTAGAAATGGTTTTGCTAAGATTTGAATGTTATTTTTTTAATAAAAGGTCATGCATCATCAGTAGGTATCAACTGTATTTCATACACACAAATATAACAAAATTGGAGCTGCCATTTGCAATTTTATATGAACATTTAATACTGATCAGTAAAATTGTTTTTCATCTGAGCCTTTGCAAAGATTCTTTATGCCCCTAAAGGCCTGGTAAATCATGACATAAGTAATAATTGTGTACTGTATTTAGATTTTAGTATACTTGGCCAATCAAAAATATTTTGATTCACACATACATTAGCAGTTATTAGTTGACCTTTAAAAAAAGATACACCTTTATGATGATGTCTTCTAGTAGAGACATATGTAGTCGTATAGTGTCATTTATTGCAGTTTTGTACAGTACTTGAGTATAGTGCATAAAATAGATATGTTCAGAGTTTAACAAAGTTGTACAAATATTTCTAAAATCAAATAAAAGAGTATCTTAAGACATGGAAATGTGCTAAAAACAACAGAGACCCACTGCTTTCATTTGCTGTTTTATTTTCTTGCTTTTTCTTTGCTTTTAATGTGATTCTGTTTTGTACTTTGTGTGACAGTATAGATGCCAAGGTCACAAATGCATATTATGAATAGAATTAATAGTTAAGGCAGAGTTGACATCAGTAAAATAAAGACATTTCGTAAGTTATAAATGAAAGGGAGAAGCATGGACAAGGTGTGTATCCCTTGAAGTCCCTCTAATTAAACCGTCAGATTAAACCTTTCTCATCAACAGTAGTTAAAAAATGAGCACTTTACTCAGAACATTAAAATAAAAATATCCTTATTTTCATATATATTTATATATAAATGTAGATCTTCCATATAACATGGAGATGTGTGCAATAGTGTGATTACGAGCATAAGGCTGGAAGGCAAGCAATAAAAAAAAGGTTTTTTCATGGTATAATTATAAATTTTTAAAATGTTTCATTTGTAAATTATAAATTAACCCTTTAACGTCACATTGTCCAGGTATGAATAAATATATAAATATGTACATATGTACAAATAATTGTAAATATTAGGACTGTAGAAAAATCCTTTCACTTTTAACTCTGTTTTTGGCAAAGGGCTCTGACTGTATAGTTTAATGGAGGCCCATGCTAAACTGCTCTTGAACTTGAGTAGCTCGATTATGTTTTCTGTAGCTGAGGTCTCCTTCCTGTGACCTAGAGGGAGTTCGTACCTTCTGTTCACATCAGCGAGATCTAGGGACTCTCCGAACCTCACTGGACTGGGGTATGAGAAACAGATTTGTGTTTCCCCCTCGGCCACTTCCCAGGTACTCCAAACCCTTCACAATGTTTAAACTATGTTGTATGTTGCTCAATGCACGACACTGTATAGTCAGAACTCTCCTCACTGCAAACATGTGTGTGCTCAGAGGCACGTTGGATTACCCGATAAGGAAGGATTTTGCATCCTTGTCCAAGAACGGGACCCTTCAAAGGTTTTTAACAGTACAAGTCTTCTCCAACAAGACTACTTCTCTGGAAGGTAACATCTGTGTAATTCAGAGCTGCATGCAAAAACGCATATCTTCAGTTTGCACAAGAAGCCTGATGCTGTATCGTGGTAGTCAGCTCTGCTCTACTTCTCTTATTGGGTACAATCAGGTTTTCATTCACTGACCATTTTCTCTACGTTTGTGTTACGCTTAGAGTCAGTCAGACAAAACCCCAGGTGTTTATCACATGCTAAAGATACATTTATCGCACGCCAATATAGAAAAATGGGCATGCTATATAAATTCACTCAGTCAAAAAGAATACATTTTAAATATCCACATGCAGTTATTGTGGGCATCAGCAGGGCTGTTGAGTGCACATGCTCCAGAAAAGTTTCACTTTTACATTTAATTCAGTTGGTCTGTGTTAAAGCAAACTCCTTCTGTGGGAGGAAGGAGTCTGCTTTATTGTTTCACTGCTGAAACATTTGTAGTGATTAAACTGACTACACGTAACTTGCAAATTTGTAAGACTAACTGGATAAGTGAATTTGAATGTAAAGATTCAAGGGAACACAAGCATCATGCAAAGAACACCAGAATACAAGTGTTCTTTCCATTTAGCAGTTTAGAATCTGTGTCTGGGATTTTAAAGCTGGTCTCACAAATTTATGTGCCAAATACCTAGAAGTTTAATTTAATTTGAGTAAAACTTGCTGATCTTAAATACTTAAAGTGGGGAGAGAGAGCATGAGTGAGCAAACGCAAGTCATTTTGCTATCAGAAACTTGCACATGGAATCTACCAGTGAAATTTTTGGTTGATATGTTAATCTAATTTATTTTTCCCATTATTCTTGGGTCAGGGTTTCATATTTTATCTGACTTAAGAAATGAATACAATAAATACAATGATATAACACTGTGGTAAACTTGGATTGGAATTACCATAACTCTGGATGGTGTTTATGAAATAGGTTTCCAATGTAGTACTGGGGCACGTGCTTCTGGATGCATGTGGTCAGTAATTTAACAGTAATTTATAAATCAGCATGAATAATAGAGGGATCAGCAGGGTTTATCAGCCAGGGTTGTCTGCTGGAGACTTCTTAACAGATTGCTTTTAAAACAGCAAGTTCCAAACTTCTCAATTATGTTGTAGTCAATGAAATTACCTTCACTTTCCATATCTGGGTTAATTCAACTTGTAACTGCTGCATTTTTGAGCATCTTTAAAAAAATTATTGTGGTAGATGTTCTGAGATAGGAGCTTTAGCTTGGGAGACTACTCATACCTCTGAACGTTGTGCTAAATTAAGGAGCGAGCCTGCCTGCATAGCCACAGGAGAGAGCGTGAAAGAGCTTCACTAGATACCAAACAGGAGCCTTACTCAATCACCCTCTTCCCAGTGATTATAGATAACATATGGGGTGGTGAGACTTTTTAAAAGTGGGGTGACCGTAAACTGTCTGCACGAAAGCAACCAGAAGCAGCTGGGAGGAGATAGGGATGTGGGGGGGAGGAAATGGGGGAAGAGAAACCAATGACTTTGTTACTGTGTCAGTGGATTGTGAGATGATTGAGGAAGAAGCTATTGAAGGAGGTAATGTGCTTTTTTGTTTCA
The DNA here is from genome assembly GCA_009819775.1 of Phoenicopterus ruber ruber. NCBI lineage: Eukaryota > Metazoa > Chordata > Aves > Phoenicopteriformes > Phoenicopteridae > Phoenicopterus > Phoenicopterus ruber. The sequence goes on along the minus strand of CM020218.1, from coordinate 28,966,911 downwards.
GCTTCAGTTCTGAGCCCTTTTTACCATATGTGAGTTGTGGGAAAGTAACTTTTAGAGCATGCGAAATTGAAATACTTCTTGTACAATTCTGCTGAACTTGAGGGACATGAGTTGTGCCTTTGAAACTGAGAGGCTTCTGCTGACTGCTTCGTGAAAACCATGCAACGTTGTGTGCTTACTGCCACGTGGGACGTCTAGGGCGGAGGGGGAAAAGGGGCTTCAGGAATGAAGCAGAACTTTGATAATGCCAGGTTTTGTTTTCTTAAAGGGTGTGACTTTCACTTAAGCACAGATAGTCAGCATCCATCCTCCATCCCTCTCATTCCTATTCTGAAAGCTTAGCAGTGCACAAGTTTTTGCCTTGGCCTTCCACAAAATAGATGAAGTCTATGCTTCTGAATGTTTCCATTCCTAACAAGTTTGCATGAAAGATGATTTCAGTATGGATATGAAGCTGTCATCAGTCTATGCCCCATTATGTGCAGACACATAATGCTAAAATGTAGAAAACAATGCAATGGGTTTTAAAGCAGAGGAAAGCTCACTTTAAAATGAGCCAAGAAAGTTAAATAGCTTAATTTAATAACAAAAAGAGCATGATAAATGTGCAAGTGTCTAAACAAATCTAAATAGAATCTCTGAGCGTGGTATAATTTGATGTCATATATAAAGTTTTTGTCTTAAAGACTTTGAAATGTTAAAGTAATTGGGTGATTTTATGTGAAAGTCAGCTCACGCTTCAGCCTCCAGTAAAGGGAATGGTGCTTTAGAAAGCAGAGTTTTAGGATTCCTTCCGCCTCTTCCCAACGGCAGTGTACCTCCTGCTAGAATGCTGTCAGTTGGCAATAGAACTTTAAGTATCTCTTTAACATTACCTTCTCTTATTTTTTTTTTTTTTTTTTTTTTAGTCAAGGAGACCTCCTCTGCCTCATTTCTGTAGATAACCCAAGCTCCCTAACAACTGGAACCATTAATTCTATTCTGAATCCAATTGTTAATTCCAGCCATCTGAGAATCAGTGAATGGCTTCATCACTTTAGACCTTTAGTAGTAGAAGCTAAAGGCTCAAAAGTTTGTTTCAATGAATGCCAGATGTTAATCACATAAAAAGTTTGTTTTCCTCTACTTTAAACCATTTAATTTTCTAGATTCAGATCCCTCTAGGTGAATCCTTGAACTCATATTTTGGAGTCTGTAATTACATCTTACTGGAAAAGGCTAAACTTTGAGGGCTTGACCTCTCTGAGATCAGGGCAAAATTTGCACTGAATTTAAAATAAAATTGAGTAGCATCCTCAGGATATTCATCTACATCACTGAAGTCAGTACGGATTTTTTCCAGAAGGAGAAACCTGAGAGTACACCTGGGGTCTCCTTTGGGTAGAGGTGCTTAGTTCTTTAACCCATGAAAAGAAGCCCTTAAAAGAAGAGCAAACCATACTGAAATACAGGACTTTATGTCTGTTTCATTCCTGGTATATATTAATGCCTTTAAGAATATTGTGCAAGTGCTATGAGTTAGGAGTAGGTGATAACACTCACAAAAAGGAATTTGGAGGATGTTTTAAAATATGCAAGATGATATATACTCTTCCTCTAGTGTTGGTGTCTACATAAATATATATGAATATATTTTTATTGTTGGATGATTTAAAAGTTATATTTTGCTTTCAAATTTTAATTCCTTGTATAACGTTGTGAATACTTCACTCGATCAAGTGGCCTGGATTGTGTCTTTATGCATTCAAGGTTTTTAATGATTGCACTGAGTGCTTTCATGCATCTGGTATTCAAAGAGGTGAGCTTCAACAGGTTGAAGTGTTATATTTGTTTTCCAGTACTTCATCCATCTATCTGTGCTGTTGATGATGGATGGAAATAGAGAATGGAACAAGATATTGCTTTGATCAACTGCTTTTGATATTCTTTATTAGATGTTCATTTTGGCTGAATTTATCAGTTTATAGGCTACTGTAGCTTAGCATTAGCACGGAATGCAATGTAGTACTTTACATCTATTAGAATACATATGTACAATATGCACCGTATCTATAAACTGTTAAAAAATCAGTTCCTAAACAGCACCCCTTCACCCTCCTCCTTCCAAATAATCACTTTATTAGGAAATACTTGAAGGCACTTTAATTTTAATGGAAGTGATTACACTAAATCTTGTTATACTTGATTTAAAAAAAATAGTAAAAATAATGTGGAGTCTGATTCAGACATCGTTAGCAATTTCTCAGCTGGGCTGGAGTCAGAGGGCATTTATGCATTGGATGACAAATCTACTTTAGTGAGTCACTTAAGCTTGAAAATACATAGGAGTTTGAAAACAGATGCTTCCAGTATATTAACAAGAAATACGGAAACAGGAAGAATGGAACCAATAATTTTAAAGAAAATTAAACACCAATCAAATATGCACAGTAAGAAACTGCATGATAAATGTAAGTATACTTAACCTTGAACATCAGCATCATATAAAATCTTCTGGGTGACAGTTCACTTATTTAGTAGGTTTCATAGTTATAAATAATTAAAGAGGATGATAATATTCTGTAATTTGTGACCTTGTTTTAACTGGAAAAAGTTGTTACTTTTCTAAAATGTAAGAGAAATAACTGGATTTATGTTTGAATGTGTCACTGCTTGCTGTTGAAGAATATTTATTAACCACATGCAAAATATTGCTTAACATTATCTTTTTGTACTTCTTATTAAAGTTAATTTAAATATAGCACACTTTGTATTTTTGTTTTTAATGTTTTGACAGCACAAATGTTTAATTCTCCTCATGGCTTTTCTCTCAGGATTTGTGTGTGGGTTTTTTGTTTGTTTGTTTTTGTTTGCTTGTTTTTAAGCAACCCATTACAGCCTCTATGAAGGTGCTTTTTTATTAGGGATAGAATTTCCCAAAGGAAGCAAACAATATATTGAAAAGAAAATAGTCCTTAGCTTGGTGAGAGTTTAACAGGGTTTTCTATTTATATAATGAGAATGTCCTCGTGTATTCATATTATGCACGGCAATGTATCATGTTTTCAGAAGGTTATAAAACATATTGCTGCAGGGTATGCACTAACCACCAGTTTATGTGGAACGTAAGAAACCTCCTACTAGACAGCTTGGTTCATCAATGGGAGTAGATGGGGTAACAAAGCTTACTTGGAAATAACCCCAAATGTATATACTCTTAGTAGGGGGTGGGTTTGTTTTTGATTTTTTGTTTGTTTTAAAATGAGTGTTCTGAGTTCCAAGCCTTTCAGTGGAAAGGCTATAAATATTTCAGGGATGGCCCTTTCTTTTGCTGTATAGCTGCAGCTTCTCATGACAAGCACATAAATGTTCTTCATGGCAGATGGAAGTAATTTTGCTTATCAGAAGGGATTTGGGGCTCCTTGTATCTGGGCTGGGGCTGTGTAATGCTCTCCTGGAATACCTGGGAATGCCAGGACAGTGTGTGAGCAATTTACGTTGTGAATAGATAAATATGGTAGACTTGTAATAATTTACATCGGAAAGGATCTCTGGGTGTCATCCTGTCAAATCTCCTGCTCAAAGCACAGCCACATTACATGAAGTTGTGTGAGGCCTTGTCCAGTCAAGTGTTGAGCATCTCCAAGGATGGAGATCGCACAGCCTCCCCGGGCCCCTGTTCTTTTGTCACCACCCTCACGGCATAAAAACATTTCTTTGTATTTGATTGGAATTTCCCATGTTGCAAACTGCGCCTGTTGCTACTTGCTCTATCACTTTGGACTTCTGAGACAAGTGTCCCTAAGTATATAGTCCAAGCTACAGCCCTAAGTGGTTTGGTTTTATTGGTAATTTAGATTGAAAATGCTAAAATGTGGGCCCAGGCTTCACCAGAAGGCTGGCTTTCCTAGGGTTTTCCTTGCAAGATCACTGCTTAGATCCTACTTGCTTGTACTCCAAAAGAGATAGTTGGGCTGGTGGATAACAAACTACCTGCCTCTGTGAATCAGAACAATGTCCTTTGCATGTGTACGATGACTTCTGTCAATTAAGAAGATACAGTAGAAGAGCCTGGCTATCGCATATCCTCACGTAATCAAACTGGCTGATTTTGCACTTCCTTTCCCACAGTAAATTTTCAGGTACTGAGGTGATACAAAATGCATATTATACCAGGTGACGAAAATCCTCCCTTTTATACATTGACTACCATTGGTCATGAGGTAAGGGTTACAACGTGGCTGAGGCCATTTCAAATGTATGTAGGTACTTGACTACAGAGTACTATAGATCAGGTAGCTGCAGCCCTCAGCTGGCACAGTGGCATACCTCTGTGCTGGAACAAACGCGTGATGCTTCATAGCCAAATGTCTGCCCTGTCAGCCTCGGAGCCTCTTGCATGAGAAGTCCTGTAGGAGCAGGATTCCTCCCTTAATAGGTGCTGAAAACGCATGGAGGATTTGCAGGCAGGCAGTGCTCAGACAGAGCGCTCTTCCCTTGGGGAAAGGTCCCTGTATTGGTTACACAGCCTTTTGGTCTGGAAAGCCCTGCGCGTCGGTGCCAGGACCTCCCTGCGGGAAGACGGGAACCTGTAAATGCCGGGCTGGGTAATTGCAGCTGTGGTCCCAAGGTGACGTATCACAGCTCCTGCTTGTGCTTTGTGTTCTGGCAACTGCAGGCAGGACAGGCTACACCAGTTAGGTGCCTTGTGTCTGCATTACTAACAGCCTTCAGTTCAGAAACGCATCTGTAAATCCTCTTGCTCCTGGTGGCCCTTGGCTAGGGCCTCTTTATGAGCTCTGTGGCATACCTTGTAGAGTTCAAGATATCATTTTGCTTGTAGTTCAAATTATACCAAATGGTTAATCTCGAATTTCAGGCTTGTAAACTCTGAATGTTAAAGGTATCAATGAATATCAACAAATATATTCTTTGTTGTTGGGATATTTGTCAGAGAATACAGTCTCCTTCTATCATCCCTGTCTCCTGGATTTGAAGGGAAAGTCAGTGCGAGGAGTAAAAAAACATCAAAGAAAGTTCACTTATGGTCTTCGAGTCAAATTGCTGTTTACAGCATGTCTCTAACTGTACCCTGCACTAGGATGTACACTCCATCTGCAGATTGGCGCAGGCTGAGTGAGGGCATTGCCTTTCTCCTAATGGCCTAGCTTTTTTCTGGATTACACAATTAACCTAGTCTTGATCCTGAAGTTCCAAAGAGCCTGTATTACTGCATGAGAAACTGACGTTGAAGTACAACATTCTCGGTGGACTCCAACACTGTCACCGACATAGTTCCCAGGGAAAAGCCTATGAACAGCACACAAGTACAATGCATATTGAAAAATATATTGGGCAATGTGGGACCTTATTCTTATTGCCACTTCATAGCTTGCCGTTTCTTTGCCACTGCCCCAGAACAAACAGCATTGCTGAGACTTTGGCCAACTCCATGAAACATGGGATTCACACTGGGATGCTGCTGGCAAGAGGCTGGACGTGGTTCTTCAAGCACACCGGTAGGTGTGTACTTGTGCCATTTGGGCATTGCTCCTTGCTTTTCTCTAGAGCTGTAAATCAGTAGCTGTTGTTGAGTGTTGTCGGGCAGGGTCCAATCTCAGCTGTATGACCAGTACATTTCTTATGTCTCTATTCAGAGTATTTGCTTATTAAGAGATTTACTGATTTATTAGGACACTGCAAATAACACCTCCTGGAGCCACTGGATGAATTTGACTTCCTTTTCATTTCTTCCCCTGCAGAGACAATGTTGTAATATAAAGCAAGGCAACATGCTAATGCCAAGATAAGGATGAAGTTATTGGTGAAGAAGCAGTCTGTTCTGCTTGTCTCTTTATACACTTCCTTCTTCATGGATGCAAAAATGTATACAGATAAAATATGCTTGGAGGGCAAAATATGCTTGTAATGCTCTCTTATTAGCAACTGTCCAAAGGTTCCTATTGTTCTATTGGAAAGTGTTTTTCTTTTTAGGTAGAATACTTTTTCCCTGAATATTACAGCAGCATTAAAGAGTATTTTTATGCTCTTATGGAATGCTGAAGGATTAATATCAATGCAGAAAATGGTCTATAACATAGTACATTTTTTCAGAAAACTTAATCCAAAAATCAGATTCTAATGGATGAGGATTTATTTTTCAACAGTATGCTGTACAGATATGAAGTAAACAGGGGGCCTGAGTAATATTTGCAGACTTGACAAATCATATGGGAGAAGAGAAGCATTTAACTAGATACAGCATTGAAAACATTTTGAACAGTTGTCCTCCGCATTTGCGACGGATAGGAGCCATAGTAAAAGTGAAAGATGAATATTCATAACATTTTAAATATTGAAAGCAACTCTGCTTTCAATTTCTTTGCAGACCTTTTGAGACCCTGGTGTAAATTATTAAAAAGGAAGGAATTCAATGTCTCTTCTACTTTCCAAAGACTAGCATCATTTTTTGCTAATATTGGACATGAGTGGCAAGTGCAAAGAATGTGACTTTTACGAAGATTACTGTTTTGTGCAGAGCAACTTATTTAAGTGCTGCACTCCTTGCCCCCCCCCAAGGTCAACTGTCAATACTTTGAGTTAGTCAGAGCTGGCAATGAAAATTCCCCTAAGTTGTGCCTTGGCATATCGCTGTTAAACCTTTCTGATGGAACACATTTTCCTTCAAAATCCCTTTCTGCTCTTCCTTTCTATCACAGCCTCCTGACACTAAACAGGTTACTGTTTGCAGAAATGACAGTGACGGGAGTTTAGAGTCAAACCATGCTTCACGCTGCATTGTAGATCTACTGCTTTTACTGTGGGCTGTGCATGGTGGTCAATGTTTCTATTTTTTAAAGAAAGAAGTCTGACAGAATTAATACACTAGAACAAGTGTCCAGTAATGAGCCAGTGACTAGGTGGTACTGGGAATATCAAAGACTAAACCCATCTGGTCACCCTGCCATTTACCAAAGGTGAGAGTACCTTCACACCTCACACTAAGAGACAGCATTAACAACAAAAAAAAAGAAGGTGGAAAACCCCCAAAGCAATACAGGAGGTTCTGGAGTGCATTGATGACAAATTCCTGACACAGGTGATGGAGCAGCCAACCAGAGGAGACGGACTGCTGTACCTCATACTAACAAACAAGGATGGACTGGCTGGGGATATGCAAGCCTTGGGTGCACTGACCATGAGATGGTGGTGTTCAGGATCCTGAGAGGAGGGAACAAGCCAAAAAGCAGAATTGCATCCCTGGACTTCAGGAGAGCAGACTGGCCCTGACTCTGATCTCGCCACAGTGCTAACTCCATACTCAGCCCCAGGCTGCTGAGGGATATGCTTGAAAGAGTCCCTTGGTAGATGGTCCTGGAGAGAAAAGGGGTCCAGAGTATCATCTGGTTGATTTTCAAGGATCTCCTCCTCCAAGCTCAAGAGAAGTCCAACTCAACATGGAACAAGTCAAGCCAAGGTAGCAGGAGGCCTGCATGGATGAACAAGTTGGTCTGGGCTAAACTCAAATATAAAAAGGAAGCATATAGGAGGTGGAAGCAGGGCCAGGTGACCCGGAAGGAATATAGAGACACTGTCTGAGTATGCAGAGACAGTCATGAGAAAAAAGTCCACCTGGAGTCGAATGTAATGACGGACATGAAAGACAAAATGAAGGACTCCTATAGGTATCAGCAGGAAAAGGAAGACTAGGGAAAACATGGGCCCACTGTTGGATGGGGCAGGGACTCTGGTGACCAAGGACATGGAGAAGGCCGAGATACTCAATGCCTTCTTTGCCTTGGTCTTTGTTGGTAAGACCTACCTTCAGGAATCCCAGGGCTCCGAGTTCAGTGGGAAAGTCGAGCAAGGGAGACTTAGCCTTGATGGAAGAAGATCAGGATAGGGAACATTTAAAGAAACAGGACATACATACACAAGTCCATGGGTTCTGATGAGATGCACCCAGAAGCGCTGAGGGAGCTGCCAGATGTCACTGTGAGGCCACAATTACCTTTGAAAAAATCACAGTGATTTGAAGTAATTCCTGAGGACTGGAAGAAAGCAAATATTGCTCCTACCTGCAAAGAGAGCAAGAAGAAGGGTGTGGTGAACTACAGGCCAGTCATCTTTACCTGGATTGTTGGGAAGGTAATGGAGCAAATAACCCTGGAAAGCATTTTCAAACCTCCTAAGGACAAGATGGTGATTGGGAGTGATGAGCATTGATTTATGAAGGGAAAATCATACTCTACTATGATTAGAAGACTAGCTTTGTGGACAAGGGGAGAGCACTGGATTTTGTTTATCTGACTTCAGTAAGGCTTTTGACACTATCTCCTATAACATCCTATTAGACAAACTGATGAAGTAGAGGTGAGGTGGACTGAAAAGTGGCTGAACTGCCAGGCTCGGAGGATTGTGATCAGTAGCTCAAAGTTCACTTGGAGGTCAATCACTAGTTATTTACCCAGGGGTTGATACTGGGGCAAATACCATTTAAAATCTTGAATAATGACCTGGCTGATGTGATGGAGTGCACCTTTAGCAAGCTCACAGACAATACAAAACTGGGAGGAGTGGGTTGTGTTGCCATTCAAAAGAATCTTGCCAAGTTGGAGAAATGGGCAGAGAGGAACCTCATGAAGTTCAATGAAGGAAAACGCAAGAATAAGTCTGTGCACCAGTACAGGCTGGAAAGCAGCTCTGCAGAGAAGAACCTTGGGGTCCTGGTAGACAAGAAACTGAGCCAGCAATGTGCTGTTGTGGCAAAGAAGGCCTCCTGCGTTGTAATGGAAGAGTATTGCCAGCAAGTATTGCTGCTACTCAGCACTGGTGAGACCATGTTTGGAGTACTGTGTTCAGTGCTGGGCTCCCCTGTAGTACAAGAGACATGAACATACTGGAGCAAGTCCTGTGAAGTGCCACAAAGATGACTAAGAGCCTGGAGACTTTGAAGTATGAGGAAAGGCTCAGAGCTGGGACTACTCAGCCTGGAAAAGAGAAAGCTCAGGGGGCATATTATCCATGTGTAGCAATATCTGAGGGAGTAAAGAAGGCCAGATTTTGTCAGTGATATCCAGTGAAAGGACAAAAGGCAAAGGGCACAAATTGATATACAGAATATTCCACTTCAACACACAGAAAACCTGTCTTACTGTGAAGAGTGACTGAGCACTGGACAGGTTGCCCAGAGATTTTGTGGAGTCTTCATCCTTGAGGATATTCAAAAGCCATCTAGACATGGTCCTGAGCAACCTGCTGTAGGTGACCTGCTTGGAGCAAAGAGTTTAGACTAGATGATCTCCAGAGGTTCCTCCTAATCTCAGTGATCCTGTGACTCTGTGCAAAAGCTGACAAAGCTGGTGTTGGAAGGAAGAATGAACTTGCAGATATTAAATTGCTTTCTAAGGATCCAAGCAGATCACTGTCTCTCACAGCACAAAATTAAACAAGATCTAGGTTCAATCTTACTTCCTCTTCTGCAAACGTGTTCTTGGCTTTCCACCTTGGAATTTATCAACTCCAAGTTCTGTGTTAAATCTGAACTGTACAGATCCCCAAGATGGGTCATTTCCAGCTCTGAAGATCTCTGCTTGTGGCCAGAGGAGATCATTTTGGCCTCTTGGATTATGCAGTTCCACCAAAGACTCCTTGCTGGGGTGGACTGTGGGGCAACCTGATGCCGACAATGGCATTCCCTATTTGCATGGCTGCAAATTAATGTGCTCCTCCCCTCTTCACTTTCAAACCCAAAATCTGTAAGAATAGCAACCAGGTTTTCTTCAGATCCCACTACTAACACGGGCTATATAAAGAAAGCGTGAATAAGTTAGAAGTCACAATGTTAGCCCTTTAACTCTAGAAACAGATTGACTTGAATATAAATCTATTAGAAAAAGAAATGAATACCTACCTTTTTAAAAAGGAGCCTATAGATACATTTAGAACTTAATTTATCAAACTCCCAAAGATATACCTAGGCTTACAATTGAGCCTGAGGCAGTATATGACTCATCTTGTTTTCTGTTGCCCTCTGAGTGACCTAGCTAATCTGAAAAGTTCAGAATTTGGTTCTTGGTGAATGACATGGTAAGTTAAGAATAGTCTTGATTTAAAAAACAAAAATACCCCCCCCCCCCCAAAACCCCAAACAAACCCAGACAAAAAAAAAAAACCCAAACACAAAGGTAGGAAGGCTTATGTGGTTATACATAAATGCAAGTATGCATGCATATATTTGAATCTTCAAATTCTGAAACACTGAAAGAAATGGTTGTGCATAACAGAGGGAACACACTCCATTTCTGTATGGGAACAAACAGAGATCATTATAGTCCAGCCAGTGATTTGCTTTCTCCTTTAGAAAATGAGGAGCCTGCTATAAGGAGAGCATTGAGCGTGACCAAACACAAAGGATTCAGCACAGCTTGAGTTAACACGTGCATCTTGCTATTTTGTCAAACCTGACCAAATTGCTAGCCTTCCGTAGCCTTTGGTTAGTGCCTGCTTTCTGACCCCACATCACACTGCAAACAAAGCATACGCAATGCCAACTGGCTCAGAAAACAGAATTTCATATACTCTGCTACAGCTGTAATTCAGTGTAGACCCATGTGCATTTCACTAGAAGCAACAGTCATACTTTATGATACAGCCCGGATTTTGTTATGCAAGCTTCTGCTTTTATGCAAGTCATGAGTATAATATCATGGTAAAATGTATTCCAACAAAAAACCTGATGCACACTGAACAGGGGATATGAGTTATACCCTATATTAATGACCCATGCATTATTAGAGAAATGTTCTGCATAAGCTATGGGCCTAAGCCACGGCTTTATGGCAATTATGTTTGTGTTATAATTTGTGAATGACTTAAAACTGTTGCTGGGATCACATTTTAAAACACCTAAAGCAGAAGAGCTAACGCCTCTTGAACCAAACTTACATCAATGAGGAAGTTTCCTAATCTGGATAGGTACAATAGTACAAAGTGCTGAAACACTACTACTGATAGTGATGCTAAATGCTGATTTTATTTATTTATTTTTGGCCACATTAGCTCCTTGATTTGATCAGCTGAGCTAAAACAGAGAACAAGTGCTGGCCAAAAGGAAGGGATGGGAATGAGCATCCAGAGGTGAGGGAAGGGCTTAGTGTAGCTGTGGACCCACATCTTTCACCTTTGCCTGCTCTGCTGCAGTTCAAATCCTCGGGTGAAATCCTGGCCTGATTCCTGCAAGGTGAGAAGCTCCCTTTGGCTCCAGGGTTTGTCCCCCACCTTATTAGTGGTATATACTTTTGTTTGTAATTTAGCCTTTTGGTAAATGTCAAATTTGTGTGATATTTTTCATAGGAGGCATCTTTCCTGTCTATCAGCAGCTTCTTTTAACAACTGAGTTCTCTTTTTATTGAGTGGCATGCTCCCATACCCTGCTTCGTTAGCCAGCCAGAAAAGCTGAGTTGGCTGTCTAAACTCCATGGCCCACGTCCTGCTAGAGAGAGGAATAACTGCACTTACATTAGCAGATCCATTGAACTCCAGGGACAATTTGTGTGCGTGACATATTACACATCAAAGTGCAGCATCAAGGACCGCATCTTTTCCAGCATTAGCTGCATGTAGTAGGACAGTACCATTAGGGCTGCCAGGATGTTTGCTAATTCTTCAGGTATTTTTCTCCTACATTAAGGGAATTTAGGAAAAATTGGCTGGATCTCTTGCATTCCCAGAACAGTCAACACAACAGGCAACCCATTGCTATTGCCCTGTTTCTTACCTCATATGCTGATGTCTCATTTTTCCTCAGAACAACAGTTTCTATTCCTTGCGGTTTCAAAGAAAGCCTCTGAGTTGTATGCTCAGCATCAAAAGTTACAGCACTCCCTAAATCTGCAGACAGTCTGACTCAATAGATCACTTCTGAGAAGTGTCATTTTAGTGTGTTGTGGACTAATCGGTTAATCATTTAATTGGTACTCTAATTAAGATCATTCAAGTCATTCGAGCAAGGAAGAGGTTTGTTTCCTCTGCTAGACTACAAATACATATTTTTAGCTGTCTGTAGGGCTAGGAGATGGGAAAGAGGAAATCACAAAAGAAAAGTAAACTGAAATTTATGCAGTGCAACACTATTATGAATCAAACAGAACTAAATATTGCAGGTTGTAAAGAAAAGAACTTATTTAAAAGTACCTACAAAAGTTATTAGAAAGTTGTAGATCTTACCAACAATACAAACTCTTGCCCTCTAATAAGGGTCGTTTCCCATGGTGGGACACAGACTAGAATTGTAGCTACATCTCATTTTGGTGGTGATAGGGAGAATTCTTTTGTCCACCACAGAAAAGCCAATGTGTAAGACGGCTTTTCACGTGTTTCGTGTTGTCAGCTGTTTCTTCTTTATTGCATGACTAGATCTCTTATTACACTTTGATTTCTTATGTTTATTAGTCTAAAGTTGCATGAAATCATCCTTTTTATGTTATGATCCTGCAACTGAATCATTGTTTCGCCTGCTATTCATTCTCCATTTTCACAACAAAAATTTCAAAATTATCCATTCACTCTTGTAGAGTGTTAATGACAATCAGATGATTTCCATTTATTTTTTCTGAGCTTATCACAATGTCATAAAGAGCTGACGACTTGAAATTATTGCCTTTCTCACTACTCACACATTACACTTTTTGCTAAAGTCTAAGTATTTATGCCTGAAGTGTAGTGGCTTTGTTGCCAAGTTACAATAATGGCAACACGTTATCTTTCAAGGCTAGTGGGTATGACGGACATATCAATATTGTTTTAATTATTTCACTATTGATGAAATAGTGCTCATCAATGCTAAAGGAATAATCGTAATCAAATGAGAATTTGCTATGAGGGATATTTAGTTAATTTTAGCACTGTATTTGGGTTATGACAAGAAGTATGTCTCAGCTATTACTTCCCTCACTAACCTCCATCACAGATCTTGATTTTTTACCTGTTTTTATTAACTGGATTTTTTTTTATAGAGGTGGATAAACTATTCCCTTTCCACATACAAGAATTACTTCTGACATTGACTTTTTATGGATGTTGGCATTTGATTTCTCGTGGTAGTAATTATACCTGAATCCCTTACACCTGCTCAAGCACCAATTGACTGTTATATCCTTGCATCCAATTACATTTTCCAGTAACAATTAATTTTGTTTTTTTTTCATTGGGGTATGTGATGCAATCGCAGATTGAATACTGCTCTTCAGAACATTCATAAGTCTCCTTCATCAGAATTTATTTTGATCAATGGTGAAGGAATCTTGTAAGTTTTGAATCTCTAATTAATACACGATACATATATTATTCACATTGATTAATGGTTTAATTTGCAAGTTCACTTACTGATTACAGTCTCTAAAATGTAGACCATATATAAAATCTGAAACAAAAGGCTCAGTCCACCTAAAGATTTCTTCAGTGGGGCGATGGGTCACTGTATATTGGAATTACATACCTGTATTAGAAGAAATTACCATTCAGACGATAAAATCTGCTTTGTATCTGTTCCTTGAGGAAAACCGTAGCATTTGATTTTGGAATTAAGTACAGCATTATACTGCAAACAGACAAGGAGACTGGAGTTGCACAGGCAAGTAGGCATTTTTGACCTGGTGAACACTTGACTTTATGATCTATGTGATGTTCTCATATGTAGTTGTCTACATATTAAATTTCATTTAAGGAAAAGATCAAATCAGACTTTATTAAGTACCAGTCCTTCACCTCGTGCCTCAACAGCTTAGACTTCTGCTTGAATTGCAGAGCAAGCCCTCCTAGGTTGCAGCTGAAGAAGGCTGGTGTGGGTTGCATTCCCGCCCTGCTGAACTTCAAAGGCTCCATGTCACGTAACCATTTCAGCCTCTGGCAACACAGACCAGAATACTCTCCAGAGGAAGGCACTAGGTAGGCCTACATTTAAGGGAAACTCTTAGTGACCCAAACGCAGAGCAGGATTCTCTTGAGGCAAAACCCTTTGGTAATCATTTCAGGTCTGATTTGCTCGCTTGCTCACATGGTGGTTACTTTCCTCAAGTAATCCTGTTTAAATTAATGGAGCTCCTCACAAAGCACTTTCCTGCCCAGGTGGGCTGTGAGGGCAGGTCTGGTCTACGTGACTTTGGTTTTCCCCTCCAGGTTCTTCAGCTCCTTTCAACACCAACGGGCACCTCGTGGAACCCACTGTATGAGAGCAAAGCTTAATGGCTCTCCGCCTTACATCTTGTGGGGTCCTCATGATCTGTGGCAGCTTATTTGGTTTGGTACACAGTAAGTGAGCCACTGAAAACTGCCTGAGGAAGATAAGCGCCCTGCCAATCACCTTCTCATGGTGCAGCTCTCCAGCAGGAAGGGAAGGTCCGTGGTTGTCTCTCTGCTGTATCTGACCTGCTCATTCATAAGCTTATTGCAGTCCCAAAGGAAGCAGGACGGCGTGCAGTGAGGGTGAGGCCATTGCTCTGTCCTCCCATTGCGGCGACCCATTGTGTGGTCTTGTCGCAGGAAAGACAATGACTTTTTTTCACAGGAATTGTACTGAGAATTGTCTTCAATCTACCTAATCAAGGAACGATGCTAACAGTTAAGCCTGAAGGCATTATCTAGCCTTCAGGGACAATTATTGTTCATATTTTGCCATTTTGCATAAAAGCTTTTAAAATATAATGCAATGTTGAGGCTGTAAAATAACCTGGATGTCTGTTTAGCATCCCACTCAAATGATATCTCGGTGAATTCCCTACCAAAAAAAAAAAAAAGGAAAATGGTTTAAATGAAATAGCAGAAAGCTATGGAAATCACATCTGTTGTATGGTACAGTACCATAGGGAATCAAAGAAAAGGAAAATGTGCAAAGAAGCTAAGAAAAGGATTACTTTAATTGGGAAATAATTGGAAGGGGGGAAATCATCCAAGAAGAATACTTCAGAACATGACTCACACTATTTTCATAGCAAGTTACAAACAAATTGCTCTAGAAATTTGGTCTATTAATTGTATGTTTAAATATTTGGAATGGATTTTAAAGATAAAATCTTGGAAAATGTTCTTATTTCTAATCTGGACTGCCTCCTAGCCTGACCTACCTTTAAAGAATTGATACTTTTCATTTTCTTTTGCACTTCAGAAAAATCTGACTGCATAAAGAAACATGATTTATTGATACATTTGTTTTAAAAAGTAATTCAGTAAAAAGCACAATGGACATTTTTCTTGCCAAGCCAGAAATATGACCATTTCAGTAAAGTGTTAAATTAGGGTTAAAAATGGAGATTGCACAAACCACATTGTATACACAAGCATGAAAGCAAAGTTTCTCATTTATAGAAAGCACCTATAACCAAAATATGTGAGAAAAGTCTTCTATGAGAGAGATCACTGATGTTTTAATGATTATTTTTAAAGTAATCATCATTGATATTTAGAAAAATTAAAAAAAAAAATGCATTACTCTTCCATCCTCCCTGCTCATGCAACTGTATAATACTCTTTAAAGCATAAAAATATTTAACAGGCACCTGGATTTCAGTAAGTTTGATGTGGGATGAGAGTTGTATTTTCATTTCATGGTATATTTCCCTCATTGTGAATCAGTAACTCAGTCTAGGGAATTGTCATTAGTTAGATAATTAGGGAGTAACTTGAAGTTATCTCACACCTAATGCAGCAGAATATGAATATCAGTACCTGTATTATTTGTGAATAATTTAAAATAAGTATTTAAGTGTTTGGGAAAATGTATTGCTGACTTCTATGGCAACTCGCATCCTGCTGAAATCTCTGAATAAATGGACCCTTCATTTCATTTCTTCCCCCAGGCAGATGACGGTGCAGAGGCGTAGCTCTCACCTGGGAGTGTTTCCCTCTGATAGGGGCACGCATGAGGAAAGAGAAATGCAGATTCTTTAAAATTCATGCAAAAACATTTCTCTGTTTTTGTGAGTTGCTCTTCTATACCTTTTTCTTCCCCAAAAGATTAATACTTAGATGTGCTTTTTATTCAGAAGCCATGCCACTGAGATTTTGGAAGTGGGGCTGTACTGAATTGGACTTTATGCTTAACAGGGAGCTCTTGTTGCAGTTGACTTTTAGAAAACCTTCCTCTTCTTAAAGTGCCTCCCTTTTCGTTCTTGCAGCCTTCTATCAGGTTACAAGAGGCTATATAACAAAGGGGAGGTTATGTAATAATGTACCGCTTCAACTAAAATGTATTTCATATTCATTCTTCAGTACTATATATCCCTTTCATAGTCATACTTGATAGTCACCATAAATAAATTCAGGGTTAGATTGTACCTCTCAAGGTGACTAGTGCAGGATAACAGCAGTTGCTACTGTGTTTCGGCTCTTTGCAATGCATGTAGAAGGCAAGGAGGGTTTTATCAAAAGAAAAATATTTCAGTTTCGTGCTTTTTTTTTTGTAGCAGAAAGTCAGACAAACAGAAAACTATTGAACTTGCACTTTCTCAAAGAAAACTCACTGAGCAATTGAGGGGGAATAGCTTTTTCCAAAATCAGTTTGTTTAAATCCCATTTGGTTAAGGGCTTTCTGTTTGGTTTTGTTTTTTCTTAGCACATTTCATCCTAGTGAATTTTTCCTTAGATCAGCCAAAAGAATTCTTCCTGAGCATCAGACTTTTCCAGGCCTTTTCCAATCTTTTATAGCTTCAAGCTTTTCCAAAATTGACTTGTTTAAATTCCATTTGTTTGGGGGTTTGAGGTTTTGGTTTTTTTGGTTTGGGTTTTTGTTGTTTTCCTAACATGTTTCATTCTAGTGAACTCCTTCTTAGCTTAGTGAAATGAATTTTTCCTTGGCTTCAACACTTAACATCGTATTTCTTTCTATAAAAGTGCGAGAGCTTACAAGAGCATTTCTGAGTCCCTATCTCCCCCCAAACCCAAGGAAGATTAGATTCAATGCACCTCTTATTCTGTGGCACAGAACTCTGAGGAAGAAACACTTTTATTTGCAGAAACTTCTGCATGCGCTGGAGAGAAGTCAGTAACAGGCAAACCTCAACGACATAACACCCTTTGCAGTTAGTTTGAAGGTAGGAAGGCGCAGGCATTTATAATGTATGTAAAGCCATAATCCTTTCCTTAGCTTTTCTGAATCATCTGAGGAATTCAGCCCGGTTCCCCTACGCTGGCTCAGCCGCGGGTTCCGGGAGGAGATAAAGCGGGGACTTTCGGAGCTGCAGGTGGGTGCAAAAGGCGTGGCGAGCCCCCCGCTCCTGCAGGGCAGCGAGGGCAGGCGGGGGACCACCCGCCACCGCTTCTGCCGTGCCTGGGCAGCCAGGCTGTTTGCTGTCCCCGCTTTTCTCCTTCGCAGACCGACCTCAGACGGCGCAAGACAGGATGCAGGTTAGCGGGTCCCATCCTTTTGCAGCAGAAGAGAAGGCTCGAGTAAGATGAAGCAGCAATAATGAAAGTTATTCCAAAAGTCTGCGGTGGAGAATTACAGTGAGTTTCCTGGAGAGAGTGGGAGAACTTGCCAAGACATAAAAGAGAACATGCATTTAAGTCAATTAGAGGATTCCTATCATTAGATGGTTTTTCTACAGAAACCAAAATTTGCACAGAAAGGAAAGCTAGGCCTAGAGATGATTCAAACCCTTATTAATTCCCAGCAAATCCCATGCTAGTACTCTATAATAAAAATGATCGAGTACATTTGTTCTGATAGCAAGATAGTAGGTGCCTTAGAAGTGCCTTTGAGAATAAAACTCCCTTTACGTGTATCAGATGTTAGCAATCATTTTACCTGATGTATTTTGGCAAAGTAGCTTGCTATGTTTTTTTCCATTTAGAAGCAACTGGGATTGTTTAAGTATTGGGATAATGTGGGAGACAATTAGAAATTGTAACGAGTATTAAATAGCCCTAAAGGAGCTTCTTGGCTCATAAAATTCACAATATTCTGACAAGGGATATTTAACTTAAGTTTATTTAAGGTATTTTCTACCTGTCCAACTTGCCTGGTGTCTCAAATTGTTTCTGAAATGTAGAGTGAGAGAGTATATTAATTCTCGCACTTGAATGCCTTGGACTGATCTCCAGGGAATTCTCTTAAAGCAGATCACATTGCAGCTTTTGATAAAATACAGCTCAGACTTTTACAATTTCCTTTCCTTCAGCATTTCCATTCCCAATTCAGTTAATCTGAATTGCATGAAAAATAATTTTATTTTGCTTGTCCTTTAACTTGCCTCACAAGAATTCTTCTCGCTTGCTTTGCATGCACAAAGCACCCATCTGTACTTTCTTTTTTTGCCTGGGCAGGAAGAATGAAATGGTCCCGTCATTTCCTTCTCCAGGAACAATAACAAAGAAAGGTTATATTCAAAATCTCGTTCTCTCAGGGATCTCTTCTTAAGTTTGATTCTGAGGTTTGTGAGGCTTTTGCTAACCCGTGAGGCTCTTCCCTCCAAGGGTATAAAGTCTGCCCGCAGGCAGTGCCCTTCCGCTTGCGCTTCAGCCCCAGAAAAGTAGTTGTTGGGGCAATATGTCACAAAATGTCATTCTGCAGTTCTGTTACGGATTTCTAGTACTAGTAAATTTACCTACACAACTGGCTTGCATTTTAATTGTGTTTTTGTTGGCACGAGCATTTTATGTCTATTGGCAAAAGAACATTTATAACTCATTGTCTGTAAACAGAGAGAGTTTTGTCAGGATGTTAGAGCTGCTACACAATATCCAGCCACCACGACATCTTCAAGATGCTGTGTTTAAAGCTCAGCTGGTGACTTTGCAATGAATTTTAAGTGGGAATGGTTTGTTTTCCATTATAGCAGCCTTTACGCAGCAACAGGTACAGCTGGGAGATGAGTAAGCAGCAGCCATGTTCAGCACTGGGTACGGTAAATGACGAGGCAGCACAAGCAGCCTTTTCTTATCCCAGGCACTTCCATTTCGAGTGTATGAAAAATGACGCGAGACATATATTAATACCCAGGTAGTGACTGTGCTCTGCAAGAGCTGTCTTTTAAAAGACTTGTTTGTCTACTACAGTATCCAACCGTTATTTTTTTTTCCTAAAATGAGTTTCCACACTTAGATGTCATTTCAGTCTTGAAGAACTACTACTTTAATCTGCTGAATGCTGGATGGTCCCTAAGGGATTTTAGGACACCACTTAAAGTCAGCTTTTATAGCTCTTTTGTGCTTTATGACTAACACAGCTATTTTGAAGTGGAAAGAATGTCTACGAAGTAGATACAGGGCAAAAAAAATTAAATTATTATGCTTAGGCAATTTAGAATAGGGAAAGGAACAAGCAAACACATTAATAATTTGCTATATTTAATCACAAGCTACTGTATTACTCCCTCAAAGGTAAATGTCCTGAAGATATTCTGCTCAAAGGTTATTGACTTATGTTAGGATGACAGATTATTTAAGAACTTCTGTGAACTGAAGGAATCAGATACATCAGGGAGGTAAAAAGACATTGATTCCCTGGAAAGAACTTTTGGGGGTTTATGTATTTATGTATTTCAGGGGCTGCTCTATTTGAGGATTCATTATAAAAAAGGTGCTGTGGTATACAAAGTGATTCGTTCCTCTTCACTAGCAGTGTCTTGGTCTGACTGGCCGTGATTTTTATCGAGGACTCCAGCAGCTGATTTTGTAGTTATTTACCACTATTTCATGAAGATTTGTTTTCCCCAAACTGCCTCTATTAATGAAAAACTTTAAGTATCCCAAAATAAATATCAAAAGATATAAGGAGCTTTTTTGTCTGAGCTTCTCACATACGTCTCAGAAGCATTACAATTTTAGACAGAAGGCTTCTGCAATCAGGAGGAAGTAGGACTTTCTGTGCAAAGGGAAGAGTTGACCTCCTCAGGTGCTCTACAGGAGCATCAGAAGAGGAACTGTGTCTAGACGAGACTTAGACAAACAAAACCTCCAGCTAGGCTGCATCAGGCTAGGATTAGCTGGCCGTCAACAATTGTGGCAACGAGAGCATGCAGGCATTTCAGAGATGGCCAGGAGGTCGAATGGTGTCTGTATGGATGAACTGAGGGTACAGTTAACTTGTACGTGTGTGACACGGGGCTCCTTATTTGCGTGATTTAGGGAGCACCGCTCAGTGACTGCAGGTAGCTAATGCTGTGAAGGCTTGTGCTTTTAGCTCTTGCTATCCCCGCTTGTTTCCAGAGCATCAGGGGCTAGGGGGCAACCATGACAGTCTTTTCACCAAATTGCCACTATTGTCATTTCGATTGTTGTGGCATAAAAGGTGCTGAAACACACCTGCTCACTAGGCCCTCATATATGCACAGCACTTCATTCGCAGAAAAGCTATCCTATTGATCTATGATTACATTGGATGTATGTGTTAAGAAGCAAAAGAATAAAAGATACCTGAGATATGCTATATATCTTTAAGGAGCGATGCATCCAAATTACAATCACGCCTCAAGGGTGGGATACCAGACGAAACACTCTGGGCAGTGTATGTGGGCTAAAGAAATACACGTTATGCAAAGTCACAAATTTATTGTTAGTCCAATCAAAGTATTAGAAATCTAATCAAAGACTTATTACTAATCTAGTTACAATGATACTAATACTTACAGTTGAAATTATCTAATTACAGCTAATTCTCATTTATAATACAATTGTTGAACACAGACTTCCTAGTATCTATCCTTGTCTCTTTTATGCTCACTTTTTTCACTCTGGGTCAGTAGATTGATGGTGTTACCGTTCCTTAAGCAAAATATAATAGGGGAGGGGACTTATACTGAGGATCCAGCATCTCAGCTTCACTGGTGCTTCACTGGCAGCAACATGGTGGTTATAGTAGGGTTTCTTC
Organism: Phoenicopterus ruber ruber; assembly: GCA_009819775.1. Lineage (NCBI taxonomy): Eukaryota > Metazoa > Chordata > Aves > Phoenicopteriformes > Phoenicopteridae > Phoenicopterus > Phoenicopterus ruber. The sequence goes on along the minus strand of CM020218.1, from coordinate 28,946,069 downwards.
CTCCTCATTTGGTTTCGCTTGGGGTTATTTTTGTACGTTTGATGACAAACTTATTTGCTTTTTCTTCAATGGTCTGCAAATTCCATGTTATCATTGGGTTTTAGTATATATAGTGTGTTTTTCATGTGTTGGATACTTGTCTTTTACTGTCTTTGTTATCCCTAAATCCAGTACTAACATGGTCTGCAGCCCTAAGGCTTCTGGTGTCATCCTGCTCTTGCACTTTCAAGGCCCATGCTGTCATCTTGTGCTTGAACTTTTGGAGGCCCCTGTATTTCTTCAACAGCCTTAGAGTCGTTCTTTCCCAATAATGTAATTAATGTTATATTAGTGCAACCTAGTCAAGTATATGTCCTTGTTCAAGGGTTATTCAAGATTTCACTCCACAAAAAGTGTTCTCCACAGGCACGTCTATTTGTATACCAATATGCTTTGGTAACTACTTGTTATTAATACCTATTAGTTGTGGCAGTATCACTGTTACCAAAATTGCTTTACAACAGGAGGGATTTCAGTCACTAGAGTTGGAGTAGCTATTTTAAAAAGTTTATAGTGTGTTACTTTTGGTGACCATCCTAATGCCAACTCGTCAGTGTGAGTTAGTGGATTCTAGAGCTCAGAGCAGATTTGAACAGCTGAACTCAAATCCTTAGAGTACTTTGCACTTTGTCAAAAGCTGTGTAGGATTAATGGTGGAGTAATTCCATTTGAGTGCACTGCATATGCAAAATTCATTGGTAGGCAGCACTGGGATGCGATTCCTAACTCATTGATTCCAGCTCATTGTTATTACAAACATGATTTAATTCTGGTCGCAAACTTAACAGTTGTTTAAAATCCATTCATGTTTTGCACAGGTAATGACATCACCTTAAGCAGGTTGATAACCTAGAACAAGGACAGCCTGATATACCTATTACCAAGTCCTCTCCCATCCAAGACCAGACATTTTGACAGTTACATATTCCAAATTGCATTCCTTACTGAAAACTGTGGACTGGCTGCCTTAGGAGAAAGAGCTATAAAAATAAAACATCCCAGCTATGAGAAAAAATTCTGGGAAGAAGTAAAACTTTTTGCAGAGAAGAAGGAGAACTGGGAAGCAAACTCCTAAGAGCCGTGTTAGTGGAAGCTCTTCAGGGTACAAGAGTTTGAAGTGATTTTTGAAAAGAATATTTGAATAAATTCGGCAAGGAGTTGAGGAGAATTTAGTGAAAGACTTAAAGGCATTAAAAGGTACTAAAACTTACAGTGTTTGATGGAAAAATAGTGTCTGAAGACCTGGTGTCAGAACACTCCCCTGGTGTTTTGAGAATTCTGCTCAAAAAAATTCAACACTTCTTCAGACCTTCAGGCACCAAACATCAATTCTCTTAGTCCAGCAATTAAAAATTCAGAGAGCTACTTAAACCTAAAATTCTGATTCAGAACCATGTTGCAAATGGATGATTAAACCAATCTACTTCATCTCCTACCTCCCGTAGTTCTTTGTTGAACAGGTGCTAAGTGCTCTTTGCTTTCAACTTGTCTGTTTGACAAATACAACTATGTTAAATCCAAAGCAACTGCACTTAATCTCTGTTTTGCTTGGAATTTTCCACATTTTTTCAGACTTGGTGACGATATCATGTACTTGCAAGCTTGTATGCTTTCTGCAGCTATTTCAGCTGGTCTAATACACTATCTTACATTTGTTTCCCCTCAGAAAGGACAAAAATCATCACAACAGATGTGTTGCTGGTATCCTGTGTGGTAGAGCAATATGGGGACAAGGTTGGACAATCTGGATGAAACATAAGATTCCAGGCCTGCAAGCCTGAGCAATATTTTGGGCTCCTGCACAAAAGCAGGAATAAGATCTGAAATTTAAAACAAGACTAGAAAGTATTGGAAAGTTACCATTATTTAGAGGGATGATGGCTAGAAACACTTCCATAGCCAAGGATGAAGGACTAAAACTGGAAACAGCAGAAGGAAACATATCTACATTACTTAGCTTGTGCATACCCATCTCTGCTGTAGGAAACAGAAAGGCTGTGATCTGATGTCCATCTAGAGAGACTAGATGGACAGTTTCTGACAAGAAAGAGAAAAGGCATCCTGCAACGGGTAAAGAAGCATTCAGTCCAGTGAAAGCGAAAAACCAGACAGGCAGAGGACAGAAAACCTTCTGCAGACCCAGCCTGGAAACATCTTTCAGTCACATAGACATAAATATGTCACACAAAAGGGTAGAAGCTTCTTAGTTTAATATTTGGGTTTAGTTTATCTATCTAATATGATGATAAACATTGAGAGGTACCATGGTGTCTGTTACTATGGTTATTCTTGTAACTAGCAGGGTGATTTTATATGTTGCTTCTGGAGAAGAAGAAAAGTAGCCACAGGCATGTGTATGATGAAAGTGGGAAAAGCCTACCCACCCTCAGAGAAGGGATAGGTATAGTTAGTTGAGCACATTCATTTATGACTAGATTTTCAGAGAAGTGAATCAGAAAAGTGTGGGGTTTCTTTTGGTTACCTCTAGTCAGAAGAATTCTCAATGATTACCATAGGCATCATTAGCAGTATGAGATCTGCAAGACCCTGTTAAGCATTGGGGCTTTTTTTGGCTTTTACCACCTCAAAACCCCAAACAGCTGCACTGTGGAGGGAAGAGTGCAAGAGGTTGTATGGTGGGGCATAAGGCAGAAGGGAGACTCTGATCATAGTGAGCTTCCAGGAATTAAGTGCACTCTACTAATTTTTCAGAAACAGTAATTCCCAGTAGTGCCATCTGCACTGAACTTCATCTGAACGAATGGGAGGGAAGGACTAGTCACACAGCTAAACTGCATGTTCTCTATGCAGCTGAGAAAGAGAAACTGAATCCTCCAAAAGATAATTATTTCCCTTTCCATGGAAATAAATCTCTTAACCCAAGCACTTCAGAATAACATCAAAGTCAACTGCATGTTGCATTTATCTAGTTACTTGCTAAACTAGCATCTTAGTTGTTCACTTCCCAAGTGTTTAACTGTTAAAATAGTTATAAGATTATAAATATCTCTACTTTCATGGACACAAATACAGAAAAATTTTTAAATATTTTTATATTGGTGGACCAATGCAGAATTGCGATTCAGAGAGCTTGACGTACTTACACAACACCGAGCGTTCTAACAGTGGTCGCCTACTTAGTTGCTGCCAGAGTAAGAGTAACAAGAAGTCATCATTCCTGCTGGTATGAGATGGTAATTCTTCAGTATGAAGAACGACTCTCATAGTTAATGCTAGCTGATGTAGTCATCAGATTCAGAGACAGCATGCATGTCTTGGCCAAAAGAATGAGCTGGGCTTTCACTCTCTCACACCCCGCAGATAGGAAGATATTGTGCAATAGGATTACGTGTGCTGTACCTATTTTGCAGGTAAATAGAAGTCCACAGGGCTGCCAATTCAGGTGCTACCATGATCTGTATGTCTGCACCAAACCCAAAGATATTGGAGCTATGTTTACAGCAGCATACTCACTGTTTCTTGCCTTTTCTTTCTTTCTTAAAACCTCTACAAAGGTAAATAAAAAAGCCACTAGATTAACTGGTTAATCTTTATAAAACAACAGGTATAAAATAGCAGGAGGTTCAGCAGCATGATTTTCTCTTACTCTGATAGGAGAATTACTATTAAAAGCCACCATCACAATTTACAATGTGGGAGTAGTGCTTGTATGTATAATAGTTACGTCCCTTTTCCTGACTTGTTCACCCCAGAAGCACTATAGCATTGCAGTCATAACGCCATGCTTACGGCCGAGAGGACAGGACTGCAATATGGTACTCCTAAGGCATATGTGCTAATAAAGAAATGTGCTAGCTTAAATAATTTAGGCTAATAAATCAGTTTAGTTTTAGATTAGCACTTGGCTACTGACATAATTTTGCCTGTTCTCAGGAGCGTCTTTCCATTTGCAGACACTGATGTTAATGAGGTCAAGTTGTGCCTTTCTGAAGATAAGCTATAACTTGAATTTAACCACCTTGCTTTCCAAACACACATACTAGCAAACCATACAGATGACTTTTAAAAACTTTACTTTTTGTTTTTCTTTCCTATGGGTAGATGAAAGAAGTAAGATTGTTTCACTATTGTGAAAATTTTTTACCTAGATTACTTCTCCAAGGAAAATTTGACAATATTTCAGGGAGTATTCTTATGGGATAAAAGCTTATCCTGCTTTCTTGAAATGCCTCTAAACAAGAACAAAATTCAATCACAACAACATATATTAGGTAAGATTACATTAGATACATCTAGTAAGATGTCCCACCATTTTATATTATCAAAACTCTATGCTGCAGTTTAGTCTATGGATTTATTTTCAATACATTCTTAATCATCAAGAGCTTGAATAGGATTAATGAACTCATCTGTCCTCAACAGACGCAGTGTGTAAACTCACCAGGTTGTCACAAGGCTTGAAGATGATATGCTTGTGAACAGGCAGCTTATTCTTAGTCCAAACAAGAAATAGGTGCTCCTGGCTAGGACATTCACATCAGGCTGCAGCAAGAATACTTGCTGCTAGCAAGAAGCTCCACCATCGCAAGAAGGCAAGTGGCTTTACTTTTTAAAGACAGTTTTCAGTGTTTACTCACCATGAGGAAAATGTTCTGCGATATCTATTTGGCAAGGGACTACACCACTGCTATTCAAAAGTATTTTGCAATTGCAGTAGGCTCCGGCAATCCCTGGTATTTGTGCAGCTATGACTCACTTTATCTGAGGCTTACACAGGGACGACTGCTTGGCATCATACAGCAGTGACCCAAGGCCAAGAGACGGCATGAATGTGTCTTTTCCATTGGTGCTATGTTTATTCCAAGGGGCAGATCTCATTTTGTTACAGACCCGGTCTATGGAGTTACAGCAAAGTCTGGGACTGGCTAAAAGCAAAGTCTCTCCTTCTTGCCATGATTCACCTAGAGACGGAGCGCAGCTGGACTTCAGGTAATGCTCACAACTGAGGCTATAAATGTCAAAATCTGGAGGCAGGACTTTATCAGAAGACGACAGCAATTTACTGCACGAAATCTGTAGAATGAGCAAAGGCAAGCAGGGTTCTTGACAGACACAAAGCTCTGCAGGAAACACTGAAAAGATTGACTGCCTTTATATCTTTCTGTCTTTTTTTGTCTTTCCATAAGATTTTCCACTCAAACTCTCCACTTTTGAAGAGTGTGCAACCACCACTGAAATTTAATGAGGTAGTTCAAGAAATTATACAAAGTCCCTGATATTACAGTGGATACTTTGAAGAAATTCTGGGGTGAGAAAGATACAAGTTGGAAAAAATGGAAGTGGGGGTACGGTCCTCTTGAAATAATCTTTTCTTAGCAGAAACAGTGTGATCCAGGAGGAGCTGCAAACTCTCTTGTAAATAGACATCCAGGTCCTGGTATTGATCTGGAAAGAAGTCGGGACTATGATAAAGAGCTGGGGAAGATGGATGGTAGAAATTCCTCAGCCGTGGGACACGTTGTCAAATTCTGCACGAATGGCAGCTTCTACTCGACACCTGTCATAAGCCTGTGACACATTGAGATTGGCAGCTATTAACATACTGCTGTCTTTGCAATATTTCCTAAAGAGGAAGGCTAGCCTCTGGGTGGACAACATTCTGCCAGGAGCTAATGAGTATTTAATGGTGAAAAAGGATTAGTAGTTTAGAAGAAATATTTTAAAGTAAAGGAACTATGAAACAAAATAGATTAGAAAATCAATTTTAAATTACATTTTATTTTATTAAATCAGATCAAATTATAATGATATTTTTCAGACTAAATAAAGAATCTGTTTTACATGGCTAATACAGTGTGGTAACTGAGGTGCCACAAAAACATGCAATGCTTTTAACAGCTATTAGGGAAATCAAAGACTAACATCCAGAGTACCATTTGCAACATAGCCAAAGCAAAAGATAATATGAAATATCACCAGTATTGTCAGTGGAATTATTTTAGGAGATACTTTCAGGAGAATGGTTGAATTACCCCAGGGAACATTCATACTCAAGAATAATAGAGTCATCAATGATACAAACTGAAACAACTGTTCCGTTAGTCTCCAATCAAGAGGGTGAATTGGCATTGATAATCATAACTGATAATGGCCTTCCTGAGAGCATATGATAAAACACAGGATAGTTATTCCCCTTTTAAAAATAGTTGATTTCTACGTCATTCACTGGAATTATCTCTGCACAGCAACGATTTTTTGTCATGCTAGAATGATGAATTTTCATCACATGCAGATGCTAGAACGTGCAAGTCAGTGATTAAAGACAACTGCAGAAGCAAGAGTTTGCCAAGGAGCAAGAGACGTAAGACTAAGGGTCTTCTAGTCCTACTTTTTTGGTACTGTTTGAGAGAGAAAAACACTCTTATCTGGGACATGTTAAGAAACAATATCAAAGCACTTTTATATTGATGATGCAATGAAGTAGTTTAGAAAACATACCATGAAATACATCTTTGAAAGATTAGCAGACTTCTGCATTTTGACAGAGTGGAATATGCATATTTATATTCTTTATTCTTTAAGCTCCATGCTATCTCAACACTGCTTAATGTTGACGTGTTTGATATCATCAGCAAATGATTACTGGTAATTAACAGCATTTTCTTTACACAATCTAGTGAGGACCTGTCATGACACACTACTTAGGAAGGCTGTGTTTTCTTCTTTTTCTCTCAATAAGTAAGCTTGGAAGCAATGGTGGTTTTACATGATGTGTTTTGACCCATTCCTGCCACTGCAAATAAATCTATTGACCTGACAGTTGAGTTTACAGCAAGCTATATTGTAGGACAGTTCTGTTTGATTATGTAGTGAATACTCAATAACAATGAAAATAATTTGAAGTACAGCCAGGCCAGATCTCTTCTTATTTCCCTAGTAAGCACAGGAGATACTGATAATTGTGATGTATTCAAAACGGAAATTAAACATTTTTTTTAAGTGTCCTTCAATAACCAATAATGGGAAGATGAAAAAAGAACCTTAAGAAGAAAGATGGAGATGCAAAAGAAAAGGAGAAAATCAGTGCAGCTTGAGAGAATATATATCCTTTGCCAAACTCAGCAAAATACAACCTAATACACCAAAAAGCAATCTCTAAATATTTCAGGCTGTTGTTACAACTGAGAGGTCTAGAGGTCAATTAATAACAATTGCAGAAGTTCAGCAAATGACATAATATACTGCAGAGAGAATATTCATGTTCTGGACAGCAATTATATCACCCTTCATTTAGATTTGCTAAGGGATTCTGTGAGCAAGAGTTTAAATCGGCGTTCTGGAGAGAATGTTTTTCAATTATCAGACAGACCAGTCTTATGAAGAGACCTTTTCATGTCTTATGCTTTGCGGATTAAAAAACTTCTTATACTCTAAGGAGGATTGGTCAGGATAGGGCATACTGAAAAGCCACTTTCAACTTTCAACAAAGGCTGAGCCAAGTATCAACTGAATCTTTTTGAAACTGGAAAAAGTACAGACCACAGTCTTTTGCCTGCCCCATTACTTTTCATTTTCACATGTCTTTGTCCTCCTGATCTGGCTGGAACAGTAAGTGCTCACAGTAGTTGGATAGAACAGCTGCTCTGTTAGCCTCTAACAAAATAAGACCAGACAGATAATCAAATATTAGTCTCCTGAGAGCACCCTATAAGCTGTGAAACAATTCTTATTCTTACCATTTGCAGGGAATTTCCATCCTGCCTGGAGACAAGAGGAATCAGCAAAAAGAAAAGAGCTCTTTGCTATATGACTTCAAAGTTGAGGAGCACCTACATTGGCAGGCTGATTTGCCATGGTTCATGCCAGGGTCTTAGTCCTCTAATTATTCACCATAGCTTTGGCTACATTGGCAAATACTGTGGTGAAAGATAAGCAGGTCTTCAGAGAGAATCAGTTGGTGCTGAGAACCCAACGCCCACAGTATGTGTGTTTTGGGGGGGGTTTACTCTAGACTAGCACTAATCTAGTCCCACAGACTGACGAACCTTTAGTGCTGGAGCACAGTAGGTTCCAGCACTCCTGGAAAGCACCTCCAAAAAGGTGCTGCAAGCATCTTCATGTGCTCCAGGGCCTCTCTGTTATGCCAGCTAAAGCTCAGTAGGTCGGGATGATTGGGACGCTCACTTTGAAACCGTGCTCTTCACTTGAACTGAAGTGCCAATGTATATAATGTACTCTCTGTATATTTGCACCACTGTGGTTCACTGAGGTAAACTATTTTGCTTCCTTGCCAGGGAGAATGGGCTGGAGGTGAGTTTGAACCAGTGCTCACCTCCTGCCCATGACATTGAGGCAGTCCAAGCTGGACTTGCCTTCCTAAATGAACTAGAGTGCATCTTGGTGCCCCAGTTCCCTGTGGGACTCCTTGCCTTGTCTGTAGCATACATGTGCCTCACACTTGCAAATGTGACACATTGCTCTCCTCATCACTCACCATATTCACTAGCAAAGTCTGCTGTCTTCGAAGATGTGTCTTGGCAGATGGGAAATCCAGGCTCCTGAGAAATCCAGGGCCATGGCCTCTGTTTTCTGGGATATTGTTTGAAAGGTGAGGGAGAGGTAAAGGTAAAATTGTGCTCTTAGGGGGAAGATGGCGGAGAGATTGCGGATTTATGCCCCGTGAAAGAGGAAGGATCAAAATGTATTTATTTTCTGTTTTCTCGCTCATGTTGAAAATACTTGGAAGTGTAGTGAATGGCAATGACAATAGCCATAGACCAAGGGAATACTTGTGCTTTGAAGTTATCTTTCTGTACCTAAGCACTTCAGCCTAGTTACCATAGATCTTCCTACACTTCAATTTGTTTTTCATTTCATCATAGCTTAAATGGAGAAGAAGGGTAACATGGTAAATGTAAAGGAATATCATCTTATATGCTCTAACACTTCCCCTCTCCCCTGGATGCAAAGATGGGTGCAGTCTTCTCCTCTCCTACATCCGTCATTCTCTACTTGAGATTACTTCTCTCATTTAATTTTTAAGTGCCGCTAAAGTCATACTGTTAGTAATCATTTTAATGAATAACATAAGTGAGTGAGCAGTTAAATCAATGTATCGGAGATGAAATCTTAATTAAAATGGTATTTAGCTATGGGAAGTGAGAGTTTTATAATTTATTTTCTATTAAGATGTTGACTGTTTCACTGAACACAATTATTTTGTGGTTTTAATCACAATATAAAAGCTTCACTGAAGTGATATTTCTGCACCTTTCTGTCCTCTTCCCATGGAGATCCACCATCATCATCTTTAAAGGTACCTTTTCAAAGGCCACTGCCAAAATGTTTGCATTAATTTTCTTTGTTCTTGAGATGTTTTTTTACATCTATTACAACAGTAGGCTATTGTGCTGTGTATGTTACCTTGATACATTTCTTTAATTTTATTTAAAAGTGAACATTCAGGTAGGATTAAGCATGAAAGTTTTATTGCATATTTAAACCCACTTTTTCTTGAATTGCCCTAAGAAGAATGTGACTGTTTTCATTTGGGCTGCAGGTTTAAAATACTGTGCATGTGACTCTGTGCTTGTATTTGTGCTTACTCAAATGCAAGCACATAAATCACATGTGCATACTTGTTGCAATCTAAGGGGCAAGGTACACACAGGAAATTGCTTTGTGCATCCATGATCAGGGTCTGCATATGTAACTTCATCAAAAATGTGTTAAGTAAATTTGAATCTACCCTTTTGAAGACATGGCTGCAATGGTCCTTGAGCTCTTGCTATTGTATACACTTTTTTTAGTGGAGGACAGAACCCTGTAATCATTTTCTCTTCCCTCTCCGTGCACTGGATGACTGCTCTCAACAGGATAAGTGCTCCTTACACAACTACACGAGTGAGGACCACCAACCTCCCTCAAGCATAGTGAATGAACATGGGCCACCCACTAGGGCTAGATTTTCAAAGCTCTTTATGCACTCAGAGTGGATGCAGGCACACAAACCTGCCATCAAGTTTCACATGTTCCTGTCAGGAAAGTAGTTATGTCCAAGACAAATACAGCAGAAGTGTGATTGTCAGCTATGGAGAATTACATACGGGTGTTTTTAGCTTCCTCTGTGGTCTTGAACAATTAAATTTTGAGGAATCAAAATGCTTTCCAATACCAGTGTGAAGGTTCCCAGGTGCAAAATATAGTGATATTAGCTAGTTTTGTTTTTTTTTTTTTTCCTTCTCCTCCTTCTATTTGGAGTTCAGCTTTAAGCATGAAAATTCTTTCTCGTGTCATTTTAGACACATTACAGACTGTAGGTACCTTGAAGTTGAACAGGTGGCTTCCAGACTGGAAATCACAAGTTCGTGCTAAGGGCCTGTCGTGGTTTACTCCCAGCCGTCAACTAAGCACCACACAGCTGCTCACTCACCTCCCTCTTCCCTAGGTGGGATGGGGGAGAGAATTGGAAAAAAAAACCCTTGTGGGTTGAGATAAAAAGAGTTTAACAGGACAGCAAAGGAAGAAGAGATAATAATAATAATACTGATAAAGGAACATACAAAACCAAGCAATGCACAACGCAACAGTTGCTCACCACCCGGTAATCAATAGCCTGTCTCGAGCAGCGATTCCCACCCCCTGGTCAACTCCAGTTTTATGTATTGAGCATGACGTCATATGGTATGGAATATCCCTTTGGCTGGGCTGGCTCAGCTGTCTTGGCTGTGCCCCCTCCCAGCTCCTTGTGCACCTCCTCGCTGGCAGAGCGTGGGGAGCTGCAAAGTCCTTGACTTAGTATAAGCTCCACCACTACTTAGCAACAACTAACACATCAGTGTGTTATATCAACACTATTCTCATACTAAATCCAAAATGCAGCGCTATACCAGCTACTAGGAAGAAAATTAACTCTATCCCAGCCGAAATCAGGACAGTGCCTTTGCTCCTTTTAACAGTGCCAGAGAGTTAGGTGTATTTGTATGGAATCCAAATCAATTCTCACACTTTTAAGAAGTTAGGAAAGGGCTGATCTACTCTGGCTGCATTTTAAGGGACTTTTACATTGCATTTGATTATCCTATTGTCTTGCACTCCTCAAAGCTGGAGGGTAGTGACAGATTTCAGATGAGCTTGGGCAGAATTTACGCCCTAAGCTGCTCAAACTAGTGCTCTTCTGGGTGTTTGCATGGGTGCTGCTCTACAGTCCTGGATAAATTTCACAGTTGAATGTAAATGCTTTCTGTGGATCTTCCCCTGGTAGGTTAGGTAGCAGCAGAGCCGAGAGTTGAGATGTGATTTTACATTTAGGTCCTTAAAATCTTTACCAAATTCAGCCCTTGAATTATTTCTCTTTTTCTATTTGCCAACATACCATCACTTCCCATTTTATAATTAATTTTATTAATTAATTATACTCTGACGAATTAATCAGTATTCTATGTTTTTTTTTTCTATAGACTTAACCAAACTGAAACTTTCATCTGTAAATTTTCCTGTTTCTTGTTTTTAAAACCATTACGTCAGCGAGGAATCAGTTAAATAAAATAATCTGAAGAGCAGATTCATAAGAACTCACGATTAATCTTTCTAACATGGAAAGTTGACGGCTCTGATAGTAGTCTCAAGCAGTTTCTGAAAGATGGCATTACTGTCCTACTCACCCTGTAACTATGCAGCTCCTTTAACAAATAACTGATAGACTTAAAAAGGTTTTGAAAGACAGTGAATTATGTAGCCCTGTTCTTCTATTCATGGACTCATTAAATATGACTGAAGAAGTCAGAGACAGTGGTTTTCCTTTGCAGCAGCAGTTCTGGTTTGTGCCTCTTCAATAATAATGGCAATCTGAATCCTACGGTTTTGTTTGTACATTAGCATTGTTCGATTTGCTGCTTCGGAAGTGGTGCCTAGCAGGTCTGAAATTCCACTGTTGACCCCTTTCTTCACCTCCCTTCTTTTTTTTTTAAAGACAGGCCTCCTACTCTGAGTGGGAGAAGATGATTTTAACTGAGAATTTAAACATTATTGTAGGTCAGCTGTTCCAGTACCAAGCGGCTGATGAATATCATCAGGCCTTGGTAACTCACTGTCCTTTAGGTTATTATCCTGCATCAGCATCTCCTCCTTTTGACACTCATCTAGGTAATTTCCCCAGTTTTTCTTCAATATTCTCTTTTCCATTTTGCAGTTTTCCTTTATTGCTTCTTTGTTCCTTAGAAATACAGACAATCTGAGATGATTTTTTTTTTCCTCTCAAGTTTTCTTCTGGTAGTTAAAGAATTTTTTAATCTTTGTTTCCTGTTTGCTTTTCAAAATTTTTATATCTATTTTTAATCTAGTGTTTTACTGACTCATGGAATATTTCCTTCTCTAGTTTTGAGAGGGATGGATTTCTGTTGTTTACATTGAAGTAGAAGGAAAATTCAGATTTGGGACTATCTGAAACCAGCTTGTCCTGATATCATCTTTAGATTTGTGTCATTTAAGAAATTTCATTGGCATTGATTTTATTTTAAATTATTTTTAATGGCACTTTTATGTGCCTTAGCATTCTAAACTTAGAAATCAAATGAAAAAATGTATTTTCTCACTATTCATGCTACATGCCATTTTAGCTGCAATCCTCCACCTCCTTCACTGCTAGGAAGCTGCTGGACCTACACAGGGGTGAAACTAAGTGTTTTTAAATAGATGCTCCAAACTGCTCATGTAGAAAGAAGATGTTTTGTAATCCTGTAAGTACCCTTAAACTTCTTACGTCAAACTTTCTCTGTAGTCACATTAATTACGTAATATATTTTAGTGACAGGACGAAATTTTATAGACTAGTAAAGAGTTTTAATGGCTCCATAAACATCAAAACGCATAAGAAGAGTTCATTGCGTATTTTGCAAAATACAGTCAATTTGACAGATCAATCCATAACAAACCTAAAGACCATGGCTATTTTCAGCGCAAAAAGACTTCCCGGAGAGAAAGAGACTTGGGGACGGGCTGTGCTTATTTTCTTGCTGAGGGGGACAGCAGCCCTGCTCCTTGGAGCCAGTGCCACCAGCTGCAGCAGGGGAGCAGCTTCTGCACTTACTCTGTAATAAATGCATGTTCTCTCCTCTGAGCTCATGCCTCTGCCATCACGCTAGGACACTGCCTGCTGTGTTAATCCACCAATAAAGAGACCTCAGGTCATACGATAATATGTGCCTTTACCTTCCGCCAGTACCCCCAGGACTGGCTATTAATTTTCAAGTCATTGAATTTTCACTGAATGTACTGCAGCTCTCTGAAGCGTGCTGAGTTTCCTTAACCATTAAAGCAGCTGTAAGCTGTATATATAAAATAATAACCAGATGATGAGGTGAAATCCAAACAAAGCACTGCCTTTCATCGGAATAACCACTGAATGGGGGATTATTTACATTTTGTGCGGTTACATCTTGACTCAAAGGATGATGATGATGATGACTATAAAGCGGTTTGCTCCTCACGCTGAGAATCACGCAGCGCAGGTTGCTCCAGGAGTGCCCGATAGACAGCTGCAAGTGGGGACATCTCCGGGGCCGGGGAAGGGATTCAGGGGCCACCCGACCCTGAAGCCGTGCAAAGAAATACGCTGTATTTAAGCGCTAGTCCCGCCGGGACGTACCCGCCTGGCCCCGCCGCCGGGAGGGAGGGCGGCGGGCGCGGAAGCTCCGGCGCCTCTCCGCCGCCGCGGTTGCCCTTCCTGCCGCGGGTTTGGTTTTGGGGGGGGGGGGGGGGGGTGTTAGGGTGTGGGGTTTTTTGGCTACTTTCCCCCGTAGGCTTCCCGAGAGAGGCAGAAGGAGGGAGCAGCAGAGGGGAGATAAGGGGGGGGGGGGGGGGGGGGGGGGGGGGGAAGAAGGGCGTTTTGCATGTGGTAGCAAGCGCCGGCGCGTTTTACAGCGCAGCACCGCGCATCGCTCGCTTTCCTCCCCCTTCCCCCCCGGGGGCGCTCCGCGGCCGCGCAGAGCCGCCTGTAGCCTCCGAGCTTGCGCGACTCTCGTTTCTTAGGGGCGCGGAATTCCCGCGGTTGCACTTGCGCGCCGAGTGTGCCGCCTGCCTCCAGCACGGCTTTAGGGACCGCGGTTGGAGGGGTGGACCCCTTCTCCTGGGGCCGGAGGATGCCCCCTTCCCCGCGGCTGGTGCCGCCCTCCCCACAATCGCGGTCGTGCCGGACGCGGGGCCGCGCAGTCCCCGCGGGTGCCCACGCACATCCCGCGGCGCTTCTCCTCCCGGCTGCGGGTCTCCGCTTGGCAGGGCCGAGGGGCTGCTTCTCAGGTTGCAAGCTGCCCTCTGAGTAGCTTTAAAAAATACATGAAAATATTTAAATATATACATGTAGCTTTAAAGATATAGTTAACATTTTATATATTATGTATATTTTTATATCTGTAAGATCTATTTTATTTCCCTCTTTGGAGAAAATAGCTAATCAATGCCACCCTTTCTCCCAAGCATGTTTCCCTTCTAGTAAAGGAGGCTCCACCTCTGCTAGGGATTGATTCGCCCGGCAGTTTTTAGGATAATTTATGGAGCAACCTGATGAGCCTATTGGGCGAGTTGCTCGGTCCTTGTAGAGTGGGTTCCTACCTGTTTGGGTGTTTTATTTTATTTTTTTTTTTCCCCTTCCCTTCCCCTCCCGTCCCTCTGCCTGCCGTGTGCCGGCGGGGGGGGGACGACACACGGTGGGATTGGCAGAGTCGCTATTCCCCAGCCTCTCCGGAGAAAACTCGGGGAAGGGAGAGCGCCTTCACGCCCATGGATGCGTGGGGGGGGCCCGCGCCCCGCTGGAGCCGCCGCCGCGGGGCCCGGCTGCTGCTGCTGCTGCTGCTGACCGTGCGGCTGGGGAGCGGGTGAGTACGGCGGGGACCCCCGCACCGGCCCCAGCCGCCCGCACCCTCCCGCCGGGTCTCGGTTCCCTGCGCATCGCGCCCCGGGCTGAGCTCGGGGGGCGCCGGCCGGGCTTGGGGAGGGGAAGGGGGAAGGGGGACGGGGGCGTGCTACGCGCCGCGAAACTTAAAAAAAAAAAAGGTGCCGGTGCTGCGGCGGCGGCGGCTCCCGCGGGCGGCTGCGGGGAAGCCGGCACCGGGAAAGTAAAACTTCTGCCGCATCCCACTTCTTCGCTGAGCGAGTTGGTGAGTCCGGGCTCAGCTCGGTGCTGGGAAAAGCGCGTCCGTCCCCCCCTCACCGCCCCCCGCAGGGAGGTGGCCGGGCCGGGGGGCGGCCCGGGGCAGCCCCGCACCCCGAGGAGGGGCGGCGGCGGTGGCGGTGCGGGCTGCCGCCCGGCGCAAGCAGCCCCGGAAGGCACCTCCCCGCCGCAGCGCCTGCCCGGCCCCGCTCGCTCGCCGGCGGCTGCCGGGAGAGGCGGCTGGAGTTTCGCTGGCGAGCGGCTGCGGCGCTGACGGCTCCTTCGGGCGAGCCTGGTCCAGCAGCTGGTGGGGACGGGGGGGCACTGCTCGTGGTGCTGGGACTTTGTCACTGTGCTGTCCCCGCAGCGGGGCATCCCGCACGGCACCGGCTTGTGCCTCTGCAGCCCTCGGGAGTGGGATTGGGCCCACGCGTGGGATGGTGCCGGGCAGCTGCTCAAGTCCCAGAAGTTGGAAACGTGCATTTTAAGAGGGAGTTACAAAATTGATCTGAAGGGCTCTGAAGAAACAACAGTTTGCTACTGTTGTGTAAATGTGTCATTAGTACCCATATCAATTTAACAAAAAGCAATCTGATCATGCAACTCTATTAATAATTCAGAGCTAATGATGTGAATCATTCCACAGGTTATACTCTCGTAAAAATCACAAGGCAGTACTGAAAGGGTATTTGACTGTTGCTCAGTGTGTCTTTCTTTCTAATGATAGACCAAATTATCATTCTAAGAGGATACACCAAATGTGTAGCGTAAAGGCTGGGAAAAAAAAAAAAAAAGGAAAAAAGTCTATTAAACATTTTTTTAAGTTCCTCAGACTCTAGACCCCTTCCTCACACTGAGTGATGATTTATCAATCTGTGTGAAGTGTGTTGATCTCAGCTCATCTCTCATCTTCAGAAGGCTGCTGCGTTATCCTAGTTAGAAACATCACTGATTATACTTTTCTTAATCTGTGTCTTTTAAAACTTTGGCATATTATGGAAATATTTTTCAAAGGCATTGATGGAAATTATACGAGTGCAGCTGTGCATCTTCAGAATGTTTCTTAATGAACATATTGTACCTCAGGTATGAAAGAAATTATCAAGTGGTTTGAGAGAAAAGAATATGCATACTAATTTATCAGTTCAAAGACTTAGTTACAAAGGAGGAGGACTAGCTAAAAAAAAAGTTATAATTTTTTTTTGTTTGTCAAAGTGTGGTTGTGATTACAGGACTAGGTGTAGATTATTATGTATACATCTCATTAACAGTAGCATTTATAAATAAGTTCATAAGAAGTCTTCAGTGAGAAAAAGTGGTAACTTACATGCATTATTTTATTTTGTGTTCCAGAACATCTCAGATAAAATGGAACCTTTAGTATAAATATCCATGTATCTGAATCAACTATTTTTCAGGCTTGCCTTTCATTTAGAGGCTACATGGGAAAATGGTGGTTCAGAGATTTTTCTTTTTTCCTTTTTTTTTTTTTTTTTAAGTGACCACAAATGGACATGTTTTTCAGATCCTGATTCTCTGATACATAGTGCGTTATAACTCAGGGGTGTTTGCAGAGAGCTCAGGAGCTCTAGTGCCCTTTAGCAGCCTGCCACAAAGTAGGATGGAAATACTATTTTTCTGCTTCTTTGGATGCCTTTCTGTAGTTTCAGCCCAAGCTTTTCCTTGAAGTTCAAACTAAAACACAGAATTAATGCTTTTCTCAAGCGTAGACTAGGCTGCATCAATTCTGGCCGTTTTCCTAAAGACATCTTGCAGGAGCCAGCCTACCTTTTCAACACATACTTTTGAAAGGTTGCAAATTGCATCACTTCTAGTATGCATTTATACACAAAGTACTTTGTGCTGAGTGCGAGTAAAGTTACTTCAGGTGTAACAAATGGAGCTAAAGCCTAAGCAAGGACATTGGAAGTTGAGTCCAACCAAGAGTTTCTCCTTTTAATGTACTGCCCCAAAAGCTGCACTGTGACATTAGACCGAACTTCCTTCACCGGAGGGATTCATTGCAGTTGAACTCCGTCCCATAAAACAGTTGTTTTCCCCCAGTTCTGCACATGCGCCTCAAGCAGACCAGAATGGCCGATGCACTCGATGTTACTTCATGAGTCAGTATTTTGAAGGACTATTTTTGCCAATAGCTGACATCTCTTCTGTAGCCGAAATTGGGCTGTGAGCCTCTCTGTAAGGTGTGTGCAGGAACAGAGTAGTTACCCAGCAGTCACCGCAGTCCTAAAGGCTCGGCAAACCCATTATTCTTGTTGAACTCAAATAAATAGATAATTCATAGGGAGAGTATAAGAGCTGACAATATAATTAATATTATTGCCTTAGTTCTAAGCATACAGGTGCAGCATAACTGTAACATTTCTTCTAATTTATACTGCTCTAAATGGTATGTGCTGGTCAGCATCCCTAACAGTATATTGTAAGCTAACTAAATTTTGGCCATATCTTCCCTTTAGTTTTGTAACCTGATGTTCTAAAAAGCAATTATAAATGCTCCATTGCAATGTAACAGTCAGCAGGTGCAAATGTCAACTAGTATTTTCTTTTCCATTTCAAAGTATCTCTTAGGAAAATACTTATGTAATACGGCCTACGTTTTCTTTTCATATAAATTCCTGGATCAGAGTTAAGCCTGTCATAACAACATGGGTTTCTTAATGCTTGATAATAGTGATTTACTGTTTCATTTGAACATCTGTGATGTTTATTCATTATTATCCTCACTCCTATGTGCTTTGTTCATGATATGACAGTGAAGAACTTGTTATTTAGCAGCCCCAGTGGTTTAAAATATGGTTTATTTTATTAAAAGTTTATTAATATTTTCTTTTGTTAGTATAAAGTTTAATGAGACATAAAGATTGAGAAATACTTATATTCTTTGCACATGATTTTCTTACAATCAGTTTAAAGGAAACATTCAAACTATGGCAAGCCATTAAAGAAAAGGCTCTCATAGCAAATTGAACTACATTTTCAATTACCTTTAACTTTCTGGGTTTTTTTGAAATATGCCTGCGGTTAAATAAGAGCACCCTTGCTACCGATTCAAGCCTTTCTGAGCTGGATAGAAATAGTTACAGGTGAGCACTCACTGACTTTGGTCAACTTTTCTCTGGATACATAAGTCTAGCCGCAGAGTAAATTACTAGGGGATTGGGGGAACTGTGGTTTTTCTTTGAAGCTGGAGAGGAATTGTAATAATCTGTGTCGAATACAACACCTAGTTTCTATGACCAGTAGGTAGGCCTACTTAAATGGACTTGACATATGCACTGTTTGATAGGGAGTTGCCTTGGTTTGTGCTGTTATATATATATAATTAAGAAGTAATGTATCTTGAACTCACAGAAAAACAAAGGTGAGTATCTCCCAAGGTGGGCAAAGAGCCATTTCTGTAGTAACATGTATGAGACAAGAGTACTAGGGCTTTTCTAATTACCTGCATAGCCCTTTCTTGCACTGCATACTAAATTGAGCGTGTACTTAGGTAAAATAATGATATCATAACTTATTTGGTAAAGAGCAGCAGAGAGAAGTGATAATTATAAATGACAGTATGTAGCACACTGATAGGAACCTTTCAAGGGGTGGTGGGTGACAGTGACACTAACTTCTATTTCTTAACAATTTCTCTGAGTGGTAATAATTTGTAAGGAGTAATTCAGATGCAACTGAATTAACCGGATATGGCCAGGTTGGATCAAATAGGATCCATCATATTTGAGAAGTCACGGCAGTCTGTTGAAGTTCCCACTGACTGGAAAAGGGGAAATAACCTCCATTTTTAAAAAGGGAAAAAGGGAAGACTCAGGGAACTACAGGCCAGTCAGTCTCACCTCTGTGCCTGGCAAGATCATGGAGCAGATCCTCCTGGAAACTATGCTAGACCACATGGAAAATAAGGAGGTGATTGGTGACAGACAGCATGGCTTCACTAAGGGCAAATCGTGCCTGACAAATTTGGTGGCCCTCTACAACGGGGTTACAGCATTGGTGGATAAGGGAAGAGCAACTGACGTCATCTCCATGGACTTGTGCAAAGCATTTGACACTCTCTCACATGACATCCTTGTGTCTAAATTGGAGAGACAGGGATTTGATGGATGGACCACTTGGTGGATAAGGAATTGGCTGGACGGTCACACTCAAGGAGTTGTGGTCAATGGTTCGATGTCCAAGTAGAGACCAGTGATGAGTGGTGTTCCTCAGGGGTCGGTGTTGGACTGGCGCTGTTTAACGTCTTTGTCAGTGACATGGACAGTGGGATTGAGTGCACCCTCAGCAAGTTTGCTGAGGACATCAAGCTGTGTGGTGTGGTCGACATGCTGGAGGGTAGGGGTGCCATCCAGAGGGACCTTGACAGACTTGAGAGGTGGACCTGTAGGAACCTCATGAAGTTCAACAAGGCCAAGTGTAAGGTCCTGCACATGGGTCGGGGCAACCCCAAGCACAAATACAGGCTGGGCAGAGAATGGATTGAGAACAGCCCTGAGGAGAAGGACTTGGGGGTGTTGATTGATGAGAAGCTCAACATGAGCTGGCAATGTGCGATTGCAGCCCAGAAAACCAACCGTATCCTGGGCTGCATCAAAAGGAGCATGACCAGCAGGTCAAGGGAGGTGATTTTGCCCCTCTACTCCCCTCTCATGAGACCCCACCTGCAGTCCTGTGTTCAGCTCTGGAGCCCCCAACACAAGAAGGACAGGGACCTGTTGGAGTGAGTCCAGAGGAGGGCCACAAAGGTGATCAGAGGGCTGGAGCACCTCTCCTCTGAAGACAGGCTGAGAGAGTTGGGCTTGTTCAGCCTGGAGAAGAGAAGGCTCTGGGGAAGACCTTCTAGCAGCCTTCCAGTACCTCAAGGGGGCCTACAAGAAAGCTGGAGAGGGACTTTTGAGAGGGGCATGTAGTGCTAGGACAAGGGGTGATGGTTTTAAACTGAAAGAGGGTAGATTTAGATGCGGTATAAGGAAGAATGTTTCACTCTGAGGGTGGTGAGGCACTGGAACAGGTTGCCCAGAGAAGCTGTGGGTGCCCCATCCCTGGAAGTGTTCAAGGCCAGGATGGATGGGGCTTTGAGCAACCTGTTCTAGGGGAAGGTGTCCCTGCTCATGGCAGGGGGGTTGGAACTAGATGATCTTTAAGGTTCCTTCCAACCAAAACCATTCTTTGATTCTATGATATGGAAGTCCAGATTTTGCATTTTTACACATGCAAACGTTTTCAATAAGGTTAAAAATAGTGTGGTGAGTTCAGTGGCGTACCAACCTATGTAAAAACTTGATTCTACATATCTAAACTTAAAATGGTAAATCATGCAAAACCACTGAACTAATAGAAGTAACCAGAGAGACTAGAAATGTCATCAAGAGTTGACCAGAACAGAACTTGCTTCAAAGGAGAGAGAAATCTCAGTAATATGGTAAAGATGGAAGGAAATAGTTTCTAAAATATGCTTTCATTGGTGGATGTTCAAGTCAGTAGGATCTGTTGTGATAATCCAGTCTGATATCAGAATAAACAGAACTATAGAATTTACTCTGGCTTCTGCATCGGGTTTTCTGCTTCAGTATAACTGTTCTAAGTCCCTGCATAAAGATTTGATGAGGAGGAATCCAAGTATTGTACAGTATTTCTAGACTGAGGTTTCTCTGGCTTTCACCCGGTGGATCTCCTGTCTTCTTCTGCTAGCTGAAAAAAGCCCGATTTTTTCCCAGTACCACCTCCTATGGCTGGCTCAGCCACTGGATCCCACATCCATCTCTCTGTGGGGAAATCCAGGTCTCTGTTCATACCTCTAGTTATGCAGGGCAACTGCAGGGTGCGGACCCATGGCTGCAGTGGCTCTTCAGGAATGGAGTGTGGTCTCCAGACGGCTGCTCTTCAACAGGAAAGCCAGTCACCAATGCTCTTCCTTACCCTGTGTGCCTCTGCCAGGTTTTGCCTTGATGAGAACTCAGAGCACCTCCAATGAATCCTGGAAATTCTTAAAGGAATCAGCCTTTTGGTCAGAAAACACCCTGCTGTCTTTCTCTTTCCAGCCTAATCTTTCATATGTTGTAGATAATTTGCTCAGAGAAACCTCCTCACCTCTCGGAGATGAGAAGCTGCAGTGCAGGTATATGCCTAGCAGTTGTTACAGGATGAATGATCTACTCCAAAAAGAAAGTTTTATACAAATGTGTCGCAACTGGAGACACTCTACGCAGCGTGGAAATTTCCATTGAATTGGATTTACCCATGCTACAGTCATATTAACAACTGTTAGAAGTATTTCCCTGGTATATGTAGTTTAAGAGGCAACTTGATAGCAGTGTACATTTTTCTCTCAGATAAGTAAACTGAGCTACTTACACTTCTTCAGAAAATATTGAATTGTTTGTTTAACCATATTGTATACCCTTTCCACTTTTTCTTGGAAGAACAGACCTCAAAAATGGGTAGATTATATAAATATTAGCTTCATTAATGGCAGATACACACAGCATATTGCTTCCTTACTACTGCTTCATACTGCTGAGATACTCTATCCCAGGATTAGCTCCAATACTGCTCTGGTGTACCTCACGTCCTTGTTGCTTTCTGCCTTGATCCTCAAATCCTTTTCCGTGTCGCTGCATTCATCTCTGGTAAGGTGTGAATGGCTAATTCTGTGTTTCTAAATTTATATGCAGTTATTTTTCTTATTTTCAGGAAGACAGACAGAGACAGCGAATAGGAAAGATCTGAGGTAACATGAGATACGTCCCCTTTGGGTTAAATTATTTGAGGTCTTAAATAGATTGTTAGTCCTTTCATTTAATACGGTTTTCTTCTTATTTAAAGCAGTGTACCACGAGGGATTAAGTCTTATTATTATTAAGTCTTATTATTATTAATGTAATATTATGGTCCAATTTATCTTTTAGGATAAAATTTGCCTGGATGGAATTTATGTTAGGAAAAAGTTGTAGTATTAAGTATTAATTTAGGTTGCTAACTTTGTCACTATAAGTCATGACAATTTTTTTCTTCATTGTCTGATGCCATATTTATTATGTAGATGTTTTTAAAAATAAAGTGCCCTCAGTGTTTTCCATGGGGGAGAAAGGCACTTGATGTCACCAGCATACAGCCATCGAATAGGTTCTTGCTTTTGCAATGAGGGCCATCCAGCTGATGGCCTGCAGGTTGCCTCCAGCAGGGAACAACTCTGACAGCTATAAATTTTGGTCACCATCTGACAAGAGGTGGAATACTCCTGTTGTAAAAGATATGTGTTATATTTAATACACAATAAATTACAGTGGAGAAGAGATAATTTTGCTTGCAGAGAGAGAGGGACAGCAAGCTTTTCATTACATGGTTTAGATATTTACATTAGCCCTTATGGAGTATATTCACCTCTCTGTACAATTATTCATTAATTTTGTTGACCTTTGGATTAGTCCATAATTGCTTAATGACAGTTGCACTAAAATTTCAGTAGAAACCATTCACCGTGTTTCTCTTAGGGACATGCTGTCATTGCCTAGTTATTGTAGTTGTACACTTTTCCTATGATTTTAAGCCATATTCACCTATATGCCACAATTACGGTGCGCAGTTCAGTGCAAGTCTCTGGTTCTGTTGCTGCTTCCGTCTATACATATTTCTTTGCCTCCTGTGGGAGGAGACTGATACCTGTTCACGTGTCTCCCAGAATTTGGAAGTATTTCAAATAAACTCGTTTTTGTGAAGAGCTGTAGTGGATTCCTAGTTACCTGAAGATTTTGCAGGAAATATGCAACGAATTGTGTTGGAACAAATGTTCACATGAACATGTTGAAATACCAGCAGCTTAAATGACTGAAAATCCCTCATAAAGGAGAGCTCATTTTATATATTTCTTAGGATGCTAGTGGCATTTTAAAGTAGAAATCTAACAAAGTTGACTTTGCAGTTTGATGAATGTTATAGTGATTGTGGGATGGCATTTAATTAGGGTAACTGCTTTTTATTGAGGTTGTGGTTCTCAGCATTCATTTATGTTAGGTTTGTTTTAAGTCTAGTTCCACTATGGAGAGTGTTTCTTGGATCAAGGCACTTAACCCATCAACAGTATATCAGTTCATTCTGAACTTGATGACAATTAACCTTTCATCAGTCAAGTGTAGATAGAGATCTGCAGTCTCTTGAACGGGGTGCTGACATGTGGCACATGGATTTATGTGTGTCTGTCTTTGATGAACCTAGTCTGAAACTCCCAGGAGATCTGATACTGCTGTGGTTAGTACATGTTTCAGATATCCAGAGAGGTGATTCCTTTTCATCATCATGTCCTTCCTTAGCAGTTTGGGGGCATTTTGTCCTTTATTTAATACCATTTGTCCCTTTTCAGTTATATCTACTTAGGCTCTATAATTTGCTGTCGTTATCCTTTTATCTTCTGTTCTCTGAATCTTCATTTATTCCCTGCTGTTTGGTCTGGAGGAACAGTGGAATATAGCTGTTTACATTTTAATTATTTGATTGCATCGTCTGGCCAAAACCCACAAAGAAGGTAAAACTTACCAACTGAGAAGATCAGACTTACCAATTTACGTTTCTAGGTTTCATTCAAATCTATCTGAAATAAATGTCCCCAAGAATTTGAGTAGGTTTACACTTCAGTTTCAGTCAAGGCAGTACAGGTTATCCTAAGGCCTACTTTATCTTCCTGATAAATTTTATTTTTTGTTGCATACAATGGCTGGAAGGCTTTCCTTAGAAGACATTTTGTAGAGGAAGATGAATATATATTTGTCTAAAAATTTGACAACAACAAAATGCTCTTGATCTCTAAAAGTAAAATATAGTTGGCAGAAGGGCCTCCACTAGTTTTTCAGCTAGCATTAGAAATGTTTATACTAGAAAAAAGGAAGGACCTACTTATTGAAGATAATGGGTACTTTCAAGTACTTTCCTGGGCAAAGAACTGCTTTAAGATATTGTAGTAATGATTTTCTCAGAACAGAGGAAGAGGTGTACTTACACTGTGGATGTGCGTGTTATGATCAATAAGTTACCCTTTTTTTTTTAAGCCAAAACAAAACACACAACACATTCTGCAAGTTTGTAATCAGAATGTGGAATAATTGATGCGAGGAAAGAGAAGTGAGAAGTGTGTCCTATTTCCTCACTTGTCTGGGGTGGAACAAGAACTGCTCAGAGCATCAGGAATAACGATATTAGCATAGCCTTTCCTGAAGACAATTTATTTTTTTCCATGTTGAAAGATTGTTTTTACCAAGTTTATGATTGTGGGCAGGGCTGCTGTTCAGAGGGAGCTGGAGAGGCTGGGGGAATGGGTTGACAGGAACGTTATAAAATTCATCAAGGATGAGTGCTAAGTCCTGCACCTGGGTGGGAAGCCCCCCTCAGCAGGACAGGCTGGGGACTAGCTGGCTGGGGAGCAGCTCTGCCAAAAAGGACCTGGAGTTGCTGGTGGGCAGCATGGCGCCTTGGCAGCAAAGAGGGCCAGCAGCCTCCTGGGCTGTGTGATCAGGTGCACACTCAGGAGGTTGAGGGAAGTGATCGTCTCCCTCCGCTCAGCACTTGTGAAACCACATCTAGATACTGCATCTGGTTTTGGGTTTAAACTGGAGGGAGCTCAGCAGAGGGCTACCAAGCTGGTCAGGCAGGAGCACTTGCCCTGTGAGGAGAGGGCTGTCCAGCATGGAGAAGAGATGGCTTTGTGGGGACCCAACAGCAGCCCCCAGCACTTATGGGGAGGTGACTGGGAAGACAGAGGTAGGCTCTTTGCAGTGGTGCATGGTATGAGGATGAGGAACAATGGTGATGAATTGCAACAGGGGAAATCCCAACTAGGTATAAAGAAAAAAATCACTACGAGGATAATTAAACAGTGGAACAAGTTGTCCAGCAAGGTTGTGGAATCTCTGTCCATGGAACTTTCAAAGACCCGACTGGACTAAGCTCTAAGCATCCTGGTCTGAATCCAGTATTGGCCCTCCTTTGAGTAGAAGTCGACTTCCCAAGATCCCTTCTAAATTGCATGATTCTGTGGAGAACAGCAGGAATCAGCTTGGAGTTTTTTTTAAGATGGTCAAAGTGAGATAAGTATACGAATCAAGCTGAATACGTTTAAGAATCCAGCAGCTCTGAACTGGCACAGAGAATTATCTGTACTTGGGTAGATAGATGTGAGGAAAATTTTCAATTGATTTCTGGACTGCAACTTGATAGGAGTAGAGGCAGCAGTTATACTGGTCTGAGCATATCAATATTTGGATGAACTTTCAAGGAGAGAAGATTAACTCTGTATTATATGAGAGGACTGATGGATAAAGAATATCTGTGATGCTTTGAGTCCAGATGATAATTTTTGTGAGATTTTTAAAAGCCATTTGAATTAATAACAAATTTGACCAGTGTCATTTCAAATAATATGCAGCATTATCTGAAAGCTGACTTGGAGGAGAACAATTTGTGTGGATTCCAGAACAAAACTGTTCTTCTGGAATACTTCTTTAATAATACCTGTTGTTCTTAATGTTAAAAATTCACATTTCTATAAACGTCCTTTGCAGTCAGGTTGTGCCTTTATTAAGTGTTCAGAGTTAAGTCTCGTTGTATTGTTCAGTAATTTCTGTTCAGATTAGTTTTTGTTGTAATAGTATCACAGAGATGGCGAAGATCATTTTATAAGAAATGTGATAATGCTTTTAAGCGAAGGTCTTGCTGGGACTAAAATTAATTGTACTGAAGTTATTGTGCGTGGGAGAAAATGTTTCATATCTTTCAGAGATGTACTTCAAAGCTGTAATGACTCAAAAGAGCTTGATCACCTGATGCTTGTGATATGTATTAAGATATCACAAGTCTGATAGTCTAAACACTCAAATATGTAGCTACCTCTTTTCATTACAGGGAATGAACAGCAGAGGTACCTGATTTCATTCTGTAAGTGCTATGATTGTTCTTTTTTTTTTTTTTTTAAACAAAACTTTACTTATTTAATACTAAGTGAACTTCTTTATGTAGCTTATCCTAAAAATCTAATGTTTCTTTCTGTATAAGAATTTCTAATATTTTTTCCCACACTTTTCCCTGATAATTTTACTGCTGACTTAAGGTCCAGATTCATCTCTTCTGTAAAAACTCAGGAAGGAGAAGGGAAAGAGGTAACAGCACAGGAAATTATAAATAGCCAGAGAAATACGAGATTAGAGAAGGTGAAGAGCACAAGACAGTATGTGTATCCAGAAGAAGAATCGACCTAACAGTATGTGGTAGGTATACTGGAAAAAAGGTGTAGGGAATGAGTAAAACATACTTCAGTGGGAGACAGAAATACATTTTGACACACAAAAGAATATGCCAAAGTCTGTCGAGGTGGAAGGAGGGGGAAATAGATTGATAAAAGCATCTGAGATGGAATGGGTGGGGGGAAGAGAAAAGAGATTTTTGTCAAGAGAGTGTCTAAACCAGTTTAGGAAGGATGAAGATGAAGGAATACACCACCAGTGACTCTATCCCACAGGATTAAGAAGAGCAAGTAATACTTTCTGGAGACATACTTTCAGCAGCTGCATGTTTTTGCTTGCAGTTACACTTATTTTTCCAGAAATTTTCTGTGATGAATAAAGCATATCAGTGAAGAAGCTGATGATGAAATGCAAAAGAGAGTTCATTTCTGCAGAAATGTAATAGAACTGATGAGTATGAAGTCAGCCATCAAGTTTGGAAGATAAGCCTTGAGAGATATTTAAACCATCCGGTACTGACAACTAGCAGTGGAAGAAAGCTTTCGAGAAAATCTTTTGAAGAAAAATGGAATTGTGTCCTATTCTAGCAGTCATGACTACGTGGACCTGCTGCTATTGCTGCTACTGAAAAGAAGTAATATTTGAGTATGTGCAGGAGTCCCAATCCTTTTTCAGCTTCTGAAGGATACTACAAGTCTGTCTGAGGCCCTTGTTTTATCTTAGGAAGATCCAAGGAAATATGTAAATATGTATTTTAAATTGCTGACATAAGAGTAATTACTGATTCCTACCATGTTGAAGTTGCATTTTGCTCTCTCTGTAAGGAAGTTTCTTCTGTCTCAGGCGCTGCTTAAACTTGTCATCTTTCTAAAGTTCAGATTTTCATCTGCACCTGGCACTATGCCTTGGGCATTCACATGGCACATGCCTAAGTACTTGCTTTTTTAGCTTCTGTATTAGAATCATCACCAGCATCTGTAAAAATGTCTGACTCTGGGGGGTGGGGGTGTCAGCAACCATGTTTTTCAGCAATGATTTAGGTCTTTTTTCATGTGTGGGATTTGGCTAGGTCAGATGACCTCGGAACTCTCATTGATAGGGCCATGAAATATACTTCTTGACCACCTACAATCATACCGTGTTCCATGTTCTGGAATAAGGTATGTCTGATTAGATGTCTGATCG
Source organism: Phoenicopterus ruber ruber (assembly GCA_009819775.1). Taxonomy (NCBI): domain Eukaryota; kingdom Metazoa; phylum Chordata; class Aves; order Phoenicopteriformes; family Phoenicopteridae; genus Phoenicopterus; species Phoenicopterus ruber. Next base: position 28,918,487 of record CM020218.1, on the reverse strand, counting down.
GTTGGAAACCTTCCCTGGAAACCTTCTCTGTCTTGACTGACTTCTTATGAAGCATTGCCTGGTTAAATGCAGTATTTTGACAAACCTCTGAAGTTGTATTGTTGCTAACAAAGTATTCTCCCATGTTTACAATTTGGGAAACACTACTATTTTGTCTGAAAGTTGAGAAAAATAGTAATTTGTTTTCTTTTTAAAGTACGGGAAAACAAAAGTTCAATTCTATTATATTTAGACAAAGGACATAAATGTAATATGCTGGGAAGCACTGCCAGTGAATAACAGCTGTCTTAAGGCATGTTTCGTGATTTAGAGAAGTGTCACTGTACTCTACCCCTGTATTAGTAAAACTCCTGAAGCAACTGTTTTTCGCTGCTATTGGAGAAAGTCCTCAGCTAAATGAACTAACACAACGAGTCTTACTGTTTTCATTGGCACATGTAAGGCAAAAAAGGAAAACGGTATGTTCCTTTCAGCTCTTTCAGTATAGAAATTATCTGAAACACTGACTTTCCTTCTTATTTATGTATTTCTTAATTAAATGATCATCAGGATATTCCTAGTATGGAAGGAACACTGTATCTCCAAATGGACAGAGCTACTGTGAAGTGTTGTTTAAACCTCATGGCAACTGAGGTGTTGACTGAGTCGCTTGTGCACAGGCCTGAAGTGTCAATGGAAATAACTAAGGTTCCCTGCCCGGTCTCTACTGCTTCTCCAGAAGTCTACAGGTTTCCCATAAATCAACCCTACTTGGAGGACTGGGTACTCTTGGGTGTGTTGGGTGGGAACAGGAGCCTGGGAATGGACGACTAGATTGATCCTTAGGTGTGTTTAAATAGTCCCACCTGTGCTATACGTGTACTTCTATGTGTAATACTTTGAGAGGCATGATGCAAATAGCAGCAGGAGCACTCTTGCTATATCCGTTTTTTTCCAGTTCATTACGTAACCTGACAGATGTTAATTGCAACTTAAAGCTCATTTGTTTGGTTTTTCTCATATTTAAAGGAGAACAAAGACCTATGATATTAATGTCTGAAGATGAGCATGTTGCCTGATGTTGAAAAGACTTATTTAGTCATTAGTCACTTGTGCTCAGGGATTTATTAGTCATGGTAATGTCTCCAATTAGTTGAAGGACAGAGAGCATAATTAGGGCACTTTTTGCCTAATTACTGTTAACTGTATACATGCAGTTTACTGTTGAGTTTATGAGGCTAGCTGAAGTGTTACAACAACAAGCGTGTTAAGAAGTGAGGTCTCTTTCTTATTCTATAAAATTATTAAAATTACGATTAACACCCGCAGTAATAGATGTGAAATAGCGTCATGCCATGGAACAGAAATGCTTTAATGTTTGATATCATATTTTTGTTCTAAATCATCTCTCCAGACATTCTGAAAAAGACCTGCTGAGTGAACTCTGTTGGAAGAAAAAATATTTTACAGTAAATGGAGAGAGGATCAAGTATTATGTTCTGTGTATAGTGAAATAACCTTTAGATGAACCTGGAAAAGAAAAGAATTCCTCTTTAATTAAGTTTGTCTTTCTTCCTGGGGTTGTGAGAGAGAGAGGGGAAAGTTCTACTATTAAAGTGAAGGTGGAGCTGATTGACATTAATCTTCATGGGTTTGTTAGATTTACTTTAACTGCAAAGAAGTAAAAAGGTGCTCAGCCCAAGTTAACTGTTGCTAAATATTTGAACGGCATACCTGAATTTAACATTTTATTTTCATTTGGAATGAAGTTATCTGCCTTCTGTCTTTCCTTCTACCCCATTCCAAACCCTGGGGAAAAAGCTGGATTTGCAATGTGAGACACAGAAACTTGGATAAAATGTCAACAGTTTTGAACCATCTTGTTTTCCAAAGCAAATGTTTCTTTAAAGAACATGGTCTAGCAACCTCAGCTAGATCCTGGTACCACCATCTCAACTGGTCTTGCCAACTGTGTAATTCTGAAGGGATTTCTACCTTTGAAACAGAGTGGGTCAAATCTATTTAGTATGCCAAAGATCAGTAATTCAGGTCCCTAGAAATGAATATGTACATAGTGTCTGTCCTGTTGCCTTCGTGTGTCTAGGTGCTCTTTTGGGGGAGCTTTATGCAACTCCCGCAAAAACATCTGGATTGAGAATTCAAGCTGGCAGGTGTTGTGTGCTCTGCTTCACTGCAGGGCACACAGAAGACTTTCTATATATTCTGGTCACTTCCTTTTTCCAGCCAGCATCATTCTTGTCTTATGTCAGTCCTGTGGCTGCGCGTCAGTGACTATGTCTTAGGAATCAAAAGTGTAGAACTTGGTGCCGTCAGCACTGCAGAGACATTGTAGTCTTTATTGCATGCTCAGTGGTCTTGGGCACATTTTAAAGAAGAGTTAAAAAGATGGTATTCTGGTAGCGGGATGGGTTAATCGCAGTCAATCATCTCTGAAAAGGCCATTAAGATAGGAATAGAGAGGGTAAGAATAGCTTCTTTCACTGTGTGGAACAGCAATAGTCCGGTTCCTCCACATTTGGTTATATTAATTTCTGATTTGCGTTGGTTCCTTTTCTGGGTTAGCTAATGGATTAGTGAGCCACAAGTTCTTGTTAACATAGTGTACTGGTATGGAAGTCTACTGTATTTCTTTTCTAGCAGTTGGCACTTTTTTTCAGTGCATGATATTTTCTAGATAAAACCAGATAGTTCCATGTAAACAGTAGGAAATTCACATTTTAAGCCAAGGCTCTCGTCAGACACTAAATAAAAAATGTTGCCTCTAATAAAAGTGTCTCCTTAAATGGATTTACTTAGTTGTGGCTGGAAAAGCTGTTGGACATTGGGATGGAATTTTTCCCTCTCCCTCTGGAACTGCATTATTGATAGCTTTCTGTAAGCTATCAGTGTCCTCATCTGTATACCTATTTGTAGTTCAGAGCTTTAAAATTGGATGAGGCCTAAAGGTCCTCCAATCAATCAAGACAGAAAGCGAAAATCTGAAATGTATTTGTATTTTTTTTCTTGTTAATTTCAAGTTTATTTAAATGTAGTAAATAGTGGAAAAGAGAGAAGTGGAGAGCAGGTTGTTCAGAGAGATTGTGCAGTTTCCATCCTTGGAGGTCTGCAAGACCAACCTGATCAAGACCTGAGCAACCTACTGTGACCTCAGAGCTGGCCTTGCTTTGAGCAAGAGGCTGGACTAGAGACCTCCCATGGTGCCTTCCCACCTGAGTTGTCCTGTGAATCTATAAATAAAATTAAGAACTCTTCAAAATCTCAAGATATTTGAGTGACTGTGAGTGGAAATATTACAGTTGTAACTCCTCTTGGGTTTAGGTGGGAATGGCAGGACCTCTTGTACTTTTCATTTTGGCTAAATCTATGCTGTTCTTAACAGCAACGTGGAAAGAACATTACAGCAGGACAAAAATGTGTCATCATCACTTCCAATTCTCTGCAAATAATTGGGCTGATCCTGAGAGTCAGGTGCCCTGCGTCCGTACAGAGCTCTGGTAGTTTTGCTGTACTTTCTGCTGTTTGTGGGTTGGAGGACAAAAAGAAGATGAAAAGGTCATGTTTGTAGTGGGCATGTCTCTTTCCTTAGAGAGCTGCTTATAAATTAAGTTTTACTCCTCATCATCTTAATGCCACCAGGGAAAGGCTGGGCTTGCCTCTGCACTCTTAGCAACCGTAAGCTAATTTATATAGTGATTAGATGACATAAAGTACAAGCAGACCAAAAATATATGAAAAAAAGGCACGTGGTAACGAAACATGAAAGAGATGGCAATAGGTAGCTTTGAGGGAAAGAGAGTGTACGTTTACAGAACTTAGCTTGCTACTTCTTTTAGTGTTCCCATTAGTGGGATCCTGCTAATGGGAAATGTTAAATATTTAATATCTGACATTTCTATAATGTCTATGTAGTGCAGTAAAGATTAAGTATTTTACAGTGCATTTCAATTTAAAAGAATGAAAGCACTTTTCAGACTGTTACAGGGGAAGCTGTCAGTGAACCTTGTATTTAGATTGCATATTACTTTCAGCTATAATAGACTCTTGTGACTTGTTTGCAGCAAGCTAGGTATGCAAGTCCCAATATCTGAGCAGTGCCTTTTGTTCATCCTCTGGGAACCTATTGAGCCGTGGCAAGCTCCCGGTTGCACTTCCCAAATTAAGCGGGCATGCCGAACCACCAAGCGGTGTCCACAGTCATGATAGTCTTGATTTTCAGTGAGACTTGCTAGTGTTATGTGAGAGGTGATGCAAGGTCTTACGAATACAGCCTGTTTTGGTGCGGTCCTGCAAAGGAGTGCAAGAAACGCCAGGCGTGCCTACTCCATCTCTGTCCTTTCCTGACTTTTTCTGTCCTTTTCCCCTGAAGGCGTAGTGTTGTCTCTGTGGAACACGCTGGTGGTCTTCATTTCTGTTGGAAATTTAGTGAAAAATTCCACCCTTACTTTTGAGGGCAGTGTATGTCTGTGTCATTTAGAAGCCCTTAAATCCCTTTCTAATAACACAGCAGTAACGTTTTTAGTTTTGGTGTACAATACAAATTGGTACAAGGATAGTAATTGAATTCCTTTCTTTTACTGGAATATCTGTGCTTATGCTAACGTTGGAACTGATTTATATGGATTGCATACGCTCTCTAATAATTGCTAGCCAGTGTCCATTTGTGAAGATACGTTGTGTGACTGTCAGAGTTGCTGCTATCAGTCTGATGCACTTTGCTTGACTTGAAGCCCATAGCAGTTCCCTGAAATAAGCTGGATGAGTAATATAGATTGCGAACTTTAGCACTGGAGGAATACTTAAGTCCACACTCATTTGATTCAAATGGAAAGAAAACTACTTCCAGGCATTCTTTGACCTTTTGGTGATATCTGAGTGAATCTGCAGATGCAACCAAGGTATTGTGTTTTTTTTTTTCTAATGACTTAGTGATTAACTATATATTGCTGCTTATCTAATTAAAAGATAGGCAATAAATGAATGTGTAAATGTTTTCCTTGTGCATTTGTTTCACCTTGATAAAATAGGTAGCTAACAAATGATCTAAACTGAAAGGAATGGTACAGCGTTTTAACTGTACCCCGTATACATGCAGATACATAATTGACACATGACTGCAGCTTCTGTGAATGTTTAGTCATAGCCCATGGATGTAATGTTTGTTTGCTTTCTTAAAATTTGAATGAAGCTGAATAAGTAGACAAGTCTTATGTTTTTATATCATAGCTAGAATGGAGGCTAATAGGAAGGAGATTCTGTTAATGTTCTTGACACCAAGATGTGTCTATTGCCATGATTAAGCATCTCTTAGAAATATTAGTACCAAGATTTGAATATGGAATACATGACGGGAAAAGCTTGGGAATTACATTTTGTGTTTTAAAACAGGAAAAGGCGGACAGTAAGATCATGCCTGCTGCTGCTTTTATGAGTTTGACTCACGGCTTGGGTTTTTCTGTATGGGTGATGTGTTAATGCTTCTCTTGACATGTTTATTAGCTTACACTCTTTACTGCCATAAACCAAAATGTTGGTACTTTAAATAAGGGCCTGCCTCTTTCTGTTGGCACCAGAATGCATTTGGGTTTTTATAAAGTACTCTAAATAGTGTTCAATATTTGATCAGTTTCTGCTTCACCTCTTGTGTATTTAGTTTCACTGTTTGTTTGTTTTTGTGGGTTTTTTTCCTAACCTTGGTTTTTTTATTCACTCACCATAGAGCTGATAAGGCAGATGATGAAGACGATGAAGATCTAACAGTGAATAAAACTTGGGTCCTTGCACCAAAGATTCATGGTGGGGATGTAACTCACATACTGGACTCCTTACTTCAAGGATATGACAATAAGCTTCGGCCAGATATTGGGGGTAAGCCCTTAAAATAATTCAGTAAATAGAAGATGTGAACCAGAGATGGCCTGCATTTTGTCAAAGATGGCAAAAATCCGCTTAATGCAATTTTTAAAACTTAATATAGCAAGCTAAATATAACAGCAATAAAATGCAATGGTTTTCTGGAACAGGTAAAAATAATGTTCTATGCAAGAGCAGAATTTTTATGTTATATTTACAATCTCTTTTTCTTATGTAAAGTATTGCTTTTTTTGGGACAGTGGGCAATCTATAATAAATCATTAAAAGGCAATTATATTTTGCTTTGTTTAACTAAGATCTTCTGACAGAAAGAATTGTAGATATAAACCAGCCATGGTTATTTAAAAATTTGATCTTGAGTCTGTAGGAGTTTATTAAAGAATTATTCGTAGATATTTTTACTCTTACTGTAGAAAACACATTGTAAGTGTGTATTTTGAGCAAATTTTTCTCAATCCAGCTCTCTTCTTCCCTCAGCTCAGGTTTTGAAAAACTTCATAAGAATGTAATAATATAATTTAGGACTATATCTTTTCTAGAAGAATATAGGAAGGAAGACCACATCACTATAGATCAAACTGTGCAGCTAGTAGGAAGGCAATTTTGTCTTTCAATAGTCAAAGCATCAGTTTGCATACAACTATTAAGTGTAAATATTTGGAAGAACTTTGCGTTGAAAACATGAAATACAAGAAACCTTGCCAGCTCTTGTCTACCACATGCATGCTGGCTCAAACTAAGAAAAATAATTTATTTTCTCGGAGTTTGTTTCCTGAACTGTGAAGGCAGAGGTGGGGGACATAATTAGTTGTTAAATACTTGGCAGTCCCTATCAAAGGAGTGCCATTTAAGTCTGTAAGCTGCTGCTACCATAAACAATGCAACAGTCTAGACTTGTTTCATTTACGTAGGAGAACAGAGAGATGCGATCGCAAACTAAGTATTTTCTTTTGAAAGCTTCTGACAAATTGTTTTCATCCCCAAATTCCTTAGTTCTGTTTTGTTGTTGACTGTTACCCTGAAGATGTTGAATGGCAATTTTTCTCTTCCTGTCATAATACAATCACATGTGAATCTCATGAAGTTTGTTGTAAGTCTTTGCCTTCATGTGCATTTAATTGAATGACTGCAAACATTTAGACAACAGTAAAGGTCTTCCACCATATTTTTCCTTAAATTCTTGATGTGTGACAGATGTATAGCATTACTTTTTTTTTTTTTTTTTCCCTAACTGCCTGATGTAGCAGACAGCAAAGGGATTATGAGGGAATAAACCGTCTGCACTAGGATTCCTCCTAATGATTAGCTGGTAGGTGGGGATGAAAGAAAAGAGAATTCTGTTTCTCTTCTCTCCCTATAAAACTTAGAAATAAATGTAGGGAAAACAGAAGAAGAGGAGTTTATTCTGAGATGTCAAATGGATTTAGATGGGCACAGAAGAATTTTCGTGTAATCTTTATCTTTGGTTTTCTGCTTATGTACTGAGTCTTGATAGGGAAAGAACTCTGCCTTTTTGTGAGTAACTCAATGTACAACTTTTTGGATTCCAAATATCAGTTCCTGAAAGAAGACACTTGGTTCTATCTTCTCTCACACAAATGCTCCCTTTCTTTTTCTTCTTTGCTCTCTCGGTGCTATGCTTTTGTACCAATTTGATCTCTGCTCTCTGGGACCTGCCTCCATTCAATATATTAAAACATAAGGTTCATGAATATCAGTCAGATGTGAACAGGAGACATTTGGGAGTATTCACTTTGTTGCCAGGAGAACAAATGTTAAGACTGACTCTCTTCTGGGAGGAAGTTGCAGACTTCTGCCACACGGCAGAAATTTTGGACGACAAAAGATGAAATTTCCAACTTTGGGTGAAGGCATCGTGTTCTGTCCAGCTGCTTGGGAACTGCAGCAGATATTTAACAGATAGAAAACCAAAATCAGGCCATAGTGCATTCATCTTAGTCCGCTTCAATTATGTGGATAAAATCTGGTGTCAGATTCCACATCTTCAGAGTATATGTCACTACTTGTACAGCAAGGTCATTTAACTGGAATTCTAATTATCTTTCAAAGCAATGATATCCCACAGAACATTTTTACTATTGAATTACGAAGCTCAGTTACAATAGCAACATTTTTTGTTTTGAACCCGGTCTTTTTGGGTTTGAATAGCAGAGCAGAATTTTGTTTTCTTCCTGATGTTGACACAGAATTTCACTACCTCGGAGTGAGATAAAGGGTTTCATTGTTAAGCACGCAGTTAGTTGAGGGAGATGATGATAAAGGAGAGCCAAATGAAAACTGAAACGTCAGAGGCAATACTGAAATTTAATAGGAGAAAACCACACTCTGTCATTTTGTGTTTGTCTCATTCAAATATCCATGAGTTGTTGTGATTTCTTAACTGCTAGCCTTTGCTATGTTTATTAATCTTACTAGTCTTTAACTCAATTTATGTAATATACTTTGAGGTATTTGGAGCATAAAGGCATTAGTATTAAACTGCCTTCTGCTCAGTATGAAGTAATAGTAGTTACCAGATGAAGTCTCTTATCTGTAGTATAAATCCCTTTAATTACAGATACAACCTTGGAGTGTTGATTTGTTAATAAAGCAGTATTATTCTCACTGTAAGATTACCTTTTGGCTACCTGATTTTATAACCACACTGTTTTAGCTTCAGTACTGGATCAAACTAGCTGTTATTTTTCAACTTTCCTTTTTAAAGGAAAGAATTCTGGCTGCACACTGTTCCATCTCTCACACCTTAGGGACACTGATATATTAATATTAGCCTATCAATGTACAGCACATTTTTTCCAGGTATGTCTCATGTCCAATGTTGTGTATTATATGGGTGAAACACAGCTGATCAATCTGAAATTTTAATTAAAAATAAGGAATAATCATCACATATCTACAACTCTAATGGAGTGTTTTCAATCAACAGTTGGAGGAAAGTCATCATTGATAGAATTTTTAAGAATGGTGAGGATGATTGCTCATGGACATAGAGAAATTGGATTCCTAGAGAAATTTGGGTAGTTGTAATTGCCCTATAAGCAGGGCATGGGTAAGTAATTGCATCTCAGTGCACTAATGTGAAAAGTCATGTACTCAGGGATATAAAGGATACGTGAACAAAAAGTGAACTTTCAAGAGACTAATAGAAGCGCTAATTCTGAAAAGATAAGGATATTAGGGAGATATTCTGTTGAACGGGTGCTTTTAGTGTAGCATGGATGAAAGGATGATATAGGTAGGAAAGTAATAACCCCGAATAAGGCAGGAAAATATCAGGTAAAGGTAGAGATGTATGTATTCTGAGATGAAGAATATATTGCAAGAATTGAAGGAAATTGAAATACAAGAGCAAGGTGTAGAAGAGCATATGCAGTGAATGTTAAATGTACTGGATGTGTGTACTGCATAGAAAATGATGGAAATAATAAAAATCGTGGGGTAGGAGTATTTGCTGAAGATGGATTTCTTTTAAATAAAAAGGTAAAAGAAGAAGTGTGGAGAACAGGGCGCTGCTTTTATCAAAATCACTTTGAAAAAATTCTTCAGAGATGGAGCTGGAAGCCCGCTGTAGACACTTGAGGCCAAATTTTCAATATAGATAGCCATATAAATAATACTCTTAAATAACTGGTTGTGAGAATTGTATTCTATTAAAAACTATTACAAATTGAAGGCCTCTGTTATTCTTGAATGTGGTAGTCACCTAATTTATTTGCTGAATAACTGCTTTATCACCAAGAAGAGATGCCTCTTTAGGCAATTAATGAGGAGTTATAGAAAACATGCTCAAAGAAAATAAGCCTGAATGAAATTATCAAAAGTGGTCCTAGTTTAAAATAAATAGCATGATAAGTAATAATAAGAAAAAGGTGATATATCTTAGACCTTCATTCCAAAAATGGGGAATTGTGGTAAACTACGGGAACTGATAAGTGAATTTAGATGGACTAACACGCTCTTGAGTAATGTTGAGGATTGGAGTAATGAAAATGGAGCAATATTAAGCAATAAAAAGTGCGATGTTCTGCACTTTTACAATAATGATAATCATTTCTGTCAGGAGATGGGGGTTTATAAACAGAGAATAACTGATAAGGAGAGGTCTTCAGTGAAGCAGGCAGAGATATTTCAAATATCGAAAGCTGAAAACTGGGCCTGGCTAAATACAGGCTAAAAAAGAGGCACTTTTGATAGCGAGAACAATTACTAAAATAATTTGTAAATGATTGAGGTAGATTTTTATCACTATGATTTTTCTAATCGAGAGTAAACATTTTTCAATATACAGATTTTGAACTCAAACTGGGGCTCAGAATATGCCTGGGGGTTGTGCAGCATCATCCCTTACTAGAAGGGTAGTGGTCCGTGCCTGCTGTGAGACTTCTTTCCAGGTCTTGTTGCTTGTCAGGAAGCACATTCTTGCTCTTGAATTCCAGGCACAAGAGTCACTTATTTACTATACTTATTTCTTGGGACAAGCCTGTCCTTAGCTATGTGCTTGTGTTAGATGATGCTCAATACCAGTCAAAGCTTTTAAACCAGAAGAAGCGAAGTTTAGTTCGGTGAAGAAAAGGTGTCAAAGGAGGAAAGTGTGAGTAGATCTCTCTAGATCGGGCTTAGCAAACAGGTTCCCTGTGCGCTTCAGCTACGTTAGGAGCTGATGAACTATCCCTTGGGGGCAGCTGCCCCTTGGTGCTCTTCTCTGTTGAGTATGCAATCTGCTGTCCTCTCATCTTACTTTACTCTAGCCTGGCTCATATTGTCTTTCAGGGTAAATATTTAAAGTGCGCTATCTCTTTCTCCCCTTCCTTAGAAGCTTCTGTAAGTTTACAGTACTGTTTTGCACTTCACGCAGGATGTGTTAAATAGCCGCCTTCTTACTTCTGGTGTTTTCAAGGCTGATACCAAATTTTTAAATTAAAATAAGAAGTATTCACTGTAGAAACATCTTCTCAAACCATCTTTCTCTGTTAGCCCTTTGTGGAGAGTAAATGGACAATAGTAATTACATGGATGTGAAATGACTATCAAGAATGTATTTTCCTCCAGCACTTGTCATTGTCATGGACTTGTATCGCTTCTAATTCAGGAACACGAGAAGAATGAATTCTTTCTTCTAATTCACAGAAGTACTTCACTCTGTACCATACAGAAGAACTAAGGCAACAAAACAGCCTCTTCCAGTCTTCTTGAGTCGAATCTGTTTCTCTGGATCACTTGGGTCGATTAAAATCATTTCAACAGAGGCAGATTTTCAGACTCTTCACTAGCTCTTAATAACGCTAATAATCTTACTCAGAGCAGTGCGGAAAAGGCAAACTGAACTCTGTGGCACATTACGAGAGAGCCCTTGTGGCAGATCAAGTCCTGCTCACTGCAAGATGGGATTTCATAAAATTGACACAGCCCCCATTGAAAACTGGCTTACTGACAGATCTCAAAATTTAGTTGTTAACAAGGAAATATCAGTGGTTGGGTTGTTTATAGTTAGGTCTCATAGGAAAGTCTTGATGAAGAATAATGCTATTTTGAATGATTTCAGCAAGGTAGTAAAGTTGGCAGATGATACAACCTCTCCCTTCCCAACAGTCTTTGTATCTGCAGAGTAATAATTTGCTCCTTCAGTAACACTGGAGACACAAAAAAAGAGAGGGGAAAAAAAGGGGGGGAGGGGAGGGGAAGCCTGTGGGTCATATTTCAAAGTGAGAGATTCTGCATAGTAAAGCAGCGATTTAGGGAAAAACTTAGATATTTTGTGTAGTATAAGATCTTAGGTATGCATCCCCTGAGCATTGTCCTCAGATAAGTTCCTTTTGAAAAGGAACACAACAACTAGAAATCTGGAAATGTTCATGCATCACTGATAACACCGTTACAAAAATTTTCAGTTCTGGTGTCCACATTTCAAGATGAATCTGGAAACAATGGAGCAAGTTTAGAAGTGAAAGCTGAAGAGGTCACCTGTAGGTTGCATTTGCAGTATGCGGTATGAACTGTTCAGCGTACGGAAGGCTAGTTTCAGAGGTGACCTTAGTCACTGTGTGTAGGTACTCGTGTCTGAAGCAGAGGTTTGATACACGGCTAGGCAGTGCCGAAAGCTGGAGTCAAAGACTTGAACCTCAGATCAAAACAAGATTTGCTAGCACTAAGGAGAATTAAACGTTTCCTGCTAATACAAGAAAAAAATGATGGATTTAGCATTGCTTGAGCAATGAGGCAAGATACACTTTGATTCACTTCCTTGTGTTCTGGTCTAGCAGTGGGGTCGCTGTTATACAGATAAATAGGATTGCAAAATTAAAGGAAGAGGATATGCGTTTGCGAGATGTGGTATATGTAAAACATGTTATATTATACATATGTGTATATACACACACGCATTATATACTTCTTTTACTCTGATTTTTCAGTCTGTGGATATGAGTTCTTGTGTTGCCCCCCTTCCTTTATGAGCCCTACAGATAATGAAAACATTTGCAGCTCAGGAAGTACTCATTTTTTTTTTCCCCAGGAAATAAATTGGTTTCCAGAGTCTGTTTGAACTTTCTGTGAAGCATGCTGGGGACAGGGTGGTGATCGAGTGACTCTGTGCTCTGTGGTCGTACAGAAAATCCTTTGTGCAGCTTCACTGGCGTGTCTCGCTGTCAGGCTCAGGATCACACCAGTAATTGGATTTGGAATCAGGGAGAATTTCCACCCAAGTGAGATTGACAGGGAAAAGGTATCTTAGGATATTTAGGAAAGGTATCTTGCCTGTCATTGTAGCTGGCAAGGATGTTAATGATACCCTGTTTCTTTCTGTGTGTCTGAGTTTCAGATTTTTGAGATTTGAAAAATCCTGTTACTTAAGATTTTAGGTTTGTTATAGAGCACTTGGGTGATCTCTGATGGTTTGCAGTGTAAAGAAATCAAATCTGGTGACCTAAGGTCCCTTTCCTATGAAATCAAAGTACCTTTTTGCTTGTACCTTCCCTCTTTTCCATCTGCAGATGGACAGAGATGCTTCATTTTAACATGCCAGATCATGGGAGAAAGACCAGGGGAGCTTTATTATTAACCCTCTTCATTCCACTGGGGACTAGGACGTATGTTCTCTTATGTCTACATTCTAGCTCTTCATTACAAGCTAGAAGAAAATGCTTGGTAAATTGATGATGTTAAGATGCATCCTGACCTCTTCCATTTGTACCTCTTTCCTGTATAAACCAGTTAGGAGGAAACAACTGAATTATCAGTGCCACTTGTACTTCAGATGTAACTTTCATGGGAAGTCACGTAGACTTTTTGTCCTTCTGTTAAGTGTACAAAAAGAGGACTTTCTGTAAGAGAACATATTTTTAAAACAGTTAATTTTTGTCTGCCCACTGAGAGTAATTTCACTGTGTTTTTTAAGAAATGTTTAACTTTTAAGTGACTTTCACTTGATGAGCTTTCAATTTGGTGTGTGAAGCAGTGTATTAATCAAGCTGAGGAAAGGACGTTAGTAATCCTTAGGTGTGCTATAGTTGCATGAATTGAAGAAATCTGTGGTGAAAAGTTATTTTACTTTTGTTACACATCTTCAGAAGGAATCAAAAGAAATCACTGCATATTGATTCCTTGCAGCTGATAAACACATCTGCTCCCAGACCTCATGGTTTGTTGTACAAGCAATTTTTTCCAAACTTTTTTTTTCTGTTTATGATTAAATTTTTATGTTGGAAGACAGTTTTGTTTTTCATTCCTTTACCTTTTATACCTTTTATATCTATTTCCTTCCTTTACCTTTTATACCTTTTATATCTATCTTATATCTGTTCACAAAGCACAGGTGGGGATTGCATTAAGAAGTAAAAAATTCATCTTGATAATTCTAACAATTCATATGGAATAAGGGAGCCAAGTCATATATGATCCTTCACAGAATGAACAAACCAGAGATTTAATTATTGTGAATCTAATAAAAGAGTATCAGATTTATTGCTGTTTTTAGTAAATAGGTTAAATTACACTAACAATGTACAGAGTTAATTAAATATGTAATTATTATGGTTACTGTTTTGTTTAGTGAGAACTACGGTAATTGAAACAGATGTCTATGTTAACAGCATTGGCCCAGTTGACCCAATCAATATGGTAAGTTCCGATTATTGACAGAAAACATTATTTGAATGATGCTATGGGTTAATATTATGAAATAATTCTAATCTCATTCAAATAAGTTTCTTTATTGCTTCCTGTGCATATTCTTATGCTGTTGGATATGATTGTGATTATTGTAGAAACACATTTAAACTCTCTCTGTTTGAAATTGTTGTAATTTTAAAAATATATTTCTTCTTTAAAAAAAAAGTGAGGCCACACAGAGGACATTGTATTAGGTCTTTATTTTGGTTCGTGTTGAACGTTTTCACTATGTTTGTTTATACTTGCTTTGTCTCTGTCCTAGTATAATTTCCTGAAGCTACTTTTCAAAGGTTAAGAAAAATAACGATTGACCCAGCATTTGTGAATAAAACTATTTTTCAGTGCAGTGATTTATAATTATTTTTCAAATTCATAGAAAGACAGATTTGAAATTAACTCTTTTGCCCTACTTTTTCCATGTCTTATTTAGTATTATGGGCCTTCTTCAGTGTGAGTGTGAGAGAGAGAGAGCGCGAGTGTGTGTGTGTGTGTGTGTACACATAGCTGCTTTCTTCAGAAGTTAAGCAATGCATCTCATCTAGTTTCTGGTAGACCTGTTGAGATCAGACCTATCTATTTGGTACCAACACTAAATTAACAGCACTTATGAGAAAGTTGAGTCTGTGGCCTTTTCTTAAACCACTTAGATTTTCTGTAACCATGTGTGTTATCTGAAATGCTGGTGTTGGAGGCTTTAGAAAGGCCTTGTTGCATGACTTCTCCTGGGGACCACTGTCCAGGACAAAGACTGGGACTGGCCCTCGGGCAGGTTTGAACTCAGCCCCCTCCTGCCTTTTTGCTTTTCCTCCTCCCTACAGAATTGCTCAGTGTTGAATTCGCATGGCAGAGAAGCATTTTGTTCAATCTGAGGCTGGAGTATGCCAGTGTGGGGGGCTTCTGAGCATTTGGTGGAAGCACAGTAATTCTAGATTATTATTAAGGATCTTGTGGTTTACATGGATGTCACAGAATCACAGAATCATAGAATAGTTTGGGTTGGAAGGGACCACTAAAGTCCAACCCCCCTGCAATAAGCAGGGACATCACGTTGCCTTTTCTCCAGGCTAAACAACCCCAGTTCCCTCAGCTGCTCCTCACAGGACTTGTGCTCTAGACCCCTCACCATCTTCATTCCCTTCTTTGGACACGCTCCAGCACCTCAATGTCTTGTAGCGAAGGGCCCAAAACTGAACACAGTACTCGAGGTGCAGCCTTAATTCCTTTGAGGTATTTCACTGGTGTTTCCCTGTTGCCTTCTGTTACCTCAGGAGCCCCTGGCTCATCTCTGTAAGACTTCAAGTGTGCTGCAGTGTAGCCAGCACGTCTCAGAGCAACAGGCTGAGGGCCCTCGCTAGCACCTCATCCCTCTAACCTTGGTGTGTCATCCCACAGCTTGTCACGGGCAAGCGTGATGATTGTCCTGGTTTCAGACAGGATGGAGCTAATTTTCTTCCCAGTAGCTACTGTTTTGGATTTAGTATGGGATTTGGGATGTGAACAATGTTGATAATACACCGATGTTATTAGTTGCTGCTGAGATCAAGGACATTTTACAGCTTCCCAGATTTTGCTAATGTGCAGGTGCAAAAACCTGGGAGGGGTATAGCCAGTATAGTTGACCCAAACTGGCCAAAGAGAGTATTCCATACCTTAGGCATCACACCCAGTATACGTGGGGGTCATCTGGTGGGCCAGAGTCCCTTTCGTTTGTTGGGTCCTTTCGTTTGTTCATGCTTTTGTTCCTTCGTTCATTCGGTTGTTCGTTCCATTGCTCTCTTGCTCTGGAACTTGCAGTTCCAAGATCGCTGCTGGGGAATATTCCTGTTCCATGATCACTGCTCGAGACTACCTGTATTGGTCATAGGGTCATCGGGCAGTGAGAAATTGTGCATTGTTTATTTTGTATAGTCTATTATCATTACATTTGTATTATTATTATCATTATTGATATATAATATAATTATTATTATATTTTTCTTTGCTGTCCTGGTGAACTGTTTTTATCTCAACCCATGAGTTTTCCTTTCTCTCCGATTCTCCTCCCCGCCCCACTGGACCCTCTGTTCCCCTCAGAAGGGAGTCACCTACAACTATAATCCATCTTTTCTTCCTCATGGAGGTGGTTGTGATACGAGGGGTAGGCCTTTCTGACCTTGGCAACAACTCTGGTGTATATATCTGTCATCCACATCATCCATTGACACGTGGCCTTCCACATCCAGAGCCTCATACCTGTTGTACAGAGACACTTGCGAAGGTGAGGTGGGCAAGGAGGGTGTTCACCTGCCGCCCCAAGCATGGACTGGCCTCCATTGACTCCTTTCCTTTAAGCTACTGCCTTCAGCCTGGTGGGGGAGGTTACAGGATGCTCTTGATTTTGTTTCTTTTTTTTTTCTGGTGGCTGTTCCTGTTTCTGTCTCAGGGAGGGCAGAGCATGGTTCCACCAGCCTCTCTCTTTCTTTGACTCCCTGATGCTCCTTAACCTTTCTACTTCCTCTCGTAGCTCTGCCACCAGGCTGAGCAGATCCTCCACCTGGTCACACCTCACACAGCTGTTCTCGCTGCTGCCACCTGTTTCCAGTGAAAGGCTCTGGCTCTCTCTGCAGCCTGAGACCTCGATGGCTGCATGTTTTTGTGGGAGCTCTGTCTGGGTTGCCATGTCCATTCTGGCGAGTGCAGAGGACATAACTTTCTGCCAGGTGGATACCATAGCTAAGCTCCTTCTGAGAGGGCGATGACCACCAACTGAACTCACCTCTTGAGCTGGTAGGGTGACTACGCCCTTCCTGCACGCCCTTGTGTGTGAACTGCTGTGCAAATTGTCATCATGCTTGGGCGGGGAATATCGACTGTCAGTGATGGGAAGCCAAGCAGGAAGAAACAGTGGTACTTAGATACTATGGATAAAGGTGCCAAAAGTAGATGATGCAGATTTGTGGCAAAGGATATTCATTTCAGCATAACGGTCTAGCAAGCTTAGGATTGCAATTAAGTGGGGCTGTGTCAAGGAAGTCAATGTCTTCAGGCCAGGGTGGTATGTAAAGAAATGCATGAAAGAGCAGACGAGTGACGGGGGGGGGAACTTTTCAATTTCCATGTCCAGTATAAGTGGTTTCTGGTTTTGTCTGTCTTCCTACTGCAGTCTTTCTCTTTTGCTTCTCTCCATTCTATCCTCTTCTGAAGGAACTTATTGTGGGAGCAAAATGTGTGGACAGGCGACTACCTGTTAAGGAGGATATAGCAAATTGTAGAGGCTTCCTTTTTGAGTAATCAGTTGTCATGGTTTAACCCCAGCTGGCAACTAAACACCACACAACCACTCACTGATTCCCCCCCAGTAGGGTGGGAGAGAGAATCGGAAGGGTAAATGGGAGAAAACTCGTGGGTTAAGGTAAAGACAGTTTAATAAGTAAAACAAAAGCTGTGCATGCAAGCAAAGCAAAACAAGGAATTTGTTCACTCCTTGCCATCGGCAGGCAGGTGGTCAGCCATCTCCAGGAAAGCAGGGCTCCATCACACCTAACAGTTACTTGGGAAGACAAACACCATCACTCCGAACGTCCCCCGCTTCCTTCTTCTTCCCCCAGCTTTGTGTGCTGAGCATGATGCCATATGGTATGGAATATCCCTTTGGTCAGTTGGGGTCAGCTGTCCCAGCTGTGTCCCCTCTCAACTTCTTGTGCCCCCCCAGCCTACTCGCTGGTGCTGTGGGGTGAGAAGCAGAAAGGGCCTTGACCCTGTGTAAGCACTGCTCAGCAATAATGAAAACATCCCTGTGTTATCAACACTGTTTCCAGCACAAATCCAAAACAGAGCCCATACTAGCTACCACGAAGAAAATTAACTCTGTCCCAGCCAAAACCAGCACACCAACGTAAGTCCTTCAGCCTGTGGCCAGTAGGTATTGCATACACTGGAACCAAAAATGAGAAATGCTTACGGCTTCAGTTTTCCAGTTCTAAAGAACCAGCATGTGGCTGGCTTTGCAGGGTATCCCTGCCCCATCTCCCATGCCCTCTTCTTGTCTCTGCAGCCTCTGGGCAATCAACCCACTGCTATGGACTGTGGCCTCTCCTGTGCTCACAGCTGCCTCCTGCTTGCTCCGCCCAGAGCCTGGAAGGCAGCGTTGTCATGCACTGCACTTGCAGTAATGACAGTATCAGCCATGGGACTCTTTCATGTCACTTGTTTAGGGGTCTCCCCACATCTGCTAGAGTTGTCCTAGAGCCAGCTGGTGATGTTCTTGCTGTGGCACTAATAAAAGTAAGTTATACTGGCTTTTAGTCCAAGGTAAGGATAGCATCATATTGAAATGCATATTACTTCATCAGAGAGCAAGATCCTAATGGTTACAATGTATATCAACTGAATGTTTATTCCCCTAACCTTCCAATTTCTGTTAAAAAAAAAAAAAGATAACGATGAAGCATGTCACCAAAGGGTAATAATGTAAATGTCATTAAGACATAGAAATTTAAAAACTATTCTATGGTTTTTAAAAATGGGCAGAGAACTACTTGGCAATTTAAATTATAGTCTAAGGGCACTATGGCCTTCATAAAAGAGCAATTGCTTTCACGGGGCTTGGACTCCAGGAAACTGGACCATATGAGCATCTAACATCATTACAAAAATCAAACGTTTGTGAAAATAAATAAAACCATATATATGCAAATAATTTGATTAAGGTTTCCAAAAAAAGATGTTTTTAATCTGGGAAACAACATTCTCAGCAAAAAAATAATTACAGATTTGACCCTGTAAGCTCTCTTTATGTGAGCTGTTGGTTTCATTAGGAAGGCACTTTCCCTGGAGTCAATATTGTTTGAGATTGTTAACCAATAATCCAAAAATTGCTTCCATTTCAAGGACTGTCCTTAGCCCTTCATTTGATCACTTAATGTGAGAACACATATCTGTGATTCCCCATTGGATTACTCATTTGCCAGATACGTTAATTCACTCTAGCAAATGATGTCCTTTAACTATTTAGTTTGGATACAATATGGTATGATGTAGAGAGCATTTTTTCTAACAATGATGCTGAAGCATATCAAGGGAGTGTGTTTGAAAGCTTCAGAGGACGTATATTATGAGAGGAAACTGATTTATTTTTATAATTCAGTCTATTTTCCTCTTGCTATCTGATAGACTTTCACTTTTATAAAAGGGACGCTATAAGTCTATGTATGACATTCTTTAGAATTTGTTTTTGAAGGCAGTTGTGTTATGGCTTTCACTATTTAACAAAGATCTACACAAAATTTTAGACGATATAGACACCCCATGCTTAAGAGATGTTTTTCTACAGCATGTGAGCTCTTTAGGCATCTGCAACCTGAGTAAACATTTTTAACAAGCATCTGGATCAGCAGAGTATTTAGGCTTCTAATACTCATTAAGTCTAAAGATTTTTGAATCTGTCTTAGAGCTAACCTGTGCTATGCATTGTTCAACAGTCATGTAAAATGCAGCTAAGCGCATTTTTATGGCCAAAGTCTTGATCCTCAATAGCTCTGCAGTGGTCTAGGGATTTCTTAGCAGAATTTAGACATGTGATGAATATTTAGAGCCTGGTTTTCCTCTATGTGGAAGCTCATCATTCAGTTGAGCACTTAATGTAGATGTACTAGGCTCTTACTACCTTTCTCTTTCCTTCCCAACTAGGCCCAAGATGAAAAAAAGCCGCTCTGTTTGGTGGTACAAGTAGCAGAGGCTGATATATGGTCCCTGTGTAGAAATGCGTGTTGATTCATGTTGCCTATGGGCCTTGTTAGCTTTCTCTGCCCTGTATCTATCCCCCAAACCCTATGTGTTCATAAATACATAACATTTTGTGCCACTCGAACCCCAAGGGGCCCAGGGGAGAGTGATGCCGGTGCCACAGATTTTGTCGTTTGACAAGACCATGCAAGCGTGCAATTCAGTGGGTTGGGAGAGGCACGGCAGCCCTCCAAGACATTTTTACCTTCCTTTAACTAAGAGAATACCTGATCTTGCAGTTTCTGTTCGATCAAAACTCTCATGACAATAAAAGACTACTACCCCAAATGAGAGAAATTTTTGGAGAAGGAATACAGGAGCAGTTCCATAAGTAAGAAGCCGTATTGCATCATTGTGTCAAAAATGAAGAGCAAAGAGAAAAGCTTATACTTTCCCTGTCCTTAATGTCTATTTAATCAAGTTTCATATAGTAAATAGTGGAGCAATACTCAAGTAACAAAAATGGGGAAAGGGTTAGAAAGAGGCAGATCATTTCTATAGAGATACGTAGACATCATGACTGATAAATAGATTAAAAACTAGCCAAAAGAAAATGCTCTACCTGTCGGTCTCATCTGTCTGTGTGTAAGTGTATACATATATAAATATGAATGTTTATAAAAACAACATTATGCTTTAAAATTCCTTTGCTTTTTCATGTGTTTCTACATCATGATTTAACATTTTGAAACATTATGGTATCGTTGCCATTTTAGTGTGTTTGAGGGCTACGTAATTTTTTCTTCCCTTCCTGTGGATGCAGATGATGGTCTCTATTCAGCTTTTGCATTTATTAATGGAACTCGGTATTAGAAGGTCCAGACTGAAAATTCCAGGATAAATTTCTAGGATTGCACTTCACTGAAGCATTTCGATTTCCTTGTTATTTTCCAACATTTCTGTCTTGTCTGCGGATGATTTAGCTTTTTTCGCATGATCTTTGCTAGTTATCCATTGAAGGCTACTGTGACTGCAAGCTGAAGGCCATACTTTGAAGCCTAGCACTCTTACTTTTAACAAGGTAGCTAAACCACTGAGCAAATCGGATACTCACAGAATACACAATGTGCTACTTTGGTACATGGCCTGGACACTGTTAGGATACAATTTTTCCTGTCATATTGTACCATTTGTGACTTTGTGTAGAATGTGCTGATGGTGAATTTTAAGTATCTTTTGACTTCTAAATTCCATTTCATTCTCAAGTTGCAGTAACTAGCAGCAGATTCTTTTTTTTTTTTTTTTTTTTTAAGGTATTCAAGTATCAATGTGCTCAGTATCCTAATACAGGTTGCTCAATGAGATTGTACTTGTGGAGGATGCTTTGTGGTCAGGTGTGTCACTGCACTTATTCTACTAGTCACTAAATTTGTATTGAAGGTTTGAAGGTTTTGTACTCTTACTTTACAGTGCCAGGTAATTTACATTAAGCACACTAGAATGCAAGTAATCATGACCCAAAGACACATTATCTGAAGCTACCCTGAAATCCAGTACTCAAAGATGCACACTCTTTATGTGCATTATTCTGTGAATTGATGCATTTTTAACTCTGTTTTTGAATAATACTAAATGTTTTGTTACTGAATGAATAGTAACTAGAATAAAGGAAAGATAAGGCTTAGAAAGAGACAGAAATAGATACTGGAATTAGCAAGGCCTTCATCTTGCAGATACCTAGGCATATACTTCAGTTTACATATATGAACCATGTCATGTTGACTTAAGGTTTTAACAAACACAATAGGATAAAAAACAAAGAAGTTTATAAAAGGAAAAATATGATATCTCTCCCTCCCTGTCTGTCTGTTACAGAGAACTACGTGTCTAGGTGAACATAGTTCCATACAAGGAACATAAACATAATAAATCACAGTGTTGTCCAAATGCTGCAGTGTATATTAATATTTCAGGACTGGGTGAACACTGCTCGATAGGGCTTGTTGTGGTTTGTGAACTGCATTTGGAGCTTTTCCTGGAGGTTGGAATTGCTTTCATGTTTGAAGACAACTGTTTTGAGGAGAACCATTGTCTCTATGAGCTTTATGGCGACAGACTGAGAGGAAGAGCATAAGGGAAGCACTTCTGCCCATGTCTGAGAATTTATGTGGTTTCATAAGGTTGTGCGGGTTCAGTGTGCAAGCACTGCAAATTTTCAGAGTCAGGTGTGTGCATTTTATGCAAACTGGTTCCATTCTCTTTCAAATGGTAGGAATATTTGTTCATAAATCAGGACAGAAGTACCAACAAGTCTGAATATTACCTCTTTCTTATTGTACAGCGTCTTCTTTGGGTTAAGCTAGAATGATACTTTTTTTCCCCAATTTACTCTTTTATTTTGATTAGGAAAGATAGATTCCAATCATTTTGGTGCCTGTCAGCACTGCAAGTGATCGAGTTAATTGACTGTTACTCAGATGAGTGTTTGAGATTGATGGACACAGTGTTCATTTACAGTAGCTGAGTAAATATTCCTTCAGTAGGCTTGAGAATTGTTTTTTCCTTGTTATGAAATATAGTTAAGTGTCAAAAACCATATGTCTGTTAGTGTTTCTTATTTTACCAGCTCTAGGAACTTGAGTAATACTTCACAAATACAATTTCATGAATGTTCTCTGTTTTATTCTGAAAAAAAATTAGCCTAAATGGATTAGTCTGGCTCTTGCAGGCAGCTAGTTTGCCTACTGCTATTGCAAGGTAGCTCCAAGCCTGCTCTATTCAGTTTCAGGGGAATCGGCCAAGCACAGGCAATATTCTGCTCATACTGGCTCAGCACAGCAGTTACTGTGTCGCTCCCAATTTCTGTGATCATTTTGAAGGGGATGGCGAGGGATGAGGGAAAAGGCAGCTGTTGTACAACAGACAAATGTTCTGGTAGCTTTCTGAAACCAAACCAGAGTACAAGCATCTTTTCAGCTCCCGCTTTAAACAACGTTCAGTACTTGTCCCATTTTCAGTTGCAGTTTGCCAGTTGTCCCTTAATAGATACGATGTCAGGACAGGTAGGTAAGGTTCTACACAAGACACCAAAAAAATCTATGCTCTTTGCCATAAAATATGGGCTAATTTCTGTGTGCCATTTAGCAATGCTATAATCTAAGGCTGTAGTCTTTTTGTGCTGTGGTTTATTCTTAAATCTTATGTTAGACTAGTTTATGCTTTAGGAAATACTGGTTTTGTACAGTGCTGTTGTATCACTTAAGTCGCGGTTGGCATGGTTTCAATATTAATAATAAAAATTTACGATGACTTAACTCCCCTGAATTCAGTAGAGCGTGCCAGCATACTGGTTGGAAATCTAGTTTATATCATCTCAGATTCTTGGCATCCGCAGCCAGAGCAATAACCGAACTGCATTTGAGGTATCTGTTAGTGCTCTGTATTTGCATAAGGCTAATTTGTTAAAGACATAGCAGAAGTGCTGAGCTGTGGACACGGTTGGGGCTAGAAGACAATTCTGAAAAGCTTCTTCCTTTTCATCTGTGGTCAATCTGTCAGTGTGTTGTGAGGAAGCACCTTACTTTCTTCTGTTCCCAGTACTTTATCTACTTAAGTGTTGATGTGAACGTACTTCTTAAACCTCTTCCTTTGGTACTTCCGCGCAGGATGTCTTCCATGGTCACCTTCTCTTCTCCTGCTCTCAACTACTTCTTGGTAGTTTCATGCACAAATTCAGACACCTTTCTGTGCCAGTTGCCTGCTATTCTGTGGTGTCCTTTTGTCCAATCCAAAATATTGCCTTGTGTCCCTCATACCTGTTCACAGATGTTTAGTTAGCTCAATATGGCTAAATCATAGCTTTAAATCTTCCCACTTTTCACTTCTTCCACACTCTCAGTTGCTGTGGATAATCACTGCTCTCTGTGTCATTGAGGCCTGAAATCTAAACATTTTCTATGATGTAATGGATCTTAGAACCAGGAGTAGGGTCTCAGTTGGAATCTTGCAAATTCTGATGGCAAAGCAACTTTGAGGGGGTTTATTTCTATTTATTTTTAATCCATCACATGGAATCTCTTGTCCAGACTCCCATTGTTACAGTAATCTGTTTTTGTAAACTTGCAGTTTACAAAACTGCAGTTGCAGTCTTGCTCCATTCATATGATCTAGAGATGTCCTACTGAGAGAATTTTCTACTGTTTCTACTGAGTCATTTCTTGCTCAGGTTCTTCCTCCATCTCCTCTTTCACTGGACCTCATACATAAATGGTTTCCTTTCACTTTCAAGGCACTTCAAAGCCTATCTCCAGCCATTTTTATTTTATTTTTTTTTTTCCCCCCAAGAGGCCGTTTCCTACCTCAGATCTCACTAGCTTCTGCTCCCATCCTTTCAACTTTTCATACCACTTTCTCCCAAGTTACCCTTTATGCTTGAAAGAAACTTTCTATAATTGTCTGCGAAGCCACTTCATTGTTTCTCATCGTGTTCCTGTTTAAACTTACTTTTCTTTTTCTTTTTTTTTTTTTTTTTTTCTTCTTTCTGTGGAGGCTACAAAACATCACAAACTATTAAGCTTTTGTTGTGCTAAAATCACTACCTGCAATTCTGAGTGGTATTGGGTTCTCTGTTTCCCATTACTTATGCTCCCGTTGTGTTTCCAGATCTTGTCTTTTATGTTAAATTCAAACCATAAGCTCCTTGCAGAGAATGTGTATCCTGTATAAGCAGTATTGAGTGCCTGCACAATCCAGTTGTGAGCTGAGATGATCTAAACCAAGAATAATGTTAGTGTAAGTACCACATAGCACTTCACTGAGAAGGTAAAGGTGTTGACTAGTGCCAAAGCTAACCCAAACATACTCCTGCTTTTCCCTCCAAAACTGCACGGACTGCTTGGCTGCTCTGTCATACAGTTTATTGTTACTTCCGATGCCTTAATATCCTCTCCAAATACTTTCTGTCTGCTTCTGCTGTGGTTGTCTCCCTTGTGTCTGCAGCTGAGACAAGCTACATTTAGTTGTTTGTCTTGTACCTCTTATCTTTGCGTCAAATAGATGATAAATATTTTGAAGAACATTACACACCTCTTCTTTGTTATTAATTCCTAATCTGTCTGTCTATATGGAAATTTGTGATACTGCATTCCAATTGTGGGAATAATTCTGCTGGCCTAGATTTGAACTGGGTTTCGGGAAAAAAAAGGCAGGAGATGTGCTTTGATTGTTATGATAGCTTGTAACAGCTTGTTGCAGTAGAAACTGTCCTTGGCAATGGCTCCTTCCGTACAGGTTATCATTGCCTCCTTCGCTGCTGTGCTCCAGAGGAAAGCTACTGCCGTTCGCTGGCCCCTGCGATGGCTGGTGCCAGGATCTGTGCTGATGCTATGAAACCTCATCCTCTGTTAAAAGCTGGGCAGCTACAGGAACAGGGTATTTCTCCTCACAGTGCGTGCTATGGGAAGTTCACTTTACAAAGCCAGGGAATGTCCTGGATGCCCTTTCCTGCAGCAGCACTTCCAAGCTGTTCACCAAGGAAGCAGACCCGCTCTTGGAAAGAGTGCTGCCCTGCTCCCCCTTTGGTAGGGGTGACGGCACTGACAAAATAGCTGTTAGGAAATGCAATCTGCTTCTGCTAGTGAGTGAATGTGGCCTCCTTGCCTGTTGATCTTGGCCTGCATTATTTTTATTCTGTTGTACGATTTTAAATTCCATCAAGTCTTCTACATTCTGGATGGTTATTTCGACCACCATGGAGAATTCACATCTAAAACACGGTTTGTTGGACTATTTTAGAGTTTGCCATTCACTGGCATACAGTGCTGCATGAGATTTCACCTTTTTGAATAATAGTGGTTTCTCTGTTGTAGAGAGTTATCCCCACAAAGGGTTATGCCCTTGGGGCTAGTAAGTAAATAGAGGCTCTTTTAGGCAGTTCTTAACAGTTGTCCATGCTCCTATACGTTCAGTGTAGCAGATGATTGATATTTGGAGTTGCCCGACTGCCTCATCAGCCAGAAAGCTAAACTGATAGGAGCGCTGTATTTCAGGTAGGATCATGTATCTTACAGGAGTTGCAGGGTAGAAACCAAACCCAGATAAGTCTCCTTGCCATCAATGTTGGGATTTCAGAGCATGACAGGAAAACCATGGAAATAAAAGAGCAAACAGTAACTGTGCAATTAATCTTGCTTTAAAAACAGTTGCACCATACTGAAAAGGTGAAGCATTGTGTTTGAGACTTTATTTATAAAAGGCAACTGTAGAAAACCGTATATGCTTGAGTAATGTGCAGCTTTGTCACTAAAGTTGTTTGTGGGACTGATTTTGACTGCTTGAGTATCTCTAGTTACGGGAAGGTTGATGCAGCTGCAGAATTTAGAAAGTACAGTTAATGGAGTTGATAAATCACTATTGACAACCTCGAAGCCAAACCCTTAATTTGTATCAGTATTCACTCCTGGGTTTTTAATATATATGTATGTATTTATGTCTGATTTTTTGTTCTGAGTTGCCTTTGTTTATGAGTGGCAGTGGCTGAAATGTTCAAGTTTCAATTGAAAAGCAAAACAAAACTTTTTGTGTCATTTTCAGTGTGGGAATGTACATAGATTATATATATAATCTACTTCCTCTCCTTATGCACTCTTCAAATGCCCCAAATCTAAGCTGATCAAATAAAACCAGAGATTTTTCTGAAGTGCTTTAGTTACTTTTCTAGCTAATCTTTTGACTATTGGCAAGTTTTTAATTAGAGTTTCTAATCTACAAAGCATTGAAATAAATCTTGCCTTTTATTCCTGTTGTTGTTTGCATCTGTCACTTTGCGTGTTCAAAATAAGGACTGGGTAAGCACAGATGCCAAATTACGATGTGAAGAGTGATAGATTTTTTTCTGTATTGTGACTATGTAGGTCTCGCTGTACTCCCTCACCTTCTGTAGATATGATTTGCCATATTTCCACTTACCCTGCGCATATGTTCTCATAGCATCCTCCAGTGTGATTATCTGTACAATTATAACAACCTGACTGGTTACAAGACTCTGGGAGCAGATGCTGCGCTCTTCTGTTCAGTGTATTTCCTGCAGCCCCCACCTCTTCCACAGCTGCAGGATCATTAACGTAATATTACAGGTACATGTCAGAATCATTGTGATTTGTTGGATCTTTTAGGTCTCGCCCTAAGGTCACGAGCTTTAAATTGCTCTAGCGAGCAAACTAAAATGGTTTACCAAAATAAGAAATTTTACTTTTGCTTTGGTCCCAGCCATGGGGATCAAGCTCTGAAACCATTGTTGGCCCTGAAGCAGCTCCAAAATCTTTTTAAAGGGCTTTTAAAATAACCCACCAGGGAGAGCGACCACATTTTAGACATTTTGTTAAGATTAGTTATATATCAAAGATAGGTTAAGTATTTTAATAAATTACTTAATAGCCCCTTATTGATGTCCAGAGATATTTGGGTGAGGGAAAAGGTAAAGGTTACGAGTGTTTATTGGCAGCACACTGGCAAGATGAAGATAAACTGGCTAATGCTTGATGCTTCATTCAGCGCTTACTTCTTAGGAAAGCGTATGGTTACCAGTTTTGCCTATGACTTTCTTTGTTGTTTAAACCTGTTATTCAGCATACTAAACCGAGTCTCTGATATTAAATCACATCTCTCAATGTTGAAACATACAGGTTGGTAGAATGCTTTCTTTAGTTTCCCCTTCTTCATTTTTTTTCTGAAAAATTCCCTGCCTTCCTCACATTGAGTTCCAGTTTAAGGAATTAGAAAGCTGGACAGAATGAAGCAGCATAGGGAAAATAACTTGAAGCTCAGGTAACTGAATAAGATGATGCCATGTCACACGTGGTAATTGAACTGAGTTCAGGGGCTCCCTATTAAACAGATTTCTGAATTAGCTTGTTGCACTCCAGAAAACTCCACATGTCCTTCAGGTGAAATTTTGAATCTGAGAGAAAAGCTAGGGTGAGTTTCTGAGCAAAGATGAAATGACAGGAGTGTGTTTTTATTCATTTTTCTCTGAAATTCACTGGTAATGAACTGCATTGCAGGCCTGTAGTTTGCTAACACAATTTTTCAGTTCTGAGTTTGGTTTTGGGACTTTTCTTTGCTTTTGTGTTTCGCCTCAGAAAACTAGGCCGCTTTTTTCCTATTCTCAAACAAAATGTGTTGCAGTTAACATAATCCAGCCAACAATTTAGCTACTCATTGCTTGACTTCTCCACACTTTTTACTGTGGAATATCAAACCAGTTTTGAGACTGCCCGGCAAAATATCCAAGAAAAATGTTTTTTCCACTTTGTGAGATTTTTTCCATCTTTATTGATATTACATTGGAATTTGTGTGATGTGGTTTGCACTCAGAAACAATCGTGTGAGATGGTATCTGCCTCCCTTTCTTTCACAGCTTTCCAATAAAAAAACCCAATCCACTGGCCCATTTTCACATCTGACTGCAATTGAACTGTGCATAACAATGATGTTGAGGATTCCGTTTATTCCCACACAGTAGCTGTTCCTACTTTATTTGAAATGATTGCTTTTATTTATTAAACGATTTTCTCTGAGACTATACACCTGCTTGTCAATATTCACGGTCTGTTCCCTGCCTGGCCCTTTAATTGTAATCTCTGATTAGTCACTGTGTTCCCAGCCTTTGGAGTTTGTTATGATCTTTTAGAGAGGAAAGAGATGGAGGAGGATTGCAGTTATCTGTAAATAATTAGGCAGGTGGGCTCTTTATGCCAGCTGTGCAAAAAAGAGTTCAGTGATCTAATCAAATGCCAAATATGAGCTAACTTGCGCCATGGTTATTGAACCCTGTGAGGCTAAATATGAATAAGCATGCGTTTTGCTATGACTGTGACTAACGCAGCCGCAGATTGATTCCATTTTTATTCTGCATGGCTATTTTATCATTGGTTTCATTTGAAAGAGAGAGTAGTAAACCAATTTTTATGCTCACTCAGTGGCATTGAACGGTGAGTTTTATGAAAGACTAATAGAAGTAGTGATAAGAGTGTTAAATTTAACTTTTTGTAAGAAAACAAGGAAAACAAAATAGTTGCTCGGAAAGATTTGTGGCACTAAAAGAATGCTGTATAAATCTGGTGTGCTGTTGTGCTTGCTCATATGATGTTTAAACAAAGATAGGGCTTTTATTCATCTAGTTTTGGAAACAAAGTACTTCCATAGAAGCCAGTATAGTGATTTTCCTACCTCATTTTCAACAAATTTTAGGGACTCAAATTTGCCCTTCTTATAGGGAAACATGAAATATTGTTCAGGAACTGCAAATTTAAGGGAATTCAATGTATGAATCCATAAAATCTGCAAGTTCAAAGGAATTCAGTGTATGAATTCATAAAACCTGAAAATTTCAGGCCCATTTCAAAACTAGATTTTCAGAGAGAATCCATCTTCCTTGATAATCCCCCTAGCATAGTTTCCCTTTCAAGCTATTGCTCTCAAGTGTCTGTACTGTCACAGCTGCATGCTCCCAGACCCTTCGTTGTCTGGTCATCCTATATGTTTGCCTGTGCTTGGCGACTGCTTGGGGTCTATTTGGCCCTATGCCACCTGCCTCTTCTACCGGGAAACTTGTGTTCAGAAAGGAAGCTAATATACATTTGAGTCCCATTTTCACACGCCTTGCAACTCTACAATGTGAGTACATGTATGTGCTTGGACATTATGCTAAAGTTCACTTGAGTGAAAGATAGTATAGATGTAATGGGTTGAAAATGTGATCCCGTGTGAGATGCATTGTATGAAGAATATATGCAGCCTCAGGATGTATTATGGACCCTCAAAGACAGAGACGTCTCAGGGAGGCATAGGACAAACATATGCTGAAGAAGTAGGTTGTAATGTCCACCAAGGCAGATGTTAGAAGTGGAATAATGTTCTTGGAAGAAATCAGAGAGCACTGACTCTGGGTCCCTGCTGAAGAGGGGGGTGAACTGCTGCTGCCACCCATTGCGAGGCTGCGAGTCCACATCTTTCCGGTGGGATGATAGTAGGATTATGCCTTTGGTTGGCTGACTCTTGAGGGAGAGGGAGATGTCTGGGTGCTGAAGTGTCAGTTTACAAGTGGAGGACTTGTAAACTGCATGTGTGTGACAAGAGGCTAGCAACTGGATCTCTTGTTATACATTCAGCAAGGTACTTGCAAACAGGTAGTTACTAATGTTATGATATTAAACTATTATGTATTGGATTCTTTTTGAACAGTGATAAATGTATCATGAAGGATTTTAACAAAGTTTCTTCTTTTTTTTTCCCCCAAAAAGTTCTTTAAACAACTCCTGTAAAACATGGGTATGATAAAAACTTGCACATTTAATACTGAAAGGTAAGAGAATACAAGTATCTGGGTCCACTGAGGCTGTTCCTTTGCTTTGTGTGTTCAAAATAATCTGTGAGCTCCTCTTCCTTTTTTATCTTAATTTGTTAGGGTGGTTGGTATTCTACAGCAACCAGAGTTTTCTTGCTCTGGGTGGATTTGACTGTAATGACACTTTGATAAATTTCTTTTTCTCAGCCAATGCAGTGCTACTGTGAAGTGGCTGCTTGGAGTAGCACCTTCAAACTCAGACAGTCTGCTCTTTTCATACATTTGGTCGTGTCTGTTGATTTCACTCACTGGCTTCTTTTTTTCTCCTATTTGTACTGTAAAGGCAACACGTAAATCTTTGTTCATTCTGTTCCATTTAAGCCCATTAAAACACTTCTCCAGTGCACTGCCTCGGGCTCTCATTTACACTTCAGCAAGGCAAGTTTCCTTTCCAGTTTTAACCACTATAGATGAGCACAGAAAGATGAATTTTAAGGTTAAACAGGCCCCGGGTTTTCACAAGTGTCTTGAACACTGTTTACAGAAATAAAATAATCAAGGATTTGTTTTGACCTGCAGAATCTTCCCGATGGCAATGCCTCTTGAGGAATAAGCAGAATTTTAGAGCAAAGTCATCTCTAAAATGCGTTTTTGATTTGTCCTTTTTCCCCCTGTGTCCCTCCACTACTCGCCTCATACACTAGTCATCCGTAACCTTTGAGAGTCATTGAGTTACCACGGTCCAGGCGGTAATTCAGCTGCCATACGTCGCAGAGCAAGGGCAAACCTCCCTCTTGCATACCTATTTCCCGAACATGTTCTTCTCCCACCTGGAGAGGGGGGAAAATTGAGAGAGTTTTAGGTAGTCCTGGAGTATTTGCCTTGGCACTTCTTGAGGATGAAGTGACAAATTTCACAAAATTTCCTGGGAAATGGGTGGTATCAGTTGCAGAAATGAGTGAGGAGTCTGTAACTCGTACAGTTGGCTGCTGTGATTATTTAAAACTAAAATGAACAAACCCCCCCCCGCTCCAACCAGCAAAGCTTTCCACTCTTATTTTATTTAAAACCAGAATTGACTGTCTGCACTGTGTGTTTTCATTGACCAAGTAAACTAGTAGTGACCCCTTTGGCTCAAGCAAGAGTTTGAACCACTGTCTCCTTCTCTCTTCCCCCTGCCCACCCGTTGCGTAGCTGAGAGGTGAACAACCAACACCAGGTGCCTAAGTCTGGTCTTCAGCTCTTTCTCCCTGCAGAGGAGCTGCTGAGCTGCTCATCGGAGCCCTCATGGGGCGGCCGTGCAGGAAAGATCGCATCTGCCATCAAGGAGAGTGGCGCTGGCCCTTAAAGTCAGGGTTGTGGTCTGGAGCTGTGACGCATGCAACAGAGAAGAGGCTGCTGCTTTGCTCCTTTGGCTGGAGTGCAGGAACAACTGGCCGGATTCTTTGAAAAACTGTATTTCATTGCATCTGTAATGTTTATCTCCCTCAAGTTTTACTGTGTCAAGAATTGTCTCATTAAAAGGCTGTGTGGTTTTTTTGTTTTGTTTTGTTGGTGTCCCCCCCCCCCCAAAAAGGTCATCTTTCCTTGCTGGCCATACATCTTCTGAGGAATTTGACTTTATCAGAAAAGTAGCTTTCTTGAGGCTTTAATAAGTAAAGTGGAATTGCTTTAGGGACATTTCCTTCCTGATTAAGATTCTGTATAATTTTGTGTGTATGTAGGTAGATATATGAGGCAGATGGTAGCATATAGTTCTGCAAACTGTGATGTTTTCTTCCTGCATATTCATGAATTTTTCAAAATCTGAAATTTCTTGAAGGATCTTAAATTGCATGTTGTAAAGTTTGGGGAAAAAATACAGAAAGTTTTAGTTTGCTTCTTAAGAGATGTAGAATCTCTGTCTTAGCAAACATAGTCTAGCCCTGAAGTATTAAGGTTGCCCTTAAATTTCTGTCTAGGTCCCCCAGAGGTGGTTGCACTGCGCGGGGACCTCCAAGTTACAGCAAGCTCCCATCACGTCTCCTCTTCCTTAACTAATCAATGTGTGTCAGAGGAGAGGAGGTAGAAGCAGAAGGCTGTGTGCGTCTTTTGTCAGTCTGTAATTTCTCAGTTTGGGGTTACAGGCTGCTGCGTGCTATGGAAATGGTAATGCAAAAGAGAATAGAAGAAGTGGCCTCGGATTTATATATGAATTAAAAATTGTTGGCTTGCAGACTTCGGTAAACATATATATAGATACGGTTGTTTCTCTGTTTTTAGGAATACACTATAGATATAATTTTTGCCCAGACTTGGTATGACAGTCGTCTAAAATTTAACAGCTCAATGAAGGTGCTTATGCTTAATAGCAATATGGTTGGAAAGATTTGGATTCCAGACACTTTCTTCCGGAACTCAAGGAAATCTGATGCTCACTGGATTACAACTCCAAATCGTTTGCTTCGAATCTGGAGTGATGGAAGAGTATTATACACTCTAAGGTGGGTTTATATTAACTAGATAGAAAAAAATAAAACTGTTACAACCAGGAATATGAAAGTAATGAATATGAATCAAATCCTTGACATCCCTTTTGTTGTGGACCACAGGAATTTGCAAGGAGTTTGCTAAAGGAGAAAAAAAAAAGATGATTTGATAATGAAAAACATGAAATTAACAGTATTGAAATATATTGCCTGGATAATTGGGTAAAGACAATTGAAGGAGACAGCAAATTTTAATCTCATTTAGGTACAGGAAAGATTTAAAAAAAGATGTTATGTAGCATGTAGCACGATGGTGGTCTGTCACTAACATATTGCAGGTCTAGTCACAAAGTGTTTTGCAGACTTTCTGTTCTAAATAGTTCAGTATCTAATTTCCACCAAATTATGTTCTGTAAGTAAAAGATGAAATGCTTCAAATAATAAAAATCATAAGAAGTTGGATTAAAGCTAAGGCCCCAGTCCTGCATATACTTCCTCACGTGTTTACCCTTGCAAGCTATTAAAATCAACAAATCTGTTCATCCAAGTTAGGCATAAGCAAACATGTTGCTGACAATTCTTCTTGGCAAATGGGGGATGCTTGGGCTGGTTTTAAGCTTACCATCTATGCTATCTGCACCGATCTTTAAGTCACTTATCAAACAGATCTTGAAAGGCTGTAGTCTGCAGAAAGCATTTTAGGGTCATCTCTCAGTTTTGTTTTTTAAATGTGCCTAAAAAATCTTGCAATAAATTAGGAGCCGATTGAGAAGCAGTCCATGCAGAGGATGCCAGAAATCTGATCCTGCTCTTAAGGTTTTATTTATTTATTTATTTTAAACAACAAGTAGCACCTTTTAATTACTTTCTTTTCCGTCATTTATACTGTTTTTACGTGCAGGCTAGTTGTGTTGTATGAACAATTTATAAAAGTCTTCTGTATCAGAAGGAAGAAGAATTAGAATGTTTTAAAAGGATTCTCTTCACTGAATTTTTTCTTCATATGCTTCATTTGAGAGCATACAAATATCTCTGAAGAGCACTTTTTAAACAGTTTATTATGCTTGTGTTTATAAAAAAACTCTAGAGAGGCTCTTCTGTTAACATGCTAATACTTTTTTTTTTTTTTCTTTTTGTAGCTAACAATTCTAGAATCATACCTGGACTTTACCCTTCCATTGTCCATTCAGTCTCACTGTACAATTTCTTTTAAACAGGATATGAGTAAAACAAAGAAACAAACGCAACCAAAAAAACCATGCGAGCTCTCCCAGAGCAATAGGTTAGAATTATTGTGCTAGAGTATGAGCTAGTAATAAAACAGCAGAACAGGTATTCACCCAGCACTGCAACACGCAAACGTGTATAGGTGAGGATACGGCCTGAATTTGGCCTAAGGTGGAGTAACATTGAGAGTTTCATATGTTGGTTATTGAAGGAAGAAGAACAGGATCTGACGGTGCTCCAGGTTTGCTGGCTCCCCTGTACCACCACTCTTTCCCCGTTGGTACTTGAGGGAGTAGATGTGGTGATTCTGCTACGGTCAGGCTTACTGAGTCTCCTCTGAGGGTAGTCCTTGGTCTGTCCATTGCACCCATCAGTGATTCCAGGTCTAGTTGTGTTGCTTTTATTAAAAGTCTGGTTTTGTTTTCTTTTTCTTTAAGTGTTTGACTATCCAAAGGTTGAAAGTGGAAAACAAAGGCAATAAATGCATATACCATAGTTGGGAAATTTGAAAAGCATCTTCAGAGGGATGCAAGTATATGGCAAGAAATATACTTTTCCTTACAAACCTTTCTTGGTCAGGATAGATTTCTAGAAAGGTCCTAGTGACATTTTGTGTAGAACAACTACTTTGTTTACAGACTTATAGAGCTTTCTGGCAGCATGTGGCAGAATCTTCCTTTCCCCATCCCTTTTTGTCTAGTATGTAAGTATCGCATACAGTCAAGTATGTAAGCATTATGTTAATTTTCAAAAAGTTGATTTTAGAAGACATTCCGACTTTCTTCACAGTGTTACCAACAAAGGAGGAGATATTTTAAATGCAAAGAAGGCAGTTTGGAGTCTAGCCCCTTACTCTAGCTGCCTAGTGAAAGCTAGCAGAACTGGCTTTTGCAATGGTTGCTTGGAAGCTCTTTGGAAATCTGTGATAGTATTTTCAAAAGCAGCAAGTGATTCAGTTGATACCATTATGAGTCCTAAACTATTTCTAAAATGTCTGTTAGTTGCATGAATTACTTGAATGTCTTAGACATTAAATGAGCAGAAATATCAAGTCTGCTCTTTCCTATCCATGCTGCTGTCTTCACCAGAGCTGCTTCTATGAGTATAGAGCAAGCCCAAGAGTCTCCCCACTTTCTCTCTCGTGTATATAGCCACCAGATACAATGATGCCAAATGCAGTTTGACTTGACAAATGTGTTCTTCGGAAACTTCCTTTGTTTGCTCTCATAAACTCCCCTCCTTGCCCTGCCTTCAGTCTCTCCCTTTTATCCCTTATTTCTGGTAGAGAGCTGAGAGATCCCCCCAAATCAATTTAAATTTTTGAAATGGCTTGAAATGCCAATTAAAACAACGCAGGTCCTCAGGTTACATATGATGTTAGTTTTTGTTCTTTGGAGGTGATGCTGGATGTTTTTTGCAGATACACAGTTGGCTATGCATAACATCCATTAATTGACAAAATTGATTTCTGTGCATGTTCTTTACTATCTAGTCTGAAGTGTCTGGATGCTTGAATATAATCTTTTATCTTTTTTTTTTTCCCCCCTTCCTTTTCTAATTAGGCTGACAATTAATGCTGAATGTTATCTTCAGCTTCATAACTTTCCTATGGATGAACACTCCTGTCCACTGGAGTTTTCAAGCTGTAGGTGGTAAAATATTTTTTTTTTCTTCTCTTTACATTCAGGCTTTAAATTTCCTTAAATTCTGGCAGCAAAAGAGCAAGTGTTTACTTTTTAAAGCCTTGCAGTGAAGGAAAGAACTGACCTGTTTATGTTTTGATTAGATTTATTGCATTATTTAATGCATTATTAAATGCAGTAAAGAATGAGTTGAATTATGTGATTTCATTTAGATGCAACTTTAAAAATAATCATATTGCTTAGGAGTCTGATACAATGCCCATTCCAGTTAATGGAAATCTCTTGCCCTGGAAGAACTTTATTTTTTATGCCTGCCAGACTTGCCAGCTTTGAATTAGTTCCATGTGGTATACTTAAATGGAAAAATAAGATCCGTCTTCTTCAACCTGTTCCTGTAAATGCTTCATCAGTATAAGAAGTCCTTCTCCTTTCAGTGGAACTTATTTATGTGAACAAAACCCACAACTTTCAGGCTTTATTTCTTTAATATAAACTGCATTTAAAAAAAAAAAAAAACGTTCCTAAGGGAATTGTGCTATTACTGGCAAAAGAAACCAAAACTACCTGAACACAGCTAAACGACTTATTCCTAAATGTGAAACCTAATAGGCAATGAAATCAACTTCAGTGATTCTTTTTAAATTAATGTATTCATTTAGTACTTCCTTCTTGAGTGCTTCCAGCTAAATGAGCTTTGGTAGCTCCATTGATTAAATAGTTGTGTCACACAAGCGAGTCTTGCTTAATTTCATTTCTGCCTTTCTGCAAGATAACGTGGGGCAGCATGTGAGGCACGTGGAAGTCGAGAAGGTTGCACTTCCTTAAAAGTTGACGTACTGGACAGTGGATCAGGCCACAAAAATCGATTCTGGAAATAATAGACAAAGAAATTTTCAATAAATGTCAATAGGAATTTTATCAAATTATGTACTAATAAGTGTCTGTCCTTTTAAGGTCTTTGTGTTCTTTTAATGATAATGTGTATTACATTTGTGTATTAATTCATAGTGATGATTCTGAGGCAGTTTTTCATATCTGGGTTCCAGAATGTTGTGTAGATATTTCCTAAACATTTGTATTTACATAGTTTTTGATTGATCATACATTTAGATAGGCTTAAAACTGAGGCTAGATATTTTGTGGTTAAATTTTAAGTGTATCAGGTGGACTATAGATTGGCTTTCTCTCTGATCCACTTTATGTATAGCCCTGGTTTAGTTTATAAACAACTTCAGAGATCACAAAACATGCTTTGGTATATACCGTGGCTGAATGCTTCATTTGCTCTGTTTTATTCTAGATGGATATCCCAGAAATGAAATTGAATACAAATGGAAGAAAACCTCCGTTGAAGTGGCAGATCCAAAATACTGGAGATTGTATCAGTTTGCATTTGTAGGGTTACGAAACACAACTGAAATTTCTCATACCTTGTCTGGTAAGGCAAAGTGTTATTTCATGTAATATCTATGTAGAACAAGACTAACAGATGAAGATACAACTGAAAACCATTTTCAATGTCATGTAAGTATTTTTTTCTTTTTTTAATTTATAGGTGATTATATTATTATGACAATCTTCTTTGATCTCAGCAGACGTATGGGATATTTTACTATTCAGACATACATTCCTTGTATACTCACAGTTGTTCTTTCATGGGTGTCATTTTGGATCAATAAGGATGCAGTTCCTGCAAGGACTTCTCTGGGTAAGAATGTCTTTTTTCAACCTTGAAGGGTCTGGTACTCCCCAGGAATACAAATCTGCAGCAGGGAGTAAATTAACCACAGTTTATTCCCCTTCAGATTGTGACCATTGGTCAGCCTTTCTCTTGAACTGCAAGATTAAGAGTAGGAAGATCCTGCTGTGGTTGCACAGCAGGGCTTAAGGAGGGAGAGTTGAGAGTGGAAATCTGGAAATCCTGATCCTTGTGGATCTGCTGTTGTTCACATGAATACATTTTTTCTCCTTTATGTTCTTTTTGTCATCTCCAGGGACAGCAATATGGCAATCATTAGTCTGACAAGTATGATTAAACTTCGCTTAGCATCATGGAACAAAGGGTGTCATTACTACACAGGCGAAAACTGTGAAGATCTGTTTTTTGGTTTTTGGTTTGGTGTTTTGGTTTTTTTGGTTGTTGGGTTTTTGTTGTTGTTGGTGTTTTTTTTAATAATAGAAATGATTCAGTTGTTCTTTTAAGCCCAGGATAGGACAGAAAATTTGCAACCAAGGTTGCACTTCAAGCAGTTAAGCGTGTAACTCACAAAAACTGACTCACTGTCCTGCTTTTGCTACAGACAGTGCTGAAGTGTGTTGCAGGTTCTGCTACAGAGATAATTCTGTGTTAGCGTCATCTTGGCTGACCTGTTTAGCATGGTGTCAGCCTCCTACGTTTGACTGTTTAGAATTCACACGTTGCCTTGCGGAAGAGTCGTAGTCCCCACATAAAGCAGGATAGACAGGGGTGCATGGAGTGTTCAGGACTCACACTAGCAACTTCAAGCTTAGCACAGACAGATGCTTTTAGTAAAACCGGTGATGGCAGTATGACCTCTTTTGGGGGAAAGATCAAGAGCTGAGAGTGTATCTTAGGAAGTGCGAGATGTGAGTTAATTTTCCTCATTGGCTTATAGGATTGTGAACACACCATTCCCACGTTACAGGAACGTTTCCTACCAGAACAGTGAGTCCAGGCTTTAATTCCCTGCCTTTCCCACTGAAACTGGACCACTGTGCAGTCAAGCCTGCAAGATTAATGAGTCAAGAAAGAAAGTAAGCAAAAATGAGCATGGCTTAGTAGCCTAGTGAAAAGGGAAGAAAATCCAAATGTTGGATCTTAACTTTGTGCTATTTAAAAATACTACAAAGTTTAGTGAATAGAGCCTAAAATCTTGAATAAATGACACTATCTCTTGACAGTTAGAAATTTATTATAAAATTTCTTTGACAGACTAATCATTGGACTTCATTGTGTATACAGTCTGGAAAGACACTAACTGTAACAGGAAAAACTCGTATTGGTATCCTGCTAGTTCTGTATCCAGTTTGCTCTTTTTACAGAGTACTTTTTCTATGCCACGAACCTAGCCAATCTGCCTTTGATCTCATGGTTAAGCTAGAGTTTTCATGCTCCCACTTCAGCAGTGCTAACTTTCATCTACTCGAAATGTACTACAAAAGTTTGCAATACCATATTTACAGCTCCCTGCAGTTAATGCTGAGCTCCTTTTCTGTGAACATGCAGGAGCCGTTGTCTGACAAGTTGTAGGATGACTTTTCCCACATGCAGATGTTCTGGTGAAGAAGAAAGAGAGTACCAGTCGAATAGACACAATTTTATAGAAAAAGACTGAGAAATTAAGACAATAAACCCAAAACTAAGCAAGGTCCATTGTGACAAGCAGTTGTGACGCTGTGGAAGCGTTGTTCCCTGTGTCAGCCCCCTATATGCCCTTTACGTGGTGGAGAGGACTGGGAAAGTCCATGTCTCCCTTTGTCCTCTGTGAACAGAAGTCAGCAAGGGGAATGGTGGGCATCACTTCCCATCCAGAGGCTGTGCTGGGGACTGACTTGGGCCTTTTTCTTGCGTATATGTTGAAAGATCCTGGCAAATTGTGGTTTCCCAAAGCAAAAGGTTTGAGATGATTAAAGGTATTTAGATTTTTTAATTATGCAGAGAAGTGCCTAACTGATTTTTAAAAGCATCTAATGGGAATGAAACACTTTTAAAAAACTCTGTGGTTATCTGTTTGCCCTTTTAGGCATGTAATTTCATTGGGAAATCTGTTGCAAAATCACCACTGTTTTCCTGCCGCAGGATCGGTCCATAGCGACCCCCGATTCCATGGTTTGATTTAAAAGCCGTGGACAGCCTTAGACTGGTGTAACACATTTTTTGCAATAAGCCTTTGCATGTAAATAACAAATTATTTGTGTGTTCAAGTATTGTTCTCCAAAGGAAAGGTCACATCTTAATTTTGGACTACTATGAAAAAGGCTTTGCATCTCCCTGAAGCATCAAATATAAGAAGAAAGTGTTAACACCTTCTAAATGTTAAACCAGTGAAGAGTGGTATAGTTGAGATTCTGAACACATTGCTGTTAAGACCAGCTTGTTCCTTTAATTAACTTGTGTGTAAGTGAATTAAGGGAAACATTTTCTATTACTTAAGACACAGTATTGAAAAAATACCTAGTAATTTAGAATGAGACCAGAAAGGCCATGAAGGTCATCTGGTTTGACTTGCTACATGTCAGAAGCAAACAATTGAAAACATTATTCCCTTTGCTCGTTTTATGAAAGTTTGAAATCGTTGATAAACAACACACCTTTCTTTCTGAATGTGTCCTTTTGTACATTTTAATCTTTCAAGAGCCAAAGGACTTTTTTGTGCTTATGAAATTTGTGTGCTTATTTGTACATTTGTCTATTGTATTTGTCTTATGCGTGCATTCTATAACAGATTTATAAAATTACACAAACTTTCTCAGTGTCATTGTTTATTCAGTGTGTGTTGAAAATGGGAGGGATTTAAACTGAAGGTGAAATGTGCAGCCTTCTGTACGATCCCACGGTGGCCGCTGGATCCATAGGGATGCCTTCTGGCAATAGCATTGATGTGTGGGGGTGTGATCAGCAATGCACCCTGCTGGGGCTCAGTTCTTGTATGTCTCATGAATGAATTAAGAGCTAATTTGGGGATTTTTTTTGTGACAATATGATTGGATTACTTATACACTTCCCTCTCCCTGTCTTTTTTTCTTTCTCAAACAGGCATTACAACGGTGCTGACCATGACAACGTTGAGTACAATTGCTAGGAAGTCACTCCCAAAGGTTTCCTACGTGACAGCAATGGACCTTTTTGTTTCAGTTTGCTTCATTTTTGTGTTTGCTGCCTTGATGGAATATGGCACCTTGCATTACTTTACCAGCAACAGAAAAGGGGAAAAAGGAAAAGAAAAGAAGGCAAAATCTAAGCTATCAGTAAGTTTAGCCAAACAAGAAGAAAAAAAAATACAGAATGCTCTTTATTGTAGCATTAATTTTGAGAGACTGGTTGTTAAGTAGAAGGGCTAATGTTCAAAGATAATTAACACTAATATTTATTTTACCTTTTTTTTTTACAGCTGGGGGCTTGTACTCATTTTCTGTATATACTACTAATGAACAAAGGTTTTCCATCAGATCATTCCAGTCATATGTGAATGAGAACACATGAGCCTAAGCTAGAGGGTGCTTTAATATAATATTGCATGCTTCCATACCATGCCCAAGCCCTTGGTGCTTATAGAGCTGCCTGTGGAGTGTGTGCCCGTGGAGACAGTTCCGGCTGGGCACAGTGCTTCTGAAAACAGTAGCCAAAGAGCCATAGATAAGACTGTAGCAGAAGAGATAATGTAAATGGACTGAAGATACAAGGATTTGTTTGGGTCTGCATCACCTAACTTGGGTCTTACCTCGCTAGCTTTGCAAAGGAAAAAGTGCTTCTTATTGGTCAGTATTCTGACTGCCTTCCGCTTCAGAAGTTCTACTTTAACTCTTTTTTTTTTTTTTTTTTCATTTACTTCCATGTTTCTTTCTGGTAAGATGAACCTTCTGCTTTTACAAGTTGATGTTTGTATGGTGTGAACCCCCACATATCCCAGGAACAAGTATTATTTAATTTTAAGGGGCTTTCTGTTCATGTGGTGAGGATGCTGGAACTTCCAAAGAATCTATTGTTGGAAGCCAGTACAAATATTTAAAGCTAATCTTTAAACTAATAAAACATTGATGTAAAGGCGTTAAATAGCTTATTCATTCGAACACTAGTCTTAATATCTGAGGCTTGACTGTAGTCATCTTTTGGAGAGAATAAGAGGAAGGACAATGTTATAAAGCCCCCTTCCAGATCATTTTATCAAAGGAAGCTGGAGCATAGCTGAATCCTAATATCAGTTGTCTTTCCTGGGTGAAGGCTGAATACTACCTGTGTAAGATCAAACAGAAATTGAAATGAAATTACAGGAGCCCAGATATGGAAATGCAGAAATCCTGTTATGAACCATATACATTCTGCGACTAGTGTTGGAAAGAGCTGGCGCACTCATTTTGAGCAGCGCTGCCATGGGAGACTGTCTTATGGGGACACTGAGGGGCTGCTATGGCTTAGTACCAGGGAAGTGAGAGTCCTTGTGTTTCATATGGTGAGCTGGTCCGAGTGGATCAGCTGCGTATTTAGGATAAGGCTAGTGGTGAAGGATTAATACCGCCCTGTGCTGCCTTGGTCGGACATCACTGTGATCCTCAGGGAGTCCAGCACAGCTGAGAGAACTGGAAGATGGAAACCTCAAACCTCATTTCTGTTAGTGGTAGAAGCAAATGTGGGCACAATGGAAAGGACGGAAAACAGGATTTGGCAAGGGCTGCAGCTGAGCAACGAGGGGAAAAGATAACAGGGGCTGTAGAATTTGGGGGACTTCCCAGTGTTAGCATAACAGATTCAATTTCAGGTCGGTGCAATGAGGTCTCAACACCACTTAGGGAACAGGGAGCTGCAGTAGGTCTGCTCTCAGCGTGCACAACAAGGAAAAAAAGGAAGAGGGGAGGAAATATTGCTTATTCAAACCAGGGAGATATTAAAGATCAGCTGCTGGCAGATGGAAAGCCATTGAAGTGGTTTGCAAGTATACTCTATTGAATGGAGTAACGAGACTTTCCAGAATCTGTTCACACATCATAAGCCATTTGTGCAATAACCTGCCAAATTATTTGAGATTTTCAGTGCATATGGCAATTTAAAATGTAGAATAATGGTGAGATAGAAACTATGACACTTATTGAATAAATAGCTGGAGTTTGGACTAAGATTAAAATTAGCAGTATCATACTCAAAACACTGTTCAGTTGTGTTTTACTGTGTTCTTAAAGCATGCTTTTTATTTCTAAGTAGTTGAAAACCAGCCATCTTTTCACACAGAATTCTTTAAACATGTTTCAGCATGTTATAGCTATAAGACCATACTAGATAGGAGATTACATTAAAAAAAGGGGAGGATTAAATTAAATATACTTGGATGCAAAGACTCGAATTGATAAATAGGGTTTTTTTGGTGATATTTTATAAAAAGCTATAAAAGTTCTTGTTCCAAATAGAACAATTAAAGAAACAATCTGATTAATTAATGGGAAGTCATGCAATTATAAATCCGTAATTTTTTTTCTTTTTTTTTTTTCTTTCCCCCCTTCATTTTTGTCAGACTTCTGTTCATTCTTTTTCTCTTGTAGTTATGGATATGTAACTCAAAAAACCAATTTCATTAAAATAGTCAGTTTAATTCCTTATGAAAAGTTCTCATTTACAAGTGTTTTTTCCTTGGAAAATTTGCCTTGCATAGGTCTTCTATTTCTATTGCAAAATGCAATAAAAGCTTATTATTCCAGGAACTGATGCCAAGAAAGTGCAATAAATGATCTTGTGAAAAAATGGTGAGATTTTACAAATTATTACAGCAGTTTTACCTTACAAAATATGTGCTGGCGTCATTCAAGAAAGGTAGTATGAATCGGCTTATGTAAATCCACATTAGTAAGGATAATGAGTTTGGGCAGGAAAGATTAAACTTAATTAGTTGTGGATCTTGTTCTGATCATCATTTCACCTGAAGGAAATGCATCACCTGTCCTATGATCTCCACAGACGATGGCTTTTTTTTGTACACGTATTAGTGTTAATGCAGAATAATTTGGGTTTGGTCCTATCGGAGAGTATTATAAATGCTTCTCACTATACGTGGAGTTTTATCTACAATATCAGTAGGCATGTACATGAACAATCAACACATACTACTGTATCTACATGTTATATATATTTTTTTTAAGTCTCTGCCAATTGAGATAAGGTCATTTTCTTGCGAGGTGTTGGTCTTTTTTCCCCTTTTTCCTCACGTTGTCTCTTTCTTACACACATTTATGTATTCCCTGTAGGTAGTTATGCCTATAAGATGGCACTGTCTTTCTGTCTCTCTCAGGCGACCTCTTCAAACCTGTAATTCCATACCCGGCTTTAGTCTGTGCTGGTGACGTGAGCAGCGAAAAGCAGGACTGTTATTTTTTGCTCCTCCCGTGGTGTTTCTGAGTTGAGGATCCCTGTTTTACCCCACTAGTAGAAACAAATCATGCCATGAATCTTATGTTGGCAGAACCAACGGTCAGAAAATTCTTGTAAAGCCAGAGTAGGCATGAATCAGAAATAAGCATCTTTCCCTATGTATCTTCAATGAAATAATGATTTTGTAAGTTCAAAAAAAATTTTGAACATACTTTTTATGTTTTATGAAAATAAGTGCTGTTTGTAATGCCTCAAATTAGGGTAGAAGCATGTAACT
The DNA here is from genome assembly GCA_009819775.1 of Phoenicopterus ruber ruber. NCBI lineage: Eukaryota > Metazoa > Chordata > Aves > Phoenicopteriformes > Phoenicopteridae > Phoenicopterus > Phoenicopterus ruber. The sequence goes on along the minus strand of CM020218.1, from coordinate 28,874,671 downwards.
GCTGTTTGTTAGTGTTGTCAGTATTTTATCATAACTGAAAGGAATAATGAGGTCCTTTAGGATGATAATTAGCTCCCTAGGTCATCGTGTCTAAAAAGTGTTGAAACAGCAGTCTGTGTGAAACTTCCTCTGGTAAAGACACTTATTAAATAAAGCTATTTGAAAACGTGGTGGATACTGCACTGCTTTAACATCACCCCTTGGGACTTTGGGTAAAATGTCCCTGCAGCAATAGAGTGCCTCCTTAACAACGTATAGAGATCCGTGTACTGGCCAAAGTAATTCCCTGGAAGTGGGGCAACAGGACTCTAAAACACAACAAGAGTCTAAATGATGTGGCTTCCTGCTTTTCATATTTTTTTTCATGTTTTTTCATTGCCTATCATGTATAATTGTTTAAGGGAGATTCTTCTCTACACTTCGATACCCACTTAGTTCTTCTGGCTGCATCCTTTCCTGCTCTATTTGTTCCTTACATGACAAAATATGGACATGGTAGAAAAGAGAGAAGACCATGGAAGAGTAGTGTTGATGTAACCCCTATCTTCAGTCTGAAGATTTTAGAAGAGATACCAGAGGTGGTGGTGGTGAAAGAAAGAGGATTATGGAGTAGTTTAAAAAGTCTATGAGATTTAGAAAGAGAAAAAAGGACAGACAGAGAAAGAGAATGTCTTTTGAAATATTCAGGAATATTCAGGAGTGACGAACTGCATGGAAACAAAATAATAAAAGGGAGAAAGATGGGCTGTAGTAGTGCAAGTAAAAGGAAAGCGAAAAGGCAAAAGTCACAAGGAAGGCAATAGCAAACAGTGTATGTACTAGGCAATAAGGCACCCAGATTTTTTCTATGAAAATTATGTATGAACCTTAACATCTATTACACTGAGTTTTTACCAGATTACAAGAGGGTTGAGTTATACCCATGGAAAGCAAAAGTAAGACTTAAGAGCTGAATTAATCAGTTTCACTGACTTGAATGGCATTCTCCTAAGGAGCCTTATGTCTTCGTTTCTAAAGTTGGGGCATATTGTTTAGGGATTTAACATCAGAGGGTTAGATGATGTAGCCTGGCCTTATGCATCTCAGTCTCTTAAACTTCACCAGTGATGCTGTACTAATCCCATTAGCTTCTTTTTTGTTGTTGTTGTTGTGTTTTTTTTGTGAAAATGTAGCTTCCAGAAACACATCCAAGCTCATTCTAAAGACTCCAAATGATGGGATAACCATCATTCCCTTGGTAGTGATGCTTATAGCCTGCTTGTGGACTTGTTTGTGACCCGGTTGTCAAGCTGTGACTGACTCCAAAATGTTCTTTTGTGTTGTGTAGATGGGATCAGCTAACCCTGTCTGTGTAACTAATTATCCACTATTCCCAAATCCCAGCACAACCCAGTTTTCATTGTGGCAGGTGAAAAATCATTCATGATCTTTTGCCTACATGAGCTAATTATATACAGCAGTTCATAATCTGCAAAGCTCTCCAAACTGTTTTCTTTAATATTAGAATTTGTGTGTATTGTGCTGAATGTGCTTATATTTGCCTTTGCTGTGGAAAGCTTACGGAATTACTTAATGTGAGGATAAAAAACCTGCAAAACTATATTTTTCTTCTTTGTTTTTCTTAAGAAACCGCCTGCAATTGCTGTTCGACCTGGATCAACGCTAATTCCAATTAATAACATTAATCATCTCCCTGAACGCGATGATGATTATGGATATGAGTGCCTAGAAGGGAAAGACTGTGCTAGCTTCTTTTGTTGTTTTGAAGACTGCCGCACAGGATCTTGGAGAGAAGGAAGGATACACATCCGTATTGCCAAAATTGACTCCTATTCTCGAATCTTCTTTCCAACTGCCTTTGCATTGTTCAATCTTGTTTACTGGATTGGCTACCTTTATCTATGAATTTCAGAGGTTTGACAAACTCAGAAAAAAAAATGCTAATTGAACAGTCATTAACACTTTTCAGTGAGCAGTCAAAGATTAGAGCTGGTCCAAAATGACTCAAATTGTTTGGATGCTTTAAAAATTTGAAACAATGAGAAGAAATATGATGATGTAGTCTCCCTCTTGTGATCAACTATAGAACTGATACTGGTATTTTGAAGAGAAAATTTTAAAATAAATACCCCTAAGATTTAACTTGCCTGAACTCACACCTATTTTTGTCCAGCTCTAATAAAATGCAGAGTCAAGAGGCTATGTTATTTAACTGGACAGTTCTACATAAGCTTTCAATTTTAATCCTAAATGATAATGCAGATGAATTTTGTAGCATATCTTACACCTTTACGAAGAAAGCCTTAATAAAATGGGATTAGTTATTCTCATCCATTTAATCTATAAGGTGATGATTTTATTAATCCCTGATTTAAAAAAGTTGAAATGGAACATTTCTATTTTTCAACCAGCCATTTGTTCTCTGCAGTATGTCAAAAAGAGTGATTAAGTCGTTATTAATCACATTCAGATTTGTACAGAATGCAGAGATTAGAGCAGCAAGAAATGGATATATCAGAAAAAACCCAAGGGTAATTCTGAGCTTGTCTTATCCTGACCATTGACACAGGCTTTTGGCTTTCAACCTTAGATTACGTTTGTGTCTGTGCTCTTTCTGCCGTTACTTCACTGTTGTGAGTTCCCTGAAGTTCTCCAAGAGGGCTACAACTTTCCAAAATTCCTACTCAGCTGGCGCTGCTTGCTCATTTCGCGGAAACCAGACTGATGTTGGCTAACTGAGATTCTGGCCATTAAGCGTAATGCTTTTCACATCCTCCCCACTCCCCTCTCCTTTGTCTGATTCATACTCAGGGCCAGAGAAAAAGTCATACTTCTGCATTCGGTAGAATTTGTATCATCAGAGTTTGGAAAACCTGTAACTCTGCTATAGTCACTGTATTCAAAGCCACTGTGTTAAGTCTCCAGCCCTAAGAGTGTAGTGTGTGACCTGCTCCACTTTGCATACATTATGATTTTGTAGATTCTGCTCATTACTGCATGTGCTACTCACTGAGCCAAAGCCAAATGGTATGAATTTACTGACCCTGTGTTACGGATTGCTGTGTAATTACCTCCTTGATATTTGTTTGTTTCTAATGGAAAAGCCCTGTTAGTGGGCGGGGAGAGATGGGAAGTAAAAAGAATCCTTAGGCATTGCAGATCCTTCTCCAAGATGCGGTGTATCCCCCCAAAAATCATAGGACCAGTTCTCCAGCCTTTCTGTGGTCAGAGCTTCTGTTCACTTAGGTAGCAATTCTTCAGTAGTAGCCTTTCTGGACTGACTTTTCTGTGTTGACTATTGCTGGCTGACAGCATTTAATATCTCATTTCTATTTTTAAATCCATTGTCTTCATTATGGAAAAGTGCAGTCTTGCCTCCTTTCTCAAAAAGAAACTGGTCTCAAGTGAGCTTGCAAAAATCACTGTAAAATTACGATATGCATTAAGTAAAAGTCAGGATTACACAGAAGACCTTACAGATCTTTAAAGAGGATTAATGGGATTAGCATTTGGCTGTAGGTAAGGATGTTCAGTATTGGAGATAAAGACATGATTAATGGCTAATAATAGAAAATGATACATGAAGGACCCTCCCCCTCAATACTTCTGTTGAATGTGCTCCCTCCTCTGAATTTCTCAGAAAAGATTAATGTATTTTTATATTCTAGTTGGTACCAGACGTAATAAGATATGACATGCAATACACATTTCAGATGAAATGTTACTGCAGTGTTCAGCCTCAAAGTTTAATAGAGAATGCAAGACTATGTGCAGTGATTCTGGAAGAAGGTGTGACAGAGAAGATCTCGTTTTAATGCCAACTTTATTTCAGGATTTAGCTGATGAAATACGAAAGCGGTTGAGAGAATCTGAAAGCCTACTGTCGAGGTTGGCTGACATTATTTGTTGCGTGACCTTTCTGAGCACCAACTTCTTCTGACTGTTAGACTGAGCGTAGAAGTGCGGCATCACTAACAACACTGATCTACTACAATTTATTGTTTCTTTAGAGTCTCATTTTCAGAAAATGTTCAGTACAATGAAAATGTGTCAATTTTAATTCCATAGTGCAGTTTGATGCTTTTTGACAGCACACTAAACACATTCCTCTGTAGGAGGGATGAAGGTGGCTTCAGCAGCAGTATGTTGGGTGTGTACTCGTAAAGCAGTCTACTCGCTATACAATACAAGGCTCAGATTTTGTGAGCTCCTGAGATTCATTAATTCACCTTTAAACAAAAGGAACTTGAAAGAACTTGGCACTTCACAAGGGGAAATAGAAATTTCACAGCCTGCTCTCCTCTGGCACATCTAGTTAGCTTTTTCTATTCATCTGGTTGTCAGTTGCCAATCAGCCTCCAGTGATTGAATTGGAGAACAGAAAACATCCTGAATTGGCAAGGGATGGATAAGAAGTCTTTCATCTCTAATTTCTGTGTAACAATGTAATGGAGTATTAAAGCTATTGAATGTTATGGCTGTTTGGCTTATGGATACACTTGCTTCTGTCTGTTGACAAACTTTTCTGTGTACTTCATTTGTTTCTGATGAAATAATTTTAGTTTCCCATAGTACTGTGAGTGCAAATAGAAATGGGAATGCAGTGAACTGTAACATGGCATGTAATAAATGTGTTATTTTAGTCCTATGTGTTTTCTTTCTAATCTGCATGTAAACACTTGATACCAAGAAATCTAAGTGATACTCAAAAAAATGGCAAGAAACAGAGACTATAATTACTTGGACATAGATGCTGCAATCATTTTTCAAACCTACCTGGATAAAAGTTTGTTTACTGATATCTGGGATCACAGTATTTGGAGTCATATTATTCTGACCATTACTGCTTAAGCACATGCTTAAACCTATTCCTAATCAGTACTGTAATTAGACCAGAATTCAGAAAAGCATGTGCTTATGTACTGTCATAAAGAGTGATGCTATCCTGAATTGATGCCATTAATACATGCTTAATTTGCACTAATTTCAATAATGAGTATTCAGTAGCTCAAATGATTGAACATTAAGGATGTGAGCCAGAGTGGCTTCAGTAAAAAGTTTTCTCACTGAAAGAGAGGGACATAAGAGGAAAAATTGCCATAAAGGCAGAGAGGTGAAAAAGTCTGGGGAAACTGTTTTATACCTATATATACCTATCTTAGGCATCTCCTGAAATGCATTTTTCAAAAAAGAGACTTTTCCTTGATATTTCCGTGTTAGTGTTCACCACTTGTCTGTTTTAGCAGCGAGTACAGCTCAGTGTGGGGGTTTTTGGTAAGTTTTTGTCTATAATTGTACCTCACTGATCTTCAGTGCATGTCTTCGTGTCTGAAGGATTCTGTTTTATGTAGCAGCAGTGCAACCAAAGCATGAGCTCTGGGTAACGTATTTTATATTCACGTGTTGATGTGCTTCAAAGGCTTTAACCTTATCCAGTTTTCTGACATTCAGGGACATAGGATTGCATAAAACTTCGAAGGAGAATCACCTCCAACATGGCTTTTATAATTTTCTGTTGCTTATTTGCTATGGTAGTAAAAGATTTGTTTAAAAATGATACATGAACTATGCTTTGTAATTTGTGGACACATTTGACCTTTCAGTTGAAAGCCCAACAGGAGGAGTCTGGATTTAAATATCTATCTGCCTAAAGTAAGATATATTTTGTTTAATTGCACCAGTCATCATTTCAGTTTACTGTTTCAAATTCTCACCTGAGAATTAGTGCAAATACATCTAATTTAATTTTTTTTGAAATCATTGTTAATATAATTATTTTTTTAATTCATTGTAGTTTCTCTCAGTTATATATTAAATGTGATCTTTTATGTTTTGTGAAATAATACCGTATTTTGTAGTCATTATAAAAGGTATAGAAAATAGAGACTAATGTAGAATTCCTCGGCTAAAGAACACAAGGCCAGGAATTAGAACTGCTGTGCTTCTGTTTCTGAAAAAGCTCAGTGAATGTCCGTATGCCCCAATGAATGTGCTGTGGGGGACACTGACTCACGAGGGGAGGTAGAATATACTTCGAGCTTTAGAAAAGGCCTCTGTGCTCGTTCACACCGTGGACTTGCTACCTAAGTGGTTTAAGTCAATGGAAGGAATAGATCTGTCCTTCCTTTGTCAGATGCCTCTTGCTTCTGCTTCACTTGTGTCAGCAGCAGCGGTGTTGCCAGGTGAATAAAAACCTGAAAATTGATCTTTATTTTACTCTTTTTTTGTAAGTTAATGTTTCAACCAGATGGGTGAGAACATGCAAGACCATGAGCATTGGTTCTGGTCCAAGACAGGTGATGGGAGCTTGCAGCTGGAGGCAGAGGGATGGTTTCTTATGACAGGCATATGTCATTCCATTGAGAATCTGCACTGAAAGCTGGTGCGGAGGGAAGGGAAAGATGAGGGGAGAAAGGCCGCTGGGGGAAGTGATTCCAGAATCCAGTGTCATGGATCTGAGTGACTTATATTTAGTTAATAGGTTTCTCACTGGTATTTGTGATAATGCTCTTGATTTCCCTGCAACATAATTAAATCTTTTTTTTTTTTAATTAAAAAAACCCCCACCAAAACCTGTGCATTTCCTATACATTAATTACAGATTGAATGAGCAATACACCATTATCTTGAGTGCTCATTCTGGTGAAATGTCAGACAGAAAATCAGAAATCAGATTGAATCAGAAAAAGGTTATCTTCTTTTATTTTTAACGATAAAACTATTTTTAAAATGATTGAGTATTAATTAGTAAAACAGACACTAGGAAAGAGCTAGTACCCAGGTGTCTACGCTGCTGTTAGTGCCCTTGAGGGCCACAACATTTGGGTATGGAAACCTGACCCAGACTGCATTCAGTCATTGAGTCTGTCTCTCCTTCAGGGAGTGGGAAAGGTGGATTGCGATCATGTCAGGCGTGAACTAGGACAGCCAGTGTTCTCCAGGGAGGTTGATAACAGTTTCTGGTTAAAAGGAAAGGAAATTTCTGCCTGCTAGGCTATAATTTGAAACAGAGTACATGCTTTCTTTCGGAAGATGGATGTAAGCTGTGACTTCCAGAACGATGGAAAAGCATCCCTGCACTTAAATGTTTACCTTTGCACAGGTGCAGTCTCATTGAGGTCACCGTCCTGTTATGAGGCACTGAGGGGATATAGTGGGAGAGTTTTAATTGCACTCCTGGGCAAAGTGTCTAAATCTCATCACAGGGCTCTGTATTGTGGGTTCTGAGATATCTTTTGGATCTGTTAGGATGCTAGTGAAAAGGCAGTGATTACTAAACTTTCAATGTTAATGACCAGTAAATCTCACTGAGAAAGCCAGAGCATTAACAAAGGCCGTAGAGGAAATCTCAGACAGCTCATGGAGACAGGAGATTAGCTAGAACTGTAATAGACTGAAGGATCTAGATCTTTTTCCATAGGCGGGTCTTGTCACCTGCTAGCAATGTATTGTTTCTAAAAAAATCTTTAAAAAAATCTGTAAAATTCCTGGGCAATCTCATTTCCCTTCACAGTGACAAATCTTCCTTTGCCTGCAAATTTTGCTTATGGTAGATCAACATTACTTGAGCTGTGTGAGGAGAGTCACAGGGGATGTAAGACAGAAGACCTGTAAACTCTTTTGTGTTATTCTTCCTCTTAGTTCCTTTTCTTAGTCAAGAAAAGAGTTTCAGAAGAGTAGGTGTATGGCATGTGTAAATGAGGACAATTTTGCTACTGACAACAGGGCCCGAGTCCCACTAGCTGACAGGATCAAGAGAGACAGGAGTCTGCTTGCAGTAATAAGGCTTCTCTTTTGTAATTCTTTGTAGTAGCTGCTTTTCCATACATCTCTGCATGCCTACCTGAAACTCAAAGGTTTTTCAGGTTGGAAGCAATTCTTTTGTGTGTTTCTGGCTTCACGGAACAATCTTTATTATCATGGTTTGAGCCTTGCTGAATTCAAAGGAAAAGGCTTCCCCTTGAAGTTTCCCTGTCCGGGCATTGCAGGTATGAGATGTTTTGCCACCAAACATTGGAAAAGTGATCGTCAGTTGATCCTGCTGAGGAGGCAGACTGGCTCTGTAGGGCGGCATTAAGATTGCTTTGTCATTTAGACTTGAAAAGGTTGAAGACTGTTAACAGCAATGACCCGTACTGCCCCTGCGGAGGATATATTACTTTTGCCAGTTCGATATTTAAAAACAAAAACCCAAACCAGCTACTGTGGGTGGGAAGTGAGGATGAGTCATTATTTCACTGCAGAAGTCTATCTCCCCTTGAATTGTTTTTCCTCCTTAGGAAGATGGTAAATAGGAATCTTTTGGCGTGTGAGGTCTGCGGAAAGCAGGTCACGCTCATCTTAAACAAAGTCACGTTTGTCCCTCTGCCTACTGACAGCGCAGGAGCAGGAACGACGGAGGGGCTTGCACTATGGCTCAGATTTTCCAAGATAGGTAAACGTGGACATTTGCATATTCATAGGCCCAGTGTAAATATACTATCTGTGTTCATGCTTTAGTCACTGAAAAAAATCTTAATGTTTTGTGCCTCTTCACAGTATCTTGTGTATTTCCTACTGTTGTCCACTGTGAACGCTTAGACTTTTTGTGTGAACATGAAGGGTTGCGTTATGATACCTTGACTTACAGTTTAAACTGCTATAGAATATAAATGCTTCCTTAAATGAAACTGAGGGATCAGAATCTGGCAATCTCATGGTGATGCCTATCTTGAAAAATCTAATATCTGTTCTTAATTGCTGTTTCCAATTAAATAAATAATACCACTATAGCTTGTATTCCCCTTCATTGAAGTTTTATAAACAATTCCAATGTATGGTCTAAAAACTAAATTTACAGAAATATCCTTCAAAAATAACAATTGGTGATTTATTATGTGTCTCAGTATTTATTATATTGAGGTTCTGTTATTCAAATACACTCTTAATACAAGCCTCTGTCTCAGCATCTATAGTGCGCATGGTCTTTCAGTGATTCACAGTTTGCCCCTTACTAGCGCATCCTTTTTTTCATTCTATTTTTTAAAAATGCTGATATTTTTAACTACCTAAGCGAACATTCATACCATGCATTTAATTTGATAGTGTTTTGGCACCAGTGGACAATATTGCAATATTGTGCATCAATGTTCCTTTTAAAATTATTTATTAAAGCCCTTGTGGATAACTTACTGAAAAAAATATGGAACATTAAGATAAATTGTGTAACTCTCAGTACTGCTTCTAAGGATTATATATAAAATACACAATATTGATGCAAATTTATTCTTCCATTTCAGTTTTCCTTCCAGAAGCCTCCTCAGTTGGTCTAATATTATTGTTATTATAAGTGTGCTGATATTTACAGTTCTACACAATTATTTGGTACTTTTCCAATAGCCTTGGTATGCACTCATCCATTATTATATTCAATTACCTGGAAACATCAAGGTATCCTCACAGGCTTTTAATGTGATTAAGCCATGACTTCTTCAGCCTCTCTTAAAATACCATAATCTTTTGCGTGCAATGCCAAACCTAAAGCATTTGCAGGTATTAAATTGATGATTGTTATTTGCTTCTCCATTTTGCTAAAGTCTGTCTGCCAGGTTAGAGTGAAACACTGATATCATCATTTTAATATTTGACAACATTATTAATGAGCATGGCTGAACCAGAAGACTTCAGAGATGATAAACTGATGATGCTCTTGGCTAAATCCCATACAGCTGAGGCTTTGTGAGTGTGGCAGAAATTATATTGGCAATAGCAAAGACATGTATATATAACCATATGTAGACTGGAAAGCAAGATATGAATATTTTTACATATACATCAAGTTCGAATTGTCATTTTAACAAGCTTTCCCCCCTGCGCCCATAAAATTTCTGTTCAAAATGTGACCAAAAATGTCCTAAAAAACCAGATTTAGACTTGCACAGTTAGAACGTAGAAGTGGTTCAGAAGCTTAAAATAGTTATGGCTCCATTTGATGAGTTTTGTGGATTCATTTTTAGTTTAACTCCTTTTTACTAAAGAAGAAAGGGAGAACACAAATGTTCTGGTTGAAGATAGGCATTGGTATCACTGAAGGTAAACAGGAAAATTCCCTCTTTGGTGAAAAGTTGATTTAGAGACATAGGTAGGAGCAAATTTCTTCAGTGCTGAGGAAGTAGCTGTGATTGCATTTGCAGAGTAGATGGATTCTGCTCTTTATTTTGAGAACTCTATTGCTACCATGGTAAAAGATTGACTCAGAGTTTTACACTTTTTAGTATATCCTTAGTTTTTGGATGCCTCATTTTCCAATGTGCAGTTTAAGACATATGAAAAAGACCTGCTTTTCAGATCGTGAATGTTTAGCCCTTTCTAAAAATCATCCCTTAAGCTTTCAGTTTAAAGCACTCCAAAAGTGAGTAACTAGGCATCACTAATAGTGTTTTAAATAAATGTAAGGTTTAGATTGCTATAGAATACTGCAGAAAGTTCAAATATGGTTCAAGGCTAGAATTTTCTAACCTTTTGTTCTAACTTGCCTGTGGGATATTTTTTTTTTTTTAAATTTTCTTGAGGTCTGGGGAGAAATGAAAGCAAATGAAGGGATTTCACCCTATGGGTTTTTTTTGACAACAGTATACCTCATGCAGAATAGTACATCAGCTGCTAAAAGCTGATTTTATTTGAGGACTGGTGAGACTTTGAGACTGATGACAGGAATAATACTAACAAGCTCAGAAAGGAGGTGCTTGTGGCCCTCATTATCAGAAGGGGCTTGGCTGCTCAAGGCTTTGAAAACAGAATTTCTGAAGTAAGATTATGGGAGAGAGCTGGGTTATAAGGACTTCTAGAAAAAACAAAATCTCAGAAACCTCTTGCCAGGAGAAGACTGACAGTAGTTTGAAGGATAGGTTTTATAGCTCATGACTGTACTGTGAATGTTAATGTCTATTGAATTTTCATATAAATGTTGCACTAGTCTTTGTGCATTGAATGGAAATGTGCTTGCACCCTGGTGCATGGTTCATACAGATGTTTCTGAGATGTAGCCTGTAATCTTCTAAATGTAAAACTCTGAAAGCCATAGTCTTAAAACCACCATAAAAAAATAAAAAACCACCATTGAATACCATGTGTTCCGTGCAAAATGAACAAATTAGATGTTTGTGCTCTGATGTCTTTTAAACTGATAAGAATCGAGAGAGTTTCAACACTGAACTTTGTAAAGCAGTTGTAATGCATTGTTTTTACTGTATCTGCTGTGAAGTTGATTGGTTACACTGTGAAAAAATAAATAGTGCCTGGCTACTTGCTTTCTGATGTTATTTATTTTCTACATGCCATATATTCTTTTCTCTTTAGGACCAAGATGATAATAGTAATTCTGGTGAAAATAGTCTCGTACGCTGCTCTGACCAGGAGCAATGCCTTTATTTGCTTTAAAATTTTTCCTTCCCCCCTCCTTCCCTCTCCTCTTTCCCTCTCTTTTCTTCCCAAAATAATAATGTAAATAGAACACCAGTCATCTCACAGAAGTAAAGCTCTGGAGCTAAAATTCCACTTTATCAGCCTTTTTGGTTGGGACCAGTTTTATAGCAGTGAGCTAATGAAAGATCTCTTGCCTGTTGCTGCCAAGAGGAGTGGTACTGCTCTCCCCACAACCTCTTCACTTCTGCCAGCGCTAGTGCTTGGCTCATCCCACTCTCCTTCCCCTTCCAGGATCCCTCACGGCCACGATGCGTGGCTCCCACTTCTTTGTCTTGTTTGCCATTTTAGAAAAGGTTGTAACTTTCTATGAGATGTGCCAGGGGGCAAGGAACAGGGCTCACGCTGAAAGCAAATATCCAGGGGAAAATCACTCCTCATTATTTTCCTCAAATATGTTTTGTTGTCTGGCCTTGCTGGACCACTGGATGTCTGCCTGTGTCAGCTGCCTCGCGTGGTCAGTCCCAGGAAAATTTTTTAGTTCATTCTAAACAGAGTGTGGAAAGGTGATGAAAGAGGGATGCAGTCAACATAAAAACTCTGGGAAAGGAGTCAAAGATGCTTTAAGAATCACAGAGTTCTGGAAAATGCCACAGATTTCTGCAGCCTCTTATAGATCCTTTTCAGATTAAAGTCAGGCATCCCAGCAATACCTACATTCCCTTTAGCTTCGTGTGCTCTTTTTTCCCTGGTAACTGCCTCCAGTATTATGTCTTGCCAGCTGTTACTTAAATTATTAAGGTTACTTAAGGTATAATAGAATCTATTTATCTTTTTCTTTTAGATTGTTGATGTCCTATCTGTTGTATGACTGGTACAATGAACTGTGGTATTTCATAACACCAAACCTCTGAGAGTATAGTGTTTTGAATGGCTTTTTAGCTCAAAAAAATCAAACCTCTATCTTCCCCAGTATTGAAGTAGCTGATGAATGAGGGAATTAGGCAAAGCCTTTATGTACAGACTTCAGAGCTAAATCTGTCATCTATATTTTTAAGGTAAACATTTTTCATTATTACTGTCAATAGAGTGAGTTTCAGCAATACATGCCTGCAAGGAGCTAAAATGAATTCATTCCTCATTGACAGGCCAAAGTATATTATTTTCTGCAAAACTGAGACTGCTAAGATTTGGGGTGGGCACAAGCCTTGCTGACTGAAGTTACTAAATGTCAGTGCAGAACCGGAATAAGGCAGTAAATTTTTAAAACAGTTCCCAACTACTTTATCTTAGTAATATCTAATATTAAATTTTTACTTTGTAATAACAAAATTCATTATAAATAAATATTTTTAATAATATCTGATATTATTATTTGAGAATAATATCTGCAGTAGAAATTGAAGGGCTCTTTTAAAATGTGGATTAGGACGTCGAAGTGTCCAAATGAAACCTGTGGATATTTAACCTTCCTAGTCAAAAAGAAGCAACTGCTACTTTCCAAAGTACTCGGTGAAGCTGTCTCTGCGCTCCCCTCCCTCTCATGCCCGAAGGTCCTGGACTGTGGCTCGTTGTGAGCGAGTAACCCAGCCCGCGTGCCCTGAGACTGCCCTTGGTAAGGGTGACTTCTGTGATGCTCTCATCTCTTTTGGGAAGGGGACTGTGAGCACTGAAGTCATTCCACACAGGCCAGTGAGCAGCCAGCATACTGTAACAGCTTTCAGACCTAACTAGCTAATGAAGTTAGGTACATATCAGTAACTGAAAATTTTCACAATCTGTTACCAGTCCCTGATGGATTGTGTCAGATTAGCTGCTGCTCTTCTGTTTTCTCATGTATTCCCTCCTGTGAGAAACACCACCTCAGGTTTCCCCACCCCGTCTCCTTGTTTACAGCTATTGGCTACCATCTTCTCATAACTCTCCTCAGCAAATCTAATACCTGATTCTTTTCCTTGCATTAGAAATCACCGTGTCTTCCTGAACTTCCACTGTACCATCCATCCTTTTACCTGCTTCTGCACCTTCATTTTCACATTTTCTGTTTAGTCCTGGGTTAGTTCACACATTCACAGATCAGAACTGTGGAAGGTGAAAGATGATCGCTGTGAAAGTGATGCTGACATAAGAAACGAGACCTTTCCTCCCAGCACACAACCAGCAGCCTGATGATGCAGTATATCAACCTCCTGCTGTCTGAAGAACCCCTCAGAGACTTCTGTCTGGTGTGAAGTCATCTGACAAGAAATGGTAAATAAGCAGCAGATCTTTCCTAGCACTCTCTTAAGGATGTCAAAAGACAAAAAGGACAAAACATCCTCGAGAATGATTTTTTTGTTTGGGATGTTCTTACATAGCCCCGCTGTTGAGGTCAGTGAGCTCTCAGCAGCAGCGTCTTCAAAGCTGTTTTGGTTCTTGAATGCATTTTCCCTATGGCATGTTAAGATGGATAACCTGGCAAAAGTTCAGATACTTTACTAAGCTTCCTACCAGCAATGGATAAACAAATAGGGACACTGATACCTCAATACTGACTTTTATTTCCCTGCTCCTAACTGTTATTTACCATAGAGACCACAATGAGAAGCCCTAGCTTAAGAGTGATGCTGGGGGCTATGCTCAGAGCATGAATCAAAGGTTAGATATGAGCCTTAAGACTTGGACTTTTAAGGTTCTTCTTTTCCTATTCTACCACTGAATCTGCATGACTCAAATATTTTCTGTTTCTATCCATAAGATGTCAATAATGCTACTCATGGAGCTGTTAAAATTAACACTGAATTAATAAATGCAAAATACTCAGCTTTTCTTGTAAAGAAGGACCTGTCAGAGAACTAGAACAAATGACATTATTGACCTTCAATTCTGAGAAGGAAAATGTGTGCATCTCTTTAGGGGGAACTATTCTGATTAAGGAGAGAGGTGATAGTTGTGTGCCTGGAACTTCCCTACTAATACAAATACTTTTGACACAAGTATTAAAAGGTAAATAAACCAGTCATCAATGAAGATAAATCCTCAGAAGAACTTAGTGACCAGGGTTCACTTCAAGAAGTAACCAGGAGCAGAACTAACTGGCCAGTATCCTCTAAATACGAAAACTCTCTGGAAAGAGGTGTGAAACTAAGTACAGTGATATCTTTCCGTTGTTATTAATGATAATACACAGAAGCAATTTTAACCTGCTTATCTGTTGCCTGTTTCAGGTCTGTTGCTGATAACAAAGCATGCTATCTTAATACTGGTTTTATTTGTAGTTTGTCCTACAGGCAATATTGGAAGACTAAGACCTTCATAGTTGCAGTAACTTAAGTTGTAGTCACAAGTGCAGCTCAGCACTGCCTAAGGTCTGAATGAGTGGGGGAAAAAAATCTGTCAGAGAATAAATAAAGTTAATAGCAAAGTTTAGTCTGTGTAGCGAGACTGCTCATCTAATTTTATTTAAAAGTTGACAGGACCAGAGTCTCAGTGTAAGGCAGTATTGCTCCTCTGAAATCAATAGAATTACACCGATTTACAGCTGCAATTGCATGACCAAAATTATTTTATGACTATGACCTGTATGTTCTGACATGGGTGAGAAGTATCATCAGTGTTTTGCATCAAAGTGTTGGGTTTGGAATTACAGCCTTCTCAGCGCATAGTAAACTCATAGTGAGAAAACACCGTCATTGTTCAGACTATCAATGAACGTTCAGCACTGTTCTCATCAGTAGCTGCTACTTAATCCATGCAGTCAGTTGCATTGAGTACGTCTGCTCATGACTTAACAGTAGAGTCATCTCTACTGAGGACTGGGTTTGATTCCCTGTATTTGGAATTCTACAGCGATGTGCAGAAGGGCTTTGAAATATTATTTGCTAAAATATCTTCATCTATGTACCATTTGTTAGGTTAGAGATTTGTTGCTGCCTTCTGAAAACACACAGTGCTTTAAAATCCTAATATGATTATTTAACTAAATGGGAAAATCTTGTTACAGACAACCTTCAAATTTCCCAGCAGCAATAACGAAGATAAATGTGCACGTGTTATCATCACAGTATTCCAAAAAATACATTAAGGGAAGTTATACATCAAAACTGACTTGTCCTCCAGACTACTGGGGATTAGTGGTTAATAACTGGGCAGCAGAATCAGAAGCGTGCAGGCAACCATTAATGGTGCACTCGCTATCAGCCAGTGTCCCGTGATACAGGCAGCAGCCACAAACTTGCAAAAACTTGGATGTTGTGAAGATAGTTAGAAATAAATGGTATTTGACTATGTGGATCATCTGATATGTGATTCAATCAGTGGGAATTATGAATTCCTCAGTGTATGATTGCCTTTAAGATCTACCAGCTTTCTGTACACTCTGCTGCCTTTGTGTCCTGAAGCATTTCAATTTGCTCCTCTCCAGGAGCAAACCTTTTAATATCTCCATTAGCACGGAGCCGGCATCATCCTACTGCTGCCTTAGGAAAAAGGACAGGAGTCACTTTGCCAGACATTATTCTTAGAACTTGATCAAGAGCATCATTGTAATTTCCACTGAGAGACGGGAATTGTTGATTTAACTGCAGTGGAAGGAACACACAACAGAAATATCCTTAGCTACCTCCTTTAGATTTTAAGACAGATTTGCTAATGCTGAATGCGTATCTGCCCATGAACTCTGCACTGGAGGCATGTTTATTCTGTTACAAACCTGTTTTAGAGAATTATATCTTATACCGCTGTGTAGACCTAGCATTAATTGTCTTTGTTCACTGAAACAGCTCCCTTTTTCTAAACAAGTTTCAATGCCAGGTAGGGAGTTAAACAACTAGAAGCCATACAATAATTAATGAGTTTAAAAGAGATGCAAGTGAATGAAAATCGCTACTATTGTAGAACACCCTATTTGTCTAAAACACACCACCTGAGAGATTAGGGACATCTGCTACAATTCCATTTCTAATCCTTAGTTAATAATGAGTAAAATCTTGTAATGTTTTCACTTTATTTTTAGTAGGGTTTTTTTCCCCATTAGTTTGTATTTTGACTTTGTAAATGTTTTTCTCACCTCTTAACAATCCCTTCAGTTCCTTATCCCAGCAAGGTCTAGCATTTGGCAATACCATTGCTTCCCATCTCTCACTTGCGTTAGAGATTTTCATGATTTTGTTCTTTCTTGTCCCCTCTGCCCCTCCCCACCACCACTTCCCCCTTGGGGAAACTCAGCTGCATCAGCTGAACTAATACTCAGAAAACCCATCAAACTACGAAGTGATGCTTGCATGGCATTTTTAGCTATCAGCCAGGCAGATGAACAGCTCAACATTTCAGGCACCCAAATAAAGTTCAAAGGTAGAGAAACAGGCAGGATTGGACCAAGAAATTATGACCTACCACTAACATCAAATTAAAATCCTGCAATTCTTGTTTTGTAACAGACTAAAAAGGCAGCTGCATAATTTCCTTTGATCCTTGGCATGCTTGGCAAAGCATGACAATGGGGGACAAAAAGGTTGAGTTTAAAAGAAAATTTTGGAGGAGTGAGAGGAACTGATGTGGGTTCTTGAGGACCCCTCAGCATTATGAAGACTGCTATGCCATGCTCCACTGAGATGTGCTTTCCTGAGCACCGTGATCCTTGTTACAGCTATGCCAGTACTTTTTCTTTCCCAGAGCAGGGTGTAGTTGCATCTTGACTCAGTACTGGGATCAGACAGGCAAGGGAGGCTGTAACAGGACCCAAACAAACCACGCTGCTTGTCTGGTGATTTCTGTGGGCAGGAGGCCCAGGTGGACCATCAGCGTGCTCTGGGCAGCTCCCCAGGTGTCCAGCCCGAGGCTGGTGGTGTGCTGCAGGCACATCTGCCCTATGTTGCACACATAGCCTTAGTGATCAGCTGCTTTACTTAGCATGAGTCTTTCCAGCATCTCTGCTTAACCCAGTGGGGAAATGGGAAGCTTTAAAACCCAACAGGCAGACTTCCCAGCATCACTCCAGGGTCCTGCCTTCTGGGAGAAAGGTGCCTTCTGCTGAGACTAATGGCTCGCAGTGAGTAGAAGACTACTCACTTTCTTCTTCCACACCAACTCAGCAGTCCATACTGGCATTTTTTCAGGGCTGGTTGGTGCAGTACTTCAGAACAAAACCAGAAATGAGTATCTGGAGAATATCTATATTCTTCTTCCTTGGTGAAAAATACCATAATAACTTCATTTGTAGAATTAATTCTACAGAATATCTCCTGGACAGTGCTATCAGCTAACCCAAAATCATGTATTTTACTGTTGTCCTGGGCAAGTTGTGTTTTTCCTTATGAGTTTGCCTCAGTTTTACCAGCACTGCTGTTTCTCTGTCTTTCTATTTTATCTTGCCTGTCACCATTTCACTTTCAGACTGCTGCCCTTAAAAACAGCCAGGTTCACAACTGTACATTTTAAATGGATTATAGCAGAGGGGTAAATGAAAATCTCTATATCGAGGCCTTTCCAACCACTTGAGGCTCTGGACTGCTTAGAGAAGGGAGAAAGCTTGCACCAAGCTGAGATTAACCTTTCTTTGCTTTGTATTTCTAAGCTCTTTTTGTTCTCGATTGAAAATATTCCCTTTGAAGGCTTTCTCTCATGAAAGGGATTATTGCTTGCCTGAGAAATAATAATTAGCTGATAATTTAGACTGAAAATAAACCACTAGGTCATGATTCATAGCCCAGCAGAGAAATGATAGTCTTCTGTGCAGTAAACCAAAGCTGCATTCTAATAGTCATTATTCCCTTGGGAAAGGCCATATGAAGGCGACATTCTACCTGGAGACACCCTCACTGGGAGATGGAAACTGAGGATGCGTCCTTGCTCCTTTTTGCCACCCAGATAAAGCTTTCCAAGAACAGTCTCATCAGTTTCCTGCTACAGGGGCATTGCCCTGGAAAGAGGAAGCAATGGAAAGCAGAAAGATCCAAGCAGTGAAGGAGCTAAACAAAACTTTAAATGTCAGTGGAAGACACTATACCTTTCAATGCATTGCCAGATTTTTAATCTTCAAGGCGTAAAAGCTTGAGAACAGTATGACTAGATGCTGGAGAATCTATCTACAGGGACTAATGACAAAGGATGTTAGGATCAGGGAAATACTGGTTGCAGCCTATTCAAACTGTCTGAGGTAAACTGCATCTTGACAATCTTAAATATTATAGAAAAAAGAATTACAGTCTATGACCTTTTTTCTTGTCCTGATTTAGCATGAAACACAAATCATCTAAAATACTTCAATATCTCTAATGTGGAACATTTGTTACCAGAAAATTGTATTCTGAACATTTTACTCGGATTTTTTTTTTTTTTTGTTGATGCCCTTGTGATCTGTATAGCCAGCACAGTCGTAGTGCAAGAAGCTACTCACAAAAACATGTTTGGTGTAGCCATTCTTATCACGAAAGCTGGGAAAGCATAAGAACTGTATGAGATGTGAACAGTTTCATTACAGAGAGCAAAGGAAAGAGGGAATGAGACAGTTTCCTGCTCTTCCTGTTAAAAGCACCTGAAGAGCGACCGAAAAAGGTAGAGACTGGTGTCTAAGCCTTCTTGTTTCCAGGATATGAGTTCCTCAACAGGAAGAGTAGAAGCAGAAATGAATTTTGTGTCTCTCTGCATGGACTTGAGAAAGACCTAAAGCAGTATAACCAGGAAAGTTATATGAAGAAGCTTGTGAAAATTTACAAATAGGGTAGGAAGTTTTTCTGAGACAATGTCAAGGAGGAGCAGAGAAAGCTATGCTAAGAGAGATATGAGGTAAGAATTGGTTGTAGAAGGAGAGAATGAGTATTTCAGGATCCAAAAGTTGGAGCTTATGGAAGATGTTTCCTATACCGTAAGGGACTACGAGTAGTTACTTTAAATTGTTGGATAAAGGATATAAACTAAACCTGCCGAACTGATCTTCTCTGGGGAGAGGTGAAGGATTTTGTAGAGAAATTTCATGGGAGATGTTTCAAATATTTGCTTTCAACTG
This sequence comes from Phoenicopterus ruber ruber, assembly GCA_009819775.1. Classification (NCBI taxonomy): domain Eukaryota; kingdom Metazoa; phylum Chordata; class Aves; order Phoenicopteriformes; family Phoenicopteridae; genus Phoenicopterus; species Phoenicopterus ruber. Next base: position 28,855,287 of record CM020218.1, on the reverse strand, counting down.
CTGGGGAAGGAAGGGAAGGAAAGGGAGAGAAGGGAGGAAGGAAAGGAAGACAAGGGAGGAAGCAAGGCAGGAAGGAAGGAAGGAAGGAAAGAAGGAAAGAAGGAAAGAAGGAAGGAAGGAAGGGAAGAAGGGAAGAAGGGAAGAAGGGAAGAAGGGAAGAAGGAAAGAAGGAAGGAAGGAAGGAAGGAAAGAAGTCAAAATATCTTCAGAGCTACCTCATTAAAAAATAAACTAGTCTCAAAAATTTCATTGTTGATGGATGTTCATTATTTTGAATATAGGTCTGTCTTTCTGTCTTGTTTAGTAATGCCATATGAAGCAAAAAACCAGTCAAATATGACTTTTTATTATTTGTCAGTTTTGATCTCATTG